>JAJHZJ010000074.1:3379978-5779978 GCA_023548195.1 Bettongia penicillata ogilbyi
AATTTCAGGAATTGTATTCTGATAATGGAGTAAAACATTATACGTTTGGTTCAGATAGTGATCATGAGATCATAGATTTAGAGGCAAAAGGTACCTTAAAAGCCCACTAATTCCTCTCCCTCCTTTTACAAATGAAGAAACTATGACAGAGAGGTTGTGACTTTTTCAAATTACATATGTAGTAAAAGCAAAGATTCACATGTGGGTCCTTTTCGGTTCATATCCAGCATTTTTCCAAGTATAGTACATGGCTTTTAATAGAATTAGAAGGCTATCAGTACCAAAGAGATGAAGCTTAAATAGCAAGCTGTTGCCTGGAGCCCTCAGGTACATGCGGAGGACCATCACAGCAGTGAGAGCTGAGAGTTTCCCAACAGACTTCTAATCAAGAGAAGCAGTCCCATTGTAAGGTTCCATTTTCTTGTAGAAAAAGCAGAGGACTTGTTTAAAGAATATTTGAAAGTTAATTGTCTTAGTATGTAGCAAATATTCATCTTTACCTTTGGATTTTTTTTCTTTTTTGGTGAGGGGTAAATTTAGTGGTCTTTCAAAAAAAATTATTTATTTTTAGTTTTCAACTTTACCTTTTTTTTTTTTTAAATGTTAATGTTATTTCGGATATACCTTTCTCTTGTGTCTCTTAAGAGCTGTTATATATGGACAACTAAGAGTTTAAATTGCTTATGACTGTGGCTTCTATTCTTAAGTTGTCTATATCCTATTTATTACTATAAGATACTAGATTCTACTGCATACTGGATGCTACTAGATTTAAGATTGCCATCTAATTGGTTATGCCACTCAATGTGTAATGGAAAGATGATTGAACTCAAGTATCATGGTTTTTATTTCCTACCCTGAGTACTTACTAATTGTGTAATCATATTATTCAACTTCTCTCCTCATCTAATAACAGTAGTAATATCTGTGAGCAAAGCATTTCTTAAACCTTAAAAGAACTATATCAATGTTTTTATATCAGTAGCTTTTATAATGATGGTGATCCCTTCAAGAAACAGTTCATAGAGCACGAGCTATGGGCTACAGACCTGTGCAACTGCAGAGAGTCTGGGCACTCAAGCAAGAGAAAGTTCTAGACCCATATTGGAGCACCTCAGGTGTGGAAACAGTTGTCAGCTGAGAGCTTTGACATTCACTACCTAGTCTGATTCACCAATCTCAGACAGTCTGAGTGCCCTGCACTCAGGTATATTGTTCCAGGGTGAGGAGTCGTCATAAGCCCTAGTTTGGATAGTTCAGAAAGAGCAGAAATGGTGTGGTTCAGATTCCAGAAGCAAAACAGGATCTCAATGTCAGCTTCTAGCCCAATCTAAAGCCTACAGAAGAAAAACCAGGCAGGAATCCAAGACTAGAGGAGAGCCTGCAGTTCTGTCATTCAGAACCAGCAAAGCTTCTGACCGATAGTGACCAATTCCAGTGTCAGTCTACAGTTGCTGAAACCAAAACCTGAATCAGGAATTTGCCAAGCTCAGGTCGGTAATCAGACTACCCTGGATGAGATCACTTGGGGATCACTGAAAGTTCACAAGTTCCGAGTATATGAGCTGTTACTGAGATCCTGAAGTAGGAAAACCTCCAATAGCCCAAGAAAGAGTCAATAAAAACAACTTAGACCTTCAGAAGTATAGTAGAGCCTGGCCCCAATACATAGTTTAAAGTCTGAAGTAGGCCATAAGAATAAGCAAAAATCAACTACAAAAGAGCTGTTATGGTGGCAGGAATGCTCAGGACAGTAAACTCAGTGGTTCCAAAATATTGATAACAAAAGTCTCACAGAATAATACAGCTCAATTCAAATTCAAATTCAATTCACCTCTCTTGGAACAGGTGAATCAAGAGTGTATACACACACATGCACGTATATATGTGTGTGTATATATACATATATGCACATATATGTTATCCATACACACATATGTATATGTGAAATGAGAAAAAGAAAAAATTTGAAAAGAAATAAGAGCTACAAAAGAAAGAATTAGAGAGTTATCAGTTTGGCACAGGAGGTACAAAACCTTGATCAAGCAACAAACTCCCTAAAAATAAGAGTGGATGAACTAGAAACCAGTGACTTCATAAGGAAGCAAGAAATACTTAAGTCAGAAAATGGAAAAAAAAATAGAAGAAAATGTTAGGTATCTTATGACAAAATCAGCCGACCTGGTAAAACAGAATGCGGCGGGGGGGAGGATTAAGAATCATTAGACTATGAACTCCATGAATCTTCCCCCCAGGCCCCCAAAAATAGCTTAGATATGATACTTCAAGAAAGATTAAAAATGCCCATATCTCAGAACCAGAGAACAAAGAGGAAATAGAATCCACTATTCACCTCCTGAAAGAGACCTCCAAATGAAAACTCCCTTAAATATTATAGCTGAATACCGGAGCTTCTAGGCTAAAGAAGAAATTCTTTACTTGACCAGAAAGAAAGAATTCACATACTGTGGAGCCACAGTCAATATCATACACGATTTAGCAGCCACCACTGTAGGAGGTGAGAACTTGGGATATAAGTATAATCTTACAGAAAAAAAAAACCCAATATGGGATATTTATTGAAACAGATAACTTCCAAGTATTCCTAATGGAAAGACCAGAGCTGCATAAAAACTTGGAACGTCAAACACAGGAGTTAAGAGAAACATAAAAAAGCAAATGCAAGTGAATAGTTACAAGGGACTAACGAATAAACTGCCTCTATACAAATATGGAGAAATGATATGTATCTGCTCTGAACATTACTGTTGTTAATATTATTAATCCAATAAGACAAGGCCCGGAAGTGTTTCTATTGTCTTAATTATGTTAAGAATGCAAAGGGAGAGGGGAAGAGGAATGTTCTGTAGAAGGAAAGGAAAGGTAAGTAAAATTATCTCATTTAAGATGCTTAAGAGACATTGATTTAAATAAGAAGAAAGCGGGAGCTGCTGACACTTGAGTCTTAGTCTCATGCAAATTGGTCAAAGGAGGGAAGAATATATGTATACATACATATATACATACACATATGTGTGCAAGCAAAGGTAGGTACAGAAATACATTTCATACCATGGGAAAGTTGGGGAGGTAAAGGGAAATTTGATGGAGATTAGGTTAAGGGAGACATCATTTCTAAGCAAAACAAACTCTAACTAAGGATGTACCAAAAAAAATCATAACTGATACAGAACAATTTATACAGTGACAATAGTATTGTAAAGATAAGTTTGAAAGACTTAGGGACTCTGATCAGTGTAATCATATCAGAGAATTAATTATACTACATACTACCTACTTCATGATGAAGAGGTGAAAGTCTCAGAGTACAAAATAAGTTTATTTGGATTCACTATACATGGTTGTGACAAGAGTTTTGTTTTTCATTCTCAAGAGTGGTGGGTGATTAGAGGGAAATTTTTTTTAATTTCAAAGTAAAATTTAATTTTAAAGTAAAACTAATTTTGATGCTCTTATGGTACTTGATCACTGATAGGAAGTTTGTGAACTCATAGATAGAAGAACTTCAGGTTTACATGGGAAGGCAATCATGTCATTCTGTATGTGCCAGTGATTGCCCTATAATGTACATACCACACAAAAAGTTTTAAAAATTTATTATTTTGGTGAAGAACTTAGTACCTCTAAAATAATTCAATATTTTTAAACTTATCTAAATTAACTTTACTTCCATCTTTCTCATCCTTGAATTTACTGGTCTCTTTTTTGATCTCTTTTACTTAAGTTCGTTGCTTTATAGGATTGTTAACGAAGATAAGGCATAAAGCTAAAGATTTAGATTTCCATTCCCATTATCCCCTGGAACATGTACAACAGCCAGCTATTTAATGTGCACCTATAATTAGCATACTGGTAGATGATCTTTTTTCTTAAGCATTCTGTATCCAAACTAATGCTTTATTTAAATAGTTGGGGACTCATCTCCTCATTAAGTCCTGTTCCCACTTCAAAACCTTGTTTGCTTTGCCTGGACATTTACCAATACTCGTCAGTAAACAAGTAGTCATTGAACCTGGTTCAGTGTAAAACATTGCAGCCCCTGACATTGAATACATTCTGACATAATTAAATGTTGAACTATTTAATTCAGTCAAAGAAGGCAACATTCTAGTATTTGTCCAGTGTCTGTAGACCAAATTATATACATGTATTCTTATCTCTTCATTATTCTTTGATGTTACTTAGTTGCCAAGTTTAATCTAATGCTTTCTATATAGCAATATACGGTTCTCATCAGTATAGATATTCCCTCCATAAGAAATTTTCATGGAGAAGCCTATTTTTAATACTAGTATTCCTCTGTTCCTACTATATGGCAAGGAAACATGAAATACTACATGAAAAGAAGCACGGTAACATCGAAAGGATCTTGGATTATAATCTGAGGAGATGGGTTCAAATCTTAGCTCTTTTGCTTAACAGCTTTGTGACCCTAAGCCAGTCACTTTCCCATTTTAGACCTTAATTTCTATATCTGTGAGACAGGAGATTAAATTATATGACCTCTAAAGTTCATTTTAAATTTAGACCTATGATCCTATGAATAGTGATGTCAGATTATAATAATTTTTTGTTTTAAATAAATATATATTGCTATCTTTTGTTTCTTTTACATTACCATAATTTCCCCTACTATCCACATTTCTCCCCATCCCTAGACATCCGACGTAACAAATAGTATTTTTTAAAGAAAAATCAGCGTAACTGATAAGTACATGGGAAAAGTTGGAAATTATGTGCAGTGTACAACATATATGGATTTCCCACATCTCCAAAGGGATAGAGTAATATATTTTTTTATTATTTTAAATTTAAATACAAAATAAGAAAGAAAAGAAGAAATAAACTTAAGTACCAAAGCTAAAATAATACAAAATAAGAAAAAAGGGGGGGAAAAAGCATTGCCATGTGCACTGCAGAATGTGAGAGAGGATTCAAAACCTACAGCAGAAAGTTTCCATTTCAAGAAAGCCTATGTAGTAAATTCTAGGTGTTGTATTGAGAGCTGTTCATCTTTTCTTTACTTCCTTGTAAGTTGTCTTTTGATCTCTGCCGCATACTTTTTGCTTTGTTCTTTTTTTTCCCTTTTATCCCTCCTTCCCCCCAAAGGCTACAGTTAAGTGCAGGTATATTTAATTGGTTTTTTGCACACATACACCCCCTCTCACATACATATATACATACATGAATAGACATATACACAAAAGATATACATGTGTAAATATTCATGCATATACTAATACATGTATACACTAACATATACTATGTAGCTATAATCATGCTCATATATAGACATATACATTCATGTGCATCTGTAAGACCATACTGTACTTATTTGTCCTCTGTTTTCTGAAGCAGATAACCTCTTCCTTTATAGGTCCAAGTCTTTACATATTTTTCCAAATCCCACTAACTCATTTCCTATACCACAACAATATTCCAATTTTATACAGTCTAGCTGTTTTAAATAGTCCAAACGTTTTATCATTGATAAATATAGTGTAGTTTCCCTATTTTTCTTTTGATTAAATATATTTCCACCTTAACTTTGTCTGAGATCATGATTACCACCCCTGCTCCTTTTTCCCTAAGAAATTCTCCTGCTGATCTTTATTTTATGTGTGTGCATATCTCTTCTTTCCTATTCCTCCCGATTCCTCTACTTTATTTCTACCTGCTACATTGCCCTTCTGTTATTTAGCCTATCACCCTCCAAGGATCCCTCTCCTATCCTCCCCTTCTCATTAATCTTAACACCTTTCTATAACCGCTTTTACTATTCTCTCACTCCCCTCTAAAGATCCTTCCCTTATCCTCTCTCCATACATTTAGCATTTTATTTCTTTTTAAATTTAGAAGACTTTTATACTCATATGTATATGTGTATATGATATATTTGTATGTATACATGCTTGTATGTGTTCTTCCCTCTTGAACCCATTCACAGTGAGAGTACGTTCCCATAACTACCAGCCCTCCTCCCCCATCTAATTCCTCTTGCTCCTCATTTGTGTAAGATAATTACTCTTTTTAGCTGTTCCTAATGATTTTTTTAAAAATCGTGTCATATTCAGGTCTACCTCAATTTTTCTTATGAACTACCCAGTACTAATAACAATCTTGGACATAAGTTTTACATTTCCTTATTTAAAAAAAACAAAACAGTCTGTCCTTATTGAGTGCCTTTTAATTAGTTTTTGGTATGTACCCCATATTTCTCTTGGCTCTTGTATGTCAAATCTTCTATTAAGTTCAGGTTTTTTGTTTGTTTGTTTGTTTTTTAACAAAATCCTGGAAGTCTGGCAATTCATTAAATGTCTGTTTGTTTTTTCATTCAGGATTATACTTAGCTTTGATGGGTGGGATATTTTTGACCACAACCCCAGTTTTTTTGATCCTCAATATATAATATTCCTAGACCTGTGGTCTTTTCGTATTGCCACTGCTAGGTCTTGTGTGATTCTAATTGTGGCACTGCCATATTGAAATTGTTTTTTTCTTGCTCCTTATAATATTTTATCCTTGAGCTGGAGGTTTCAGAATTTAATATGATATTACTGTTAGTTTTCCTCATAGGATCTTTTTTCAGATAGTGATCAGAGAATTTTTTTCTATTTCTACTTCCCTCCTTTTTTTTTTTATTATTTATTTATTTCTTTGAATATTTATTTATTTATTTAACTTTTTACATTCATTTTCACAAAATTTTGGGTTCCAAATTTTCTCCCCCTTTTATCCCCCCCCACCCCAATACCCCAAGCAATCTAATTTTCCCTATCTCCAATCTACCCTCTCTTCTGTCATCCCTCCCTTCTCTTGTCTCCATCTTCTCTTTTCTCCTGTAGGGCCAGATGACTTTCTATTCCTCATTGACTGTATGTCTTCTTTCCTAGTAGCAACAACAATACTAAACAGTTGTTCCTAAAACTTTGAGTTCCAAATTCTCCCCATCCCTCCCTCCCCACCCATTCCCTTTAGGAAGGCAGGCAATTCAATATAGGCCATATCTGTGTAGTTTTGCAAATGACTTCCTTGATAGTCGTGTTGTGTAAGACTAACTGAATTACCCTCTATCCTAACCTGCCCCTCATTGTTCCTCTTCTGTCTTTTGATCCTGTCCCTCCCCAAGTGTTGACTTCAAATTGCTCCCTCCTCCCTTTGCCCTCCCTTCCATCATCCCTCCCTCCCTGCTTATCTCCTTCTCGCCCACTTTCCTGTACTTTAAGATAGCTTTTCATACCAAAATGAGTGTGCATTTTGCTCATTCCTTTAGTCAAATATGATGAGGGTAAACTTCTTGGGTTTTTTTTCCTCAGCTCTACTCTTTATCCCTCCACTAAAAAGTCTCCTACTTGCCTCTTAAATGACATATAATTACCCCATTCCATTTCACCCTCTTTCCTCCCACTACATTTCTGTCTCACCATTTACCTTAATTTCTTTTAAGATATGGTCCCATCCAATTCAATCTGTGCTCTCTGTCTCTGTATGTGTGTGCATGTGTATATGTGTGTGTGCATGCGTGTACATGTGTGTGTATGGACCCACCAACTACCCAGATACTGAAAAATTTTAAGAGTTACAAATATTGTCTTTCCATGTAGGAATGTAAACAGTTCACTTATGGTAAGTCCCTTAAGACTTCTCTTTGCTGTTTACTTTTTCATGCTTCTTCTCATTCTTGTGTTTGAAAGTCAGATTTTCTTTTCAGCTCTGGTCTTTTCATCAAGAATGCTTGAAAGTCCTCTGTTTCATTGAAAGACCATATTTTCCCCTGAAGTATTATACTCAGTTTTGCTTGGTAGGTGATTCTTGGTTTCAGTCCTAGTTCCTTTGACTTCTGGAATATCTTATTCCACGCCCTTCGATCCCTTAATGTAGAAGCTGCTAGATCTTGGGTTATCCTGATTGTATTTCCACAGTACTGGAATTGTTTCTTTCTAGCTGCTTGCAATATTTTCCCCTTGACCTGGGAATTCTGGAATTTGGCTACAATGTTCCTAGGAGTTTCTCTTTTTGGATCTCTTTCAGGTGGTGATCAGTGGATTCTTTCAATACTTATTTTGCCCTCTGGTTGTAGAATGTCAGGGCAGTTTTCCTCAATAATTTCATGGAAGATGATATCTAGGCTCTTTTTTTGATCATGACTTTCAGGTAGTCCCATAATTTTTAAATTGTCTCTCCTGGATCTATTTTCCAGGTCAGTTGTTTTTCCCATGAGATATTTCACATTCTCTTCCATTTTTTCATTCTTTTGGTTTTGTTTGGTGATTTCTTGGTTTCTCAGAAAGTCATTAGACTCCATCTGTTCCATTCTAATTTTGAGAGAACTATTCTCTTCAGTGAGCTTTTGAACCTCTTTTTCCATTTGGCTAATTCTGCTTTTGAAAGCATTCTTCTCCTCATTGGCTTTTTGAACCTACTTTGCCAATTGAGTGAGCCTATTTCAAGGTGTTATTTTCTTCAGCATTTTTTTGGGTCTCCTTTACCAAGGTATTGACCCGTTTTTCATACTTTTCTTGCATCTCTCTCATTTCTCTTCCCAGTTTTTCCTCCACCTGTCTAACTTGCTTTTCAAAATCCTTTTTGAGCTCTTCCATGGCCTGAGCCCACCCGACATCCCCCTGGGATGTCTGGGGTACCGAGGCCCCGCCCTCCACGCCTTTCCCTGATGGCAAGAATATGTCCTCGTCGTCATCAGATCTGAAAGTCGGGATCATTTGCATCTGTTCGAAAAAACTTTCTATAGCCTTATTTTTCTTCCCTTTTCTAGGCATTTTCCCAGCCAGTTACTTGACTTCTGAGATTCCTGTCCACCCCCGCCTAGATCTGCCCAGCTAGTGCTTGGGGTCTGAGATTCAAATGGGCTTTCTGCGGCAAGCGGCTGCTATTCAGTGGGAGCTTTAGTTCTGGTGCTGGGGTGGGGGAAGGGCCTCCTCCTAGGCTCAGTTCCCTCAGGGGCTTTATGCAGAGACCTTCAGAAATGGAGTGGGTGGGGCAGGACCGTCTCCCAGGCTCAGCTCCCTCAGGTGGTTTATGCAGAGATTTTCAGTAATGAGGATCTTGCCTGCTGCTGGGGGAGTCCCGGGCTGTGGCTGGGCTGCTGCTGCCTCCGCCGCCACCCCCGCCTCTGCCTCCGTGGCTTCCTTCCGAGGGTGCCCGAGTCACGGAGACACCCCGCTCACCAAGCGTGTCTCTCACTGACCTGTAGCTTCTGTGGGCGGAGGGACCTTCCCGGCCACCGGAGCCTCCGTCCCTGAAGCCTGCTTGGATCAGCTTCTCTGGGGCCATGGCCAGGGCAGCGCTGGGGTGGGGTCCGCTTTCCGGGCGTGACGGACCCTGTGGACGGCTCTCCAGGGCTCTCTGGAACGGAAATCCCTTCCACTATGTTTATGCACCCCTGCAGTGATCCAGAATTTATGGGGATCTCTTCTTACATCAATTCTATGGGCTGTGGGTTCGGAGCTCGCAAACAGTGCGTATTTCTACTCCGCCATCTTGACTCTGCCCCCCCTCCCCCGCCATCTTGACTCCGCCCCTCTACTTCCCTTCTTAGTCTAGTGCTTCAGAACAATTTTCTTTAATTATTTCTTGTATTACTGTATCAAGATTTCTTCTTTTTAGCTTATCTTTCAGTAGTCCAATTATTCATATGTTTCTACTTCCTGATCTATTCTTCAACTCAGTTGTTTTTCTTACGAAATGTTTCACATTCTTTTCTATTTTTAAATTCTTTTTATTTTGTTTTATTATTTCTCGGTCTCTTATGAGTTCACTGGCTTTCCCTTACCCATTTCCAGTTTTCAGGGAGTTGTTTTCTTCCATAAGATTCTGGATCTCCTTTTCTAATGTATTAACTTTCTTTTCATAATTTTGTTTTTATTGGATTGGTTCTTTATAAGTTTTTCCTCAATCTCTCTCATTTGATTTCTAAAGTCTTTTTAAAGTTCCTCTGCGAATTTTTAGCCGGGTGACCATTTGACATTGCTCTTTAGGGTTGAAGAGGATATCTATCTTTGCTTTAGTATCCTCCCCTGAAGACAAACCCCAGTCTTTTCTATTCCCATGGTAACTTTCCATGGTTGAGTTCTTTCTTCTTTGCCTGCACTTTTTTTTATTTGTAGCAGCTTATTTTTTTGTAATTACCTCTAGCCCTGGGGTATAGGGAATGGTGTCTCTGACTCACATCCTTCTTCAATTCTCCTCTCTGGCCTGGAACTGAAACAAAGACCTCTAGCCTCCAGTAAGTATCCCATCCCCAGTGGAGGAGCTGCCCCTCTGCTTCTGCACTTACTAGGGATGTGATGGTTCTTTCTCTCCCAGAGCAGCGTTTCAGCAGAACAGCTGGGGCTGGCATTCCTTGTCAGCAGAGGTTCCCTCAATATTCTCTTGCTCAGATGCCTAACTCCCAGGGGTAAAAGTTCCTGTTACTGGGGCTGAGGTAGCCTCCCAGCTAACCCAAAGGCACAATGCTTGTTGTTGAAGCAGAAGTGTTTATTCTTTTTTTTTAAACTATGAAAATTATTATTTTTATTGAGTATGAAAGGGGACAGTATTTCTTTCATATATATATATGTCTATATATACATATATACATATAAATTCATTTATTTTCAGTTTTCAACATTCACTTACACAAAATTTTGAATTTCAGATTTTCTCCCCATCTCCCTCCAACCCTAGGACAGCGTGCATTCTGATTGCCCTTTCTTCCAGTCTGCCTTCCCTTCTATCACACCCCCCCCCATCATCTTCCCTTCTATTATCTTATAGAGTAAATTGATCTCTATATCCCATTGCCTATATATTTCCTAGGTGCATGTAAAAAACAACCTCTCACGTTCATTTTTACAGCTTTGAATTCTACATTCTCTCCCTTCTCCCCTCCCTATCCACCCTCACTGAGAAGACAAGCAATTTAATAAAGGTTATACATGTGAGGTCATGCAAAACATCATGAAAGACTACATTTCCCTCTATACTGTCCAATCTTCTATTTATTCAATTCTCTCCTTTGACATGTCCCTCTAACAAAGTGTTTGCTTCTGATTACCCTCCAGTCTGCCATTCTTTCCATTATCCTCCCTTCTCTTATCCCCTTACTCCCTGCTTTCCTATAGGGTAAGATAAACTTCAATACCCAATTGAGTGTGCATGGTATTTCCTCCTGAAGCCAAGTTCGATGAAAGGAAGGCTCACTTATTCCCTCTCACCTTCCCCTTCTTCTCTCCATTGTAAAAGCTTTTTCTTGCCCCATTTATGTGAGATGATTTACTAGATTCTACTTTTCCCTTTCTCTTTCTTCAAGTACATTCTTCTTAACCTTTCTTAACCCTTAATTTTCTACATGTATGTGTGTGTTTCTATATATATGTGTGTGTGAACAGTTCAGCTTTAATAAGTCCCTTATGTTTTCTCTTTCCTGTTTACCTTTTCATTTCTCTCTTGATCTTGTATTTGAAAGTCAAATTTTCTATTTAGCTCTGGTCTTTTCAGCAACAATATGTGAGAATTCTCTATTTCATTGAATTACCAATTTTCCCCCTGAAGCTATTATACTCAGTTTTGCTGGATAAGTGATTCTTGGTTTTAATCCTAGCTCTTCTGACCTCTAGAATATTATATTCCAAGCCCTCTGATTCCTTAGTGTAGAAGCTGCTAAGTCCTGTGTTATCCTGATTGTGTTTCCATAGTACTTGAATTGTTTCTTTCTGGCAGTTTGTAATATTTTTCTCTTTGACCTGGGAACTCTGGAATTTGACTTCAATATTCCTAGGAGTTTTCCTTTTGGCTTCTCTTTCAGTAGGTGATCACTGGATTCTTTCTATTTCTGTTTTACCTTCTGGTTCTAGAAAATCAGGACAGTTTTCCTTGATAATTTCTTGAAAGATTATATCTTATGCCCTTTTTTTTTGATCATGGCTTTCAGGTAGTACAATAATTTTTTTAAATTCTATCTCTTACATCCGGTTTCCAGGTCAGTTTTGTTTTTTTTCAAATGAGATATTTCACATTGTCTTCTATTTTTTCATTCTTTTGGTTTTGTTTTATAATTTCTTGATTTCTCATAAAGTCATTAGCTTCTATTTGCTCCATTCTAATTTTTAAAAAGCAATTTTCTTCAGAGATCTTTTGGACCTCTTTTTCCATTTGACCCGTTCTACTTTTTAAGGCATTCTTCTGGTCATTGACTTTTTGGACCTCTTTTGTCATTTGGGTTAGTCTAATTTTTAAGCTGTTATTTTTGTCATCATTTTTGGGGGATTTCCTTTAGCAAGCTGTTGATTCATTTTTCATGATTTTCTTGCATCACTCTTATTTCTCTTACTAATTTTTCCTGTACTTCTCTTAATTGATTTTCAAAATATTTTTTGAGCTCTTCCATGGTCTGAGACCATTTCACATTTTTCTTAGAGGCTTTGGATGCAGGAACTTTGGCTCTGTTGTCTTCTGCATGTATGTTTTGATCTTCATCACCAATGATATAAGAATCTGTAGTCTGTTTCTTTTTCCCCATGTGCTTATTTTCCCAGCCCATTGCTTGACATTTGAGATTTGTTAAGTGGAATGCTTCAGAAGCAACCTCCCCTTCAGCGATGACTGCAGCCTCCCTGGAGCTGGGGCTAGGTCAGGGAGGTGAGAGACCCTTCCCTTTAACCCTTGAAACTATCTGTAGTGTTTGTGGGTTGAGAAGTCAGGAATCTACAGCAGGTGCCAGCGATTTAGTACCCTAAGAGCTGCTTTTGCTCTGTCCATGCCAGTGTCCCATGCCAAACTGTGCTATGCTCATGGCCTTGGTGTGATAGACCCTTCCCATTGACCTTCCAGATTATTTTGGTCTAGAAACATGCTTCAGTCTGTCATTTTGTGACCTCTGGCACTATAGAATTTGTTTAGCGTCATTTTTACATGTTTTTGGGGGGATTTGGGGGGAAGACCTGTAACAGGTCCCTGCTTCTATTTTGTCATCTTGGCACTCCACCCTGGAGATATTTATTCTTAATAGGGACCAAATGTTTATTTTTCACAACAACCAAATCTCATCCAGGGATTTTTCTTCAGATATTCTCAGATTGTCCCAGGAGTTGTATTGTTCTGCCCCTACTCTTATATTTTTATTATTCAATATTAGCCCATGAGGTGCTATTTTTATCTCATTTGTGGGGGAATCTGGAGAGCTTAGAATTTTCTGACCTACTCCATCATCTTCCCACAATCCTTTTCTCATATCTTTTTTCAAGCTTTGTTCTTTGTTCTTGTAGTTCTATTTACATTGTTATAGTTATTGTGTTCATTGTTTTCATGGCTCTGCTTACTTTACTGTACATCAGTTCATATACGTCTTTCAGTATTTCTCTGGACTTATCACATTGATATTTCTTATAGGAGAGCAATATTCTATAATATTCATAGGTCCACAATTTCTTTAGCCATTCCCTATTGTTGGGCATCCACTTTGTATCTAATTCTTTGCAGTCACAAAAAGTGCTGCTTTACATAAGGCTTTCTCATCAACAGCCTCCTTGGGAGGACTTCAGAGAGGCCTGAAAAGATTTATATGTACTGATGCTGAGTGAAATTAAATAGAACATGGAGTACATGATAGGCAATAATAAGTACTGTGCGACTGTTTCTTGTAGACTTAGCCCTTCACAGCAATGCAAGGACCTAAAACATTCCCAAAGGACTCTTGAGGCAAAATGCCATCCACATCCAGAGAAAGAACTGTAGAATTGGATCACAGAATGAAGCAGATTATTTCTCTTGTGTTATGTTTTGTTTTATTTTGGTTTTTCTCATGGTGTCTCCCATTTATTTTAATTCCTCTATGCAACATGACTAATGTGAAAATGTGTTTAATAAGAATGTATGTGTAGAACCCATATAAGATTGTTTCGAGGAGGGAGGGTAGAGAGAGGGGGAGAAAAGTTAACACTTAGGGAAGTGATCGCTGAAAACTGAAAACAAATGAATTAATTTTAAAGAATCTGTGTACTCCTTGGGGTATAAGCGTAGTAGTACATCTCTAGTTCATAGAGTATTTTAGTTCTTTTATTTGCATACTTCCAAACTGCTTTTCGTAATGATTCACAGCTTCACCAGAGTACAAAGTTTTGAGTTCCAGACTTGATCCCTCTTTCCTTCTCTGCCCTCTCACTTGTCTAAAACTGTAAGCAGTATGATATAGGTTATGACTCATGATAAAATGACTAACAGGGAAGTGTTTTATGTAAAACACTTCCCTGTTAGTCATTGTGTATAAGAAGGCTCAAAGAAAAGGAAAATAATGAAAGAAGTGAAAAATAGCATTCTTCAGTCTGCATTCAGACCATATAAGTTCTTTCTCTGGAGGCAGTGTGCTTCATCATTAGTCCTTTGGATCATCACATTGCTGAGAATAGCTAAGTTATTCACAGTTCTTCATTGCACAGTATTGCTGTTACTGTGTACAATGTTCTTCTGGTTCTATTTACTTCACTGTGCATCAGTTCATTTAAGTTTTTCCAGGGTTTTCTGAAATCATCCTGCTTGTCATTTTCTTATAGCAGAATAATATTCTATTGCAGCCATGTACCACAGCTTATTTAGCCATTTCCCAATTTATGGACATCCCTTTGATTTCCTATTCTTAGCTACTACAAAAAAAGAACATCTATAAATATTTTTGTACATATAGTTCCTTTTCCTTTTTTTATGTCTTTGGGATATAGACTAGCAATGGTATTGGTGGATCAAAGGGTACACACAGTTTTGTAGCTCTTTGGGCATAGTTCCATATTGTTCTCCAGAATGGTTGAATCAGTTCACAATTCCACCAACAGTGCATTAGTGTCGCAGTTTTCCCACATCCCCTCCAATATCCAACAATTTCCTTTTTTGTTATATTGGCAAATCTTACAGGTGTGAGATGGTACCTCAGAGTTGTTTTAATTTGTATTTCTTTGATCGATTGTGATTTAGAGAATTTTTATATGACTATAGATAACTTTGATTTCTTTGTCCCATAACCCTTCTAATATTAACTGTTTCTGTCTTATGTCATCCTTGCTGATTTGCAAAGTATGAGGTAAAAACTTCAAGATTGTTTTGATTTGCATTTTTTTTATTATTAGTGATTTGGAGCATTCTTTCATATGATTGTTAATGGCTTGCAGTTGTATTAGTGGTAATCTATTTCTAGATGTGCTGGAGGTGTGATTCAGAGTCAGGAAGTTTGGTAAAAGAAAAGAACACAGATATAACCTGAGGATACCAAAGATAGTATGATGGAACCAGGAAATTTAATAGGGCTCAAGCAGCATTATAGAAAGTCAGAGTTGAGAAAAAAACTAGACAGTCTTTACTCTTAAGGAACTCCTCCTCTATTTGACGGAGAAAATATATTTTAAAAGTTCATCTGCAGAACAAGAAAGGCAAGAGCACAGCGATGAGATGGATGGCAAGACCCGGACGTTGTTAGGTTTCTTAGTAGTTAAGATAACTGCTGAGGAACAGAAAAGGCTTATGATAAGGCCTGGAGAATCTTAGGAAGTAGCGACAGGGTATATGTTAAGACTTGATGGGCCTCCAACTCATCAGAAGGAAACTCATCTAAACCCTGTGAATAGTGAGGCAGCCCAGGCAAAGTAGCAGACACAAAGGTCGGATCCCCCAGGTGGTAACCGTCTTTTTCCTTCCCACCCATCCCAGGTGGCTTCTGGTACAGCTCACAGCAGGGGAGGAAGCAAGATAAGGAGAAAGCGTATTCCCAGTGATGATACATAGTAGTCAGTTAATAAATGTTTACCAGTTGCTTGATTAATTGAGGTTGATATTTTGAACGTACTTATGAGATTTTAAATTAAATTGAAATTCTATGTAATTATCATGTCCAAGTTTGTCTCTGAAGAAGAGATGGCAGAATGTGCTTCTCTTCCTGTTTTGTAGAGGTAGGGAACTATGGGTTTTTCATATACTATTGAACTGTCAGATCAGCAAGCCCTTATTAAGTACTTACTAGGTGCTAGGCAAAGCACCGAAGATATGAAGAAAGATAAAACAGAACAATCCTTGCTCTCAAGTAGGTCATAGCAAACTTCTATGTAAAAAGAAGTATTTAGGATAAAGTGAAGACAATTTCAAAGGGGAAACACTGAGAGTAAAAAGGTAGCTAGAAATTGAAGGAGGCTAGGGAGGCCTGAAAGTGGAGATGATGAAGGAAGATGTTCTAGACCTGGGAAACAGCCCGTGAAAGCACCCAGAGTTCAGGGATGGGAGTGTTGTGTGAGGACCAGCAAGGACATTACTGGATCACAGATTTCATGGAGATGGGAAAGGTAGCAAGTATAAGAGAACAGAAAAGGCAGGAAGGGGCCAGGTTACACAAGGCTTTAAAATCATTAGACTTATTGCAACAGCTTAGGTATGAGCTTGTGAGTCCCAGTACCAGAATGGGAGCAATGTCAATTGGTTAATTTTGGTGAATTTTTTTCCCTCCTTTTTTATTCTTTATTATGGAGAGTGGCTCTGAGTACAGGAGTGGGGAGTGACATAGTTAGGAATGAAAGTAATGTCAAAACTAACAGTATCAACATGAGTATTTTTAAATGACAAGGGAAAAAATATTTTTGGATACTTATTCTGCCATTCATGTCATCTGTCCATTCCAGCTTTGTGTTATCTTCAGAGTTGATGAGCATGCCACATACACCTTTCATCTTTGTAAACTCTTAGTGACAATTTACATTATAGGCCAAGAGTCAAAATCCTCTCATTCAAAGACCAAATCTAGTCTTCTTTATGATACTGGTTTTCACTGCAACCCAAAGTATAGTGGTTAGAACATCCTCCTGGGAGTCAGAAAGACTCTTAAGTTCAAATCCTGCCTCAGATGCTTTTTAGCTGTGTGACCTTGGGTAAGTTACTTCTCAGTTTCCTCCTGACTGATAACGAAACACTAAGGATGCTAAGAAGATCGTTTCTAACTCTAAATCTAAGCATTCCCCACCTTCCCTCTCTCTCTCCTCCCTCCTTCTGTCCCCCTTTCCCTTTTTCTTTACCTCTTTCTCCCTCTCACCTTTGTCTTAGTTTTTTAGTATGTCACTTTACCCTATCCTCTTCCGTCTCCCCCCCCGCAAGAAATCAAAAAGAAAAAAGAAAAACTTCTTGTCCCACATAGGATGCAGTTTTAAGTTCAATCCACATTATTAACAGTTTCTCCATCACTTTCCTAAGTCTGGACACTCAACAAAACAATGAATCCAGCCCTGTTTTGTAGTGTTTGCTAAATTCTGAGGTTCAAATGGCCACACCAAAAATTTAAAAGTTGGCTGTCATAGCTTCAGGCTTGCTCTAGCACCCCTGCTTGTTGACATTCTGTCTGGTGACAAACTTCTCTCGAATCAGGGCAGATGAAAGACCTCTCACCAGAGCCATTTTTTAAAACCTTCGCTTTGCTATAACTTATCAAACAGTTTTCAAGAATTGTAGTCAAAGAATTCATCACTCTCCAAGCCCACTGGTAATGAGGCTTTCCAAACTTAGTCATGCTCTTTTAGACAGTTGAAGTCCAGTTATTTACTCAGCCTATATTTAAAGCCTTTCTAGCTTGCTTAGTAGTATATACATACCATAGCTTTCTCCTTAGAGTTTTAGTGGAGATTGATATAAATGCATGCTGCTACAGAATGAAATTAAGTTTATAGTTTCAGTTTACTAAATGTATTTCTGTAGCATATTATATAAAATGGAAAGCTGGTAATACTAGATTTTGGTCTTTTTATATTGCAAGTAATATGGCATCCTTGTAATAATAATTTTAACATTTGTTTTATAGCATCATAGATATTATCCTTTTTGATTTTCAGAACACTCCCCTGTTGTGGGTGTGGTTAGTATTCCTGTTTCACAGATGAGGTCAATCAGGCCCAGTGGTATGAATTGGCGGACCTGTGGTCTTACAGTGAGTGAGTTTCGGAGGCAGGATTTGAACCTAGGCGCTCCCATCTTTAATTTTATTTAATTTAATTTAAAAAAAAAATTTTAATTTTTTCTGTTCTTCATCACACTGCCTTACTAATGGAAAGTGTGCTAAGATCAAATCCTGGCTTCAACCCATAAAGCCCATATGACACTGGGCAGATTAGATTACTTAAACTTTTCTGAACTTTATTTTCCTCAGCTGTGAAATGGGAACAAAATTATTGTGGAGAAAAGAGCTACATAATTATGTTGAAATGTTTTGAAACACATTCATTATACAAATGTGTTTGATAGTTTTAGTAGGCAGGCTTTTATATTTTGTGTGTATAAGATTATCCATATAATAATATTAGAAGTGTTGAACTAAAGGGAAAACTCTAGAAAGAGACCCAAAAAGCCTCTTGATACCTGCAAGCAACTTTTCAATACTCTTTATTGGTCAGCAGTTGCTGATTTTCCTTGATAAAGGGAGTTGCCTATAATGAAATAATAGAGTTCTAAAACAATAGAAATTAAAATAAGCTGAAGTTCTAATATAATTTTTACAGGGAAATTTATAATAAGTTTTTTATTTATAAATAATTCCTTATCTATTTGCAGAATAAATCTTGGTTTCTCATTATATTTCTTAACAGATCAGTATTTCAAATTGCATTATAAATTCAAATTGCAAGTAAAATATTACTAATCAGAATAATTTTCTACTAATTTTTCATTGAGTCCCTATCGAATTTAATTTGTAGAGCTAGAAACTCTACTTTTCTACTAATGAATACTTTTAGGATATTTAGACAATTTTGTGGATGTTCTGAATATTCCAAATTTTCAGATATTTTCAGATTGACTGGATAATTCGCAGTGAGAGAGGAACAGGACAGGGTGTTAGCTTTTCTCTCCTTACATTTTGTTCTCCTTACCTATTCATATATGTTCTGTGTATATGAATTTCCTTACATATACACAATGAATCTGGACAAAATTCAGTTTGTGTGAGTCATTGTACTTTTTTCCCTGTGGAAGTGAAAGAATACCAAGATGTGATATTTTATTTCAGTTATTTTTGTTGCATTCATATACTAGATTAAAAATTCTAGGAGTCTCACAGATTGTAAAATTTTGACAACGTCTCCGTGCGTACCTAAAATAACTGTAATATGTTCTAAAAGAGGCTTTATACTTGGAAATATGGAAAAGAGATTGGTGACTTTTCAAATGATTATTTCAGTATCTATAATTATTCCATCTCAGTGAAAAAACCTTGTCATAGATTAACTATCTTAGATGGACTACAATGACAGTAGGTCTAAGGTCTAGTTGATAACCAGTAATAATAGTGCTTTCATTATCTGTTTAAAGCAAATTCTCTACATTTAATAGGTATTTATAGTGCCTGTATTTGGTTTCTTTCAATGTACCAAATCCCTAAGGCACATATCCAGTTTGTACTACATTAGAGAAGGGAAGAAGAGAGCTAAGGTGAATTAAGCCAAAACTGACCTTGTTCATGGGCTTTGACATTTTGTCAAGTAGCCCATTTTCAAATCTAGATGCATATCTTCATCTCAAACTCTAGACTTCCTCAAAAAAAAGACAACTCTTACTTGATCTATCCATCCTCACTAGGTATCATCTGGTATAATATTCTTCCTTTCATATGTAAACAACTTGAGTGGAGTGCTTCACTTCTTCTCACTTTGTTTTTACGAAAATTTCAGCTTCATCATTCTTTTGAAATTGCTCTCTTTGAAGTTATCATTGATCTTTTTATTGCCAAAACTAATGGCCTTTTCACAATCCTTCTTGACCTCTCTGCAGCTTTGGGCACAGTTGATCAATGTCTTCTTGATACTCTCTCCTTCCTAAGCTTTTTTTTGACGTTGCTCTCTCCACAGTTTCTCTTCTGACTGCTCTTTCTCAGGCTCCTTTACTAGAACTTCAGCCAGGTCATATTTGCTAACTAAATTGTCCCCCAAAGTCTTCCTGGGCCCTCTTCTCCCTCTGTAATATTCACTTGGTGTTCTAATCATCTCCTCTCTATGTATCCAACCCCCAAAGCCTCCTGTCTCCCATGGCCTGTAAACATCTTAAACTGGATGTCCAAAAGACATTCTAAAGTCAGTGTGTCCAAAACAGCTCACTATTTTTTCCCTCAAACCCTCTCCTTTTTCTGATTGCCCTTTTACTGTTGAATACCATCATCTTCCCAGTTACCCAGGCTTACAACCCATGTCATCTTTCACTTCTCACTGTCCTTCATCCCCCATCCAGTGAGGTGATAAAGTCTGTTGATTTTGCTTCTGCAGCATCTACTATACTCCGCTTCTCTTGTCTGACCCTGCCACCATGGTTCTGGCCCTCATCGCTTCACACAGAGACTATTGTAATAACTTTCTGATTGGTCTCTGGCCTAAAGTGTTTCCTCATCCATTCTGTCCCCCAGTCCACTGCTAAAAGGATCTTCCTAGCACACAGTTCTGACCATGTCACAACAACAACCCCTTTTCAGTAGAATTCAGTGACTTCCTATTAACCTAAGAATCAAATATCAAATCCTCTTTTTACCTTTTAAAGCCCTTCATAACTTGGCTGCCCTTCTACCTTTCAGTATTCTTACAGCTTATGTACTTTGTGATCCAGTGACACTGGCCCCCTCCTTGCTGATTGATCCTTGCACAAAAAAGTTTTATTTCCTGACTATTTTTCCTGGCTGTTACCCATGCCTAGAACACTTTTCCTGTCATCTCTACCTTTTAACTTCTCTGGCCTCCTTCCAATCCCAGCTGAAGTTCCACCTTTTAGATGAGGATGAGGATGAGGATGATAGCATTTATATAGTGCCTATTATGGGCCAGGCACTGGGCTAAGTGCTTTACAAATATTATTTCATTGGGATATAGATGCTGTTATTTTCCTTATTTTACATTTTACATTGGGGAAACTGAGACAAACTGAGGCTAAATGACTTGTGTGAGATCACACAGCTAGTAAGTGTCTGAAGACAAATTTGAACTGAGGTCTTCCTGATTCTAGGCCCAGCACTCTATCCACATACTACCTACCTACCTGTTAGGAGAAGGATTTCCCTCCCAGTTTTTCTCTGCCTCCTCTAATTTAGCTTGTGTTTGTATTTATTGATATATGTATAGAGAGACAGAGAAAGAACAGAAGTAGTTTTTACTTAGCTGTTAGTATGTTATCTCCCCCATTAGACTATGAGCTCCTTGAGAGCAAGGACTTTTATTTTGCCTTTCTTTGTGCCTCCGGTGCTTTAGCATAGTGCCTAGCACATAGCAGCTGATTAATAAATACTTGTTAACTTCACATTTGTGTTCTTAAATTACTAGAATTTTAAAAATAAATTGACTCCCCAAAGAAACAGTAGGAGCTCAGATATAAGAACTTGGAATAGTAGAGATGATTGGAGCACGACTCATCTCTTCTTCCCTACTGGGTTCAGGCTTCTTTTCACTTATTGTCTCACTACAGGGAGGTTGGGAATCAACTCTCCTTTGCTTCCATCGCCTGAAGACTAGGAGTATGATTTCTAGCAATACATGCATTACAACAAAATTCAACTAAAAGGCATATATGGCTGCCCTGTGAAGCTCATTATAATGAAATTTTGGCTGTGCAGTCAGCTCTTTATCTTCAGGTACCACTTATTTCCCTGTTATTCAGACATTCCATGGCTGTCCCTCACATTTGCCCAGCGAGCTTCATAGTCACCATTTAGCTATCTTTCTTGCAGCCTCCAGAGGTCACCTAATCATAATTACTTTCTCTTTCATAGCTTTGCTTTTTCTTTTGGGGTATTGTTTACATATTTCATTGTCACATATTAATTTTTATTTTACTGGGTATTTGGTGGGTGTTTCCCTATTTTGTCAGTTCAGGAATATTGTATTTGTCTTTTCACTGGTGTCAGTTATGGAACATAAATATCAAAATACTAAAAATTGTTATTATAGACTATTTTCAGGTCCTTGCATATCTCATTTATCTCCATCTGCAAGATTTTCCAGGTGGCACAGTCATAAAAAAATTTTCATAGGCTAACCAGTTTTATAAAACCTTTACCATTAACTTTATTAAATATTCTAGAGTTGATTGTAATTTGAAAAAAATTGACACTAAATTCTCTAAGATACTTTTAGTGGGAAGAAATGTAACATTAAACAGTGACACTAAATGATGAGAAAATTTTTTTTTACCTACTCCAGGTACAAAAGTCAAGAAATAAGCAGTTGCGAGAAATGTTTCCAGATGGCTTTAGTATTCATCATGCTGGAATGCTTCGACAGGACAGAAGTTTGGTTGAAAATTTGTTTTCTCATGGACATATCAAAGTTCTAGTTTGTACAGCTACATTAGCATGGGGTGTCAATCTCCCTGCTCATGCTGTTATCATTAAGGTAAGAGCTTATCCTTCTCACATGGATATGTATCTGTTTTAAAACAAATCTATAAAAACTACTTACACTGGAAAAGATTGTGTTTTAGGTGGTCTGATGGACTTAAATAGTTTTCTCCATTGAGATCCTAGTATGTGTTATAAAAATTGAACTATATCATCGATTATGATAGGATTAGGTAAAGTACACTTTTGAAATCTTACCATATTTGCCTAATTTCTGCATTCATCTCATCAGGATTATGTTTGTATGTGTTTATGTTAATTTTTATTAACTTTTTCTTTATCCAGGGAACACAAATATATGCTGCAAAAAGAGGTTCCTTTGTTGACCTTGGAATTTTAGATGTGATGCAGATATTTGGTCGAGCTGGGAGGCCACAATTTGATAAATTTGGGGAAGGCATAATCATAACAACTCATGATAAACTCAGCCATTACCTGACCCTGCTTACTCAGCAGAATCCAATTGAAAGCCAGTTTTTGGAAAGCCTTGCAGATAATCTGAATGCAGAGGTAAGATCTGATTAATGGTAACTTGTGATCTTAAAAACAGTAGCTTGCTGAAAGACTTAAATGCAGATAAAACAAAGAGGAAAATAGTGCTCATGTGGTCAGGGTTTCTCAAAATTGGCATTTTTTTGTTGGAACCATGAATGTAATTATACAGAAAAGCAATATGAAAACCTCTTATGTGATCTATAGAATAACTAATACAGATTTAAATGCCGTAGCATACAGCTGGTAAGTAATAATATTGTAAATGACAAAAAAGTAGACTGACATAGTATAGGATTTCTAAACCTCTTTCTGTCCTCATCCTCCTTGGTTTTCACTACACATTTCCCATATTCTCCCATTTAAATATGAAAAATAAATAAATTCTAGAGTTTAGCATGCATGTTTATATAAAAAGATTTTTAAAAAATCAATGTTCAGGGAGAAACATAATATTTCTATATTATAAAATTGTTAAATGTTTACCAAAATTCAGTCAGATAAATTAGTGAGGCTTTTTATTCTGTTTCTTGTCAACTAATAGTTTTATTTTTAGTATATTTTTTGAGATACCCACATATCATGTTCAATATTCAGTTTGTTTCATCTTCTTTATTGTAGCTGAGATTTTTTTTTTTAAATTTTGTTGGGATTCAGATATTAACTTTTTTAGGGAACAACAAAATAACAATAGTTTATATAATGTTTTAAGTATTTTCTTCATAAAAACTCTATGATGTAAGTAGTGCAAGTTATTAATCCCAGTTTGCAGAAAAATAAGCTGAGACTCCTACAGGTTAAATGACATACCTACAGTTATACCTCTAGCAAGAAGCAAAGTCTGGGCCCAAACCAAGATCTTATAATTCCATTTCCTTAGCTTTTTACATTAATCTGTACTTTCTCCATCATGAAAATCCTTACCTTCCTAGTTGGTAGAAAAAATAGTATTTTATTTCTCTCTTTTTCACTATCCAGATGCAAAAATTCCATTTTGAAAATAAGGATCACAAAATAATAGTTCTGTATTTTGGAAATATCAGACTTTCATCAGAAATATTTGTTAAAAAAAACTTCCCCCCAGTACAACACAGTCTACTCTTATTTTTCTTTATGCAAATGCTTTTTAGTTTAGTATGATTAATATTTATTTTAATCTTTATAGCAATCTTATTTATTTTAATCTTTTGTGATCTGCTTTATACCTTGTTTGGTTACTAATTCTTCCTTTTACCCGTAGTTGTGAATAATTCTTCCTCCTGTTCTTTATTATTACTATTACTAATTTTTTAATCATATGACTTTATGCTTAAGTCATACATCTTTTGGGAATTCTTCTGTAATATGATATATTGATATATATATAAATATATATATATATATATATATAAAACACACTGTTGTAAATCAGTTTTAGGCCAGATTGCTTTCTAGTTTCCCCTAAAATTAATTGTCATTTTTTTCTACCTCCATAAAAGGACCCCTTCCTTGGTGTGTAGGTGTTATTGTCATTTTTCATACTTTGGCAGAAATCTGCCCTGAACAGAAAATATCTAATTTTTTTGAGTCAGTCTTTATAAAAAGTATTTTGAGGTTGTAAATTCCAATAATGTCTTGCTAAGTTAGCTCCCATGTGTTTTTAATTATTTTTATTTATTGTGAATAGAATTTTTCTAGATGTTCCTCCTGCCTTTCTTAGTAAATCAGAGAAATCTATTATTTTTGTGCATTCCTTTCATATATCTTGGTCAGTAAAGATCTTATACATGATTGGAAATATTTTTTCATTCTGTTTGTATCTTCTGTATAACTTTCTATTGCCCTTTGGGTTTCCTTCAAGTTGAATTCTTGAGAGAGTGAGGCATTTCAAGATTTGCAGTCACAGAACACTAAAAGTCACTGAAGCCAACCAAGTACAGAAATGACTTGAGTTGGAAAGTACATAATCTTGTCAAATAAAAAGTTATGGTGGCCAAGGACCACACACGCATTCTAGAAAGCACAGTGGAAGGTGTGGGTAAAAGTGAAGTGGCACATGGAGGGGTAAGATCTAGAAGGAGATGGATTGGTAGGGTTGGAAGTAAAGGAGAAAGCAGAGAAGACAGGAAAAAGAATTCAGAATCACAGGGGTAGGAAGAGGATGAGGAGTGAAGTCACGCAGATTATCAGTGTCTGAAACAAAGTCCATTGAGAGAGAGAGGTGATTAGACTGTTTAGGGACCTCCTATGATGTTGACCCTTGTGGTAGGTGGTGACATAAAGTCCTCTGAGGCTCAGAAGATTCCCCTTACAATAGGAAAGAACAGGTGAAGTTGCCACCTGGGTGGGGCAGACAGGAATCAGAAACTGGCAAATAGAAGTGAGTCTGCTCTGAAAATGGCCTTCGGAGCACTAGAGAAGGCCCTATAGCAAAGAAAGAGGCAGAGTACTGAGAAATGAATCCAGACTGGTACAGGGGTCAAGGGAGAGGCCATAAACTATCAGTCTAAAATCCTTGGCTCCCTCAGACCCAGGGATGAAGGCAAAGGCCACAGACTGACTGGGACTGAATCCTTATAAAATAGTGCTCCCTGAGAAATCACAGAGACATGTTCAAGTACTCTATCTAGGTCAGAATTAAAAAGATAAATGGCCTGGGACTCCTTAAACAGAGGTTTTGGAGCTCATGGCTCTGCCCTCCAATAAGAATAGAGGGTACTGATGAAGTGTGAGTACCAAGGCTGATTGGATGTTGCAAGATGGTATTTCTCAGTGGGATGTGGTTCCTGGGAGCATAGTGGAGAAATCCAGGAAGTCAAAAGGAGTGCAGTGCGATGGGAAAGGAAAGAGTTGGGATGTCTCCCTAAGGACTCTCTCACTGTACATGCGTAAACACACACATACACGCACACACACACACACACACACACACACACACACACACACACTCACTCACTCACTCACTCCCATTCCATAAACTGGTGATTTTCTTACTACTTTTAGGATCAAATATATAATACCTTTTAAAAGCATTTCATAACCTGGCCTTTTCCTGCCTTCTCAGTTTTCTTATACCTAAATCCCTTCTATGTACTGTGCCATATATCACCACTGTTCCTTATTCCTGGAATGCTCTTCCTATACCTCTTGGCTTTGCTGACTTCCTTCTGCAAAAATTTTTTCCCAGGTCTCTCTTTATGTTAATGCCATCCCTTCTGAGATTCCTTCTCATTTACCAGGTATTTATCATGTATGTGTATAGTTGCTTACATGTTGTCTTCCCTATTAGAAACTGAGTTCCTCAAGGGAAGACATTATTTTTGCCATTTTTTATATCGTTAGAACCTAACACAATATCTTTCACACAGTAAGCACTTAATTGCTTTTTTACTGACTGACTGACTGAAATTGAAAAGGACACACCAATAGAAATCAAATAGAAGGTCTTTTTCAGCATACCTGTAGTAATCTTCTGTTATCATCAGCAGCAACAGAGCCATCATGTTTAGACTTTTAACACTTCAGTTCCTGTTGGTTCTGTAGGGAAATGGCTCATAAGAAAATAAAAGGAGGAAATGTACCTGACCTGAATGTGGATGTAACAACAAGTTTGTGACAAAAAAGAAATATACTTTTTAAAATACAGCAGAGAGATTGATTTTTGAGATTTTAATGGGGAAAATATTTTTAAAATGGAAAAATTACATATATTATTATTATTATTACGTCCATCCAAAAGGTTACCAGACCAAGCAAAGATTAACAAACTCCCAATTCAGATGACTGTAAAGTCTGTATGGAAAATGGTCTATCCATGTCATCTTGGATTTAAAAAAAAAAAACTATAAGGAAAAAGACCTTTCAGATTACTGTATGTTGCTATTAGTAGAATTTTTTGTTTGGTTTTAATAGAATCAAATTTCAAGTGACCCAAAATATAATGGGAAGCTGTATGGTCATAGTAACCTATAGGAATCAAATACTTTGCCTATACTTAGAATTTAGAATGTGTCTGGTGCACAAAATGACAAAATTAAAATGCTTAGAAACGAAAATAATTGTGAAAATCACTTATGATATTGTTGTTATCCTTTATTATGATTTATGTATTTTCAAGGATTAGGTAAAGATAAATTCAATAAACACATTTCTCAAATCAAAAAGAAGAAAATGTGACAGTGTCTAAAATCTCAATATATTATTTGAAAACAAAAGTATCTGTTACCCAAGTTTCAGATAAAGCATTTATTTTAATTCAAATGCAATAAAATCAAATATACTTGCTTAGTCAACACAAAATCTTTAGGGGAAAATCATTGTTGCTTAATATTTGGTGTACTCTATTACAAAGATGTGACCCCTATCTTTTAGGATTTTTATACTCTTAATACTCACTGAGTACTCAGGAAAAAATCATGAAACCAGGCGCGAAGTAACAAGAAATTAGAGGATTGCAAATAAGATTTTAAGAAAAAAATGTTATAAAAATCTCTGGCATTAGATTTCCTTAGCCTTTAATGTTAATGTCATTTTTTGACATTGTGACGTCACATTCCTAAAAACCGTAAAAAAAAGATTGTTAGAAAAATATTCCATATGTTTAATAGAGATGATCTAGAGAAAGCAGATTTTATCTGAACTGTCTCAGCTAGGGAGCTAGAGGATAGCATTAAGTGTGATAGATGGTTAGCACGTGATTAATCTTTCTTTGATGGGAATATCCTGGACTGTGTAATAAAAGGAGAAAAAGAAATTTCTTCCAGTCTTTGGGATGTATGTATTAATAATACCTAACTTAAGTCTTCTTCAAGTTCTACCTTCCTCTTGCCTAACTTTTCATGAAAAAAAGCCACTTCTGCCTCATCATGTTACCAGATATATTTTCAAGAATATTTTTAGAAATTATCTTTTACAAGTCTAATCACTTTCGGCAGTTTTTGACTTCTCCTTCTGTTACTCCTCTTTTTAAAGGTTAGAAATTCAGAAAGCCTGGGGGTAATTTTTGTTGTAGACTGAAGGGTACTAGATAAATTTGTGATTTCTATGTTTTTTTATATTTAAAACCAAGTTTCTTTCACTGCATTTTAAAATTAAATTAGTTATGAAGTATAACGTTTGCTTTTTACATAAGACCAATTGATTATACTACGGGGTTTAACAAGATAGTAGGACTTTCTTAAGTTTCATTATAGGAAGGCGTAAAATAGATTTCATCAGACAAGTACATTTAAGTGCTACTACCTACGACTATTTAGAAATAGTAATTGATTTTTGTCACTAGGTGGCGATCAAGGATTGATGTCTAAAAATGCACTGTAATAATTTTATCATTGGGTAGATACATTTCTTTTATTGTAAATATCCAGAAGTCTTCTTTTGCATATTTCTGCTAAGTCTGTAGTCTATTCCCCCTGTTCTTTTATCATTGTTTGGAACTGTATTTTTTTTAATTCGTGATTTTTTTCCACCCTTTGATATTAAGAGCATGGTAATTTTTTGTTGTTATTTTAAAAATTGTCTAATTTCAGAGTGGCTTATTATTTTTAAATGTATTATTGTATTCCATGGTAAGAAAACATTTTATAGCTTTCAGTTACAAGTTTGGAAAAGAAGTGAAGATGAAGAAAGCATCTGATCTTTTAACGTTGCCTTCAAACTGATTTCCCTTAAAGCAATCCAGACAAATGAATGTCTGTCCTATTATTTAAACTCTCTAGGGAATGAAATTGTATAGCTTCTCTTGTTGTAACCCATTCTAGAATTTAATACCCCCTTACTGTAAGGAAGTCCTTAAGAGAATAAAATTATAAATTATCCTTTCATTTTGTCAAATTTGATGCAAATGAGTATTCCTACTTGTGGTTTTGAAATCATATTTTTTGCAGTAGATGAAAGAATGTGTGTGTGTGTGTATAATGTCTTTTCTCTTATTCTTCCTGCCATTTCTCTTAATCCCTTTTACTGCTAAATAGTGGTTAAAGTATTTTAAGAAATACATCGATATCTTTACATAGCTCCTTTATTCATATAGTTAAATCATGGTACTGATTTTACTTTTACTTTTGTGATTCTGTGTGTTAGCAGTTAGAAATGGGAAAAGATTGAGACACTGAAATGTGAGCTTTGTCTTAACTATAATTTTTTAAATTAATATTGTCCATTTTAGAAATATATTCCTTTGGATATTTTGGAAAATATATTTGCGAATATCAGTGAATAGTCACAAAATGTTTGAGAGTTTGATAGAGTAACTTTGTTGTAAGGATAAAATTACTGAACAATCACATGTACATTGTATTGAAGCATTTTTAAAAAAATAAATGGAAAACCCCAGTTAAAGTGATTATTTGTATATCTGTTGTCTTTATATGCTGTTGCTATCATAATCATTTTATTAGTATATATATTTTTTGATTCTCTAAGTCTTCTGTGTTGTCTAAAAATACATTTGTACTTATTTTGGAACTGTCAGAATTGATAAGTTCAAAATTATCTAAGTTACTTTTTTAAAGTTAGTATTTTTCATGAAATTATTTTTATTAAGTGACATTATGGCATGGTAGACTGAGAGATGGCTTTGGAGTCAAGAAAACTTGGTTCAACTCAACCTCCAGGAAACACTTTAAGACTAACTTACAAAACAGTTAATGATCTGAACCGGTAGAAAGAAGTTGTCTGCGTTCATGAAATCACAAATCCAGGCCAGAAACGTTTTCCACGAATTGCAAAAAAATGTATGAAGTATAAATCATTGATTTAAAACTAAATCAGGAACTACATTTTGCTTCAGACTGGCAATTAAAAAATAAAACATGAATTTTAAAATTGATCTTGTTGGAAATGCATATTTTTTCTGATAAAAATTATATCCAGCTATAAAAACTGAAGAATAAATATTTCCATTATTTTGGTAAAATTTAGAGTGTGTGTGTGTGTGTGTGTGTGTGTGTGTGTGTGTGTGTAATATGTATATTTAGTGAAGAGAATTCCAATAAAAACTATTTTATATGACCATCCTAATAAAATACTATCTAGAGTAATTACGACAACTTCAGTATGCTTTGCTCAATTTTTTTCATAAAACTTTTACATAATATCTTAAAAGGTGATGTGTATGTGAGTCTCAGAAAGGGGAAATTAGTGGTATAATCTGTGATGGATATATGGATACAGTAAAGAAGTCTGAACTTAAAGATGGTATGTTAAAGTGAAGTTAAGTCACTTATAGGTCTAAAACTTTTTATTTTTTTAATTCATTTTTGAGCATAACATTTTAATAATGAATGCCCAAAATATCTTATATTCTCAGTTTGAAAAACATTATTAACCAAATATAAAGTCGAAGATTAAGAGTTGGAAGGAAGATAGTAGGTCATCTAGTCTTATACCCTCATTTTAATAGATGAGGAAACTTGGAGTGCTGTCCTTTGAGTGACTTGTCCATCCATATAGTGAAGAAGTGGCAGAACTGTTATTAGAACTCAAATCCTTGAATTCCATAGTCTCCACTCTTTCATTTTGAAAGCAGCATGCCTATTATTATTGCATTTTCAAACTGAGATGGAGTTTCTTTTCAATATTAAGAGAAATGCTTATGAATTGTTCACTTTCTTTTAGAGGGATAGTTTGATTTAAACCCTTTGCTTATGAATAAATATTATTGATTTTATACCTATAATGTATGTTTAATTTTTGTCATATTTGGACTTGCAGATTGCTCTGGGAACAGTTACTAATGTGGAAGAAGCAGTGAAGTGGATAAGTTACACTTACCTTTACGTACGGATGAGAGCAAATCCATTAGTATATGGCATCAGTCACAAAGCCTATCAGGTATGAAATGCATTTTTTAAAAAAAAAAACAGATCTGCTTTTTGGTTCTGTAATCTATTCATGATATGTGGCTAAATATTTGCTAGTGCTGCTTCATCTGACAACAGCTGTGTGCCTAGATGAAGGAAAGATTTTTCATCTTTAATCAAACGTATAGTTGTCTTCTCCTTTCTCAAAACTTTTATCCAACAGTACTGCTTAATGATCAACAAGGTACCTGTTTTTATTTCCACAGTTTAAAATTTTATTGTTTTTCCACTGCTTATTAGAGTTTCTTTCTGAAATGTCAAAATAGAAAACCTAGCAGAACTTTACAAGCAATAAGTTTATGCTGCATGTAGTACTTTTTTTTCAAGTCCATTCTTAATACACAATCCATAATTGAGAGGTAACAGGTAATGAGATTTCATTTTCTAAGAGTTTTAGAATTGAGATCAAGTTTTTTGGTTTTTATTTTTAATTTCTTATCATATGGTTGGATAGGAGCACAGAATGTGAGTTATGTGATCTACATGACTTAAGGAGAAAAAGAAAATTGTCTTTTCTTTGGAGCCATAATTTTAAATATTCCATAATGATAGATTAAAATCAAATTTCTTTCCAATCAAGAACTTTTATATGGGAATTTTTTAAGTCCTTGCATTGCTATGAAGTACTAATTCTACCAGAAAAATTCTTTGTAGACTGTGGTTGTTACTGTGTAAAAGTTCTCCTGGTTCTGTTCCTTTCACCCAGCATCAGATCATATTAAGTCTTTCCAGGCCTCTCTGAAATCTTCTTGTTCATCATTTCTTATAGCACAATAATATTTCATTACATTCATATACCACAACTTGTTCTGCCATTCTCCAGTTGATGGGCATCCCCTTGATTTCCAGTTTTTGTCCACCACAAAGAGAGCTGCTATAAATATTTTTGTACATATGGGACCCTTTCCCATTTCTATGATCTCTTTGGGATACAGTCCCAGAAGCAATATTGGTGGGTCAAAGGGTATGCACATTTTTGTATCCCTTTGGGCACAGTTCCAAATTGCTCTCCAGAATGGTTGGATCTACTCCCAGCTCCACCAACAATGAATTAGTGTTCCAACTCTCCCACATCTTCTCTAACATTTATCATCTTCCTATTTTGTCATGTTAGCCAATCTGATAGGTGTGATGTGGTACTTCAGAGTTGTTTTCATTTGCATCTCTCTAATCAGTAATGATTTAGAGCATTTTTTCATGTGACTATGGATAGCTTTAATTTCTCCCTCTGAACACTGCCTGTTCATATCCTTTGGCCATTTATCAATTGGGGAATGACTTGTATTCTTGTACTTTTGAGTCAGTTCTCTATATGTTTTAGAAATGAGGTCTTTATCACAGACACTAGTTAAAAAAAATTCTTTCCCAGTTTTCTGCTTCCCTCCTAATCTTGGTTGCATTGGGTTTATTTGTTTGATGGAAAAACTTTTCAGTTTAATATAATTAAAATTATCCTTTTTGAACTTCATAATGTTCTCTATCTCTTCTTTGGTCAAAAATTTCTCCATTCTCCATAAATCCGACAAATACACTATTCCTTGCTCCCCTGATTTGTTTATAGGATCAGTCTTTATACCTATATCATGGACCCATTTCGGCTTTATTCTTGTGTATGGTGGGAGCATTGGGCTATGCCCAGTTTCTGCCACTTTATTAACCAGTTTTCCCAGCAATTTTTGTCAAACAGTGGGTTTATCAAAGAATAGGTTGCTATATTCATTGCATACTGTGTTTTGAGTATCTAACCTATTGCACTGGTCTATGAAGTCACTATTTTCTGTAATCCCTGTGTATGTATGTCTTTGTTTCTCTGTCCCTTCCTCTTCTGTTCCCCTATTTCCTTTCTCCCTTTTTGTCTTTCTTCCCCCTTTCCTCTCTCCTGTCTTTCTCTGTCCTTCTGTCTCTGTCTGTCTGTCTCTCTCTCTGTCTCTGTCTCTCTGTCTCTCTCTCTCTCACACACACACACAGACACCCCAGATCTGTGGTGTCATTGGTTTAGGAAAATGTCAGTAAAGAAACTCTACTGCAGATCAGCCCTTATACTGCAATTCAACATTTTAAGTTGACTGGGGCACTAGCGAGGTTAAGCAGTTTGCCCAGAACATGACATCCAGTGTGCATCAGAGGCTGAGCGTGAGCTCAGCTCTACCTGCCAGCTCTCTCTATGTCAGGGTGCTGCTCCGCCACGTGTTGTGCAGATGGTTTTGCTACAGTTTGGGTTAAGGTTTTAAAGAGTAAAAGAAGGACTTGTTTATGAGGCTATCAGTTCAGAATAGTACTTATTACTGCTTCGCTCTCAGTCATTTAAGGCAGTTGGCTGATACAGTAGGTTGAGCACCGGGACCTGCAGTCAGGGTGGCTGAATTCAGATCCTGCCCCAGACACTTACTGACTGTGTGAGCCTGGACAAAACACTGAGCTTCTCTCCGCTTTAGTATCCTTCTCTGTAAAATGCAGTTATTAACAGCATCTATTTCCCAGTACTGTTGGGATGATCACATGAGTTAATATTTATAAAGTTCTCTGTAAATCTTAAAGTACTCTGTAAATGCTAGCTAGCCAATAGCAGGAGTAGTACTAGTAGTACACCCTAGAGCATAGTTTCTGGAGTCAGAACTACCTGAGTTCCAATCCAGCCTCAGATCCTGGTTAGGTTTGTAATTCTTTTTTTTTTTTCCTGGATATATAAATTTACTTATTTAACTTTTTTTTTACATTCATTTTCACAAAATTTTGGGTTCCAAATTTTCTCCCCATTTGTCACCTTCCCCCACCCCAATACACCAAGCATTCTAATTTTCCCTATCACCAATCTGCCCTCTCTTCTATCATCCCTCCCTTCCCTTGTCCCCATCTTTTGTCCTGTAGGGCCAGATGACTTTCTATTCCCCATTAAATGTATTTCTTATTTCCTAGTAGCAACAACAATACTAACCAGTTCTTCCTAAAACTTTGAGTTCCACATTCTCCCCATCCCTCCCTCCCCACCCATTCCCTTTGGGAAAGCAGGCAATTCAATATAGGCCATATCTGTGTAGTTTTGCAAATGACTTCAATAATAGTTGTGTTATGTAAGACTGACTGTATTTCCCTTCATCCTATCCTGCCCCCCATCATTTCTATTCTGTCTTTTGATCCTGTCCCTCCCCGAGTGTTGACTTCAAATTGCTCCCTTCTCCCACTGCCCTCCCTTCCATTATCCCTCCCTCCCTGCTTATATCCTCCTCCTCCACTTTCCTGTATTGTAAGATAGGTTTTCATACCAAAATGAGTGTACATTTTACTCCTTCCTGTAGTCGAATGTGATAAGGGTAAACTTCATGTTTTTTTCTCAGCTCTCCTCTTTTTCCCTCCACTAAAAAGTCTCCTGCTTGCCTCTTGAATGAGAGATAATTTACCCCATTCCATTTCACCCTCTCTCTTCCTACTACATTTCTCTCTCACCATTTACCTTAATTTCTTTTAAGATATGGTCCCATCCTATTCAGTTCAATCTGTGCTCTCTGTCTCTGTATGTGTGTGCATGTGTATATGTGTGTGTGTGCGTGCATGTGTGTACATGTGTGTGTGTGATCCCACCAACTACCCAGATACTGAAATGTTTTAAGAGTTACAAATATTGTCTTTCCGTGTAGGAATGTAAACAGTTCACCTTTGGTAAGTCCCTTATGACATCTCTTCACTGTTTACTTTTTCATGCTTCTTCTCATTCTTGTGTTTGAAAGTCAAATTTTCTTTTCCGCTCTGGTCTTTTCATCAAGAATGCTTGAAAGTCCTCTGTTTCATTGAAAGACCATATTTTCCCCTGAAGTATTATCCTCAGTTTTGCTGGGTAGGTGATTCTTGGTTTGAGTCCTAGTTCCTTTGACTTCTGGAATATCCTATTCCATGCCCTTCGACCCCTTATTGTAGAAGCTGCTAGATCTTGGGTTATCCTGATTGTATTTCCACAGTACTGGAATTGTTTCTTTCTAGCTGCTTGCAATATTTTCTCCTTGACCTGGGAATTCTGGAATTTGGCCACAATGTTCCTAGGAGTTTCTCTTTTTGTATCTCTTTCAGGCAATGATCATTGGATTCCTTCAGTACTTATTTTGCCCTCTGGTTCTAGAATATCAGAGCAGTTTTCCTTGATAATTTCATGAAAGATGATGTCTAGGCTCTTTTTTTGATCATGGCTTTCAGGTAGTCCCATAATTTTTAAATTGTCTCTCTTGGATCTATTTTCCAAGTCCTTTGTTTTTCCAATGAGATATTTCACATTCTCTTCCATTTTTTCATTCTTTTGGTTTTGTTTGGTGATTTCTTGGTTTGTCAGAAAGCATTAGACTCCATCTGTTCCATTCTAATTTTGAGGAACTATTCTCTTCAGTGAGCTTTTGAGCCTCTTTTTCCATTTGGCTAATTCTGCTTTTGAAAGCATTCTTCTCCTCATTGGCTTTTGAACCTCTTTTTCCAATTGAGTTAGCCTATTTTTCAAGGTGTTATTTTCTTCAGCATTTTTTTGGGTCTCCTTTAGCAAGATATTGACCAGTTTTTCATGCTTTTCTTACATCTCTCTCATTTCTCTTCCCAGTTTTTCCTCCACCTGTCTAACTTGATTTTCAAAATCCTTTTTGAGCTCTTCCATGGCCTGAGCCCACTGAATATCTGTTTCGGATGTTTGGGATATAGAGGCCTTGACTTCTATGTCTTTCCCTGATGGTAAGCATTGTTCTTCCTTTCAGAAAGGAAGGGAGGAAACATCTGTTCACCAAGAAAGTAACCTTCTATGGTCTTATTTTTTTTCCCTTTTCTGGGCATTTTCCCAGCCAGTTACTTGACTCCTGAGAGTCCTCTCCACCCCCGCCTCACTAGTGCTTGGGGTCTGAGATTCAAATGCTGCTCCCCAGCCTCAGGGCTTTCAGCGGGGGAAGGGGCTTCTATTCAGTGAGAGATTAAGTACTGCTTTTCAGGTTGGGGCAGGGCCGTCTCCCAGGCTCAGTTCTGTCAGGGGGTTTATGTGGAGATCTTCAGTAATGGCCCTGAGCTCCTTCCTGCTTTGGGAGCCCCTGTACACCACCTCCCCCACCGCTTCCTCCCAAGGGGTTCCGAGCCACGGAGACACCCCGCTCCCCTCTCGGCCAGTCCAGAAGCCTGTCTCACTGACCTGTAGCGCCTGTGGGGGGAGGGACGCTCGTGGCCACCGGAGATTCCATCCCTGAAGCCTGCTTGGATCTGCTCCTTTGGGGCTGCGTGGCCAGGGCAGGGCCTCCGCTCCACGTCCAGTGCCCGAGGGACCTTTGGGGTCAGTTTTTCAGGGCTCTCTGAAACAGAAATCTCCTCCACTCCGCTGCTGTGCAGCTTCCTCTGCTCCAGAATCCATTGGGAGTTCTTTCCATAGGTAATTTATGGGCTGTGGGTTCAGAGCTTGCATATGTGAGTCTTTCTACTCCTCCATCTTGGCTCCTCCCCCTAGCTTTGTAATTATAAACAAGACATTTAACCTCTAGGGGACTGTTTCTTCATCTATGAAATGGCAATAATTACATCACTTACCTCACAGGGTTGTTGTGAGGATCAAATTGAGTTATAATGTTTGTTAAATACTTTGCAAACTTTGAAGTGCTGTATAAATACTAGCTATACTGTCTCCACAGACAAAAGGTATCCATCAGCTATGAGGGGAAAATGGTGAAGTAATATATTGTACTTCAGAGAATTAACATTCATTTTCTTATGACTTGGATTAATAACAATGTAGTCTACGCTCTAGAAGGCAATCCAAACTATAATTTCCCCTAGTGAGAGAAAAATGTTACAATTTTTAAAGTTCTTATTTGGTTAAATTGTAAAAGAAAAATGCAAATTATTTTTTCTCTATTCAGTTTGACAAACATTCATCAGGTTACTGTATGCAAGGTACCATGTTTAAATATATCAAAATTTGAAGACTGTACAGTGGAACAGAGCAACCATTGATTTGCCAAATTTTAATTTTATGTTTTAAAGGATTATTATAGCCATAGTCACAATATAGAAGTTAGTAATTTCTGAGTGTAAATTTCTTTCTTTATAGTTCATGGTTATAATGTAACTTTTTTCAGTGATTACATATATAAAACTAAATTTTTAAAACATACATTTCTTAAGTATGCTACTTAAGTTAAGTAGCATAACAGTAGTTATGCTGTTTAAGTATAAAGGAAAGGTTTCTCCTAGTCTTCTAACTAATAAGATGCCAGTAATAAAATTAGATAATTGTTTTAATTAACTATTTGAAAATCCACATCCAATAAAAATGACATTTCATCATTCACTTTGTGTGTCCTTCTTCTGTAGATGGACCCAACATTAGAGAAACATCGAGAGCAGTTAGTCATTGAAGTTGGACGAAAGCTAGACAAAGCTCGCATGATTCGTTTTGAAGAACGGACTGGATATTTTTCTTCAACAGATTTGGGCAGGACTGCTAGCCACTACTATATCAAATACAACACCATTGAGGTATAGTATGGTAAATGAAATTTCAGTATTACATTTATTTAGATCATTTTTTCAAATGACTATAGGTAGCTTTAATTTCTTCATCTGAAAACTTTCTGTTCATATCCTTTGACCATTTATCAGTTGGGAAATGACTTGCATTCTTATAAATTTGATTCAGTTCTCTGTGTATTTTAGAAATGAGGCCTTTATCAAAGACACTATTTGTAAAAATTCTTTCCCAATTTTTTGCTTTCCTCCTAATCTTGGTTGCATTGGGTTTGTTTGTGCAAAAACTTTTCACTTTAATGCGGTCAAAATTATATATTTTGCATTTCATAACATTCTCTTTCTCTTGTTTGGTCATACATTCTTCCAGTCTCCATAAATCTGAAAAATAAACTGTTCCTCGCTCTCTTGCTTTACTTAAAGTATCAACCTTTATGTCTAAGTCATGTACCCATTTTGACCTTTTCTCAGTATAGAGGGTAAAGATGTTGGTCTATACCTAGTTTCTGCCATAATCTTTTTTAGTTGTCCTAGCACTTTTTGTCAGATAGTGAGTTCTTATCCCAGAAGCTGGAGTCTTTGGTTTATCCAACGGTAGATTACTATAGTCTTTGACTACTGTGTCTTGTATACCTAACCTATTCCACTGATCCACCACTCTTGTTTCTTAGCCAGTACCAAGTAATTTTGATGATTGCTACTTTATAATACAATTTAAGATCAGTATGGATAGGCCACCTTCCCTAGCATCAGTAATATATTTATTAATAACCTAGCCTTTTTCCTATATTTCCCTACTTAAGAGAAAAAGTTGAAATAAGCATTTTTCAGAAATTCTTTTTTTGTACTAGGCCTGTAATTTCTTTTGTTATAGTGAACTAGTAATGAGCAAAATCATTCTGACAATTCAGCCTCTGCTGTTTAATTGGAAGTCTTAAAGAGTTGCCTGAGGCCCTAAGTAGTGGGGTGATTTATCCTGCATGCCCGAGCCCCTCTGTGCTAAGACAGAGCTTGAATCTCAATCCTCCTGAATTCAGTGCAGCTTTTTAGCCACTGTGCTGTTCTGTCAATATCCCTTGATGTGAAGGTGCAAGCCCTGATAAGTTCTACAATCCTGGAAAAGCTTCATGGTCTGGCAGCCGACTATATCTGCTTTCTGAGGTACTAGTCTAGCAAAGAGTACAGGAGCATAGTACCTTACTACAAAATTCTCTGCTTGGTGATATTTTTGGCTAGATGGTCCACCACCCATGTTTCACTGCAACCTCAAGTACCAATAATTGGAGAAAATTTTATAGCTGAAGTAAAAAAAGAGACATAGGCAGCTAAGCTTACATGGAAAGAGATTAGCCATAATTTGAACACTTCAGGTCAAGTCTGTTAACTAGGTGATAACTGGGCATCTGAATCCAAGAGGCTATGAACTATTGGTAAGTCAGTTGCTGGTCAGATTTCAGATAGGTGGCATCCTAAAGATGAATAGCCCCAAATACAGGATATTTAATTCTTTGTCCTAAGTCAGACTGTGTCTGTGTGTTTGTGTTACTCCCTAATCAATATTTATTTTGTGTATATTTGGTACGTACTTGATTTTGAATATATTGAATTCCTTGGCCCCACCTGTCTCCCGGTAAATGTGGACGCTCTCTCACTCTTGTATTGATGTTCCTAGAAGGTTGCCTAGTGCTTGGAATGTTACAGTTTCTTTTTACTAGATGCTTGTTGATTGTTTGATGAACTGGTGAGAGACTTAGATGCCTTAGCCCTGCTGTACTAGCTGCTCAGTTGGTCCCAGGACTGTCCCAGTGCCCACTGCCAAAACATAGGGCCAAATATCATGAAGTGTATTTGACAACATGGGCAGAGTGTGTGGATTATATCTCTATACATTTGCATCACCGCTCTATGTAACCATGTTTTATCATGTGTCTATACATGTTCTACATTTCAGAGGACATCCCAGTTTTCTTTTAGCCTCTTGAGAATCAATTTCTGATTTTTTATTGTGCTTGTATCTTTTTATGATGTCATCATATTGCATTATTTTATTACTCTTTCCCGATGGTTTATAGCTAACTATAGATTTTCCTTAGTTTAATCACGACTTTTCTCACCAACTCAATCACTTCCTGACAGATTGTCGATTACTTTATGTTGCTCATCCATTGTGTATTGGGTTGTGGGAATGAATTAAATGTAAGAGCACCTTTTAGACCACAGAGCATAGTAGAAAGGTAGTGTGATATAATAAAAAGAGCAAAATGCATTTGGAGTCAGGAAGAAGCTGAGTTCTCATCTTGCTTGTAAAACTGAGGAGCTACAGGACCATGGTGACATATTTGATCTCTCTATGCCTGACTATCTTCATTTGTAACATGAAGATAATAATGCTTATAGTATCTTTCACAGCACTGGTGTGAAAGTGTGCTTTGTGAACCTTAAAGCACAATGTCATCCTAAGTTATTATTACTGCTATTATTACACAGTTGTAAAAAAAAATAAAAAGTATTTCTAATGTTGCCTCCAGGCCACCTCTATAACCTATTTCTGTCCTTTATGCCAATTCATTATATTATTGTTTTCATTAGCTCCAAACTATCCCACATAGCCTTCTTAGTAAAATTTTCAAAGCCTTTGGCAGCAGTAGACAAGCTATATATCCCTAGTTCCATTTTTATTTTTATGGGATATTTAAGTTGGCAAGTATTGGACTAATAGTGTTTATTTCATATGTCAGGACCCTGACCAGCATGATGCAAATTCTTAATGATCTTAGAATGGCTCTGTTAGAAAATTTAAATAAATTTTTGTACTTTTGGAGATCTCCTAGCTAATGCATGTTTTAGAAATGGATATTAACTTTATATAAGTGAATGAGGTGATACTTCTAAAGCTGTGATCTAGGTAATAAAGAGTATTTCATGTACATTGAACTTCTTGTGTTCTAGGAAGAAGGGGTGTGTGTGTGTGTGTGTATGTGTGTGTGTGTGTGTGCGTGTGTGTGTATACAGTCTAATAAAAGTTCTAATTGATGTTAAATCATTTAAATTACTAAATACAACTTTTCTTTAAAATAATAATCAAATAATAAAATTTCATTGGTAGACCTTCAATGAACTCTTTGATGCTCATAAAACAGAGGGAGATATCCTTGCTATAGTGTCTAAAGCTGAAGAATTTGAGCAAATTAAGGTAAGATTATTTGCAGTTGGAATCGCTTATGTATAATATGTAGATATTTAAACCTTATCTTAAAAAATAGAATTCTTATCCCAGGAAAATATAAACTGAATAACAGGCAGTATTTCAGCGTATGGGAAATTGCTTCAATCTACCAAAATTATGCAACTCCAGTATTATTTGTTCTCACATCATGATGTCATATATTGCCCCTGAACTATCAAATTCAAATATCTGCTTCTTTTAAATAGGTGTTGTGTTAACAGAAACCATTAGGAAATAACAAAGAATGCAAATCTAGACTTTGTTTTACAATACTACAATATACCATATAATATACTATATACTGTGTAATACTAAATTAAAGATAAGGTAGATGTCATGTTTTATTCACACCATTGGATATGAACTTTTTCTTTACTTGTATTATTACTTAATCTTATTAACAGTGATAACTTTAATACCATGAGTCATAGTACTTCACAGTTTTGAGGTGTGACTGTATTACACAATGTGAAAAATATATGACTATAATGAATGAATTCAATGTTAGTTCAAGATTGTCCTGATCAAGATGGACAGAAGTTTTACTCTGGTCAAATAAAAAATGAAATCTTATCAGTAGAAGGTCAGAAGATTGTTTTTTGGCATATCAAATTTTTGTATGTCAATGACAACCCTAATATGGTGATGAATAATAATGTAATTTCATAAATATTAAGACCATTTCAAATAACATTTTATTAACGATAGTGTGTGTACTTTAAATAGCATTTAAAGAGGTAACATGAATTTTTTTTTCAAAAATGAATAATATAGGTTGAAATTTATAGTGACTTTTCTTAAAAATCACTCCCCAGTTATTCTTAAAGATTTTTCCCCCATAGGTCCGAGAAGAAGAAATAGAGGAGTTAGATGTTTTATTGAACAACTTCTGTGAACTCTCTGCTCCTGGAGGTGTAGAAAATAGTTATGGAAAAATAAATATCCTTCTTCAAACATATATAAGCCGAGGAGAGATGGATAGTTTCTCCCTGATATCAGATTCTGCATATGTTGCCCAGGTAAGAATTTTTTTTCTTTTTCTCATTCATTTTCAATGTTTCCTACATAAATAACTTGCTCACTAAAGGAATATTATAGACTACTACTGTGAGAAACTTTTAATAGCTACAATAGATATATGTCCTTAGGTTTATTTATCTCTTAAGAAGATGTTTTAAATTAGCCTTTCTGTTTTCTAGGTTTGTTAAAATCAAAGGTGAGAATTATTAGTTTGAAATATTTCTAATGGCTATGTTTTGTATTTAACAAAATAATATAATAACCTAATATAATTATATAATTTTACTAATTCACAGAAGGCACAGATATAATAGAATTTTAGAATGCAAAATACCTTAGAAAGCTGGGAACTTTCTCTGTGTGTGTGTTATGTGTGTGTTTTGTGTAGCACACATTCCTATGATCTAAGTTGAATATATTTTGTATCAATTTTGTTTCAAATGTGATCTTATTCACACTCTTGACAAACCCTTCACTGCCCTCTTAGATTATAATATTGGAGACCTCAAGAAAGGCGTTTCCCTCAGCCGTGAAGGTCAATGAATTTGTAACTTTTTTTAAAAAATGATGTCTTAATTTCTCTGGTAATTCGCTTTGAGCCACTTTTCATGAGGCCAGTATAGATCATTTTGTTTACAGTCTTCTTTGGAGGAAAAAATTTGCTTCTTTAAGTGAGCTTTTCCAATCTAACCAACTTTTCTTTGAAAACTTGTCTTCCTCTGTTAAGAACATCCATCTTTTCCATTGCATTTCGTTAATTAATAGCAACTTTGAATAAAGATAATCCTAACTAAACATGTTAAGCAGACATTTTTATTAAATTTTATTATATGTAATAGGTTTTGTGAGAATGAAGGAATGTAATGTTGTGAGATGAAAGTAGTAAGAGATATATGGTTTTGAAATATAAAGGTGTAATATATGGAAAATATATTTCCATGAAAAGTTATGTTATATATTAAAACTAATACAAAGGGATATTTTAAAATTCCTTTAAACATGAAAAGAAGGAAAAGTTTATAAATGTGACTTATGTACATTAGTATATTAATTGAAAGCATTCTACAGTGTAATAAAAATAGTATCTAGGTGATGATTTCATAAAATATAAAAAGTGGAAACAGGTGTGGAGAGAAACTTTAGCATCCCATTTTTCACTGAGCTTAGGTTGCATATGGTTCTCCAGTGGGATATCAGAGAACAATATGCACTTAATAAGCACTCTTGTACTTGCCAACACTCTTTATTTCTAACTTCCTCTTTTTTCATTATTTTTCTCAATATGTTTATGTTTTGTTTTTGTTTTTTTGCCACAGTTACTCTAATCTTGAAAGTTGATGGCATAACTAGGACATCTGGGAAACTTTACTATTACAAAGTTTTATCTAAAGCTATATTATGTTAATAACAACATAATTCTTAACAAGTCTGATCTGATTGAGAGACTTTGAGAATGCTTAGCTGAGTCTTGTTGATTATGTGTTATTTGACTAGATATTAAAATGAGAATATAAGAGCTATATTGTTTAGATAAATCTGTGGACCATGCAGCCTGATATTATGCTGCTGGCCCTTTCTATGTGTATAATGTAATGGACATGGTAGTCCTCCCTCAAGTTAGTTTATGGCACAATCCTTCAGCCCTTAACAAATATGAACCAAAAAATTTAATTTAGTATTTCAGTGGATAAATGATTTCAAGGTCAGTACCCTTCCATCAGTGCAGATTGTCACCTATCCCATACCTTCTTTTCTTACTCAGTTCTTGTCCATGGACTGTAGTAAATCTTACATGAAGAGCTTAATCAGAGCTCTAGAAGCCTTCTTTGAGGATTTTGAAAATTCTTTGTGCACCACTCAGGATACCCTAGTGTACCTGTCTGTAACACCCCAGTCTTACTACATAGCTGACCTATCTTCTTTTTTGATCATGGCATCCCATACCTGCTACACCACTTTTTGCCCACAAATCATTGTCAGTAATAGATTGCAACCTACTTATATCTCTAATTCCCCTCTACAGTGCTCTTTAGGGATTATGATGTTCCATGACTCATAGCTTTATAGCATCATTTGTGATTTTTAAAAAAATTCCCACATACAACCCATGCTATTTCTCTTATTCAGTTTTGAGCCCAGCTCATGATTCAATAATGCTTATCTAATATGCAGGTAATGGTACAATAACTCAGTAAACTGTTCATCTAAACACATACAATAAGTTTGATAGTGGGCATTCATTTTTCATCCATTGATTTTTCCTAAATGTATTTATTGACCAGTTTCTTCTGTAAGGTTGCAAACTTCATTGAAAAGTCCCTTTAGTATTCTAGGACTTAGGATATAGGCAGTAGAATAGCATACTCAGGAACATCTGGTGGACCTCATCTTGTAAAGGGAACATACTTTTTGTTTATATTTTACATAGGACAATAAAAAACACTTTTTCTCCCCTGTTTTACACCTCACTCATAAGTGTTGATCTAGAGGATCATTCAGCAAAGTTATAACATCTTCACATCTTTCATTTTACAGATTAGGAAACCATTACAGAAATTTACCCAAGGTCATAGAAAAAGCAAAAGCCACAATTTTGAACTTACATTCTCTCATTTCAAAATCAGTATTCCTGCCATACCTGCCTAAAACACAACTTTAATGCTATATTTTCTTCTAAAAATTGTCAATCACTATAGAGAATATAAATTAATGTAAAACAAGGAGGAAAGAGTATTTGCTAGCTCCATGTCTTATGAAGAGTGCAAACAGAAGTTAGGTTCCTTATATAAGGTGAAGTCCACAAATGCCCTTGAGAATACTGTTCTACTGACCATATTAGGTCTTACGATACTAAAGGTGTTGGTATTCAGGTATTGGACTCCAAGTGTGCCATTGTACTCTTGCATAAAACTCTGGTGAGCATAGATGTGAAATACTAGGTATAATTCCTGGAAGGAAAAGAAACCTCCTTTTCCTACTTTATCTCCCTTCACGTTCATTGCTATTCACTTTAATTCTAATCCTCCATGTATTAATCTTCCTCTGCTTTCTAGAGGATTTCCTTTAGAATGTTTCCTCTACTGTGAACAAGTAAGTGTCATCCTCAGATTCTTCCTCTTAAATTCTTTCCTCTTGGATAGGAACTGAAACCAGAACTTTCCCTCAATCACACGATTTGAGAGGCAGAAATTTCAAGAAGAAAGCTAAGATAGTAAAATTCCCCAAGAATCAGAGAATTCAAAGGTTGGAAGGGACTTTGAACCCATACACAAAAGGAATGCCCACTGTACCATGCCTGCAAGTGATCTTGCAAACTCTGCTTGAAGACCTCCAAAGAATGGAAACTCACTACCTCTCAAGGCAGCCCATTCTCCTTTTGGATAACTCTAATTGTAGGAAGTTTTTCCCTACATTATGCCTACGTTTTACTCTGTGAAGCTTCCACCCATCAAATGTAGTTTCTTTTTTCTTGAATCAAATGTAAAAATAATCTAATCCTTCCACATGACAGCCCTTTAAATACTTGAAGAAAGCTATTTGTCTCTGCACCTTACCCCCAACCCTCCAAAACCAGTCTTTTCTATGTCCTGATGATCCCTAGTTCTTTCATCCAGTTCTCATATGACAATAATTCAAAACCCTGACCCTTCATTGCCCTCCTCTGTGCACCATCCAGCTTATCAGTGTCCTTCTTAAACTGTGGTGACAAGAATTGAATGTGATATCCCGGAGGAGGTCTGATTAGGGTAGAACATTGAAACCCTTACATCCTTGTTTCTGGAGTATTGCTCATGATCATATCAGCCTTTTGCACTACAACAATTTTGTCACTGTCTGTTGATGCATGCTCCTTAACTCATAGGAGTAGAAGTTAACATACCCAGCTGATAATTTCAGATCCTTGCTTTGCCACCTTCCTTCAACAGCCTGTCTTGCTACCTTTGACATTTGCACTACATTTATATTTACATGAGTGATAACAATCGTGTCTAGTTCTTCTTCCCTTGTCATGTTTCCTCCAGGACAGTCACCTTTAGCACATAACTTAATAATGTATGCTGTTTACTATAAAAATGTTGAATTTTCCTTCCAAGTAAAATTGTTGACCGTTTAATTATTTTTATTATTTGCTGCAACAAATTATTTTTATTATAATAGAATATTATGCATATATATTACATATATAATTATAAATAAATTATATTTATTCTAATAGAAAAATGTTAGGGTAATTTCATGATGAAAATCTTGTGGGCTTAAGAGGTAAGGGGGATAGATGCCTAAAGAATATTTTTTTAATATTACTCCAATCTCATTTTTTTAAAATTTTATCTGAATAATGCATTTAACACCTTCCATGCTATAATGGCTTTCTATCTGCTTAATGTAATCTTGTATACGTACCTTGTTATTTACATTTTCTTCCCCTTTTCCTTTCCCACTTTAGAATTTGAGTTACGTAAGAAAAGGGACAGTTTTTCCTTTTCTTTGTATCCTCAGCATTTAACATAGTGCCTAGCACACATTAAAAATGCTTGTTATCTGACTGATATTTACAAGGAATCTTTAAGGTTTAACTTCTCATCTTTTTGTCCTTTTCTGTACCCCTCTTCTTTTGTTCTACAGAATGCAGCTAGAATTGTCCGTGCCCTTTTTGAAGTTGCTCTCAGGAAACGGTGGCCTGCTATGACTTACCGGCTTTTGAACCTAAGCAAAGTGATTGACAAGCGATTGTGGGGTTGGGCTAGCCCTCTGAGACAGTTTTCAGTGTTACCACCTTCTGTTCTTACAAAATTAGAAGAAAAGAAACTCACTGTAGATAAGCTGAAAGACATGAGGAAAGATGAAATAGGTAAGAATTGAATTGTTTTTGAAAGATTTGTTATTTGGAAATAAAATCTTTTGTCTATTAAAAAAATATCATTATGGTATTTCACATAAGGTGTTATTTTGATTATGAAATCTAGTATTATTTCTTGTGGAAACTGTTATATTACCTTTGTACTAACAGCAAGGTATAGGGAAAATACCATTAGACTCAATTTTGGAAAACCTGATTTTTGTTATGTTTCAACTACATGATAACTTTTTTTTCACCTTGGGAGAGCCACTTAGTTTTTATGAACTTCAGATCTTTTTTTTTTTATAAAATAAAAGTATTAATACTTTTGTAATATAACTCATAAATTATTACTGTGAGGATCAAATAACATAATATATAAAAATCTCTTTTCAACCTTAAAAAGCTATAGAAATTTAATAGTCCTACTTTGCAGCAAAGTTATTAAAGTCCTACTCTGATGCCTCATTGTAGAGTTTTCAAAGGTTATGTCAGGAGGATACAGGTTCTGGAAAGTTTAACAAGCTGGAAAGCCTTCAGATATGAGCACAACAACAGATTATGTTCAACTAAGTTCAGAGAGGCTAATCACTAAAGGGTGATATTTTTTAAAGCTTTAAGAATTTAAGAAAATGTGTTGTTGTAAAAAGATTATTTATTTTCATCACTGGAGGCAAGGCCATCAAATCATGGATCCTTAAAGGTTATAACATGTTACATCAGTAGTAAAGCAGTCCTTTTGTTCTTCCCCAGTTCCCTCTCTTACTCCCCAGAAAAGCTTTTCCCAGGCCTTTGTTCTTTTCTTCAAACTTCCCCCACCTCCAGCATTACCCCATAGACCATGAGGATTTTGTCTCCTGTTTAAGTGATATGTGACCATACAACACAAACTTCCTCTTCTCCCATTTTCTTAATCTAAAACCCCTTGATATCAAACCCCATTCTCTCTTACTTTCCCTTAGTCTCTCCTCATAAGGCAGCCCCTCCCCTTGCTAAGGCTAGTCCCACTACCTGGGCCCTTGAAATTATTCTTTTTCAGTCTTTACTGGTTCATCCCTTATATCATACTCCCTAACTAGAGGTGTTTCCTAAAACTCTCCCCTATGCTCCTGACATTTCCCTTTCTACACTCTCAGTGAAATTATTGGCCCTCATCAGTTCATCCTCTCTGTGCTGATAGCTTGAGGCTGAGCCAAGGTAGTGTAATAGCAGAAAGAAGTGCATCCTAGCTCCTCCTTTGAATCCCCTCCCCAAAGACCAAGTAAATGCACAAGGCTAAATTCTAATTGGGAAATCCTGAAAAAAAATCATAGTAATTTTCCCAACCCAGGGTGGCTGAGTGGTACAAATAGAGAGGTTTGTAGACACTGGGGACTGAATCTGGCCAGAACAGTACATGCAGAACATTAAAGTACCCAAGGACTAAAAGAATGACAAGGCTAGGTACCAGATTAAGAAGCATCAGGACATAAAGAGAGCTGAGGGAATTTCCAAATTAGCACAATTTGCAGAACGGTTATCATTCAGCAGCTCTGTTGTACTCTAACCCATCCAGAGACAAGCCAGGAAGGTTACCTTCTTGATGAACAGGTATTCTCTCCCATCCTTTCAGATGAGGAAGAACAATGTTTACCCTCAGGGGAAAACATAAAAGTCAAGACTTCTGCATCCAAAACTTCCAAAATAAATAAGCAATGGTCCCATGCCATGAAAGAGCTCAAAAAAGAATTTTGAAAATCAAGTAAGAGAGGTGGAGGAAAAATTGGAAGGAGAAATAAGAGCATTGCAAGAAAATCAGGAAATGCAAGTCAACAGCTTGGTAAAAGAGACCCAAAAAAATGCTGAAGAAAGCAACACTTTAAAAATAAGCTAAATATTCAATTGGCAAAAGAGGTCCAAAAAGCAAATGAGGAGAAGAATGTTTTAAAAAGCAGAATTAACAAAATGGAAAAGGAGGTTCAAAAGCTTACTGAAGAAAATAATTCTTTAAAAATTAGAATGGAACAGATGGAAGCTAATGACTTTATGAGAAACCAAGAAATTACAAAACAAAACCAAAAGAATGAAAAAAAATGAAAGATAATGTGAAATATCTCACTGGGAAAACAATTGACCTGGAAAATAGATCCAGGAGAGACAATTTAAAAATCATGGGACTACCTGAAGCCATGATCAAAAAAAGAGCCTAGACATCATCTTCCATGAAATTATCAAGGAAAATTGCCCTGATAGTCTAGAACCAGAGGGCAAAATAAATATTGAAAGAATCCACCAATCACCTCCTGAAAGAGATTCAAAAAGAGAAACTCCTAGGAATATTGTAGTCAAATTCCAGAGTTCTCAGGTCAAGGAGAAAATATTGCAAGCAGCCAGAAAGAAACAATTCAAGTATTGTGGAAATGCTGTCAAGATAACACAAGATTTAGCAGCATCTACATTATAAGGGCTTGGAATATGAAATTCTAAAAGTCAAAGGAACTAGAATTAAAACCAAGAATCACCTGCACAGCAAAACTGAGTATAATACTTAAGGACAAAAAATGACATTCAGTGAAATAGAGGACTTCCAAGCATTCTGGATGAAAAGACTAGAGCTGAATCGAAAATTTAACTTTGAAACACATGAAAAGGTAAACAGGAAAGAAAAATCACAAGGGACTTATTAAAGTTGAACTGTTTACGTTCCTACATGGAAAGATATTTGGAACTCTTGAAACTTTTCTCAGTATCTGGGTAGTTGGAGGGATTATACACACACACACACGCACACACACACACACACACACACATAGAAAAAGAAAGACAGAGCTCAGGGCGAGTTAACAGGAAGGGATCATATCTAAAAAAATAAAATTAAGGGGTGAGAGAAGAATATATTGGGAGGAGAAAGGGAGAAATGGAATGGGGCAAATTATTTCTCATAGAAGAGGCAAGAAAAAGCTTTTCCAATGGAGGGGGAAAGTGGAGGAGGTGAGAGGGAAAAAGTAAAGCTTATTCTTATCACATTTGGCTCAAGGAAGGAATAGCATGTACACTCAATTTGGTTTGAAAATCTCTCTTACACTACAGGAAAATAGGGGAGAAGCGGATAAGCAGAGTAGGGGGGGATGATGGAAGGGAGGGCAGATGGGAGGAGGGAGCAATAAAAATAAATGTTCTTGGGAAGGGTCAGAGTCAAAAGAGAGAGTAGAAGAAATGTGGGGGAGGATAGGATGGAGGGAAATATAGTTAGTCTTACACAACATGACTATTATGGAAATCATTTGCAAAACTACACATATATGGCCTATATTGAATTGCTTGCCTTCTCAGTGGGGATGAGTGGGGAGAGAGGAAGGAAGAGAAGTTGGAACTCAAAGTTTTAGGATCAAATGTTGAGAATTGTTTTTGTGTACACCTGGGAAATAAGAAATACAGGTAACGGGATATAGAAGTTCATCTTGCCCTACAAGACTAGAGAGAAGATGGGGATAAGGAAAGGGAGGTGGTGTTAGAAGGGAGGGCACATTGATGGAAGGGGCAATCAGAATGCACAGCATTTTGAGGGGGAGGGGAGAGATGGGGAGAAAATTTGGAATGCTAAAGTTTGTGGAAATGAATGCTGAAAGCTTAAAATAAATAATATTAGAAGAAAAGAAAATAAATTAAAAGCCTACGACTTTCTTTAGAAGACAGACTTGAGTTCATTAAAAACACTGTGCAGTTTCACAAGGGAAGTCTTATTTCCTCTCTTCCTTTTCTTCAAAATTGGGCCCATAACCACAGCTAACCAAAAGCTAAGAAGAATTGCTGAAAAGAATAGAAATTCTCAGTTTTTGAACTCTTTTTAATCAAGGGTTAATACTGATATTCAGAGCTATGACTTCAGATTACCTATTTCAAAATAATCAAACATACCAGGTCAAAAAATGACAACCATTTTATATAGGAAACCAGAAAACCAGCAATAAAACTGCCTTCTCTAAAATCCTATTTATAAGTCATATTTTTTTTTTTGTATATGCACATTTCATTTCTTAGTATTTTCTCTTTAGGTCACATGCTGCATCATGTGAATATTGGACTAAAGGTCAAACAGTGCGTCCATCAGATTCCTTCTGTTACACTGGAAGCAGCTATCCAACCCATTACACGCACCGTACTCCGAGTAAGGCTGAGCATATGCCCTGACTTCAAGTGGAATGATCAGGTAAAACCAAAAGAAACACGTAGCCACTATAGTTTGCAAGAAAGTTGTATTTAATTTTTAAAAAATAATTATTTTGTTTTCAGTGTTCTATAATCACTTCCATATATTTTAGATTTTTTTTCCCTCCCTTCCTCTTTACCCCCCTCCTTTCCCACTTTGTTCACAAGACAGCTTGAAATCTTTTATAGTTTCTACACATACATTCCTATTAAATACAATTTCATCATACTCTTGTTGAATAGAAGAATTAAGATGAATGGGAGAAACCATAAAACAAATCAAAACATAACACAAAAGAAAATGATCTGCTTCATTCTGCAATTCACTTCCATAGTTCTTTCTGTGGATGTGGAAAACGTTTTGCCTCAAAAGTTCATTGAGAAGTTTTTAGGTCCTTGCATTACTATGAAGGACTAAGTGAACCAGAAAAATTCCTCGCAGACTGTGGTTGTTGCTGTGTATAAAGTTCTCCTGGTTCTGCTTCTTTCACTCAGCATCAGTTCATATAAGTCTTTCCATGGCTCTCTGAAGTCTTCCTGTTCATCATTTCTTATAGCAAAATAGTATTCCATTGCATTCATATCCCACAACTTGTTCAGCCATTCCCCAATTGATGGATATCCCTTTGATTTCGAGTTTTTAGCCACCACAAATAGAGCTGCTATAAATATTTTTGTACATGTGGGACCTTTTCCAATTTTTATGGTCTCTTTGGAATACAGTCCTAGATGTGATATTGGTGGGTCAAAGGGTATGCACATTTTTATATCCCCTTGGGCATAGTTCCAAATTGCTCTCCAGAATGGTTGGATCAGCTCACAGCTCCACCAACAATGAATTTGTGTTCCAGCTCTCCCACATCTTCTCCAACATTTATCATCTTCCTGTTTTGTCATGTTAGCCAATCTGATAGGTGTGATGTGGTACCTCAAAGTTATTTTGATTTTCATCTCTAATCAGTAGTGATTTAGAGCATTTTTTCATATAACTATAGGTAGCTTTGATTTCTTCCTCTGAAAGATGCCTTTTCACATACTTTGACCATTTATCAATTGGGGAATGACTTGTATTCTTGTACATTTGACGCAGTTTTCTACATATTTTAGAAATGAGACCTTTATCACAGAAACTAGTTGCAAAAATTCTTTCCCAGTTTTTTGCTTCCCTTGGTTGCATTGGGTTTGTTTGTGCAAAAACTTTTCAGTTTAATGTAATCAAAGTTAAACATTTTGCACTTCATAATATTTTGTTATCTCTTGTTCAGTCAAAAATTTCTCCATTCTGCAAAAGCCTGACAAATACACTATTCGTTGCTCCCCTAATTTGTTTATAGTATTAATCTTTATACCTGGATCATGTACGCATTTGGATTTTATTCTTATGTACGGTGTCAGGCATGTCCAGTTTCTGCCACACTGTTACCCAGTTTTCTCAGCAGTTTTTGTCAGTGAGTTCTTATCCCAGAAGCTGGGTTCCTTGGGTTTATCAAAGAGTACGTTGCTATACTTGTTGACTACTGTGTCTTGAATACCTAACCTATTGCACTGGTCTACCCCTCTGTTTCTTAGCCAGTACCAAGTGGTTTTGATAATTGCTGCTTTACAATACAATTTGAGATGTCATAGGGCTAGGCCACCTTCCCTAGCGCTCCTTTTCATTAGTTTCTTGATATTCTGGATCTTTTGTTCTTCCAGATGAATTTGAATATTATTTTTTTCTAGCTATAGAAAATAGTTATGTGATAGTTTGATTGGTATGGCAGTGAATAAGTAAATTAGCTTAGGTAGAATTGTAATTTTTTTATATTGGCTTGGCCTACCCACAAGCAACTGATGTTTTTCTACTTACTCAGATCTGACTTTGTGCAAAAAGTGTTTTGTAACTTTGTTCATGTAGTCCCTAGCTTTGATTTGGCAGATAGACTCCCAGATATTTTATAGTGGCTACCATAGCTTTAAATGGGATTCTATCTCTTGCTGTTGGATTTTGCTAGTAATATATAAAAAAGCAGATAATTTATGTGGGTTTATTTTGTAACCTTCAACTTTGCCAAAGTTGTTTATTATTTCAAGTAGTTTTTTATTTGATTCTCTGGAATTCTGTAAGTATATCATCATATCATCTACAAAGAGTGATAACTTAAGTTTCTTCTTCATTTCCTTCAGCTATAGCTAACATTTCTAATACCATATTGAATAATAGTGGTGATAATAGACATCCTTGTTTCACCCCTGATCTTATTCAAAATGCGTCTAGCTTATCCCCATTGCATATAATGCTTGCTGAAGGTTTTAGGTAGATACTGCCTATTATTTTATGCAAAGTTTCATTTATTCCTATGCTCTCCAGTGTTTTCAGTAGGAATGAGTGTTGTATTTTCTCAAAAGCTTTTTCTGCATCTATTGAGATAATCATGTGGTTTCTGTTAGATTTTTTTTGTTGATATGATCAATAATGCAAATAGTTTTCCTCATATTGAACCAGCCCTGCATTTCTGGTGTAAATCCTACCTGATCATAATGTATTTTTCTCATGATAGGTTGCTGTATTATTTTTGCTAATAATATCTTATTTAAAATTTTTTCATCTATAGTTGTTAGAGAAATTGGTCTATAATTTTCTTTCTCTGTTTTGGCTCTTCCTGGTTTAGGTATCAGAACCATATTTGTCTCATAAAAAGAATTCTTCCCCAGTTTTCTCAAATAGTCTATGTAGTATTGGAATTAACTGTTCTTTAAATGTTTGACAGAATTCTCTTGTAAATCCATCCGGCCTGGAGATTTTTTTCCTAGGGAGTTCATTGGTGGCTTGTTCAATTTTGTTTTCTGAGTTGGAGAATTTTAAGTATTCAACTTCCTCTTCTGTTAATCTGGGAAATTTATATTTTTTTAAAATTATTATCCATCTCATTTAGATTGTCAAATTTATGATATTCAATGAATATCATGAATTTAGATATGTCAAATTTATCGAAATTATGTCAAATAAAGTTCGGCAAAGTAATTGCTAATTGTTTTAATTTCCTCTTCATTGGAGATGAGTTCACCCTTTTCATTTTTGATATTGGTAATTTGATTTTTTCTTTCTTTTTTAATCAAATTGACCAAAGGTCTGTTAGTTTTACTGGTTTGTTCATAAAACCAATGCTTAGTTTTATTTATTAGTTCAATAGTTTTCTTAATTTCAGTTTTGTTAATCTCTCCTTTGGTTTTCAGTATTTCTAATTTGGTATTTACTTGGGGATTTTCAGTTTGTTCTTTTTCTAGCTTTTTCAGCATACATGCCTAATTCATTGATCCCTTCTTTCTCTGTTTTATTCATTTAAAGATATAAAACTTCCCCTAAAACCTGCTTTTGCAATACCCCATAAGATTTGGTAGGTTGTCTCATTATTGTCATTCTCTTGTATGAAGTTGTTGACTGTTTCTATGATTTGTTCTCATTCTTTAGGATTAGATTATTTAGTTTCCAATTAATTTTTGGTTTATCTTTCCATGGCCTTTAATTCCATATAATTTTTTTATTGAATTATGATCTAAGAAGGATACATTGACTATCTCTGTCTTTCTGCACTGGATTTTGAGGGTTTTATGCCCTAGTACATGGTCAGTTTTTGTGGTGGTGCAGTGGATAGAGCACCAATGTAGGAGTCAGGAGGACCTGAGTTCAAATGTCACCTCAGACACTTGACACTTATTAGGTGTGTGACCTTGAGCAAGTCACTTAACCCCAATTGCCTCATCCTGGGTCATCTCCAGTCATCCTGGTGAATATCTGGTCACTGGATTCAGATGGCTCTGGAGGAGAAGTGAAGCTGATGTCCTGCACAGCCCTCCTTCACTCAAAACATAGTCAAGTGCAAGTCATGTCATCATTTCTCTGATGGCATGGTCTTCTTGAGCAAAGAAGGATGAACACACATGTGTGCTGTGTACTACTGAGAAAAAATATATTTCTTTCTATCCTCATTCAGTTTTCTCTTGAGATCTATATGTACCTTTTCCAGCGTTTTATTCACCTTCTTGACTTCTTTCTTGTGTATTTTGAGTTTAGATTTGTCAAGTTCAGAGAGGTGGAGGTTGAGGTCTCCCACTAGTATAGTTTTGCTGTCTATTTCTTCCTGTAACTCCCTTAACTTTTCCTCTAAGAATCTGGATGCTGTCACACTTGGAGCATATATGTTTAGTAATGATATTTCTTCGTTGTTTGTGGTGCCTTTTAGTAGGATATAGTTTTCTTCCTTATCTGTTTAGATTAGATCTGTTTCTGCTTTTGCATTGTCTGAGATTAGGATTGCTACCCCTGATTTTTTTTTACATCAGATAAAGCATAATATATTCTGCTCCAACCTTTTACCTTGACCATGTGTGTATCCCTCCATTTCAAATGTGCTTCTTGTGAACAACATATTGTTGGATTATGGTTTTTAATCCATTCTGCTGTCTGTCTCCATTTTATGGGAGAGTTCATCCCATTCACATTCACAGTTGTGATTACTATCTGTGTCTTTCCCTCCATCCTCTTTCCCCCTGTTTGTGCTTTTAGTTGTCCCTTCTCCCTTCCCCTCCACAACAGTTTTAATTTTTGACCACTACCTCCCGCAGTCTTCCCTTCCTTCTTTAAGCCCCTCTCTGTTTACTCCTGTTTGCCCTTACTACTTCTTCCCTCCCTTTTAGCCTCCCCTCCCTTTTCTTTCCCCCTTCCCCTCCTACTGCCTATAGAGTTAGTTAGATTTCTATACTTAACTGAGGTTCCTGTTCCCTCCTTGAACCAAATTCTGGGCAATTTTCCTTGATGATTTCTTAGAAGATATTTTCTATTCTGTTTCTTTCATCATGGCTTTCTGGTAAGACCAATAAGTCTTAGATTTTATTTCCTGGACCTGTTTTCCAGGTCAGTTGTTTTTGCAGTTAGATTAAAATCTGTTTGACTGATTCTTTTTTTTTTTAATTTATTTTTAACACAGTTTATTACAGATAAAGCAGTTCAAACTTTTGGTCAGGTGATACTTCTTTTTAAAGCATTTACAATATGGACTACAAAGGAATTTTTTTTAAACATTAACCAACTGAGACACAAACAATATTTATGTTGCTAACTTCACAAGCTCTTGACCTAATTGTCTCCACAGTATTCCTAAGAATTAAAGGACCCTAACTTATTGTTGTTGCTCTAAAGTCCTATGCCTAATAGCTTAATTTTAGACAAGCTCAGATGTTCCCTTACCCATAATCTATAATTGAATAGATCTGGTATTAAGCTTACAAATCTTTTGACTATAAAAAGTAGCCACCAAGAGTAGGTACATTGCAGGGATACAATATCTCCCCAACTTCATGTCAGTTCCAGGCAGGATTAGGATATGCACTTGCATTCAGTCAGGCTTAAAGTCTGCCAGGTGTCAGTGAGGAAATTGAGTCAGGAGAATCCCACCTCAGCCCATGCTGAACAGCTGCTCTCCCACCCTTTCCTTGAGATCACCTTATGCAGTTCATACCAGCATCTCATCAGCTTACTGGCATCATGGATTGGAGGCTCAGATCACCTTTCTTGCTACCCATACTTGGAGCTAGATTCAGAAGAACAGTTACTTAATAGTCTCATATCTAAAAATGACAAGTTCCAATAACCATGTCTCAAATATGATTATAGTTTCACTTTGGCTAAGGAACATCTTTTGAGGCAAGTCTTAAGTAACTTACATGCCTTTCTATACATGTTCTAGTTCCTGATTAAATGGCAGTCATAAAATCAAATTTACCATTAAAACCTTGACTTTTCCATCAATGCCCAATTTTACCCAAGGTTACCTTCCTCTAGGAAATTTAGACTGAAATTCTTTTCTCCCAACTAAAGATTTGACTGATTCTTAATGTCTCATAGAGTCATTAGCTTCTATTTACCCAATTCTAATTTTTATCCAGTTGTTTTCTTCAGTTAACTTTTGCATCTCCTTTTCCATTTGTCAAATTTTCTTTTTTAAGGAGCTGTTCCCTTCAATGAATTCTTTTTTCATATTTTTAAAATCATTGACCATTTTTTCTTCTCTATCTCTAATTTGACTTTTAAAATCCTTGCTGAGCTGTTCCAGGAATGCTGTTTGTGCTTCAGACCAGTTTATGTTCCCTTCTGAAGTTTCAGATGGGAGTACAGTCTCAATGCTGACCTCTTTGGTATTTGTGTTTTGATCCTTGTTACTACAGAAAGATTGTATGGTCTTTACTACTTTGCTTCTTAATTATGATGATCACCCTTTTCCCAGCTTTTAAATTAGATCTCTGCTTCTGGGACAGAAGAGGTTCTGTCCCACAGTTCTTGTGCCTTGAACGTGAGGCTTTGTGTGTTGTGGCCTCTGTTCTTTCAGCTAGAAGCTAAAATGCTACAGCTTACCTGGTGCTGAGCTGGTTGGTGTTCGAAAGCAGAGTCCAGATGAAGTCTTTCTGGGTTCCCCTGAAGTTGTCTGGGAGCTAGCTGTGTTAAGTGTGGGAGAGGGTTGGTCTGGCTTCAGCAGGTCTCCTCTGCTGAGCTACATAGCATAGGCAAGCTCAGCTGTTGGTGATCCTGTCTGCACTAGTGTCTTCCCACCATGCCTGGGGTCCTGGTGTTGGTGGTTGTGGGCTCCATCTCCCTGGGACTCAGGATCTCCTTCCAGTTTGCTGAGGTGGGCTATCTGGGACAGCTCTGGTCCTGCCCTGGTCCCCTGCAGCCACAGCAAGAGGGACCCTCCTTAGCAGTTTTCCTAGCCTTACATGCTAAGAGGCTGTTTGCCCCTTCAGCTGATCCCACTGTTCCAGGATTTTTCATGGAGAAATATTTTGTGCATCTTTCAAGGTCAGCAAGGGGAGAGGGAGAGTATTTACCGATCTCTCTGCCATCTTGGCTCCTGGAAGTTCAAGTAGGTGACTTACAGACATTTAATCTGTGGGCTGAGAGTCTCAGGAGCAGCCTCTGCAGATACTTGGGGCTCTGCGGATCTCACTTGCTGTGTTCCGCTGGACTCCCATCTTCGTATTTAACTCTTAAAAGATGCTTTGAAAAATTGTTGGTCACATTTACTTAGTAGCAGTACTATTCTAAAGTGTGATATTAACATACACAGCTCAATGAGATAACTTCCTAGCTTCTGGGAAAGCTGACGGCTCATCTATTTAACAGTAAACTGCAAGCATCAGGAAATCAGAAGAGAAGGTTTGTAACCATTCCAGGCTGTGATCAGTTTGTCCGATCTGTTCCATAGTCCCACACTACAAGACATTTACAAAACCAGTGTGAATTTGATATTGGCTTAAAAATTTTAACCTTCTGGGGTACAGTTCTTATGTTACAGGTTTTATTTTTGGACCCTGTATCAGTAGATATTAAAAGGGATCTTTGTAATGTCCTCGATCTACTCTAATCACTTTTCCTCATGGTGGCATCAGATACACAGAATTTACCTAGGATTCAGGGGCTCAGAGAGGCCATATAAAGGGAAATAAAGGACACAAAAGGACTCTTTCTTTTCTCTTACTTTTGGCATGCTGTATTTTTGTAATAGAGATAGAACACTACACATTGGTTTTTTTTTCCACAAACATGACCTGTAGACTGTTATGAAACTTAAATAATCCCTTTAAGTTCCAGATTGCATGTTGCATGTCTTTGTTCCTCATTCAGATCACTTGAGGTCACATAGTTCTGCTTCAAAACTGTAGGCAATTTCCATATTTTTTTAAATGATTCTGTTCCTCATTTATTAAGATTGTAATGATTTCATCCATTAAAAGTATTGGAATAAGTCTGGCGTAGGTACCAACTTTCTAACAATCATCTATCATAGGGGGAAATGATGCTTTTTAAGCTAGCAACAAAAATGTTCATTTATAACTTTCTTAATAAAGACATCTCATTGTTTTTTATAGAATACCATACAGATTACGTTTTCATATGTGTGTATGTCTATATGTATGTATACATATATTATTTTTAAATTTGTTGCCACTTTTTTTGGAACGGGGAAACCTGTTCCTAGTTAAACCCTATGTGGAAGTTTTAGAAGAAGAAAAGCTGGTTCCACTATATGGGGTAATAGCAGGTGTATATCTAATAGGAATTGTTTAAACCAGGCAATATTCCCAGACTTTTCATTTGAAGAATCCAAGAACCTGAATCTTAATCTAGTTTGGCCATTAATTTAGACTCAGGAAATTTTTTTTTTAATATATTGGTTTGCTCATCTGTAAATACATGAAAATTATATTATTTCTGTCTCTGAGTTTATGTGAAGAACTCATAATAAACATCATTTGAAAACATTCTGAAAATATAAAACTGAAAAAAAAATACCAACTTAGATCACATTAATCTCTGCTCCCCCCCACATTTCTTCATTTAAATTCCACTGAACTTGAAATTGAAAGTGGTGAGCTGTAACCTGCTTATTATATAAATTGCTGTCATATAGTTATTATTGTGCACAAAGGTGTCATCATTTTTATGGTATTTTAACCCCACATTCAAAATTACTTTTACTCATATTTTGTCAGATATTAGCCTAAAGGTATTATTACCTTGTCATTTTGAACAAGTCACCTAGATCACTGGTGCCAAACTTGAATAGAAACAGGCACTACTAAACTAACTAGGTTGCACAATGGAGACAGCACCAGACCTGGGGTCAGGAAGACCTTCAAATCTTGCATCAGACACTTAGTACTTGTATAACCCTGGGCAATCACTTGACCCTGTTTGCCTCTGTTACCTCATCTGTAAAATGAATTGGAGAGGGAAATGGTAATCCACTCTAGTATCTTTGCTAAAAGAAACCCAAATGGGGTCAAGAAGCATCAGACATGACTGAAAATGCCTGAACAATGTTACCAACTGCCAAACTGTACATAAGGATCTCTGCCAGCCACATATTGATTTAGAAAACCATATATTAACATTATTTATATTCAATTGTATTTGTACTTACTTTGCCAAATATTTCCTAATTGCATGTTAATCTGGTTCAAGTTACACTTGGGCATGTTGCTGACATAGGCTGTGGGATCACATGTTTGATGCCTCTGATCTTAATCAGTGATTTCCAGAATGGGAGCCTTGGCATTTAAAATCCACCAATCAGAGTAGGTAAAGATGTGTTGCTTCCCACTCTTCCTGTCATAATCTGTCATGGGGATTGTTACCAACACAGCTTCACCTATTATGAGCCAGCATTTCCCTGTTCTGACATTCCATGCATTCTAAACTAGACATCCTCCCCTCAGTGCAGTTATGATTAAAGTAATTGAAGTGCCTACAGCAGGATTTGCCACAGGCATCACTGAGAAAACTTACTTCTCCCTTGATAATGATTCCCTTGCCCCAAACCAAGGGTTTCAGTAGCTCCTTATTGACTCTGAGATCAAGTTAAACCTTCTGCATTTTGCATTTTAAATCTTTAAACAACCTGGCTCCAAAACCACTTTCTATCTTTATAATGAATTACTTCCCTTCTTATACTCTAGAGAAAGGTTTCAAAGCTTATTTGGTCTGCTACCCCCCGTTTTCAGAAAAAAAAAAAATACTCACTCTTCCCCCCCCCCCCACAAATCTGCTTTCTTTTTTTCTTTTGATTTATTTGTGTTCAGTTTTCTACAGTCATTTCCATAAGTCTTAAATTTTCTCCCTCTCCCCCCCCCAAGATGTCATGTAATCTTATATGGGTTCTACACATACATTCATATTAACCACATTTTCACATTAGTATTGTTGCATATAAGAATGAGAGAAACCATGAGAAAAAACAAATCAAAGCAAAACATAACACAAAAGAAACAATTCTTCTTCATTCTGCATTTCAGTTCCATAGTTCTTTCCCTGGATGTGGATGACATTTTCCCTTCAGAGTCCTTTGGGAATGTTTTAGGTTCTTGAATGACTGTAAAGGGCTAGGTCTACCACAAACAGTCCTCACACACTGTGGTTGTTACTGTGTACAATGTTCTCCTGGTTCTGCCGATTTCACTCAGCATCAGTTCATATAAGTCCTGTTCATCATCTCTTATAGCATAGTAATTCATATACCACAACTTATTTAGCCATTCTCTAATTGATGGGCATACCCTTCAAGAAATCTGCTTTCTTTAACCCTTTAATGTTTTGGGGTTTGTTTTGTTTTATTAATTTGCATCATTTGAAAAAATATAAAATTTTTATATAAAACATATATATAGAATAATTTTTAAATGATACATCTTAAACTTAATAATTTATTGTAAATTTGTAAGGTTTTTCCTGCATTGAAATTTTGATGATGCAGTATTGCATCATGTAACCATATTGTCTTGTAAATAAATCATTACATGCATATATTCATGCTGATGCATGCTGGACTTCCTGACAATGTGATACACACTTGCCTGCCAACACTTGCTTGTGAAATAAGGCCTGTTGGTGGACTTGACCACTGATCAGTTATAACTTGTATTTTCTGTGTTTATTTGGAAAACAGTGTTATCACTATGATTTTAGTTCTTTTACACAACTGATGAAACATATGCCTATGTTTTTTCAAAATTTTCTTCTCTTCTTTCCTTATGCTTTCAATGCCCTCTTATTTTTATTCAACACCCCCTAGTTGCACCTAAGGCTACTCCTACTCGCCTGGAACATTCCAGTACCCTCCAGGGGGTGGTATAACCCACTTTGCAAACCTCTGGGAGTGTTTTTCTTTCCATCCTTTATACTCATACAAAAACCCAACTTAAAACAAAAACAATAATGGGAAATTAATATATGATACTCTCAGAAGCAGAACCACAGAAAGAAAGGAATGGATTTATATTGAAAAGTTTCTGCTGAATTAAACCTAGAGACAATTCACTGTTACTTATTTTTGTACTATGTACAGTGAATATACAGTATACCCTGAAAAACATGATTCCTGCTTCTGAAAAAGTAATAATTCCAAATAATTCCTATTATTTGATAATTATGTATCTTTCATTTAAAAATATCTTTAAAAAAAGATTTACCTCTTTGGGTAAATAAATTTTGATTAATCAGATGCTCTCTAGGTCCTTTTTAAGGATATGAACTTTTTGAGAGTAGGTAGGTAGTCTTTTGCCTTTTTTTTTTTTTGTATCCTTAACACTTAGGTCCCTGCCATGTAGTAGGTGCTTAGCAGATATTTATCAACTGACTGTTAATTATACTTAATAAGAACAAAAAGGATTTTGTACTATTAGGAAGTAAACATTTTTAAAAATATTTATTTGATCGTTATCTGTTTTTCAGTTTCTGTTTTTGCATTTGCTTTATAACACATTAGTACAGTAGTAGTATCTGTGAGTATGTATAAAATTTGTTAGTAAATATATGTATATACATATATACATATGTATATGTATTAGAGGTGTATGCTCAAAAAAATTTGGACATCACTAACCTAGACTTAAATTGCTTAAAGCATTTTTTAATGGTCATTGTGATAATCTACATTAAATGAGATTTTTTTGTCCCTTCTTTCAATTTACCTTGCAAGTAAGAAATCTTTCTTGTCTATATACACCATCACTTAAAATATATTGTGTATAGTGACCTTGTTTTTCTCTAGGTGCATGGTACAGTTGGAGAACCTTGGTGGATTTGGGTAGAAGATCCCACAAATGATCATATATATCATTCTGAATATTTTCTCATTCAAAAAAAGCAGGTAACTGTATAGAGCCATTCACATATTAACACTTAAGAAATGTTTTTTCAAATAAATTTTGTAGGCTAACACAGAAAAAGAGGAGATGTACTTGATAAAATCACATTTTTTGTTTTTAAACCTTTTCTCCTCACTTTTATTCTAAATTGGAATTTAAAATAGCATCCTTATTTGGCTAACAAAAAATCACGGCTGAGTGATAAGACATTTTTGTTGTGATCCTTATTCTAGTCAGTTCAGAAAGTCAGAATGAGGTCTATGTAATTTTATTATAAGTATAATTTTATTGTGATTGACCAACTGAAATAGATTAATATAGTTTAGAGCTTGAGGGGACCTTATAGATTATGGAATCTAATTCCTCATTTTACAGATTAGAAATTTGAAGTGAAAAAAGTGGTTCATTTTTTGAAGATATCTATGTGCACCATTAGGATAAACTTTATGCTTTGTTTTATTAGGAATTCTCAGGAAAGAACTTGCTGCAGATTTCAACAACACCACTCAACCTCAATATACCATTTCATTTGCCCTACTATATCTGACTATATAAAAAGAGCATGTGTTTTTACTAAGTGAATTTTTAGAGTATAACCTGCTGCTTTTAAGATACTGGAAAATCTAAACTCATAATTGACTTTCTCTTATGTTAGGTTATTGCAAAAGAATCTCAGTTGCTGGTATTTACGATCCCTATTTTTGAACCTTTGCCTTCTCAATACTACATTCGGGCTGTTTCTGACAGATGGTTAGGCGCAGAGGCAGTATGTATCATCAACTTTCAACATTTAATTCTACCACAGAGACATCCTCCTCATACAGGTAATGTATCACCAGGAATTTGAATGCTAGTTTTCCAAAATTATTGCTTCAATTAATTCTGGTTATATATAAAAGAAAAACCTGTGTATAGTAATATTTTTAAACTATACTTTACCTATATTACCTCCCTGTCTAAAAACCTATATTTGTTTATAATTTATAGGACTTAAAAATAGGTGTTTGAATTGTTGGTCACAAAATATTTTTATTTCTGATGTAGAAAAATCTTTCATTTTTGGTAATTTGAGATCTTGTCTACCCTAAAGAGTCCTTGATCTCATGAATCCTATTGAATGAATGAATGACTTAGTAAGTGTTTTATTAAGTGCTTGCTATCTGCCAGTCACTTTGTTGAGCATGGGAGATAGAAACAGAGAAGTCTAAATGGTCTAAAAGAGACTCCTTTACACTCTAATAAAAGAAAGTTCAGTTTCAGGCCAGATGCAAAGGCTCAGAAATCTTAAGAGTGATTGGAGGAGGAAATGGAAAGTTTCAGATCCTTCAGTTAAAGTCATTGAGTCACATGACAGTGCCTGAGGTGGGATAGAGAAGTGTCCGAGGACTCTCTGTCAGAGGCAAGGTGGGTGGGGAGGTGTGACACTCTTGCATCTCCACAGAGGGAGTAGAGTTGATACCTTCAGCCATTCCCTAATTGATGGCCATCCCCTTGAAGAAATCTGCTTTCTTTAACCCTTTAATGTTTTGGGGTTTGTTTTGTTTTGTTTTTTTAATTTGCATCATTTGAAAAAATATAAAATTTGTATATAAAATATATATAAATATAAAATAATTTTTAAATGATACATTTTAAACTTAATCATTTATTGCAGATTTGTAGGGTTTTTCCTGCATTGAAATTTTGATGATGCAATATTGTATCATGTAACCATATTGTATTGTAAACAAATCATTACATGCATGTATTCATGCCAATGCATGCTGGACTTCCTGACAATGTGGCACACACTTACCTGCCAACACTTGCTTGTTAAATAAGACCTATTGGTGGTCTTGACCACTGATCAGTTATAACTTGTATTTTCTGTGTTTATTTGGAAAGCAGTGTTATCACTACGACTTCAATTCTGTTACACAACTGATGAAACACATACCAATGGTTTTTCAGAATTTTCTTCTTTTCTTATGCTTTCAGTGCCCTCTTATTTTTATTCAACACCCCCTAGTTGCACCTAAGGCTACTCCTACTCCCCTGGAACATTCCAGCACCCTCCAGGGGGTGGTATAGCCCACTTTGGAAACCTCTGGGAGCGTTTTTCTTTCTGTCCTTTATACTCATACGAAAACACAACAGTTAAGCAAGGATGAGCTCTGGGTAGCCCTGATGGGGGAGAGGGTGAAGAGAAAGAACACTTCCCATTGTGGCAAATGTTTCAGCTCCTCGCGGTGAATTTAATGAAACACCCCCTTTGGAGTTAACTGGGCCTGATAGAGGTAAATGAGGTGATATCTGGCCTTTTGATTATTAGTTAATGTGAACAAGTACTGTGGTTATTAGTGTGCATTTCTTATTTGTGTGTATTCTTTTATTAAAATTCAGCAAGCTAAATAAATGACTTCACATGAATGTCAGCTCAGAATATGTGCAGTATCAAACCCTTTTCTTGTTGTTATTTCCTGGCATCCACTTATCTTTCCACTGTCAGCTTGTTTGTCTGGCGTGTGGCACTGCGTAGAACTTGAAGTCAGGAAACTTGAGGTCGGATACTACCTGAGACACCTACTACTTGGGTGCCCTTGGGCAAATCTCTTAACCTTTCTGAGCCTCAGTTTTCTTATCTGAAAAATGAAATAATTAAGCTCAGTGGCCTCTCAGGTCCCTTCCAGCTTTGCATAAGTTTGTAACCATAGAGATTTTCCTTCTAATTTTTTATTAGGCCTCTTTTACTTTGCAGATTTACTAAAAGGAAGGGAGGGGACAAATACTGTGGAACACCTTTAAAAAAAAATACACATTCAAGTATAACATATATCAATCTATATCCTGCCTTACCCCACCCCCAACAACTCTAACCGTCTTGCTTAAGACATACCTTCCTGACCCACTCCTCCCCTCAGAATGATAACAGTAATAATAATAAACCTACTCTGTTGCCTGATAAAACCCCAACTAGCCCTATTTACCCAGAAAATTGATTACAGGCTTCTGGTTAAAGGAAACAAACATTATCACTTGGTTAGTAATGGATACTCAAATATTTAACATAAATTTTTTTACCTACCATCTTATTTTCACTTATATGTATCCTGTTGAGTACAATTCTGGCAAACCATATCTTCTGAAGTTGGGCCACTTTAGCTTAGCCAATAAATATGTAGAATGTATTATGAGTAGGTTTAAGCCCATGATAGAAATATACAAAATGTTAATAAAAGTCTCTTAAAATTTTATCTTAAACTTTATTTTTTTCTTTCTTTGTTTTGCCTTTTGGATTTCCCTGTCTCATCAAGGCTGGAAGTATAGTGGCCCATGACAAGTCTTAGCACAATACTGAATAGCACAGATGTTTTGACCTCCATTTTCCCAGCTTAGGCCAATTCACCACACTCAAAGCAGTCTGGTGTTTCAAACTTACTACGGACACCCAATCCATAAGGTTTTGTTCAACTGCTGCACAAAACTCATGTGAGCCACCAGCCTTAGCCTCACTACCTGCAGTTAATACAGACTTGAACCAATGTACCTAATTATCTAGACTTTTTAAAAAATTATTAAATTTTCACGTCACATAAAATTTTAAAGAAACTCTTACCATGCCACAACATAAGACATCTAGTGTTAAAAGATGCTTTCAATTTCTTGTTATCCATAGTGTAATAAGGACAGTACTATTATAGACATTTCTGTATCATTTAGGGGAGTACATTTTAAATTTGTGAGTGTTCTCTAGGTTATGAAGCCCTAGAGTGAAGTAACATCCCATAAATTCACTGTTTTGTTTTACTGTTCAACTTCTCCCAACATCATACCAAACTGAAAATGAAAAGTATTACTTTTTTTTGAATGTCTCTGCCTAGATAATTATTTTATTTGAAAGGTTTTTTTTAGTAATTTTGCTTCATTGTAGTTTTCTGAAGTTAAGGGCGCCCCAGTAGCAAACTTCAGATTTCCATGGATAGACTTTTACTATTCCCAAGTTTTAGTCCATTTACAAAATGCTTGCAAATAAGAAATTGTTAGGTCCGACACATAGTAATGGCATTTATGGATAATGGGATAATACCTTAGTTTCCAAAATGAATATATTTAAGGGATATAGGGTAAAGGTGTCTCTAGATTTTTGCATGTATTGCCTTCATTTTTTGGCATTATTTCTTTATACTGTCTTTGTATATTTGAATATCATAATGAAAATAAAAGGTTATAGAGAAATATTCCAAAAATAATATAATCTACAATAGAAGAATTTATATCTAGTGAAAATGTGTTTTATATCTTACGTTAATATGAGAAATGTAATTTTCTGGCATTATGGAAAATAAATGTATTGGTACATTGTCTTTTATTTAAGAGAGGGTTATTTACATCACATGGTATTAACAAACTTTTCGCCAAAGCTGAAAAGTCTTTAACTGTGTACTAGTGATGTAGTGTCTGTCCAAGGACCAATCTAACTATGGACACAGCGGCTTAATATCAAAAGGTTGGTCTCCGGAGTATTGAATTTTTAGAAATAATGACCCATGGGGTGGAGGAGGGCACTTTATAATTATACAGAAAAGAATGGAATTTATGATTCCTCCTTCCAGAAGGCAACTCTGGTTCTTGTACTACTTTATATTCATTCTGAAAATCATAAGCCTGCTGAGTATCTATAGAAAGAGTTCTAAGTCATAGAGATACAGTTAATGGCAAAGAATAAAAATAGTGATGGGTTTGCCAGTAAATAGCCTAATTTTAAAAAAAAAGTGTTTATTGTACTGTACTTTGTTGTAAGAAAAAGTAAATTAACAACTCAAAATATTGACCTTTGGGCAAATGTCAGAATTTTGAAAACAACTTAAAGTTTTTACTTTTATAAGATACCAGTCACTTTCCCAGTATGGAATAATACTCTCCAAAATGTTCAACTATTTTCTTCCCTCTAGTAGTTTATAACTGATTTGTAATAAAAATAATTTCCATTTTTGTAATTACTTTTCCCTACTTTGATGACTATTTGTCTTATTCCAGAGTTACTTGATCTGCAGCCATTGCCTATCACAGCTTTGGGATGCCGGAAATATGAATCCTTATACAACTTCACCCACTTCAACCCTGTGCAAACACAGATATTTCACACGCTGTATCACGCAGACTGCAATGTACTACTTGGAGCACCCACTGGCTCAGGAAAGACTGTAGCTGCTGAATTAGCTATCTTCAGAGTCTTTAACAAGTATCCCTCATCAAAGGTTTGTTAAAAAATACTCAGTAGTTTTCTTTTTTTCTTAATGAAAGAACAGAGAAATAAATTTCCAAAACTTAAAATGACAAGGTCATTGAGTATTTACTGATCTCCCAGTATAAAAGAGAATTAAAATACAATAATAAAAGACCTGGTTTCTTAGGGAATTAAGGAAACAATATCATTACCAAAAGCTCATTTCAAAACTTAAGTGATTTTATGACCTCAGAGATGTGACTGCATATGACTTTAGTAGTGCTCCCTCAGTTCCCTCTCTTCCTCCAGGCATTTTAACATTCAAGTAGTACCTGTTCCTCTGTAATTCTTCAGAATGTCTACGTGTCATTCTGACTACGTTGATAGCCCACCTCCTTTTCCAGTCTTACATCTAGTAAATCCTATCTTATGAACAACTTTTTATGCTAGAATCATCATTGGTAATATTCTGTAGCATAAATCTTTCCATTGTGATGTTCCATAGTTTCTAACTAGTTAATACCATTTAGACATTATGTTGAAAGGATAGTTTCTTATGTCAGGAATTAGTTTAGGATCTCTGAAAGTGCTATGCATTTCCCAATTACAGTCCATAATCCAGACCGATACCTTCCTCCTATACAATTCTGAAACAATTTCATTTTTCGTCTATAGGGCTTCTCTACAACTTATGTTCTCAGTGGACTACACATCCAAGTAATAGTCTGCACAGTAAATATTCTTCATTCATTTGGTTTTTATGTGTTATCAGACTAGTCTCTTGAGTGTTAGAGAATCTCCTTGAGGAGCCCTTGAAGTATCTAGGGTACTTAATTCATTCAACACTAAATCTTATAAAAAGAAAGATCCTTTGGAAGATCTCATAATTTCTGGGGGCTTACTTTTCTTATTGTATTTTGCACAGGTCATAGTACTGACTAGTTCCATTGGAGAGCACATATTTCCCAATTTTATTCCTCACTTACTGATAACCTTGTGATCATTCAGGTTATCTCTGCCATTGCAAATGATATATGAGTCTTTATTGACTGATGCCTGATCAGCATTTTTTAAAAATATAAAAATATCAGCTACAATTTCTTCTGGTCATTTGATATCTTCTGCTCTTTCATATGTCTTGAAAATTAATCCCTTAATTCTTTGTAAATTTATGTTACCCCCAGCATAGATTTCTTCTATATTTGCTTGGTATGATCAAGTTTCTTTACCCAATTTCATTTCTTTAGTGCCCTTTCTTCATCTTTATTCTGTCTTCTACTGAGATATTAGATTTGCTATTTTCAGTAATAAAAATAGATTACTATAGAAATGCTGGCAGATCCACTATTTTTTTTTCTTCATTGTTCTTTTTATTCCCATTTTGGCTAAATGTGTTTATGCTGATCTGACTTTGTTGCTTTCACACCATGCTTTAGGTAGGCTAGTTTAACCTTTAAGAGCTCTTTACTGTTTTATGAGGAAATTCTGTTTCCACCATGTTCATAAAATTTTGCAAATTAGTTTATTTTCTAAACTATTGTTACCTTTAACATTCATACTGCTTTTCTTGAAAGATCAAGGTTTGCTCGCCAAGTAGGGTTGTAAGTCCCTTTGAAATAATGATTCTTTCTATCTTAGGACATTCCATAAAACTAACCTCCAACTCCTTTGTTGCTCTCTCTAAAGAGAATCTATGAATCGTCCTTCCATTTACCTGCAAGTTCATGTTGCCATTCAAATGTCTTTTGGTTCCATCCATGATGAAGATGATAATACTTTTTTTCACTTCTTCCAATAGTTTCAGGCAATCACCAAGCATTTATTTAGTGCCTAGTATATTACCAGGTACTTATATAAGTCTTGGGATACAAGAGACAAAAATGAAAACAGGTCATCTCCTCAAGGAACTTATTTATTCTGCAAGGGGATTCAATCATGTATGTTGTTCGGATAGATAAGCATATAGAAAATAATATCACATCATTGTCGATTGTTGAAGTAGTGTTGTTGGCCCACTGGAGCAAGAACTTTACATTTAAAGTGATTTTTGTAGATGCTCTATACAATGGGATTAATATTACCCTTTAACCTCTTTTCTATCGCTATACTACTGTTACTGTAAAAATTGAACAGGACCACAAAGGACTTGAGGGGATCATTTTCTTTGTTTTGTGATTTGCCATAGCCAAGAAACTCATCATGTAATTGCAAACCTACTGGTAAATAGTATGTCCATACTTTGGCTTTTCCTCTGAAAGGAGACGTTCTGTCTTGGGGAAAATAATTAAAGCTTTTCCAGCTTTGAAGAATTTGTTATACATTGTTCTCTGTCAGCATAGTCTTTGGAGATTGTTTATTTCTTCACTACAATGAGACTTTGGAATAGAACTTTTTTTGAGGTGACAAAAACAGATGAATCCTTCTTTAAATTTAAAGAACTTTTAAACATCTTTTATACTCACTTTTTTCCTTCGATTTGAAATTATTATTAAAAGGGAAAAATCTATTAAGTTGTTCAGTCTCTAACATGTCCCAGCAAAACTCACAGGTATATTGATCTGCCTCATAGGGAATATGACAGAAAGCACCAGAAATTTCTGGAAAATTTGGTTGCAGGAAAAAAACTGCACTAACCTTGGATTGATAAAGATAAATCTTCAAATAGTTCTTCCCAGCACATACTCCACATTCCCAACTTGTATAAGCACTGCACAGAAAATTCAATAGTATGTTAGAGACCTTTGTGCTAGAGGGAAGTCCACCATTGACAGCAAATTATAACACTATTCTCAATTCTGTACCCTACAAAAGAAATGTAGAGATAATCTATCGTCTCCTTATATTTGCATTATGATTCATGAATATTAGATTAGAAAGAAGTGCTACAGTTCACAGTCTCCAAAAATTTGAAACACTTTAGAATTCAAGCTTAGTATTTAAACAATTCAGACTATGTCACTTTACATTTGAATATTTAGAAAATCTCTGAAATGCCCTTCCTCCTCTTCTCCACCTCTTAACTGCCCTGATTTGCTTCAGGTCTCAGCTAGTCACACCTTCTGCAAAATCTTTCCTGGTCCTTAGTGCCTTCTCTTTGAGATTATTCCCACTTTATCTTGTTTCTAGCTTGTTTGTACATAATTATTTGCTTTTTGTCTCCCAGACTATGAATTCCTTGAGAGCAGGGACTATATTATATTTTATCTTTCTTGTATCCTCAGTGCTAAGCACCTGATACATAGTAGATGTTTAATAAATGCTCATTGACTGACTTAAAAAGAAGTGGTCATAATAGTAGTAGTAGTAATAGCAGTAACAGTATTAATAGCTGTAACTAACATTATTTTATTTATTAAAAATATCCAAAGAGAATATATCAAGTGAAGCATTTAATTTCTGCAAAAATTTTCTTTATTTAACAGAATTTTTTTTTATATATTAGCTGTCTTAGAATCCTTCTCATTTGAGGTAATTTGAATACTTGATTGACTGTCATTGTAGTTGAGGTACATTTATATTACTGAATAGGAAAGATACCTTCTAAATCATATGGAGATTTTTAACAGTTTATTTAATTTGATTTACATGAGAATCCTTGTGTTTTGTTCAGGCTGTATACATCGCACCCCTGAAAGCTCTAGTACGTGAAAGAATAGAAGATTGGAAAGTCAGAATAGAAGAAAAACTTGGCAAAAGGTAAGTCATGTATTTAACTCAAGATGCATAAGAAATAGAGCAAATGAAAGAGTTTGGAGAAAGAACATTTTCAGGATTATTTTAAGAATTCAGATATATTTAAATACTATTTAAAATTATCAATATTCTTATTTTACTAAGAAAAGTGGTACTAATATTTACCGCCCAAAGAGAAAAATGACATCTATTCCAAAATAGATTATAACCCTGTTTTTCTTGTATTTTCTCTCCTCTCCTATAAATGTAGGAAAGGAATTGGATAGTACCCAAGTGGCAACATGATATGGAGATTTATCATGGGGTCTAGTTCTGGAAAGATAAGGCAAAAGTTTACTAATTAGTGTCAGGGGAGCTAAGGCTGGAGTCTACGATTGCACTGGGGAGGAGATGAGAATGACAGACAGAGCATAGGAAGCTTGGTGAGGAGATGGATCAGGAAGCAACTACAGCTTTGGAGAGATGTTGGACATATAAGGAGCTTCAGCAGTTTGTCTCTGCAGAAGTGATATTAAAACCCGTAGGAGCTAATGAGTGCATTAAGTATAAAGAAAAAGAGAGGAGTACCCAAGGAAGAATTTTGTGGAGGTCACCAGCTATTAGGGGACATGATATGGAAGATGATCCGGTGAAGGAGATGGAAAAGAAATAGTCAGGAGAAGCAAGAGAATATTGAAGAAAAAAAAAAAAACCTAGAGTAGTGAGGGCATCCAAAACAATGTCAGATGCTACAAAGACTTCAAGAATGATGAGGACTCAGTAAAGACCAACAGATAATGGTAATTAAAGAGAGCTTAGGTAACTTTGAAGAAAGAAGTTTCAGTTGAATGATAAGTTCAGAAACCAGATTTCAAAAGATTAGAAATTGAGTGAGAGGAGAGAAAGTGGAAGTAGCATGTTTAAGAGTTTAGCTGTGGAATAGAAGAGAAATGTAAGACTGTGAGGAGATGTTAAGAGAAACTTAAGCATGTCCCAAGTCAATGGGGAAAGAATCAGTAGGTAAAGATTGAAAGTTACTAATTGTAAGGGTAATGTGATGGAAGAGACTGAGGAGTCAGGATCAAGGCCTGGACTTAATGGAGGGAAGAACCATTTCTTCATCACAGTAGAATTAAAAAGGAGATTAGAGCTCATGATGTCCAAGGATTTGGGGATGTATGAGAGAAGAAAGGCCTGTCCAAAACAAAGAAGTAGCCTCTTATTTTCTCTGTAAAGTATGAGGGGAGAACCTTTGCTGAGAAGGTAGGGAGTAAGTGCAGGGAGATCAGAGTGGGAGGCTCAAGGACAAATGAGAAGGTTTGAAATGGCCACCAGGGAATGTGATAGAGAATCAGTTAGGGAAGAGTAAAAGGATGATCCTAGGATCCTTCCATTTAGTTGCAATGTCTTTTTGTATTCTGGTTTTGATTGATATTAAATATCAAGATTAATATGATTCTGTTCCTTTTGTGGGTCACTGAATAAGTGGACCACATTTAGAGTAACAACATTTAGGTTAATGTTTATGAATAGTATAAAAACTATAGTTCTTTTTGTAATTCTTTGGATTGTTCTCCTCTTTCATCTCTTAAATACTCTGTGATTGCAGAAACCAAAGTGGACTGCACAGGGGTGAGGGCCACTTTATATTTTTCTTGGCTTCCTGAGGAGCCACAATCAAAAGATTCTTCCCAAAGTGGGCATCCTTTTTAGTCTCAGCATTGCCATTCTTCACTGGTCCTTGAAAAGGAGATACAATCTGTATCAGAGACTATGTTTGAGACCTTGACAACATGGTAGAACCTTGTTATACATTACTGTTATAGCCTTTGAGAACCCTAGGTCAACTAGTGTGCCACAGTGAGGCATCTGAGTATGATGGAGAGGGCATTTCATAGATATTTAATGGAAACTCAGAATTTTAGAGTTGGAAAGAGTCTTAGTTGACCTCTATAGATTACTGATAAAATATGACACCCAAAATATTCCAAATATAGTCTGACCCCTGGCAGAGGATGATGGGACTATCTTCTCCCTAGTCCTAAACATTTTGTATCTGTTAAGACAACCTGAGATTAATTTAGCTTTTGAGGAGTACAGTATCACATTTTACTCAGTAAGCTTTTTTAAAATCCCTATTATGTGTGCAGGCGCTGCACTAAATGCTGAGAATATAAAGAAAGGCAAAAGACAATTCCTGCTCTCAAGAAGATCATAGTCTAGTAGGGGAGACAACATGCAAACAGCTACATACAAACAAGATATAGACAGAATAAACTGGAGATAATCAAATATGGAAGGTACTAGCATTAAGAAAGATGGAGAAAGGCTTAGAGGTAGGATTTTAGCTGGGACTTGGGAGAAGCCAGGAAGGCTAGGAGGCAGAGATGATGAGAGAGAGAATTCCAGTAATATATATTTGATCCTAGAGGAATTAGAGAGTTACTGGAGTTGATTAAATTGCAAGAGTAAGGATGGGGAATAGTAGTAGGGAGAACATAGACTTCTGCTTTAGGAAAATAGGTTTGATAGTTGAGTGGAGGAGCAAGAGACTTGAGACAGGGAGTCTAACCTGAAGGCATTAAAGTGATGATGGCCTTCATGAAAGGCGATGGCTTTGTTAGAGAAGAGAAGGTGATATATATGAGAATATCAGAAAAGTAAGATCAGTAGTACTTGGCAGCTGATTGGATATGAAGGGTGAGAGGGAGTTAAGGGTGATACCTAAGTTGCAAACCTGGGTGACTAGGAAAATAATGATACTCTTGACAGACTGACACTTATCTTCCAAGTCTGGCAGATTGGAAAGATGTTGGTGCCCCAAACAGTGACATGGAAGTTAAGAAGAGGGGAGGATTTTAAGAGAAGGATAATGAGTTTGGTTTGGGCACATGTTGAGCTTATGATGTCTAGAGGGCATCCAGTTCATGATGTCCAATAAGCAGTTGAAGATGTAAGATTAAGTCAGGAGAGAGGTTAGAATTCAATAGATTTGAAATCATTAGCATAATTGTTGAACATTTATAACCTATATCAAATTGCTTCCTAACTCGGGGAGGAGGGGTTGAGAAAGAGAGAAAGAAAATTTGAAAATCAAATTTTTTTAAAGGAATCTTAAAAATTGTCTTTACATGTAAATTGGGAAAAAATAAAATATTTTTAAAAAGAAATTATTACATAGATATTGAATCCAGTTGATGAGATCACCAAGTGAAATAATGTAGAAGAGTAGAGGTCCCAGGAGAATACCCTGGATGGCATCCATGGATAATGAATATAATCTAGATGAAGATCCAGTAAAAGGGACTGAGGAACAGTCATATCTATAGGAGGAGAACCAGTAGATAGTAGTAGAACTGAAACCTAGAAAGAAGAAATTATCAAGTAGAAGAAGATGATCAAGGGTGGCAATATTGCAGAAAAGTAAAAAATGGATGAGGATCAAGAAAAAGCCATTAGATTTGCAAGTTAAGAGACCATTCGATATTTTGGAGACAGCAGTCTCAGTTAGCTAAATGATGAGCTTGGAAGCCAGGATGCAAAGTGAAGAGAGGCATAGGAAAGGTTAGGCTAGTAAGGCACATTTTGTAAATGCTCTCTTCAAGGAGTTTAGGAAGGAGAAGAAGATGGTAGAAGAGACAGAGAGCGATAACCAGGCTAAAAGGATCAAATACAGGTTTTTTAGGGATGGGAGTGAGGTGGGCATGTAGTAGGCAATAAGGAAGCAACCATTAGAGAGCGAGAAATTGGAGATCAGTGAAAGAGTGAGGATTATAGAGGAGGCAATCTGCTGGCGAAGGCTTGGATGGCTAAGGATCACTTGTGCTTGTTAGAGGGATTTGTCTTGGCAAAGATAAGAGCTATCTTTTCATGTGAGACAGGTAAAGGAAGAAATAGTGGCAGAAGGCATCTGAGTTATGGGGGATGAATGAGGAGGGCACAAGAGGGAATTCTTGGAGAATTATCACATTTTTTTTAAGTAAAATTAGAGACATGTTAAATGATAGTCTTGCCTCAGCAAGGTCTCAGTTGTGATTATGTGCCATAAATTTGTAGTGGATCTGGTCAGTATGGTTTCATGATTTTCTATAGCTTTATCCAGTAGTATGTGAATAGGACTGAAAGCCACAGGTGATAGAAATAATCTAAGTCTAGGAACTGATAAGGCAAGATCTTTGATATGATAAAAGGGGTCAAGGGGTAAGGAACTGTAAAGATGAGAGTGTAGAGGGGGCGGAGCCAAGATGGCGGAGTTGAAGGACGCACATTTACAAGCTCCGAAACCACAGCCCATAGAATTAATGTAAAAAGAGTCCACCATAACTTCTGGACCACTGAAAATGGTACAGAAACGGAGTGGAAGAGATTTCCGTTCCAGGGAGCCCTCCATTGCACCCCGGAAAGCGGACACCACCCCAGCGCTGCCCTGGCTGCGGCCCCAGAGAAGCTGACCCGAGCAGGCTTCAGGGACGGAAGCTCCGGCAGCCGGGAAAGTCCCTCCGCCCACAGAAGCCACAGGTCAGTGAGAGAGAATGCTGGGCTGGACGAGAGGGGCAGCAGAGTGTCTCCGTGGCTCGGGCCCCCTCGGGAGGAAGCGGCGGCAGAGGCATGGGCAGCAGCGGAGGCAGCGGCGGCGGCGGCCGCCCGGACTCCCTCAGCAGCAGGCAGGATCCATATTACGGAAGATCTCTGCATAAACAACCTGAGGAAGTTGAGCCTAGGAGATGGCCCTGCCCCACCTCACTCTTTTGCTGAAGGCCTCTGCATAAAGCCCCTGAGGGAACTGAGCCTGGGAGGCGCCCCCACCCACCCACTCCGTTCCTGAAAGTCTCTGCATAAAGCCCCTGAGGGAGCTGAGCCTGGGAGGCGGCCCTGCCCCCACCCCAGCACCAGAACTAAAGCTTGCTGCAGAAAGCCCATTTGAACCTCAGACCCCACAGCACTAGCTGGGCGGATCTAGGCGAGGGTGAACAGGAATCTCAGAAGTCAAGTAACCGGCTGGGAAAATGCCTAGAAAAGGGAAGAAAAATAAGACTATAGAGAGTTTTTTCCAACAAATGCAAATGATCCCAACATTCGGATCTGACGAGGACAAGGAAATATTCTTGCCATCAGGGAAAGACATGGAGGATGGGGCCTCAGCACCCCAGACACCCCGGGGGATGTCGGGTGGGCTCAGGCCATGGAAGAGCTCAAAAAGGATTTTGAAAAGCAAATTAGACAGGTGGAGGAAAAACTGGGAAGAGAAATGAGAGAGATGCAAGGAAAGTATGAAAAATGGGTCAATACCTTGGTAAAGGAGACCCAAAAAAATGCTGAAGAAAATAACACCTTGAAGAATAGGCTCACTCAATTGGCAAAAGAGGTTCAAAAAGCCAATGAGGAGAAGAATGCTTTCAAAAGCAGAATTAGCCAAATGCAAAAAGAGGTTCAAAAGCTCACTGAAGAGAATAGTTCTCTCAAAATTAGAATGGAACAGATGGAGTCTAATGACTTTCTGAGAAACCAAGAAATCACCAAACAAAACCAAAAGAATGAAAAAATGGAAGAGAATGTGAAATATCTCATGGGAAAAACAACTGACCTGGAAAATAGATCCAGGAGAGACAATTTAAAAATTATGGGACTACCTGAAAGCCATGATCAAAAAAAGAGCCTAGATATCATCTTTCATGAAATTATCAAGGAAAACTGCCCTGACATTCTAGAACCAGAGGGCAAAATAAGTATTGAAAGAATCCATCGATCACCACCTGAAAGAGATCCAAAAAGAGAAACTCCTAGGAACATTGTGGCCAAATTCCAGAACTCCCAGCTCGAGGAGAAAATCTTGCAAGCAGCTAGAAAGAAACAATTCCAGTACTGTGGAAATACAATCAGGATAACACAAGATCTAGCAGCTTCTACATTAAGGGATCGAAGGGCGTGGAATAGGATATTCCAGAAGTCAAAGGAACTAGGACTGAAACCAAGAATCACCTACCCAGCTAAACTGAGTATAATACTTCAAGGGAAAATACGGTCTTTCAATGAAACAGAGGACTTTCAATCATTCTTGATGAAAAGACCAGAGCTGAAAAGAAAATTTGACTTTCAAACACAAGAATGAGAAGAAGCATGAAAAAGTAAACAGCAAAGAGAAGTCTTAAGGGACTTACCAGAAGTGAACTGTTTACATTCCTACATGGAAAGACAATATTTGTAACTCTTAAAACTTTTCAGTATCTGGGCAGTTGATGGGACCACACACACACGTACATGCATGCACACACACACACATACACACATACAGAGACAGAGAGCACAGAGTGAATTGAATAGGATGGGACCATATCTTAAAAGAAATTAAGGTAAATGGTGAGAGAGAAATGTACTGGGAGGAAAGAGGGTGAAATGGAATGGGGTAATTATATGTCATTTAAAGTAGGAGACTTCTTAGTGGAGGGCAAAAGAGGAGAGCTGAGAAAACAAAAACAAAAAACAATTAATTTACCCTCATCACATTCAACTAAAGGAAGGAATAAAATGCACACTCATTTTGGTATGAAAACCTATCTTACAGTATAGGAAAGTGGGGGAGAAGGAGATAAGCAGGGGGGAGGGAATGATTGAAGGGAGGGCAAAGGGAGGAAGGAGCAATTTGAAGTCAACACTTGGGGAGGGACAGGATCAAAAGACAGAAGAGAAACAATGAGGGGCAGGGTAGGATGGAGGGTAATTCAGTTAGTCTTACACAACACCACTATCAGGGAAGACATTTGCAAAATTACACAGATATGGCCTATATTGAGTTGCCTGCCTTCCCAAAGGGAATGGGTGGGGAGGGAGGGATGGGGAGAATTTGGAACTCATAGTTTTAGGAACAACTGTTTAGTATTGTTGTTGCTACTAGGAAAGAAGACATACAGTTAATGAGGAATAGAAAGTCATCTGGCCCTACAGGAGAAAAGAGAAGATGGAGACAAGAGAAGGGAGGGATGACAGAAGAGAGGGCAGATTGGAGATAGGGAAAATTAGATTGCTTGAGGTATTGGGATGGAGGGGAGGGGTTAAAAGGGGAGAAAAATTTGGAACCCAAAATTTTGTGAAAATGATTGTAAAAAGTTAAATAAATAAATAAATAAGATTGAAAAAAAAAGGTGAGAGTGTAGAGTTAAACGCAAGACATTTCTTGCTTTATATAAATTTGCATTAGACAAATTTGACTTGATGTAAAAAATTCTGAAAGAAATTCCCATTACAAAAAAAAATCCATGACCTTTACTGTACAGTAGCTTGCCACTCCACAGCCTCCTACTCCCACACCCCTACCGAAAACAAAAACCAAATAAATTCACTAAGTAAAAGCATAGAGAACAGACAGATGGAGAGACCATTACCAGGGCACCAGGAGAGGCAGCCTTTGCTCTGTTCTGCCTGCTCACCATGTATGCCTTCTGTCCATCCTTGCTCAGGGACCAGGTGTCTGTCCCCAACCCCCTCATATCACCTGGCCTTCACGGGTCTGCTCCCCATACATTCTTCCTTTCCATTCTAAACAAGTGCTTATATGCCTTGCCCTGGCCTGTGTGTTCTTCTTCCTGCTCGCTTCTGTGAAAACTGAGTAAACCACATCTTGCGACTCAGTTCTGGATCTCATTTAGTGTCCTGTCTATTCAGTTACGGGTCTTGTGAGAAAATTTATTCATTTCTAGGAATTGTGAGAAAACTTCATTGCATTGTTTGAATCTGGCCCTGCATGACTGGGAAGCTGGACCATCTCTACCTGTTACATAGAATCCCTTAACTAAGGACTTAGGTTATGCTGACCAGAAATCCAGTAAGATCTAAAGTTTGAATCAAGGAGTTTTCTTACAATGATATGTCTCAAGCAACCCATATATCTTAACCTGAAAGTTGGTCCCATACTGATGCATCAGCTACAGTTTCCTTTTTCCTTTAAATATAGACACTTGGAAAATGGGCATTCTTTTTTTTGATTTCAGGTAATTACCCCTGTTTGATCTTCTCCCTCCCAACAAAGAAAGCCCCTAATCTTGCCTCCAGTTAGAAATCAGATTACTCAATTTTGTATTCTGGTTTTTTCCAGTCAGTTGTTTTCTTTTAATGCATAAAAATCTATCTCTCTCAGTCTTCGGAGTCCAATACCACTCTGAGGAAGCTTGGTCCCAATTTGTTAAGCATGTGGCACATGTTGCTTAATAAATCAGTATGCTCAGGAGCACGAACTTTGGTTCCCTATTTCACCTATTGTATTTCTCTGTCCCTGGCCCCCACATGTCCTTGAACTGTGTGCCAGTCCCCCCTATTCACGAGCATGTGACCCCTTTCTCCTTCCCACATAGAGGTTTGTGGGGAAGTCCACTTAGATAAATTTAAGACTATCGCTAGTTCACAGTCAAGATGGTGAAGGAAGTGGAGTTTAAGCATACAGCTTCCAGCAGGTGGCAGCAGGGGCAGTGGTGATAGCTGCAGTGCAGCAGCTCCAGTGCAGCCTGGTGCTAGGGGTCCTCTACTTTAGGCACTGAAGCAATTCTGGCTGTGGGAACCACTGAACTGAAGAGGGGGCAGGGCCACACAGCGCCCCTTGAGTAGAAGGGCGGGATCTATGGAATGGTCCACTTGTGTTAAGCAGGAACCAGCAATATGTGTGTAATGGCAGGATCAGGATCTTTGTGTTAGTGAAGGAGGAGTAGGTCATGGAATATAAGTGAAGAACCAGGGGGTTGGGTGTTAGAGATAGTATTGCTATATATGTTGAAATCCCCTAGTATGAGGATAGAAGTTGGAGAGAAGACAAAGACCGAACCAGACACTGAACTCACTGAGGAAAGAATAGTGCCCTGTAGGTCAATAGATACCAGCTACCAATAAAATTGGGTGATAGATGTGGATTGAGTGAACCATAAGTGAGGAGAGTCTACTGATTGTTGGTGGTAAAGGCTGAGCTTAAAAGTAGCAATGATAAGCAAAAAGTAGTACAACTCCTCCTTCTTGACCACTGAGTCAGAAGAAATGAATAAAAACACAACCAGCAATGGAAAAGTATATGAGAGATCTTCCCCGAAGTACCAGTATGGTAACCCTGTCAGAGACAGAAACAAGGCTGACCTGTTTTTGCTGAGTCAGTGCTGGCTTTTTTATGATCAGTTTCCTTTTCTAGATGTCTCTTAGCCATCTCTTTAATGATATGTACTAAACTATGGCCAAGAGTGAAATTCAAACTGACCTTTCGTTTGCTTACTATCTTCTCTTTTTTTGAAAATTTAGGACATTTGTCCTCCAGTCAAACCTTCAGCATCACTCCCCTTTTCTCATCTTTCAGATATCACTCAGCAATTATATTCAACAGTTCTTTCAGTACTTGAAGATACAGTTCAGATAACCCTGGTAGCTTTAATTCATTAGGAACAACTAGGTGTTCTTTTGCTTTCTTAGTTATTTAGGGTATCAAATCCCTAATAGTTTTTTGTTATTGTTTCCTTCTTTCTAATCCATGGCAGAGAAAACAAAAGCAAAATATCAGTATTGTAGTTCTCTATCTTCTCTCTTTTTCAGGTATCACCATACCATCCGGTATAGGCAGTAGTTCTGGCCCTTCTTTTCCCTGACATAACTTTAAAAAATAAAAGCATTATGGTTGTCCTTAACTTTTTCTTCACTGAACTTAGTTCATTATGAACTTTAACACCTCAACACTATTCCTTTTTTTAAAATCTAATATAATTTTTTTAAAGTTAAGAAAAATCTATTTTCCCTCCTAACTCACCACCATTGAAAAGAAGGGGGAAGACCTAACTAAAATATGGATGATATTGTCCATGTCCAAAAAGTATATGTGTAATCTATCCTTTATATATCACCTTTCTATCAGTAGAAGTGATACACCAATTCCTTGAAATCATGGTTAGTCTTTGCATTGATCAGAGTACTTAAGTCTTTCAAAGTTGTTTGTTTTTACAGTGTTATTACTGTGTGTTGTTCTGTAAATCCAGGCCATGCTCCCTTCATCTGCAAAATTTTTATTTCCTTTTTATTGACTTTGCCAATCTGATTGATGTGAAATAGAGCCTTATAGGTTACTTTGAATTTCTCTAATTATTAGTTGTTTAGTATTTATATAAAGGAAGAAGATTGGGAAGGGAAGAAAGGACTAGGTAATGAAAACCTATAAATGCCAAACAGAGGGGTGTTATAGTTGATCCTGAGGGTGATAAGAAACTACTGGAACTTATTGAGAAAGAGATGATGATATAGTCAGATCTTCAAGTTAGAAAAAAAATCACCTTCGTAGCTAGGTGGAGGACATATTGGAGTAGGGAGAAAATTAGGGCAGGTAAACCAGTTAAACCTTAGTCCAGATTAAAGGTGATTAATGCCTAAACTAAGATTAAGCCTGTATGAATGGAGATAGACAAGGAAATTTACACAACATATTGTGGAGGTAGAAATGACGTGATTTAGTAATGCATTAGGTATATGTGGTAAAAGTTTGGTATCCAGGATATCAGCTTGAGTGACTAGAAGTCAACAATAAGCTAGTTTAGAAGAAGAGGATTCAGGAGGGGGTTTTCTGAAGATAATGACCTCTGGTTTACATTTATTGATTCTTATAGACCTACTAGAAAATTCTATTTTCATAAGTTAGAGATTTTAAGTAGTGGAAGATGTGTGACCAGCTGAGCAGGGAGACCAGGGTGTATATATACCTCTAAGGATTGTTTGCATAAAGATGATCTTTGAATTGGTGGGAGCCGATGAGATTGCCAAGTGAAATAGTATTGAGAAAAAAGGCTTTGGGGGGACACATATTTGGTGGGCACGCTACTTCCACAGTGATAAAATGCCACTTATACCCCTAAAGTTTCTTGCCCAAGACTTTGTAATATTTGTTGGTACTTTGTAGTTTATTTCTGGTGGCATCGTTTGTGTCCATTTGTTGCACCAGAATTGGATAGTCTGACAGCCCATTTTGACAAGACCATACAGGTTTTATGTCACATTTTGGAAACATGTCAAGAAGACAAAAGACCTCCCTGTTTATACCATGTCAACAAAAAAATTTTCCCCTGCCCCCCCCAAAAAAATCGTCAGGAAATCACAAATCACTCCTACTCCTCTGTTTTTGCTTTAACCTTTACTGGAGGGTCTCTCACTCAACAGCACCTGTCAGTCAGATTTAAGATTCCTTGAAGGTCAAGAAACTGCTTCTTCCTCATATCATCCGGCAGCCCCCTCTTAAGGAAAAACTTATTTTTGGCTGTTTTCTAGAAGTGTTCAATGGTCCTCCTTCTGTGTGATGTTCTTCTACTCTTCAGCTTATTAACATGTCAGAATTTACCTCTGCCTCTTAGAATCCTTTTTTTTTTCTTGTTTTCACACCAAAGCTCTTCTTTATGTTTAAGAAACATTTCATTTTCACAAATAACCTGGAGGGTAGGAAGGCATTTCTTATGCTCCTTACCTTCTAAAGAAGTCTGAACTGTCTGAACTTATATAGCTATCAGTCATCTGACCAAAGCAAGCGTGCAAATGCTGCACTCATTGCAGAACTCCTGTGTTCTCCATGTTTAATGGAAATGAGATTCATAGTTCTTGCCTTTCTTGTTAGTATCTCTTTTATAAAATAGCTATGATAAACCACTTTTGAGATATTGAAACTCTATAACAATTCATTAACAGCCTTTTGAGCATTTCTTTTGCATCTCTTAACATGTTAATCAGAAATTCCAGCTTCCTTTTCCTTCCTTCTTTTACTGAAATTTCACTTGTCTTCCAGTTTATTTTATATGCTTTGTCCAATTATTTTGTCTTTAAAGTCTTTCTTCTTCTTTCTCTTCCCCTCTCCTCTTGCTCAAGTCCTTGTTTGGTTGCTGTCTTATGCTGTTTACTTTCTTCTCCAAGTTCTCTTTGAATCCTTCTCATATTTCAAATCAAGGCTATTCTTTTGGGTCTAGCTTTCCTCCCCAGATCTTTTTCCTTGACTCCTGTTCCCGTCTCACTCCCATCAAATTGAGTCCTTTACTTCAAAGCTTTAAACTTCTTCAATCCTCACACATATCTCCTCCACAGATTTAATTTCTAGCCTTCTAACTCAACTTTACAATTCCTTATCACAGTTTTTATGGCCTCAGCTCCTTTTTGTTCTCCTGTCTTTTCTTCAGCACAGTCTTCTCTTGGGAAGACAAAAGAAGCCTATTTGTTAAATTGAATTCTATTTCAGTGCATCCTGTGATGATCTGTTGTACACGGGAAAGTTGGACTGTAATAATAATGAGGGTAGAGCAGAAGCTTACAGTTTCCCAGAAAATCGGATCTTCTTATGCGCTCTCATGGCAAATGAAGCCTTCCTCAGAAAGTTAAGTGAGCCACATTAGTCAGAGGAAGCTTTTCAAACACAAAAGCAGTGGTCATGTAGCAAGACTTGTAGATCCATGGATGGATCATCCAGCATATAGAGTGGATCCTACAGGACCGCAAAACTAACTCGTAGACTGAAAATCTTGAGCCAATGAAACAGGTAATTGAAGAATACTCCAGAAAAAATGGAAACTGTGAGAATAAGCTGATGATCTCATTATTGTCATACAATAACACATTTTGTGTAGTCTTTTTAATGGCCTAGTATATGTTCAGTTCTGTGAAGCTGATGGGCAAAAAATAAATTCTACTTAGGAAAATGAAAATTACATGTTTTCTAATTTGACAACTATGCTAAGGTAAAACTTTCTTCCTAATTGTAAAATAATTGTCTTTCAAATCTTATCAAAATTGATTTCACAGTTTTCAGGTAGCTTATTAACAGCATATCAGGTTTTTCTAAATGAAACATATAGTCTAAATGAAAAATAGAGAAATGATTTTCATTTTGTTTGAGATATCCATTTTTCCCTACCTTTTTTTGTATTTTTAAATTTTTAAATGATTTTTATTATACTCCAGAGTTATTGAGCTAACAGGAGATGTGACTCCTGATATGAAATCCATTGCCCAAGCTGACCTTATTGTCACTACGCCAGAAAAGTGGGATGGAATCAGCAGAAGCTGGCAGAACAGGAGCTATGTTAAAAAAGTCGCCATTCTCATTATAGATGAGATCCATCTGCTAGGTGAGTGCCATTTTATATAAAGCTGATTTAGAAATCCTGACTTTCATGCATAGAACTGTCAGGGTCAGACCTTGTTAAATGATTAATGCACATTCCTCTTATTTCCTAGGGGATGAGAGAGGCCCGGTTCTAGAGGTTATTGTATCTCGAACTAACTTCATCTCTTCTCACACGGAAAAACCTGTTAGAGTAGTTGGATTGTCTACTGCATTAGCTAATGCCCGAGACCTTGCTGACTGGCTCAATATTAATCAGGTATGTGAAATACTTGCAAGTATGACATTTAACAACTTCAGTTCACAGAGGAATTGACACAGAAGTAGCGCTATGACATTATAAACCTTAGCATAAAAAAGAGTAACATTTTTCTTCACATTTACTTCAGATGGGGTTGTTCAACTTCCGACCATCAGTTCGTCCAGTTCCCCTGGAAGTTCATATTCATGGTTTCCCAGGTCAACATTACTGTCCTCGTATGGCTAGTATGAATAAACCTGCATTTCAGGGTAAGCAGCAAGTATTTGGGATGAGTTATAACCAATTTAAATAGTAGACTGAACATTTTCATACCTTGTGGGTTTCCTTGAAGTAGGGGGGACTGTTTAAGCTTCTGCAAATGCTATAAAGCCATTTGACCTAAACTGTTCAAGAACACAAACTTATGGAGAATTGATTAACTGTTAAAATTAGAGAGTTTTCATAAATAACAATGTTCTTGCTGTTAACCGTACATTAAAATAATATCTACAAAAATATTTGTGATTTAAAAAATAATAAAAATAGTTTGGACTATTTATCTATCAAGATGTTTTCAGATAAAGCTTATTAGCTTTACAAAATGATGAGCAGAAGTTACAAGTCAAGCAAACATTACATAATTATGATTTCAAAACAGTACCATAAAATTTAGAATTTTTGAAACATGCTATTGGTTTCTTTTTCTTTTTTCTTAGCAAGGGAAACAAGCCTGACATTTAAGAACATCTCTCTGATTTTATTGAAACATGTTTTGTTTTGTTTCCATAAGGAATATTTATTATATCAATTAAAAATAACTTTCAAAATAAATTCTGTAATGGGAACTGCTGTTGATTGTGAGGTGGCAGTTGTGAGGTGACTTTTTAGCTGCTGTAATTAGCCTTATGACAGAGGCAAAGTATTGATTGTGAACTAGAGACCAATCTTGGCAGTTCAGATTATTTACACCTCTGCAGAAGCATTGTACAAAATCACTAATGAACGATAAATTTGCCCTGAGCTGTTCAGCCACACCTGTTCTTGTCACAAGAAAAATCCATTAGATGTTGAATTTACAAGAGAGAGAGAGACAGAGAGATGCAATCATGATTGTGTACAAACTACATATATTTTTCTCATGCACATAAAATTTAAAATATCGTGACTGTGGTGTTTGTTATTTGCCAAAATCTTACCATTTATAGTCTGTAGTGTATTAATACACAGTATTGGATACTGAACAGGCGAATGAATACATTTTCTTTTTATAATTTATTAGTCTGATTGGTTATGGATATCTAAAGGATGTCTGCGGAACAGTAATTGGAGAGAAGTATTCCATGTAATATAAATCATTTGTAAATATCTGAAATATTTATACTGTGCTAGAGGTGGTTTCTGCATAGCAGTTAGACTTATAAACTGTTTATTATACCTGTAGTGGGTCACTGTATTTCATTAAGTCTAGAAATATGATTTTATGATGGCTTTATTTCTTGTGGGTTTTATATAAATATAGTCAAGGTCATGTCAGCATTTACATTGTAAACCTTATTTCTTAGCCCATAAAAAAATCTGCAGCCTATCATGTTTCAAACCAGAAAAAGGGGTCACTTTCTTTTTTGTATATTTAGAAAAATGACTGACTATTCTAAGAAAGCAACATAGGACATAAAAATAATTCTTGTTTATGCCATTTTAGTAAGATTTTGAAGCACACACAGAGGTGGGAACAATCATTTCCATTTTAGGTAAATAATTTAATCATTCTCAAATGTAATTTTTAAAGTGATTAGACTTACAAAATTTTCATGTATCTTAGCTAAATGACAAAAGTATAAACCTCATTCTTTGTTGTTCTTTGCATAGGCCCTCGTGACGTAGTCTCACTCATACATTCAGGATCATGCAGAAGCACGTTCATATGTTTAAAAAATTCACTCTTATATGTACTTCCTCACAAAAATATTTACATATTCTCAAATATTCCTCTGCTCTTTCTTCCTTTGTGTATGGGACAGGGCAGTTTGAAAAGAAACATTTAATAACCCCTTATCAGTGTCTGCCCTTATATCCTGTAAGGATCTACCAGATCACGCCCAATGCTGTTGATTCTATCCACGCTACAATCCAAGTGCCTCTAACATATGACAAATCTCTCAATTGTAATTGAAACCATAGCAATAGAATGGATCCCCTAGCGCAACTCTGTGGACAGGCTTTAACTTTTTCCCCCTTCCCCTTATATCTTCAAGTTAAAACTTAGGTTTGAACCTAAAACAAATTGCCCAGTTCCTTTCCTGCTCTTCTCTCTTACACAAATGTAAGGAATGTGCCTCCTGTAGATCTAAAGCCCCTCCTTAAGCCCCCAGTTTATGAAAATCATGCAGAGTTTCAGCTCTTCCATTTTCTACCCATCCCTTATTTGAGATGCAGAGCATATAATGAGAAAATGAAGTTAGAGACTGCAGTCACATTGGAGCCAAAGAGTAATCTAGGTTCATTTTGATGTCATTTCCATTTATCCTCAGGTATAAGACTAAATTTCATTAGAAAATAGAACACTGGACTAGGAGATCAGGGCCATAATGCTCATTCTTCCACTGTCCACTATATTGTGGGGACATGTCACCTCTGTAGATATCAGTTTCCCCATGTATAAAATGAAGAAACTTATTCTCAATCCCTTCCATAATTAATGCTCAGTGAATTTTACAATGAAAGTTATGGATGTTTATTGATTTGAAAACATTTAAATGAGATGATATTATTGTCAGTGTATTTTCATGATGTTATATGAAAATGCATATTCTGACATAGTTTGCTTTAAATATAATGGAAATTATCCATAGAAATTGTCATAGAAAAATTGTGGGGTTTTTTCCATGACTTTTCAACAGCAATCAGAAGCCATTCACCAGCCAAACCTGTTCTGATGTTTGTGTCATCCCGACGTCAAACTCGTCTTACAGCATTGGAATTGATAGCTTTTCTGGCTACTGAAGATGATCCTAAACAGTGGTTGAACATGGATGAAAGAGAGGTAGAGAATTTATTTTTCTCTTCGTTATATATGTCAATTTCTTTTTCATTTGATTTTAATCTGTCCATTTTCAAAATTGACTGAAAGAGAAGTTTATTAATTCATTTCAATGGACTTGAATTGTGTTTAAGTAGTTCTTTTGTCATAAGTTAATAAGAAATAAACATAATTAATTTCATTAGTGGCAAAAGTGGGTTTCTCTTCATCTTTTTGCAAAGATCTGAAATAAATCCATTACCATATAGCATGTGGGACGCTTACTATTCACCCAGTAAAATATAACCCTTTTGAGGTAAGGAACAGTAATCTTTTGTCTTTGTATTCTTAGTGCCTACCAGTCATCAGTCAACAAGTCAAGAAGCTGATGAATATCCACTATATACCAATAAGTTTTTTGGTGTTAAAACCAATTTAGTGTTAGATTTTAGAAGGTACATATAATAGAATTAGGAGAAGTCTCCAAAGAATCTACGATTTCATCAATATGGGGAATTTATTCCATCTATCAGCACAGATCCCAGATCTCAACCTCCTCTGTAACTATACAATTCCTTACCAGTTGTGTATTAAGGCACATGGAGGTTAAGTGATTTGTAAGATTGTATTCGTGGCATGCAGCAGAGGCTAATTCATTCTTATGAAAAGCTTTACTTATCCCTGTAGCATTAGCAAAGGAAAAAAAATACAGGAAAATATATGACAAATTCATGAATTTATCTTGTTTTACTCAAATACTCTTCATTCTGTCTAACATTGAGTATATATAAGGTACTATATGAGGCACATTGGAGAAGAGAAACAAAGATACAATCTGTTTCGATTTTATATTTTGATGTCATTATCAGTGTAGAAAAAAATAACTATAGACAAAGTTTTCTTTGAATATAAACATTTTTTTATCAACCACTACATGCTGAACCCTGTACTAAATGCTAATGGGGATAAAAGATTGTGGTTCCTGACCTCAAAAGATTTTTTTACATTAGTAAGAGAATATGACACAAAATAACTATAATACAAAATTAACCATGGAAAGTAGATGGGGGTACAAAATGCTGTAGAAGATCCAAGTTTGGAAATACATAGTTCCATACATAGTTTGGAAATACATGGAAATACATATGTTTATCTATATTCATGAATCACGTACAGATGTTGGTTAAGTCACTTAACCTCTTTGGACCTCAATTTTTTCATTTGCAAAGTGAAGTCATTGAAAAGGATAAGTTTTAAGTTCTCTTTTAGCTCTAGAATTCTCTGTTGCTGTAATATAGAAACAATTCTATACTACTACAGGAGGTCTAGAGGGTCACTTTCAATTTCAGAAAAGAAATTGATATTTTTAAGGCCAGATTTTTCTCAGTAGGTATTAGCTTATAGCAATAAATACAATAGCTATTTAATTTTTCCCTCCCCTTTTAAATTTAAATAAATACACTGTTTATTGACATTTTTCCATATTGGCTTAAATTGCCAGAATCAGAAGTGTTCTAAAGAAATGGTCTTCTAACTTTTTTATATGTATGTATGTTTATTTATACACCTATGTAATATGTGTATTATGAAACACAAATATAACATTAAAAGAATGAGTTATTAACAGAAATAAAATTGACAAGACTTGGTAACTAACTTGATATATGGGGTGGGTTGAGAAAAACTGAGGAATTGAAGATAACAGTTCCAAGCCTAGGGACATGAAGAAGAGGAGTGGGTTTTAAGGGGAAAAAAATAATGGTTTTGGTTTTGGACATATTTGAGCTTAAGATATCTATGGGATATCCAATTCAAGATATCCAATAGGTGGTTGGAGATGTGAGAGTGGAATTCAGGAGAGAGGTTAGAGCTGGATAAATAAATCTGAGAATCAGTTATATGGAGACTGATAGCTGAATCTGTGGGATCTGATGAAATCACCTAGTGTAAAAAGAAAAAGAGATCCCAGGTCAGAGCTTTGTGAGTTACCTATAGTTAATGGGTGTGGCCTGGGTGAAGGTGCAGCAAAGGGAACTGAGAAGGAAAATTTTAAAGGGTAGAAGGATGACAAGGGGAGAACAGTGTTGTGAAAAGAAAATATCAAAAGAAGAGGATGATTTACAGTATCAGAGCCTACAGAGAGGTCAACAAGGATGAGGATTAAGAAAAACCCATTAAATTTAGCAGTTAAGAGGTCATTGGTAATTATACAGAGAGCACTTGAATGATGAAATTAGAAACCATGCTGCAACAAGTTAAGTAAAGAGTGAAAGGAAAGGAAATAGAGGCACTGATTATAGATGACCTCAATGAGTTCACCTAAAAATAGAATACATATAGAATGATAGTAAACGATAATGGAAGGATCAAGTTGGGTGTTTTTTGAGAATGGGGGTGACATGAGCATGTTTGTAGGCAGTAGGGAAGCAGCCGGTGATGAGAGATTAGAGATAAATGAGAGTTGGGATGATAAAGGGGACAATCAGCTGAAGAAGATGGGATGAAATGGGATCACTTGTGCATATAGAAGGATTAGCCTTGACAAGGAGAAAGGGCCACCTTTTCATGTAAGATAAGAGTTGAAGGCAGTAGGGAGTGGGAAGATGGTAGTGATGTGAGATGAGGAGAGAAGAGGATTCTCATGGAGAATGACCTAAGTTTTTTCAATTAAATATTAGCAAAGGTTCTCAACTGAGAAATTTGGAATCCTTGTAGGTTAGAGGAGGAATGAAAAGATTTGGAAAAGCCTCCATGTTGAGTTGAGAAAGTGAATCAATTAAGGACGTGTAAAATGATTGCTTTGCCATAGTGAGGGCCAGGTTAAGATTATGTACCATAAATTTGTAGAGGATCTATGGTTTCACTTTATGGTTTCATCATTTTCTTCACCTTTATTCAGCAGCAAATTAATAGGGAGCAGATCTGTGAGTAATCCAGTGATGAGGCTTGGCAGAGCAAAATCTTCAGGAGGATAAGGAGAAGAAACTGGAGAGTAGAGGACCATATAGAGATGAACTGGTTCATCAGAGGGTCAGGATAGAAAAGGGAAGTGAGTATAGCTAGTACAGGGTGATAAACCAGGATGAAGTGAGGGGTGGAGTGATTGGAGACTATAGTAAAGAAAAAGAATAGAATTTTTTTTTAAATTTATTTAAGTTTTCAACATTCATTTCCACAAAATTTTGGGTTCCAAATTTTCTCCTCATTTCTCCCCTCCCCCACCCCAAAATGCCAAGCATTCTAATTTACCCCTATCACTCTCCCTTCTAACATCCCTCCCTTCCCTTCTCCCCATCTTCTCTTTTGTCCTGTAGGGCAAGATAACTTTCTATACCCATTACCTGTATATCTTATTTCCTAGCTGCAAGAACAATACTTAACAGTTGTTCCTAAAACTTTGAGTTTCAACTTCTTTTCCTTCTTCCCTCCCCACCCATTCCCTTTGGGAAAGCAAGCTATTCAATATAGGCCATATCTGTATAGTTTTGCAATTGACTTCGATAATAGTCGTGTTGTGTAAGACTAACTATATTTCCCCCCATCCTATCCTGGCCCCCATTTCTTCTTCTCTCTCTTTTGACCCTATCCCTCCCCAAGACTGTTGACTTCTAATTGTTCCCTCCTCCCATTGCCCTCCCTTCCATCATCCCCCCCACCCTGCTTATCCCCTTCTCCCCCACTCTCCTGTATTGTAAGATAGGTTTTCATACCAAAATGAGTGTGCATTTTATTTCCTTCCTTTAGTCGAATGTGATGAGAGTAGACTTCATGTTTTTTCTCTCTCCTCCCCACTTTTCCCTCCATTTACTTGCCTCTTTTATAAGAGATAATTCGCCCCATTCCATTTCTCCCTTTCTCTACCCAATGTATTTCTCTCTCACTACTTAATTTCATTTTTTAAAGATATGATCCCATCCTATTCAATTCACCCTGTGCTCTGTGTGTGTGTGTGTGTGTATGTGTATATGTCTGTGTGTGTAATCCCACCAACTACCCAGATACTGAAAAAAGTTTTCAAGAGTTACGAATATCGTCTTTCCATGTGGGAATGTAAATAGTTCAACTTTAGTAAGTCCCTTATGATTTCTCTTTGCTGTTTACCTTTTCATGCTTCTCTTGATTCTTGTGTTTGAAAGTCAGATTTTCTTTTCATCTCTGGTCTTTTCATCAAGAATGCTTGAAAGTCCTCTATTTATTAAAATACCATTTTTTTCCCCTGAAGTATTATACTCAGTTTTGCTGGGTAGGTGATTCTTGGTTTGAGTCCTAGTTCCTTTGACTTCTGGAATATCCTATTCCATGCCCTTCGATCCCTTAACGTAGAAGCTCTCCACTCCAGGTCCTGTGCAACTAACATTTCCTGTGGGCCTTTCAGGTCACCCTGGGCTGGAAATCTCCTCCACTCTGTTGTTCTCTGCTTCTGCTGTTCCAAAATTTGTTGAGAGTCCCTCTCTACAGGTATTTTATGGGCTCTGTGGGAAGAGCTTCCATATATGTGTCTTTCTACTCTGCTATCATGGCTCCACCCCCAAGAAAGAATAGAATTTGGGACTTATCAGGCAAAGAGAGAGGTGGAATAACAACAGAGAGAATTTCAGAGTTTATGAATACCATGGTGAGGGCATGATCAAGGGATGACTATCTCTGTGTAGCTGAGATGGGATGAAAAGAGTAGGTTGCAGGTCCTTACCACCTCATGCCTGGACTATTTTTTTAATATTTTGTTTTTCCTCATTTACATGCAAAAACAATTTTAACATTTCATTTTTAAAACTTCAAGTTCCAAAATCTCTTCCTCCCTCCCCTCTTCTCCTCATTGAGAAGGCAAGAAATTTAATATAGATTATACATGTGATCGTGGAAAACATTTTCATAATAGTCATGTTCTGAAAGACTAATTGTATATACCTCCATCCTATTCTCTCCTTGTTAATTCTATTCTCTCTCTCCTTTTACCCTATCCCTCCTCAAAAGTATTTTGCTCCTGACTTACCCCTCCCTCAATCTGCCCTCCCTTTTATCACCTCCAGCACCCCAACCTCCTTCTCTTATCCCCTTCCTCTCCTTTCCTGTAGGGTGAGATAGATTTCTATACTCAATTGAGTGTATATGTTATTTCCTCTTTGAGCCAATTCTGATGAGAGTAAGGTCCACTTCACTCCACCTCATCTTCTCCTCCACTGTAAAAACTTTTCCTTGCCTCTTTTATGTAGGATAATTTATCCCATTCTACATCTCCCTTTCTCTTTCTCCCAGTACATTCCTCTCTCATTCCTTAATTTTTTTTAGATATCATCCATTCATATTCAGCTCACACCTGTGCCCTCTATCTGTTATATACTCCCCTAATAATGAGAAAGGTCTTATGAGCTGCGAATATCATCTTTCCCTGTAGGATTGTAAACAGTTTAAGTTAAAGTTCAAATTTTAAGTTTAAATCATAAGTTCCTTATGATTTCTCTTTCCTGTTTACCTTTTCATGCTTCTCCTGAGTCTTATATTTGAAAGTAAAATTTTCTATTTACCTCTGGTCTTTTCTCGAAAATTCTTGAAGTTTCTCTATCTCATTGAATATGCATGTTTTCCCTGAAGAATTGTACTCAGTTAGGCTGGGTAGTTAATTCTTGGTTGTAATCCTAACTCATTTGCCCTCCAGAATATCATATTCCAATCCTTTAATGTAGAAGTTCCTAAATCTTGTGCTTTTCTGATTGTGGCTCTATGATATTTAAATTGTTTCTTTCTGGCTACTTGCAGTATTTTCTTGTTGACCTGGGAATTCAGAAATTTGGCTACAATATTCCTGGGAGTTCTCATTTTAGGATCTCATTCAACAGGTGATTGGTGGATTCTTTCAGTTTCTGTTTTACTCTGGTTCTAGACTGTCAGGGCAGTTTTCTTTTCATAATTTCTTGAAAGATGATATCTGGGCAATTTTTTTTTATCATGGCTTTTCAGGTACTTCAATAATTTTGAATTATTTCTCCTAGATCTGTTTTCCAGGCCAATTATTTTTCCAGTGAAATATTTCATTTTGACTTCTATTTTTTCACTTTTTTGAGTTTTGTTTTATGATTTCTTGATTTCTCATGAAGTCATTAGCTTCCATTTGCTTCATTCCGATTTGTTTTATGATTTCTTGATTTCTCATGAAGTCATTAGCTTCCATTTGCTTCATTCCGATTTTTTCAGTAAGCTTTTGGGCCTCCTTTTCCATTTGTCTAATTCTGCTTTTTAAGGTGTTAATTTCTTCAGTATTTTCTATGTCTCCTTTACCAAGCTGTTGATTCATTTTTCATGATTTTCTTCTCAATTTTTCCTCTGCTTCTCTTAACTTGATTTTCAAAATCCTTTTTGAGCTCTTCCATGGCCTGAGATCAATTCAGATTTTGGGGTTTTTTTTTGAAGGCTTTGGATATAGGACCTTTGACAGTGTTGTCTTCTGAGTGTGTGTTTTGATCTTCCTTGTCGCCATAGTAAGCTTCTATAGTCGGTGGTTTTTTCCTACTGTTTGCTCATTTTCTCTAAAGAACCTGTAAGTTTTCAGTTCTTCCAAGGTGATGTGATTTAAGGAGAGATGTTTACTACTCTCTTGACCTGTGTTCTGGTCTGTGAGCAATCACAAGAATTTTTTTCTGCCCTGGAACTATGAAGAGGGAACCTCTGCTGTGGCTGTAAGCTCTGCTGTGCAAGTGCTCCTCCTTGCACAGGGACTGCCACCTAGTACTATGACCTAGATCTAAGTATAGGAAAAGCAAGAATCCTGCCTCAGTTCTAGCAAAAAGACCCCTGTAATTCCTTCAGACTAGTTATTCAAACCCCTTACTTGTCTGTGGGCTGAAAGTTCTGGAAGAAAATTACCACTGCCGTGCTTATTTAGCCACTTCCAAGGCCTGTTCCTGGTTTGGTGGGGCCTAGTAAGTGCTCCCATGGCCTGCAATAGACTGTGCTCCTCTCTCATCCTGGTACAACAGACCTTTCTTGTCAATTTTCCAGATTGACTTGGGCTGGAAAATAGTTTCATTATATCTTTTTATTTGTTTCACTCTGTCTAGAATTGGTTTAGAGTTATTTTTTTTAAGTATTTAGAAGGGTTTAGGGGAGAGCTCAGGCAAGTCCCTGCCTTTACTCCACCATCTTGGCCCCACTTCATGCCTGAACTATTTCATCAGATTCCTAGTTGGTTTTGCCTACCTCAAGCCTCTCCTAACTCCAATATATCCTCCACCAAGGTATCAAATTGAACTTCCCAAAACACAAGTTTGACCATGTCACCTCCCTATTCGGTAGCTCTCCATCACTTCCAGAATCAAACATTTAATCCTTTGTTTAGCATTCAAAGCCCTTCGTAACCTGGCCCCTTCCAGTCTTCCTATACCTTACCCCCTTCCACAAACTCTGAGATACAGTGTTCCCTTGCTGTTCCTTGACCAGTATAACTCTATCTCCCACTTCTTGCATTTCCATTGACTGTCATGCCCATCTCTAGGCATTTTCACTGGATAAAAACTCACATTTGAGGCATTTTCCTCCTCATCTCTGCTTCCTGGCTTCCATGATTTCTGTCAAGTCCCTCTAAAAATCCTGCCTTCTTCAAGGAGCCTTTTTTGATCCTCTTTAATTCTAGTACCTTTTACCTTCTGTTTATCCTGTTTCTATTTTATCTACATAGTTATTTTCATGTTTATCTCCTTTATTAGACTGCAGGCTCTTCTAGACCTTAGGACAGTGTTTGGCCCACACTATTGACTTGATTTGATGGTAATGTTACCAGTCAGATGGATGAGGTGACTGACTTCAGAGAGTAGTTGTTCATTGGTTGTTGTATCAATTTGGTAGTAAGGTATTAGTGGAATGTCAAAGGAATCTTTGACTTTATTTTAATATTCTTATCAGTCACTTGGTTAAACTTGTTGATAGCATGCTTATTAAATTTGTACATGACATTAAAATTAGGAGAGAAAACTAATGTTTTAGAAACAGATTATCTAGATCAAGAAAGACCTTAATTGAGTAGTGCAGTGATATCATATTCGAATAGAAACAGCCTATAAAATGTATATAAAGATCCCTAAAGGCATATTAACTTAAAAAACCACATATTGACCATTGTTTTATTATGTTTTTATTTATTTTGTAAAGTATTTTCTTTCTCTCTTTTAACTTTTTCTGTTTTCAGAATCAAGATCTATATTAAAAAAGGAAATTAATAGAATTTTTTCTCTTTCAAATGTCTTTGAGTAATATTGAAATTAATTATACTTCAAATGCCTAGAATTTATTTGTAAATCCATCTGGTCCCAAGTTTTTGTTCGTTTGTGGTGGGGTCAAGGATCTCATATATGGCTTGTTCAGTTTCTTTTTCTGTGATTGGCCTACATAAGTTATCTCCTCTACTAATCCAAGATTTTTTTTTTTCAAATATTCATCTATTTAATTTAGATTTCAAGTTTTATTGGAATATTGTTGAGCAAAATATTTTCTCATAATTTCTTATTATGTTTAGTCACCTTTTACATTTTTCATATTGGTTTTCCTCTCTTATTAATCGTATTAGCTAATGTCTTCTTTATTTTATTATTTCTTAGGTTCCAGTCTCATTTATTAAATCAGTAGGTTTTTTGTTGTGGTAGTTGCGTTTGCTGTTGTTGTTTCGCTTTCTATTTGGGCTATCTCTTTGATTTTTAGGATTTCCCTTTTTTTTTTAATTGTTGGTTTTATAGAATTTTTGTTGGTTTTAGTTGCATCCCTCTTTCATTGATGAGTTCTTTTTCTCCCACTGTTAAAAGTATTTTGAGAAGTAAATGTTTTTCTTAAGAACTTCTTTGGCTATATCCCCCTCAAATTTTGGTATAATTACCCATCATTGTCATTAATTTTAATGAAACATTCTATTTTTATATATTTTTGACCTGCTCATTCCTGCACATTGTAACTAATCCTAAATTAATTTTTATTGCCTTTTAAAAATTTTAAATAATTTTTTACAGATTTCATTTGCTTTTTACATCATCATAATTTCCCCCAGTATCCTTCCTTCACCCTTTTCAGAGAACCAGGCCACATAGCAAAAAATATTTTTAATGATAAAAAAAGAGAGGCAAAAATTAGCATAACTGACTAGTACATCAAAAAAACTTTGAAAATATGTGCATTGTACCATAGGCATGGATTTTTTACCTCTGAAAAGTAATAAAAAGGGGAGGAGTATTTTCTAATATCTCTTTACTTCATCTTTGAAATTTTGTAATATTTGTTTTGTTATGTGGTTGTTCTTTCAGTTTACTTTGTTGTAGTCTTTATGTATATCTTTCTTGGTTCTTTTTCCTTCACTTTGCATCAGTTCATGTTGATCTTTCCATGCTTCTGTATTTGTAACATCTGTCATTTCTGATAGCTCTGTAATATTGTATCACATTTACATACCACACAGGGTTTTTAGCCAGTCCCCAATTTCTGAGCAATCTACTTTGTTGCTGATTATTTACTGTCACAAAAAGTGATGCTAGAAATATTTTGCCATGTATGCGGACTTTCCTATTGCTGGCTTCCTTAAGATAGAAAGGCAAAGGTTATAGACATTTTAGTCATTTTATTTGCAAAATTCCAAATTGATTTCCAAAATGGTTGTACAGATCCAGTACTCTACCACTCTTCACTCATGTGCCTGTCTTCCCACAGCCCCTCCAACATTAACTATTACCATCTTTTGTCATTTTTACCAATTTACAAGGTATGAGGTAAAAACTTCAGGGTTGTTTTGACTTTTTTGTTGCTGTTCATTTGCTCAGTCATGTCTGATTCTTCATGACCCAATGAACTATAGCATTCCAGGCCCTTCGATCCTCCACTATCTCTCAAAGTCTGTCCAAGTTTATGTCCATTGTTTCCAAGACACAATTCGTTTTATCCTCTTCCATCCCTGTTTCCTTTAGCCTTCAGTCTTTCCCAATCTTGGGATCTTTTCCAATGAGTCCTGTCTTTTCATTACATGGCCAAAGTATTTAAGCTTCAGCTTCAGTAATTGAACTGCCAGTAAATAGCTCAAATTAATTTAAGTATTGACTGATTTGACCTCCTTGCTATCCAAAGGATTCACAAAAGTCTTCTCTAGCATGACAGTCTAATGGTACTCAACTTTCCTTATTGTCCAGCTCTCACAGTCATATATTGCTGCTAACTTTGACTCTAGGGACCTTTGTCAGCAAGGTAATGTGTCTGCTTTTTAGCATGTTGTCCAGCTTTGCCATTGCTTCCTTCCAAGAAGCAAGAGTCTTTTAATTTCATTGCTTTAGTACCCATCTGCAGTGGTCTTTGAGCCCAAGAATATAAAATCTGCTTCCATTTCTTCTTCCTCTGTTTACCAGGAAGTAATGAAATCAGTTGCCAATATCTTGGTTTTTTGGGCTTCTTTCACCCTCATCAAAAAGTTTATTAATTCTTTACTTTCTGCCATCAGAGTGGTATCATTTGCATATCTGAGGTTGTTCATATTTCTCTCAGCAACCTTAATTCCAGCTTTTAATTCATCCAGACTGACATTTCACATGATGTACTCTACTTATAATAAGTAAATAAGGTGACAATATATAACTTTGCAGTCTTAAACCAATCATTTGTTCCATGTTTACTTGTAACTATTGCTTCTTGGCCTGCACACAGGTTACTCCTCATAGACAAGTAAAATAATCTAGTACTCTCATCTCTTTGAGGACTTGCCATATTTAGTTGTGCTCCACACAGTCAAAGGCTTTAGTGTATAATTAATGAGACAGAAGTAGATGTTTTTCTGGAACTTCCTTGCTTTCTCCATAATCCAGGAAATGTTAGAATTTGGTCTCTAGTTCCTCTGCCTCTTTGGAAACCAGTCTATTCTGGTAATTCTCAGTCCACATGTTGTTAAAGCAGTCTTGCAGAATCTTAAGCATATTGCTGATGTGTGAAATGAGCACAGTTGTTTGGTAATTTGAGCTTTCCTTGACATTCTCCTTAGGATTGGGACATAACTGATCTTTTCCAATCCAGTGATCACTGTTGAGTTTTCCAAATTTTCTGGCATATTGAATACAGCACTTGAACAGTATCATCTTTTAGGATTTTAAATAGCATAGCTGGAATTCCATCACCTCCGCTGGCCTGACTGTTAGCAGTGCTTCCTAAGGCCCACTTGACCTCATTCTCAAGCATATCAGGCTCTAGATTAGTAACCACACCATTGTGGTTGTCAGTGATGTTAAGATCTTACGTGTAGTTCTTTTGTGTATTTTTGCCACTCCTTCTTTATTCTGCTTCTGTTAAGTCTCTACCATTTTTGTTTTGACTTATATTTCTATTATTATTTGTTATTTGAAGCATTTTTCATATGGTTCTCAGCTTGCAACTCTTTAGAAAACTATTTATTCATACCTTTTGACCATTTATCTATTGGACTATAACTTTTTGTCATTCGTATATGTAAATATAGAATCAGATACTCACTAGCTTTGTGACCCTGGACAAATCACTTAATCTCTTTTTGCCTCAGTCTTCTCTTTTGAAAAAGAGGATAATAGTATCTATCTCCCAGGGTTGTTTTATGGATCAAATGAGATAATAATTGTAAAGTGCTTAGCACAGTGTCTGGCATAAATGTTAGCCATCATCACCATCGTCGTCATCCTTAAAATGTTAGCTATTACCTCCATCATATTGATGAATAGGTGTGTGTATGTCACATACACACACATGCATACATTGTTAATTGTTTACATAACCTAGATTACCAAATCCTTGCCAGAGAAATTTGATATTGTTTTAAAATACTATTTGAGCACTTCTCTTCTTATTGTGGATGCATTCATTTTGTTTGTGCAAAAGCTTTTCAGTTTCATGTCATCAGAGTTATCTATTTTAGCTTTGTAATTGCCTTTATCACTTGTTTCCTTAAGAATGTATGAAAAGTGTATGATCCGTTTCTTTTCGTATATTTTTGTACAAGCTATAATATAAAGGAAATATATCCATTTAGAATGTATTGTGGAGTATGTTGTAAGGTATTGACCCAAGCCAGACTTCTGCCAGACTGTTTTCCAGTGCTCTCAGCAATTTTTGTCAAATATGGATTATTTTTAAATATTTTACTTTTTCCACTTTATCAAATAAAGTTATTGACTTCCATTGTTTCTCATTCTCCCTTGTCTACTTTGTTCCATTGATCTACCTCTCTTTTTTTAACTAATACCAAGTGGTTTCAGTGATACTTTATAATATGGTTTGAGGTCTCAAAGTGCTATTTCCCTTTTGATATACCTCTTTTCATTATTTCCCTTGGTATTCTAGATCTTACATTTTTCCAAATGAACTGATATTATTTTATTGGGTTGTGTAAAGTGTCACTTTGATAATTTCATTGGTATAGTATTAAAACTGTAAATTAACTTTGGCAATATTGTTCCTTTACATTGGCTTAGCCAAGCCATAATTGCTAAATAGTCTTCTAGCCATTTAAGATTTTCTTTTTCTTAAGAAATATTTTGTTTTTGGAAGTGTTATTCTGTGCCATGATAGAGTGATCTCCAGATATTTTATGCATTTTTTAGTTATTTAGAGTAAGATCCATTTAGTTTTTAATTGCTTCCTCTCTGGCCCTTTTATGTAACAAAACTTTATTGAAATGTGATCTCTAAAATGTGTTTGATATTTCAGTTTTTTTGTATTTGTTCGTAGGTTTTATATATCCTAATACTTGCTCAGTTTTTACTACAGGAGCTACAAAATTAACCATGATCCTCTCCTAGACCTAAAAAAATATTCTAGAGCAAAAATAATTCTACAGTACATTAAAGTTTGAATACAGTGTTTTGAGTTTAGAATTAGGCGACTTGGGGGAATGGGATGGGAAGTTTGTTTTGAAGGGACAAATAGAATGGGAAATAAAATATATAAACTCTTTAAAGGCAGGAAATGTTCATTTTCTATTTTTATTTCCTATACCTAGTACCCATAGTGCCTTACACATTGCAGGTACTTAATAGATGCTCATTGAATTGAATTTGGAAACTATCTTATTTCTAATTATGTCTGTCTAGATAATAGGTTTTTGATTTTTGATGTTGCTTATAACTATTCAGGTACCAAAAGAATGTTCTAAAAGGTTTCTTTTGTCATTGAGCCTTTTCTTCTTCCTATAAGATGTCAGTTTTATTACACAAAAGTGCATCTTAAAAAATTAACATTTAGTAGTAACTAGGAGATGTTTTAGCTTCATTTAACATCTGTACCAGATGTGATAGATGTAATTATTTTTGCAAAAAAAACTTCATAACTTTCATGATTCTTTTGTGTGGCACATCTTTCTTTTATTGGGCATTTTAGACAATTGATAAGCATTATTCAGTGGCATATGGTCTAAGTCTGACGTGCTTTGAAAAGAGTACAGAGTACTAATAATGAGGATTCTGTGAAAATGGGAAAACCAGCACAACAGATATGCTTTGAGAAACTATGGGTTTTTAGCATCTTGAAACAATATATCACACTCAAAGGGACAGAATTGGGCTGCACAATCTGTTAGCTCATTCTTGTCCAATCTGGTCTCCTCCTTTCTTTTGGAGCCAGCATTGTCATCAACTCACTGAATTATATTCTGACTGGAATGTATTTCAGGCACAGGGTAATGTATCTACTTAAATGGAATCCTATATTTCTACAAAAGCTTTTTAAGTATAATAAATTTAAAATATAAAAAACAGTTCTATTAACTTAAAGTAAATGGTTCAACAGTTTACATATGTGCAGCTTAAAAAAAACGACTACTACTTGGGAGAACCATAGAGTTTGTTCTGAGAACAGTTTATTTCTTTCATTTACAATATATTTACCTTTATAAGAATTTAAAAAAAAAAATTAAGAGATCCCAGGCATAGTTTCAAAGATTGTTTACTAAATGAATTCCTATAAAAGTCTTCTTTTTTCTAGAAGAGTGTTTTGAGTATTGGATTTATTCTTTTAAAAAGTTATAGTTATTTGGTCAGGTTACTGAGTATGTTAATTAAAAAAATACTTGCTCCAGTGTCTATGGGGAAAGTATTATTCTAAAAATGTTAATTTTGTTATCCGGTGGCCTCTTTAGGAACTTGCCTATGTTTTAATGAAGAAATTAGATCAATTTTAAGTATGCTAATCAGAGTTTCACATTTTTATTTGCAGGATATGCTCAAATGTTAATAGATTGTTTCAGAAATGTCTTTGCCTAATGATTGAACATTAGCAATACTTTAGGATTTTTTATGATGTTAAAATAATTCAGAATTCCTTTAGAGAAGTACCATAATAAAAGAAAGTAGAATGGTTGCAGGCAAGGGAAAGAAAGCTGTCATGGGGATTTTAGGGTTTGAGCAATTCACATAGGCACATGTTCTCTTTATTTCATTGATTTATGTGAAAGTGAGAGGTCACTGAGAAATGACTGTCCTTCCCTGCTGCTAGAATGACAGAAGAGTAGAGTGTACACCAGCTCTTCTGCTAAGTGTCCCTAGTTTTTCTGTGGTAAATTAACTGCTTTCTAAGTATGCCTAACACTATCGTGAAGCACCACTGTAATCTTGGACACAAAAAGAAAAAAATCTCTGACACTGTCAAAGCAAGACGTCTCTGAATAAGTTCTGTGCCGTGTGAATTGGAGATACTTTATGCTAGAAATGACATGAATAACATAGGCTGTCATTTGAGAATGGCTAGCATTATTATGGACTATTACTAAAAGACCCTTCTTATGGTATACATGTACAAGCATTCTAATCCCTGTTAATATTAAAGAGAAAAATGAATATATGATAATATATTCTTAGGGTCTATGAATCCACTTAGGAAATGTTATCACAGAGAACTGTTAGAGTATATGATTATATGAGGTAATCGTATCCTGAGAAATTAAATGAACTATTTTTAATTCTGTCACCCGTACATGAAAGAAAGGTATTAGATAAACTTCAGTTGTTTATTTAGATTTTCGTACAGCATAGGAATTAAGCTTGTACCCAGTACAGTACCTTTGACTTAGAAGTTTATCCTGGTTTTTATCTTTCTAATTTGAATGACTATTAAATAAAACAACAAAAAAGTTACAGTATTACAAATCATAATCATACCTCGCTTTTAAAGTTTAGTTTTATTAATAATTCTTAAGTTGCAAATAGCATATTAAACATTTTCAGAAAAACTTAAACTTTAATTATTAACTGCTGTCTTTCTTTCATAGTAATCATGATGATAGTCCCTAAACCAATTTAGGGTTTTGATTTCATACTAGTCATACTACCAAGAGGGTCACTAACTAGAACTAGATGTTGTTCAGTCATGTGCAGCTCCTTGTGAGCCTTTCTAGGGTTTTCTTGGCAAAAAAACTAGAGTGATTTGCCATATCCTTCTTCAGATGTAGAAGTGAGGGCAGCAGGGTTAAGTGACTTGCCCACAGTCACACAACTAGAGAAGAGACCAAAAAATTCATTTGGTAGAACGAAAGATCAAGAATCCAAAGACAAAAACAAAAAAGTAATAGGACTGCTATTAATAGATCTCAGATTATAAGTGGACAGTCATGGAAACTACTTGGTACTAGTTAAAAGAACAGAAAAATTGATCATTAAAGCAGTTTTAATAGGCAAAAGCAAACAGAATGGCCCAGTAGTCTTTAGTAAATAACATAGCATTTTGTCAAATAAATATCATATTTGATACTTGTCATATTTGTCAAATAAATATCAGTAATAATGTGAAACTTGGAAAGCTGCATATTTAAATCATATAATTATCTCTTCTTTGTAGATGAATGACATCATTGGAACAATGAGAGATTCTAATCTAAAACTGACTCTTGCCTTTGGAATAGGATTGCATCATGCTGGACTGCATGAAAGAGATAGAAAAACAGTGGAAGAATTATTTGTAAATTGTAAAATCCAGGTATTTTATTTTCTACCTATTGATATTTAAATAGACTTTTCAGAATTGGTTAGTAAGATTAAATTATCTTTTTTCTTTTAGGTCCTGATTTCTACAAGCACATTAGCATGGGGTGTAAACTTTCCAGCTCATTTAGTAATTATTAAGGGAACAGAATATTATGACGGAAAAACAAGACGCTATGTAGATTTTCCCATTACAGGTAATACTGCAAAAATTTGAAAACACTTAATGAAGATTTTAACCTCTAAGAACTATGTTAGCATACATTATATTTTAAGGTAGAGATGTCAAACTCATAGCCCAGTGCATACATACCTCAAGGACAAAACTCTGGTGCATTGGGAATCAAATTAAAATGTAATTGGGAAGTATTTAACAAAATAAAAACTACAATACAACATATATAATATTATTTTGTCATTTTCAGTCAGTATGCCAGGTCAGGGATCCCTTTCTAAATTTGAATTTGATGCCACTGTCTTAGGGAATCATTTATATCTTCCATGTGATAAGCAAATTTTCTTTACTGAAAGAAGAATTAAGATGTATTTGTTACTTGTTCATCCAGTGTTTTAGCTTGAAAAGATTTCTTATCAGGCCATGTTAAGCACAAAATACAGTGTACTGATTGTTCATTATTGATATTTTGAAATATTAGTTTTTGCCTTAGCAAATATGAAAATGACAAGTAGTGGGAACCACCAATGTGTGTTTTTTAAAGTGATCAAATAGAAAATAGTACTAGGACCTGACTTGAAGTATCAAAGTGACATTCTAGTTTCATCTCTCCTTTCCGGAATTAATGTCCTATGACTTCTCTTTATACATTGCATGTTCAGTAGCTCTTACTACACTTCAGATATATTCTGTGCTGTTTGTTCTGAACCTTTACTTAAGCTGTTCTTTCTCCCTAAAATGCTCATACCCCTTCCCAAACATCAATTGTCCAATTCCTATAAATCCTTCATTTCAGATATTATCTTTATAAAGTCTTCTGTTGCCCTTAGCTGTAATGAAATCTTTCTCTGAATTTCCATGGTACTTTCTATTTCTCTCATGATATTTTCACATACTAGTTATTTGGGTAGATTACTTTTATCCCATGCTCAGCCACAATATTGTTGTGTACATGGATAAAATTTCTCTAATTGTTTGGACAAGAATAAGCTGTTAAAATATACAAAAGTTGTGCTTTAATAGTTTTCTGATAATTTTCAGCAGCTACATACATTCTCTAGTGAGAGGCATATTCTTACTAACCAGTTGTAAAATATGTGTGCCAGTTAAATAATCACTAAATTGTTGATTTGCTGAGCTATTCATGTCATGATATTTTTTTTTCTTTTGGTAACAAATAGTAAAAAGATTTTTTGGGTTGCTTTTTGGTTTGTTTAGGTTTTGGGGTTTGAGGGGGCAAAGGGCATGGAGATTATCCAATAAATTTTTGGCAAAAAGCTTCAGATTTTAATACCTAAATTTAATTTGTACTGGATATAATGACTTAATGATGTTAGACACGTAATACATATATTGTATGCAATTCAGTTAGATTCAACAGACATTTATTAAATTTTCTGTATTGTGCCAGACATTGTGCTAAACACTGGATATACAAAGATAAAAACAAAGCAGTCCATGACTTCAAAGAAGGACAGAAAACAACAATATGTACGTGTCTATACACTATAATTCAAGGGAATCATAAAACGTTCAATATAAGAAGGGGAACATGAACAGAGACTTTAAAGGAATGTGAGATTCCAAGAGAAAGGAGAACATTCCTGGTATGGAGTATTGCCTACACAGAGGCAGACAAAGGAATTAATATTTGATGAATGAATAACTTATTCTATTAAAAATTATAGCATCACATAAATAGCCATTTTTGGCACTTTACTAAGAAAACATTTAATATTTTTATATGCAGTCCTAAGATCTTGTTAGAACCTAGTTTTGCATTTTGATGACTTATTGACATAAGTATGAGTTTTCTGAATGAATGCTAACTTAGGAAACACAATAGTAAAGCAGCAAGAATAACGTAACTATACTTTTAGTATTAACTGTGTAAAACTGTAAGACTGCCTTCTTGGTTATTTTATTTTACATTTATATAAAGAATAACTAAATGTGTACCAGAATCAATAAATGCACCTCATAGCTTTTGTCATATGAGACTTCTGTTTTCTCTATTATAGATGTACTTCAAATGATGGGACGTGCTGGGAGACCTCAATTTGATGACCAAGGCAAAGCTGTAATCTTGGTTCATGACATAAAGAAAGACTTCTACAAAAAGTTTCTTTATGAACCATTTCCAGTAGAATCAAGGTGAATTTTACCAAAAATGGAAAAAAAAAGTTTATATCAGTGAAGATTTTATGGCATATTTCTATGTTCTTACATTTACAAATAAAATCGTATAAGTTTTTAGTTCAACATAATCAGCAGATTTGAAATGGAATTTAATAATCAAATACATCATATAAAATCCTATATTTTATAGTAGTCTAACCAGAAATAAAATGAGGTGGACTGACAATAAAAATTCAAGTTTTGTTGCTAATATTTTGTTTCAAAATTAACCCACCTAAAATGTGGCAAGAATTCTTATTGGAATCAGTATTTAAAGCCAGTTGTGCCTTCTGTTTTCACCCCACTCTTAATTAGCCCTATTGACTGGACTACCCCATTGTCACTTCACTAATAGCCTCTTCTATATTCCATTACACCCACTCTCACTTCCTGATCCGTTTGATCTGTTACACTCTGCTTCCCTGATATCCAGCGATTTTTCCCCACAAGTTTCCAGCATCTTTGCTGTCATATCTTTGTCCCTCAGATAATTTTTTCATGATCTTGGTCTAAATTCAAATTAGAAAACTGTATTTTCAATTCCTTTGAATTAACTGTCTTGACAATGACTGTACCTATTCTTTCTAAACATTTCTCTAGACTGATACTGGCAAATTTTTATCAGTAACTTTTACTACCAAAAGCCTCACTTCTTAAAAGCTATAAATGTAAAGTGCTGACTTGCATTGGTTAGGTGAATTTCAGCTTAATTCCAGTTGGCTAGTGTTGCCTAATTCTCAGTTCATCTTGCGTATACATGTGTAGCCCTCACATCTGTTTAAATCAGTAACCAGGCAACAAGTAGTGGGAGGTGTTTTTAGTAATACAGATATTTCTTTATTATTGTTGTCTTGTACTTAGATGGATCTGTGATTTCATCAAATTGGTTGCGCCCTCAAATGAGTCAGATCTCAACCTGTCTGTGCCTGACCATCCTATGTGACTGTTGTATGTGATCTTCTACAAATTAGCTACAAGGGAATTCACCCAACAGCTTTTCTTCGCTTTATTCTGACATCTTATATTTGAAACTTTATTCCATATATTCTTTTAATCAGTATTAGTGCTGAGATTTAAGAAGTGATTTTTAATGAGCACAAAAAATACCAAAAACATTACTTCATTTTGATTACAAAAATAAGTGAATTTAGCTACTTCACTTTTGCCAATATGTAATAATAAAAACTAAACTTACCTTGATCACCCAGAAGTTAAAAGAAAAAGATTTTTTCATTCAGAGAAGTATAACCATTTTTTAAATGAATGTTTTCTTTGATCTGATTCAAAGGAGAATTCATCACAACTACAGCTTATTTGTGGGAAAGATCTGAAACCAACAAAGATCTCTACATTTAAAAGGATAAACCTATCATTTTTCTGATGAAAATCTCTTAAAAATGAAATACTAAAGGAATTTTAATAGCTCTTCGTTTTTTAGAAAATCAGTTCTGAAGGCTTCATTCAAGTGAGATTTTTTAATTTATTTTAATTAGCAAGCATTTTTTTCTCTCATACCTCTCTTTCTTCCCCCAACTAAGGGAAACAAGGGGCAAAATCTTTGTAACAAGTATACATGGTCAAGCAAAACAATTTACTCCATTGGCTATGATCAAAAAGCTGAGTAGAATTCATCATCATCTGTCATATGAAATTGTGGTTGGTCATGGGGTTGATCAGTTAATTCTTTTGAGTTGTTCATGTCTACAGTGTTGTTACCATTTAAATTGTTGTCATAATTCCTCTCACTTTACTTCATTTCATAAAAATCTTCCTAGGTTTCTCTAAAATTGTCTCTCTCTTCATTTCTTATAGCATGATAATATTCCATTACATTTGTGTACCATAATTTGTTTCCTGTTCCCTAATTTATTGTCACCTCCTTTCTTTTTAGTTCTTTGCCACCACAAAGAGTGGCTAGGAACATTTTGGTGATTATAGGATTTTTTGTACTTTCTTTGATCCTTTTGGGGCATAGCATAAGAGATATATCACTGGATCAAATGTTATATTCAATTTAGTGACTTTTGGAATGTCTAAATTCATAGTTCCACTATCATTGCATTAATATATATTTTTACTTGCATTCCATTCCCTACCAGTCCCTTCCATCCCATAGCATTTGTCACCCATGTCACCTGTGCTAATCTGATGGTTTATGAGGTAGAACTTCAAAGTTGCTTTAATTTGCATCAGTCTAATTATTAATGATTTGAAGAAGCTTTTATTCATATGGCTTTGATAGCTTAGACATTTTTCCTTGAGAACTGCCAGTTCCTATCCTTTAGCCATTTATTAATTGGTAAATTCCTCTTATTCTTTTAAATTTTAATCAGTTTCAGAGAAACTTGAAGCAGAGATTATTTTTCCCTAGTTAACTGTTTCTTCAGTTACCTTTTAAAATTACTATCAAGAACCCTTTGGACAAGAGTAAAGCTAAAACAAAAAAAAGTTGAGTACTTCATCATTACCTGAAATATATTTAACCCCTAAGATAAAGAATTAATAAGTAATAAGGTAAAAATTACAATTATCTTAATTTCTCTAATTTTTATATTATGTACTTTAATGTAAAATGGATATAATAGGCATTTACTTTTTTTAGTGATTAAAATTAATTACAATTTTCATTCTGAGTATTGAATATAACATGCAGTACAGATTTATAGGAGATATATATATATAAGATATAATTAACAGTAAAGGTATTTCATTCATTTATAACACAGTTTGGATCTGGAAACACTAGTGTAGACCACTCTTTGCTCATATCCAAATGAAAAATTGTAGTTTATATTTCTGTAAAAAGAACATTTATTAGTTGACAGAATAGTTATTGAGTTTTATGCTAAATGACATAATAGTGTCAAATGGAACTTAAATGCATATGTATGTATGTATACACATATATATAGTCACTCATTTATATATTTGTTTAATTGAAAGTACTATCCCAAAGAAATTGAAGACAACTTCAGTTTCCTTTAAAAAAATTAAAGAAAAATGCCCATTTATTTTGTTTCTTCACTCAGTCAGTAAGCATTTATTAATGCTTCTTTGTGACTGTATGACTGGCACTGAGCTAGGAACTGAGGATACAAAAAGAAATGAAGCAGCATGCCTTCAAAGAATCTATATTTTATTATAAAATAAATGCCCTATATGAGTATCCATAAAATTTGCAAAATAAACTCATGATAATTTGGCGGGAAGAGACACTAGTAGTTAGTGGGATCAGAAAATATCTCATTGAAGAAGGTGCTTAAAACTAAGCTTTAGAGCACAGTTTATTTGAATTTTAATGAGCAGAAACAAGGAAAGTAGCCTTATATAAAGACTATAAGAGCAGACTGACTAGATTGTAGTGTGTGTAAAGATGAGTAGTATCTTATAAAATGAACTGTTGTATACAAAATGGTGTTAAATTTGATTTAGTGTTTGTTTTATATTTATATTTGTTTCCTGTTTTTTCATTCACATTTAGCTTACTAAATGTGCTTTCTGATCACTTGAACGCTGAGATTGCTGCTGGGACAATAACATCCAAGCAGGATGCGATGGATTACATCACCTGGACTTATTTTTTCCGTCGGCTTATCATGAACCCTAGGTAAGTAAAGTGACCACGGTTTATAAAAGTTAACTTATCAGTTTCTTCTCCACATTCAGGAAGACAACATTTTTAAAATAACAATTTAAAAATTGAGGAATGTCAAAATAAGTTCTTCTATATAACTCTTAAAACCATAGAGTAACATAAAATGTAAATTTGGCCCGGTAATGTCAATATAGTTCTAAAATATGATATCAACAAATTTAAAGTCTGTCTGGGTCCAAATACTTTTATTTGTCCTTTCATTATTTAACTTGTTTTAATTGTTACATCGGTTAATATGTAGAGGACATACATGCACAGATACATGGTTCCTGCCTTCTAGGTGCTTACAGAAGACTACTAGTTCATTAGAGCTTTGGAAAGTGAATAGGTCATAATGGACTGGAACAGACAGGAAAGGTTTCATGGATCAGTTGGATTTGTGCTTATTTTTGAAGAACTTCTCTTAAAGAAATTTAGGCAGAGTATCCTTGGGGAGTCATAGATAACACTTAGCAGTACTATTATGTATTATCTTTGACTCCTTTTTCCAAAAGGCTTTCCTTTCTAAATCAACTGTATACAGTTTTGTTGTTGCTCAGTATTGCACATAATATTGTTTTTTCATTTATTTTTATAATTAGTTTTTAGTTTTCACTATTCACTTCCATAAGATTTTGATTTTTAATTTTTCTTCTCTCTCCTTCCACCCTTCCCAAGACAGTGTGCAGTCTGATATAGGCTCTACTTATACATTCATATTAAACATATTTTCACATTAGTAAAGAAGAATTAGAACTAATAAGAAGAACCACAGGAAAGAAGAAATAAAACAAAACAACCAAAGAAAAGGAGAGGAAATAGTATGTTTCTATATGCATGCAGACTCCAAAGTTCTTTCTCTGGATGTAGATAGTATTTTTCATTGTGAGTCTTTTACAGTTGTCTTGGGTCCTTGCTTTGCTGAGATGAGCTAAGTCTATCAGTTAGTCATTGTACAGGGCTGTTACTGTGTATAATATTCTCCTGGTTCTGTTCATTTCACTCAGCATCAGTTCATATAAGTCCAGGTTTTTCTGAAGTCTCCCTGCTTATCATTTGTTATAGCACAATAGTATTCCATTACATTCACATGCCACAACTTTTTCGGCCATTCCGCAATTGATGGACATCCTCTCCATTTCCAGTTCTTGGCCATCAGAAAAAAGACATGCTTTGAAAATTTTTGTACATGTGAATCCTTTTTTCCCTTTGGGATATAGACCTAGAAGTGGTGGGTCAAGGGGCACACACAGTTTTATAGCCTTTTAGGCATGGTTCCAAATTGTTCTCCAGAATGGTTGTATCAGTTCACAACTCCAGCAATGCATTAATGTTCCGATTTTCCCACATCTTCTCCAGTATTTATCATTTTCCTGTTTTTTCATGTTAGCCAGTCTGATAGGTATGATGTGATGCCTCAGAGTTGTTTTGATTTGCATTTCTCTAATCAGTAGTGATTTGGAGCATTTTTTCATATGACTATAGATAGCTTTAATTTCTGCTGTACTATTTTCCAGTTTTCCTAGCAGTTTTTGTTAAATAATGAGTTCTTATCCCAGAACCTGGAGTCCTTGGATTTATCAAATTGTAGATTACTATAGTCATTGACTATTGTGTTTTGCATACCTAACCTATTCCAGTGATCCATCACTCTATTTCTTAGTCAATACCAAGTAGTTTGGATGATTGCTTCTTTGTAATATTATTTAAGATCTGGTAGGGCAAGGCTACGTTCCCATGCATTTCTCTTCATTAATTCCCTTGATATTCTGGTCCTTTTGTTCTTCCAGATGAATTTTGTTACTGTTCTTTCTAGCTGTATAAAATAATTTTTTGGTAGTTTGATCAGTGTGGCACTGAATAAGTAATTTAGGTAGAATTGTCATTTTTATTATATTAGCTCAGCCTATCCTTGAGCATATGGTATTTTTCCAATTATTTAGATCTGGCTTTATTTGTGTGAAAGGTTAATTGTGTTCATATAGTTTCTGGCTTTGTTTTGTCAGGTAGACTCCCAAATATTTTATAATATCTACAATAACTTTAAATGGAATTTCTCTTTCTATATCTTGCTGTTGGACTTTGTTAGCAATACACAAAATTTGTTAGTAATATATAAAAATGCCAGTTATGTATGTGGGTTATTTTATATCCTTCAACTTTGCATTTGGAATACTATCAGTAGGTCAACACTCTTGTATTGTTTTCTTAACGATTTTCTGGAAATATATTTTGTGGTTTGTGTTTGTTTGTCAGCTGTTACAACATACTGTATCCAAAAAATTTAGCATAGACTACAGCAAGCCATAAAATTTTCTCTTTGTGGTTTTATTATTTAAGTTCAGTAGCCTAAGGAAATTATATTTATTGCCATGGTCTTTAAAGAGAAGGCATGTTCTCTAGATGGCATAATTATCATACCTCATAGCACTTTTAACTTAGGAAAACATTTTAATACCATTCATTTGGGTGATAGGGATGAAACTGTCATCATTAATACTCCTGTGGAGCCTAAAATGTCTGTGGTTTTCAGACTATTTGGTCTAGGAATACAATAGCTTCTATCGTAAAGTGAGGCTAGGATACCACCACTCATGTTATAAAGTGAGACCAGGATTCAGCCCACTTACTACTTTTGTAAACAAGGCCCTAACTGTTTACCTCAGATCTATTCTGCTTCTAGAACCTAAATTGGACATCATGTGTGACCTGTATATAGAACTACAGTAGCAATGGTCTTTATTTCATAAAGGACAAAAATATTACTTTGTGTGAACAGTTGTAGTAGATAATTTTTAAACACAAAGAGTATGAGTTAATTAGCTTCCTTTTTTTGCTCTCTTTTTTCAGTTATAAAATCATAGAATTTAAGGTGGAAAAAAACCTCAACCCCTCAAAACCTCAAAAAATTCCAACCCCTAACTGAAGTAAAACTCCAGTTTACAGTATCCCTGACAAATAATCATCTACCCTCAACTTGAAGATTGTCAATGACATATCCTTCTGAGCCTTACAAAATAATCCTTGCATACTTTCCATGCAGTGGTCCATAATTTATTTGAAGACAGCATATTCCCCCTAAATCATCTCTTCTGCAGGCTAAATATCCAAATGACACAATCAACACCAATATTTCAAATGATTTTGAAAAAGATGGGCATGCTGAGACTGGAATTTAGGTTGCAGACCACATCTGTCACAATAGAGTAAGAAAGAAAGAAACTAGGCAATCAAAAGTAGATCAGAAATTCTAGTTTCTCATAACAATAACAAGCAAAAGTAACTATCTGTGCAAGGCATTGAAATGGCGTAAAGAATAAAAATAATTCATCCTCAGTTAACAACTGTGTTAAAGAGTCATGAGAACTGAAGACATCACAGGCAAGACAACCTTCAAAGAAGGCTGTGGAAACATTCTGATCATTTCTAGGGTCATAAGTCAAAATCAACAAAAACAGGAGTTGAATAAGATGAGAAAATGAAAGCTTGTGTATCATTAATACAGAGAACAATTAGGGAAGTGAATGAAAATAAGCAAGTGGTGAGGATAGATAAGTTTTGCAATTATTGACTTAAGTGTTTCATAGTGATACTTGAATTGCTAGCAAAGTACTTTTATCAGCTTCTCAGACACAAGCCTTGCCTTTACTTTTCTTAATAGACATTACTTGTCAAATTGTGAAAACAGTACATCTTTAAATATGGATCAGTTATCTTTCTATATCAAAGTCACAGTTTGTTTGACTAAAAAAGTATAAATACACACATAAACACACAATATTGGTTTGAAGTACAAAAAAGATGTGCAAGAAAGTCCCACAAGTATAAATAGTGATTTGTTGATTCAGTAACCCCATGGTGCCATAACATTTATACTACACTTATCTCTTCCACCTTGTAACTTTCCCCATAGCAGTTTTGATTTCTCTTGGGTTGGCATAAGAAATCAGTATAAATGGGAATTTGGGAAGAGCTTTGCAGGAGCCACAGCAACAACACAGGATGGCCAGCAGACAACAGAAAAAGTTTAGAAACTCAGAAATGCTCACCCTGAATTTTGCAATAAGGTACTGTAAACACCCCATAAAAGAAAAAAATCAGACTTCTTCTCTGGTACAAAGGTACCAGAGAAATTTTACATGAATTTTCCAGATCATGTGAATGCCATGTGCCCAACCTAATCTGGAAGGGATAACTGTGCTTTTAATGCTTTCACAAGACCTTTGACTCCATTCTTCACTTAAAGCTTATTCACTTACTACAAATATATAAAGCATACCAAAGCACAACAAGAACACGAGAGTACTTGATGTCTGAGTGGGAAACTATTCTTTTAAATAGAAAAAGAAAATCTGCTTCCTGTTTGTAACATACCATCAACATGATTATGTCAAGAATAGTTCATATAAAGGTCGCATTTTTCAAAGAGGTAGTAAGTCCGTTATGGTTCTGTCTATCCTTAAATCAATTATTGTCTTACCAAAATATGGCTTCCAAGCTTGAAAAGGAATGGAGCCAAAGGACCTTATTAATCACTTGATATATGTGGATGATATCAAGCTATATGGGTCCACCCAAAAAAAATTCTTCATCTCATGAAATACCCATATTTCCAAAATATACAACTTGTTTGGAATCTTTGAGTATAAAATTTGTAATATATGACAAAGAAAGAGATCCACATTTAAATACAGATGTCACATTCAACCAGTGGTTGAAGATGATACCTACAAATACTTTGACCACCTCTAGACAAGAAACATTCCACATAAAGTCTTCAAAGAAAAAGTTGTAATTAAGTATGTAAAGAAGCTTGCCAGCATCCAGAAATCTAAGTTGAACGTGAAGAACACATTTGAAGCAGTTAACATCTATGCAGTGTGGGTCTTAATGTATGCATTAGGAACTGTAAAATGAACTATAACAAATTTTAAAAGTATTCACAGAAAAAAACCTATGCAATATTAGTGAAACACAGGATGTATCACTCTATGGCAGGTATTAGAATGATTGACACTTCCTCATGAAAAAATAGAAAAAGTTTGATAGACCTTCTTCCAGTACATGACAGGTAGGTCGGAAAAGTACAAAATTATTTTTGGAACAAGTGGACATCATTTTGCCAAGTAATAGTCAAGGCCGATTATAGGAGTCTGCTATTAGATTTCTTAAATGTATTCAACAGTGATTTACCCCTAATTAGAGTCTACGAAATTACTAAGATCCAAGATTGAAATTAAAAATCCCTCCAAGGGCAATATCTGAAGGAACTCAGTCAACAATATTTTGACAAAGAAGTATCAAACAAGTGATTGAGTCATGCAGGTATGTTTGTGGAAATGGAAGATTTTAATGACAGTGCACAGCCAAGTTATTTTGACCAGATACAGCAAAATAATCATCCCTTAATGATTAACATAGATTATGCATGGAAATGGTTGAAACTGTTCAGCACATCACAACAGGCTGTAAAATCTTAGCACCTACCTGATAACTAGAAAGACACAAATCAGGCTATAAGTTAAATATCAGGTGCCTGCTATCTTTCATGCACTGACAGAAAACAAATTGCTGTGCTGCAGATACTGACCTGAAAATATCCTGGAGAATTCAGCCTCTAAACCAACTGGAACCAACCTCTTAATCATGGACTGAACTGTTGCTCACAGCTATTCAGAGAAAACCCACAAAAATTTAAGAACTACATTTTTAATAGAGATCCTCATGCCATTTCATAATCTCCAGGCTACGTGTAACAAAGAGCTTTCAAAATATAGAGACTTAGCAAAGATCAAAATTATATGAAAACAGTTCTTAGGTGCATATCATTCCTGTTATATTGTATGCTACTGAAAGTGTACTGAGAATAACAGTATTCAGCAATTGTCCTTCAAACAATAAATATAAAAGAATAATAATATGATTATCCCCATTCCATCAAAATAGATATGAGATAACGATGATGATAACCCTAACAATAGCATATTTCTGTACTATCTTAAGGTTTTTCAGAAGAGCAATTTTGTGAGGAAGGGAGACATGGGGTATGACTGTGTTACGGTGGAATGGGCACTAACTCTGTAGTTAGGGAACCTCGGTTCAAATCCCATCTTTGATACTACCTATGTGACTTTGGACGGATTACTTAGGTTTCAATTTTGTCATCTGTAAGATGTGACTGGATAAGATGGCTTCTGAGGTTCCTTCTAGCTTTAAATTTATGATGCTGTGAGGCTGTAAAGTGGATGTTCTCTAACCTGCGGTCTGTGAACTTTTTTTTTTTTTAACATTTTGACAGCTCTGTTTCAGTATTATTGGTTTCCTTTATAATACCATGTATTTTGTATCGAGCATTTAAAAACTTTATTCTCAGAGGTTCATAGATTTCACCAGAGTACCAGAGAAATCTCTGACACAAAGAAAATTAAGAACCCCTTCTTTGTATACATTCTTCTAATCATTTTACAGAGGAAGGCTTTAACCCTGGAAAGCTGTCACTTGCTCAAGATTACATAGCTAGTTAGTATAGAATCAAGTCAATCAGTAAATATTTATTAAGTTCCTACTATGTGCCAGGCACTGTGCTACGTGTTGAAAATACAAAAACAAGGCAAAAGACTGTCCATGCTCTCAAGGACCTTACATTCTAATGAAAGAGTCAGCATGGAAATTAATATATACAAAGCTGGGTATTTATAGCATAAATAGGAAATAATTAACAATGGAAAGATACAGGAAATAAAAGGGACTGGGGAGGGCTTCCAGTAGAAGGTGGGATTTCACATGGGGGAGGTGGGTGGAGATGTGATTTTGCCAATTGTCTGGATTGTGCATTAGGAGGATAACAGTTGGAAAGTTATTTTTGTAGTCCCAGTGAGAAATGACAAGAGCCTGAAGTAACATGATAACAATGAGTGGAAAGAAGAGCAGTAACACTAGAGGTAATTTCATTGATGCAAATACTCTAATGATACAAATCACAACCCTCCAGGACTTCTCATCCTTTACAACTCTTGCCCTAGTCCTCCCACAAGTCTTCCACAACGGAGCATTTAATTTCACTGGAACCCATGGTTTGTCTTTCCTTTATCCCTTGTTCTTACTGCATAGCTGCTGGCTTACATCCTTTCTCAGTTATACATCTCTCTGAAAACATCACTTACCTCTTTTCCTGCACAATTCTTGACTAGTAATATGTTGGGGTCTTACTTATGTTCACCATGCCCTTTCTGTATCCCCTTGGATGATCTGTGACTTAACTTATTGGGGGCGAGGACTGGGAGTGGGTGGAGGATTGGATCTCCCCGTCTTACCCAGGCTAGAAGGTCATCAGCTTCTCACAGGCCCATTCCCACTGCTAATCACCTCAGAAGCTTTAACCTACTCCATTTTCCACTTGAAGCAATTTGCCCCTCCTTAGGCAGCATAATGGTCCCCCACTCCTGGAGCTTACCATGTTGGTGTCTGATTTAGTGCAGACAGCAAATCAGCATCAGCCCTAGTGCAGCTCCGAAATCCCAATATCAAGAATTCTACCAGTTTCATCCTTCCCAGTACAGGGACTGTCGCAGTGTATCACCATATCCAGCAACTTAACATTTTCAAATCTTGATAGTCCCTGATTCCCAGCCATTCAGCATTTGCGGAAGAATGCAAAATGAGTATTATAAATTGATATGGAAATTTAAAGCAAACTCTAACCTGGTACACAGCACAAATGAGTTGTACATGGGGATGATGTTTACTTTCATTTCAGTTGTCTTACAATTAAATTCAAAATAATTTTTATAATAACTAAGTACCCCTCTGCCTTCCAAAAATTACATCTGATTTTATTATATTCTAAATACTTCTAGATAAATGCAATTTGTGATATTTTATATTCCATACAGAAATGATATAATAAGTTTTGATATAATTTGCAGTTTGTGTATATGCAAATAGATATGATATGTGTATACAGATAGTATGTATATTTAATATTTAAGTTACATCTATGAACTACTGTTTTCAGAAACATAATAGCATCCAAATTGAGTTCTGGATTCAGTCTGTGTGGTCAATTTTACTTCCTTTATTCTCCTGAGAAAGGCTTTTAAATGATACTAGGACAAAAATGTTGTGGTAGTTTCAGCTGTCCTTGCAACCTACTTTCATTATTTGTGTCATTATTACTGCTGCATAATCTGAACATAAAAAAACATGGTGGTGTAACAAATGACTTCCCAGTCCTGACAGTTATGGCAGCAGCATTTCAAAACTGATGAAAAATTTCCCAGAGAGATCTCTGGCCAGGTTTACATAAACTAAACAGGAAACGATTGCCACTATCTGCATTAAATCCAAACTGCTTGAAGTAACTTTATCTGTGTTTTATGTTGTTGCGAAAGGCTCTTCATCTCTTTTAATTGGTAAAATTTCCATCCTTTCACAGATTGGAAAAATAATTTCAGGTTTCATGTGTTGTAATTGTTACATGATTTCTCCTTTGGTAACAAATTTTAAGGGTAATAAAAAAGTTAGTTTCAGTTTTTGATTGTTTAAATTTTATGTAGTTTGTGAATTTTTATGATAGGTAGGGGGTGTGTTATTACTTTTTCCCAATGGACTACTAATGGAAGTTAGCTTGTCTAGTCCATGTGCTAGATGCTGTCAGTATAAAACTGCCTTTGACTTTCACACCTCTCAGGGGACGAGTAATTGTTGTGTTCAAACAGCCTGTAATTGTGATCCCGCTGGCTTTCTCAGTACGCTTCTGGCTATTAGAATCATTAAACAACTCAGCACCTGTTAACAGCATTGTAAATATTCAACCCTGCTTGTGTGCAGGTTGAGTCCAATATAGAGAAGGCTTACAGAGCCCAGCCTCATAAATTAGAGCTTCTGACAAGTCAATTATTGTGAAACTGGGTTTCACTGTGAAATAAATGAAATAGCATGCTGATAAAAAGGTAGGCTGTCTGTTTATGGCGAAGAGAAAATAATGATTAGATGATTTCAATGCAGTGAGCATGAAACTGCATTGTGTTTATTCTTTATCTATAATTAAACAGTTGTATAATATAACGGCTTAAGATAACTCATAAATTATATATTTTCCACTATGAAGAGTATACAATGAAAACATGCCTTTTTTTTACTTATTATGCTACTTGCTTTTTTTGAATAATGTCAGTGACTGTCCTTATTGAAAAAATATGATATATATATAATCCCTTCCAAGTGATTACATAAATACATGCATACATGTATGTGTATGTATGTATAAATTCTTCAGCCAGCCTCAGTTCACATTATAGAAGCTTACTATATCAGTCTACTGCAAGAGGATATATGAATCCAGAATATTGTTGAGTTCCCCCAAAACATTGTAATACATTTGTTTCAAAAAGTATTTTATCAGCTAGTGAAAAAGGAATTTCCATGTATATATGCTTTAATTACTTTTGTTTTGTCAAAATGTATACTTTAGATGTAACTTTTATAAATTCTGTATTTCAAATGTCTGATTTCTTTTGTAAGATAGTTTCAGTGGATCAAATAGTAAAAAAAACTACATTTTTCCTGTAGATTGGTTAAAATAAATCACTACTCTATCTCTATAAGAAGTTTCACATTTTTTGTTCAAAGTGATAAGTTTTAAAATAATTGTCTTTATCAATATATCATTAGTATAACTTTAAAAGTCTGCTGCTCTGAAATTTATTAATTACACATTTCTAAATTACTGTCATTAAAAATATAAGTATTTTAGTATAAGCTTTCTTGTCCAAAAATTTATTAAGACATGAAATGCTGATATGTTATTTAATTCTACTTGTTTCCTCATCACATATATTTATGCATATACATAATTGGGCAAATTTTGAAAAAATGTGCTCTTTATTGAAAAGAAGCTTCTCAGTAAGAAAATATAGTGATATGTTGCTTGGAGAAAATGTGGTAACAGTTTTCTAGCAAGTCAGTCTTTCACCATTTCAGTATAGTTCTCCGATAATGTGTTACCTCCTCTGGGACATAAGTTTTCAGTTAATTTTCCTTTTTTTTTCTTGGCAGCAGCTTATTTTAAAAATGTAAGAAATGTATGCTGTAACCTACTTTGCCTATTTTAAAGATAGAACTTAAAACCACAAAGTCATTCTCATCATTTTTCTAATGGACTAGACATAAACAATGTAAAATGTATATCATTAAAGCATGTTGCATGAAAAGACAAAATCTAGAAGGTGTAAGTTTTTTAAAATACAAAAACTGAGTTACTAATGGACAATTTTAACCTACTACTGGAGCCACTGGTGATTTTAGGAATCTTTTGCCTCACAATGACAGCATTAAAAGGAAGAATAGTCAGGACATTTTAGTATTTTTATAGGCTAGATGTGTATTGAAATCCTCAAAATCAGTAACAATTTGAGTAACCTAATATGTTGCAAGTCCTTCTCATACTGTTTTCTATTTTTAATTACATCAATTCAAAAATGTTTTTGAGGTTTTTTTTAATACTTTAATTGGCATTGAGTGTTTTCCTAAACAGTATTTTCCCACTTTTAGCTTGTTTAAATACTACAGCAGAATAATTTCTTTACTGTACAACTTTTACTAGCAAGAATATCATAATGCCACATATGCAGAAATTCAATTACATATTCACCAATGTTTTCAATTTAGAAGTAATTTCTTAAATGTGTATTAGTTCGGACAGCTGATAAATACAGCATTAGAAAAGTTTATAGGAACAGCAAAGCCAGAAGAATGTGGTGAGCTGTCATTGCCAAAAGCTTAGCTGATGAATTTCATTTTTAAAAAAAAATAGAAGAGAAAAATGTTTTTAATAATGCCAAGTGACTTGGGATACTATGTCCTTCAAGGGGCTTTACATGCCCTATATTTTTATTTTTACTTCTAGAACAGAAAAGATTCTCTCTAAAGACGTCTTTCAGTTGTTTTCAAGCCAGGGGCTAATTTTTCTCATGCTTACTAATTTTAGTCTTTTTTTATTTTTTCTATCTGTTTATCTGCAGAACTAGTTTGATGTTTAATTGGTCATCATTACATTGATAAATGTTTGTTTCAATATAGGACTAAGGATTTTTCAAGAAAGACTTAATTTTTCAAGTGATTCTAGAAGTTCAAGAAAAAAATGTACTTAAATTTTATCAAAATTAGAACTAAAATGAGGTCTTTTGTATTACATAACTATTGCTTTTGGCAGGGGAGGTTAAATACTTATGATTGTAGTCTGCATAGATGAATATTTGAATTACAGCATATTTTCTCTTTCTCTTAAACATTGTAACAACCATCTCAGTTATTTCTTCTCTCTGCCACTTTCATTATAATGCATATCTATCAAAGGTACTAATCATGGCAAGTGCACAATTTAGAATGTCAGATGAGATTTTTATCAGGCTTAACTCATGGCAAAATCTCATATTCGGAGATATTTTTTGCTAAGTTCATATATTTCTAATTTGTTTCTCTTTCTATAATCTGAGTCCAAGTATGTTTATTTTTGATGTTTGTTTACTAGTGAGCTTATTTTCCTCCTCTTTGAGAGAAAAAGGGAGAAATGACTGATGACAATACTACTCAGCATTTCTGAATCCTGTGAATATTTATGTTGTAAAGTCTCTAGTTCCTTTGCAGGCCTACCATCTTTATTTGAAAGTACAAACACCTTTTTTTTTTTAACCAGCTATTAGTATGACTTCCTTATTCCAAAATAGGTTTAAAGTCCTCTGCCTGTGTTCCAGCTTTGAGAACAGCTAAGTTCCACCACTCTAATCCCAAATCTCCTTTCTATTTAGTTTTTTCTTGGGGTGATGGGATTTGGAGTCAAATTTCCACCTTACATGGTACAGAGTAGTAATTAGAGGATTGCTATAACTGTATGGAGGTAGCCACTCTGCTTTTGAACCTTTGCCAAAACACAAATTCCTACCAATCATAGGGATTTACAAAGGGTGATGATATTCTCTAGAGGGTGTAGAGAGGTGAAGAAAAGGTCCAATACATGCCCTTATGATTTTTTTTAACATGCAGCAAGCCCTATGAGTTTTATATATACCCTACAGAATCAGGTTGAATGTGTTTTAAGCTTGATGAAGCACCTACTAGGCCCCAAGATGACGTGTATTTGCTTAATGCCATTGGAATAGTAATTTACCAAATGACTCCCTTGGGCCCTGAATGGTTTATCCACCTCAAAAAGTGAGCAGTTTATTCTCAGTGATTAATCCACCTATGAGAAGTTCACTCTTGTCAATTAATATAATAGTTTTGTTATATGATAATAGCTCACTCTAGCTCTAGTAAGAGGTTTAGATACACAACTTTAAAAAATAAATTATTATCTTCCCACTGATAACATTATAATATCTTTTAAATATGAACATATACACCTGATTTAGTAGTTCTCAAATACATTTCCTTATTAAGTGCCACAGGGCTGTCTGGATAAGTTCTTTCAGGGTAGGGATTGAGTTTACTCTAAACTTTCTGTATCCATCAGGCCTAGCACAGTGTCTTTATACAGTGGGCACATAACTTTTTTTTTTTGTATTCAGAATTTTGTCTGCTTCATGTAGTAAAATCTATGTCAGTAATTGAGTGAATGGGTGGTGCTGGTGGTGGTAGTAGTGGTAGTGGTCATAATAGTAGTGGGTTGGGGGGCGTGTCAGTCCAGAAACCACAATAGACTTACTATTTTATACACAGATTAGTAAACCTTAAAACAAGGTCAGCCACTTAGTTATCCATAGAACAGTGACTTTAACCAACTTACCAATCAAATGAGTTGATCTTATTTTACAGTGTAAGTTTGTTCATCTGTAAAATGGGGATAATAATTTCTGACCTTGTTTCTATGAAATAAAACACGTTTTTAAATTCTCAGAAAAACACTATATAACATTAAAATATTTTTATTTAAGATTATTATTCAGATTAATTTTAATTAAGATAATACAAAATGTCTTACAGCTATTAATTGTAATTATTTTGTTCTTTTCTAGTTATTACAACCTGGATGATGTGAGTCATGAGTCCATGAACAAATTCCTTTCAAACCTTGTGGAGAAGTCCCTCATTGAACTGGAATATTCCTATTGTATTGAAATTGGAGAGGTATGTATCTCGTTGCCTGATATGACAGAAAGGAAAAATGACAGATATTTGAAGGAATGTGGAAGAATTGGGATGCTAATATATCGTTGGTGGAGTTGTGAGCTGATCCAGCCAATCTGAAGAGTAATTTAGAACTATGCCCAAAGGGCTATAAAACTGTACATACCATTTGACCCAGCAGTATTACTGCTAGGTCCGTATCCTAAAGAGATTAATTTAAAAAAAAAATAGGAAAAAGAGGTGGGTAAGTGTGTGTACGTGTGCGCGCGCGTGTGTGTGTATTGACCAAAATGTTTATAACAGCTCTTTTTTGTGGTGGCAAAGAATTGAAAATGGAAGGGATGTCCGTCATTTGGCGAATGGCTAAACAAGTTGTGTTGTTAATTGTAAATAGAATACTGTTATTCCATAAGAAATGATAAGCATGATGCTTTGAGAAAAACCTGGAAAGACTTACACTAATTGATTAAAGTGAAGTGAATAGAACCAGGAGAATATTGTATACAGTAACAACAATATTGCATGGTGGCCAACTGTGAATGACTTCACTATTTTCAGCAGTACAGTGATCCAAGACAATTCTGAAGGATTTATAATGAAAAATGCTATCCACATCCAGAAAAAGGACTGATGGAGTCTGAATACACATTGAAGCATAGTGTCTTTTATTCATTTTTATTTCGGGGGTTTTTGGGGGGAGGGGTTTCACAACATGACTAACATGAAAATATGTTTTGCATGACTGTACATGCATAATCCATATCAAATTGCTTACCATTGCCCAAGAGGGAGGGCAGGGAGAGAATTTAGAACTCAAAAAAATTTTTAAATAAATATTAGAAAAATTGCTTTTATGTGTAATTGGGCGGGGGGGAAGCTGTTTGAAATTTTTTGAAAAATTGTAGAGGTATGACTCCAAGTCAAATCAATTTAAATTTTAAAGTGACCTTCTTTTGGATGAAGGGCCTCTTTATTCCCTTTCTAAAATCCAGCCGTCTTTAAGGGACTGCTAGGCAACAAACATGATTGAAAGTGAACTTCTGCCCCCAAGCATATATTAAGACATCACCAGGATAGTCTCCCAAGAGCACTGTTATTTAGGTATTATGTTTTAGATACTTTAATAGTTTTTGTACATATAAATATGCAAGTCTTATTTTATTTAAATGCTTGCCATATCTTTTACAATTTTATTCTGTATGTATAATACTTTAGCTATATACATTTTGGTGAAATTGAGTTGGTGGGCTGACCTCAGAACCCAGCCACAATTTATAATAACATTGTTTGTATAAAGAAAAAATATAATATAATATATTCTTAGTGTAAGATACCTGACTTACAAGTAAGCTTTTGGAACACACTCATTTTAAATTAAAAACTACCTGTGTTTTCTTTATGCTGCATTTTAAAATTTGCTTTTTATGCATGGAATGTTTCATTTCTCTTAAAACAGGATAATCGTAGCATTGAACCACTTACATTTGGCCGAATTGCATCCTATTATTATTTGAAGCACCCAACTGTCAAGATGTTCAAGGATCGTTTGAAACCTGAATGCAGTGTAGAGGATTTGCTTTCAGTTCTAAGTGTGAGTTTCAAATTTCCTTCATGATATCATTATATGTTGTGATATAGAGTGTATGTGTTAAATGTAGTAATTCTTAGTTATGTATACCTTTGACTAGCTTAATGCCTTCCATGTGAGAAACATTCAATCAGTGTTTATCAAATTGAATTTTTAAAAATTAAATTGCTTACTGTACTCAGATCCTAAATTTTTAAGTCTTAAGACTATAACCAGAACTAGTTGAATTCCTCATTAATATATCACCTATAATGAGTTTTGGCTCTTCTTTAGTCTGGTGTTGTGGTGAAGTAGGAAGAGCCCTAGACTGGGATTTAGAGAACAGGTTTTAGAGTCTGTACTAACTAGTTTTGCAGCCATGAGTCATTCGTCCATACCTCTGAATCCCAGTTTCTTTATCTGCGCAATGGAGCAACACTTTCCAATTCCAAAATCTTTTGATTCTAAGATACTTTACATTATTACTTGTGCAAATTACTTTGCATCGTTACTGAAAATTCATCCTAAATTAATTTTACCATTGAAATTGTTTGACTTTTTAGAGAGTGCCAAGTAATTTTGCAGAAATACTATTTTCTAAAATAACATTTTAAGTAAAGATGACATTTTTCTCTGTATTTTTAGATCACTATAAACAACTTTTCTTCCCCCTGCCTTTATCCATGTTTTAAAAATGGGGGATTGAGGCGATTTCAAAAAAAGAAAAAGAGAATATTTATTATGTTCTGTCTTCTCCCTGGCTAGATTATCTCTCAGTATGCTATGTATTGTCTTCGCCATGCCTCTGCCTTTCTGTGTATGCTCTGATCCTGTTCAGGTCTTGCCAGTCTGACAGCACTTACTGTGATCTTTTCCTGTATAAGTACAACAGCTCGCACAGTGCCTGATGACCAATAAATGCTTGTTTCATGTATTAATTGGTGCATACCACATTGATCTACCTCAGTTTACTGCGTTATGAAACTAGTATTACAGATAATCAACAATACCAAATAAAAAATAATTTGTATTCTGGAGGTTCATTTTACTATTGTTTTACAGAATATTTTCTTAATTATATTTTGTTTAGGATAATAATGAAATTAATATAACCTCCTTGTGTAGGGTAAGCTATCTGATAACAATAGGGATCAGTCCAGAACTGTGATAAGTAGAAATAACCCAGCATAGGATTTAAAATTGAAAAAAGTAACCAACAAAGTGAATTAGTAGCTGCTGATTTTGGAGCACATTCTATGCCAGAGAAAATTCCAAGGAATTTTGTAAACTATCAAGAGAGTCATTTATTTATGTTTTGTCCTTCAGCCATCTCTATAGAAAAGTATCCATTAAAAAAGAGGGTACATCCTGGTCATTTCATTCCAACATTTCAGAGGCTTTGTTTAAAAACAGTTGCATCAGTCTAAGGATCTGTTTTTATCAAAATAAACCTAGACCCTCTATGAGTAACCCAACAAGTGCATACCCTTTGCAGATACTCATATAAGGCACATTTTCCAACATATACCACTTTAAGAAACTTCATAATCAAAGCTAACACAACCTGAAATTTATATAGCATATTTCATCCAAGAAATTCGAATCTTATCACTGAAAATAACTAATCCTAAGATATCACCATGTGAATTATTTTACTCCTTTTGAAAGAAGAAAGCCAAGTAATTAAAATATTGCATGATTCACCCAACTTACAACTCAGTGTCAGAGAAATTAGTTCATTAATTAGGAGCTTGCTATGTGCTAAGCATTGTGCTAGCACTGGAGGTATAAAAACAAAAGTGATGATAATCCATTTTAAGTAGGGATGAGGATGATGAGTGAAACCACAGGGAAGTAGATTGATAGATACATTCTTTCTCGTAGTAGTGGCAGTATTGATTTGATGATAGTTCCAGAAGTTTGAGAGGGTTGTGAAAGATATGGCTTATGGAGGAGAGGGAGGTTTTGAGAATCAGAGAAATAGCATAAATGGAGCATCCAACTTGGCATAGTAACCCACATATAAGTCACCTGAAATCAGGACCTCAGGGTAGGAGTTCCAGAGCTGAAAGGTCTAAAATATCCAGGGTATGATTTCTAGTCCAGGCCATAAGATGGCTTGATGAGAAGATGGTGGAGTAGACAACTCTTGTCAGCTCATCGATATAGCTACTTCCAGAGAGGTTTGGAATCATTTGTGTGTCATTTCCTTCTTTACATTGTAAGCTTGTTGAGGGCAGGGACTGACTTTTTATTAATTATATCCTCAGCACTGTGCCTAGCAAACATAGGCACTTAATAAATATTCATTGGATTGGATTGGATTGAAAGTGCCATATGAGTTCCATGCCCTAATATAAGACAGTCTACTCTCTTCCTTCTTTTCAATTATAGCCTATTATGTTGTTCATCTTCAAGTACTTAGTTGATTGATTTACTGATAACTCTGTATACTATCCATTCAACTGTATATGGTGATCTGGTCAAGAGGAGTTTATAAATTCATTTTTTCCCAACACCACTTTTTACTATTTTATGAGGTGATATTGCTCATTAGTTTAAAACCTCTTTCATAACATTTAATGAATGAGTATTTATTCTAACCCTGTGTTACCCTTAGCTGCCATATTTCTCTGTCAAGAAGATCAGGATGTTGCTAGCTGATCTATTTTGTAGTTTCCTTTGGCCTACTGCTAATGGCATTTTATTTTTATCAGTTAAAACCTCCTTGGAAAAATACGCAAATATTATGTATCTTCTATGTGCAGAGCATTGTGTTGGGGGGAATATTACTGAATTCTTTGTAGAATTTCTCTACTTTATCATCTTTTGCATTTGATAGTGGCTCATAAGCAGCAGTTAGCATCATGATGATCCTTTTCTTTGTCATTATGAACACTGCAGTGCAAATGACCAAGTATTGCACAAAATATGTTTCTTCTTGCCTTTTCAGACACAGTGAAGCTAACTCTGACAATTCTTTTATTTGCCTCTCTAAAAAGAACTTAGGAATAAACTTTTATTTCATTTAAAGCAAGAATGGCAATAATGATATAATATAATTTTCCTAGTCTTAGGTATTGTTTGTTTTGGGGATAGGTAAGGATCTCACATTCAGAGTACTGACAGTTAAGTAAATGTTTCTAGATGATAGATTTATAATTCTTAGATATCATTAACACATATAAAATGGAACTACATAAGACTGAGGGCTGTTTTGTATTTTTCTTTTGTAATGAGTTTCTGTTTACAAAAATTCATGAACTACTAGTAAAAAGCTTCTTTGTACTTAGAAGAGGCTGATACTCATTGTCCCTAAGGACTTTCTAGCATGAGGGTGCCTGCCAGAGTTTGACTTTTACTAGAACAATCTTTCATGGCCTGGAGTCCACTTCACACACAGTGAGGCAACAGAATAGAACTTTGGGGAAGGTACTGGAAATGTCCCAAGGTGGAAAGTAACTTTATACCATTTGCCAGGCAGGCTTATGAATAATAGAACATTATTTTTCTAAATTTTTTTGCCTAGCACTGTTTTTTTGTGTTTTTTTTACGAGGCAACTAACTGTTCTTTTAAAAAGTGATAATTTTGATGACTAGACATGGTAAGCAGGGTAAAGCAAGCTTATAATGGAAGGAATGCTAGTTCTGTATTATAGTAAAATTACTAAAAATTATCAATATTCTGTGTGAAGAATGGTTCTTAAGACTTTTTGCCATGACTTCTCTGAGAATTCCTAAAGTAAACCTATCCGCCACTTAGGCAGCTACCTCTTTAATATTAATACCAAACTGTGAGGGTAGTACTAGCCTCTGATCTGTCACTGTGGATCACCATAATTGATTCAGTTGATATGGTTTGCCATTATTAATATCTTATGATACTTTATGCCAAATTATATATCTTTTACTAAATTCAAGCATAATAGTTTTTATTTAGTTTTCAGTAGGAAAAATGAGAGGTTAACATGAGACCCTGAAGAATGACTTGTTGCATTGAAAATTGCCTATATCTATATAGATGTATCTATTTATATAGATATACGTAAACATAATCCTTATTGTAATGCTACTGCGATACCTATAGCAGCCACTGTGAATATGCATGCATATTTCCAGGGTAAATTTGCAAAATATAAATAATTCTCTTCCTCAAAGGCAAAACCAAAATATTTCTTCAGATACCAGAAAGCCAATTCCACCAAAGTAACAAAGAAGTTTGAACACATCACCAATCTAGGGAGCACCAACATCCTCATCAAACCTTCCCCCTATTAGGCCTCTCCACAGACAAGCTCCCCTAAGCATTTCTTCCCTTTCTCACTCAAGCTTGCTGCTTTGCCTTGCTCTCTCCCAGCTCTGCCTTGTTCTCACTTCCAGATCCACCCTTCCTACCCCACCCATTCAGCAAGCTCTTGTCACCATAGGCTGTATGTGACTCAGGCTCCATCACAGCAGTCACCTGGGCCCAAGCTCAAAGCAGGTCACATAGGCCTATTAATGGGCAGGAAAGATCTTCCCCTTCCATTAACATTGCACTTATTTTTCCTCTGTACTACAGAATCCACATTCCAAGGGCACATGAGGAAATGAATCCCATTTTAATTTCTTCCTACACACTTTAGGAATGACTCTAGGTTCTAGGTTATCAGTTAATCATTAGTCACCAAATTCCTTAAGAATGACCACCTTCAATTCATTTTTACACATTCTCACCCTAGAAAAATATTAACTGACAAATATAGCATGCTTAGAGGTATTCAAGAAAGTTGATTTGAGACATTATAGAGTAGGAAAATAAGTTTTCCTTACTGGCATAGACATAGTAAAGGAGAATTAAGAATTTTTAGAAGCAAAGGAACAGTGAGATGGGGAAAGAGGAACCTGCTTTATCACATAGTAAGCTTAGCAATAGAAAGTGAGTGGGGTTTAAAAATTAAGCTCCTTAATAATTAGAGCTAGCATCCATCATGTTTAATGTTTTTGTAAGTGATCTGTAGAAGGAAGTATGTGGTGTATTCCCCATATTTCAGGACAACAATAAATTCTTTAGGGGCAGACAAGAAAGTGATGGGAATAAACTTCAGTAAGACCATAGTAATGTTCTCAAGTGTACCTAAAAATGTGAGAGATAAGTTATAATATGAGCAGCAAAGTAAGAATTCATTTAAAAATGTGACATCCAACTTATTAAAAATACAGGACTCTTATCCCTTTCGTACTCACTGTGGGTGCCACCTAGGAAAAAGAAACTGAGAATTATTATAGATTGTATTCTGTGGTCCAGTAAGCCAAGAAAATGCTGAATATCAACCAGAAGAAATAAGTATTAGACAACAGTATTCTAACTGTCCAAAATGCAGTTGTTAATTCTTGTTGTCATGCTCAGGAAGGATATAATAAACTATAAAAGTCAAAGCAGTTCAGCAGATTGAAGAGATGGGGAGAACCACCACAAGAGAGAGGGGTGGGAGGGACTTTAGTTTTGAAAGATAAAGACCAAGAAAATGGAAATGACTAAATTTACAAAATCATGAATGACATAATGAAATGAACAACAAATTCTGAAATACTCTCCTGTATAAGCTCAGACTAGATTTTCTTCAGAGGTACCTTCTGTCTCCAAAATTGTTCCATGATTCTGAAATAAGTGTAGGATAAATAAATCATAGGAAGTATTATATCACAGCAGGTTGTAATGGTAGGTGACTCATTCCCTCCAGCGGTAGGATAGACAAAAAATAGAGATTGAGAGAGCATTTAACAGATGTCAGACAGATAGGCAGAAAGACAGACAGATTTTTCTAAGTAATTGCCAAATTGTTGGTTAAGCCCTTATCAGTTGGTGAGGGGTCAACCATATTCTGTGACAAAGCACAAAGCCTTTTGGGCTTCTCTTCTCCTAGCAACAAAGTATTGGGCCCTATACACCAGGGATCTGTATGGCAGTTGCCATGTTCTACACACATTTTCGTGATGAGACTCATTTTTATTACAAGAGGCTGTATAACATGATGGGTAGAACACTGAACTTGGAGTGAGGAAGACCTCTGTCCGGATCCTGCCTCTGGAACTTACTTATGTAACCACACATAAATCACTTGGCCTCTTTGAATCTTAGTTTCTTCATTTGTAAAATGGAAGTATAGGCTTAGTCCTTTCTTATCGGATTATTATGAGATTCAAATAAGATGTCTGATATAAAGTGCTTTGAAAACTTCAAATCCAACATAATTGACAATTGCTGTTGTGTGTTTTATTGTCTTTCTGTTTTAAAAGTACTTTGTTCTTCAGAATTTGTTGGAAAAATTAAACTTTTTAAAAAATTTCACTGTCTAATGCAACATCTTCATGCCGAAATTCCCATAGAATATGAGCATGTAGAAACATGTGGTCATATTTATAAGTACATAATATTATTAGGGGAATCTATTTCAAAACACGAAAGGTGGAAAGTATGTTCTCATGATTTCATTGCTAAAATGGACTGTTTCCTAACATTAATTCTTACTGAGTTCTGTTATGAATAACCCAGTTTGCTTATCTTCTTAAGTAGGATAGAAATTCACTCATAAATCTTAGTATTCCAGTAGATTTATTTTTATTAAGTAATTAAATTATTAAAAGAAATTTTATATGAAACTTTAATCTCAAAAGGTAAAACAAAGCAAAATTTTCTTACAAATGGTTACTAATCTTAAAGCTTAAAAATATATTCATTTAATTGTAGACGTCAATTACTAACCAAATAGTTGTTCCATTGAGTCATATTAAAGGCATAAAAACAAAGTTTTTAACAATCTGATGCTATTTTGAAAAGATTAGACATTTTCAAAGAATTTTTGCCAAGTTTTTTTTTTTAAACACTGTGAATTAATGAGCTTCATAATTAAGGCAGCCGTTTCACACCTCTATTGTTAACCAACGACATTACATCTGTCTTGCTCCATTGATGCCCTCCTCCTACTTATTGAAGCATTTAGCAGTTTTGGCAACAGGGAATTACATGGCATGGGGTAAGTAGCCTAATTAGATATAAGTGAAAATCCTGAGGGAAAAGGACATTTAAAAAGTAATTTGAAGAATCTCTTAATGATGTTGGCACTGAAAGCAAAAAGCATATTTTTGAAAATCCATGTCATCATTGCAAAAATGATTATAATTTGATTTGTTCAGTGAACTTCTAAAAGTTGTCTATTTTAAGACAATAATGGAAATGAAAACACTGAGTATGCTCAAATTTGTTTGAACAAATCTTTCAAAATGTCTGCTTTGGAGTATTAATAATTTTGAAAGAAGTCAAAATATGCCTAAAACATATGGTGTTTCTAGAATCCCAATAAGTTTTTTTTAAATATATCCTGTTGTCATAATTGCTATGAATAAACAGAAACTGGAGATTGCATTATTTATGTCTCAAATGCCTAGTCTGAAATTGGTAAAATTCTTACTTCTTAGAACTTTTCTTGTTGCCTGAAAGTATAGGTTTCACATGTTTATAAAAAAAAAAAAGTGGAAGTATTCCAGATATAAAAATAGCATCAGAACAATAAGATTTTTATACAGCAGTAAATTTCCTAGGTTTGGACATTACTCTGTGCTGCTTATTTTAAAAGCAGACTGATTACTAGCTCTGTCTCTGTCTCTGTAAGAAGCACAGTTAGTAATTTAGCATTTGTGATAGAGAGGATGGTGGTTGAATGCATGTATTTTTCCAGTTTTCAACCATTCAGCCATTTTTATGGAAACAGCATAAGTACATTTCTTGAAGAAGTAAGTTAGGAAAAGTAAGAAAGACATAAAAAGATTAAAAGTAATGAATAATTGGAAAGAAAAATCCAAGAGAAAAATAGCAATAAAGGGAAGGTGGCGGGGAAAGGAGGTGACACAGCATGTCAAAATGAAGAGTTCAGTAGAGGAAAAATGAAGTGAAGGAAAGGTTAACTGAACATCACCAGAGCTCATGACCTTCCATTTCTAAATAAGCCTCCTAACAGTCCCAAGATCCTCCACCCATCTGCTGCTTTTTGTTATCTTCTTAGTGGGGAAACCTAATGGGATATCTTCCAGGGCTCACAAGATGAGCCATCCTGACTTAGAGGCAATATAGTTCTTTGGCATCTTCAGATAATCACAGATGGTAAATGTCCTGAAAAAAAGTGCCTCCCTACTGCCCTGCTTCTCTTTCTCCTTGAAACATTCTCTACCTTCCCTGCTTTATTCTTCTTAAAATCTCTTTGGTTTACATTTTCTCTGTTTACACAAAGAAGTTATTTCCCTTTTAAAAACTTGTAATTCCCAAATATGTTTATTAATATGAGTTAGGGAATTAATTCCTAAGTATTTTTAAAGCAGCTGATTTTATTATGAATATAAAAAGTCATAGAATTAATAACATACAGTTATCGTAGCATAACTGTTAGATATTATGTATATTCAAAATATTGTATATATTCAATATATCATGTATTTGCATCGTATAGTTTACATACAGCTCTATATACATTAAATCTTTTTATCCTCACAACAACCCTTATAATGCATTTTTCCCAATCTATACAATTAATGTATATATGTTATGTCTCCCATTAGAATGTAAGCTTCTTCAGGGCAAGGAATCATACTCTGCAGATTGACAAAAATAGCAAAAACTGATATTGGAGGAGTTGTGGAATAATAGACAGATTAAATACATTGTCAGTAGAACCATGAAATAGTACCATTTGTGGAAAACAGTTTGGAATTATGCAAATAAAGTGTCTAAAATGTCCATTCTCTTTGAATTAAAAGTGTATTGTCCATTTTTGGAAATTGGTTGTTATAAATTAGCCACTGTGTCCTTCCTTGTATGTGCCCCTTCCAGGGATGCCCAACGTAATGCCAAGCATTTATGTCTATCTAGTTATAAAACTGCTTATGGGGAATTGTTGGTACTCAGAGCGAAGTAGATCTTTTGTCCTGTTCTATCCAGAGGTCATAGTTAACGGCTCAGTAGAGAAATATTGATCACTCTATCTTTGCATATATTCCCAGTAACTGTACAACACAGTTGTCAACGAGAAACCTGGCATAATACCATCCTAACCACTTAATGTGCATACCTAACCCTCCATACAAAAATGTACTTATTCCTTCTTATATTTCATATACTACTATTTATTTAAATATAAATTAAATAATTTAGGTATCTTTCTCTTTAAAGGAACTCTGTAGTCAGTTCTTTGGTAAAGAAAACACTCTTGTAATGAAAATAATTCCCCCCCTTACTCCTACCCCCATTGATCAGTTTTGTGAATTTGACTTTTTTGTTTAAATAAATTAGTTCATTTTTGTAGAAATACAATTGTTGAATACCTAGCATTTTGCTAGGTGCTGCTGCTCTGGCATGGGGAGGGAGCCAGAGGAGCATAAAATGTGGTCCCAAGGAGCTCACAATTTATTTGAGACAAACTGCTGGCAAATCATATAGAAAACTACATATGTGTGTGTGTATATATACATATATATATGTATTTTGCTGAGGTATATGGTACAATTAACATAAAATAATATAAATTATTAATTATTTGTACTGTAGCTTAATGCAAAAGGAGCTAAAAAGTGAAGTGTACATATTGTTGTCACACTTGTCCCTGCTTCCCTGATGGTTACCTTTTTTACGAAGAAGGGAAACCTTTGGAAGGAGTCTCAGTTGACTGAGTCACACTCAGTACATAGTTAAAGTTATCATTTAGGTGAATAGTGAATAACTTGTTCTTCCTATGTAGTGACTCCTACAGATTATGGTAAGATTTCTAGAAAAAAAAATTTTAATGATATCAAAAGGGTTATTTTATATTTTCTTGGTAAAGAACAGTATTGAATGAAAGCTTTGCCAGCTAAAATGGACAATTTTGAAGTCACTTGTTATTTTGTCACATATTGAAAAGAGCAATAGGCTGAAGGCCAATTAACCCGGGTCCTGATTCCACTGCTATAACAGATCTTAGAGAAGTCCCTTCCCTTCTCTGTTTCTGATCAATCACCAAGAGGGTTAAACTTATAGCATCTCTGGTGACATGTACAGCTCTGAATTGTGTCTTTATGACATTCCCATTCAAGGTGAGATAGTTTGTTTTAAGGAGGGGGAAAAAGAAAAATTGCGTAAGTTTCAAAATTAGTGAGCAAGAAATACTTGTAAATGTTCTTAGATTCATCTATTAATGTTATAAAACTATAAAATAGCAACAGATAGGTGGTATGATAGATAGAGCACTGGCCCTAGAGTCAGGAGGACCTGGGTTCAAATCCATCCTCAGACATGTACTAGCTTCGTAACCCTGGACAAGTCACTTAACTACTGTTGCCTACCCCACCTCCATTCCTCAAATAAATGAAGTAGATCTGAACATGTCACCTTCCCTGCTACTGAAAAATCCCAGTGGATTTGTGGTTTAAAAAACAAACTGTAAAATAGGACTGATAAAACAGCGATGATCTGTCTATGCAGTGGATATCACCTCCTTCTTTGGAAACCAAAATAATTTACAAAGATTTATCTGAACCAATAGTTCCCATTGTGTAGATAGGTCCTAGACCATTGAGTGAAGAGTTGCAAGGTGTCCACACATTCATATTTGGATCCATAATTGTGAAAACATGTCTTCTGTAGACCAAATAAATAACATCTTATTAGATATACATGTATTACTTTTATTTAAATGTGCATAAGCTTCTGTTATAATGAGTAAGCTGCAAGTTAATTATAAAGCATATTAAATTCATGGTAGCTATGCATCTTCTTAATTAGATGAGGAAGCCCTTGGAATTTTTGTATATTAAATATTGCTCCTTGTACTCACAAAAAGTTGGAAACTAATGCGATGGAATATTAAAAATAATATCTTACATTTATGTAGTACTTGATAGTTTTCAAATGCTTCCAGCTGCATAAAGTTCATCAGATATACATCTGGAAGGAACTTAAGAAAATAATAATAATAATTCACTTCCATAGTACTTGAAGGCTTACAAAGCTATCCTTACAACCCTTGTTGAAGTGAAACAGGTTGAACAAGAATTGCTATCCCATTTTACAGAAGAGAAAACTGAGACAGTTTAAGTGAATGTCAGAGCCCTTACTCAAACTCAGACTTTCAGATTCTAAGACCAAGACCAATAAATAGTATAGTCTTTAATCTGGTGATTGAAAGAAGTTAAGCACTGTGAACTGTACACATTTGCAAATACTAGGGGAAAAACTTGTGGAACTATTGACTATGTTTGTTTTAAACAGGAGAGGAATGGCCCTAATGTCAAAATACAGCATTTTAATTTTACCTCAAATCTAACTTCCTTCATTCCGCTGTACTAAACCACTTCTCTTTGAGATCATCCAACTTCTTTATTTCACAGATGAGGAAACTGAGACCAGCAGAGGGTAAGTGACTTACCCAGAGTCGCACAGCTAATCAGAGCTGGGATTTGAACCCAGAGCCCTCATTACAAATCCTTTGCCCTTCCTAACTTACCGTATCCCACTGAAAAAACTAAGAATTGGAGAGTTGAAGCAGTTTGTGCAAAAGCACACAGCTAGTAAGTGGTTGAGACAAGTCTTCTGACTCATAATATAATGATCTTTACAGCACACCATAGTATAGAATATCTTTTTTAGCTTTATCACCACTTTTATGTCACTGGTAGTTAATATGTGGGGTTTTTTTTATTTCAAGAATCAAACAGTAATAGCTATCTCCATGATTTAGAAGAATTAATTCATTTTCCATAGATTCTAATCACAGAAGTTAAAAGAGTATCTCATTATGTAGGGAGAATCTGTTTTATTCTATATAATCAACATTGGTTTTTTTTTTTTAAATGTAAAAATATCCCTGGAATCCCTCACTAGTTCCTCCAAACAGACTAATAATAATAATAAATCAGGCACCCTTTCTTTCCCATTTTTTGCTGGTGATGCATAGTTATATAAAGTTTGCTAGTTATGACACTAGTATGTCAATAGAATCCATTTTCAATCTGGCTTAATCTATTTTGTCGCAGTGCTCTTTGTGAATAATGCTTACTGAGTGCAAAGAAGTGAGAGAATTAATGTTACGGGTAAAACTTCTCAAATCTTTGATATATATATAGTAGTAAGTAAGAGTCAGAAGTTTCTTGTCATTTCAGTTTGATTTTTCACTAGACCAGCAGATGGAGCAATTTCAAAGTCTATTCCTTTTGAAGAATCTGGTTGTGCTAAGTATGGCTTTTAAAAATGGAGATTACAAATGTTGGGCCATATTCTTTGCTTCAGTTCTGAGTAGATTCCCAGATGCAGTTTCATCATCATTGTTGAATATTTAGTTCCAAAGCAATGTTTAATATAAAACCAACTAGTCTTAACTCACAACCGGTAAAACAGTTATTAAGTAAATCAAGATGACAATACTTACTGCTTGAAACATATTGAACTGAATGTAGTACATTATGTCTCGTGTAACAAGGGGAAAAGAAAGTCCACAACTCCTCAAAAAGCAAAATGCTACAATAACCAAGTCTTTATGTTATTATCTTAAAGCAAATTCGTAGAATGATAGGATCAGAGGTAGAAGGGACTTTAAAGGTTTTCAGTCCCAATCTTTTCACTTTACAAATAAGGAAACCGAGATTTAGTGAATTTGAAGCTAATTACTCTTGCTCATATGATAAAGTTGAATATTAGGAGAGGAATTTGAACCTAGATGTCCTAACTCCAAAGCCAGAATGTTCTCCACTTTGCTACTATAATTGCATTATGTTTTCAAGAAAGAAAAATAAAATCATTCAGGAGAATGGAGAGAGGGTTATAATATTGTTTATTTTTTAAACAAGAAATTTACAAAAGAACGAAAACTTCAGAGGGATCTCTGTTTCTGCAAAGCCTGCACACTTTAGGTTAAAACATTTAGATTTTCTATTTTGATATATAGTTGTTTAAAGAACTTGCTACTATGTGAGACACTATGATACAAAGAAAGATACTATGGATACAATAAAAGGCTTATAAAAGCATACTCCTGCCCTCAAGGAACATATTCTAATTGGAAAAACAACATGTTAAAAAAATAGATATATACATAGTATGTACAATGTCATATGTGAAGGGAAGACACTGGGTAGATTGGGAAAGGCATAGGCAGATGGTAGAATTTGAGCTGATTCTTGAGGCCAGAGGCAGATGTGGAAGCAGAGCATTCCAGGCATGGGACTCAACCATTGCAAAAGCACACAGTTTGGAGACGTACCAGGTTGGAGGAAATGCAAGTAGAACAGTGTAGTAGATCCGTAGAGTACAGTAAATATACAAGAAAGGTGGAACGGGCCAGGTTATGAAAAGCTTTAAATTCTAAGCAGAGGATTTTATGTTTGTTACTGGAAGTAGTAGGGAGCCACTACAGTATACTTGGTGTATATATTTGGGGATGGTGACATGATCAGACCCATACTTCAGAAGAAATCACCTTCACATCTTCGTACATGCTAAAGTGGAGTGGGAGAGAGACTTGGAGTGGGAGAGAGACTTGAGGCGGAAAGACTAGGAAGAAAGTTACAGCTGTGGTCTAGGCAAGAGGTGGTGAGGGCCTGATTTAGGGTTGTGGCTAAATGAGTAGAGAAAAGGGGAGGTGTACTAGAGATTTTGAGAAGGTAGAAATGAAAAGATTTAACAAGAGACTGGATATGTGTGGTCAGTGAAAATGAAAACTTGAAGATGGCACCAAACTTGTATGCCTAGGAGGATGGTAGTCCACTTGACAGTAATAAGTGAAACTCAAAACAGGAGATGTTGGAAGATAATGGGTTCTTTTCTGTATACGTTGAGTCTGAAACGCCTATAGAACCTCCATTTCAAGTTGTCCAGAAGGCCATTGGTGATGTAAGACTATAGCTTAGGTTAAGGATTATGGCTATATAAATACATCTAGGAATCATCCCCACGAACATGATAACTGAACCCATTGGAGCTGATAAGGTCACTGAGTGAGATATTGTAGAGTGAAACATAAAGAGAGCCCCTTGCTTACCTTAAATGAGAAAAGGGACAACAGAGAAAAGCAGTTATAATGATACAAGGATAAGGAATTGATCTATGAGAAAATATTAGAAAATAAGAATCTCTGTGCACTAAAAAATGGTTAAGATTAATGATTAAGGTTAAATCTGAAAACAGAAACATTGAGAAAAGAATTACGGTTAACATGCTTCACAAATCTTAAAGTGCTTTGTAAATCCTAGATAGTATTGTTTTTATTAATAATGGAATTTAATTTTATTTGTAAATTTCCTTGCCAGTGAGACACTATTCTACTGATTGATCCTAAATTTTTAAACTATTATAAAGGTTCGTTGCCACATTTCTTTGGGAAATTATGTTTCGTTATAATGTTGTGAAAACTTTTGTGGATTTGTTTTAATGTAAACAAAATTTGTCTTTTCTTGATTATAGCCTTATTGTTAATTATCTTTACACTATCAAAAATAATTCTCTCATTTTAGTGTTTCTAGTTTTAGTGTGTGGTCAGTTTTAACTATTTTTAGCCCACATATAGAAACATTTTCCAATCTTTTTTTCATAAATCAATTCATTTTCTTTATATCATTCTGTTTGCTCTTCTAGGTAATCCATTTTATATTTCATTTAAAATAACGAAGGGGTTATAGTACAAATACACACTTGCCAGACTAGCAAAGGAAATTTCTCTTTGTATTTGCAACACTCAGTCACATCGAGGTACTGTTATGTTGCAGTATCTGTCTGTCTCTCTGATATGAATGAATTGAACTGACTCCAAAATTTTGGTTACCATACATTTGTTGCCAATTCTCAAGACTCTCTATCATTAGATCCTCTTAAGTAAATGAACAGCTGTATCTGTGAGTAGCAAGGATCCTTGCTTTTTAAGGCTATATCTTAAGTTCCTCTATGTCACTGACAGTTCTCTAAAAGATACCATCATAAACAATAAATGCCAGGATTTTGGACTGTCCCAAGTGACCTGAGAGGAATAGGTTAGAGCCTTTCAGTAGGTTTTTGCTTATCAGAAGCTTCCTTCCTAGAAACAACTTTTAACAGTTTCAAAGGTGCAGTTATTTCATCTCCCCTTACATATCCAAAGGGATCATAAAGTCATAGAGAGCCAGAAGGCATCTAAAAAAAAATCTAGTCCAGTTCCCTCATTTTACAGATAGAGAAACTGAATCCTGGAGATTTTAAGTGATTTGCCCAGTGTCACACAGTAGCAGACCCAGAATCAAGTGCTGATCCCTGATGACAGATCTACCTTTATCTCCACAATGCCATACTGCCTCCTAAAGGTCTGGCCTTGGAGCTGATTGAGGAAAACTTAACATTCCATTACATGTTTTGGAGGGGTAGACTGCAAAGAGAATATGTGGCTTCGCTCTTCTTAAATTAGCTTGGCTGACTTTCAGTGTATCCCTTAAGAACTGTATTGGAAATTTGTTGGAAATTTCATTTGGAAATGAAGCCTATAGGGTAGCCTAAGGGGCTTTAATTTGAAACATTAGGGGCTGTAGTTTTAGGTTGCTAGACTATAAACTCCACAAAGTCAAGAAATGTTTATCTTCCCAGCATCTAGCACTGTACTGTACGAAGTGGGCACTGTATACTTCAAGTGTTTTTTGAATTGAACAGAAGAGGGAGATGTCCTTCTTCCCAGTGCATATAGAGTGGAAACCTATTGATTCTTAAACCAGTCTTCTGGATCTCTTTTGTTTCTCAGCACCAAATGAAAGAACTTAAAGTTACCCAATTGAAAGAGTACAGGGATTCAGAACCAGTGTCCCTTCTTATGAGAAGTGCTCATCTATTTCTATTTGCGAGAAGCACTTAGCAATTAGAAGAAATCATAAAGTAATTATAATTAGTAGTAGTGACTAGGACAGGGTGACTACTTCTTCACTAAAATGTTTTGCAAATGGATTAACCCTCAGAATTAGGAATGGGCCTTGGAAGCTATCGGGAAAACTTGTCTCAAGTAGAGAAAATGTTCTTTCTTTTAATGGCCAGGTAGTCAATCATCTATAAAACAATGAGGCAACTACTAAGAACCTGAGAGAAAGAAAGTTCAGTCACATCAAGTTGACTAGTTTAGCTTCATCCAATCTAGGATAAAGATTCACTCAATTCTATAGTGCTTGAAATGTCCTGGACAATATATTTAATGTGGACTTTAAGATGACCATTTAATTTATTGGATTGAGCAACCTTCAGATTTCTTTTTAACCATAACCTTTAGATTGGGGAATGACTGCTTCATATCCTCATATAGCATACCTGTGTATATGAATTACATTGCTCTCTGTATAACTCAACTATTCATTTTTCCTTATCTCTAAATTCTATTCATAAGATTAGATGTCTTTCCTTCCTATTATTTATATTATTGATGTATACCTCACACTTTTTCAACCCGATTCTAGAAACTATGGATAAATATTTAATTTGCTTAAACTTATTTATGATCTGTAAAACACCCTTTTCTACAGCAGTTAATATCCAACCATTTACTGTGACTGCAGTTACTTAGCAAAAAAACTGAAATACAAAGTTTCCTTGTCTGTAAATATGTGTGTGTGTACACACACACACACACACACATATATATCAGTTTCAGTCAGCATAGTCACTAAAGTACTAAATTGTTATATTTATAATTCATTGAAAGTTCAAACATTTAGTTTTTAAAGAAATTTATTTTAAAGAATAAAGAAACAATTTTTTGTTCTGTGATACTAAGTTGCTTCTCTTTTTCACTAAAAAATAAATAATAATAATAACTAAAATATAACATTATTTAATCTAAAAGTTAAAAGAAATTGAGTACTATGAACTATATACATTTACAAAAACTAGATTTTCAAGAGTAAATATTTTTGTTATGATCAAGGGGAAAAACTTCTGAAATCATTGAATTTGTTTAATAGGAGAGGAATGTCCATAATGTCAAAGTAAGTAATTCTAACTTTATCTCAAATCTTTCCCCTTTCTTCCTTTGCTGATCCTACTTTCTAGTTTCTCTGTTGGGTAGTGGATGGTTAGGAATTAATCTCCAGCCTTTGTGACCTGAGGACCAGAACGCAGGGGGCCAGTGAGTCCAGATTTGAAGCAGGGAACAGGACAGATAATGAGTGTCTAAAGTTGTTGAACAGAGGATCCAAAACACAGAACTAAGATTTGAATTGAAAGCGGGGGTGTCTATTAGAGTCAGCTCAAATTAGCTTCTAAGAGCTGATGGTTGTATTTTCAGAGTTAATATTTATACCTCAGAAATTAGCAAATGCTACAAATCAGGGTTTGATTTTGGTGTTGTCTTGTTGAATGTCTAGACTTAAGCAAGTGATAGAGAAATAATCTATTAAATTTAAAAGCTTGTTGTGCGTACTATTTTTTTTTTCAGAGAGCCACTTGTTAAACATTTTCCCACAAACACTTGAATGAAAGTCAGTAGTTGGGAAGCCAGGAAATAGTCAGAAGTAGTATAATGGAATGAAGTGCTGGGAATACAAATAGAAAACAAGACAATCTCTTCTCCTGGGGAGCTTAGGAAAGTTCAGCTTTCAAAGACTGATGATGTCTATGAGTACAGCAGCATGACAGTAGATAAGGCTCAGTTGTCTAAATGGCAAATATTCCCGTTTGGCAAATATAGAGGGTAAATGAAACCAATTGATGCACAAACACATCATCTTTAGTGTTGTCTTAACTGAGAAGACCACATCCTTTTCTGTCAGTGAACCATTTGTCAGTGCCAAGGATTTTGGTGTCTAGAACATTCATTTCTAGTCCCTTAGTAGATGTAGCTACTGAAGAGGTACAGTACCAGCAGAAACAGGTCTGCCCAGATCTCAAAAGAGTATGCTCCCTTGAATAATGCAGACAGGCTGGCTGGAAGCAGGCCTTAGGATTGCAACTAGTCTTAGGGCACCTCCACCAGAGTCTGAAGAGAAGTAGTGATTGTAGTGGCAATGGTTTTGAATGCCTTGCCCATCCCTCCTCTTGTAGGTCAGTACCTTAACAAATGCTTGTGACCAACCCTCACCTTGGAAAGTGCACTAGATAAGCAGGATCTAGGTTTACAGCTGGAAGAACTCTTAGAGGTCATCTAGTCTAATCTCATTTTAAAGATGAGGAAACTGAGGTAAAAGAAGTTGTGACTTGCTCTTTGCAGTGGGCAGCTAGGTGGTGCAGAGGATAGAATCTATCTTAGAGTCAGGAAGATCTGAGTTCAAATTTGGCCTCAGACACTTACTAGCTGTGTGACCTTGGGCAAGTCATTTGATGCTGTTTGCCTCAGTTTCCACATCTGTAAAATGATTTGGAAGAGGAAATGGCGAATTACCCCAGTATCTTTGCCAAGAAAACCCTAAATGGGACCGAAGAGTTGGACACAACTGAAATGACTGAGTAGCAACAAAGTGACAAAGCCAGGATTTGAACTGGTCTGCTAAGCCTCTAAATCTGTCATTCATTGCACTTTGCTGTGCTGCCTTCTGATTTCAAATCTTTTCTCCAGCCCAGCATATCTTGAAGCTTTACCTCTCTAAATTTCAGTTTCCTCATCTACAGAACACAGATATTTCTTCAGATCAGCATCATAAATCTAGAGCTAAAGAGATCAGTTCTAATCCAACTTTACAGATCAGAAAATTACAACACATAAAGGTTAAATGATGTGTACAAACTGTGGTTGACATTATCCTGATTGTCACCAGATAGTAAGTGGAAGAGTCAAGATTCCAACCCAGGAGCTCTGATTCCAGGTCTAGTACTCTTACTGACCTACCTGTACTTCTTGTGATAAAAGTATCTTTTCAACTTTAAAGTGCCAAGGGATAGGAGTTGTCATTGTTAAGGGTACAGGACTTCTCCAGGGGTCATGAGAAGGAAGAAAGATTTTTACATGACATGAAACTTTCTATTGTTTCCCTCCAATTTGCCTTCCATTTACACGGTCTTGAGGTCAGCTACTGCACTGATGGTAAGTAAATTCTTCAATTTGAAAAGGCTACAAGCTAAGACCAAAGTAGAGGGAGTGTTTAGTGCATGATTTTCTGTTTGCAGATGATTGTACACTCAGTGCAGCCTGTGTGAAACTGAAATGCCACAAAGTATGAATGGATTATCTGCTGCTCGTGCTAATTTTGGCCAAACAGATAATACCAAGAAAACACAGGTGCTCCATCAGCCACCACCACACCATCCATATATGGAACCATCAGATACAGCAAATGGAGAAGTTTTGAATGCTGTGGCTAAGTTTGCTTACCTTGGTGTAGTGTACTTTCCAGGGATATACACATTGATAATGAGATTGACACATGCATTGCCAGAACTAGCTCAATGTTTGGGAGGCTCCAAAGGAAAGTATGGGAGAGAAGAGGTAGTAGGCTGACTACCAAACTGAAGGTCTACAGAACCATTGTCCTGACCTCATTGTTGTATGCCTGTGAAACATGGACAATCTACCACCACCATGCTAGGAAACTGAATCTCTTCCATTTGAATTGTATTAGGAAGATTCTAAAGATCACCTAGCAGGATAAGTTACCAGGCAGTGAAGTCCTTACTCGAGCTAAACTGCCAAGCATTCAAACTATGTTTCAGAGAGTACAACTCCGATGAGCTGGCCACATTGTTCTAATGCAAAACATATGCTTGCCAAAAAGACTATTTTATGGAGAACTCATACAGGCCAAGCGATCACATGGTGGTCAGAAGAAAGGATACAAGGAAACTCAAGGTCTCTTTCAAGAACTTTGGAATTAATTGTGTGACATGGGCGACACTGGCACAGGACAGCTCAACATGGTGTGCCCACATCAGAGAAGTGCTCTATGAGCTCAGCAGAATTGAAACAGCTCAAAAAAAACGCACAATGCACAAATTTAGAGTATCCACCCCAAATTTTCACATAGACTATTTGTACCAAATCTGTGGTAGAGCATTCCAAACTCGTATTGGTCTGATCAGCCACAGTCAGTTACAGTGAAACTTGATTTTATCATAGTAATGTTTATTTTTGTCCTCTTGGAAAAAAAAGGAAAACGTGTGTACATAGTTATTGGCATATTTTCTGTCCCCATTAGACCATTAGAATACGAATTCTTTAAGGGACCTTTTTTTTTTTTTTTGCCTCTCTGTATCCTCAGCATTTAGCAGAGTCTGTGGCACCTAGTCAGTTAATAAATGTGGTTGACTCCTAGAGATTTAGTTGTGCTCTCACCAGCTTTGCTTACCAACTCAAAGGTGATAAATTTTGGGGAAAGAGTAGCTACATTATCCTGATTGTCACTGTGTTTTTCAGGAGGCTCCTTCCCCACCTTTTTTATCGCCTTTAATTTCTCCTATCCTTTAAAAATGGTCATCAAGACTTAGTACTCTTCCCTCTGCTTTTCTCCCTCTACTCTGTCCTTCAGTTTTCTTCCACTTTCACAGATTCAACTGTAGTCACTACCTCTCTAGCCCTGACATCTTTTCTCTAATAGGAAACAAAATTGGATCGTGCCAGCATGATAAAAGTGGCAGTACTACCTAGCAGTTACAAAGAACTAAACAAAATAATTTTTTAAATGATTTGAAAAAATAAATATTTGAAAAAAATAAAAGACCTGGTATCTCAAAGGAAATGATAAAGAAGATGGAGGAGTGAAAGAGAACTAACCTACAAAGCATATGATCACATAAAGCAATTATTACTAAAACTATTTGGTATTAGTTTTTTAAAAAGAAATAATAGGGTACCATAGAGTTTGGGATCAAAGGATCTTAGTTCAAAACCTGACTGGGCTATCCCATGGAGACTTGAAGTAAGCCATTTAATTTCTTTGGTCCTCAGTTTCTTTAACAGTAAAATGTGGAGATTGGATTAGATGATCTCTGAGTTATCTTCTTGTTGTAAACCGGTGATTGTACTATATGAAACTAAAAAGGAAAAAAATGAAACATGCTAGCATAAATAAGAACCAGAAGCAAATGAACGTAGTGTCCCAAGTGTTCAATAAACTCAATAACTCAAACTACTTAGAAAAAGACTCCCTACTGAATACTACCCACTAGAAATCTGGTAGGAGGGGAAAAGTGGAAGAAATGGTAGAACCAAGGCTTTGGGATGTTGCAGATATTATGAGACATCATATATCATTGGATTTTTCTTGGTTACAAGGAAAGGTTTCTCTATTGGACTAACACATTGTAAAATGCCTGATCTAAAAACAGATGTCAATAATGCTAACCTTTTTTATTTTAAAAAAATTAAGGATACTTATTATACCTTAAACTTCCCCAAAGAATTATTGCTATTTGATACATGCTGTGCTAAAACTATAGATACGTAAATATGGGGAGTATGTTAAACATCTCTATAATTTCTTGAAAAATGATGTCTAAGCTCTTTCTCTGATTGTAGTTTTCAGGTAGTCAATAATTTTTAAATTATCTCTCCTGGATCTAGTTTCCAGGTCATTCGTTTTTCTGATGGGATATTTCACATTTTCTTCTATTTTCTCATTTTTTTGATTTTGTTTTATGGTTTCTGAATGTCTCAGACATTAGCTTCCATTTGCCCAATTCTAATTTTGAAGGAATTATTTTCTTGAGTGAGCTCTTTTGTATCTCTTTTAACATTCAGCCATTTCTGCTTTTTAAGGAGTTATTTTCATCAGTGATGTTTTTTACCTCCTTTATCAGCTGTTATGCAATGTTAGATCTATGACTTTTTTTTTATTTTGAAAATAATTTTTTATCTCTTCCAGGAAGTTTTGTTGGATTTTTGTCTACTTCACATTATTTTTTTCTTTGAAGTTTTGCTTGTGGCTGTTTTGACATCATTGTCTTCTTCTGAATTTGTGTCTTTACCTTCCCTGTCACTTATAGTAGCTGATAGGGCAGGTTCTTTTTTTGTTTGCCTATTTTTCCAGTCTATTTCTTTACTTTGAACTTCTTGTTAATATTGGACTCTGTTCCCAGGAAGGGAATGGAGGCACTTCCAAGCTTCAGGCTTTTTTGCATTGCTCTTTTCAAAGCTAGTTCTGAGGGTTTATAATTCTTCAGTTGCTTCCAAGGTGGTGTGATCCAAGGAGAGGTGTGGTCACTGATCTCCTAGTCTATACTCTGGTCTTTACCCAGGAAGGGTCGCTGATTTCTTACCAGTGCAAGTGAAGCTCCCTCGTGACCAAAAGTACTTCTCTCCATCATTCAGCTGTGCCATGGAAGTGGGTATAGACAATGGAGTTGCCAAACAGCATCTGATATTGTGCCAAGTGTTAGTACAGGGATCCCTTGTAATCTTCTTCTAACCAAATCTACCCAATATCCTTACCATCTATGTGGCTTGTTGTTAGGAACCCCAGGAGTCTGAGCCGGATCTCTCCGACCCACAGGCTTATCTGAGCAGCAGAGGCCTGTAGGCCTTGGTGGAGTGTAGCTGTAAGCAATGATTGAGGCGGGAGACAAGATAGTAAGAACTCCGTTCATTCAAGCAGTGAGCGGTGCTTTTATCTCTTCTCTGACAGCAGTGCTCTAAGTGAACCTATCACCAATTAGTTTGCCCTTATAAGGAAGTAATTTACCTTAAACCAGGACTGCCCAGGGTGGACACATAGACCCTAGAAAGAAAAACATTTTGGGCTTCTTTGTTCTCTGGAAAGCCTGGGAAAATAACCTTGAGCAAAGCAGGGGTGGAACCCTTCCTCCCAGCGCCATCTTGTTCATGCCTTTCCAGTCTCCCCTCAGTTTACCTGAGTTGTGACCAGTGAATGTTGTCCAAGAGGCTTGGGGTTGGCAATTCCCTTACAGCTTGTGACCTCCAAAAATTGCTGCTGCTGCTTTTGCTGAAGCTGTTACCTCCCCTCTGTCACAAATCTCTTCTTCTGACCTCCTAAATTGTCTTAGGCTGGAAGAATGTTTCATCCTGACCTTTAATTAGCTCTGCCACTCCAGAATTCAATTGAAGTATTCTTTTTAAGTTGTTTAGAGGGTAATGCTGGGAGAACTGTGCTGTAGTGCTTCCTCTACCCCACCATCTTGGCAGCAATGCCAGCAAACTATCTGGAATCAAGTAAGTTACAGTTGTGGTGTAAACATTTTATACGTTCAGTGCCCTATGGGCTATTCATTTGTACAAGTGATACCGTCTCCCTTTTATTGTCCCATTCCCAACAGTCCTTCAGAATGAACCAGTTAGCTTTTTTGTGTGTGTTTGGTTAGCAGACTAAAAAGCTATAGCCCTATATCAACTGGGAAAGGTTAAGATTTGTCGCTGATGACAAGAGATGAAATTGCACCATTTTGCACTGAGAGCTTACCATCTTTCAACAAAAATCTGAAAATATGATCGTCCTCATTGTGTTTCACAACTAAACTCATGACTTTTTGATTCAGTCAGTTTAGTTACTCTACAGTTATGAGTCCAGAACCAGAATGTAATTCAAAATCTTTTTCTTTCAGATTATCACTTCCCTGAGTTCATCATTTATGAGAAAATTTTTAAAAACTTCTTTTACATGTATGCAAAAGTAAGCTTTTGCTGACAAATACAAACATTCCTGATTTGCTATGCATTTCTTTTGTTGCTTCTTTTTGATGGGAACTCTTGTTTGCTTTTTTCAAAGCATAAATGAAAGATTCTTCTGCTATAGCTTCTCAGTGTGCCCTTCAGTACAGCTAACATTTTTGAGGCTTGCAAGATTGTCACATTCTTGGATTTGTAATGCTCTGTTAACTTGATAAATATGGTTAAAAATTCAGTTCCAGGTTACCAGTGTACACAAAAATTGAAAATCTTTTTGGACAACAGAAATTGTTTCTAGATTTGCCAACATATTTGCAATAGTTTCATTCAGCACCTTTAACACTGGCTATTTATGACAACAGCATTTTAATAGTAGTTGCTTCAGAACACAAGTTTTTCTGAGAAAACTTTAAGACTTTTCTGTAATGTGTTAATATCTCCCATTGGAAATATGAAACATCTTCTCACTATTCCAAAATTACAAAGACCAAAAGAAACTACATTTATATCAAATAGATGAAGGCTTCATACTATAATTGGCACAAATGTGACAAATTAATTTTTCTGGAGAGTACTTGCTTACATCCCGTTATATTTACTTGTCTGATTTGCTTTGGTGTTATTGCCTTGCCTTATTTCATTTTTTACATATATCCCCTCCAGCAGTCATTTATGAAGCACTGGTGCTGCCTATTCACTTTCATAGTCTTCTCATATGCATGAATGATGTCTTTAAGTTTTGAAAACCCTTGCATCAATAACCTTGATGTATTTAATTGTTCGACTTATTTCAGCATGGCATAGTAAAATAGTGAAAATTATTTTTCTTTATTAACTTTAGAAATCATTTAAATTCATACTGGGTTGGCCAACAAAACAATACTTACTGTTTTATATTCTATTAGATTGTTAGTTTACCGAACTTTTGTTTTCTAAGTATTTATTCATTTTGATTTAGCACTTCCTATTTTCACAACTGTAAAAGTTTGTAACAGAAACAATATTCGTTATTTGACAACTAGAAGTAAAAAATTCATTATGATACAGGACAGTTTGCAGAAGTATTTGCACTGCTTTTTCTGTTTTGAGCAAGGTTCAGTTGAGAACTCTTTAAAGCCTCTTTTTCTTTACTGTGTGCCTTCAGAGATATGTTACTGCCCATTTGTGTTTTTGAACCTTAATTGTAAGAACTTGGAGGCATGCAAAGGAAATGAATACCTATTTGCTATGCAGTGTAGTTTTTAGTATTTGTTCTTTCCTGATTACCTTCCTGCAACCAAAAAAATTATCTTGTATATATTTTGTGTATTCTTATTTGTGTATATGTTAAATTGTTTTGCAATAAAATCTAAAATCCTTTAGGTCAGGAATTGTTTGATTTTTGTCTGTTTGTATCCCCAATACCTATCACAATTTCAGACACAGAATTTGCTTAATAAATACTTATTGATTAATATAGAATAATATTTAAAAGTGTTTCTTATTGCATCCCACTTCATATTGCACCTTAGCTAGCTAGCTACCTATTGCCCTTAATCCTAGAAGAGAGGGAGGAAAATAGCACATATTAGTAATCTTAGTGAAATCTTCATAACTATTTTCCTCAGTTATAATATTTTTGTCTTCCACTATACTTGTTTATATGGAGGACTGAAATCTTTGTCTTCTTAAAAATTTCTCCTTTCTTAGTTATGTTTTATGTGCCAAGAAATTTTCATCCACTGGTGTCCTTAGCTTAACTGATGCTTTTAAGTTTTACATCCTACTCTCTGAGGTAGAGCCTTATGAAAAGCTTGGGAGCAAAAAATTATTCCTATCGAACTTGTCTTTTTAAATAATGTTTCTTTTATGACATACCATATGGAAACAAAATTTAACAGGGTTTCCAAATAGTGTTAAAGTCTTTTGTTTTGGGAGTTTTTAATTCATATGCTTATACTTGTAATGAGCACGTTCACTACCTATTTAGTGTCAGGGAAATTCACTTTTACCATACAGGAGTTTATTAAATGATTATTTATTTATTTATATTATTTATTAAATGATTTTCTGGTCCATAGCATAATTTACAAAATTTCAAAAACTTTTTGCAAGAAAAGTTCTTTCCAGTATGGTTGAATCCTCCATCAGCTTTCCCTCTCAATGAAGACTCAAAATCATTTGTTAAAGGATGAACCGTTAACTGATGTGACTAGAATGATAGATGCCCAGCTCTGAGGACATGTTATAAGTCCAGCTTCTTTAATCTTCTCTGTGCAGAGAAAAGTGGGTGTGCCCCAGTCCCATGTTTGGATTTTTTTCTGAATTTGTTTCCACTATCACAGAAAAGTATGTAGTGATGGTATTTATTACAGTAGTATTATTCACACCATCTGCATTTTATTTTAACATTATATTGTCCTGGAAAAAAAGAACCTCACTTATTTCATAAACAATGTTTTCCAGCTGACAAACTAATAGAATACAAACTTGCGTTGGAACATTTGATTATTTTACAAAGTTAAATTTAACTCTGCTGTAAGGACCAACAAATTCCAAATGTCACTCTTCTTAGGCACCCTTCTACCCTACCCTGTTGTATTCATTGTTTTTTATGTAATTCAAAGGCAGAATGCAGTTCTGGTCAAAGCATTGTAATCTTAAGGTTACAGCATTTCATTAGATAGTGTTGCTGTTATCCTCAAGTGTCTATTTCATTTTGATAGCTGTAGGTCCCATACCAGCTATGAAGATATTTTATGTTAAACAGTATCAGCACATTTGAAAAATAAAAACCAAATATGTGTCATCATCAGTAGGTGACCCATTCTATAAATGATACATTTTGTGAAGTCAGGAGCTGAACTGGTAATCCTTCACTTTGACATCCTCAAATCCTCACTTGGACTTAGGATTTCAAATACTCCTCAATTTTTTTTTAGGCAGTGAATTGGAGAGGGGAAAGAAAATAGAGTAAATTAATAAAACATTAAAACATTCAATTAGCACTACTACAGTGGGAGGGAGAGTAAAGGAGTGTGGGACAATGGCAAATGGAGTCACAGTGATGAGAATATAAGTAACAGTGTTGTGGGATCTTATGTTTAATTAGTATGTTTTGATTAAAGGAGAGGAGCCATATTTACCTTACATAGATTACCATTTTTTCAGTAATTGGAGTAGAAAAAAAAATATGATGAAGCCTAAAGCTAAACAATATAATTTTATCATTGCCCTTGGTTTCTTCTGTATTTATGTTGATGATCCTTCTAACACTTTTCCAAACTCTTAATTAACCCTTATTTGTCTTTCACTCTCTTTCAGACACCTGCATAGGTAATCTACATTCCTTAGACCTCTTATTATAAAACCCAGAGTTACCTAACTTCCCATGTCTGGAACTCTGAAATTCACCTTTCTTTCTGCAGGCTCCTGTCCTTCTACCTCTGCCATACTATCTTTTTTTTTCCAGAAGTATTTTTTTCATCTTCATCATAACTTTTACTCCCATGATACTCTACTATTCTCATAGGTCATCCCTTTTCTTATGCCTTCTGGTGAATTCTTTTATAGTCTTGATATTGTGGTCAGCCATTTCAATAACACACTCTCCCTTTCCCTTGAATTCTTCCCTTTTAACCTTTGACTGTTCTTGCCTTCTTAATCTCCAATCCTAGATAATGCCTAATAACTAGTTTCATTACTCCTGCCCTCTAGAGACCAAGTGCTGTTCAAGAAAGTCAGAAAATTATACTTCCTATGACCACTACAAATGTCTGCTGTCTAATATCATTTGGGCCCCTACTGTTCTGTGGCAATTCTTTTATCATATTAACCCCTTGCTACATTTTCTACAACAGCTTCTCTTCTCTAAAGTTTCCAACTCTCCCCCTGCCATGCCCCACTTCCACCCTCCAGCAACTAACCCCATCTCCTCTAATACCCAGAAGGTTAATCATGAGCTCTCCCATCTCTCTTCCACACCATCTTGTGTCTTCACTCACCCATGCTTTGCTCCAATCTCAGAGGGGGGAACTCTCCCTCGACCCTTTTCCCTGCCACTATTTCTATCCATTCTTTACTTGTTCATCTCTCTGTCCACCTCTTTACTAGCTCCTTCTATCCTTTCCATCTTCTGAGTATAATGGCCCCTACAAAGCACTATTTGTTCCCTATAGTCTAGTATATAAATAGGTTGACAAAGAACTTTCCTCACTATAACCCTTGCATTGGCAATGCATTTGTTACTATCCATATTTTACAGGTAAGGGAATTAATGCTTAAAGAAGGACTTTTCAAGTCTCATACAGCTATTATCCTGGGACTCAAATTCAGGTTATCTGATTGTAAGACCCATGCCTTTTCTACTTTACCATACTTCCACTAACCATTGGGCATTTCATCCGTTTCCATAGTTTAAACTATCTATCACCCATTAGATATTTCCATTTGAATGGACCCACTAGTATATCAGACTCTTTAACATTCAAATCAGAACTCACAATGTTCTCTCTTAAACTTGGCCTTTCCCTAAATTCTCATTTTCTTTAACAGCACCACAATCCTCACAGGCTCATGATCATGGTGCCCCGTTTGACTTTTCTTTTCATTATCCCTAACTTCTCACATCCTAACAGTTGCCCAGTCCTATGAATTTTACTTCCATGATATCTCCCCTCCCTGCACTCACACTGCTATTGCCCTTTTCCCCCTTGTCTCTCGTTACTCACATTTATAACCTCTTAACTGCTCTTCCTGGCTCCAGTCTTTCACTTCTGTAATCCATCTTTTGCCACATTTCCTAAGCAGTCTTCTTAATGCATTGCTCTATTCATCTCATTTCTTTACTTAAAACAAACAAATAAACAAAAAGCGTAAAGGGCTCCCCAATGCTTGCCAAGTAAAAAAAAAAAAAAAAAACCCCGAACGTTGTGTTCAATTACTTCTACAGTCTGGTTCCAACCTACCTATCCAGCCTCATTCTGTCCTATTCACCTTCATGTTCTGTATATTGTAACTTCTGTAGGACTTCCATTGGCCGTGCACTTTCCAGGGATGTCCACATAGATGATGAGGTTGACACACACATTGCTAGAACTAGCTCAGCATTTGAGAGTCTTCGAAATAAAGCATGGGAGAAAAGGTGTTAGGCTGCATACAAATTGAAGGTCTACTGAGCCGTTGTGCTGACTTCATTGTGATATGCCTGTGAAACCTGGTTACTCTACCAGTGCTATGCCAGGAAATTGAGCCACTTCTATTTGAATTATCTTAGGAAGATTCTAAAGATTACTTGCCAAGATAAGGCGCCAGACACTGAGGGCCTCTGTCGAGCTGAACTGCCAAGCATTCAAACTCTATTGCAGAGAGCACAACTCTGATGGGCTAACCACATAGCTCAATTGTCAAATATATGTTTACCTGAAAAAATTATTTTACAAAGAACTCACACAAAGCATGTACACTCATGGAGGTCAAAAGAAACAGTAGGACACTCTCAAGGTTTCTCTGAAGAATTTGAGTATCAATTGTGAGATATGAGAGACATTGACACAGAACCTCCCAGCATGATATGCCCATGTCAAAGAAAGCATTGTGCTCTAAGACCAAAGCAGAATCACATGAAATGAGCAAATTCTAGAGACATCTCTATCCCAAATGTTCAAATGGACTGTTGGTGCCCAACCTGTGGTAGAGCCTTCCAAGTTCCTATTGGACAATCGGCTACAGCTGGACACACTGTACCTTGACCCCAACATCATGATGTCATTGGTCCTCTTCAAGTATGAAGGATATGCTATAACACTCTACCTTGTGTGAGTTATTTATGTATGTCTTACCCCGTTTCTTCATACTTAAATCAACGTTTTGTTGAATTAATGACTTCAATGCCAATGACTCAGTCTTTATCCCCAGGCCTCTCTTGAGCTCTAATTTTGAAATTCCAACTGCCCCTTAGATCTAAGCTTTACCTACTTGTGCTGTTAGCACCTCAAATTCAGAACATGCAAGGTTAAACTCATCATATTCCCTGCCAAACCTGCCCCTCCTCCTAATTCTCATATAGAATTTCTATTTATGGAGACACCATTTCCCCAGTCAGCCAAGCTCAAAATTCAAAACCATCTTTAACTCTTCCACACTCTCCTCTGTCTCTGAAATATCTCTAACAGCTTTCTCCTTTCATTATCATCATCCTAGTTTGGGCCTTCATTACCTCCCCTGAACTCTTACAATACTTAGGTTCCCTAACCCATTTCACTACTTCTAGTACTTTGCTTTTCCAGTTCTTCTCATATACCATTTTCCCGGGGCACATGTCTCATCACATGTGCACACACAAAACACTGGAGTGAGTTTCCATTGCCCATCAGGTAAGATGCAAAATATTTATTCTGGAATTCGGAATGTATCACCATCTGACCCCAAGCTACCTTGACCATTTATTTTATGGTATTCCCTTTACACACCTTATAAACATTTCAGACAAAATGTTCCCCATTTTCACCCTACCCTGTCCTGCCTCCATGCCTTTGTTCATGCAACCCCCCCCCCACCTCATTCCTTAAACAGACCTCCCCAAATACCATCTTCACCTGTTGCAGTCTTTCTGTGTAAAGGTTCAGCCTAGGTTCTACCTTTGCCATTATGCATTCCCTGATCCCTTATCTGAGTGATCTTCCCTCCTTGAATCTCTTAAGGTGACTCCTTTTGGCATTTTCTTCTTGCAGAATCATTTTCTCACTTGCATTTCAGTTATACATCTCACATTTGATCGTAAGCCCCTAAAAGGCAGTGACTGCCTTTTTCTTAACTTTGAACTTTTTCCTGTAGTAGATGTATAGTAAATCTGTATTCCTTTTAATAAATGTGTAGTGAACTGGTAACCTAGAAGATATTTTAGAATCTTTCCTGCATTGCCATAAGGTCATAACTATGTACATCAGTTAATTTACTGTACTGTAGATACGTAAAAGTATCTATTAATAGAAAATGCCACTTAAAAGAATACCAGATAAATCCAGTACTATATCTTAATTATTCCCTGTTTAGAGATGAATGCAGTCGTGAACATCCACAACATTAAAATCTCAAGAATCTTTTACAAACGAAAATTAAATGAGACAAAACCTCACAATTCTCAATCTTAGCACTTGGTTGCAAGCTTTTCTACATATTGGTAGTCACTGTCACTGTGCATAAATATAATGTATGCTTGTCATCTAGAGACTTCATTTCAAATTAAAAAATTCCATATGAATGTTAAATTTCATAGCTATATTTAAGAACTCCTAAACATGTTCTTCATTTTTTTTCCCATTATTTAAAGTACTAAGGAAATACAAATCGAAGACTAGAGTGGATAATGGATTAATTTAGTTCCTTCTATTTGGTTGTCCTGTTATCGAATATACATACATATATGTATCACAGATGTACATATATAAGTACATGTGTATGAATATGAAGTATAAATGCGTATGTGGGTATATGCACACATATATATGTATACATATGTATGTATATATTCTTCTCTCTAAGATGTTACAGAGTTTTGAATATTACTTTAGCCATAAGAATGCATGTTTGCTTTTTTCTTGATTCACACAGAGCAGATGGATGCTTGACTGCCTGCTAATCCACAGCTGGAATGGTTTCAGCAGTTTCCACGTTGCTGGGTTAGAGTGGCTTTTCTAGTGGACTGAGAGGGCAGCAAAAGAGGGATATCATTATTCATCAGTATCCCAGTGGGATCGCTGCCAGCAGAGATTAATTTTTTCTGTTATGCTTGTAAAACAAGCTCAGGTGGAGTCTCTAATCCTCAGGGCACGGGTGGCAGATCAAGGAAGATGCTACAAAGCTAGTTAATTTTCTGATTCTAGGGGAAACAGAAGCTCTGTTAGATGTATAAATACATGATTGCAAATTTAAGTAGCTCAAATCCAAATGGGATCTTCCCAGACATCTGGTACTAAAAATCTCTATTTTTCTTTGTTGTCTTTAAATAGAACTTCTTCAAAGTTTATCCTGGAGCCAAAATATTGATATTACCAAACTATTGATAATTGTTTTCTAGTCAATTTTAGAAAATTATGTTCTGGCACTTTAAAAATATTTTTGTTTAAATACTTTTGAGCAGAAAATTTAAAAATAGGTGTTGCCGAAAAATATATTAAGATCATATGATCTAAGAAGAACTGCTAAGTTTATATTCATTTACTTAAGTATGTTATCTGAAGGGTATGGCATCATGTCCTACTTTAGAAAAGATTGTTGGATTTTCCCCTGTGTACACCATGTATTTCTTTAGTGATTTTTCTCTCTACTGTTTCAATTCATGATTTTCACATAGCACTCTTATTTTACCACATACAGTCCATTTTGGAGCGCTAATTACTTGTAACATTGATTTTAAATAATCTTACCAGAATTTATATAAGTAATGAGTATTGACCCCATTATGAGAATGGCAAAGTCTATCAGTATATTCATTGTTTGTTACATTTTGAGAGCTTTTTCATAGCCTGGAGAACATTCTTTTGACTATTTCAGCATTGTCAGGTCATTCTTTGAGGGCAGATTTTACTTTTGAAAACAGTAAAAAGTCATTTAAAACAGATCTGCTGATGATCCTGATCATTCCCATTTCTGTTTTGTTGGGTTTTTTTAAGGTATAATTATAAATTAATGAGAGTGGTTTAGTTGGGTGCCTGTAAACTGATTCTGAAGGAGATTCCAAAAGAGAAGTTCCAGAAATGTTTTAAGCAATAACAGGATCATTGGATTAAATATATAGTTTCCCAAGGTGACCACTTGGAAGGATTGCGCTTGTTTGAATATGTCAAGGTCTGGTGTCTAAAGGTTGTGCCTCAGATAGAAAATTCTTTTGATCACATATCATGGTTTTGTGGTTCAACTGACTTGGATATTGTGATTCTGTCAATACCCTATGTTGTCTGGGCAGGTGTATTAATTTACTTTCATCCTCATTTCTGCCATTACACTGAGAAAATTGTTAACTGGCTGATCTTATAGGCATGTCATAATTTTAGAGAATGAGACAGTCCACTGGCTGCCCCCATATAACCTCCATCCTAAAGTTGATGCCTAGGATTCTTCTGTTTACATCCCAACACTTTAGCTTAAGGCTTTAACAAAAACCTGCTAAAATCGCAGATACCCCTGAGAGGAGCAATACTTTAAGGTTATTGAGGTATATTTCACTTTCAGGGGTCAATGTCCAGAAGGTAAGTAATAATTAAAGGAAAGGGTAAGGAGAGGTGTCAAGGAAAAATCCTTGTGTACTTCACAATTTTGCCTGTGATCTGTTTAGTTAATCCTTTTAATTTAGCTAAGAGGCATTTATGAAAGCATCTGCGTTTTAAGTGCTAAAGAAGAAATAAATAAGACATAGTCCTACCTGCCCTCAAGGAGCCTATACTCAAATAAGAAGGGAAATGTGATATGTTCACAGATCTCTCTGACATAAAATAGTATGATCGGTGCAAAAGGAGAGCACTTTCAGCTGAACAGATCAGGAAGGTTGTAATGGCAAGTAAAATAGAATCTTGTTATGTTTTAGTTTTAGTATAATCAAGAAGTGTAATGCCTCTATTTGAATGAGATTGAGGAGGCCTGTGCCTTTTATTAATGAGGCACTGGTGCTCAAGGGATTTGATGCCCTCTGGCTCTAAAATGTGTATAAAGACTCAGAGGTGCAAGTTTTGCTTTGGGACTTACTAACTGGAAGTGTTTGTTTGGCCAGGTGATGACTCTGGGAAGCCGCTAAGGCACCCCTGAGCTTTGAGAACCCAGATGTCATACTTCCCTCTCTGGTAACTGTGGTCAGACAGTTGGGGTCCAATTGTCTGTTGAATTCAGGCAGAGGAAGTCTATTGACTTTTAATTGCCCTGTATTTTCTTTGAAGTTCAGGGTGTTAAACCCCGTCATCCTCCCCCTCAGCTTGGTGAATGAATGTGCTTGATTAAAGTGATTTTTAACCCCTCAAAAATTGTCTTTCCTTTTATGAATGCAGATCTAAGAATCTGTGAGTAGCAGCCCCCCCTCTGTGTATGTTGGGGTGCTTACTGATACAGAAGTCAACATGGAGAGAAAGAAAATAGTCTATGTGAGGCATGTGATTCTCTATAAGCAAAGCCATGGAGGCCAAAGAAAGACAAGATTCGAACAAGGAACTGTGAATAGTCTAGATCCTCCAAATCAGAGAATGCTTAAAGAGAGGTTTTATGAAATGAATCTGCTTATTTACAGAAGCACCTAGCAGATGTAGTAGATAGTATTGAACTGGTAGTCAGGAAGACCTGAGTTCAAATGTGACCTCAAGCATTTATTTGCCTCAGTTTCCTCAACTATAAAATAGAGACAATGATAGCACCCACCTCACAGGGTTGTTGGGAAGATCAAGCACAGAGCCTAGCACATATCAGACATGCGAATGTTTCTTCCTTTTCTTTTCTTTTCCTTCTCTTTCTACATTATGGAGAGGAGTTTGCATTTTAATAGAGTGAAATTATCCGAACTCGTTATTAATTTTGCTTGACTCTGCTTAATTGCTATAACTTTTTTGTTAATAATTCAGTTGTTAATACAACAATGCAAAGGACAGATCATTTTAAAAAGGGAAATGACTAGAAACTAACAACAGTCCACAAAAGAAATAATAAGGGTCTGAATTTATGGCAGTTACAGCAGAAGTGGCACATAGGGAATTGGGTGCAAAACATATTGCAGAAATGGAATCAACAGGAACAAGCAACTTATTCTATCTGGGGGTTAAGGGAAGAGTCAGAAATAATTCACAAGTTTGGAGCCTGATTGTTCATAATGCCTCACTATTCATGAGTTCACAAGTCTTTAGATGTTCACAATTTTCATCTCAACTCCATTGCTACCAGTCATTTGATTCTAAACTGATTTGAAAGGGGATATCAGTAGACACTTAGCTGTTTAAGACAGTTAAATGACTAACAGTCCCCACTGCCATTCATCTTAAGTGAAATGCCTCGTATTGAAATCCATCATAACATCTTGACATTCCTAATCTCAGACAAATTTCATTTTCTAGTAGACAGGTTTTTATAACTCAAACAAAATGATTAAACTTTTTTCTCATTTTTGATAGGTAAATTGGACATTAAAAAGTTGTAAAATACCAAAAGAATGAAAATAGGCAAGAAATTAAAATGCATGTTAATGTTTTAGTAGATTTAGCTAGTATCTACTTTTTCCTTATAAACCAAAAGAATATGACAGAAAAACCTTCATTGAGTAATAGACTTTTAGAAAGTTTCTCAGATTTTCAGCTTGTCATCTTCTAGTCTGTGTGTTAACTTGGTTTTGCATTACCAAACTGGATCAGTATTGTCAGTTTAAAATTGCTCTTAAGAAAATAACCCAAGCTTTTGACTACTACTCCTGTGCTAGCAAGATTTACCTTTTTTTTTTCCCCTTATATCTTTAGTATCCTGATCTGGGCAATAGAAATGTCATCAGTATCATTTAGGCATTTGAGGTAAATTTGTGATACCCAATCACCTTTAGGAGGCTTGTAAGTGATGCTTAGAGCATGCTATAGTGTTTTTCTTTAAAATTGCTTCAAAGATACTGATATTAGCAGAATATTTGCCTATAGGGACAGTGATGTATTTATGAGTAATAAAAATCTAAAAGCACATTTTATTTCAGTGAACAGTAGTAGCCTTCAGATATAATTTTCAATACTTTCTGGTTTTTAACTTCAACATTCAACTCAAGCTAGTTAGAGGACTTGTCATGCTTAATACTCAGACTCGAAGACTCTTGAAGCTGTTTTTATACTTGTAGGGACATATCCTCCCAGTTCCCAAGCTATCAGAACACTATATTAACTCTTTCAGGCTAGTGAGAAATGAACTAATTGTAGGAGAAGAGTTTAATGGCTTTCTTTAAAAAGAAAAAAAGTATTTTTTTCTTTAACGAAGAAAATTTCTAGAATGTAAGTGTAATAAGCTGGAGAAGGAAATAGCAAACCCCTCCAGTATCTTTGCCAAGAAAACCCTAAATGGGGTCAACAGAGTCAGACTCAATGGAAAGTATTCAACAACAGCAACTTAACATATTTGGAAGATACACTGCTCCATGAGCTTTCAGCTCAGTTAAATAAGATTCCAATGTCATATGGTGACAAAGCAATCAAACTTTAAGATGAAAAGGGAAACAGAAAAAGGACAGTATAAAATGAATGAAAGTGAAATTTTCACTAGCTTTCTAAAATAGTTAGAAAGGTAAGAGTTAAATTTAACATGCTTTCATTTTTTATGGTGGGTTATAAATTAGTTAACAGATACCTGTTGTGTCATTACACATAGCCTATTGCATTTTCCTAGGTGCTGGGAATGGGACAAGCAAGAGGTAGGCGACTCAGAAGAACTTAAAGGTAGTTATTCTTTGCTCTGGGATGGAGGTTTTGGTGGGGAAAGAGATCAGAAGCTAGAGACACAACCTAGAGATAAATGAATTGTAAAATTTAAGTCCTACAAAGTGACTCACTCATGAGGTAGAATCTCAGCCAGAGAATATTAATAAGACTGTCAAGAGTGCTGGGCCTGGAGACCAAATCCAGCCTTAGAGCCTTACTAGCTGGGCAAATCACTATAAACTGTTTGTCTCAGTTTCCTCTACTGGAGAATTATTCTCAACATCAGTGTTGTTCTTAAATAATATTTATAAAGCATTTAGCGGAGTATCTGACACATGGTAGGTACTTGATAAGCATTTGCTTATACCATTCCCTTCCCCCTTCATGTTGATAGACCAGTTTCTGTAGATTAGCTTTTCCCCTTCTACTTACAGACTTTACTTGAATAGATATATGAAAACTTTTTAAATGTTATTGCTGTAGCTGAGGAAGGACTATATCGATAACCTCATAGGTTATTCAGTCCTTTAGTTTTCAAACATTGTTTCTTAAGAGTCTTTGGGGTTTTTTTTTAAAGGTGTAGGCTGAAATCTATTTATTTGCTCAATAAGATTCATCCCCCTTTACCTAAAAGACCAACTTTTAATTGATAATGACAGAATAGTTTCGTGAACAATTAGATTTTTTTCCAAAATATCTCATTACATTAGTGCATATTTTACCCATTGAATCCTTAAAAATTTTAATTTTATGAGCTTTTATCTACATAATTGAATAATACTGAGAATAATACTGAGAACATAGATCTACAAACTTACTATATTTAGTACTTGCCATTTCTAGTTTTGTACAAATAACTAGATTGCAAGTCTACACATTAGGCTCTTGGGGTCTTAATAGGCCATTTATGGTCCTATCTATCCAGGCTGTTGGTGAGTAGTCCTCCTGTTGTCCATTATCCTTGAGATGCTTCTTTATATACACCAATGTTTCCTCTATTTCCTGCAGAATGCTAGTGGTATCAAAAAGTATCCTGCTGCAGCTCATTTAGGAAAGCTGAAAGTCAGAGGCGTTCTTACTACATGACCAATAACAATCAGCAAGTATTTATTAAACGTCTGCCTTAAAAATCTTACATTCTCCTGGGGGAAGACAACATGCAAAGAAAAGCTGGAAAGGGGTACAACTTACCTAGCATGTTTGCCAGGGTTTTTTTCCAGGGCAGAGTCTGAGGTTCCCAGGAAGAAGTGGGGATGCTTCTGGTCAGAGTTTCAACATTATGGTGTGTAGATGGCCAAGGTGCTTGTTCCTTGAACCTGTTGATCTTCTCTCCCAGGGTTCATAAGCTGAATCAGTGAACTTACTTGCTTTTTGGGTTTTTTTTTTATATTTTGACAATTATATTTTAATATAGTTAATTTCCTTTGTAATCCTGTGCATTTTATTTTATGCATTTAAAAATATTCTAAAAAGGAGTTCATGAGCTTCACCAGACATCCAAAGAGGAGTCATGACACAAAAAAAGGTTAAGAATTGCTGATCTAATCTATATTCCTTCTACCTCTACTTATCTGCTTCCAGCTCCTCTGACCATTCTTGACCATTACATTACCTAGCTCTGTTACGTCACTGCATCTGTCAGTCTTGTGAACTTATTTTGAAAGAAAGTCTATATTTTGACCAATATGGTTTTTTAGTGCTTTAATAGTCATTTAGGTCTTGGTAAGAACATCCTGGGTAAAAAAAAAATAATACTCAACTGAACCATAAATTCCATTCTAGAAATGTAAGTAAGCATGTAACTAAGAAATACAGAAAAAAATACATTAAATACAGAAATACAGTAAAACAAATTTAGTTTCTTTGAAGTTGAATAACAAATTTTTTAAATTTGTTTTTAACATTTTTTATAGTTTTGAGTTCTAAGTTCTCTCTCCCACCAGCCCCTCCCCCATCCATTGAGAAAGTAAGCAGTATGATATCAGTTATAATATCAAGTCATGTAAAGCATTTCATATTAGCTATGTTGGAAAGCAAAAAAAAGGCAAAAAATAAAGTGAAAAATGTTTCAATCTGCACTCAGAGTTCACCAGTTCTCTCTGAAAATGGATAGAATTTTGCACCATGAATCCTTTGGAATTATCTTGGGTCACTGTATTTAATAAATATAGAGTAATAATAGTAATAACACTGTATAAAGGTTCATTGTTCTTGATACGTAGAATAATATTTGGTCTCCAGGGGTATATGGTTTCTCTTTTTGATCAAGTATCATTTTCAAATTTTATTGTAAGCAATTTTTTTTAGTCATCGAGCTTTTTTTTTCTCTCTCCCCCCTTCCACCTCCCCAAGGCGAGAAGGGGTAGAATGAAATAGAAAACCCTCAAAAGAAAAAAAAAAGCATGGTCAAGCAAAACAAATTTCTGCATTGGCCACATCTCAAAATATGTCTCATCCTGCATGTTAACCCATCTTTTCTCTTTCATAAAGCAGGTACCATTGTTCACCATCGATTCTCTGGAGTGATAATTGATCATTGTGTTTGTTGGAGTTCTTAAGTCTTTCAGAATTGCTCATTTATTGCAGTATTAATGTTGTGGCATAGGGGCAGCTGGATGGTTCAGTAGATGATAGGTGCTAGGCCTGGAGTCAGGAAGTCCTGAGTTCAAAATTATCCTCAGATACTTACTCACCTAGGTCAAGTCACTTAACTGCTGTCTGTAAAATGAAGATAAAACAGTGCCGTCCTCCCAGGGCTATCATGAGGATCGGATGAGATGATAATTGTTAAGTGTTCACCATAATGGCCGGCACACAGTACTAAATAAGTGTTAGCCATTATTATTATCAGTTGTTCTTCTGGTTCCGTTATTATCATTGGTCTCTTGGTTCTACTCGTTTCACTTTGCATCAGTTCTTACAGGTTTTCCCAGGTTTCTCTAAACCATCTCTTTATTTTTCACAGCACATTAGTATTTCATTACATATACCATAATTTGTTTAGCCATTCCCCAGTGGATAGGCACCCCCTATTTTCCAGTGGTTTGTCACTACAAAAAAGAGCTTCTATAAATATTTATGTACATGCTTATGTATATATGTCCTTTTCTTTTTTCTTAGGTCAGCAGGTATCATACTGAATAGTGTAGTTTGGTAGGCCAAGCAGAGTGTAGAAAATCAAATGCTCTAAATGTTAACCTCACTTCGGCTATTAATCCGTTACACTTGCAAGAAAATCATTTTAATCTTTTACTCCATTTCATTTTGTGTGAAAGGGGCATAATAACATGAACTACTTGGGTATACTTTTCTTATTTCGTGGTTTACAAGTGAAAACTCCTTCAATGTATAGTGCAAACTACACCTTACCTACAACTGAGTCAATAATATTTATTGCTCTAATACTGTGTATAGGGCACCGTAGTAGTCATGAGATAAAGAAATGTGCAATGTCTTCAGAAAGCATAGATTAGTAACTTGAGATCATATTATACACATGAAATAGATAAAAGAAATACATTGAGATGTTTCCAAAGTAGTATATCAAGAAGAGCATATTAATACAGTATCAAACATACTGAAAATTAAAATGATGGGGCTCCTTAATAAAGAAGTAAACCAGATCAGGTGGAGTTAGTCACGGAAGGAGGTAGTAGACATTGAGTGATATTTTGGGTAAAGATAATAACATTTACAAAGTCATAGATATAGATATGACCTCCTGAGTTACATTCTAGTTCTAAGATTCTGTGATTGCATGAGCCATTCAGTTCAGCAAACTCTTTTTTAACTGCCTACTATGTGCAGAGGATTTGTTGGAGCCTTTATATAGTAAGGACAGTCTTGGATTTTTTCTTGGGGTGGAGGGTTAAGTTTTTATTTCAGCTAAACTGAACTCTCCTGCCTTACTTTCTTATTTTTGTTAGTTCAGGCCCTAAATTTTGAAGTCCTATGACTCTTTCCTTCCTTGAACCCTCTCCATTCCAGACACACTTTCTTTCACATCTTGTCAGTTATCAAGTTCTCACAGCTTTCTTCGTAGTGTCTTCCACGTTCTTCTTTTCATTTCCACTGACACCACCATAGTAAAGGTCTTTATCACCTCACTCCTGAATTACTGCAGTACCTCTTAATGGATCTCCCAATCTTCAGTCCCTTCCTTCTTTAGTCCATCCTGTGCTCCATAACCAAAATTATTTTTCTTAAAATAGTACTTTCATTCTTCTCAAAAATATAGTCTGAACTCAGTCAGCCATTCAAAGATCCCCATAGTAAGGCCCCAGCCTGTCTTTCCACTCTCCTCTTGTACCATTCCCCTGAATAAATACTACCCTCCAGCCAATTGCTTAGTATCAACTCAGCCTACCATCTGCAGATCTTTTTTCATAGTGTCTGCCCTCTCCCCTAAATTAAATGCCTTCCTGGCTGCTTGACAGTGTACACCACACTTGTACTTCAAAAGATCCAACCTGAGTCTAACTTTCAATGAAGCCTTCACTGACCATTCTACTCATAACACTTAGGGCTTTGCCATTGATTTGACATTGGATCACATATTACCTCATGACAAATCTTGAACTGTTTTGCATTTTGATTTAATTACTGATTTGTTATTTAGCTTTTGTCCTCCTTATTAGCTTAATAATAATAGCTAAATTATATTGAGGGCTTAGTATGTGCCAGACACTGTGCTAATAATTTTATAATATTATCTCATTTGATCTTCACAGTAATCTTAGAAAGTAGATGCTATTATTATGCCATTTTACAGTTGAAATGGCAAGCCTCCCTGAGGGGAAGGTTCTGCATATTCTACTTTTTGACTCCAGAGCACCTAGAATAACCCTTGTCTATATGATGGGTACTCAGCAAATAGTTGTGAAGTGAAATAATTTTTAAGCTATACTTTAATATCTAGTACATTCTAGGGGGAGGAATTGTTTGTTTTCATTTTTGAATCTCAGATAATTTTTACAATTGCTTGATTTCCAGGAAAGCCCCTGTCACCCCCCCCCCAAAAAAAGTGAAGGAATATTTCCAAAGAGAAAATGAAGTTATATGAGTAATAGCAAAATCATAAGAAAAGATTTGTTAAGCATTCAAAGATAGTCTGTGAAGACTTATGATATTTAACCTTAAATGGCTGTTATAAATTGATACAAATAGCAATATTTCTCTTAGGATTCAAAGTTGTTAAGCCCTAAGATTCCTATTTCTCAAAAAAAAAAATTTTAAACATTTTTTAAACTACAAAGCATTGTCATTACATCCTTCAAAACTGAGTCCCTTTTTTGCCAAGTTTCATCAAAGAGCAATTTTTTAAGGTCTTAGCTATAAATCCTGGAAAATAGGAGTTTCTGATGGAATTGTTATCACTGAAATTATTTTAAGTACAACAACCCTAGTGGTACCCACTATTGCAAGATCCCCTAAAATCCAGCTGTCAACCATGTGGTCAGTTCTCACAAAGCAGGGGAACAAAGGTGTTTCCTCATTCTCATATTTGTTTTAGGCACATAAATCTGTGCATGCCTAAATTTTGCTGCAGGCCAAATGTATCTCCATAAGTTTGAGATATTCTTATAAATCATGCACATATACATAAATACAAGCCTTAAAAATCAAATCCACATTGACATTCTAAGAAATTGAAATTGTATTTGTTGTCTTTAAATATTTTGCCATCTGCACATTATAACATTGTTTGAACCTTTTGTTTTGGTAGAGGATGTTATGGATACATTTTAAATGAGATATTGTTAATATTTAAGTAATTAGAATTTTTACTGTTCATTTTGAGGCAAATACTCTCTGACAACATAAGGCACCTTTTTCATTTCCATTATTTTTACCCAGTCTTATTAAGTTCATTCATAATTTACCTTGTAACTGTGAATTAAATTAAACCTTAATTTACAGATTGGCTATAAATGCCAGATAACTACAGTATATGAGGATTTTTTTCCATTATTATTCTTTCATGCATTAATTCATTACTGAGTTGGAAATTTTTTCAGTTTAATAAATACCTTTAAGATAAGTGCTAATTATTACATGTTATAAACAGATCTAATTGGGAATTGGGATAGGTTCAATTAAAAATTTTTCCATCTTGTCCTCTCCCTAGTTGCTCCCTTAGGAAAATGTTAATGATTGAATATAAGGCATTAATTTGCCTTGAGGTAGTGCATAGAAAAAAGGAAGGAATATAAAATATATATTTTTTTCTTTTTTTACCATTTGCTCTTCCTGGCTATGGTATAGCAGATGTTAAAATGTTTTTCAGATGTTATTGTAAAAATGATATATGTAACATCTAGGTAATGAATAGTGTGAAAAAGCAATGAAATTAAAATGGGTGCTGGCAGGGAAATTTACTGAAATGCGTTCAATAAAGCTTCAGTGGCCAAAAGAAGGCACTGGAATGTGAGAAACTAATTTTGGTTTGTTTTAACGCCTCAGTATGTTACAAATTAATCAAGTGCTACTTAAAGTCTAGAACTCATTAACTTTATAAGTTTTACTTTTCCCATGACAGAAATTAAGTTAAAGCATAAAGCTTCTTTAGTCTCTCACATTGATCAGGCTACAGCCTCTGCTGCACAAGTGCCCTCTTATCTGCTATTTAGTAAGTTAAATGTAGGCAATGAGATGCGCAGCTACATAAAAGTACTAGTTTTCCTGTTATGTCATATTTTGAGACAAAGTATAAATTCATATTGACTATCAATTTCAAATTAACAGTTTACTGAGGGAAAAATATTTTATTTTATTCATTTTATCCAAAAGGAGAACAAATGCAGAGATCTAGTTAACAAATAGTCTTCCAGTAACTTTTCTGAGATGGAATAGGCCAAAGTGAAAGACAAAAGTATAAGCAGCCACTGACTTCAACCAAACCCAGGGTAAACTGCAAAGTTGATTTATTACGGGTATCTTTTTTAAAAGAAAGTCACATGTGGGATACAGTTCCTTGTGGCTTCACCTCTCCCCAAGTGCCAGCAAAACACTAAAAGAAATTTCACTGTAGTCTATATTTGTCAGATTGTTCCCATGTGAACAAGTGGTTGCTACAAGTTGTATGATGTGATGGTTTGACTAAAGCATCGTGTCAGAACCTGTATCACTGCAAACTAAAATAAGTACAGTATGCAAACAAAACAAAGTAATACGCAGTTCTGGACTTTACATGGGGTGGCTAAGTTCATACCATTTGCAGAACAGATTGAGGTTTGTAATGAAAAGGAAAATGAGAATGAAAACTACTGAATGAACAGCAGGGCCCATTTGATGTGATTATGAAGGATGTTTCTTTATTCTGTCTTTCTTATGCAATCTAAAAACAGTAGCAGGGGGTTACAAGCAGAGTTCATCATAGGGTTGTCAATCACTGTCATTTAACATTTGCAGTAGAAGATGTCTTTATTCCAGGACAGCTGGGCAAATCAGAGAAACAGATCTGTAGTTAGTAGTCCGTCCAGCCTACACTAAACAAACAAGGACAGGGCAGACATAGCGGCCTCTCACATAAAAATATAATGGACTCCGCTGACCTTGGTGCCCCCCTTTCAGCTTCAATCCCAGTTGCATAAAAGCTTCACTCCCTATTCTCAATTTCCTTTAATTACCTACATGATGCAGATAAGAAAATGAACCTCACTTGCAGTCAACGATCCCACACAGGAAATTAAGTAGACAAGTTGTTTAAAATTAGAGGAAGATTTTGAAAGTAAATACGTGTCACATTGTGGAAGAAGTAGAGGTTTGGGAGAGAAAGAAAGAGAGAGAGAGAGACAGAGAGTGTTTCTGGAATGCTAGGTGCTAGTACTGCTCAGTGTCAATCTTGTGACTTGTGTTTTTTCTAAACTAGAAAGCTAAACTTAGTGAAAAATCTTCTTTGTAAATATTCTGAAAAATTCAGAATGAAATCCTTGAAGGAGTAAAGAGGTAAGTAAAGGAGTGAAGCAAACATGCAACATTCTAAAGGGCTTAGAAGGATGGTGACCCGAGATTCTGGGAATAAATAACCACAGTTTTCACAAGAGATTCTGGCAGTGAGATTGAGGATTAAAAAGCAGTTGTCTTCAGTCTTCATATTTAATCTGCTTCTGGAGTAAGCAATCACATAATAAAGTGCTAATTAATATGTCTAATGGTTCTATAAACTTAATTAAAATGCTTTTCACTAATTTTCCTTTGATTTAAAAAACTAATTTTTAATATCAAAATAATTTCTCCAATAGCCCTGTTTCTTCTAAGAAATTTTACCTGGTATCTAGTAAAAAAGGATTTATCCTTACACACTCTCTTACTACAGTCATTTCAGTTAGTTTCACTAAGGTGCATTGAAAAGAGCATTTTTCCATATCACATTCAGAATCACTTGCCTTTGTGAACATTTAATTAATATGGATTTGAAAGAAGTCTGATTAGAGATTGGAGACTAAAGCCTACAGTATCAAATCTATAGTTCAAGAGGGATACAAAACCCTGAATATTTTATCTTTAATTTGACAGTCTCTTTGTAGAATACACAATTATGAATGTATTCTCCCATTTTGAGAGCATTGTCTTTCAGGGAACCAAAATGTTCACTGACCCAGTTACAGAAAGTGTGTGATTCTCAGGAAAAATTAACCAAAAACCAGTTACTCATAAGACAGTTTAAAATATAAATTTTCAAATGAAACATGTTAAGTATAACATCAGTTGAAAATCAAAAAATGAAGGAGTTGGACTAAATTATCTCTAAGGCCCCTTCCAGCTCTGCATCTATGATTCTTTGCTCCTTTGTTCTCCAAAGTAGGCAGCCTTAGAAGCTGAGTCAGCATCCTCCAGGCTGTCAAATGGGCTATATCAAGTCACCAAAGTGACTTCTAAAGTCATTGAGACCTCCAATATAACAAACTATGAGTTCTTAGCAGGGAAGTCCAAGTTAAAACAAAATGAACTCAATTTCACAGGACATTATTTCAAAAAAAAAAAAAAATTGACTACTTTGCTAGAGCAAAAGATAAAATGACTTTTGGGGTGAGGGTAGTGGGAAAGAAGAATTATTGGTTTGGTTTTTTTTAATCCCGTCAATCAAAAGGAATAACTGTCCTTTTGATGAGACACTGATACTTGCCTTAAGCAAATGACCATTTTCAGAAATTAAAATCCTAGATACTGTCTTATGAACATTGATAATGAAGTAGACCACCTGTTAGATTCCACAGTCTTCCTTTGTACTACAGGTACAGGTGAAGATATGCTCCTCCCTTAACTAGTCTGATCCTTGTACAAAAGATATTCAGTGTGTCATAGACCCTGAGTTTAGGACTTTTTCAGTTTGGGAGAACGTGCCAGGGCTTGTCCTACGCTGGCATAACCTTCAGGAGCTCAGTCACCTCCATTAGATGAAACATTAGATTAAACCTTTTTTGCCCAGCAAAATGTTATGATCACAAAATTTGACAAGCTTAAAAATTAAGAAAGATAGTTATCTAATAGAGACAGATTTTAGGTAAGATCCTCAAGTGACTAAATCAAGTACTTCTGGATTACACTTCATTGATAACTGAAAATAAATATGCATGTCTTATTTGAAAAGTAGTATGAAGCTACCTTCTCGGTTTTCCTCCATTACTAGAAGCGTGATTGCCACTTCACTGAAATTAATCTAGTTTATAAAGGATGGTAACAATTTTGGTCTTGTCCCAAAAATAAGACTACATTTTCCTTATTTGGTGCTGCCTGTCACTTCTGTGCAGCAGCTATTTACAAGGAATATCATGAATTCTTCTCCTTTATATCATATTCTGCCTTCTCCCAGTGAAAAAAGGGCAGAACAATTTCTGGCCTTACCAGCACCATCCCTTTAGTTTTTAAAGCAAATAAGATGTCCATGTTTGGTCATGAAAGCCACCTGTCATGTGGCAGAATGGGGGCAGAGGGTGGGGAAAAAAGATGTACAACTTTTAGGTGAGTATTCAACTCTTTGTATGTATCTTTGCTAAGGGTAGAACTGCTATAGGAATTCAGTTACCAATATCATCCCCCAGCTCCCTGTGGTTATGCCGCATTGTAACTGCCAAGGGGAAGAATCATATTTAATTGGTTTAGAGGGCTTTTAGTCAAAGGAATTGGAAAGCCACTAACCAAGAGAGACTGTAGTATGCATTAAATACGGGGATTGCTGGATTGAAGCAGCCTACAGCAGAATCTACGCTAAGATTTTACTTTTTCATTTATAAATTTACAAATAATTTCCAAAAAGTTGCCAGCCCCCCAAAATTTTATCTGATCCTGAAAATTAACCTTTGTTTACTATTAGATACATCATCTCCATGATATGATACATCTATGTATGAATAAGTTTACTCCTTACTAAAGATAGTAACTATTATCTTTGGGGTGAAGACAGTTTCTGAATTACTTAGTAGGTGATTTGTGTTTTTCAATTAACAAACAGAATCTTGCTGACATATATACAATTCATTTTCTTTTTAGGCCTAATTTGATTTCCCACGTAACTTTTGACCCGTATCATTTTGTGTGACTATATAATAGCATGTTGATTTTTTTTTTCTACTGGGAATAAGCAAAATAGAATTTGATTATTTCATATAGGTAGAATGATTGAAATCTTTTTAGCTTAGTACATTCTGCAACTTAATTTGAAGCTTAGTCTTTTGGATTGGGCATGGATAAGACTGGCAGATTTCTGAATTATCCAGATTATTGTCCCTTATTTTACACTTGCTTTGTCCAAGAGCAAGATTGGACTGCATGCAGTTGTATTCCCAGTTTCGATATTGTTGCAAGTATCATTCTTCTTATCCCTCTAGCTTGATACCTTGGAATCATTTTAGACTCTTCCCTCCTCTTTTTACTATATCTATTTATGCTCTTTTTTCCTTCCTGAGATGTTCATAATTGTCTTCTAACTGTCCTTAGGATCTAGAACAAGTCCTTCCTCCTCTGTAGAACTTTCGCTCACAACTCTGTCTCACCTTTCTGAAATCCTACTGCATTTACTATCTCTGCTACATAATTTTTATTACACATTTTCTTGCTTCCTGATTATTTTGTATTGTTAAAGACTTCTCTCTACAATAAGTTTATAAAGCAAAGTACTCTGTCTTCTTCTCCCTTTCCCTTAGGTAGATATTAGATGCTTGATAAATTCTAGTAAATTGATCGGTAAAACATCTGATAGTCTGTAGTAGTCTGATGTGAATTGCTCCACATCACTGCCAATAGTTTTTCTCTAACCTCAAATAATATTGCATGTTATGGCATGGCCATTTCACAACTGCTGCCCCAGTATAAAAATAGGAAGAGCAAAAAGAGGTCCAATAAGGTAATGAGAAGTGATTGACCCAAACAGAGTAGACTACTCAAGTAAATGAGAAATTACTTCCACAACTGCAGAAAGAAAAGACAAAGCAGAGAAAATGATGGTCTTGGACAGAACCTGAGCAAATGCATAGAATACTTAAAAAAAAGAAACAAAAAGTAAAATACAAAAGAATTACTATGTTAATTCAGCAAATCTTTATTATCTATAATATGCAAACCACTCTCAGGTTTATCAAGCAGTAGATTGCTATATTCATTGACTACTGTGTCTTGAGTACCTAACCTGTTCACACACCACTCTCTTAAGTGTTGAGAAAGATGCAAATTTTAGTTAACACTTGTTTGCCCTTGTAGGAGGTCTGTATAGTCTAGTAGAAAGGATGACACATTCACAAATAACTAACATACTAATCATATACAATAAGTACATAAAAGAGGTTTAGAATGTTATGTGAGGTTTTACAAGGGGTCTAGCCAGCATGATGCAGACTGTCTATTCATTTCTTGATATAATACGCTTGAGCTATCTAATTATCCCTTGTTCACGCCCTCATCTTATCATACGTCTTTCTAATGACCTCCTATACATGTCTCATGTACAGTAATTCGTAGGCAACCTACTCAGTCCTAGTGTTCATCTTTCCACTGCTCCTTGAGTGACCCTCACTTTTAATTCTCTGAGTCTAGTTTTCAGTGATATAACTATACAGCATCATCAGAAAAATGTTGTTAAAAAAGAAATAGACTCTTGTTTCTGGGAAAAGTTCTGGGGTCATTAAACACTTTACAGTTTTCCAAAAGTGATCCAGCCTTCTCTTCTATTCGGTTCATAGTCCAACTCATTGTCCAGTCTGAGATATAGATGATATCTGTTCTAAGAGCTGGGTAAAAGAGATGTCCATTCTCCCCAAGAGATAGGCAAATAGTCTTTATGAGCTACCCCATCTAACTTTGTGTCATAGTCTGAGTAATAGTAATTTTGCATCAACTTTTCTTGTGTAGAATTTGCATGAGTGATTAAAGATCTTATTTAGGAGGCTCTACATTGTTTTGGAATGTGATACAATCAGTTCTATGTCATCCCCAAATAGGAGCATCTGGAAGACTTCACAATCTAGGGGAAATATGTCTTCCATTTTGTCTCTGAATTGAGCATTGTCTAGGATTGTGGCAAAAACAAACATACACCTTTAATTTTGGTATATGGATTAATGAATAAAAATGTATTAAATGCTTTATTGTGCACCAAGAGCATATGCTGACTTCTTGGAAAAAGCAAGGAGATCTCTGTTTCTGGGACATTTCCAGTTGTGAGGAACAATAAATATATGCAAGGAAAACATTCTTTGAGAAGCCCATATTAATGGGGCATTTTATTCTGCAAAATCAAGTACTTTTTCATAGTCATACCATAAACACTGTGGGATCTTGAATTCACTAGACCTTTCAGTTAGTTGTGTGCCTGCAAATATTTATTCTGCCATAAAATAGCATTTGCAGAACCTTTCAGTTATCATACCTTCATAAAGGATAGCCCTTAGACACATGGATAGATAGACAGACGGATACATAGATAGATGGATAGATAAATAGATGTATGTGTATAGTACATATATATACACATACATATGTATCTATATACATATATGCAGATTATTCTCAAAAAAATTTACTAGAAATAAACAAGCAGGACAGGAATTATTTTATTCTCCTTGTCCCTTTTGGAAGGGGTTTTACTGTTGTAAGGTCCATGATTTTTTTCCAGCGGTTTGGTATTCCCCCATCTTGCAGATACCTTGAGCAGCTAGGTGGCAAAACAGATAGTTGTGAACATTAGCTTCTTTTTGCCTTAATTTCTTCATCTGTAAAGTAGGGATAGTAATAGTACCTACCTCCCAGGGTTGGTACATATGTGTGTGTGTGTGTGTGTGTGTGTGTGTGTGTGTACACACACCCACATATATATGTATATGTATATGTATATCTCAACATTTTCTCTCCCCAGCCCCTACCCCAGGACAGCATGCACCCCATCTATCCCTTCTTCCAGTCTGTCCTTCCTTCTATTACCCGCTCTTCTTCCACTTCCCCTTCCCCTCTATTTTCCTGTAGGGCAGAATAGATTTCTATGCTCCATTGCCTGTATAGCTTAATTTCTAGTTGCATGCTAAAACAATTTTTGACATTCATTCTTAAACCTTTGAGTTCCATATTCTCTCCCTCCCTCCCCATCCACCCTCATTGAGAAAACAGGCAATTCAATATAGGCCATACATGTGTAACAATGCAAAGCACTTCCATAATAGTTATGTTGTAAAAGACTAACCATATTTCCCTTTGTCCTATCATGCCCTTTATTTATTCCATTTTCTCCCATGACCTATCCTCCCACAATAGTGTTTGCTTCTGATTATTCCTTTCCCTAATTTGCTGTCTCTTCTATTATCTTCCCTCTCCTATCTCCTACCCCCTTGCCTTCCTGCAGTGTAAAATAGATTTCCATATCAAATTGAGTGCATGTTATTCCCTCCTTAAGCCAAATCCCATGAGAGTAAGAGTCACTTATTTCCTTTCATCTCCCTGCTGTTTCTCTCCATTGTGAAAGCTCTTTCTTTCCTCTTTTATGTGAGATGATTTGCTACATTCTACCTCTCCCTTTCTCTTACTCTTAGTACATTCCATTCAACAGTAAATTTTATTTTTTTAGTTATTCTCCCTTCATATTCAGCTCACCCTGTGCCCTTTGTGTGTGTGTATGTATACACACACATATATAAAAACATATACATACACACATACACCCATGTACATATACATACTTACACATATATAATATATATACATACATACCCATACCCACCTACATATGTGTGTATCTGTATATTTCCTCTGACTACCCTAATACTGAAAAAGGTCTCATGAGTTACGAATATCATCTTTCCATGTAGGAATGTAAACAGCTTGACTTTAATGAGTTCCTAAAGACTTCTCTTTCCTGTTTACCTTTTCATGTTTCTCTTGATTCTTGTATCTGAAAGTCATATTTTCTATTCAGCTCTAGTCTTTTCAACAAGAATGCTTGGAAGTTCTCCATTTCATTGAAATTCTATTTTTTCCCCTGAAGTATTGTACTCAGTTTTGCCAGGTGGGTGATTCTTGATCTTAATCCTATCTCCTTTGATCTCTGGAATATCATATTCCAAGCCCTTAGATCTCTTAGTGTAGAAGCTGTTAAATCCTGTGTTATCCTGATTGTATTTCCACAATATTTGAATTGTTTCTTTCTGACTGCTTGTAATATTTTCTCCTTGACCTGGGAACTCTGGAATTTGGCTACAATATTCCCAGGAGTTTTCTTTTTGGTATCTCTTTCAGGAGGTGATTGGTGAATTCTTTCCATTTCTATTTTACCCTCTGGTTCTAGAATATCAGATAATTTCTTGGAAGATGATGTCTAGACTCTTTTTTTTTAATGCTTTTCAGGTAGACCAGTAATTTTTAAGTTATATCTCCTGGATCTATTTTCCAGGTCAGTTGTTTTTCCAATGATATATTTCACATCCTCTATTTTTTCATTCTTTTGGTTTTGTTTTGTAATTTCTTGGTTTCTTATAAAGTCACTAGCTTCCATCTGCTCCATTCTAACTCTTAAAGAACTATTTTCCTCAGTGAGCTTTTGAACCTCCTTTTCAATTTGGCCCATTCTGTTTTTAAAGCATTCTTCTCCTCATTAGCCTTTTGGACCTCTTTTGCCACTTGGGTTAGTCTATTTTTAAAGGTATTACTTTCTTCAGCATTTTTTTGGATCTCTTTTTAGCAAGATGTTGACTCCCTTTTCATGATTTTCTTGGATCACTCTCATTTCTCTTTCCAATTTTTCCACCTCTCTTACTTGATTTTCAAAATCCCTTTTGAGCTCTTCCATGGCCTGAGACCATTGAGTATTTTTTTTTGGAGGTTTTAGATGTAGAAACCTTGACTTTTACGGCTTCCTCTGATGGTATGCTGTGTTCTTCCTCATCCAAAAGGATGGAAGAAAATACCGGTTCACCAAGAAAGTAACCTTCTATAGCCTCATTTTTTTTTCCCTTTTGAGGGCATTTTCGCAGCCAGTTACTTGACTTCTGACTCCTTTTTCAAGTGGAAGGTATACTCTAAGGACCCGTAAGGGTCAAGGGAGAGGAGTTTACTCCTCTCCTGGCTTGCCCTCTGGTTTGTGAGCAACCATGAGCGCTCTTTTCTGCCTAGGATCTGCAAGTAGAATTCCCTCTCCAGAGGCTCCACCAATTCCACCATGCCAGTGCTCCTCTTCACCCCAGGACTGCCACTCAGGACTGAGACTCAGATCTGTCCTCGATTCCCCCAAGGTCGTTAGGCCAATGACCCTAGAAGTGGATGCCACTGCTGCAGTGGCTTCTTCCAATCTGGGCCCTGGGCTGAGGCTAGACCGAGCTAATTTTTCACCCAGGTGAAAGCATTTTCTTACCGACTGTTGAAGCTGTCTTTGGCGTTTGTGTGTTGAGAAATCTGGGAACCACAGCTGCCACCTGTGATTCCGCGCCCTGAAGCCTGCTCCAGTCCTGTCCGTGCTATGTGGCAAAGGCTGGGCTGCACTCTGCTCCTAGGCCAGTACAATAGACCTTTCCTATTCCAGGCTCTCTTGGGCTGGAAATCTCTTTCAATCTGTTGTTTTGTGGCTTCTGTTGCTCTAGAATTTATTTAAAGTTTTTTACAAGTATTTTATGGGATATGGGCTAAGTATTTTACAAGTATTTCATTTTTTACAAGTATTTTATGGGCTATGGGGGTAGAGCTAGAGCAGGTCTGCCCTTCTACTCTGCCATCTTGGCTCCACCCCCTCCCAGGGTTGTTTTGAGAAAATTTTTGAGACACTTTGCAAAGCTTAAAGCACTATATAAATACTAGCTTATGCCTCGATACCCACCAAGTTGTGTCACTTCCAGCACTTCTCTCCTCTGTATATGCTAGATCCAGTTCAATAATTTTTTCCTCTTTATTTTCTCTAGTACCATTTCTACTTCCTCATTTAGTACGTTGGGGACTATGATAAGAGTCTAAATGTAGTGGTCCTGCTGTCATTTATGTAGAAAAGAGGTTTCTCTATCAAGCTTTACATATTGTTTCCACTTTTTCCATGTTTGTTATGCTTCTAGTTTTCTTTCCCAGATGACTTTAAAATGATTTGACTCAGTTGACAGTGTTGGTTTGATCTTCATTCATAATTGCAGAACTGGTGTGATGGCAATTAAATTAGGATCTTTTGCTGCTTTTGTTTTACTAAAAGTGCCTCTGATTAGATTAAGGAAGATCTTTCCCACCCACTGATGGACCTGCCCATTATGGGAAGCTTGATTAGGGGAGTTGTTTTGCAGGAGAGTCCCAAGTACCTTTTGTTTTTCACATTATGGCACTGAGTCAGAACATTATGCCTTCTGGCTCTAGAAAGTGTGTAAATACTCTGAGGGTGAGGTTTTACTCTCGGCCTTAGTTTTTGTAAGGTTTGAGTGCCAGAGGAGAACTCTGGGAAGGGATTTTAAGGAGCTCCCTCCCCCCCCACACACACACACTTTGAAAACTCAGATGTCAGTGCTTCCCTCTCTGATAGCTGTGGTCAGACAGTGAAGTCCAGCTGTCTGTTGAATTCAGGCAGAGGAAGCCATGTCTGTTGTTTTGATTTCTCTGTGTTTTCTTTGAAGTTCGGAGTGCTAACTCCCTTGAACTTGGCAAATTATATATGTGCTTCATTAAAGTGAATGTTAACCCCTCAAAAGCTGCCTTTTCTTTTATGAATACAGATCTAAGAACCTGTGGTGACAGGACCCCTGTGTATATTGGAGTGCTTACTGATATTGCTGGATAAGAAAGGAGGATATTCTAGCCCTGGTTTAAGACTGTGGAAGAGACAGCCAAAAATGGAAGGTGTTTCAAGAAAACTCTTTCCTGAAATAGTGTTTTGGCAGGGCAAGTTCACAAATCAAAAGAGAGGGCTCCAGAACAGAAGTTCCTCCAGGGCATGGTTTCTAGTGTAGGCAGCCAGGTGGTTATTGAGCAGATTCTTTACAGTTATTCCTTATGCTGCATTTACATGAAGCATATTTCCTTGGCAAATATTAATAATAGTCTTTGTGTCTACTCTCTTATCCATTTCCTCATTTTCATCATCCACAGCTCATTTAGATTAAGTTGTGATTGCCTTAATTGCTCACCATATCTACGTTTTTTTCTTTACTCTTCCTCAGTATTAACTTTGAGGTTTCCTCTAACAAGCTGGATGTCCAACTGTATACAGTTGGGTGATGATTAACCCAGCATTTCCTGTTAAAATATAATAAATAAATTATTACTTGGACTCTTTCCTCAAAGAAAATATATTAATGATAGATTTGACACTTGTAAGTCTGTGACCTATCTTTTTTTACTGTTGCATGGTATTTCCCAATATGTATCTCCATTCTACTCTATACCCACTGAAATCAAGTATTAAAGTATATGTGCATATTAAATTTAAAGGGTCTAATCAAATTCATTTTAAAATTTCTCTACCATTTCATCCTCTGCAAAAATTCTGACATTAACAGGGAAATGAATAAAAGAACAAAGTTACACATAAAAGAAAAAGAAGGTAGTGAAGGGAGTGTACTGAATACTACAGAGTACTGAATATCATATAATGAAACCGCTAAGGGGTGCCATCAGTAACTTCTTTCACATCCAAATGTCAACAGGAATCAAACAAGTCATGGGAAAGGGGATAATTGTAGAACAAATGATTGATTTAGTTAAAACTGTATGTAAAGAATAGCTCAGTTATCAAGGGCAATGGGGTGTATCTCAAATAATTGCTTTTTGAAAAGTAAGATTCCATATTCACACAACACTAATAGCGAGAGCTAAAAAAAATCAAGAGGAAGAAGCCTACATATGACTATAGAACATAACACACTCTCATTAATGAAGCAGTAAGCTATATTTTTATAACATTATCAATATTCTGATTTTTGTAGTTATCAAATTACTGGGGGAAAATATCCTCTGGACCAGGGGTTTTCTGAATTAGGGATCTGTAAAGATTTCAGGGTGTCTGTGAACTTGGATGGGGGAAAAAAATCACATCTTTATTTTCACTAACCTTTGGGTTTTTTTGTAATCCTATACATTTTATTGCATGTATTTAAAAACATTATTTTGAGAAGTGGTCCAGGGACTTCACCAGACCAGTACAAAAAGAGTTAAGAACACCTGTGTCAGATGGTTGAACATCATTTTATGACAGTAGAGTTAGGAAAAGGTCATATAGAAGCAGAAAGATCTGTGACCCCTCAAATCCACAGTCATTCACACAGGATATTTGTTAGATACTGTGGGGTACAACTTCCTCCCCAGAGTATATTTAAATTTGTGAAATAGACTATTTCTGTGTTTTCTCTCAGTTTCTCAGTATTTACATGTGGAGTGACATCATTCAGCTCACTTTAACAAACCTGTCCAGATTATCAGGTTAATAAGAGTTTTGCCTTACTGACTTTGACTTTAAAGACGGAAGGATGAAACCAAGGAAATTTCTAAATTATTCACTACAAAATGTCTTTCCCTCATCTAGTTAATTTAAAATAAAATAAGCTTTGAGGTATGTGCTTCCTAGTAATACACACGCAGACATCCACACCTGCACATATCCAAAAGACTGCATGTCACCACTGTCCGTGTTAACATTCAAAATGGTTGTTTTAAGTAAGAAGTGTAAGAAATGTGGCAGTAGACCTGATTTCTAAAAGTTGTTTTGAGGTACAATCAAAAGCAAAGCAACTATTTATTCTTAGGTCATGAGATACATATATATGGATATTAAAAATATATATGTGTGTATATGTATATAATTTTCCCATTTTGTTTTTAAGGATGCGGAAGAGTATGCAGACCTACCAGTAAGGCACAATGAAGATCAGATGAACAGTGAACTTGCAAGGAATCTCCCCATTGAAGTAAATCCTCATTCATTTGACAATTCCCACACAAAATCACATCTCCTGCTGCAAGCTCACTTCAGCCGAGCCATGATACCATGTCCAGATTATGGCACTGACACTAAAACAGTATTGGACCAAGCTGTCAGAGTGTGTCAGGTATGACAGTCAATTTTGTACCATTTTTTTCGTTATGTGTTACAGAATTTTTCAATTTCAAAGAAAAATGTGCTTTAGTTTTTAAATTTTTAATTCTCCATTATGGTTAGACAGTGAATTAAGTAAAAATAAGACTAAAGAAAACCATAAATATGAAATCTGGTTATTTCCAAAATTGAATATTTAGCAAATATAAATTGACAGATGTCATTCCACATATTATTTCAAAGCCATATAGGTGATTCAGACAAAGAAGAATCTATTTGTCTTTTTCCTTAAGACTCAAATATCACTCTTATTATTTTGGTTGATGAGACTTAGAAATCAGTTTCAGTGAAAACGCAAATTAAGTTTAACATTTTTTATTTAACGCAAAGTGCCATTCAGAATACCATAATCTGCTGCATGTAGCAAGAGTTTAATGCCTTCAGTTCTAGTTTCTTGGAAATAAGATTTATACAAACCCACTGAGTTATTTCTTTGTATTAGTATGGTGAAGGAAATATTTTCCTAGTTTTCATTTGATATGTAGAGATTTCACAATGGTTGTTTTTCTAAAACATGAGAAGACTCCATTATGATGAATGTGTCTTCTGTTATTCTTATGCTAATTGATGTCTATTAAGAACTCTGTTAAGCCCTTGCCCAACCAAAAGAAAACATGGTTCTTGCAGAAATAAGTATTTTTGACGTTGTTTTGTGACTAACACATGGTTTATGTCTCCAGGAAGATGATTTGCTTCTCATTAGTCACCCTTTACAAGCTAAGATTAAAGATCCTAAAATTTTAGCAGTGAGGTAACACTTGATATAGGCACTGTGATTTTTTTTCTAATCATTGACTTGGCGAATTCTGTGATGAAAAGAATTATAAAAATTATTAAACTTTTTAAATACATTTATAAACCTACAAGTGTGTGTGTGTGTGTGTGTGTGTGTGTGATATTGCCTGAGCTGATTTTACTAAAGGTTGTTGTATTTGCCCTTTGTTCTCAAAGAGGACCATGACATCAAGATGATGACATGGCTTGACTTGCAGTTAACTTTGATATGAGTGAAGGAGGGCTATGCAAGGTCACGAACCTCACTCAGGGTGCAATGGGAAACCCTGGCCATTTTAGACTAAGGTCTTATCAGTCTCACATTGAGTGAGATACATCCATTCAATGAATTGTCTTCTTTAAGTAGTTACTGAAGGATGGCTTCTTTAATAAAAAAAAAAAAATCAAATGGGAGGGGAAAATGCTAAGGGTTCCTGGGTAAAAGAGAAACAGTTACTATTTAGTATTTATATTCACTCTGTGCTAGGTGAATGGGGACCAGTTGTCAAATCTACTGAGCTCCACAGTGAATTGGGCTCAAGGATTGGTATTTGAGCAAGAAATGTAGCCATTAAATCCAAAAGAAAAAAGGCACGTATCTTCACTTGGGGAGAACACCCCATTTATAAGAGAATCCATGTTTGTGTTCTTTATTTGCCTTTCTCATCATGCCTCTACCTCAGGTCTAAAAAGCTATAGAGAAATAAGAATAATAGGATGATTTCAGAGAAGTCGGTCTAAGCCAGTGGTAAGCAGGAAAGTTAGGTATGGTCAGGTGTTTTTTTTAGTTTGTTTTTTAGTTTGCATTATGGGTTATTTCTTAGTGACATGAGATCTTCTTAATTCTATGTTCTTCATTTTAAGAGCAAGAGAATCGACAATCTTAAATGTTAAATCCTTTTTGGTTACCCAGCTTTTTCAGCTTAAGGATCTCCACCTTAGACTGTTAAAGCTATAAGTGTCTTAAACCCTATTCTTCTCACAACTGTTTCCCCTCCAAACTTGTGATAAAGATAAATCAGTAGGGAAAAAGAAAGAAATATTCAGGTGACTGATGGAAAACTTTGGAAAACTAAAGAGCTGATAAATTTTTCCATGATTGGCTCACCATCCTAAACCCTGGGCAGTGCAACTTTCAGTCAACATAAGTATGCTCTAGCTTTTTGTAAGCATTTGTTTAAACAGAGCTGTTTGGGGTTTTTTTAGGTCACAATTATACAGTCTGATGGAAAGTTATAGTGTGTTGTGCTACTACTACCTTCACGGGACAATGGCATGACCTTGTAGTCTGAGAACAGGATTAACCGTAAAGTTGGCTCCAATGCTGCTTCACTCTAAGGCCTTGGGGAAGTCACTTAACCTCTGCTGCCTGAGCAAAACTAATACCTTACACGGATGATATATTAATGTTTATAAAGTAAACAATGATTCTGGGACTAAAAGCAGTAGACATAGATTGATACCTTAAAGTTCTTAGAAATGTTTTCATATTTTTCCCTTAAAAGTGTGAAAAATGTAGTTTCACTGAAAAGTTCTAGCCTCTTTAGTTCGTAGGACATCATACTAGACAGACTATATTATGGGCACCATATAGTACACTCATTTACAAAGCATTTGGTTATTGTATTTTCCCAACTCAAAAACATCCTGGATATACCTTATACATACTCTCTCACCCCCACAAATCCTTTATCAGTGAGATTTGCACATGTTTTTGTCAGCTTTTTTCATATTTTAGTATTTCTAGCGGTAGTATCTTTACTTAGTCTCTGACATCCTTGTAATCCAAAGTCTCATGACCATTGATCCATAGATTCATACACACACAGCATACACACTATTTAAAAATAGCTAATATTTTTAATTTTTGTACATTAATCTGTCAGCTATTTTGAGAAATTTTAAACATTTTCCACATACATAATTGGTTCTTGGTCTTGGTCCTTCTCACCTCTGAAAATGTTTCTCTTGATTACATTAGCTTATAAAATGTATCTGTAGTTCCTGATAGAGGAACTAAAATTATTTCAGTACTAGTATGCTGACCCTCAGAGTCAATGCCATCATCTGTATTTCACTGAAAAGGTATGCCAAGAAGTTGTCTAAGCTTACTTACCCAAAGAAGAAATGACAAAACTAAGACTAGAAAGAGGAAGTGGCTAGTTGTTTGATTGGCTCACTGAGCTACATTGCTTTTCTGAACTGACAAAGGAATGGATGATTAGAAAACTAAAATAATTCAGAGTTGATATGATACCCTTATAGTTTACTATGACATAAAGATGACCTTGCATTCTAAAAAGCTATGCCCCTAGGGTATAATCTCTGACCAGTCCTACCAAGCTGGAAAGTCTTTGAGTTTAAACTTGGAGATGGGATGTGTGCATATATATTGTCTGAGGACCTACCTAAGCTACTTTTGAAGAGGCCTATTACCAGCTTGCCTTTAGGGCAGTGAATTTTTTTATCTACATTTCATGCTACATTTTTGTCATTTTTTATGTGTAAATTTGAACTTTAAGATTATTAGAGCAATGGGTTGAAAATCCATTCATGACACCGATTTATCAGGCATACTTGTAAAAATCACCGAAGCTCACTTAGAGGTCTGTAAAGTGTCAAGGTGGCTTATATCAAACCTTCAACTTAATTTTCTCTGATCCTTAGATTCAAAGAACAAAAGTAAATCTGTGTATGTTTGTCACTGTGAAAACAATGTAATTTTTAAAAGGATCTAGCAATAGTACTCTATAAGGCCACAAAATAGTGATGTTATTTTATGAACGCACATTATTTTTTCCTCTATAAAAGAAAATACAAATTCCCTACTTTCCAGAGCAAGAAATTCCTAAATTTTAGGCAGTCATCAAAATTTCTCTGTTGAAAATGAGAGAAGAAATTTTTAAAAACCCAAGAATTTACTTCAACTAAATATTTATTAAACACCAAAGATATACAGAGTACCACAGAATTGGTAAGTAGATGAAATAAGATTAGAATTCAGTCCTTCCTGACCCCAAGTCCAGCATCAATACACTATGCCATATAGTTGCCACCTTTATATCACCTGAAGTACTGTTAAAAAAAAATAAAAATATAGTAAATGACCAATAGTATCAAAAATAAAGCAAGTTAGTCTCATGATTGTCCTGATTTGACCTACAAATTCCTTTTTACTTCATGTTTTAAGTACTAAATTTAATTGTACTATGGAAGATCAGGTAAGAAACAGAGAGGATAAAATACCAGTGGTATAGTACTAATACTTCTACTATTAAGCCACCAAACGCTAAGTACATCCTTGCAGTGAATCAGCCAATTTGTTCTACAGTGGATTTTTTTGAAGCCAGACTATTCTGTAATCAAATTACTTGGAGTCAGAAAGGACCCGCATTCAAGTCTTAGTTCATCTACTTACCAATTGTGTGGCCTGGGCAAGTAACTTATCTCAGCTTCAGTTTCCTCATCTGTAAAATGGAATAATAATAATGGGGCCTACTTCTCAGAGCTGTTGTACAGATCAAGCAAGATAACATATGTAAAGAACTTTGTAAACTTCAAAGCTCTGTACAAATGCTAGCCATTGTTAAAATAAGTAATACCTAAGAAGTGTCTGCTTTCAAAGAATTTGTATTTTAAAAAAGTAAAATAGATTTGCTTTTTCTATTTATTTTGTCTTTTTCAAGTCTTATCTTTGCCTGTTTTAGCTGAGTAGACTTAGGATTCTAATGGACCTGTTTTTTTATGCTTGGGAAGATATCATGCAGGCCAGTATTATTCTCTGATGCCACTTTGTTCAGAGGAACATGATAGTTTTTACAAAAGCTGCCGTAATTGTTATGTCTGCAACTTACTTAACAAAATATCAAATATAACAAATTAATATCCCTACATCCCTAAATACAGCATTTAGTACCCATTTAAAAGTCTGGTACATTTCAGATTGTACCAGCTAATGTTCTGTTCTTCTTGAATGCTCTCCTATTCTCACACTGCTCCTTTCCATCTTCAAACAAAAATGTATTTAATTCTGAGAACAGGGAATAGGTTCAGTCTTTATTCATTGGCACACCTTTTTTTTTTTTTGGAGAAGTAATATGACGATAATTGCTTCTGCATTTCTATTAGCAAAAGACTTCCACTTCTAGTAAATAAAATCACATATATATTAATGTTAGCAGGATAAAACTTCTTTACGAGTAAGACTGCCTTAGCCTTTAAGGAGTATTTACCTATGAATGGGTTAAGCACAGACTCAACAGGATACCATTGTGTTGAGGGATGTCAAGATCTATTACATGAACAAGGTTTAGAATTAGAGAATCAAATGCCGTTTGCAAGAAAAATGTCCCACATATCTCTAGGCTTAACAAAAGAAGTACTTGGTCAAATCCCTTGTTCAATACCTTCAGAAAATGTTTTGGTTACAATATATCCATCTAAGTGAGTTTTTTTTAATTCCCACCTATAAGCCAAATAGAATTACTCTATATCTCACAAAGCAAGCATCGAATAAATGTTTATGGAATTAAATTGAAATGAAGAGTGACTACAGTATTAACTGACTTCCAGAATTGAATGGACCATATAGTTAGCAGCTAAACTACTAAATAAAATAATATATTATTTTAAAGCCCCTTTCCCTCAAATCAATTGATTTGGCATAAAAGAAAAAAAATGTTCATTCATTGACATGTATTCTTTAAGTGTGCATCCATTCATATTAAACCTATAAGTGTATTGTTTGTATGTGGGGAAGACATCATGTAGTTTTTTTAAAAATTGACCTGGATTAGGAAATCAGAAGACCTCTGTTCTTGTCCTCACTTTTCTTGTACCTTTTGATCAGCCATATAGATTTAGGGAAGTCATATCAGTTCTCTGGACCTCAGATTTCTTGTTTGGAAAATGAAGGGCTAGTAATAACTATCCACTGAAGCAGTCTTCAAAACAAGTTAGTGGAGTAAATGGTATGTCTTTTTCTATTCTCCTTTTATAGAAAAGGAAAATGAAGCATAGAGTAGATAAATAACTTGACCAGGGCCACACAGCTAGTAAATGAGTCAGGATTAGAACTCCAGTCATTGCATTTTCTATGATTAATTTAATTCTTTTTCAAGATTTCCAAAGCACGAAATGAAACAACATAGAAACAGGAAGCAACCAATTACACCATATTCAGATTTAAGGGTATTAGCAAATAGTCATGTAGATTTACTAGCAAAATATCATCCAGGACTCTTCCACCACCCCAAAACCTTCTTCCTCCTCCCCCATACAGTGTGGTTTTACTTAGAAGTTTTTGTATGGCAGCTTGGTGATGGGTTTTTGAAGATGTGATACTGCTTATGAAGAATCTTTCTATCCCCAGCTTCCTTTCTTCATGCCCACCAGCAAAACCTTTTCCCGTTTGGGGCTGTAGGAAATGAGTAATGCTTAACCCATTTGTGTGATCAATTCACTTAAGCAGCTACTGTGAAATGTTAATCACAACTTTAATTTGTACTGCATTAGCATTTTGATTAACTTGTATGCTTGCTAGCGCACTTGAAGCGCTTTTACTCATAGTTACAGCTCGGAAATGACTTTTTGATTAATTAAGTTTGTTAGACAGCAGCTGAGCTTCCTGAATGCTGACCTTCTGGGGCTAAAAGTTCAGGACAAAGTTACTGTGAACAACTGTTGCTGCAGAAAAGAATTTTCCTAAATGTACTTATATTATTTTAATTATTGACAAAATATTATATCATTACTTTGAAATTGACCTGAACCTTTAAGGATTGTAGGGTTTTCTTCCTCAAGAAAACTTTTTCTGCTTTTCATGACATCATTAAACTATTAAAACTACTGATCTAGGACTGTGGTTTTTTTGGGGGTTTTTTTTCTGTTTCATTTGAAAGGATTTTTCTGGATTTGAAATTTTAGTTTTTCACTAATGCATTTGTTAACATGAGCTTTTATAGTTCTTTTTTTTCTACTTTTATATACTCCTGTAAATCAACCACTTAGATTTGGAGAATGATTAAAAAGCCTTTCCTTATCATGGACCAAGCAAATTTACATTCTTTCTAATATATTTTTCTTAGCTTTTTGAGAGTATGTGGTGGTATTACATTAGAATACATGTGATCTGGTTTTTCAAAAGTTTTAATTTCTGTGATACTATCACCAGGATTTGTTCAAGGACTGTGTGGAGACTACACCATAAATCAGAGGAATGGGATGTCTAAGACTTGGAACAGTGCAGGGTTTGAGAGGGCAGAGATGAGAAAGTAGGGATTCATTGAACATTAAGAGGTGGAATGACACTGAAAAGAGGGAGAGGGAGAGAAGGAGGGAGAGAGGGAGAGAGGGAGAGAGAGAGAGAGAGAGAGAGAGAGCAGAGCCATCTGTCCTGTCCTTTGTACCCCTAACAAGGTAAACCCTTTTTCTAGCATATTAAATGTACATGTCATCTACAGTATTTTTTAAAATGCTCATTTGCATTAGTTTTACTGAAACACCTAGGTCAAAGATGTAAAGACTCTTTATACTGAAAAATATTAAAATATATTGATTATTCCCCCCAAATTTACAAAGTCATAGAATCTTATCTCCCAAAGGCACCTTACAAATTATCTAGTGTAATTACATAAGAAGCCCTTTGTATCTTTTGGAATATGTGATATTTAAATATCATGAAATAATAGCTAATCTGATTTCTAATGTATTTTTTCATTTACATTAAGTATAATGAGTATAGTGACTGAAATTTCTGTTTTTAAAATTAAACTGTAGTTTTTTTAAAAAACCATCAAGTCTGCTTAAAAGATGTTGAATAATGCATTTCTCTATATTTTTGAGGTTATCTCAGTATTAACTAAAAACATTAAAATTACTTTAAACATCTTAGATTTGTACTTTATTTCACTCATAATCTAGAGTAAAATTAAATTAGTGACTAACTAAGGCTCAAAAGGAATTTAAATTTATGTATTTCTCACTATATTAGAAAGAGCACTGGATCTTGAGAACTGGGTTCAAATGAAATTCTTTTACTTGCTACCTGTCTAACTTTAGACAAAACACACAATTTTAGAGTTGAAAAGGACATTGGCAGCCTATAGTCCATTATAACATACTTGACAAGTAGTTCTACAGTCTGCCTAAAGACCTCCAGTGAGAGAAAAATCACATCACTGAATTTCTTAATTTTTAAAATGTTAGTTTGAGATTAGATGATCGCTAAGCTCCCTTCTCAGTTCTAAATTTTATGAACTATCTAATACTTAGTTCTTTTCAAAATAATCACATAAGATTTCAACATAGATGGCCTTAATACTAGAGTTTACTATTTTGATGTTATTTGAGAGAGATGTCAATGTGTCAGACAATTTAGTGAAAAGTAAAATGCACATACAGTAGTTAGCAAATGTTATTTGTCAAAAATCCTAGTCAAAAGTAAGAAGAAAAACCTCTGGATTTGAGTTTTCAAAGACAAATCATTTATATGGCATTTTTTTAGGAATTATTTGTATGTCCTGTGTACATGAATCTGACTCTGATGCAATAAAAAATTTCCTAGGAGGTTTTGCAGACAGTTCAAGGTAAACAGAAAGAACATGAGGTACCCAAAGCTATGACTATAGCTTTTGCATCCTAAATCTAATTGCCAAAAGGATCTGCTTCCAAAATTTGTCCATGTTTTATGCGACAGTTATTTTTTCCTTTGAATAAGAATGGATAGTTAATATGGCAGTTAATTAAGTTTTCTATTTAAATAGTAAAGCCAAGACTGAAATACCTGGAAAATGGCCAAACTTCCTATATAATTTTAGTGTAGACCCTGCCAAAAACTGTTACATTTAGAAATTTTATTGTCTCATCTAAGAAAAACCTCATGGCTTCCTGTACCTTGATATTTATCAAAACAAAGATCAGAACCTGAAGTAGCATATTGAAAGCTTATCAGTGTGATTCTATTCTACCACTGCCCAGTGGAGACAGACAGACAGACACACACACACACACACACACACACACACACACACACACACACACCAGCATATAGGAATTTGTATTCACACAAACATATCAACTACCGTTCTACTCAAAATATTGTACTTGTTTTCTTCTATAAGCTTCTCTAATAACAAAATTGCCCATACTCAGCTCTTCTCCCTTAAATGCTTCTGGAATTCTTTTGCACTCAAAAAATATGGATAGCACAGATACCATTCTTTTGTATGTACTTCCTGCTCTAAGCAAAGAGTACACTACTCTATACTTTTCAACTCTTTCCAGATTAGCCCTGCCCTTCCTGACAGCCATTCAGCTACTAGCTACTCTTATCTCTTCTTCCTTTTTACTGACTTTTCCTGCATTTTCTACATTTGACTAGATATGGATATTACCAAAAAATTGAAATTGACCTTATCTTTGCAAACTGGAAATAACCAATTTCTGACATGGCAGACATTTTAAATATCAGATATCTTGTATAATCATATTATCAACTAGATAAAGCAAAATCAATACTAAGCTAAGAGAAAAGATGAAAATGCCTGGTAACTTTACAGCTCTGACCCCACAAACTTATTCAGAAATATTAAGTCCATCACCATCTTTAAAGGAGATTTAAGCAACACAAAGCAGTCACTATAAGTAGATGACCAAAAGATCCCAGAAACAGGTAGCAACACTTGACATCGTTGTCATGTGAAGAGACCAGGCAGCCAAGAGCAACACTAATTTAAAGTTATAACCTCATTCATAAAATACTATGTAGAAGGAGATTATAGAGAGAGATGTCAGACTTTATTATCTCACATACCCTCAAAATACATAAATTAGGTATACAAACAGATGAAAGCATTTAAATGAAAAATGAATCCACAGAAAGATTGGCTTGGGCCTAGCTAAGCCAGATCATCAGGAAAGCCATCTGTGAGTAAAACTGGAGGAAGTGAGGAGAGAACAACAGATAGACGTGAAATGGACCAGATATACCATTATTGCTATAATATGCAAGTTGTGGGGGGTTGAGTATGTATGTTGTTCTCATTGATAACAGTGGAATAACAACATTTGGATTGTGGCACCTCAGTATCTGAGAGAGTAGTAAAGGCCCTTGAGAAAATTAATTCAAGAAAAGGTGATGAGATGCATGTAGAAGAAATCTACAATTTTAAGGAACTCAAGATGAGAGAATAAAATATCCAAGAAAATGAAAATATTCATGGACCATACTTTTACCTAAAGGCAGGAGTGGAGGTGGTGACCTACAAAAAGACATAAGCATATACCTACCGTCATTTTCATTCAGTTTTATAAAACAGAAAATGTTCTATTTAAGGAAATAAGGATACTCTTGAAGAAATCTTGAAAGTGAAACAACAGGCTTTCAAATACAGTTTCTCAGAACAAAACTCATTTGTGTAGTTACAACTGACTGAAGCATGAGGAAGATAGATGATCCAGTCATGTTTATCATTTAATGATTTCAAGCAAGTATTTCATTTTGTAAAGAAAATGTTACCTAAAAGGCTCTTCTCAGATAAAGTGCCTCCCACTCATCTGTGTAGTTATATAAGAGGCTTCCAGAGCTATTACCATTAAAATTAACTTTGTTCAATTATGTGCAGAATATCACCATTAATCAAGACATAAAACAGGGAGACATGCTAAAGTAAAATATGTGATAGTGTCATGGAGTATGCCCTCTGCAGAGTTTCAGTAGATGAGGGATTTTCCCTTTATGACAGAGTTAGCCAGTTGGCCTAGTTTGCATATAGCATCACTGTGTTGATTTTATATAACCCCAGAACATTATATCTTGTCATTCAGATCCGCATTTGAAAGAGAGCAGTCTAACCACCCACATGAGCAATATGGATGAAAAATATAATATTTTCTAAATTCTGGCTTACATTTGAATAAAGAATCTATTTAGTTTATTCCTCAGTATGCATATTTGGATAGGCACTGGTTCATAGGAGTTAGAGTTACAAGAGATATTAGAGATTTTCTAGTCCAGCTGCCTTGTTTTACAAATGAAGAAACTGAGGTCTTCAGAGAATTTCCTTAAGATCACAAATATAGTAAATAGAGTTAGATTTGAACTCAAGTCTTTTAACTCTACCTCCAGAACTCATTTTCTTGTACCATCCTGCCCTTGCAGATAAACAGTGAACTGAACCAAAATTGGAGGGTACTGGGGACAAGATCACTTTTGAAAAATTGTTCGGTTTACTGCTAACAAAAAGAAAAAGGCTGTCTTTTAACACAGTAATTCTACTGACGATTCTGTATGGTTGTCAATCAGGAAATACCATAAAATCTTAAGAACCAAGTTAAAGGCGTCCCAAAAAACAATGAAAATACATATGATAAATATAAACTTCAGTTTATTACCCCAAAAAGTATCATGAAGGACCTATTAGGAATAGAAGGTGGACCAGACATACAGTGAGAGAGAGGTAACAAATAGATAGCCTGAATGCTACTCTCTGGTACTGACAAGATATTAAAAGAACCTTACCTTCTGTGGAAGATTTATGCAAAAAAAAACATTAAAAAAAAGTAATGCAAGATGAAAAGACATGAAGAAGTTACATTAAACACCAGAGGAGGATAGTGTCCTCTGAAGATGCCACAGTCCCATCAAAGAAATGTATGAGAATTATAAACAAACACTAAGTGAGATATGAGGGAGGCTAGTTCTTTACCAGGTAGAGCAATTAAGGAAGCCTTCCCAGAAGGGGTATTATTTGGTTAGGCTTCAAATATAGGTTAGAATCCCATAGACTAAGAATGGAAAATGGAAGCATGGTAAATAGAGGGGAAAAGCAAGATCAAAACCAGATAGGAAAGCAAGGGACATGTGTTAATAGCTCTCTTATACCCTTCTTTGATAGGCCTATGATCTCATTGATTAACATTCTCCTCTAGTTCGTGTTTTTCCTATCATATAATTATTTTCTAAATCTTTTCATAAATCCTCTGTTCTGATCATTATTTTTTATTGGCAGGGCATATGGTATGAGATGAGGCTGGCATTTAGGTGGCAGCAAGTTGTGAAGGGTCTTGAATGCCAGCTAAAGAACTTGAACTTTACTCAGTAGGCAGTATATAAGGAGGGAGTTGTTGAAAAATTTTGAGCAGAGGAGTGATACATCCAGATGTGTGCAGTTTATGATCAGTTTGGCAGTGATGTGCAAGATAAACTAGAAATAGAAAAAGCTTATGAGAAGTCTATCGCAAGAGGCCTGACGAGGCAACAGGAATAAAAAGAAGAGATGCAAGAATGATTGTGGAAGTAGAATTGCCAGAACCAAGTGATTGGTTAAATAGAACGAGGAAGAAATTGAAGGTAATGGGAAGATTTTGAGCATAGGAGACTAGGTGAGGGGTGGTACTACTGACCAAGTCAGGTAGAATCAGAATGAAGAATTAGTGCTAGAGTCATAAAAGACACTCAGGAGGCTCTGACTTCTGGAAGTTAGCAGATAATAGTGATAAAGACCAAAAAATTGAATAGTTATGTCATGGTCTTCAAAGGAGGAAAGGTCATTCATTTAACTCTAACAGTCATTTGTCAAGCACCTGTTAAATGCAAGGCATTGTGCATAGATTCTAAAGACACAAAGATAAAAATGAAGTAGCTCTGCCCTGAAGGAACTTGCATTTTGTATGGGGGAGAGGTAAAACATATATCCTAAAAGTAAATATAAGAGAATTTGAGAACACTAACAAACAATTAAGGAAATAGATAGATATTGAATTGAATGAGTGAGCAAAATTTATACTTATTATGTGGCAGGAACATTGTCATCAGGAGAGATTTCCTCTATGAGATGGCACTTTTGTTGAGCCTTAACAGAAGTTAGATGTTCTATGAGGTGAAAATTAAAGAAAGTATGCATAATGGACATAAGGGACTGCTTCTGTGGAGGCACAGAAATGGAAGCTACTGCTTTAAGTTCTGTTAAGAACCTAGCGCAGTCTGGCCAGAACATAGAATATGTGAAGAGAATTAAGATGAAATGTCTAGAAAAGCAGATGGGAGCCAGATCATAGAGGACTTTAAAAACTGGGCTGTGTTCAATTCTAGAAGCTGAAGCCACTGAAATTGACAGTCACATAGTCAGACCACTCTTTTAGGAATACTGATTTGTCAGCTCACGGAAGAAGAAACAGAACAATTAGGAACATAGAATCACAGATTTAAAGTTGAAATGGACTTAGTCTCATTTTATAGATGAGGAAACTGCATAGATAGATGAAATAAAGGAACAAATGACAGAACCAAGGCTTGAACCCAAGGCCTCTGGTTCCAGATCTAGCACTTTGTTTCTTTTAATGGTGCCACTGTCCTCGCAGTAATCTGAGGTCAAAACCTAGGAGCTATCTTTCACTCCTTTGTTTATCTATATCCATTCAGTTACCAAATTCTGTCAGTTCTCCCTCCATGTTTCTCATTCATTCCCTACTACCACCACCATGCTCCAGTTTCTCTTGACTTTTCACCTGGATTGCTACTATAGCTTCTTATCAGTATATGGTACACCATGCCCTTGCACATAATAGTCACTTAATAACTGTTTAATGGATGAATGAATGACTTAGTTTCTCCCGCTTTGAGTCACCATCCTTCCCACCATCCTATATACTGCGTGGCAAATTAAGTTAGGTAACTGTGACTCATTGGATAGTCAATCTTGGATTCAGGAAGATCTGAATTCAAATTCTGCCTTTTTCACTGCAACTCCCTCTTAGTATAACCTCTTCTTACTTAACTATTCCTTTGCACAAAAAACTTTTGTGCTTCTTTGTCATCCACTGAATGCAGGCTAGACTAACTTGAAAATGAAGGCTCATTGTGACCTGACTCCAGCCTTATCTCTCATTACTTCCCTAGGCATGTACACTATGCTCTTGTCACTATAGATTCTTGGTCTTTCTTTTTATATAAAGGAAAGAAAGTAAAAATTCATTCTGTGCCTTTTGATTTCATTTTTTACTTCATGTAAGCAGTTACTTAGCATTATTTCTTGCTGTCTCACATCTGGATTTTACTAGGGAAAATTATTGAGAAATGCTATAAATTTTGTGAAAACTTTCAGCTTCATCAGGAAAACTTCAAAGTTAAAAACAGATGTTTTAGCCAACTCTACTTGTATGCAAGCTGTCAGTATGGCGCAATTTCCAACCAAATTATAATCCAGCATTAAAACTGAGATCACAAAAATTACTTTACAGTACAATTTTATAAATAATGATCATTCATTGGGCCTAATTACTCGTTTTTGCTCTCCCCTTTCTCTTACTTTAGCACACTGTCTAGCAGATTTGTCTGAATAGGATATGGTCCTACTCATCTTGGATATGTGTTTGCCTTGATTCATTCCATTTGTTTCAGAGAAAACTGATGGATTTCAATCAACTCAGCAGGGGTATGAGAGGAATATAAGATATGAATTATCCCTAGATTTTAAAACATACATCTTTCCATTATGTTTAGAGGAATGGCTTCTTATAGACTGTACTACAGTCAGAACTATAAAATCACTGGTTCCAAAGATTATTCTGTCCATACCCTTGCTAGTTAACAAAGACTTTCTACATTGCAATTCAATAAGCAGAAATCAAGAAACATCAGTCCTTTCGACTATGTGACTGTAAGCAGACAATATAGGTGGATAGCTTTTCTGAAAAGTAAATGGTTTTTCGAAACCATTCTACTATTGTGTATAACATACGTGGCAGCTATAGATTTGACCATTTGTTGAGAAAGTTAAGATCACACAGAATTATTTTCAGTGGATTATAATGTACTTCTTTAATTGGAAAGAAACAAGAGAAAAAATTAAAATAAATAATTTGGTAATTATTTATCAATGTTCAGAAGGACAGAAATATAGTCATAAGTAGTTAGATTTGGTCAGCAATTAATTTTAAACCACCAGGAAAGTATTTCTAAAAAATTTTCCATACATGTTAATACAGATGTGCATTTTAGTAATATATTCATGAGTATATGAAAGGATTGCAGTTAAAATGACATTTTAAGTATTTACTGGATACCTCTAATCCCTGCTACTCTCAACTCTGAATGCCCCAAATCTATTAAAATCACATTGCAGGCTACTAATGTAATATGGGTGTCTAACCATGGCTCATACTAACTCGTATGTCTTTATGGCAGCATCTCTCCAGAATCAGTCTAATTTAATTGAAATAGATTTGCCTGTAGGAACAACTCTTGTTTAAAGAAGATTTCATTGTTTAGTTTTGCCTTAAGTAAATGCAGCCTTTTGTTTGTCCATAAAACATTTGATTAAATGTATACACTAATATGCGTAGTTCCTCATCCTTCCACTCGCAGCATATAAAATGAGAGAAGTATTACAGGTTTGTACTTTGTTTTGAGATCATGAATAATGGCATTTGCCCTGTAAAAACAGAGATGTGTTTTCTGGGGGTGGGGAACCTAAAAGGTTTTATCTTCTTGCTATCATTGATACTTAAGTTTCAAAGACTGTACCAAAATTACTCTTTAAAGATTTTTTTCTTAATTTGAGCTTAAATTTCATGAAAAATAATTTATTTTTCAAAATATTATTGTTGAAAGCCAGTAAGTTTGTTTTTAGTAATGATCACTGTTTTTACATCATGTGATAGTAATTCCCTGTATCCTTTCTGTGCCCCCTTCCTCCCCTCCGAGCTGTCCCAAATAGCTAAGAATGTTTTTGAAGGGGGGAAAATAATCAGTGCAAGTGATGAATGCATTGAAAAAAAAATGCATGTCCAAAATATGTAATATGTAATTGAGGGCCATTCATCTCCATGAAGGGCTAGGTTGTTGGGGCTGTCTTCTCATATCACTTCATTCAAATCATATTTCATCTTTATAATTCTATTATATTCACTTTTGGGGTTTTTTAGTGGATGGTTCTTATTTTACATTATTGTAGCTATTGATGTATTGTTTTCTTGCTTCTGCTTACATCACTCAGCATCAGTTCATGTAAATTTGTGGTTCTCTGTTTTCATCATGTAGTTTATTACAGTACAATAATATTTCATTAAAAAAACCAGTTAACTTTGGAAATATTGTTGTTTTTATTATAATGGCATGGGATAGCCATGAGCACTGTACATTTATCCAGCTATTTAACTTGTTCTTTATTTCTTTATGGAGGATTTTATAGCAGGATCTGTATAAGTCTTTTGTGTGTGTGTTCATCCTTCGTTGCTGAAGAAGACCATGCCATCAGAGAAATAATGGCATGACTTGCACTTGACTTTGTTTTGAGTGAAGGAGGGCTGTGCAGGTCACCAGCCTCACTTCTCCTCCAGAGTCATCTGAATACAGTGATCAGATATTCATCAGGATGACTAGAGGTGACCCAGGATGAGGCAATTGGGATTAAGTGACTTGCCCAAGGTCACAGCTAATAAGTATCAAGTGTCTCGGGTGAGATTTGAACTCGGGTCCTCTTGACTCCTGCACTGGTGCTCTATCCTCTGCACCACCTAGCTCCCAAGTCTTTTATATGTTTTAGTAGGTGGAGTCCCAGGTATTTTATTCATTTTTTAGTTATTTGGAATTGGATTTTCCTTTGTATTTTTGTTTCTTGGGTTTTGTTATTATTATTATCTAGAAATGCTTTTGATTTTTGAGATTTTATTTTGCAACCTGGAACTTTGGTGAAGCTATTAATTGTCCCAGTTAGTTATCTTTGCTGATTCCCTAGGATTTTCTAAGAATACCATGCTATCATCAAATTGGTTTAGTTTCATCTTCTCCTTACCTGTCTTATGCCTTTTATGTCTTTATCTTATTGCTGCTTCTGGCGTTTCCACAACTATTTCAAATAATAGTGGGGAGAGTGGACTTGCTTGTTTTCAAGGATGCTTTTCAATGCTTTCCATATTTATTGGGAAAAGTTCTAATGCATACACATCACATAATGATGCTTTGTATGATTTTTTTTAAATCCTTTTATGTCTATACTTTGTAGGGTTTTTAGCATAAGGCTAAGCATGTAGGCTTTTTTCTGCATCTATTCAGATGATAATGAGTTTTTGGATGTTTTGGTTTTTGATATGATTATGTTGATTGTTTTCCTAATGTTGGAACTGGGAGTAAGGTTTGGTTTTTTTTAATTCTGTTTATTATTTTAAATCAGTCCATTCTAGCCAAATGTCTCCAAAACAACATATGCACAACTAAGTGTACTCAAAACTGCATTTTTAAAGTATACCATGTTAATATTGAGCAATGTTATAAGTTTTATTTAACAGTCTTTATGGCACCTCTTTAGTGTCATTCAAAAGAGTAGGCATTAGTGCCTTACACATAATAGTATTTCATAAGTATTTCACAGAATCCCAGAAATTAGAAACAACTTTAGAGACCATATACTCCAGCTCAAATCTAAATAAGTCTTCCTTCCACGACATTCTGGGCCAACCTTTCATCCAGCTCTTGTTTAAATACCTCCAGTGAGGGAAAATCCACTGAAGCAGCCCCATTCCATTTTGTTAGGAAGTTTTTCTTTCCTTAGTTTCCCCCATTCCTCCTGGTTATGGTCCCTGAAGAAAATGTCTCATCCTTCTTCCAAAAGGAAGAGCTTTTCTTATATTTGAAGATAGCTATCACATGCCTTCTAAACCATAATGACTGTATTTTATTACTTGACTTCTTTTGGCATTAATTGGGGGGGGGGGGGAATTAATTTTCAAAACACAAAGCAATTATTGAGCAAGCTTAAAAGTGTCAATTGTTACAAGCAAAGAAGCATGCCACGATGTTTACCTTATCTTTTTCACACTGAGAAAAGTAAGGTTAAATCTTAGAAAAGGGACAGTGGCTCTAATTTGAAGGTTGGGTCTTATAATGTAATTCAGCTACACAGTGAAAAATAAAGAGGCCAGCAACAAATTCAGAAGGTTATGTGTTTAGACAATAGGGTAAGATGTAATATTATTTTTATGATGTGTATATTTTCCTTTCCTAGGCAATGTTGGATGTTGCAGCAAACCAAGGGTGGTTGGTAACTGCTCTGAATATCACCAGTCTGATTCAGATGCTAATCCAGGGTCGATGGATAAGTGACTCTTCTCTTCTTACACTGCCAAACATAGAGCTGCACCATCTTCATCTTTTCAGGTACAGAATCCTTTTGTTTGTGTGTGCTTAATGCCTTATTCAGTCATTGATTTTCTCCATAGCATTTAAAATTAGCAGTTGGGAACTTAAATTTCACATTATATTTTAGATTGTGCCTTGTTTCAATTAAAAAGATCCCTTTTGGTTTTTGTGACCAAGGCCATATCGTAGTTTTTAGGATTCTGTTCCCACTTTTTACCTGATCTCTGCCTCCAGGCTTTCCTGGCTTCCTTCAAGTTCTACTTTGTGCAGAATTCCCCTTATGTTCCTCCTTGATCTTAGCACTTTACCTCAGAGATTATCTCCAATTTATCCTGTATCTATTTTTTTATACATATTTGTTTATATATTATTTCCTCCTTTAGACTGAGCTACTTGAGAGTAGGGACTGTTTTTTTGCCTTTCTTTGTATCCTCTTCAATTAGCACAGTGCCCCACACATAGTAAATATTTAATAATTGCTTATTTACTTAACCTGATCTGATTTTAACCTCTTCACACCTCCATTTTTTGTATATATAAAATTGGATGAAAAGTTCTTCTATCATTAATAGGTTACTCTTTAGGACTATTAAAAAGTCCTCCTTTAAGCTTATGTTGTTAAATGCTTTTGACATCCAAGATAACCTAGTTTTGCCAGTTAAGACTTGTTGACCAAAAACAATAACACAAGTCCGTGAGACATTCTGTGACAAGTTCAGGGGACCCCTTATCAGACATGTTGGATTCATGATTCCTTATCAGACATGTTGGAACTGAGAACTGGTCCATGACCATTCCAAGGCCACCCTGAAAATCTGTTAAGCCAAATAAGATTGCACACCAACAGCAGAGTGGTTTTGATGGGGTATTTGGGCCCTAGTCCTAAGATCATTTCTCTGAAAGTAGGCCCTTATCCTGTGAGAAAATTTTCCATTGTTGCAGAAGACATTCTTTTATCAGAAGAGACAGGTGTGCCTAGCCCACAGATGTTTGTCCCAAGACAAAAAGAACTCTCCCTCACACCAGATCCTCAAGGTCCATGCCTCTGACAACTCCCTCAATATCTGGTATACTCCCTACACTTTCCCATTTCCCTTTTCTGTGTAAGTCCCAGCACCAAACCTCACTCTCTCAAAGGTTTCCTAAAGATTTTTGCCCGTTTTTACTAATTTACAATAAATTTTTTGCCACTAGGCAAAGAGATAGCTTGACTGTGTGAATTCATTCCAAACAACTTTACCTTTGGCATTCACAGGAACCCAGCACCCCCAAAACATCATCAGTTTTAATTACATTTGAAAAAGAATTTATATTAGTATTATAGCATTTAACATTGAGATCACATATATATAAATGGCATATGTACAAAAGAAGTCATGATTGTGGTGGTGGTAGGTCGGTAGGTAGGTAGCACAATGGATAGAGCACTAGACTTGAAGTCAAGAAGGCCTGACTTCAAATCTAGACTCACACAGTTATTAGCTGTGTGACCCTGGACAAGTCACTTAACCGCCTGCCTCAGTTTCCTCATTTGTAAAATGGAACTGATGGTAATTTCCCAGGGTTGTTATAAGGATAAAATGAGATAACATTTGTAAAGACTTTCACACACCTCAAAACTCCGTACAAGTACTAGCTATTATTATATCTCGTCTATCTGATGGGCAGTGTAACATGGTAGCAAAAAAGCCAGCTTCAGAGTAAAGAAAATCTGTTTTCATTGTCTCACAATTCTGCCATATACTGACTGTGCGTCCACGAGCAGGTCACTTAACTTCTGTGTCATAGGGAACTGTCTTAGATCAGAGGTGTCAACCTGCATTGATAGAAGGAGCTTCCTGACTGGAAGTTCTCAGTTTCCCATTCCCCAACAAAAAGCCCCCTCCCCCCAGATTTGCATAATGGAACAACATTGGTACTATACATAACTGTTGTTATGTAAACAAGCAATACGATTTGTTTGTCCCAAATAAGTGGGATATGTATGTCCTAAACTCTTGGTATCACAACTGTTACTGACGCAGAGATTCCCATGCTACATTCTTAATTTCATGTTTTCTGAAGACTTGAGTCAAATAATCATATTGAAGAGGTTCATTTGTGACCATAAAAAAAAAAAGTCAGCCACAGGAAGTGATAATTCTACTAAATGGCTTGAAAGAGTTAATGCACATCTAGAAGATTGAACTTGTACCCAGAAACCAACTTCCCCAACAAACTCTCACTTCATTGCCCACAAATATTTACTGATTTATAATTTTTACTCTAATTGTAGTACAGTCAGCAGTTGTTTTATAACTGTGTGACCTCAGCAGTTAAGTACCTTTGAAAGGGTTCTCATTTGAGGGATACATGCTCTCCCTTCTATGTGCCTTCATCAACAATCTTCATGAATTCCTGTGACTGAAAATGCTCATCACTTGGTAGTCAGCCTTTTTCCGATAAGTCTCGGAACTTTAAAGTATAATTCTCTGTGAAAAATACCATAGTGGTCTTAGAACACGCTTCCATCTACTCTGTATGTATTTTGTGTGTACACAGTTGTTGGCACGATTCACTCCCCCTCCCCACACTTGAACTTCTTGCCTTTCTTGCATCCTCTGTGCTTGGCATGGTACCCAACCCCCATAGTAAGTGCCTAATTATTGTTTGTTGACTGTTGTTAAGTAGAACAAATTCTTTGTTGGATAATCTTCATTTATGGTGATCTAGAACTTCTTTGTTGTAATATATTGTGGTCATATTCACAGGAAATGGAGCCAAGGAAAAAGAAAGGGTCCACCTGGAGGTTACCAAGGTCCCATTGAGTGCCTTCCTGAATTAATTGCTGCTTGTGAAGGAAAAGAGAAAATATTCAATTCCATTGTAGGTGGAGACCTTCCAACTGCATACGTGACACAGGTGAGAGTCTCCTCCATGTGTGCTGTGATTGAGGAGCAGAAGCAGTTTTAAGAATGGTTTTGTACTTCTTCGAAAACACAGTGGTATCAGTGAGCATGTCCTCAGTCATAGGTGTGGTGTCTGTTACTGGGACACCATTGCCAAGGAATGCCCTGATCAGTCTACATGGGAACCAGGAGGATGGAGGGATATGAGAACCGTGCAGAGAGTCCTTACCAGTCCCTCGTTTTATTCTTTCAGATACATTGTCTTGCCCTTCTTACAGTGTGTTGCTCTTATTTTTCTTTATTCCTAATAACCACTGATCCTATGTTTCTTGAGTAATTTGTGTTATTTTGATTTCCTTGCCACCTAGGAAATGTGAACCAACTTTTAGCATGAACAGCATTTTTCCAGTTTCACTGTTCATTTTATTGTGATGATGGTAGGGGTAGGGTTTTTTTTTTCTTTTAGCAATAGTGTTAGACTTTATGTATTACTTTATAGGTTATAGACTTTATATATATATCAATGCTCCTAGAACCTAAGGTGTTTTTTTTAAATGAAACTTAGTATTTGCTCACAGTATGATTTTTGTAAGAAGGTGAATTTGTTTTCTGTTGAAAGACTATGTGAGTCATCTCTTTGTGTTTCTTTCTGGAAAGGTGAAAGCTACATAGTGTCAAGAAAGACTGCATACCACAGGCTTTTGTTTCTTCAACAGTTTTTTCTCCAAAGTATCCTATAATAAACATTCAGTATTCATAATATGATTGACATATTGATGTATTGCAAATATAGATATGAAGGAAGGAAAACCTTAGAACCAAGTGTGTAGGTGGATTTTTTTAAGAAGTTATTTTTGTGCTTGGGTCATGAAAAGTAAAAATATATGACTGACTGTTCAGTTTCTGTTGAACCCAAAACTGGCACCCAAAAAAAATCTAATATCCATAATAAATGTCTGTATTCTAACTAAATTACCATCAAAATTTTGAATAAAGACAATTTATTTAAATCAAAACAAGGCTTCTTTTAACAACAACAGATTTCTAACATAACATACATTGATTTCAGTCCAAGTTTTAGATGTGATGAAAAATTAGAACATTGTTATAATTAGTTCAGGGAGAACTCAGAAGTAAACTTACTTAATTTATTTGCATAAATTGCCATTCTGTTATCTTTAAAACCAAATGCAAATTGGCTCTGTCTGATATGATGATGGTTATTTGGCTCAAAAGTGCTTCAATTTGCAGAGCAATCTGGTGTCGTCTCTGCTGTGAGGCAATCCCAGGTAACATACAAATCCTGAATTATTCCAGAAATTAGTATGTTTAAAGCATCAATTTAAGTGCTAATTGCAGTAGTAATGAGAAAAAGCAGTACGACTGTGAGATTTGCATCTACTGCCCCATCAGTATGCCTGGAACGACTGCTGACTGGCAGAGGATTTGGTTGCTAATTAAATAATTGTATGCACGGCAGTGTTCTTGCCTGATTCAATAGATGAAGATTAATCCTCAGATAAATATGTTTGGCTGGTATTGAAATGTCTTAGCAGTTTCTTCAAAAATAACTCATGTTTTATATACATGAAACCGTGTGTGTATGACATATACACACATGTATATACATACACAAATAGGCATATCTATGCTTTGTATGTCCAAAAACATGAATTGCATAAAGGTTTAAAGATTATACTGACAAAAATCTAATTTTATTCTGCCTTAGTGAAATAATATCCCAACAAGCTAGAAATGGGAGTTGTTGTCTTGGCACCCAATTTGATGGCACGAGTAGAGGTGGGGGAAAAGGTGAAGTCTCACTTTCTATAGAAAATGCCTCTACCGTGCCTCACAACATTAAATACTTCACACAGGAATGTGTGTATTTATATGTCCTCATCCTCCCTTTCCCACTTGGGACACTCTTAGAACAACTCTCACTAACTGATTTTGGTCTCCACTCAGTGACTGGTGTGCTGTAGGTGTCTTCCTGTCATTATCAACCCAGAGGCACAGCATGGGTGGCTGCTTCAAGGACGTGATCATTTCAGTTTAAGATATAGTATAAGTCATCGTTTCAGATGGCCAAGACTAACAAAAGGACTAGAAACTGAAATGTAAAATGATTCCAAAAAATAGTAACTTGGATTTATATTTGTTAGATTACTTAGGGGTAGTTTGATTCATCAAGCTACTTCATTTCAATTGGATGTAATTAGAAGCACTAAAAAAATCTCAAAAAGGAAGTCAGAGCCTACAAGGAAATTTGTAGGAAAAACTAAAAGGACTTTTTTCACATATGCTTGAATGATAAGTTTTAGGATATAACTGTTAAAGTTGTCATTAAACAAAGGTTTTATTGGGACATTGGCACCACCGTTACAGTAAATATTGCGAAATCAAGACAGCAATTAATTATCAAATTGCTTTGGGGACCTTTTTGCAATGTCCTTTCACATGGGAATTAGAACCTCATTTCCCACTGCTATCTTTCAATTAAAAAAAGCATGGATGAAACCATTGATTGTTCATTGATTGCCTTGACATGTACCATCATTGTTGGCTTTCTCAGAATGATATTTTTCTGGAGCAACCAAGTGGCTCCATGAAATGCTTTCTTTTCAGAAAACTAAAACCAGTTTCAGGAAAATGTACTTTCATTGCCAGTGAGCCTTGAAAAAAATTACAGATCATCAGTATTCAGTGAATGCGCCTAAACCAAAAATAACACTATGATTCTGGCATGCTTCAGGTTGGGTGATAGGTTCCTGAATTCTAAACCCCAAGATATGCCTTCTGCTTTAGAAGGTAGAAGGATATCAGGACACATAATTCTCAAAAATATTTTAAACATTTTAGAAGTCAGCGTATTTTGCCATGTAGTAAAGGACTATCCCAGTTTATAAGTTGTTTGAATGTTATCAGTAAGATAATGACCCTAAAGTATATATATCCTCTTTATTATGTTAATAAAGCTTTCAAAAAACAGGACACAATATTTTCTAGTTAATCATCCAGTTTTAATTGACAGGGCTTTCATATTTGTTCTTTTTTTTAGGCTTGGAATTTCTTGTCTCATTTGCCAGTGATAGATGTTGACTTGAGCATTAAAGGCTCGTGGGATTCAGCTGAGGGACAGAACGAACTGTGTATCCCAACTTTGGCAACAGATGGACGAGATGACAAAAAATGGATCAAGTTACACGCTGATCAAGAGTATGTGCTTCAGGTCAACTTGCAGAGAGTCCACATGGGGTACCAGAAGGTATAGTATTCAGTTTCCATTCTCAAATACTCTGCCCCAGATACCAGCACACACCACCATGCATATCTCTTAGATGACTAATGCTGTCATGTAATTCATGAATTCTGTTTTCTCAGACAGCCTTAAGCAGACAGAGTCTAGTCTTTTGACATTAGTCATTGCTCCTCACGTGCGTTTGTCCTCTACCAACATGTGTAATATGGTGCCTCCGAAATTACTTGAAAATCCTAAATACTTCATTCTTCTCTGCTTCTTAAACCTGAATTAATTTGATCCCCTAAGAATATTAAAACTCATACATATGAATGTGTTTTTAACAGCATAATACATGAAGTATAAAACCATTTTCTCTCATTTTAGTTACAAACTATATTTTACAGCATTGCCTTCTTCTAGCAGAAGTTCTCACTAATATTAAAAGTTCATTAGGCCTTTCTCCTCTTTTCCCCCTATGGTCACATACCAAAAAAGTATATTTACTATTTCAGTAATTTTCCATTACTAAGATATCATTTGCAGTTGCTGTTTCTTCAAACCTCTTCTCTGGATTCCTGTCTTCAATGAAAACATGTCTTCATAGTTATAGCCACAAACATGTCTGTGTTTTACCTTGAAAATCTTGACTTAAACCTAAGTAAAATCATTTCAAAACAATAAAGTAGGAAAAAGTTGAGGCCAACTACTTTTGTTCAGTTTAATTCTTTAAGAGACAGTATTGATATAGTAGAAAAAATGCTAGCCTTGCAGACAGAAGACCTACATTCAATTGTGCCTCACATAATTTCTAGCTATTTGCCCAAGAATAAGTCACTCAAACTCTCACAGCCACACTTTCCTCATCTGTAAAATGGGGATAATGTTGTTGACACTGTGTATGTCACAGATTGTTGTGAAGGGTGCGCCTTGCAAACGTTAAAACACTATCTAAACTGAGTTATTTTCTTTTCAGAAGACAAAAGTGAGGGTAAATTTTTTAAGCACAACCAAAAAAAAGCTGGAAAAAAGTCCCAACTCTATTAACTCTTAGTTTTTTTTTTCTTCTCTCCTAGGGAAAACAAGACAGCAAAGCTGTTGCTCCTAGATTTCCCAAATCCAAGGATGAAGGGTGGTTTTTGATATTAGGCGAGATAGATAAAAAAGAACTTGTTGCTTTGAAAAGAGTGGGGTACATCAGAAATCGAAATTCTATCTCTGTTGCTTTTTATACTCCTGAAATATCTGGAAGGTAAGATGAACTTCATAACCAATATTCCCAAAGATTTAGAATTAGATTTTTACCTCACTAAAAAAAAAAAAATGTCTGTAGCAGTTCCGAAAGTATGGTCTAGGGACCCATGGTGGTCCCCTGAGACTCAGGGGAACCTTGGGCTCAAAACTGTTTTCATGATAACACTAAGACATTTTAATTTTAACATAACAAGTCTCAGGAGATATAATTTATATGAGCAAAAGCCTTTTGGGAGGTACTCAATAATTTTTTAGAGTATAAAGGGATCCTGAGACCAAAAAGTTTGAGACCTACTGATATGCAGTGATGTTCTATTTTTGTTTCTTAGGTATATCTATACTCTTTATCTCATGAGTGACAGCTATCTTGGCATGGACCAGCAGTATGACATTTATCTGAATATCATCCCAGCAAGCATTTCAGCACAGGTCAACACCGAGGTCTCTGATGCCTTGACTGACCTGGCTGTGAAGTAACCCAACCTGAACAATGCATTTGAAAGAAGCGGTTGTGAAATCTGGCCTGGCCGTTCAGTCTTCTGGACAACATTGAAATTACTTGATGTTTGCCTTAGTGGAATCAACTTCTAACCTCAAGACACCTTGGAAATTGAAAAGTGGCTGCTGTATTGACTCTAGTAACCCAGAGTTAGCCACAGTGGCCTTATAAAAGTTGCCTTTTGTCATTTTGTCTTCATTGGTTTCTTGAAGCATAAAATGAGTAAGCATGTAGGAGAATATTTTAATTTGTGTACATTCAAAATGATATTCTTTATTTAGAAATTATTCATTAACCTTTCACTGTTGTACATGGTACTGTTTACACAAATACTTGCTTTTTTTTCTAATGAAAATTACACTGAGGAATGAAAATTCAACACTATTAGGGAATGTTACAATAGTTTACAACCCTATAGTGTAAAAAGTGTAGGATAAATCTGAGATAATATCTAATTTGTTAGTATAATTTATACTTTTAAGTGTGAATCCCACACAACAACCATCTAAAAAATCTGACATGAAAGTACACTAAGGAGTCTAAATGATGATTACCAGGTGAACAGGATGTGTTCATTTTGGAAAATGTAAACACTATAACTGATGGAAATAAAATGTTTAGAATACTCCCCTGTGGCAAATATATTCATTTACTTCTCCCCGTAATATGACCAGTTTTTCTTTTTGTCCTCTTTTCTTTTATTCTCTTCTCCAAATACCCATTTTCTAATGAGGAAACATTAGAATTTTTAATATATCTGATAATACATAACAGGTTATGTTCTATAACCCTATCTCTGTATCTGTCTGGCTTTGATAATATTGGAACAGAGAAATAGAAACCTTTTAGCTTCTAAAAGTCACTTTTTCCTTCTGAGTTATCAAATTTTTCATATCCAATGATATTTCATCCCCAAGAGAAACTTTTCCAAAATGAAAGTTAGTAGAAGAAATGAAATATTTGTTAATATAAGTCTTATTTGAATAAAATTGTGTTCTATAGATAAAAAAACAGAAAGAAGGATTTTTCAAAGTAATCTGAGGCATTCTTTGTCTTCTGATTCAAAATAATTTAAAGGTATTTCTTAACTAGATATTTCATATACATTCAATCCTTTCTCTTGCCAAAAAAAAAAAAACAAGGAAGTTGACTCTCCAAAATTTCCTAAAATTATTGTGAACAAAGTAAAGTTGATACGTTTCATATGTTCTATTGTCAAGTTTCTTTCATGTGTTAATTCTGCTTTTCTTCTTTGCAGAGTTTATTTCCCCATCTAAATTAGCATTTTGTCATTGTTTTATAGGCAGTTGTTAGATTTGGGGAGGAGAAGGCATCGAATCACCAAAATGAAGATTACATAGCCACACTTGAACAAGTATTTATGAGTTATCTACTATGCAGCAGGGCCCCTGCACTGCACAGAAAATACAAAGATAAAAGCAAACCAATCCCTCCCTCAAGAAGTATTCATTCTAGTGGTAATTTAATAATAATAATAATTAGCTAATCCATTTGAGAACTTCATTAGATAAGCTGTATTACCTTTCCATATTGTTAGCATCTTAAAATTAAAAAAAAAGTTTCCACAGACATGTATCTGGCACCCTAAATTGAAACACTGACATTGTGGATCTCACCCCATAGAGAAAAAAATAAAAAGACATACTTAGGACCAACCTTGGTATGATTCAAAGTGAGATCAGTAAAATTACACAATTTAGCTAAATTGGTGAGACTGGGAGAAATGAAAAGATTTTTATCATAATAATGTGGAAAGGGAAAAGAAATGATCTTTTTTTTTAATCAACCCTAAAGACAGTATCTGCATGGGAGCTAAGATTCAGTAGAATATAAGCTTCTTGAGGACAGGGGCTTTTTTTGTCTTTGGATTCCCCATGCCTAAATTGCTGGTACATGTTAGGTGCTTAATAATGCTTGTTGAGTTTAAATCTAAATTAAGATCAGTTCAGACTAAGCCCTACTACCAATCATCAGCCAAGGAAGGTGCACATGGACTTAGAAGTGTAGTTTATTTCAATGTGTAACTCAAACTAGTCGTCTGTGACTATTCTCATTCATTAATCAACAAAAGTTTTTGTGTTGAGTGCCGATTGTAACAGCCCATGTGTCAACATAATTAGAATAGTGCTACTATTTTCAGCTCTGTAAATCATTAGCTTCTCATCACTTGGTAGCCAAGATTCCCACCAGTACTCGAAGGCTTCTTTTTTTACCTATCTTGAAGAGGAGTCCTAATTACCTAGAAAAGTTAATTTTTCTGCAGAAAACCCCGGAGGGATTTATTTTGTTGAAAAATGAGTAATTCTGGCAGTTGTTTTGATGGGCCCATGTTTTAAATCAGTCTGATGAAGCTTCTTATCCAATGCCCTGGTCTAACTTCATCCCTCACTCCTGGCGAGCAGAGAGGACCCCTGCTTTTAGACCTTGTAACTTTCATTTCATGGTGCACTGTTTTTTATTCATCTGGAATCCCTCACATCAAATCAGACTAGAGCAATGCAGTACAGATGTTCACGAAGAGTTCATTCATTCAACAGATATTTGTTGCACATAGTGATAGAGTGAACTTCTGGAATTAATGAACGTGTTTGTCACTGGAGCCAAATGTGAGTAATTTAAGTAGCAGGATAAACACAAGGACTCAAATAAACTGTAACCTCTATGTTCTTTAAAACTATGGCACAGAAAAGATTTCTTCATCCTCACTCCCTGGGGAAAAAGTGGGGGTACACACACACACACACACACACACCACATCTGATGGGAAGTTTTACTATATTTGGTTCCCAGAGAAATAAAAAATGGTAAAAACTTGAACTTTGATAATGTTCTTCACAGTGGATTTATTTTTACCTTATCTGTCAGTTCAATCCTGCAAAGTCTTTCTGGATCTCAAAATATTGTGCAAGATGTCAGGATACACACAGTTACTACCTTCCCATAGCAACTTACAGTCAAAGAAAGGTGAAAACTACATACTAGATTGTGACATACACGAAGGTAAGGTCCAGAATGCTCCTAACAAATTCTGGGAAATAGAAATCACTTCCTCTCTGAAACTGTACATATACATATACTTAAGTGCAGATCAATACTATTAGAGAAAATTTGTTTCCTCACTAGAAATCCCCCTTCAGGGTCTGTACTTAAAAAAAAAAAATTACATGTGTATGTACTTGATTTACTTTTCCACCTACAAGTTATTCCCACATTTATCAGTAGATCATAAACTCCTTGAGACCAGGAACTCTGTTTGCCTTTTTATTTCCTGTACTTCATAACTGCCTATTTCTTTGAGTTGTTGCATAACTCAAATTGTAATGAACTGAACTGGCTGACCAGCACCACACTTTCTGGGTAGAGCTCTCAAACCCAAGGATGAAACAGCGCCTTGGCCCAAGTACTCAGTATGCTTTGCATAGAGCATAGTTTCTCTTTACCAAAGATTCAAAATTTAGTTGTACTGTCATTTCAAAGAAATGGACCACTAATCTATGTCCTTTAGCTATAAGCCTTCAATCCCTTATGTCAGGGCAAGTCAATAAATAAATGTGGGATAGTGAATAGAGCTTGGTCTTGGAATCAGGAAACCTGGGTTTGAATTCTACATTAGATGCTTGTTAGTTGTGTAACTGTGGGGCAAGTCACTTGACCTCTCTGAGCCTCTGTTTCCTCAGCTATGAAATGGGAATACTAGTGCTAGTACTGCCTGCCTGCCTTATAAACTCGTTTAAGGAAAGAACTTCGCAATCACTAAATTCTGAGGCAGAAAATTTGAGATTATGGTTTCATGAATATGTTCTGTTCTATCAAAGACTTCAAAAGTTATTGAGTTTTGCTTTTATTCCTAGCAGTGTTGGAAGCCTCTTTATAATGAATGCTAGATAGTAGGGATGCTTCCATCAAGTTTTATACTTGTCATTTCAACTCCATATCTATGGTCATTAGTACACTTTGTGATTTTCCAAGGATCAAATGGTTTGTGAATTTCACCATCAGAAGCCTTCTATCTGTCCAGCATTCCACTTTGCACTGATCCTCCTGCCAATATTTTCATACAGTCTGATGCGCTCTTATTTTGAAAGCTTGATATTATAAAAGGCCATTTGATTTGTAACTGAAACAGATTAAAACTCTTGGAATGTCTATTCAAATTTTGACTTAATAGGGCACTGAAACGACAATGGGTCAAGCATTTGAGCCAAGAAAACCAGGTCTGAATGATTGCTTAATTTCTCTTTCATTCTCCTGCAAATTGAAGGTTATATTAAAACACATTTGAATCAAAGTCCATCAGTAGTGTTGTGTCTGTAAATAAGCTTCAGTTGTTTCATTTTAAGAGACTTGTGGAAAAGCTGCAAGTCCTTTGGATTCATCCATCTTTAACTAAACATGGCAAAAATCCCTTATTAATTGTAAAGACTGGCTTTCCTAAGCCCATATTTCTTTATTTGGGGGAATATATTTATTTATTATCTGTATCAGTATAGCAATTCATCCTTTTATCAGAGGCATAAATCTGCAATTGCTGTAGTATATGTTGAAAGAAAAGGAGAGACAGACAGGGTGCACATTTATTGTGTTTACATGATAAACTGGGAAAGAGGACGATACCCACCCATGGACCAGGCAACTTAGCTTAGTTGTGCAACAGGTCAGAGAATAAGTTGGAAGTGGAGAGTGAGTAGCATGGTCTGATCACTTGGCCCTTCTTGTGATATGGCAGGGATTTGCCTATTACTGAGTAGGACTCAGAATTAAGTCCACCCCCCAGCAAGGCTAGGCAGCCAGCTTGCAGTTGGATCAGACCCGAGTGATCCAAAAGTGGGAAATGAGTGAGCATCATGACTGGGCCTTCTCATGATATGGTGGGTCTAGGCAGAGATTCACTAACCACTGAGTCAGCCATTTCCTGATGTGGTGATGAAACAGAATGGACAGTACGCCAGAAGTGAAGAGTAATAGGGAACTTTATGTAGCACGTTGAAGTTTACAAAACACCTTATATTTATTACACATTATAAAAAGCATGTAGCCCATCAAGTCCTGAAATCAAGGAAAGATGGAAAGAGCCAGACTTAGCCTTAAGAAAAGAAGGCAAAACAGTGACATGAGACTCTACAAATACACAATATAAACCAAAAGCAATGGATGGGACTGATTTTTTGAAATAACATTCAGCATACTGAAATGCTTATTTAGATGTTGTCATCTTCTAGGTAGTCCCCTTAAGTACTCACGTGGCACATTCTAATTATCTCGAGTGATGACATCTTCATGAAATAAGATGAATGGATCAGTCTGTGTAATAAATACAATTTGTGGCTATAAAGAAGTGAAACAAAATTCTAAACAACCTCCAAAAATGTCTTAAGTTCATGAGATAACTTTGACAGGCAATATGTATTGGAGTATGTAAAGTTTGCTTTATTTCTTTAAGTGAGCCTGTGGAGTCATAAATATCTATTACAATAAGCAGCAAGAAACATTAAATGCTCATTGTATAATGAGCGCTATGGTAGGGTACAAAGTTTAGATACACTCCCTCCCTTAGGGGACCTCAGATTGTGTAAGCATTATTAGAAAGATGACATTAAACAGTTTTCTTTCCATCTCCACAGAGAGCAGGGAAAAGAATGTGGTTTAGGTTCCAGAAGAGTAAGTTTGATTTGATCCTACAGAATATCATATCAATAGAATCATTAAACAGTGACACAGACTGCCAGGGGCACTCTCCATCTATAAAAATCATTAAAAATACACAAGATAACCATCTGTCATGGGTGATTTAAGCCCTCATTTCTGAAAGCAAGTGGACTGGACCAGGTGATTCCCTAAAGCTCCTTCTAACTACCATGAATTTCTCTCAGGGATATGATCCATTCTTAAAAATTATAAGACACCAATGATTAGCACTAGATAACAGAAGTGTTAGATATAGCTTATTACAGAGATGAAGGATCTGCTAGCATTAGGCAGGCATCACCTGTACACAAAATTGGTGTTCTTGGGAATCTCAGGTTAACGTCCTAAACAATATTACCAGACCTTCCTTTGCACCTTCTCTCTGGAAATGTTCCATGAAAAATCAGTTGATTCAATCTAATTTAAATCAAATATTCCATACTATTTTCATAGTAAAAATATCATGTACTTTTAAGAGTTCCTAAAACATTATTTAGGATTAAGAGTTAACATTTAATAGAGATTTTTCTAACATAGGTTTGAGCAGATTGCTCCCCACCTTCCTCACTTTACTCAAAAAACTGCAGTGTTTTTCTGTTTCCCTCAGAGTCAAATATAAAGTTCTCTGGCATTTAAAGCTCTTCATAACCTTGCCCCTTCCTACCTTTCCAGTCTTTTTACACAATGGATAGAGACTAGACCTGGAGTCAAGAAGACCTGTGTTTATATCATCCCTCAGACACTTACTAGCTGTGTGACCCTGGGCAAGTCATAGCTCTTTGCCTTAGGTTCCTCAACTATAAAATGGTGGTAATAATAGCACCTGCCTTCCAGGATTGTTGTAAGGATCAAATAATATAATATTTGTAAAGCACTTAAAGTGCCAGGCACATAGTAAGGGCTATGTAAATGTTATCTTTTTTTAATTACAATATATTTGGAGGCAATGTGTTTAGATCTCTGACTTCACTAATGTAATGAACTTCTGGTGTAGAGACTCCTTAAAATTATTAAATTTAATATATTTACTGTAAATGTGAAGATCATTAAAAATACATGAGATAACCATCTGTCATGGATGAGTTAAGCCCCCATTTCTGAAAGCAAGTGAACAGAATGAGGCAACTCCCTGAGACTCCTTCTATTATACTTTTTTCTCAGGATATGATGATAGGAGAATATAGATAATTAGCATTAAATATATCTATAAGGCAGAAAATATCACTTATATATAAGATTAGAACATTCTATTCAATTGTGGCATGCTATAGAAAATCATTTGTGAAAGACTACTGTTCCCTTACATTTTCAGCAAGAATACCCTCAACGCATGTGTAGATTATACTCAAAGATTTTGTAAGGACGAGAAGGTAGATACATGAATTTGTAAAATTAATGTCTCATGTCCATCACCTTTTTTTGGTTATTCATATTGTTTGTGATTTTTTTCCCCATTCTTTTCATATCTTTCCCTCCCTGAGGCATTTTATAAGACAACCCTTCAACACTTTCCAGATTGTGAACCTACACTGAAATGAACTGCTCCTCCCAGATTTGTCTTAAATGTGCCCCAAAATTCTGTGTCCACTGAAATACTGAAGCATATTTCATTCTAAGATGTTTTATTTTTATCATTTCTATTCTTTTTTCTTTTTCTTTCTTTTACTCTCATATATTCTTTTGCTTTCTCTCTTTCACTGTCTCTCTCTTTGTCTTCTCTCTATCCCTCTGTTTATCTCTCTGCCTCTGCCTCTCTTTCTCACACATTATGAGAAGGAACGGGTAAAATATCTAAAATATCCTGTCTACCCATAGAGACCCCAGTCTCAGAATCAAGAAGACCCAAGTTCAAGTTCTGCCACTGAGTCTTTACTCTGGCCCCTGAGAAAATCACTCAACCACCCAGTATCCTCAAGCATTCTCAAAAACTATATATTACCCATCAGTTGCCAATCTCCATTCATAGATTGTTTCCTCATTAACATTTCCTTATAATTCCTAGATTGAAAACATTGCACTTGGAGTCAGAAGGACATTAATTCAAGTATGAGCACAGACACTAGCTATGTGACCCTGGGCAAGTCATTTAACTGCTGTCTGCCTCAGTTTCCTCATCTACAAAATAAGAACAGTACAAGAACTTAGTTCCCAGAGTTGTTGTGAGAATAAAATGACACTATAAAATGCTTTCCAAACTGAAAGCATTGCATAAATGCTAGCTGTTACTATTATGGGCATTAGCAACAGCAGCTAGATGGTGCCACGGGTAGAGTGCTGGTCTTGGAATCGGGAAGACCTGAGTTCAGATCTAACCCCAGGCAATTACCATCTGTATGACCATAGACAAATTACTTAATGTCTCTCAGCCTCAGTAAAAGTCATGATGATAGCACCTGCTTTACAAAGTTGTTACAGGAACCAAATGAGATATAAATTGCTTTAAAAACCTTAAAGCATTATATAAATATTATTTTTTGATTATTATACCAAGGAAATCACAGATCCTGGTTAAAAAAAACTATACAGGTGAAAATATCAGCCTACTTAAAGGCTAGTCTCTAACATTAAACTGGGGTAGAAATGCTAAGAGGAATGCTCAGTTTGGTAAAGCTTCAATAACATTTCCAAACACTTTAGAAAAATGTACGGCTCTAAAAACACATCCTGCAAGAGGGCTTTGGAGGAATTGCAACATTCAGGAAATTTTTGGTCTGCTGCAAAGATCCTCCATGGGCAATTCTAATTAATTACAGAAGCATAACTAGACCATGATTATATACTATACCATGGTGACAAGATTGGCTTTTGTCCATCCATAAAGTGCTGTAACTCGTAAACATTGGGCCTGCTGCTGTGGATGCAGATTTTCAACCTAGAAAGCTTGAGTTGCAATTGATTGGTACTTTCTGTGCTGAAAATGAATGTACATCTGTAGCTTGGATTTCAGTTTTATCATTTAATTGTCTTTGCCCAACTATGTTAATTATTTTTGGGCTACTTCAGCCCATCCCTAAACAATATATTTGAAGCCCTCTTGAGAATGCATTGCAGAAATATTGGATTCGTGAAAGGCAGAGTCGAAAGTAATTCAGAATGAATTGAAGTAAATTGATTGGAATCAGCTTTTATGAAGGAAATCTTCCAGGGACAATTCTGATATATTTTAAAAAGCTGCTCAGAGGTGCATCTGCATGTGCATGCCAATAAAAGCTAGATGGTAGAAATCAGAGCAGAAGCAACTGCTTTCAAGGGATGGGGTGGGAGGGACAGTGAAAAGGGAACAGGAAAAAGGTTGTCACTTACAAGGTCCCAGGGAAATTTCTTAAGAACTGAATCATTAGAATGAAATCAAATGATGAGAGTGTAATAATGGTAAATTATTTAAAAAAGAAAATTCAAAATCCAAAGGCAAACCTAATCATTACTCATATGTTTGATGGGTTCAAGAGACAAAACCAAAGGGTGGTCCCATTCTATGACAGATGAACCATGGTAAAGGTAAGAGGATGATTACAATCTTTCCCTTTCACACTAATATAGAAGTCAGGGGACTTGGACGAAAGATGAAAAATTACAAACTAACACCAAATGATTACTGAAATGGTTATCATAAAGGTCAAAGGTTCCTTCTATTGTTCTGCCCCCATAAGCTGACAGCCAGCAATTATGATTCCATATGGCTGGAAAGGGGTAGACAGAATGGAAAGTTCTCATCAAACCACAGGGTTCAATTTGGATAGTCATTATTTCCCAATGTATAGGAATTAAGAACCAGATAATGAACCCTCCAATCTGGACCCTAACATAATAGAACTTTTTTTTAAAAGGCAACTAGGTAACTCACTGGATAGAGTGCTGTGCCTGCAGTCAGAAAGACAGCCCCAGACATTTAACACTTATTAACTGTGTAACCCTGGGCAAGTCATTTAGCCCTGATTACCTTTAAAACAAAACAAAACAAAAAAAGAGTTACCAATGCAGACCAGTGCTTTCTCTGCAATTTCTAGGCTTAGAGAGTTGTCTAGAGCACTAAGAGGTGGAAGTGTTTTGCCCAGGGTTAGAAACAAAACTTGAACCCAGCTCTCCTTGACTGTGATTTAGCTTTCTATCCACAAAGTCTTCTCTCTTTATGAAATTCATTAACAAGTAGAAAGTTCATTTAAAAATAATCATTACTTCCATGCAAAAAAAAAAAGAGGCAGGTCACTAAAGAGCATTTTGAAATTCATTTTTCAGATTGGATAAAGTTGCTGAGTATTACACAAGGTAATTTCTCAAATCCTAATACCAACAATCCTGACAATAAACTCCATGAGAATGAGAGAGTCCTAGCTCAATTTTCTGTCTCTACCAATGCCTAGCATACTTTTTAGGAACTTAAGGTATGTTAAAATTAAAATAATTATGGAGACCTGCACATGTGACACCTAGTTCTGATCAGATCAGACAATTCTAATTCTAGAAACATAATTATACTATTAAGAGGGACATGGTGATCTCAGAGTTAAATTTATTTTGAGTCCAGCCCGACACTATCTATCAAGAAGACTCACTATGACCACAAAGAACACCCAGAACCATGAAGCCTCCAGAAGTTCCTCTGAATTGGAAATTAATGTAGGATTGTCCTCAAATATCTTTTTTTCTTCCTCGGGTTCAGATTGCACCACCCCCATGACTGGGTCAGAACCAGACCTCCTGGGTAGGGCACTATTTTCTAGGATTTGAGCATTCTCCCAATTATGACTTAATCAATTCCATAATCTAGTGGCTCAATCTGAAAGTCTGTGGGAGAAATGAAGAAATGAATGGTCCCAATTGCAGTACTGAAAAACAGCTTTAGTCATTGTAAAAACTTTGCTGGGGGTGGGGAGAACAGGAAAGAGGGATGGTCTTTATCCAAAATACTCAAGGAATGTCTGCCTGGCCAAGTGCTTAATTGTATACTTGTTTTAAGGGAAGTGTGGTGGTCTAGGCTGGGATAGGGAGCTCAGGATGAGAAGGCAAAGCCTAGTGGGTAGGGATAGAGCCACCTCCCAAAAAATAAACAAAACCTTTTCAGTAGACAAGAAAAAAAAAGCAAAAAAGTACAGAAGAGAACACAAATAGAGCAACTTTGTTAACTTGTTAAATTTAATATGCTTATACTTTTAAAAAAATAAACTATATGTAGCAAATGTCGGTTTCCCAAACAATCTTACTTCTTGTTCTTTGCATATAGGCATGTTTGTACTGATTACTGAGAAGTTCACAATGAAAAATATTTTTTTAAGAAATCTGCACTTTGGATTGCACATTGAGAAAATGAGATAATATTTATAGAGTTTAGTACAGTGTGTGAAGGGTAGTGTTGATTATTATTGCATTGATAAGACAGAAATTAATAGTTTTCCAATTTGTAATTATTTGTCATTTGACTTTTTTTTTAACAAATTATTTACTAATAGTAAAAATGGCCTTTGGCAATTATCTACACTTCATAATACCATGATGTAAGAATTATACGTATACTAATTTCATTTCCAAAATAAGAAAAGAAGAAAGAATTTATGGTTCACTTGAAGTTGCCAAAGAAGGTTTAGAAAATCTTTTGAAGCAAGGCTTTATATTACTATCCTCCTTACTTATGGTGTGGCTACTCCCACTTCCACTACTCTAACCATCCTTGGTATAGTGCCTTAAGGCTTACAACACACTTTGCAAGCATTATTTCACTTTACCTTGACAACAATCCTTTGAATTATACATTACCGGTGTTATCAGCCCCATTTTACAGAGAAGTAAACTGCAGTCCAGAGAGTTTAAGTGATTTTCCCCCTGGCCCCACAACTAATGAATAAAAAGGATTCAAACGCAGGTCCTCTGACTCTAAGGGCTACTTTATGTCTACTATGGTGGTCTCATCAACCCCCATGGGTTAAATTATTATCTCTTTACTGATGATGCTTAAATCTACTCATCTAGCCCCAACCTCTCTTCTGATCTCCAAGTCTCTCCTGTCTGTTGGACATGTCCATAGAGATCTTAATTTCAAAATGTCCAAAACTGAACTCATTATCTTGCCCCCCAAAAGTCCCCTATTACTGCCCAGGGTAATGCCATTCTCCTGATCAACATGAGTCACAAACTAGGCTTCATCTTTTGATGCCTTACTCTTCTTTACTCCCTATATCCAAACTATTACCAAGGCCTATCAATTCTACTTTTACAACATCTTTGCATACACATCCTTCTTGCCTCTGATCCTGTCACCACCCTGACGCAGGCCCCCTTCGTCTAATGAGTGAACTACTGCAATAGCCTGCTGGTTGGTCTGCCTGCTGTAAATCTCTCCCACTCCCCTCTATGTCCTCTATTCAGCTGTCACTCATGATCATCTGATCATCTCCCTCCCCTACTTGATAAACCCTAGTGGTTCCCTACTACCTCCAGGATCAAATGTAGAATTTTGTGTTTGGTGTTCAAAGTTCTTCATAAACTGCCCTTCCCACCTTTCCAGTTTTCTTATACCTACATCCCCACCCTCCCATCCCACCCACACACACAGATTCTTTAATCCCATGATGCTGGTCTCTTTGCTATTCCTTGAACAGGTAAGGCAAGCGAGTTCAAATCCGACCTTGTATACTTACTAGCTGTGTGACCCTGGGCAAATCATTTAGCTTCTGTAACTGTAAAAAGAGGATAATAACAGCATCTACTTTCCCAAGTTGTTGTGAGGCTCAAATGAGGTACTATTTGTAAAGTTTTCAGCACAGTACCTGGCACATAGTACATGCTATATAAATCCTTATTCCCCTACTTTCCCCTCCAAATGAGACATTCCCTCTCCCAACTCTGGACATTTTCACTGGCTGTCTTCCATGCAGAATGCTCTCCCTTCTCATCTCTACTTCCTGACTTCCTTCAATTCCCAGCTAAAAATCCCACCTTCAGCAGGAAGCTTCTCCCGACCTCTGATTCCTTCTGTTGATTATTTCCATATATAGCTTGTTTGGCATAGTTATTTGCATACTGTCTACCCTGTTCAATTGTGAGTTCCTCAAGAGTGAGGACTGTCTTTCACCTTTCTTTGTGTCTCAGGTACTAGGCACAGTATCTAGCAGTATAGTAAGCTCTTAATAAAAGTATATTGCCTGACTGGCTATGCCTATGGCAGACTGTCTAACTGAAGCAAAGTCATCTCTTCCTCTTGTTCATTCTTCGTTATAACATCAAGAGAGTCATTAATTGATTTGCTTGTGATCCGGATATGAGTCAAAGTCCATAGCTTCACTATCTCCAGTCATCAAAGTCCAGTGGCAAGACAAAGGTCAAGACAACTGGCAGTGCTATGAATAATAATTACTTTTACATATTGCTTTAAGATTTCCAAAGAGCTTCATGAATATTCTCGTTTTATCTTCACAACTCTGGGAGGTAAATTCAATTATCATCCCATTTTACAGGTGAGGAAACTGAGGCTGTTGGAGGTTAAGTGACTTGCCTAAAGTCACACATCTTAAGGATGAATCTTTTAGAAAATAATTCTGTCCCAATTTTACACTTATCTAACACAGATACGTCTGAAGTACAGACAGATTATGGAGGACAAGTCAGGAAACTGGTAGAATTAATGGAAAAATAAATGGAAGTGCTGGTTAAGTACCTAAGATGTGACAGTCACTGTGTCATATACGCACTGAGGATACAAACCCAGTGCCTGCTCTCATGAAGTTTAAATTCTGATAGAAGAAACAACATTTGGTGATGGTGATGGAGTCGATGATGAGCTGGGAAGAGATATTTCAGAAAATAGTCTCACTTCTCATATTTCTTGGTCTTTAATAAAATTGGAAAGTCAAAATTCATTTGGTTCTTTTCTGCTACTCTCCTAATATTTGCCTTTGAGCCTTCTCATTAACTTCTGAAAGATTTTCTCCAAAAGGTTAATTTCTCAGTCACAAGAAAAAGAGTAGAGGGGTGGTGGGTCTGTTTCCTTCATCACTTCACTGTGTGACTGGAGAAGCAAAAATGCTCCAGTGTGATGGAGTTGATGGGTTGTCAGCACCCTGCACTTCCAGCCCAAGAAGATAAAACTGCAGCCTGTCATCCCACAGATGGAGCCAGCTCCACTATCAACATCAATGAACACAAGGGCCAGAGAGCATATGGGCCTACTCTGATGTCCCAGACTTTACACTAATCTTGTTTCTTTTCATTTGTGAACTCTAAACCTTGTCATTCAAAATAATTCCTTCCTTTGAATGTTCATTTAGTTTAGTTTACTGTTTGGTTTGGTTTGTTTTGTTGTGGGGGAGGGGAAGAGGAGGGATAGTTGGGAGAAAGGAAGCAATAGAGAGGCAGCATTGAAAACAGCCTAAGATATGGAGTCAGAGGACCTAGGCTCCACTCTACCCTGCCATTTACTACTTGTATGAACGTGGCAGTCAGTTCACCTCTCTAGGACTCAGTTTCCTCATCTGTAAAAAATGAGGTTGGTAGAGATGCCCTTTAGATTCCCAGACAGGTCTAAACACAGACACACACACACACACACACACACACACACACACACACACTACATCAACAGATAGGTGATTTTTTTTCCCTCTTCCCATTATATCCCAAAGAAGCACTCTGGTTTCCCTAAGCCTAGCCTTAATAAATAGGTCTGTAGTTTTAAAATATTCTTATTCAGGCTGAGACTTGAGGACAGTTTTCACATATAGATAGGGAGCGATTTTTCTTTTTTTTTTCTTATTTAACTTTTTACATTCATTTTCACAAAATTTTGGGTTCCAAATTTTCTCCCCTTTTATCCCCTCCCCCCACCCCAATACACCGAGCAATCTAATTTTCCCTATCACCAATCTGCCCTCTCTTCTATCATCCCTCCCTTCTCTTGTCCCCATCTTCTCTTTTGTCCTGTAGGGCCACATGACTTTCTATTCCCCATGAACTGTATTTCTTATTTCCTAGTAGCAACAACAATACTAAACAGTTGTTCCTAAAACTTTGAGTTCCAACTTCTCCCCATCCCTCCCTCCCCACCCATTCCCTTTGGGAAGGCAGGCAATTCAATATAGGCCCTATCTGTGTAGTTTTGCAAATGACTTCGATAGTAGTCGTGTTGTGTAAGACTAACTGTATTTCCCTCCATCCTATCCTGCCCCCCATTGTTTCTATTCTGTCTTTTGATCCTGTCCCTTCCTGAGTGTTGACTTCAAATTGCTCCCTCCTCCCATTGCCCTCCCTTCCATCATCCCCCCCATCCTGCTTATCTCCTTCTCCCCCACTTTCCTGTATTGTAAGATAGGTTTTCATACCAAAATGAGTGTGCATTTTATTCCTTCCTTTAGTCGAATGTGATGAGGGTAAACTTCTTGTTTTTTTTCTCAGCTCTCCTCTTTTTCCCTCCACTAAAAAGTCTCCTGCTTGCCTCTTGAATGAGATATAATTTACCCCATTCCATTTCACCCTCTCTCCTCCCACTACATTTCTCTCTCACCATTTACCTTAATTTCTTTTAAGATATGGTCCCATCCTATTCAATTCACTCTGTGCTCTCTGTCTCTGTATGTGCATGCAGGTGTGTATGTGTGTGTGTGTGTGTATGCATGTACCTGTTTGTGTGTACATCTGTGTGTGGTCCCACCAACTACCCAGATACTGAAATGTTTTAAGAGTTAGAAATATTGTCTTTCCATGTAGGAATGTAAACAGTTCACCTTTGGTAAGTCCCTTATGACTTCTCTTTGCTGTTTACTTTTTCATGCTTCTTCTCATTCTTGTGTTTGAAAGTCAAATTTTCTTTTCAGCTCTGGTCTTTTCATTAAGAATGCTTGAAAGTCCTCTGTTTCATTGAAAGACCATATTTTCCCCTGAAGTATTATACTCAGTTTTGCTGGGTAGGTGATTCTTGGTTTCAGTCCTAGTTCCTTTGACTTCTGGAATATCCTATTCCATGCCCTTCGATCCCTTAATGTAGAAGCTGCTAGATCTTGAGTTATTCTGATTGTATTTCCACAATACTGGAATTGTTTCTTTCTAGCTGCTTGCAAGAGTTTCTCCTTAACCTGGGAATCCTGGAATTTGGCCACAATGTTCCTAGGAGTTTCTCTTTTTGGAACTCTTTCAGGTGGTGATCGATGGATTCTTTCAATACTTATTTTGCCCTCTGGTTGTAGAATATCAGGGTGGTTTTCCTCGATAATTTCATGGAAGATGATGTCTAGACTCTTTTTTTGATCATGACTTTCAGGTAGTCCCATAATTTTTAAATTGTCTCTCCTGGATCTATTTCCCAGGTCAGTTGTTTTTCCAATGAGATATTTCACATTCTCTTCCATTTTTTCATTCTTTTGGTTTTGTTTGGTGATTTCTTGGTTTCTCAGAAAGCATTAGACTCCATCTGTTCCATTCTAATTTTGAGAGAACTATTCTCTTCAGTGAGCTTTTGAACCTCTTTTTCCATTTGGCTAATTCTGCTTTTGAAAGCATTCTTCTCCTCATTGGCTTTTTGAACCTCTTTTTCCAATTGAGTGAGCCTATTTTTCAAGGTGTTATTTTCTTCAGCATTTTTTTGGGTCTCCTTTAGCAAGGTATTGACCTGTTTTTCATGCTTTTCTTGCATCTCTCTCATTTCTCTTCCCAGTTTTTCCTCCACCTGTCTAACTTGATTTTCAAAATCCTTTTTGAGCTCTTCCATGGCCTGAGCCCACCAGACATCCACCTTGGATGTCTGGGATACAGAGGTCCCGACCTCCACATCTTTCCCTGATGGTAAGAATAGTTCCTCATCATCAGACTTGAAAGGTGGGAACATCTGTATCCCCTCAAAGTAGCTCTCTATAGTCTTATTTTTCTTCCCTTTTCTGGGCATTTTCCCAGCCAGTTACTTAGTTCTGAGATTCCTATCCACCCCCGCCTAGATCTGCCCAGCTAGTGCTTGGGGTCTGAGATTCCAATAGGCTTTCAGTGGCAGGTGCAGCTGCTATTCAATGTGAGCTTAAGTTCTGATGCTCAGGTGGGGGCAGGGCCACCTCCCAGGCTCAGTTCCTCGGGGCTTTATGCAGAGACCTTCAGTAATGGGGTATGTGGGGGCAGGGCCATCTCCCGGGCTCAGTTCCCTCAGGTGGTTTATGCAGAGACTTTCAGTAATGGAGCTCCTGCCTGCTGGGTGAGTCCCGGACCACCACCTCTGCCGCTGCCTCTGCCGCTCTCTCCCCTGCTGCCTCCTGAGGGGGCCCAAGTCACGGAGACACCCCACTCCCCTCTCAGCCAGCCCAGATGTCTCTCTCACTGACCTGTAGCATCTGTGGGCAGAGGGACCTTCGCAGCCACCGGAGATTCTGTCCCTGAAGCCTGCTTGGATCCGCTTCTCTTGCGCCTCGCCGCTAGAGCAGCCCAGGGGTGAACTCCGCTTTCCGGGGCGCAACGGACCCCTGGGGACTGCTCTCCAGGGCTCTCTGGAACTGAGATCTTTTCCACTGTTTTTCTGCACGCCTTTCAGTGCTCCAGAATTCGTGGGGAGTTCTTCTTGCAGGAAATATATGGGATGTGGGTTCGGAGCTAGCATACTTGAGTCTTTCTACTCCGCCATCTTGGCTCCATCTAGGGAGCGATTTTTAAACCTTAGCCAAGATTTCTGAGAGGATTCACAAAGTGTGGGTGGAGATAAATAAGAATAGAGGCACAACCTGGGTCTTCCTGGGACAATTTGGGAAGGAGGGAAGAAAGATCCCAGTATGAGGTTTGACCCAGTGAAGAGTAAACATCTCCAGGCTAGGGCTCATTTTAACAAGTGGCAAGCCCTGGGGTTAGTTGGTTTGAGAAGTGGCCTCAGCCACAGCCACAGGAACTTTCACTCCCAGGATAGTGAAGGGAGTTGAGTGTTTGAGCCTGGGAAAAGCCTGGGAACCTCTGCCAATAAGGAAGGTTAGACCCAGCTGTGCTGAGAAGAGTTGCGGGATGAGAAGGATCCAGCACACTCCCAGCCGGTGCAGAAGCAGTGGGGCAGAAAGTCCTAGAGGGGAGAACTGAAGATCTTGAGCAAGAGGCACCATTTCCCTTACCCCAGGGCCAGAGGTGATTACAAAAATTAAGCTATCACCACAAAAAATGCACAAAAGAGAAAGAATCCAACCATAGAAAGTTTTTTATGAGAATAAAGATGACCCTGGGGGTTTATCTTCAAAGGAGGGTATTGAAGGAAAGAAACCCCCCAAAGTTATGTCAAATGGTCACTTGCCAAAAAAAAGAATTCTTAGAAATTTTTTAAAAAGAGTTTAAAAACCAAATGACAGAGATGGAGGGAAAACTAAAAAATAAAATAAAATAAGAATAATCCAAGAAAAACAAGAAGATTATGAAAGAAAAGTCAACCAATTAGAAAAGGAAATCTAGAATCTTAAGGAAGAAAATGATACCTTGAAAATTAGAATTGAGCAAAGTGAAGCCAGAGAAATTTATAAGAGAGCAAGAAATAATAAACCAAATTATGAAAAATGAAAAAAATAGAAGAGAAAGTGAAACACAAGAAAAACAACAGATTTGGAGAATAGATCAGGAAGAGAAAATATAAAAATAATTGGACTGACTGAAAATTATGATCAAAAAAAGAATCTTGATACAGTAATACAAGAAATTGTTAAAGAAAATTGTCATGAAGCATTAGAACAAGTGTGGAAAAAAAAATCCATCGATCACCACTTAAAAGAGACACTACGAGGAAATCTCATAAGATCATAGTCAAATTTCAAACCACTCATTTCAAGGATAAAATATTAAAAGCATCAAGATTAAAATAATTTAAATATGATGGTGCCACAATTAGACTCACAAAAGACTTAGCAGCAGAGACATTAAAGGACCATAAATCTTGGAACATAATCCATCAAAGAGCAAAAGAACTGGTGCTCTGGCTGAAAATATCATGCCCTGCAAGGCTAAGTATTATCCTGAATGAAAAAACAACAACAGACATTTGATAAACTCTAAGACTTTGAAGATTTTGTTAAAAAAAAAAATCCTGAACTTAATAGAAGATTTGACATACAAGAACCAACAGAAATATAAGGTACATACCAAAGACCGATTATAAGGGATTCTTAAGGACAGACTATTTTTAGTATGTATACACACATACACAATATAAAATGTATGTCTAAGATTCTTATGAATAATTGGGTGGTTCATAAGCAAGATGGGGGAAAACCTGAGTAGGAAATTAATTTAAAAAGAAATTAATTTAAATCAAAAAGCTGTTCCATTTAGGAACAGCTAAAAAGAATAGTTATTTTATACAAATGAGGTGCAAGAAGAAGAATTGATACAGAGGAATTAGATGGTGAAAGAGGACTGGTAGTTCTGATAACCTACTTTCATTGGGAATGGGCTTAAGAGGAAAAAAATATATATGTGTGTGTGTATATATATATATATATATACACACACATATATATATCTTTAGAAGAGTACAAAATCTTCTAAATTCAGAAGAAATAAAACAATAGGGGTGAGGGAGTGGGGAGAGGACAAGGGAGGGATTTTTAAAGGAGAGGAGGAGAGAATGGGTAAAAAGGGTAGGTATAGTAGGGTGTTTGGATTTGTGGGAATGGGAGAGATCCTTGGAGGGAGGGAGGCAAGTAATAGGAGGGCAAGGTAGTAGGTAGAAGTCAAGTAAAGGAGGCAGGAGGGATAGGAAACAAGAGATATACACAAACATAAAAACCAAAGATCAGGTGTAGAATATGTTTGGGAAGGTAAGGTATATGTCTAAATATATGTGTGTGTGTGGGTGTGTGTATCTATAGTTATAGAGAAACATATCTAAACCTTACTGTAGCCTTCTGGGGGATAGGGGAAGGGGAAAAAAGAACAAAGTAAAAGAGTGTACAGCAGAGAACAAAAGAACTCACAAGGAAGGAAAGAAAAGATGGAAAATTTTCAACAACAAGTATTATTTATCATACAGGTTTTCTTGAAATTATTGTTACATAATTTGAATCCTCTCTATGCACACGACATACTTTTTTTTAATTTTTTAACTTTGTATTTAAATTCTAGTATTTAAGTTTATGATATGTTTTTGGTTCTTTTTTTTATTCTCTGTGTTCTGGTGTTTGAGCCTAAAGTGAAATTTTTAAAAAAGAGAAAATAAAAAAAGAAATAAAATAAAGTATTCATAAAAAATAAAAATTTAAAAAAAGATTTGTATTGAGATTTTGTCTGTTCTGTAGGAGTTGTGGAACTGATTAGAACTGAGACTAGGCTGGATCAATAACTTGTGCTATCCTGTCAGTACGATGATTTTTGTTGAGTCTTTTAAAATATTGTCCTACAAAGAGAGAACATTATGAAGAGCAAAATGGATAATTTTGATTACATTAGACTGAAAAGTTTTACACAAACAAACCCAATGAAATCAGATTGAAAGGGAAGCAGAAAACTGGGAAATAATTTTTACAGCTAGAATCTGTGATAAAGGCCTCATTTCTAAAATACATAAAGAACTGAGTCAAATTTACAAGAATACAAGTCATTCCCCAGTTGATAAATGGTCAAAGGATATGAACAGGAAGTTTTCAGAGGGAGAAATTAAAGCTCATATGAAATTAAAGTCATGAAAAAATGCTCTAAATCACTATTGATTAGAGAGATGCAAATCAAAACAACTCTGAGACACCACATCACACTTATCAGATTGGCCATCATGACAAAACAGGAAGATGAAAAATGTTGCAGAAGATGTGGGAGAGTTGGAACACTAATTCGTTGTTGGTGGAGCTGTGAGCTGATCCAACCATTCTGGCCAGCAGTTTGGAACTGCACCCAAAGGGCTACAAAAATGCACATACCTTTGACCCAGCAATATCATTTCTACAGCTGTATCCCAAAGAGATCATAAAAATGGGAAAAGGACCCACATGTACAAAAGTATTTACAGCAGCTCTTTTTGTGGTGGTTAAGAACTAGAAATCGAGGGAATGTTCATCAATTGGGGAATGACTGAAGAAGTTGTGGTATATGAATGTAATGGAATATTATTGCACTATAAGAAATGATGAACCATGGGACTTCAGAAAAACCTGGAAAGACTTATATGAACTGATGCTGAGTGAAATGAGCAGAACCAGGAGAACATGATACATAGTAACAACCACAGTGTGCAAGGACTGCTTCTGATAGACTAGCCCTGCACAGCAGTGGAAGGGTCTAAAACATTTCCAAAGGACTCATGATATACAATGCCATCCCCATCCGGAGAAAGAACTATTTCTTTTAGAAATAGTTTCAGAATTGGAAAGCAGAATGAAGCAGCCTATTTTCTCTTGTGCTATGTTTTGGTTTGGTCTGGTTTTTCTCATGGTTTATCCCATTCATTTTAATTCTTTTATGCAAAATGACTAATGCGAAAATGCATTTAATAGGAATGTAAGTGTAGAACCCATATAAGATTGCATGCCATCTCAGGGAGAGAGGGGAGAAGAAGGGAAAAAATTTAAAACCTATGGAAGTGATTGTTGAAAACTGAAAACAAATACATTAATTAAATTTAAAATAAAATATTGTCCTACAATTTAATTATGACTCTACTTAAAAAGTCCACATTATTTAATGTGAGATAGTCTAAAGTCTCATCCACTCTCACATTCTATGATTTGAGCAGTATTGGATTTGCCTTCATTTTAAAAGCCTGCTTAGAGAAGCAGTTACAATAATAACACTAATTTCCTTTTTTATAGGACTCTAATGTTTTTAGATTGCTTTCCTCAAAATAACTCTATGAGCGGAGTGCAAGAATTACCACCTGATTATATATTAGAAAACTGAGTCTCAGAAAGATTAACTAATTTGCTCAGTCAAATCACAGAGTTAGGAAGGGACCAAACCTTAGGGACCCAAGTCTCCATATCCAGTCTTTCTTCTACTACAGAAGACACTATTCTCTTCAGGGGATCTGTATTTGTGGTTGTGGGCCACTCACTGATGATACTCCCTTTCCAAAACAAACACACTTCTTCCATGCCAGGCACCAAAGGTAACATGAGAAAACAGAAAGAAAGAAGCAATGTATTTTCCCAAACTTGTGTATTTGGACTCATAAGCAAAGGCACTTAATAACTTCTGAAAGAGGAGATTCAGAGAACCATTACAAGATCATTAATTAGCATTATCGGTCATCAATGCTGAATTTCAAGTATCTTCTTCTTGGGAAAGAGTTCTAACTAGCAAAAGTAAATTTGCTTTTCTTTAGAACAGGTGACATTTTTTGGAGGTGTAAATATAATTTGTAATTCTTCCTTTGAGGACATCGTCACTGAGGCTTTTGGGGAGCAGAAGACAGTGGGGAGTGTCTGTAAGTAGGTTCATATTCCTTTTTTACTCAGAGCTCCCCAGCTTCTAGGGACTTTTGACCCTGGAAAGGAACTGTCTTCCGCTGAGGAACTATGCATCTCAAAAGTCACAAGTAGAGACAGAGGAAAAGGAGGCTTGGGTGCTGCCTTAGGAACACAAAGCAGGAGAAGTCATAAGGAGATATTTCATGGAATGGATAGGAGAGAGATAGTTGAGTGGAACAGAGAGTAAACCACAGCTAAAATGATTAGAATCCAAGCCACAGTACCTGTCTTTCCCTATAATTCTAGAGCACTGACCAGGAAAAACCACAGATCTCTGCCCATCAATTTAATTTCGTATTTGTCCTCCAAATGTGGATAGAGAAAGAAAAAGGAAGCTCAGATTTTCCCCCTCCCTTCAGCATCAATCATCATGGCCAGGGAGTAGGAACCTATTCCTTCAAATGTGTATTTGTGTTTCTAAGCCATTGAAAAGTTTTTATTAAAGTATGTAGTCATTATAGTGATAATTGATGTTGCAGGCCACACGTTGACGATACTGCCCCTCCAAGAACAAACATATCTATTCTACAACAAGCATCAAAGGTCAACATGAGGAAATGGAAAGAAAGTAATATATCTTCCAAAACTTGAGTATTTGGACCCATTAAAAAGTGAAGACACTCCATATTTTCTGGGGATACCAGATAAGTTGTAGAGGAAGATCATTTCAGGCTAAGGCGTATGTTTGTTTGTGTGTGTGTGTGTGTGTGTGTGTGTGTGTGTGTGTGTGTGTGTGTGTGTAAGTGTGCAGGTAGCAGAGGGAGAAGAGGTTTGAGACAGTTAAAAAAAATAGTTTCTTCAATCTTCATAATCTCTGAGAAATTCATATCCCATATTTCTTGTGGACCTAGAAAAGAGACTTAGTAAGGAAACAAGCCTGTACCAGTAAGAAGTTGATGTATTTATTTAGATATCCATCCTGCAAATAGCACAGAGTTAACATTCTACCTAATCACAAATAAAACCCTACTCATGTCCACAAGGCTGTAATCTCTTATAACTGTAACAGAGTTATAATTGAATCCCCTCTGATATCTCACATACAAAAAGAAGGGAACAGATTCACGTCAGAATTCGTGGTGCTAAATTAGTATGTATTATTGTCTGTCCCTAGGAGTTCCTTTCCCTAAACTCTTGAGTCAGTATAATCCAGTCATGACTCCACATTTTTCATGACTCTCTTTTGTTTCCACATTCTAACACAGCTCCATGTCCGACGTCTCCTACTTCTTCTCTTGCCACCAGTGATATTGCTTCTCTACTCCCAAGTCCACTTGATCCCTTGTTTATGCAACCTGGTGTACTGTTTGCTTTCTACTTTTTAAAATTTATCACTTGTTATTGTTCAGTAGTGGCAACTCTGTGACCTCATTTGGGTTTTTTTGGCAAAGATACTGAAATAGTTTGCCATTTCCTTCTCTAATTCATTTTACCGATGAGGAAACTGAGGTAAACAGAGTTAAGTGATTTGCCCAGGGTCACTTAACTGTCTGAGGCCACATGTGAACTCAGGAAAATGAGTCTTCTTGACTACAGGCCTGGCACTCTATTCACTGTGCCATTGAGCTGCCCTAACACTTGTAGACCATTCCACAAAAATCAATATCTTCACTTGGTAATGTTACCACCCAGAACTCAAGCAGAGTCTTGGGAAATTTAATCCATAGAATGCTCTCTTGATCTCATGTATTACGAGAAATGAAGTCCTATAAACATGACCACTATGCTAATACATCTTCCACCCAATTAAAAAAAAAAGTTGTCCCTGAAAATCTCACCAGTTTCACTCTCCTAAGCAGTAATTAGTGTGTAGCATCATCATAGGCAACTATCCCAAATACAGAGTGTACATGTAGGTACATAGTAAATAGCATCCATATTTGAGTTGTATATAGAAAACAATACACAGAAGTTGTATTAGTCGACAAACATTTTTCACTGTCTATCATGTTTCAGGCACTGCATAAACATAATCCTTAAAGTGAAGTTGCGTATCATAGACCAAACGTGCAATATAAAACATACAATACATAATACATTGCATCACATAACAGGGTTTCACCCAGGAGATCAAATATAGAGATAATATCTATATTACACAAGCAGAAGTTATACACAAAATACACACACATAGAATTTACCAATTTATCAATAGGCATCATCCAGCTACATATGTAGTAACATATCATAATGTTAATTATGTTAATGAGAGTTAAATGGGCCTTCCCATTAAGGGAAACTTGATTAGGAGAGATTTGTTTTGTAGGAAGGCCCACACTTTTTGTTAATTTCTAATGAGGCACTGGTTCTGAAGGATTGTGTTGCCCTCTGGCTCTGAAAAGTGTACATATACTCTGAGGTGAGGTTTTGTTTTGGGGCTTACTCATTGGAAGTGTTTGTTTGGCTAGATGAGACTCTGGGCAGCCGCTGAGCCCCCCAACTTTGAAAACCCAGATGTTGGTGCTTCTCTCTCTGGTAACTATATACGTATGTAACAATCTGACAGTTGGATCTGTTGATTTATGATGTACATATTATTTATATAAGGCCAGACAGTTGGAAGCCTTATCTATTGGTCTTTATTTCTCTGTATTTTCTCTGAAGTTCAGGGTGCTGCTTTTTTCCTCTGAACTAAGTGAATAATATATGTGTTTGATCAAAATGATTGTTGACTCCTCAAAAGTAGCTTTCCTTTTAGAAAAGCAGATGTAAGAACCTGTACAGCAGGCCCTCCTGTGTATGCCAGAGTCCTTGCTGTTACACATATTATTATTCTGAGGCTTGATCACTGGCCAGATAGTCCTGGTACTTCTGTAGTCTCCTGCTATCTGTTATCTACCCATAATATCCTCAAACTCAGTGACGTGATCTCAATCCTAAACCACAGATGGCCAAGGATGGCTACTGTCTCCATGCCCTAACAATGTAGGCTCTATGAAAGTAGCCCCTATTCCCTTGGGTCCTCCTCTGCTGGAAGGTTGGGTAAAAAAAAAGTGGATAACCTCTGGAGTCAACTATCTCCCTCATCTAAGAAGAAGTACTCATGCCCAGGCAGCCTTGGCAGACATTCCTTTTCTCTAAAAGGTACAAAGAAATGCTCTACATATAAGCCATCATCTGACTCCAACGGTCAACTGATGGATGCATCTTTCTTGGTATCTCCTTTCCCTATCCTCTATTACTCCTGTTCTCTTCGCAGTCAGAAAAAAAATTGCCCTTAAGGCATCAGACATTTGTGATAAATAATCTTTGTAAGGCCCAAACCATTCTCTCAGACTATTTGAAAGGATTGCAGATTGCCTAAACTTTCAGCTACTGGTGGCTCCCCACCAGCCCTCTATCTGGTATTTTCCCTAGACTCCAGAATTTCATAGTAGGACTCTCTCCTGAAGTAGAATTTCTGGCAGGGAATTACAGCATGGTGCTTTCTCCATTCTGAGAACTCCTGAACTTACTCCATACTTAGTCATGGGACATCTTGAAAACGGTGGACAAGGTCTCTTTAGAGCCCACTTGCCCTACCCTTCAATTCTCCTGCCCTGCTGGTTGTCAAAGAATTCAGCTAATTTCCCATATCAAGATTCCTTAATGTCTAGGATAGTGCATTACATAATACAGTTATTAAATTCAGTTTAATTAAACTAGCTTCTTGTCACTTCTTAGATTAGAAGGCCATATACTGAATTTATAAAAAAAAAATAATAATACCAAGGATAGTTTATCACCAGCTTCTGAGAATATTTCCACTGGAGTGAGTGGTAACAGGTTCAGAAAAAAAGACTTCTTGACCAGATATGTGCCCCATAAATAGTTATGGAGACCTAAAACTGTAAGTAAGTCATGAAGATGAAATTTGGAGTTACAACCCTGGGCATTTCCTTTAAGAAAATAGAAATTAAATTCTTGGGCCTCATTTTATCCCCTTTTTTGCCATAACATTAGCTTTTGGTGAAATATACTTGCAGTATAATTACTCCCTTCTTTCTTTAGCAGTAACTTGGAGTAATTCAGAAATTGAGTCAGGAATCATAGATATAAGACCATGCCAGACCTATATGACTTTAGCAATTGGGGTTATGTTTACCTGTATCGACCATGTGCTATCCATATGTATCTGCTTTAATTGAATTTGATTTTAAGTTCCCCTCTGGCAAGGGTCATGTCTTAAAGTCTTTGGAACTCAGCAGACCTAATAGAAGATCTTTGGTATCAGAATTGGGATAGCTACCTCAATCAACCATCCAGCAATTAATTAGTAGGCACTTACTATGGATCTCATCTTAGAGGATGAAGACACAAGACAAAAATGAAATAGTCCTCAAAGAATTTACATCCCCTTGTAGGAGTGAGAACAACAGATACACATATAGTAAATTATACGAAATGAACACAAATAGCAGGAAGAAGAAAAGGCACTGACAACGGAGTGAATCAAGGAAAACCTCCTACAGGTTGTGACACTTGAGCTGAGCTTTGTGAAAGGAGCTTGGGGACCTTCAGACTGAACAAAGGGGGAAACATGAAAGAGATCCATAGAGTGAATGGCAGCCCCTGTCTTTTCACTGATCTTACTCCTAGAGGCATGGAATAACTGCTTGTAGACTGGACCTGTAGTTGGACCTGGAATCAGAATGACCTTCATTCAATATTCATTCATTATTTGTTCAATCAGCAAGCCTTTACTAAGACCGACTCCAAAGAATTCACCTCACCTCATCTCTGGCACTTACAAGCTGTGTGACCCTGAGTTAAGTTACGTAACCTCTCTGAATCTCAGTTTCCTCATCCGTAAAATGAGAATGATGATAACTACAGAATGTACCTGACATAGTTCTTTCAAGATTCAGATAAGATACTATAGGTAAAGACCCTATAAAAGTTAAACTACTGTATCAATATTATTTATTATCTTCTGCAAGGTCAAAGATTAACTATGGCCAATTCTTCCCAGTTTACCCAAGTCCTCATTTTTTGAAGCCCAGTGAAAGGCCAAGTTACAACTGTTATTGTAAACCATAATCTCAAATAATTTTTCTCCTAATCACCTACAAGTTATGACTGTACATGTATTAGCATATTATTTCATTATTCAATGACTTTCCATTCTCACAGTGAAAGAAAAAAGAAAAAGTTCACCTAATAAAGAAAGGTTAGATTCTAATTGAAAGCATGCAGCAGACTTTGCTGTGTATCATCTATCTCTGCCAATTGTTCTCAGGTTGACCTTGGCTAGTATTAAAGGACAGTGGTTTGAAAACACGTCTCTTTCTTTCACTGTCCTCTTCTCAAAAAATATTAGCACCTTCCAAAGACCACCAGAAGTGCAGTTCATGCCTCCATCCCCACTCCTGTAGCCCAACTCTGAAGACTCTGATTATAGGATCAGAGAGCATTGTTTTGGAGCTGGAGAGACCCTTAGAAGTTAATTCAATTGTCTCATTTTACAGCTGAGGAAAATGAGGTCCACAGAGGTTAGATGGCTTTCCCTTCAAACCCAAGTCCCCTGATTCCAAATCCAGTGTTCCCTCCCTTGTATCACCATTGTTAGGAAGTTGGTGTTTTTAAACTACATACAGGACCTTGACCAACAAAAATCACCCAAGTTACCCACAAGGTCAGCAACAGTCATAAAGATCTTTTATACTCCAAAATATTTATAGCAGTACTTCTTGTGTTAGTCAATAAAAATTTATTAAACATCTCGTATATGTCAGGTGGGGCAGTGGCTAGAGCACTGGGCCTGGAGACAGAAGACTTGAGTTTAAATAAGAATCAGACATTAGCTGTGTGACCCTAGGCAAGTCACTTAACCCTGTTTGCCTCAGTTTCATTGTCTGTAAAATGAGATAGAGAAGGAAATGACAAACCACTGTAGAATCTTTGCCAAGAAAACCCCAAATGGAGTCCCAAAGAGTCAGACGCTACTGAACAACAACATGTCAGACACTGTGGTAAGCAATGAAGATGCAAAGATACATAGTCTAATGGGGAGACAAAGAAAAAGTGTTAACAAAGAAATAGAAATGACGAGGGACTAGAGGAAAACTGTGACAGCTGCACATAAAGGAATACTATAGCACATAAGAAATGAACAAATCAGAAAAAAAATGGGAAGACTGATCACTTAAAAGGGAAACAAACTCTAAGTAACCGAAAAATCAATGTTGGTCCCAGAGAACAAAGAAAAGAAATAAATCTCCTTCATCTCTGCAGTCAGGGAACTACCAAGACCAAAAACCATCAGCTGGAGCCATTTTATTGGGTGTTTAGCCTTAACTTTTGAATGCTATTTGCTTCTGTTTTTATGAGCAAATTCAATTCCAGAGAGAAGGATCCGTGTTTCCACACATGACTGAGATGTGCTGGTAAATGTTTAGCAACCATCTCTCCAGGGAGAAGCAATATACAATGATGTACTTTGAAATTTAATCTGCATTATGTACATAAGATGTCTGTACAATCAACCAAACAGTAAATCAATCCCCGATTTTTAGTGTTTGTTTATTTCCAAAGGGTAAATACCCACACTGAAAATTTAGCAATTCTAGAGCCTGTAACAACTGGTTTCACCAAAACCATGACTGTGATGTAAAAACAAAGGCATCTACAAAACTTATTTAAAAAAAATAATGACCCATCCCTGCTGTAATAAATCTGAGTATCATACACTACTAAGGTCCAAACAAATGTATTTGGAAATCTATCGCAGAGATGGGGACCTGGCCACCACCACTGCGATTAGTTCAATCACAAGGGACTCACAAAGTAGCAGGCAATTGACCCGCCAGCCTCCGTAGCTTCTTCCTTATAAGGGCTGAATCTTGGGTGGACATGCTGGAAAGGCTCTGAGACATGAATATGGCCTGCACATGATGAGGGGGGAAAATTACTTCATAAAAACCATTTTTTAAATCCCTTGTGCGTGTGATCATTATTGTAACTGAGGCTGTGACTTGATAATGAGATTGTCTGTGGCTTTATAGAATTACCTAGTCTATCTTGGTTGCTGCCCTGACATTGAAGGGGAAGTCCATGGAAAAGTTCTATAAATGCCCTCTGAGCACTCTTGCCTCCAAGGGATTGAGTCAGCACTTTGGAAAACTCTGGTGCTTTGGAAAATTTCCATCAGTTCTAGAGAAGTCAATATGACTTTCGGAGACAAGAGGACCAGAAAGGAGAAAAGAAGAGATTCAAAGACTAAATTCATTGTTTTTAAAGTTCAATTTTTAGTGAGACCTAATTTTACCAAGGTTCAATATAGAGTAGATTCTATATAACTGCTTTTACTACAAATGAGAAGCCTCTGGAAAATGCAGTCACAAAAAGAACAGAAAACTGTGTATGGGGTCAAAATGACTCCAGACTTTTTCTTTGCTTCCATTTTAGGCTCCTGTTCTCTATTTTAACCCAAATAGTCTCCCCAAAAGTCCTTAGACTCAGGAAAACAATGAAGAAAGCAGCGTTTTGGGGAGGAGGTGAAGTTTCATTATTAAAACCAACACAAGAAAAATTCAAATGAACATAAGTTAGTAAAGATGGGTGAAGAGAGAGACTGAGAATTGTCTGAGGCAAATTGGGTTTGATTTTATAAACCTAATGGAGTCTTTGAGGGATAATCCATCTAGCTATACTACTACAGCAAGAATTTCCAATATCATTTCCTTTTAGAAATTATTATGGTACTTTGTACAGGGCTGTATGACCTTGCTAAAACATTCCTTTACAGGATGAGACCCCTCCTTCAGGAATATATCAGAAATACTGCCAAACAATCAAAAGCTTCATAGATGTATCTCACCCAGTGATATATGTTCTCAGAGGCAGTGTGTGTGTGTGTGTGTGTGTGTGTGTGTGTGTGTCTGTGTGTGTGTGTAGGTAAGGTGGTGGTTGTGGTGGCAGAATGAATCACTCAAATGTGGGGAGAAGGCAGGAGTTGACTTTCTGGTTGCATCAGACAAATAAGCAAGTATTCAAGTGTTTATAGGAATGTTAAAGAGAGGTTTTTGGAAAAAAAGATACTCACCTGGAATTATAGGGGAGCTCCTCAAATCTTCCATAACTCAAGATGATTCTAAGCAACCTTTTAGGCCTTAACAAACTTGTTAAGCCCAAAAAGGCAACAATGTAAAATAATGTAAATAAATTTTTAACAAACACACCAGAATCTGAACACTTAAATATGAACACCGCCCCCTTCAATGTGGGAGGCTATGCTGGTGCACATCAAATTTTGGCAGCTCCTTCTGGTGAATCTTCTTCAGTACTAAAAGCACATTTTTTTTTTATAATATTGCAGTCATAGCAAGTATCCATCCTTGAAAGGTGAGTTTAGTTTGTAGAAAAAAACAGAAGTCATTTGGAACCAATTCTGGTTTCGAATGATGGCAATTTAAATTGATTTTCTTATGTAGCTTTAAGATGGTTTTTAAAAGCAATTCCAAAAGAGAAATGTTCAAAGCAATAGAAGCATTGTTAGAACAAATTGTGATGAGGTGAAAAGAGAACTGAATTGAAATTTGAATCCCAACTTATCAATAGCATGACTGTTGGTCAGTCACTTAAATTTTCTAAGTTTCTATTTCCTTATTTATAAAATGGAGACACCGATGTTTATTATACTCTTGTCTCATCAGGCTACTGTGAGGAAATCTTAATGGACTAAATATGTGAGCTATCATTATAATATTCCAAGTAGCCACTTTGAAAGACATTCAGATATTTTAAGTTTTGCTAGGCTGCTTGTTTTATCTCCTTTACAGCAATAGCAATGCAATTTTTGGGGGTGACCGTATTAAAAGTAGTTTAAAGTAAATGTTTTAAAACTTGGTGTTATTTCACTAGGGAAAAGCAATTTTACATTCTCCAAATTGGAGGGAATGGAAAATTAGTTGTTTTTAAGCCAATATAACTAATTAGCAAGTACAGGGTCATCATGTATAAGTTCTTTACAATTGCTTATGTTTCCTGGGATTCATAAGCTGCTGAGACAAATGCTACAGTTTTAGTTTTGAACATGCTTCTGATGCCAGGACCATTTGGGGGTTAGCTGCCACCAGCCCCTTCTCTCATCTATTGATAGAAAATTGAGCTCATTAGGAGACAATTGGGAACTTTAGTAGCTGAGAAGTGTCAAGGTTTGTCCCATGCAAAATCTCTGCCATCGCAAAGCCTGGGGAGCTCTTATTCCATTTACAACATTTTGAGCTGCTTTTGGCTCAATTCCTGAGTAGATTTCTGGATGTTATATAAGGGACATGTTGGAAGTTATATATGTATAAAATAGTTATGTTGTCTCTAAATTGACTCCTTTTTTTGACAATAGCTGAGACAACAGCACACCTCACTGAAATTAGCCCAAACTTGTCCCTTTGATCTAGCACTGAAGAAAGAAACACTCTCTACCTTCCCTGATGACCAAGTGCAACCGTGATTCATGAGACAGACTAACAGGAGGCTGTGATGGAATCTCAGCTCTGTGTTTGGGAACACAGCAGTGTCACCCAGGAAACCAGGGCTGTAAGGTCTATGGACGTCTCTGAGGAGTTGGTCTACTGTCCGTGAACACGTGTAAAGTTTGGCATTGAACTAAAAGGGTGTGTATTTCTAATGAGCCAAAGTCATGGAGAGATAGTAGGTAGGAGGAGCCTTAGACATCCTAGAAAACATCAAGGCAAGAAGAGCCAGATACCTAGCTGCGAAGAACCTTTCAGATAGCAGCACATGAGGGTATTCCACTCAATCATCCATCCACCTGTCACTTAAGGGCTTTGGCTGATGTCTCCCACTCACGGGAACAGAACAGCTGTCAAGGACCTCAGAATGTTTGTTGTGTGAAGGTGAGTGTTGACTGTCCTCACCATCATTTCTTGGGTGTTTCTTTGAAATAAGACTATTTCTAATGTCGCATGTGCTAATGGAGCTTAGATTTACATTTGATGTTGAAAAATATAATTAAAGCTATGTTTCCTTTTGTTTGGAAAAATTTTATGTTTATGTTATGTATTATTGGAAATTCCTTCCTCTTGGAATGTCATAGGTCCCTTCATGGCCAGCTCAGATGCCAAATACTTCAGGAAAACTAGCCCTACTTGTATTTGTGGCAGTTATGTATGGATGTACTTGATTCTCCCCTGTGGAATGTAAGTTCTTTGTAGGCAGGGAACAGGAAATGTTTCATGTTTGTCTTTACAAACCTCCATATCTAATGTACAAATTAAAATGATAGAATGGAACAAGGACCAGACTTGTGATTTCACTGGCATAGGAATTCATAAGAGCAGAAACTCCTATTAATGTAGGTCAGCACCTTCTCTGACCTATAGTCTTAGAGAGTTGGCTAGAGCACGGAGTGGTTAAGTGACCCAGGGTCACCTAACCAATATGTGTCAAAGGTAGGACTTGAACCAAGATCTTCCTAGCTTTAAGGCAGTTATATGAGAAAGTTAACCAAAAATATGAGTGTTCTCAAAATATCCAGACAAATGTGGATCAATCACATTCCCTTCCCTACAAGGAGAAAAAAAAAATTAGGGCAAATTCACATGAGAAAGAAGGTTCTGAGTTACAATCCTAAATTCTTGATCAGATCTGTAGGCTATCCGGAAAACTTGACAGAACATTGATATAGAAGAGAAGTTCCCTTCAGAGTTGTTTTATGTCAATTAGCAGAAAAAGTATCATCCACTTTCTCCAAGTGATCTCACACTATCTTTCTGGTGGCAGGGGTCATCCAAGTAAGCAAGAGAAACTTAAAATCAATCAAAGAAATGCAGAGGAAAAACCCCAGAAGAAATTAATTTCTTCCATTGACAAACTCTGTGACAGAGGCAGCTCTCCTTCTAAGGAGAAGAACTATGTCCCAGGGAGTCAGGTCACAATGGTTTCCCCTCCCATAGTCCCTGACATGTCTTTAATACAAACCCACTTTAAAACAAAGCCTGACTTCTCTTTAACACAAACAGTTCTATGAAGGCCTACGCAATAAAATGCATTTAATTTAATTTTATTTTATTGGTGGAATGGGGGGAAGGGAGAGGATAGGGATGAGAGCTTTTCTAACTCTTGAGTGACACTGGTCAGATTTTTCTCTGTATCCTGGCAAGGGAACACATAGTCACTGCCAAACCACAGAGTAAAGTCTCATTAAAACCCTCACAGACAGTGATGTTTTAGGCTTAAGCCTTTTTTTTTATTTATATTTGGACCACCACCTGTTGACTTCTAGTGGCACTCGTCAAGGACAGCTAGATGGTGGGAACCTAAAACAGTCTTAGCCCATTGGAGTGAGTGTTTCATTTTTCCCTTTGAAGATTTCGCCATTGTCTTTAATTGAGCTTGGTCAAGGCTCATCAGCTCCAAAGTTAAAAAACGAAAAAGGAAAGTGGTTATTTGAAGTAGGTCCTCTCTTCGTCCAGGATATGATTATCACTGCATTCTCAGAACATCCCTTTTAATCCAAGAATTGATTATAGTGGAACCTTCGACACATTATTTTCTGGTCCTAACACATTGTTTGTGAGCCAGGAACAAAAGCGAGCGGAAGAAAACCAGCGCAGGAAGTGTGAGGGCTTGGCCAGTGGGCCGATTTATGGAGCCCTTAATGTCACTGGTCTATTTTCCTGGACAGAGGCTGATACCAGCTGGAAAGGGGAGAAGCAAATCTATGAGGAAAGTAAAAGTGAAGGAAATGAGGAACACTCCAGCTTTCACTTTTAAGGGAAGTTTCAGATTTGCCAAGAGTATTGTTTAGATTGAACATTCATGGAGAAAAGTCCTCTCGTTAAGCATCTGTTTAGCTGTGGGTGTTGTTCAGGGCAGAGAATGAACTAATTAGCTTTTTAAAGCCCATATCCTAGGGTCAAACCATTCCACATAAATCTCTAGATTTCTAATGGCAATCCTTGAAGGCTGGTTTTAGGCAAGTGAAACCGAGAGAAAGCTCTTTGAAAATGCAAATGATGTAAGTAGGAATTTAAGAACTGAGATGGGGGTGGGGGGAGGGGTGGAGAAAAATAGAAAAAGGCTAAAAACTATGACAAATATTTCCCCTAATATAGTAGCACAGTGCCAAGTACCCTGGCCACTTTCTCAGGACTGAGTTTTCTCAGCCAATCAAAAAGCATGAAGTGGATGGATGGATACATGGGTGGATAGATATGAATGTGAATAGGTGACTTCTGAGCAGACTGATCTTCTTACTGATTTCATCATTATAATAGTCACAACTACTGTCATTTATAGAGCACTTATAGCTACAAAATTACTTTACGTTATGTGTTTTATCCTGACAACTTTATGAGGTGATATTCTTATTCTCATTGTACTGATGAGAAAACAGAGGCTAAGAGTGTTTAAATGCTTTGCCTAGAGTGACACAGCTGTTAATTTCCTGAGGCAGGGTCCAAACCTGACTTATCTTCCTCATTCCCAGTCCAGCTTTCTATCTGCTATACTGCCTAGGTGTTTGAAGAAATTCCAAAGGTTTTCCACAAATGTTTTAAATGATTGCACAGAACTTTCCCAGTGGATTGCTTTGAAGAAAATGATGGTCCCTTGGATCTAGAATTTCTGGAATGTATATACACACATACATGTATGTACAATATAGACATACATATATCTATATATGCAGGTGCACATACATATACATACATGTTTATGTGTACATATGTATATCAATGTAAATATATATTTTTAGTCAGTTATGTTACCTTATAGTCACAACATAGAATATATAGAGAATACAGATGGAGGACTGGAAGGGACCTTAAAGGCCATCTAAGCCAAGCACTTTATTTTCCAAATAAGGAAACTGAGGCCCAGAGAGATGAAACAACTTACCCAAGGTCACCCTCAAGCAGTAAGAATTCAAGTCCACATCAGCTGACTCTAGTTTCATCGCTGTCTTTCTTTCCAAAGCACCACACTTCCTCAGAGAGCTGAATCAGGGTGACCTAATGATAGTTTGCTACACACGTACATACATACGCTCATTGCCAGCTGCCAAGATATGCAAACACACTCATATGTCAAGTTTTTGTCGGCAGACACAATTTCTGCCAATTGGCAAACAAAAACCCAGATTTAAGTGTTCCACAGTCATGGTTATTATCATCATCATTATCAACTTCATCTTTGGGTTGGAGATAAACGTTTATGGAGATCATAATAAAATACATCTTTTAGGTGTTTTTTTCTGGCTCATAATAGAATTAACATAACAAGGGATGATTGTAAGGCTCAAATGAGATAATGGATGTAAATTCCTTTGTAAACAAGTACTATATAAATGCCAACCGTCATCATCATCATCATCATCGTTATTTTTATTACCCTATACCCACTAAGCCTTCAGTCTGGTGATCACTTCATTTTCTGAGCCTTCTCCTGAACTCCTGCTGAGTTCAGGTAATGGTTATAGACCTATTGGTATGCTGGTAAATGTTTAAGGGGTTTGGGAGGGCGGGGGTGGGGGGTGGGGGGGGTGAGGCATGTATGCATTCACACCTTTAAGTTTAATCTCGGTGTTACCTTTCTTAAATCTAGAAATCAACAAAATCTAGCAATTGACCTTTCTGTGGTGTAAATGCCCAGAGTGAAAATGTTAAATTGGGCTCTTATAAGTTGGTTAGATCTGGCTGCAGCATACTCCTGAATGCAATAGATTTTCAGCTTACAGAGGCAGTACTCATGGTATGCATCTTTTTTGCATTTGAAAATGAATACAATGCTGTAGGGTCAAGATGAGATTGTAATTCGAAGATAAAAAGGAAGAAAGGAACTGGTTTTAGAAATAATTATAAGAATTTAATATATTTATATTATTTATTATTTATTATAATGTAATAATTTAATGTAATAATAACTGACATTTATGAAGCACTGAAAGTTTGCTTTATATCCATTATTAAATCTAATCCTGACAAGCCATGTTAGTAATAATATTACAGCAATTTCTCGTTTTACAGGTGAGGAAACCAAGTTAGTAACTGTCAAAGGTTCAATTTGAAGACAGGTCTTCCTGATGAGTACCCCTCCCACCCTTCTCCTAAAAATAATTTCCCCACATTACTTAAAGTAAAGAAATCTGGAATTTCACAAAACTATGTGAAGTCTAAACCACTTAGAGAACACCTCAGGGAAATCAAGCAAATATAGCTTGGATACCCTATAGTCCAAAGCATAAGGAAACACGGGTTTCCCAGTGACTTTGTCAAATATCCTGAGGGGAGTTGTCTTAATTAACCCAGATTTATTACTTAATCATAGGGCAATAGCTCCTAAAGTGGGAGTCTTGACCCCCCTTTAGAGTCACAAGAAAGTTCCTAGGGGATCATAGACAGGAGCTGCCAGAATGGGATTGACACAGCCTTTGTGGGGTAGCACTGCAGTTCCAATTCTCTTGCTTCCTGGATCTCAGCAGTCAGAAATAGGTTTTGACCCTCTCCTCCCGACCTCCTCCATGTGAACTGAACCTTTGACCACTTCAGCCACTGTCACCTCCCTTACCTGCCTCTCCTGTTGGCAGTGGATATTTCAACAGACTGGAATCTTATTATGTCTTTTTCTTTGAGAGGTAGAAGAAGACTTGGAATCTGCATATCATCCAATAAAAAAAATCTGAGAAATACTGTCTTGTTGAAAGATTCTAAGAAATGGTGAGCTATTGCTTGAAATTAAGATGTGGAACACCAAATAAGAACATGGCTAGCCTGTTATTTACTATTGGTGCTACTGATCCCCTAGCTTATCATAACACTCAAAAAAAGAAAGAAAGAAAGAAATGAAAGAAAGAAAAAAAGAAAGAAAGGAAGGAAGGAAGAAAGAAAAGAAGGAAGGAAAGAAAGAAAAGAAGGAAGGAAGGAATGAAGAAAGGAGGAAAAAACCTAAGAAATGAAGAATAAGGAGCAGAGATTATGAATGAGAGGAAGTTTATAGATATTGACAGTTACTCCAAATTCCAAACTGACATTTATTCCAGCCACACTGAACTATTAGCTTTTCCCCTCAAACTTAACATGCATTCACATAGCTGATGTCTCCCATGCCTAGAATGCCCTTCTCCATCCTCAGTCTATTGAAATTCTTCTCTTTGAAGCTTAACCCTGGTGTCACCTCTTCTGTCAAATTTTCCCTAATTTCCCTCAGCTGAATATGTCTCCTTCCTCAAATTTCATTTGAGCACTTTGTCGAGAAATGTAGATCACTCCTTTGTTTCCAGCACACTCTAAATTGTATTGACCGTGTTTGTGGCCATGTCATAATATCAAATTCACCTTACCCTGAGCAGAATGTAAGTTCATTGTGAGCAAGAATTGTCTTTTTATTTTTTTGAGCCTGTCTCTCTACAAGCAAACATAGGAGAGGCTTAACAAGTTTTTATTTGCTTAAATCAAATTCCTAGGAAATTTAAATAATGTGTTTTAGTCTAATAAATATTCAATGCTGCTTTAAAGGAGGAAAAGCTGACTTGCTTTTTATAGCTTAAAAAGTAGCCCTTGGTGAAATTCTTTATAGTCTGACTTTGCCATGTAAGTGTTCTGAGGAAAGATAGTTAGCTAAATTTCTATCATAAGAAGAGTATTAAAGGAAAACAATTAACACCCAAAGAAGGGAAAGGGATGTAGCATTAGCTCGGCCACTAAGTTCTGTAATCTTGGAGAAATTATTTGATTTGTTTCCCTGACTCTAGGTCCTCATCAGTAAAATAAAGATAGTGACTTGATATATGGGTTTTCTTCCATTTCCAACATTTTAAGATTGTAGAAATTGTAGTAAGGCAAAAGAATTTCAAAAAGAGACATAAAATAATATTATTCAACTTAATATACCTTAAAAAACTGTATGTGATAAGTTTGTGGTTTCAAATGGAATTTTCTTTTTTTTTTCCACTTGTTAATGGCTAAATACATTTTTTTAAAAAGAATTTTAAAAATACATTTCAGGCAAAGTAAAAAATAAAAATAAAACATCTCCACAAAAATGTTCTTCGGAGTCTTTATCCTAAGGTGGTTGTGACTATGGGTTCTGGAAGGGTATGCCAGTACAGAGAAGCTGTGTCAGGGTCCTCTAAATTAGAAAAGCTCTGAGTATAATCCTGCTGAAAGATCATGATGCCACTTGTGTAAACCATCAACCTAGTTATGTAAGAAGAGGCTCATTCCTGAGAGTCTGGCTACTAAGTGGTGAATTTTTTGGCCACAGGAACCCATGAAGCAACAAAAATAAGAACAAAATAAAAACTACCCCTTGGCTCTGTGTAGGTCTTCTTTCTTTCTGCAGTGACAGTGACAAGAGTGGTGGGAAATGGGGCAAAGAGTGTTAAGGAACTCACGATTTTAAGGCTATCTTCAAATATCACTTTAAGTATTGGAATGCTAACTCTGAGATCTTTGTCCAGCACTCATAGGGGTCAACATACTATTGGCAGAACTGAATTATGTCAATAATGACACATTTTCTACGAGTGAAAACATGAAACAAACAACTAAACAGAATGATGACTTACAGGTTCTACTTGAAAGGCAAATAAAAGTTGGCAGACTGGGTTTGATTATGTACCCCCAAAACAAAGTGTAATATAGTTTCACAGAAAACCTGGTCTCCCATAAAGACCATCTAATAATCATTGCAATGGGCCCATTATCTTTTGCAGAGGTAGAAGAGATAGAAAAACTCTATGAAGATTTCAATAGAATCCTCCAAACCAAGTCAACATTGATGTCTGTATTCAGTTATTTCAATGAAAAGGTAATAATTATAATGATAACAGTTGACATTTATATAATGTGCACTATGTGCCAGTACTGTGCTAAGTTCTTTAAACTATTATCTCATTTCATCCTTACAGTAACCCTGAGAGTAGATCCTATTGTTCTCTCCATTTTGCAGAGGAGGAAACTGAGGTAAATGGTGGTTAAGTGATTTGCCCAGGGTCACACAGTTAGTAGGTGGCAGAGACTGGATTTGAACTCAGGTCTAGGAAGACTCTAGACACGGTGCTCTAGCTACTGCAACATCTGGCATGGGGGAAGAACCCAGCTTTGCTGCATATTATGTGACCCTAGGAAGGTCACTCTGGGCCTTCTTTTCCTTAACTATAAAATGAGTAGGTTGAATTAGAATACCTGTAAATCAACAGTATATTACTGATGGTGATTTGCACACAAGATGTAGCATGAAAGATCTCATCCAGAAAAATGTATAATCATGTAATATGTATAATCATATAATAAAATGTATAATCATATAATCAATGGAGGTGGACCAGTCATGTAGTAAAAGAAAGGGATAACCGATAGAGAGCCAAAGTAATGGCAATAGTCCCCACAGAATGTTAAAAAAAACCTAGAGGAATGCTTCCAGTTCACTGGATAGATCCTCTATGAAGAATTTAAGGAAAGTTATAGACAAGAATCACACAGGATAAGGAGGTAGAAATAAACTATGACCTGTGCCTTTGAAGGAATATTCAAGTCAAGGAGATCATAGATACCCTGAAGTATCAAAGAAAATACCTAAGTTTGGGACATTGGGGGAGTGAAGTTATCACCTCATTTGTGCTAATAATCAATCATTTGAGCCCGAACAAATTGTTTTGCCTTTCTGTGTCACAATTCCCTCACTTATAAAACTAGGGGCCTAAGATAAATAATCTCTAAGGAATCTTTTTTAATGGTCTACTATTATACTAACAGTACTATTTTTTTCTCAAATACCAAAAATCTTTACGTTCTCATAACACATTAAAAGAAGGATGTACTCATAAAATCCTTTACTGATGTTTGTTGATAGGATAAGAATTGAGATATTTTCTATGTGGAGTACTGTCATTCACATATCTTTGCACTTTACAAAGATAGTCTTACCCCCTCAGGGGGGTATAAAAGAGGCCGAACCTTGTCCAGTCTTTACCAAAGGAAAGTGAAAGGATTTTACTGGAAGATTTTTAAACTTTCAATTCCATAATTCAATCCAACAAACATTTATTAGGCACTGGGGATGTAAGGACAAAGTACAGGCATATCTTGGAGATAATTCGTGTTCAAGTCCAGACCACCACAATAAAGTAACTATTATGATAAAGTGAGTCACAGTAATTTTCAGTTTTCCAGTGCATATGTTTATACTATACTGTAGTCTATTAAGTATTGCAATGCTATTATGACAAAAAATGTACAAACCTTAATTAAAAATAATTTATTGCTTTTGGAGCAAGCACATTAGCAAGAGTGTGCAAAGTGCATAAAGGCTTATCTCAGTGTTTCAAAAAAACAAACAAACCCCTAAACAAAAAGCCTTGGTATTTTGTGTCTTGTTTTAAAAGTCATTTGGTTATTATTTTTTAAGTTGTTTCCCTTTCTTTAGTGAGGGGAACAAATGCGACCTTTATTATTAAGCATTTAATAAATGTTCACCTTAAAAATGAAAAATAAAATTCCCCGGGTAAACACCCTAAGGAAGCATGGTATGCAGGCCTATGATCACAGCAGACTATCCATGCCATATCACACACACCATATTCTCAGTCTGCCAAATAAATATAGTCCATGGATTTGAACAGAATTATTTCTCTCTCTGCCAATTCCCAATGGTAAATGCCTCACAGGACAGAGTGTGTGTGTGTGTGTGTGTGTGTGTGTGTGTGTGTGTGTGTGTGTGTGTGTGTACTGTGGCCATCCTAGAATATTTGCCTGTTGTGTTTCTGTGAAAATGCCTCATATTTGAAACTAGCCCTGAAATCGCGCTAGTCTCCCCTGAAAATAATTGTCTTAGTGGTTCTGGGTGGAGAAATCTTGCTTCTGCTTCTTATTCATGAAACTGGAAGATGAAGACTTGGTGCCTGTGATTTAAAAGGGAAAACCCCATCTAAAGCACCAGCAGCAGCTGAATCGTAGGCAGACAATTTCCTACAGCAATGCTGGTTATGAGAAGTCATGTGGAGTCAGGAGTTGCCATGGAATCGATTTGTTTCTAAACCAGCTCCTCCTGCTGGAATAGTGTCTCATTATCATGTCCATCTAACTCTAAGGATTGGGGGTGAGGGGGGTGGGGGGCGGGGAAGGATGGGGAAGCAGGGAAGTAGCTTCCTGAAGAAGAAATCATACTTTAGGATCTAATTCATTCACACATCTTGAAACCAAAAAAATGAAATTAAAACTGAAATTTGTAAATGTTGGCGGCAGCATAGGTGGATGTTGGTCACAGATTTGTGGTAAAAGATTCACATGTCAGTGTCCCATTGCCTTTCATGTCCTATGAGGGAATATAAAGGAAAGAAGCAGTAGCTTAGATCTAGTGTGACATTTATCTTCACAAGCAAGTTACTGGAAATCTCAGGAGTGAAAGTAAAGGTCATCTAGAATCCACATCACAGTGGTTTGCACATTTGCAGTATGCTCAGTGTAGCTGGTATTTTCTCAAATGTGTTATCTATATTTTTGCTCTTTAAACGGATCACTAAGTGGTGTTTTGGATTTCTGTTGTTATTATTTTGCTTTTGTCTGTGAGTTTGTTTTTGTGAGGAAGGCAATAGCTGTCACTATTTACTTGTCCCCTTTCATAGACTGAGGTGGAATTGTTTCTTTGGATCCTGTAAAGGGTTGAACATAGCCAACAGGGGCAAACAGTCTGTCAATAAGTATTCCTCAAGTACTGGGAGACTCAAGGACAAAAAAGGAAACAATCCCTGCTCTCAAGGGGCTTGCTGGACCTAAGTTCAAATACTACCTCAGATACTCACTAGCTGTGTGACCCTGGGCAAATCACTCAATCTCTGTTTGCCTCAGTTCCCTCATCTTTAAAATGTTGCTACCTCCCAGAATCGTTGTGAAAATCAAATGAGATAATAATTGTAAAGGTCTATATGAATATTAATTATTCTATCTGGAGACAAGTATATACCATACACACACACATATATAGCTAGGGAAAAATGATGAAAATATATACAAGGTCGTTAGTGTATCAGCAAAGACTTTGACATACACAGGAGGGCCTGCTATCGCAGGTGCTTAGATCTGCATTTCTAATAGGAAACCAACTTTGGAGGGGTCAACAGTCACTTTAATCAAGCATGTATATCATTCACTTAGGTCAGGGGGAAAAGTTAGCACCCTGAACTTCAGAGAAAATACAGAGAGATAAAGATCAACAGACAGTGCTTCTAGCTATCTGTCCATATATACATAGTTACCAGAGACAGAAACACCAACATGTTGGTTTTCAAAGCCAGGGGGCTGCTTAGGGGCTTCTCAGAGTCTCATCTGGCACACAAACCTCTTTCCCACTAAGCCCCACAGTAAAATCTCACCTCAGAATACTTATACATTTTTCAGAGCCAGAGGGCATCACAACCCTTGAGAACCAGTGCCTCATTAGAAAATTAACAAAAGATGTGAGCCTCCCCTAATCAAGCTTTCCTTAATGGGCAAGCCCATCAATGGGTAGGAAAGATCTTTAAAGTATCATACTTACCATTACAGTTAGGGAGGGAAGGCACAAGCATCTGGGGAAATCAGGAGAGAGACTTCATGTACAAGAAGGTGAGGTGAGAAGGTGCCTGAGGTGACTTGAAGGTAGGAAGCGAGGCATTCTATGAGGTGGAGGTGAAAAGTGAATGCATTCCAGGAATGGGAGGTGCCCAATGTAAAGGCATGGGTATGGAGAATGGAAAGGTATGTGTGAAGGCAGTTTGCCTGGATCTAGAATGTGAGAAAAGGAGTAAAGCATCATAAGCCTAGAAACATAGGCATGGGCCAAGAGGTAACTGGCTTTAAAAGCCAAATAAAAGAGTTTATAGTTTATCTAAGAGGCCAGAAGAAGGTACTGGAGTTTAATTGAGTAGAGGGAGTAACATGATACTCTGTCCAAGCAACATGAAATACTCATAAATTGACTTTGTAATTCAAGATTCAAAAAGATTAATACAAGAAGCAGTTTGGGGTAGGCCTGAGAGGTAGGAAGGATTCAGGTTCAAGTTCTATTTCTGACACATACTTGGCTTTATAATTGTAGATAAATCAGTCAATCTCTCAGTGCCTCCCAGACAGTTCTCTATACCTGTAATCTATAGAATAGTTTATAACTTTCTTTTTCTAAATTTTATTTAAACAAAGCATTTCTGTAACACAGCAGAATAGGAAAAAAAGATGATTGTACATGAAACTGCAAATCTAAAAACTGCTAACTTTCATAGAAGGAATTTCTTCACCATATCCCCAACATCAATGAAATCATAGCTCCAAATCACCAAAAGAGGGTAATTCCCTCTGGAGAAACTCCCTTTATTGATGCATTTCAGAAATTATACCCTTATAAATGATGTGCCAGCTAAAAAGGACCAGTTTTCAGAACATGTAGCATTTATTACTTTCCCCACCTGCTGGAACATCTAAATTCATTAGAATTTTTAAAAAATTATTAAATGTTTATGAGAATTGAACTTTAGTAAACTGAAATTCCACAATTCCAAACTTCCATGTGGAGTAGTTTGGATGAGCAGGTAATGATGATGATGATGATAACTTGAAATGCTTTACGGTTTACAAAGCATTAAAATTAGAATCAAAAGACATGAATTGGAATTCTAGCCCTGCTACTTGTTGACTTGTTACTTTCATGTCCTTGGAGGGTCACTTCATCTTCCTTGAACTATTTCTTCATCTGTAAAATACTGTCAGAGTGTTACCTGGGCACTGAGGGATTATTACATTCACACAACTACCTTGTTTCAGAGGTAGAACTTTCTGATTGTCCTGACTGAAAGGCCAGTCCTCCATCAGCTATGCCACAACGCCCTTTGTGAGTAATAAAAAAAGGCAAATTCAAATGATTGGGAAGGGATATTCTGGGCACTACACAATAGTGGGGAGATAAAGATCCTCGGATCTTCATTGGGAGAGACTCTGGGACATCTCAAAGCTGCTGTTGGAGAGACCAATGATTTAATTGCTGGTGTAGTAAGTAGGTGTTCTCTGGCTGGACAGTAGAGTAGCTTACCTATGGCATGGCTTGGAATCAGGAAGGGAAAGCAGGATTTATCAGCCATCTAGTAATTTCTTCTTTTAAGTAATTACTTTTACTAAATAGGTACTAAACTCAGTTGTTTTTCTGCTGCTATCAAACTATAAACATAACAAAATTTAAAAGTATGAACTGTCTTAAAACCATTGTTTTAAGTGTTTATACCACCTAAATTTTACCACACTAAGGCACAGCCTTGCTCACCCTCTCCTACTCCTAGTTACAACTCTGAGTTTAGACCAGTGCAATCATGTTCCTTGTTGAGATGTTTCTATAGTACACCCAAATGTTGTATTCAATTGCTAGACTTCAGAAGCATGAGATAATTTAAGTCAACTGAATTTCAAAAAACTAAAAATCAGTGAGTTACTAGTGAGCAGAATTGATTTTCATTAAGCCAGAAGGTCCCTTGAATATTGTCATTAATATTGTCTTGGCATAGTTAAACAGAGACAGCACGGTGCGGTGAATAGAGAGTTGGCCTCATAATCAGGAAAACATGGTTCAAATCCCATTTCTTAATCACACCGACTATGTGACCTTGGGTAAGTCTCCTAATCTCTTAGTGCTGGAGGCACCACTGTAAGACTATGTACTTTATAGATCGGTTGTTCATCTGCATTGGTAGAAAAAGTTTTTGCCCTGGGTTTTCTCCATAACACACAAGTCACACTGGGGAAAAAAATCTTATGTTGAATTTTGTTATAAATATTGCTAACACCTTTCATAAGAGAAAAATGGTTTCTAGTTTCCCTATCCAAATGGAACATAAATGTATATAAGAAATTATAAACAGTGTTATATTTATACAGTTAGAAATGGAAAGGTGATCAGTATATTATGAAATATTACAGCATTCAATTTATTCCAAGTGAATTATTTTCTACTTAATCTCTGTATTCTTTTTTTCTAAAGAAAAAAAATCTCCTATCTCTATGAAATTGGATGAAAATATCATCATTTTAATTGTCCCCTCCAAATTAATTTCATGCTACAGAAGAAAAAAATCCGAATTTCCAAAAGAAGTGACATGACCAAGGTCACAAAAGCAACAAGTTGAAAAGCTAGGATTCCATCCAGGGGCATCCTGATGCTAGCTCAGACCAATTAGGGAGAGCCCAATGTTAAATTTTCAGGGTGAACATATAAATTATACCTCATAAATTTGCAAGTACTACACATCAGGGCTTGATCTATTATTTTGTTGATTTTCTAGACTTAGGAAAATAATGGAGCTAGGAGAAAATATTAACAAAAAAAAAGTGGGTCCTGCTTTTTCAGAGAGTCAGTTGTCAAATATTTACTAGCACACTTCTGATTCCACCCCAGGTCTTTTAATTCTAGCTTCAGTGCCTTAGCCAAACAGGCAGTCTGTGGGCAGCATGCATTCAGAACGCTCCTTAGTATAGCCAGAACAGATTAAAATATAATTGGAAAATATTTGATAAAATAAATGAAATGAAATAGAAATTAATGCATTAGAAGTATATGATAATATAAAGTTACATATTAGAATATTATGCATGTTATAAATTATATAAATGTATTATGAATTAAAATATTATAAAGTATAAATAAAATAAAAATACAACAGAACACAGATGATACTAATATATGGTTTTTAAAGTAAATATGCAGTCTGGAGACATCCTTATATATGGTTCAGTGACCCTGTTACTATTTGAGTTTGACATCACACTGCTTTAAAGTATCATATAATATGAATTATTATTATGAGCTATTTACACAAACTATACATGGAACATTGGAATTGTAGAAAATTAGAATTTCATCCTACTTTAAAAATGATGTAGCCCAGTTCTCTTAAACCTCTAGTGGTTCTATAGACAAGTTGTTCTAGCAAGAGGGAAAGTAATAAATTTTCTGTCTTTTAAAACTGGTCCTTCACTGCCCCTACTTTTGTAGACACCCATGCAATAGCCAGTATCATTTAGTCTCTTCATCAACTTGTCACTATTAGTAACTTTTTAGCAGTTGTCCCACCAGATCCTGGTATTATGTTTGGCATTATGTTGGGGGCAGAAGTAACTGGAGAAGAAAAGTCCAACAAATCTCAAGGAGCTGCCTCTTCTGACTCATCTCATGAAATTGGTGTGGCATGTTATTCAGCATCCAAAAATAGAATTTGATGGTCTGTCTGGCTCGTGGATATATAGCTATATGGAATGTTCACATGGACTTCTGTTTATCTGGTTGGGAATGGAGGGTTAAAAACTTGAGTGTTTCCAAAAGTCCTCAAAGATATTCATATAAAACTTCTCTTCCCCCTCACAGCATGTCTGCCTGCATGCTAATCTCAAAATAATCTTCATAAAGAATGTTGATCAGCAAATGGGCTATATTGAAGACTGAGTCACAGAATGTGAGCTAGGATCTTTACATTATCTAGTCCAGCAATTCATTTTACAACTGAGGGCAACTGAGACCTGGAAAGACTTAAGACACTTATTCAATATGGGTAATTATCGGCAGAATGGGAACACTCATGGATCTCCTTATTCGTGGGTGTACTTAATAGTTCTATTTCTACTAATACTAATAATTTTTGCTGCTTCTTACTAATAGTTCTTGCTACTTCTTGATCTTTGAATAATTGGAAGAAATGGACACACAAAAGCTCATAGGATCTCTCTGATTTTTCTCATAGAAAAGAGGAGACCTGAAGATAGGTCTCCTGTCACACACTGCAGATGATGCTATTGCTCTAAGGACAGAATTCCTTTGATTCTTAGAAGTATCACCTTATCTTCATTCAACTCTACTAACATTTCAATTTAGATAGCAGTCAGGAATATGAAGATAAAAAAAAAAGGAAAAAAGTGAGAAAAGTCCCTATCCTCAAGGCACTTATATCCTATTTACACCTCTCTCCCAACTCTGTACTCCTACCCCACCAATACATGTATATATTTATTTTTTAGTAAAATACAAATTCTGGAGAGAAAATTGAAAAGGCCAGAAAATAACTTTGAGTTGGATCAGGCAAATGCCAAATGAAATCAGTAAACAATGCCCTGGACTGCAGGAACCATTATAACAAATCCTGAAAGAAAACACCATGCCAAGGGATTACATTGTTTACTACCTATTATCCTAGGGGCACATAACAGATGATAGAAAGTGCTGAATATTCTATATTTAGTGCCCTGACCATAGCATTCATCTGATGCATATTTGCAGAAAGATATGATCAATGTCATCTCAACTCTCCTTTTTGGTTCCCTTAAAAGGCTTCGTAGCTATTCTGAAACCTTGTCTGAGTATTCCTGAACCTGTATGAGACTTGGTTACTGGGGGACCTCCATTCTCATTACTTACAAGTATGCATCCATTAGGGGGCACAGGAGAAATTTTCACCTGCATTTAGAGAGCAGATAATCCTGAATCCCATAGGGGCATGTCATCCATGGAAAATGCCATTTGGACAATACTGTCGTTATGTCTTACCCTTTTCCCTCAGTCAATTCCTCATTTACGCAACTTAGGACATAGAGAGACACAGGTCTCATTTATAGAAGAGTCTGTTAGGTGAAATTCAGTTCCATCTAAGAAGCAGAGGGGCAACATGGTTAAGTTCTAAGAAAAGCTAGATGTGAGTCAGAAGAGATCTAGGTTTGATTCCCATTTCTAACAAAATGTTATGACCAGGGGTAAATCCATCAGTTTTTCTATGCCTCAGGCTTTTTACCTGTCAATTGGAGATAACAATACTAGTAATACTTGATTCACAGCTTTGTTGGGAGAATTCAGTAAGATAATGTGTACAAAATGCTTTGTAAACCTCCAAGTACCATAGAAAGGATTAGTGCTTAAGAGGCATGCATTGTCATTCTGGTTCTACTACCAGTAGACAGTAACATAGATTTAGAGCTGGTAGAAATCTTAAAACCCATCATGTTTAATGCTCTCCTTTTGCAGGTGAAACAATTGAAGCTGAGAGATGGTAAATAACTTGCCCAAAGTCAAATAGTTAACAAGTGTCTAAGATGAGATCGGAACTCATGGCTTCCCATTTCCAAGTCCAGGGCCCTATCCACTTTATCACAAATATGATTTCCAGAATTCCTTTCAGTTCTGAAATTATATTACACTATTTATTTGTTTTTTTTTAAAATTACTTTAATAGGGCGTTCTTGCCAGAGCTATTATATGCCTTCCCCTATGTCTAGATTTAACAGCTCAGAACTGTACTAAGACTTCAGAGACATTGTTCCCCCTAAATTAACAGACAGAGTAGGCACAGCTATACAGAAAAATACTGGTTTTCCTTTGTGCCTTTGGTAGAGTAGGTGGAGGGAACAACAGAAAGAAAATTCGGCAACACCCTCTTGATCAAACCATCAATAAGCATTTATTCATTGATTACTGTGTACTATCACACTGCACTAAGCCCTGGAGGATACAAAGGAAAAATTAAGTCTCCGCCCGCTAGGAGCTTATATCCTATTGGGAGAGAAAAACTGTATATAAATAGGCAAATATAAGATACATACAAAATAGGTGAAATATAATGTTAGAGGGTTAGGTATCAACAACTAGGGGCAACCTGATGCTTCATACAAGAACTGCTAATCTTGAAGGAAGGCAAGGAATTCCAGGGCAGTTAGTTGGCTCAGGAGATGGAGCACTAGGCTGGGCGTCAGAGAGATGTATTCAAATCCAGTCTCAGACAATCACTAGCTGTGTGATCCTGGGCAAGTCACTTAACCTTTGTTTGTCCCAGTTTATGAGTCTGTAAAGCAGGAATAAAAATAGCATCCAACTCCCAGGTTACTGTGAAAATCAAATGAGGTTATAATTGTAGAGTGCTTAACACAGTGCCTGGTAAAGAGTAAGTGCTATATGAATTTCAGCTATAATTATTCTGTGAGGCAGAGGCAAAGGGGAAACATTCTAGACATGACTGACAACCAGTAGAAAAGTACTGAAAAGAACACTGAAAAATGACCACACAACAGCAACAAGTAGGCCAGTATGGCTGGACCATAGCTATCATGGAAGGGAGTCATATGAAAGAAAACTAGGAAGATGGAAAGAAACCAGGTTTTGAAGAATTTTATTTATTTTATTTTAAAAATTCTTATTTTTTCCAATTAATGTAAAAACAATTTTAGCCTTTTTTTTAAAGTTTGAGTTACAAATTCTCTCCCTCCCTTTTTCCTTCACCCACTGAGAAAGCAAAGAATTTTATATAGATTATACATGTACAGTCATGCAAAACATATTTCCATATTAATCATTGCAAAGAAAAAGAACAAAAAAAGCAAAGTTTAAAAAAAGCACGCTTCAGTCTACATTTAGACTGTCAGTTCTTTCTCTGGAGGCGGATAGAATTTTCACCATGTCTTTCAGAATTGTCTTGGATAACTGTATTGCTGAAAATAGCTAAGTCATTCGCAGTTGATTATTGTACAATATCGAGATTACTCTGTACTATGTTCTCCTTGTTCTGCTTACTTTACTTTGCATCAGTTTATATGTCTTTCCATGTTTTTCTGAAACCATCCTGCTCATCTTTCTTATAGCACAATAGAATGCCATGTGAAGAGCTTTAAATGCCAAATAGAGGAATTTATATTTAAACCTAAAAGTAATTGGAGCCACTGGAATTTACCGAGTAGGGGGAATGAGATAAGGACTGAGATTTAGGAATATTACTTTGGCACCTTTGTAGAGGGAGGATTCTGAAGAGGCACGTCTCACTTGAAAGTTTTCCATTTTTTCTTTCAATTTTTCCAAATTTTAGTTTCTAAGGCTCTTCTGGCATGGACAGAGGTCTGTCTTCCTTTTCTCAATCATGAACATCAGAAGATTCACTCTAGGGTCCTGGTCTATGCTCCTTCAACTTCTGCCAGAAAGAGTTATGTCATTTTCAAGCAGGCAAAATGTGACCTAAGGCCAGACTTTGGGGAGCAGTTATTGAATGGTCCTAGCTACTAGCAGACCCTTACTTATGACCTTGGGTAAGCCACAACAAAAGCTACTAGCAATTTCAACAACTGGCTTTGCTCACTGAGGGCTTCTTTTTTGGATTTCAGTTTCTAACTCTCTTCCTTTCTGATCCTTCAATAAATAATCTAAGAGGGAGAGAGGGAAGGTTGGTATCTACTATCTATTAACAAATTAAATATTGCCTGGAAAATAGGAGACTTTTCACACTCTTTTTTGTGCATACAAGTACAACAGTAGATTTTTCAGAGAAAGTTGAGAGAGGGTGAGGGAAATCAAGACCAGAAAGAGGCAGAAATAGAGAGATTTACAGTTGAAGATGGTCTCAGATTTGACCTAGTCCATCATCTTAGTCTAGAACATTCAAAGGCCTTTCTTTCTTCTGGTCCTTAACTAAGGAGACATGATCCCCCTCTGCCTTGTTTCCCTTAACTGTTCTAGAGGCACAAATGGCAGTTTGCAGTAGTGGATAAAGGACTGGACTTGGAGTCGTTAAGAAGATCTGAGATCAGTTTTGACCAGCACATAACTAGCACTGTGACCATGGGCAAGCAATTTAAGTGCACATTGCAACTTTCCACAGCCAAGTTACTAAATTAAATGCAAATTGTTGGTCAGCATTGATGGAGGGAGTTTTCACTCTGGGAATTCCCCACACAAGAAAATCACAAGCCCTGACCAAAAGAAAAGCATATTCAAGACTTATTGAGTATTGGAGCAAGAAAAGGAGTAAAAAGTAATATGCAGTGGGGGACTGTGTCCACCTGGAGGAGCAGGCTCCCAAAGTATGTTCCAAGAAACTTCTCCCTTTGTCAGGAGCAGAAATCTGTCAGATTTCTACTAATTCTTTATTTATTGGGTTATTTTTGAAGATTAGAATCTATATGCACATATGAAAAACTGGTGCATAGTTTGGGGTTGACTATAGCAACCAAGACTGTTCTGGGTTGTCGGGAAGCTGGAACAGTGGTTGGAAAATATATAGAGTTATTAGTATACCTTCTTAAAACCTTTCTTGCATTCAGCATTGGCATCACATTCTCAAGGAGTAATGAATTTATAGTTCCATTCTGGCATTAAAGTCTCAGAAATTTGCAACTAGAATCTTCTGAAAATACTTTATTCCAGGAAAAAAATCTTAGAACCTCAAAAAGTTCTGACCATTAAAGCTACATCATATTCATATAAATATGTATGTATATAGTGTGTTCGTCCTTCGTTGCTGAAGAAGACCATGCCATCAGAGAAATGATGACATGACTTGCACTTAACTTTGTTTTGAGGGAGGGAGAGCTATGCAGGTCACCAGCCTCACTTCTCCTCCAGAGCCATCTGAATCCAGTGACCAGATGTTCATCAGGATGACTGGAGATGACCCAGGATAAGGCAATTGGGGTTAAGTGATTTGCCCAAGGTCACACAGCTGGTGAGTGTCAAGTGTCTGAGGTGACATTTGAACTCAGGTCCTTCTGACTCCTGCACTGGTGCTCTATCCACTGCACCACCTAACTGCCCCATGTGTGTATATATAGTATATATGAACATATATGTATATATATAAATGTGTAACTGCCCCATGTGTGTATATATAGTATATATGAACATATATGTATATATATAAATGTGTATGTATGTTTTATCATATGTATGAATGTAAGGCACATTATTTGCATGATGAATATAAGATGAATATATATGAATACAATTTTGCTTTATACTCATGTAGATCATGACTATATGTGAATATAATTATATAAATATAATAATAAATAATATAATTTTATTCACATATAATCATCTGTATTAATATAAAGCAATGTTATATTCACATATGATGAATATGACAATGAATATAATATTGATTTATATTCATATAGGTAATGTATGTGAATTTATGGGAAGGTAATATTACTTCAATGGTCAGCACTTTTTGAGCATATGATATTTCCTTCTGAAATAAAATATTTTCAGAAAATTCCAGTTTCAAAGTTCTGTGAGTTCAGTGCCTGAATGGAACTATAAATTATTCACTGAGAATATATGCTGTGTGATGTCACGGTTGAATGCAAAAGGTTTTAAGAAGGTTTTACTAATAACTATGTATTTTCCAGCCAATATTTTAACTTCCAATCATGTGTGTGTGTCTATCTATCCATCTATCCATCTATCTACAGCTGAAGAACTCCTTGTCTGGATAAAACTATTTCTTAAATTAATAGCTCTAACTGTCCTTTCCTTTACTTGAGCTATTCAACCTCACTTTCGGTCGGAGAATCACAGAATCTCACAGCACTACAAAGTGTCTCAGAGATCATCTAGTGTCCAACCTCTATGCAGAAATCTCTTCTCCAATACCCCTGACAGAAACTTTGGAGAGGTTGCAAATGGATCCAAAGTCCAGAATTGATTTGGGGGTAGATTTGTGGTGGGAGAGTAGCAAATCAAGTTATTACGGAAGTATTTTCTTTAGGAATACACACACACACACACACACACACACACACACACATTTTGGTGTCTATACACATTTCTACCTTCATTACTGATCATAATGCCCTACAGGCAGCTAGGTGGTGCAGTGGATAGAGCACTAGTGTAGGAATTGGGAGGATCTGAGTTCAAATCTCATCTCAGACACTTGACACTCATTAGCTGTGTGACTTTGGGGAAGTCACTTAACCCCAAATGCCTCATCCTGGGTCATCTCCAGTCATCCTAGGGAATATCAAGTCACTGGATTCAGATGGCTCTGGAGGAGAAGTGAAGGCTGGTGACTTGCACAGCCCTCCCTCCCTCAAAACAAAGTCAAGTGCAAGTCATGTCATTATTTCTCTGATGGCATGGTCTTCTTTGGCAACAAAGGACGAACACACGCTTGTACTTATAATGCCCCATAGAAATACTTACATGGTAGTGTTAGGTTTTAGGATCTTACTTACTCATAAATGTGTCCTTTCACATTCATAAGGCCTGGTCAAAGATTGTACAGCAAGCAGCTGCAAGCAACTGAGAATACAACAGGGGCTTTCCTCATTACTTATACTTATCCTTCATCTTTTAGTTCCCTCAACTTTGAATGCTATCAGCTCATCTCCTGCCTAAATACTATCCATTCATTAATGCAAATTTTTCCTGATTATCCCAGTCCTGTGAAGGGGAGAGTAGATGTCTTCCTCTTTCATACTTACCATACTCTTAAAGGACAGGGGAAGTTTCTGCTTCTCACACGGTGTAAGTCTCTGGGAACACAGTATCACTGGAACAAGGACCAGAAGAGAATGTGCTCATCATCTAGTTCAAGCCTTTCTTTCGCTAGAAGAAACTGAAACCCAGAGAGATGTAGTGACTTACCTTATGTCACTAATGTTAGGCAAGAGAGATGGCACTGGAACTCAGATCCTGCCAGATGTTCCCACTTTACATCACTGCAACATACCACCCTCATAGGCACGACACAACTAGTGAAGTTACTCATCCTTGTAACTGTATGTTAAAGACTATTACAAGTTTCTGCTTTCAAGAAATGTGAGTTGCTCGTTATGGTTGTTTCAAAAAATAGGAGAAAGCAACCAAGCTATTTCTGATTTTAAAATGCTGAGCGAACTAAAGAGTAGCATTTAGTCAGTGTGAAGAACTCTTCTGAAAGACACCTTGGACGTACACAAATAGGAGACGGTGGGTCAGCACCCTAGACATGTTTTTAGGCTTGCGGGACCTTAAGGAACTGACAGATTACAGCAGTCATAAAATAGTGTTTGAAATTCCATTACCGTAACTGCAACCTAAGCTACAGGATTTGTCATCCTCTTTTTTTAAAAATCATATTAGTTTCTGAATTGTACCACAATGAAGGGTACAATAGTACTGTTTTGGATAACTGCCCGATTTTTAGAGTCAACCAAACAATCTGGTTTATGTTTTTTTTCCTTGTTGAGGAGTTCCCACTGACCCCGACGGAGGTATCCACTCCTACTTAAAACCCAGACTTTAAGGAATTCCTTGACTCTTAGCTTGCAAATATCTCGACAGGTTAGGATTGTAGAGCTGGTCATTCTGAGGGTGTGGCAAACTCTTGGCCCCAGTGAATGAGTAAGTTTAAGACTTAACTGAAAAAGCTTAACTCCAATCTCTTACCTCCTCAGAACCGCCCCCCCCCCACCCCCCCACACACATTCACTCCCCCGCAAGTGTCCAGTTGCGTTTCTAAATTAACTCGACGCGAGGGAACCCACTATTCTCTAATGATCTCGGGGATAGAAAGGGGCCCGAGTCTCTAAACCTGGAGACGAGAGTTCTCCGGCTTCTGACAGAGAGCGCATTTCACTGCGTTTGGCAACACTGTAATTAAGTGGAAGTCTGGCTGTGTTTTTTAGCAGAGCAATCATTCTGAAGAGGCAACAAAGCGGGCTGCAGGATCGTAAATCTCTTTAGAAGAAATACAGAAATAAAGATTACCAGCCTGACTTGATTATAGAGGAAGGGGGAGAGTTGTTTTAAATTGTCTTGCTCAACTCCACCCTACCACTACCTCTCTCCACTCCGCCCCTCCTTTACTTTTTTTTCGACACTTTGCTTTGAAAGAAATGATCCCTGTGAAAGCATCAGGCTAAATGCCAAGCTAGAGAGCCATTCCATAGTGGACAGGGTAATAGGCTGGTTGTCTAAAGGCCCTTTTATGATTCTAGTTTCGTATTTCCAAGGAGACTTGCACGTATGTGTGCGTTTGAGCGCGCATCCCCCTGATCTTTGCACTGCTGTCTTTTTGATAAGGCTGAGTACTACATTTGCCAAGAAGTCCTAAGGTTCCGCCTGATGAAGTCTCCAGAAATGTCTTTAGATTTTTCTTATTTAATAATTCCAAATGTAAAAATTCCCTGAACATATGTGGGTGAACTGTGGTTACGACTCACTTTCTTTTTATGTGTACTGAAATGTTTGCAGTTTTAGAGGTGAATGGATCCAGGTGATCTTGGAATATTGCTATTGCATAGCTTAAATGACGGGCAGTACTTCATCGTCTGTGCGTGTGTGCGTGTGTGTAGGGGTAGTTTTTCTGCAGGGAGTTTTTTTTTTTTTTGCCACTTTAACGGTGAGAAACTTCAAAGAGAGGACGAATAAGTGCGTGTGTCTTTCTATGCACGACTATTCTGCGTGCGTGTGCACCAATGTGCAGGAATCTATGCTTCTGGGTGTCTAAAGAGGGCGGGGCTCAGAGTGTGGGTAACAAAAAGGAGTCGGTTTTCTTTCTGCACGGTATTCCTTTGCTGAGGTTCAAAGATTAGAATAACAGGTGTTATTTCTCGCTGTTAATTCGCCCTCTTTGGCAAACTCAGTTCCGAACCATTGTATGCTTGGGATTTATCCTGGTACCCTAATCTCATGACTGTGCATTCACTTTGTTTATTAAACAAAATAATCCACTCCATTCCTGGACAAATGAGCTTCATTGGGACTTTAGAACAGCCCTGTTTAGCCCACCATGACGTCGGCCTTTGAACTGATTCGAAGACTTACATACTAATTTTGTTCATCTTGCTACAGAAGACAAGATATTGAATTTCTGGTGTGTCAAATATACCTTACTTACATCAGGCAGCCGGGCACTGATATGACTTCATACAGTCACTTACGCAGATTGGCATTATACACCACAGAAAAGAAACGAAAGCCAAGGAGCTGTTTTGAAGTTTGGAGTTTGTTATTTTAAAGCAGCGGATCACATGTCTGCAATCTCTTTAGAAAACATTTGAGGTTAGAATACACACACTAACCTCTCACGGTTTCCATCTGGATTGGTGTTACTGAGGAAAAAAAAAAAGAAAACTGGATACATGGTAATTGTTCTTCACGGGGCTGCTCCTTTTCACCCCTCTGCTTCGCGAAGGGAGTTGCTTTGTTGATTTTGGAAGGTTTCTTCCCATTTCTCTCCTTTCCTCTCCATCCCCCACTAAAAATGAAATAAGGTCTAATTTCTCATTTGAAAGCTTGGACTTTGGGGACCAAATGTAAAATAAGTGAGTTGCTTTCTTCAAAAAGGAAAAAAGAAGAAAAGCCAGCTTCTTTTGAAAGTATTTGATCGTTTAGACTCTTCTCCAACCAAAAAGTATCTGTAAATTGATATAATTCTCTATTATCCCTTCTTTCCCTTTTCTTCTCTTATCTCTTCCTTCCTTCCATTCCTCTTGTCTTTTCTGTCTTCTTCCATGGTCGAATAAATTGATTAGATACCTAACTTGGATCTTTCACAAAATCTACATTTTTGATTTCCTTTTTCTTTACTCAGAATTGAAACAATCAACCACTTTCTTCGGCGCCGGTGGTTGTATGTCCTGGACAGCGTTCATTCTCCTGCCCAGATGTTGCCCAGATGTGTAAATACCCTCCAAGAGACGCCCCATCATTCCAAGAGCTTTCTGCCGTAGGATGGCAACGATGTGGCAGATGTCGATATTTTTGAGCAAACACTTTTAAAGTTTTTCAGAATATCGGTAAAATGTCAGGCATCCTTCCCTGACGTTATTTGCTTTTTCCGAAGCAATTCCCGTTATAAACCAACGGGGTATTCGGTTTTTGTAGATGTTTTTCTCACATTCGTCTACAGTATCCTGAATGAATTGCCTTCCATACACCTTCGGCAGCAATCGCTTGGCCCAGCTTAAGCAAAAGGCAACAGTGAATCGAGAGACTGTATAAGAAATTGACACATCTGTATGGAAGTCCTTTGAAAGTAGTACTAATTGTTTTCTAGCATCTAACATTTTCTGTGCTATCCATTGTGTTTCAAACAGGGTGGTAGAAGTGAACTAGATGTTTTAAAATATAAGCTGCTGCAGCATCCGTAGCTGTGCTATATGAAACCAGTGTAAATACTTGTTTAAGAAGTTTGGAGCAAGGTTATTCATTCTAAGTGCTATTGCGTACAGATTAACCTTAAAAAAGAAAAACAAACTACTTGAAATAATAGAGATTTTTTTAACTGTCCTCCCCCAAAAAGGTGTTTCTTTCCTTACATTTATGAATAACTGTGGTTAGCATTTTAGGGGTTTTATTTCCCCATTAAAGCAAATGCATTATTTATTTTGGCCTAGACCATAATCCTCCACGCTCCTTCCCGAAAAGTTCATAAGGAAAGCTGACTCCTAGAACTTTACAAAGTGAACAGATCTTCCAACCCTTCTTCCCCTACCACAGAAAAAACCAAAACAACACAAAACCAAAAACAAGAAACCTGGCCCATCTGGAAGGAGGTTCTCTCATTTGGAACTAAATTTGAAGGAAAGATTAAATTTTCTTCCTTTAGTAATGAAAACTTGTTTTGTACGCTTCAATGAAACGCGGGAAAAACAGTCGCCCACGTTCCTGGTTCTCTGGGCTGGGCCAGGCCTTCTGTCACAACCTGTCAGAGCACACAGCAAGGTCTTCTGAGGCGATCAGAAAAGGCACAGCTCAGATTTCACGAGGAATACCTTCAGGTGGTGCTAGAAGGTGTGTGGAGGTTGGGGACAGAGAAGGGGTAAACACATATACACAGACATATAATCCTAGTTTTAAAGAATAACCCCTCTACGTGGTAATAATCTAGCGGCTTTAACTACAGCAGTGTACCCCCTCCCCCACTCCAGTCCACGCACACCCATCCCCGCCCCCGTTCTCAATTGGCTTCTGTTCCCGGGCTGTTCCTGGCTACTTTGCGTCCTCAGCTGGGGAAGTCTGACCCTTGCAGCTAGCCGGTTTCTAGCCTCCTCCTGCTGCTACTGTTACGACTTTATGGCCCGCCCCATGCACCTTGCAACCTCAAATCTGCCACTGCCACTGGACTGCATCGGGGGCTTCAAAGTGCTAGGCTTCTCTTTTGGCTGAAAGTTCATCCACCTCCACTCAAGCGCTAACTGCAGGAGTGAGAGGTGAGGGGTGTGAGGCCAGCGGTACTGACAACCTTCCTCACCCCACCCCCACCCTAGTTGCTATCCTCACACCCGCTCCGCCCTTTGCCCACAGAAGGCTGGACGCTGCAGACCAGGCAGGCAGAAGCACCGCCCGAGCCAGACCAGACCAAGTGTCCTGGGAGCTGTAGCAGCGACTTGGAAGCTCTGGGTCCCGCCAGCAAATCCCGGGATCCCCTGTGCTCTCCTGCGCGCCCGCCCCCAGAGCTCGGATCTCATTAGGAGCCCTGGCGGCCACGCGGGTCAGAGGGCTGACGCTACCCCCCGAAAGAGGAGGGGGACTGAGAAAGGGGAGGGTGGCCTGGAGCGTACTCGCGTCACTCAACCCTCGAGCCAATGAGTTCCTAGCCTCGAAGACGCTTCGGACCAATAGCAGGAAAGGGGGCCCTGTGAGTGGCATTAAGGGAGGGCTGGAGAGAGGGAGACTAGGAGTGAAGTTGAGGCTAAAACCCTTTAGCTATAAAGAAGTTATTTGGGGTGTATTTTTTGCTTTCAATTAGGCAAAATAGCAACTTCATAACAATTAACCAAAGAAGATTTTAAGGCCATCTTACCTGAACCAAAACCTTTAATCTCTTCCTCGCCCCACTCTCCCACTCATCTCCCTTAAAAAAAATCCAAACCCCAAATCCTAATAACTAAGATAAAGGAAGCAGAAACTCTCTGCGTATGAGCAGCAGAAAAGAGGGCAAAGTTTCTCTAGTTGGATTGTAGTAATGGTTGCACTTAAGAGTTGGGCTCCTTACCTACTGCAGACTTCGGGGACTGAAGGTAGGTGGAAGCAGACGACTTACCCACCCAATGCCACTGTGGACTCCTTTGTAGATTGTTTATCCTGTGCTAGAGAGATAAAGATAGAGACCTTATTAGTTGAGTTTTAAGATTTTCTGTGACCTTCAAAATTGGGGGGAGGCTGGTGCTTTGGGGTCAAGCTGTTATTTGTGTTGTCTTTTTGTCTTTACTCCTGTGGAAAAAAAAAAAAGAGAACGCACTAGGTCCCATTTGACTTAAAGTTTAAATCAATTAACAGTCCATGTCACCACTGTCTTGCAAGTCAGTTTCCAGTTCTCGTAACAGAAAACCGGGACCAACATGGATACATTCAAAATGTGTTGCGATTTAGCCTATGTTTGTCACTATTAGAGGAATTTCTACGTTGACCTCTTGGCAGGTCCGGTCCAGAGACTTGCTGTTCTGTCGTTGAGGGTGATGGTGTATCTGTCTTACTGGGGGCGCCGGGGGCGGGGGAGGGGGCATGAGAGGCGAGAGTGGGGCAACAGAATTTACTGTTTATTTAAAAATTTAAAAAATATTTGTTGTGTGATCGATTAAACATGACTGGAGGGAACTGAGAAGCTTGCTAGCGAGAGGAAGAATGTGTGAGTATCGTGTCGTGGGACACTCAGTTAAGCTAGCCGCTTTCTCCAGATCTTTAAAAACAAACAAACTGAGGAAACTACCGGGCACCTTCTTGACCATTCATTCCCCCCACCCCCTGACCCCCGCCTCAACCTGTATGCATGTGTAAGAGTGCTCGGCAGCATATCTTTTATCCTTTAAATGCTGTTGTCTTTACAGTGGCTTGAAAGAAGTTGCATCGAATACCTGATCTACCTTCAAGAAATCAGAGATGTCCTTGAGGCCTGGGGATTGAGAGTTGATATTAAAAAGACTGGAATTATTATGTCTGTTTTCCGAGGACCGATGTTTACTGCCTGGAACAGAAGAGGATCTTGGTTCCTCGATGCTTCTATTGACATATAGTACCCTGCAGATACACTTGGATTCTCGAATCTGCATTGGAAAATCACCTTTCCTATCCTCTTGTTTTCTGCCTTTTGGTTTTGTTTTGTTTTGTTTTTGGTAAATATTTTTATTGTCCAGTTCTGGTCTTTAATTGCTATCATATATCCCTACAGTTAAAAAGACGTAAACTACTTCACTCAAAGTATGTTTTATGTTTTTTTTGTTTGTTTTTTGCCGAACATGAAGTGTAGCTGAAAATTTCTGTGGTTTTTTTGGATGAATCTGCCGAGCTTAAATTCAAAGAAGAAAGGGGGAAAAAGACACAATGAAAGAGAAGTCCAAAAATGCTGCCCGGACTAGACGGGAGAAGGAAAACAGTGAATTTTATGAACTGGCTAAATTATTGCCTTTGCCCTCAGCCATCACCTCTCAGCTGGACAAAGCATCCATAATCAGGCTCACCACCAGCTATCTAAAAATGAGAGTGGTTTTCCCAGAAGGTAAGTGACTTTGCTTAAATTTATTTTCAGAAAGAACATGAGTAACATTTTATAAAAGGAAATCTTTGCATGCTGGTACACCGTGTGTGCAAATGCACACATGGGTATGCAGATCTGTCTAAGTCGTATACATACATATGAATATGCCTGACATGAATGAGAATTTATTGAGACCATTTGCACAAGGACCTTCTAAAGTCAGTGCTAGACCTTGCCTCTTCATTCTTCCCTCTTCTGCTCCATTAATACTTTCACTCCACTCCGGAGATGTTTGGCTGGGAAACAGACCAACCGTGCTTTTGTCAACACTTCAGACACTGAGCTCAACTGAAAGTGTACTCCTAAAGCAAACAGGACTTTCTTTTTTATTCCCTAAGTGAGAGTTGCATCCAGTAGAAAACACATGCATTGCCAGCATGCTTACATTTAGTTGTGTGGGTATAGTGATACACTGTACTAGGTACATAGAGTGAATATGGGTGGGTAAAATCTACTGGGAAGTCAGCCAACTCTTTCAAGATACTGCTTCTTGCAAATACTAGAGAGGTACCATCTCCAGGTTGATTTCTTGGACTCAGCCCGAAGGAACCTTACTGCTTTGGGAGTTTGTTGTTTCTTGGTATCCATAACTTCAGAAAATTATTCCTAACGTTATGGTTCATAACAGTGGCAGAGATGTTTTTGAAGGACTGGGCTAACTTAAAAAAATATAATAAAGTAATTATATTTCTAATGCACTTTTCAGAATAAGTTAAGGCCACTGCAGTCAGTAACACGTTTAGAAAGTAAGCTCTTGTTGGCTGACTGGCGAAAGGAGCTGTGAGAGGATTGTCTGACACATCTAAGGAATTGTACAGAATAATCAGTTTCAACTGATACGTTAAATCAGTGTATAGAGGGTCAGGAGTCACCCCAAAGCCAAATAAAGAAAACAGTGAAATAAAGGAGTATGATACCTACCTAACTGATGCTCTAGTTAAAGATGTAGATGTTAAGTATGAAAGTAAAGCCCCGGAGTCTACTTCTTTAACAAAATAACAACAAAAATAGAAAAGAAGGAAGAAAGGAAAGAAGAAAAAAGAAAGAACAAATAGAGTTATAAAATATATAGGGTTTGCCTAAGGTAAATAGAAAATTTGAAGAAGAGGGAAATGGATAACTCATATGGTCTAATTTTTACAGAGAATTAAAGCAAGAAACCTTTCCCAGTACGAAGTAGTCTTTCCTTTTAGTGCCTTCCCTCTGAGGCTGGCCCCAATTAATTCTGTATAGATCTTGTTTGTATGAACATAGTTGTTTGTATACTGTCTCCCTATTTAGATTGTGAGCTCCCTGAGAGCAGGAACTTTTTTTAAATCTTTTTTTTTTTTTTTTGTATTGCCAGTGCTTGGAATTGGCAATTAATAAAGGCTAGTTGACTGACTAACAAAGATAGAGAATTGTATTTATTTCTTAGTGAGCCACTATCCATTAGGGAGAGAGGAGTTCTGTTGTGTTTGAGTATTTGGGGTTGTTGGCATTTTTTTAAATGGGGAAACTGGAAGGAAATACGTGAAATTTGTATTTCACTTTCCTTGATTGCAAAAATTTTAAATTGTTGTTCGTTGGTTGTGGTAACTAGACTCAGAAAAGCACGTTATCAGTTCAGCCAGGGCTAGAAAGGAAACCTTAGGAAATCTTCCTGAAACTAAAAATACTGTTCTAAGTCAAATGCATCTTAAATTGGTTTCCTCAAACAGGTGAGTTTCATCTTAGATTTAAAATCCAGGTTGGGAGCTAACTAAAGTTAGTACTCGAAAAGGGAATTTTTCTTAAAATTTAAAATTAAAATCACAACCCGAGTTCCATTTTTGTGTGGGAATTACTGGAGGGAAGATGATGACAGTGCTAGGCTGTCTTCTGATTTAAAAGAGAGACCTAGTTTGTCTTTTATATTGTCAGCACCCACTTTATAAAAATAAAGCTATTGCAAACTCTGATGGCCATGATGGGCCTAAAAGGATTATTAGCAGTGATTTGTCAACTCCTGCAGTCTCAGTAGGCTACCTTTCTTCGTGATTTCTAGCAGGTCTCGTCAATTATTGGTGCCTATGTAGCGAGTTGTTTGATCAGAAGAAGCATATGGTACTGCTTGTAGGGCTGTAAGTAATCATGGGAAGAGAAGAATCGCGGATCCCCGTCCCTCCGTGGCCAAACAGAATGTCTGCATGCACTAGGGAATTGTGTGGCAAAGTGCATAGGAGCTGCCGCCCTCCAAAGCATATGCTAATTTGTGCCGGAAAGAAATTGAGGAGGAGCTTCTGCTCACAGTTGGATAGGGTTGAGTGGTTTTCCCTTCTTCTTAGTTGTTTTATTTTGCTTTTTTTTTTTTTAAGACAGCAAGCCTCCTCATCTAATAAAGTGCTAACAGCAATTCAAAAATTAATTAATGCAAAACACACTTCTAGATCTTAGTTAAGATTCAAGTTAACCAAACTTCCAAATGTGTCTTGTTTAAGTACCAGGGGCTAGGGTTTTGGCGGTTCCTTCTTCCCACAATTCCGCCTCACCTAGGGCAACTCTTTTCTCCCCTTCTGCGAGTGATGGTACGTTTATGGAGATAAAGGGGAGAGACAATGTGCTAACTCTGGGCACCTCATTTATTCCCCTAGTTATTGATGAGCTCATAACTCACTGACGGCTGAGTGCCACAAAGTCCCCTGATGAGTTATGCGGGGTCATCAGAGAGAGCTGAAAATGCAGGAGGCCTCGAGGTAATCCATTCCCAGCATGTGCTGGGTGTGTTTCATTTTAATGTGGCTGGCTGGACTGAAACACACTTTTAAAAAAAGGGAGAAAGTTTCAGAGTCCGGCTTTGCCAGCAGGGGGTGCTGAACCAGGATGCAGAGGAATATAAGAGAGGGAGTGGAGAGACAGAAAGATGGACCTGGAAAGCTAAAGGGAGCACTTAGTACCAAGGGTAGGGAAATCCTTTTCAGCTTTGTTTAAGGAAACTCTTGACCTAATTTAGAGCTGTGGGACTGTCCCAAAGACAGAAAATTTCAGTGACGTCGAAGGTGACTTACTTATCACTCGTAATCAATGTTAAATTACCTAACTTTGAAACTCGCCCTGAGCATAGGAAACAGCTTGACCGTTCATAACAATTACTGTAAAAGTTGACTGTGTGCACATGTCGCTTTTTGGAGGTAGCTTTTCAGGTCTGCTTGAAAGAAAAAAAATAGATTGCGTAAAACATCAGCATTTTCTTTCAATAGCAGCGAGGAAGGTCTGAAAGTTAGAAAAGGAAATCCTTCCCTTTCCACTAAAGCCTTCTTTTAAAGAACTCAGGACTTTTAAAAAGAAAAGTCTTTATTCCTAAAAGCGTGGTTCGCTGACTTCCTAACTTTTTTTTTTTAAATTAAAGACAACTATACAGTTTTCCAAGTACTCTTAGGATTTTAGGGTTACAAGAGATTTCAACAACCAGTGACTCCAACTCAAATCCAAATAGACCAGTTTGAGCTCAGAATTTTGAGTAGATAAAATGGTAAAGAGGAAAGAAAAGGGAGGAAAGGAGGAAGAGGGGAAAAAGGAAAGCTTAAAAGGGAAAAAGGTGGGGGGAAACGGAAGAAGGAAGGAAAAAACGGATGGACAGAAAAAGCAGAAAAAAGGGAAATTGAAACAATGGCAGAAAAATGAAAGAGGAAAACAGGTAGAAAGACCTGATGAGAGAAAAAGAAAAAAGGAATATAAGGGTGGCAGGAAGAAAAAATAGGAAAGTTAGCGGTTGGTTTAGGTCCCTGGGGGAGTTTAGAATGCAGTCGCTAGAGTGGAGACTCCAGGATACAAACACCAGCAGAAGAAAACTCGGAAGATTGCTGTGAAATCATTAAAACGGCCATGTCTTCCAAATGGTAACATAATCTATTCTTAAACAGCCTTGCAGAGGAAAAACTGAGACGTGTAGAAATGAATAAATCTTTAGTGTATCAAAGACAGGAATGGGGAGGGGGAGAGAGGGATGATAAAAGGAAGGTTACATTCTTTGTGTGTAAAGTGGGTGAAACCAACATTAAAGGAATCATAAATATGTGTATTTGGATTAAAATACATTTTGGCTGGAAACAAAGTGGGTAACTCAGAATAATCTCTCAGAGGCATCAGGCACCTTTTTCAAATCTATTCAGCAATTTGGCAACATCTCTACCATTTTGGTGACAAGATGACTTGGGAAAAATAAAAACAATTGCAGATTTGAAATTAACAACCTTACAAAAAGGAGGGCACACTCTCAGAGGACTGGAGGGATGATGATTAAACAAACCTTTGGCAGCAGGGGGTATTGCTTTCACCTCAAGATTGAAATACTTAATCTTGTTAGATTTTAGGGACCAAGAACTAAAAGGGAACAAGAAGCCCCATTTCCCACGTGGGCCGGTGATTTAAGACTGTTTTCCCTACCGCTCAGGGAAATGATTGAGCATTAGGTTTCAATGTTTATTTTCTTACAGAAGTTTTTCTCATTTAAAAGCCTTAAGCAGCAGTTTACTCTCCACGCTGCTTTTCTCTGTTTAATTCCAGTTTTGATGTGGCCTTAAAATGCGAAGTGCAGAACTAAATTCCTTGCGGAGCAGTTTGCAAAGGCAGATTTATGTGCCAGAAATTATAGATCAGATCAATAGGGGAAAATCACCTTTTTTTCAGGCGTTGATCCCTTAACTTTTTTTTCTTGAAGAAAAAAAAAACAAAACAAAAACCCGCCCTATAAGATTGGCGGGTGCTTTTATCAAACAGTACAAACGCCTGTCTGGAATTGAGAAAGGGCTAAAATCATTCTCTGGTCAGTTTCATGGTAGCTGACTTGTGAAAAGGGCTGGTTAATTTCTGGTTAAGGAAGTTTTCGACTTAGTGAATCCGGGTTTGGGGACCCTTCTGGCCATATACTGGCTCGTTTCTGCGCTGCTAAGACTCCGGGTATATAATCTCCAGACTGAGTCTCTTCTCACCTTGGCACCAGAAAGCTCGCACTTTAGTCATCCTAATAATAATTCAAATTGTGAAAATTATCCTTTCAGGCTTCTCATGTAGAAGCCTTACCTCATTTAGAAGGAAGGCCTCCTTGGACCCGCGTCTTGTTAGATATCAACTCTGAATTCAGAGAAAACCGCCATACAGTCTATTACTCAGGTGATGGCAATCTCCTTCGCAGACCCCATTAGATGTTTCTTGTGTCTCGGTTTGTGGCGTGCTTTCCAAACCGTCCCCCGATGTGAAATCTACCCCCCATTCCTGATTCCCTACTTTCATCAACGTTTGCATTCATCTGCGTTCGGTGAATAGATTGGGGTTCTCCTGAACCGGAGAAAAGATGGCCAGGTCTCGGGAGGGAGAGAGCTATCTTTTCTCCAACCATTTCCACTCTTTTCACCCTTTATTTCCCTTAGCCGCCTTGAGTTCCCAAGGAGCTGAGAGAGATATGCACCTAGTAGTGGCCGGCCTAGGAGAGCAAATACATACGGTGCAGTTTACGAGCTGGCTGGGAAATAACCAAGTGTAAGGGGAGTGGGGTGAAAGGCGAAGAACTAGTCCCCGACAGTCATTAAGGTTTATGAGGCAGCTTCACCTGGTTCCCCAAGGAGTTGCCTCTGGGCTGCGAGGGCTTACAAGCCTTCTCCTACCCGGGAGCCCCAGGAGAGATTCCTCCCGCTCTCACCTTCTCCCCAGCCCTCTGCTTCCGCCTGGATTGGACCAAGATCTGCAACCACGGCAGCTACCGGGCCGCAAGCCTCGGCCTCCTCTGGGAAAACTGCAGCCAGGGATTAACAGGGTACTAGTGGTGATTACTCACTCCCCACCCCCTAAATTTACCTCCTAGACTTGGGGGAGGAGGGAAGAGGAAGGAGGAGAGAGGCCAAGAGGGGGACAAAATGTCCTAGCTAATGGCCTCCTGGAGAGTCTACAGAGCTTAAAAGTTACCGAGTTAGAGTTACTTCCTTCCTCTTTTCTCTCTCCTACCTCCCCCTCTAATAATAATGGAAATGATCGCTGGGCCGAGAAATCATCTATCCGCACGGGCATGAAAAGATGCAGACCCGACTAAAACTTTTCCTGCTTCCTTTACTTTGGCCCTCCCAGCTACGAAAGGCCACTTTTAATGCCGTCGCTTCGGATTAAATGTTGAAGCTGCTTGTTGAACTAGTCAGAGTGGGGAGGAGGGGTAAGGAGGGGTTGGGCGGAGAGAGAGGAAGCCCTATCTGCGAGGTAGCTGGGGTTGGGCTGAATGGACTCCGGGTAGACTCCTAGGCCACCGAGAGATACCAGTTTCGACCCCTGCATCCCTGAATGCCTACCGTTCTCCGCCACTCCCACCACACTCTCTCAGCGACAGGATCACCGGAATTGGGTCCCCACTTTTGGCGCAGGGCTATATTAGACTGCACTCAAGTGCAGAAATGGGAGCCCGAGCGGGAGGGCCCCGGGTCTGCGGATAGCTTTGTGCTCCTGAAAGAACAGCTTTTTTGACACCCTCAGCCTCAGCTGAGTGGAAACCTTTGAAAAAATACTGATTTTTCCCTTCCATATTTTAAGGATGTCTTTCATCTTAATCCCCTGCCTGCCAGCCCATCTATCTCTTCTCATCTTTACTGGGATACGCGGTTTGCTTTGGCAATCAGAATCAGACTGTCCTCTTGATCAGGTCCACGTTCATCCTAAAAGGCCTTGAGACTCTTAAGAAAAACGTGGCTCAGATTTGTAGAAAAAGCCGGGAGCCCAGACAACCCTCGTTCTCTCTAGAGACAATAACCCATTTAGACAGAAATACACTGCCATCCTCTCTCCTAGATTCCTCCTTAAGAGTCAGGGTAGGAAGGTAGGATGGGACAAGGCAAAGCTGCTAACTCCTAGGGTACGAGTTACAGATGTCTTAGGGTACAAGTTGGTAACTAAACCTGGTCAGTTTCTTCTTAACCCTGCATGCCTCATGGGATTTCCCTTTCCTTGTCCCCTACCTCCAATTCCTTTACCTTCCTAGAGACACTGGAGCCACGGGTCCCAGCGAGCTGGTGGGCTGAGCTCTAGCATGACAGTCCTCAAACCTTCCCCATATCTGGGCTGGACTGTAGAAAGTATAGTAGGTAGGTTGGGTATGGACTATATACATTAGAATTCCAGTTAGGATAGTGGGCATCTGGGTCTCTGCACCATTTTGAGGTATGTGATTTCTTTTTCCTGCCCTCTCCCTTTCTTTTTTCTTTTGGTCCTCATACTTCACCTTCCCATTTCTTCCTGAGCAAAATTTATGCCTGAAGATTGCATTTGTCCTAAGGTTGAAAGTGGATAGCCATCTTTGCCGGTAATCATTGGGTCATGTTCAGGTCATGACAAGAGATGAGTGCTATGACATCCCCCCCATCTCCACCCCCTATCCCACATGACAGCTGAAAGGAGTATCGGGGAGCTATGGAGAAAGCTGAAGCAGCCCTAGCAAAATACTCAAATGAATTTGTGATAGAATCAGTGTATTCCCTCAAACTATGCAGATAACAATTTATCCACCTACTTTTGCTTACTACTTATTGCAAAGGAAGAATACATACACATATGTGCATATATTACTTTTCTCCGGGGGGGTTTACAAAAAACAATAATAATACCAAGTGCTTCTTTTCCTCCTCCTCTTCCTGTTTGAATGGAAGAAGCTATGATGCTGGGGCCATAATCTATATTTTGTCAAGGATATGAAATTCATTCTGAAAGAAAAGCTGGATCAATTTATTTTTGCTGCTTGCAATAACACAGCTGGATGATGCTTTGAGCCCATGCTAGACTGGGGCTCATCATTCATTCGCCAAGAACTGGCCTAAATGGTGCCTATGGGATTAGGTCAATTTTAGTGGATCTACTTCGCCTCATTTGGTTACTAATTGGTTTCTTGTTTTATAAATCGAAATCTCATTTTCAGGAAATTACAAAACCCGTGCAGTCAGTCCATTGAGGTAATCCTTGGGTCAGGGGGTATTTAAATGGAAATGGCTCTACCATGCATCAAGTATACAGCAACAGGGAAACTTCTCCTAGGTTTTCTAATGAAATGTGAGCTAGTCTTTTAGATCCATAATAGATACATCCCCCTCTAATGCTACTTATGTAAATATGATAAACCAGACTTTAAGGGGAATGGGAGGGGGGTGTAGAAAAGCAAAATTTATCTTCTAAGGTTAATGTGGCATATCTTGGAAATCTTCCAAAATAGATTATGTTTTTCTTTGTCTTCGACCACTTTAGCTGGGGAAAATCCTTTTGCCTAAAAAACGATTTAGTTATCCTCTCCCTCACAGAGCTACTTGTTCCCCTTGCAAACCCTTTATTCCTTCGACCTCTCCAAATTACAAGGGAATCTTTAGATCTGGTTTCCACTGTAATCCCGCAGCAAAGGGAGCTGCTTTCCTTCTTGTTTTAAACAGACAATCAACGGATTTGCAGAATTTTCTGCGGTAGGTCAAGTGCAAAAAAAATCACAACTTACCCCTCCTACTAAAAGGAATTGGACAGAAAAACGGATCCAGGGACCAAGTGACTGACTATATAGTAAAGGTGCATATTTGGAGAGGAGTCTCCAACAAGGACTTGGAAGGCAGAAGGGGTTTTGCTTTGTTTTGTGTATTCCCTTATCCCCATTTTTCTGGGGGTGTGCAGTTGGGGAGGTACCTCATGAAGCACAAAGAATTAGGGTTAGAAAAAGTCAGCCAGGTAAAAAAAAGAGGACACATTACATTATAAAACATTAACTCGATCTTAAGGCAGAGATTTTTTTTTTTACCAGAAACATAAAGTGGAGTGCAGTGCTCCGTGAAAAAAAAAAGTTCATTAAAAAGAAAGAAAGAAAAAGAAAAGGAGGCTTGTATTAACCTGTAATGGAGATAGCTATTCATTAACTTGCCATGGAAGTTTTACTTTCTCTCGTAGGAGCATACTAATTAGACCCGTAAACTTGGATTAATAATCAGCCCAGAGCCGAAACCAGGAGTACTGAACCAATATTCAATATGTAGCCTACCGAATTTCTGTCTTTCCCAGTTGTTCTGGTAGGAAAACCGTCTTGGGTTGTTTTTCAGCCATCTCTTGTGAACCTTTTTGTTTTCAAAAAGAACAGATATACATACTAGTCCACACATACTGGTTCTAGGTTCTTTGCGAAAGACTGTTCATTTTCCAGAGTGGTAATGATCCTCTGACTTGGTATCAGGGTTTGGGCATTCCTCACCACGTTTTAACCTGAGATTTCAGTACCTGCTTTAGCAAAAGACATCAGATGTCATGCCATTACGGGTGATTTTGTTGCTCAATGTGCAGGTACCTGGGTGATCTGGATCACTGTCAGTCAAGTCAGGCAAACACACAGTGAAGGCAGACAACCCTTCCCTGAAGCCCCACAGTCAACACACACTTTCCACTCCGCCTCCCTCCGCCTTCACTTTCTCGTAATAAAAGGAAGAAGGGAAGGGTTCAGAAGATGGGAAGAGAGGAAAAATGAGGAGAGATGTCAGGGAAAGTTGAGAGAGAAGAAGAAAGAGGAAGGAGAGGGAGAGACAATCTCTGTTTATAGAGCCACGAATAAAAGTGTTTTGTGCATAAAATCTCAGGAGAAGAAAAATGTAAAGGGGAAGAGGGCCTATAGCTGAGGCAGGAAAACATTAAAGCCAAGGGGGAGGGCGGGGAAGGGGTAGGATGGCAGAGATTTAACTAGACCAGAATGATGGAGAAGAATCAAGAAGGGTTACAGTAGAGGAAGGGGTGTGAGAGGAGGGAGGCAGGCTGGGAGCATTAATGTTTGCATAGCTGTGGGGAAATCGTTAGGTTTATTTAGATGTGCAAACACTTAGGTAAATCGGGTCCAGGATGAAAGAGAAGTAAGCGTTAGGCGTTGCTCAGATTTTGATCACTTGTTTATTTGTCTCTAGTTCAGTGGATAAGCGAGAAGTAGCACCTGGCCAGTAGTTTTTACACAGTCAGATTCCATGTTTTAATTCGTAGTACCTAGCCCCTGGTAAGACATCATAATACGCGTGTTTGTCATTGTGTACTTCATGGTGATTTGCACTGTACTGCAATCAATCACCTTTTTTTGTCACGTTAAGCCCTGTTTAATGGGGTAAGCATAAAAGGTTTTAACTGCCCAGTTTAAATTATTTCAGCAGCAACATTGTTAAAAGATATTACCCATAAATAGCTTAACTCCGTCTCGGCCAATTCCCCTAGGCTTTCTTCTTATCTCTCTGCAAACAAGAAAATAGACAATCCTGGTTATATATTATATGTAGGTAATATGTGATACATGCATATGTAATAGGCATACACATATACTATATGTATATATGTATAGTATAAATGTATATACACGTATATTTGTATATATTGAGGAGCAAAGCGATTTATCATTCCGACATAAGCGGAGAATTTGGATGCAAAGTTTGAGAAATCTAAGCAACAAGGAAACGGAATGCCTGCATTTCTAGTATTTCATAGTTAGAAGTCTGGGAATTGGAATGGCTCTACAATCTACCAGGCACAGTGTTAATATTAAAGCATTATCTAGAGCCTTTTAGTCCCCCAGGAAACTAACTTCAGAAAAGTGCATGAGACCGGATGGGAATGGGGGTGGAGGGAAGGGATGAGAGTGGGGGTAGAGAATGGTTGACTGATGCTTGCAAAACCTGCGACTGGTGACATAGAGCCTAAGAGCTGCCACAAAGCTGAAAGCAAACTGATTTTTAATAAGGGGGATTAATTTCGGAGGTTTAAGGGGAGGAGAATGACAGGAGAGTCATTATAGCCAATCAGAAAATCCTATCGGAGGCTAAAATGACGAAGACCTCCTAGATTACTCTATGTGGATGCACAAGTTCCTCCCGTGCTATTAGTTTCCTTTTCTTCTTGTTAATGATGAGGATGAAAAATGTGAATGAGCAATAAAGTGGCTTTTTTCTTGTAAACACACAAATGAAGTACGCAAAACGCATCGATAGCACACGGTATCAGGGGAATCGCTAAGCAGTCATAATCAGTTGCAACCCTAAACGGACCATTTCCTTTACCCTCTATTACTATGTCACACTTTCCAGAAAGGGAGATGCTGAAGCTGGGTACAAAATAGTTTGTGTTACATCTTGCTGTGGCTCGGTAGTCTTAAGACAAACTCGACACTTTCTTCGGTGAAGGAAGCAAGTTAAGTGAGATAGGGTAGTGTGAAAGGTCTGATTACCTGCATCCCTGGACTCTAGCAACCCGACTGGAGTTCACTTAGCCCTTGGAATTGAAAGTAACGGCATTTCCACAGTTCATCGCTATGGTCTTTCCAGGGTTGCTGGGGAATGCTTACTGTTTATTATCACCAGCTATACCCCCGTATGGCAGTCGTTTGCTTGTAACACTAATAATACTACTACTAACCCTGGGCGTAGTAATTAGAGTGGTCCCGAGGTTGCTAACGGTGCTTCCTCAACTACGGGCAACTCTTCCCAGGTGGAGGACCTGGGATCTTGTCAATTTCATTTCGACTGAAGAGTTTTCTCCGTGTCTTTTGTACACAGGGCTCGGAGAAGCGTGGGGCCATTCGACCCGTACCAGTCCCTTGGATAACGTCGGTCGGGAGCTGGGGTCCCATCTCTTACAGGTAACTGGCCTTGAAATCAAAGCCCCTTTCCCGAAAAGTTTATTAACTACAGTGGATTCTATTTGCAGCTTTTTGTATTCCTGTGTACTTGTTTAAAAACAAAACAAAATAAAACCGCCCATAGATCGAAGCAAGAAGTACAAGTCTGGAATACTTTCCTTTGAAGTACCATCAGCCTCTCTTGTTTTCTACGTAGCTTTACTTTAAAAAAAAGGCATTTCTCAGGGTCTTCCTTTTTGGCATTTTTGTTAACATCACGGTTAAAGAATACAGGTAGTTTCTTCAGGTTTGACTGAGCAGGGTAGTAGGAGCGGAGTTGTGTTGGTTTCTAACCATAGTAGAAAGTATGCTTTTGTAGGACAGAAATTGTTTTTTAGCTTTTTGTCATGTTATTCCCCAGCAGATAGCATGGTGTCTTGGAAGTAGTAGGTGCTTAACATGTATAATTGAACTGAATAAAATTTTCATTATCTCTTCAGTACCCTGCCCATGCAGACATTTGCGGTCTGTAGAACAGGCAAGTTGGTAGGACTTCTCAATTGTTAGATGACTTCTGAGTGAAGGTGCACTGGCTTATTTTCTTAGATCTCTTTCTATCGAGACAGAGATAGACCGAGGGAGAGAGACAGAGAGACCACCGAGCTCCATGGGACTAGACAGATTTCGGTAGGCCTTTGAAAGGTACAGCAACGCTGAATAATGTAGTTCATGGAAACAGGGCTCTTTATGCCTGCACATGTTGGAAGCAATGCCAGCTATCGAATTATTTCTATAGTGCTTTTTTTGAAGCCAAGAAATAGGGGAATGCTGTCGCCTGTTAACGATTTTTAAAAATTCTACAACATTTTGGATACATTTGCATTCAGAATAAAATTTTCATCCGCTGTCATAGACCCCTTCAACTCTCCTTCTGTCGGACGCTCCGACCCTCCTCCATAAGCCTCCATCTCCTGTATCTAGCATTGTCGAGACACGCACATGCGCAGGTGCACATCATACTATAGTCAGGTAATGTGTGTGACCAATGTGTAGGTTCTATTATAGCATTGTTTGCAGTGCAGACCGTTTTAAATTGCCCGTTGCCCACTTAAGTCGCAGAGCAAATATTTAAAATAGTAAAACTCCCGTTGGCATTTTTAGGCCAACTTCTCCCCTGCTTCTTCATTGTCATTCAAGTCCACTATGAGCTTCTTGAGAGGGAACCTTGAAAAGAAGTTTGCAACTTGGAAACTGAGAGCCAATTTCTTTTGTTCTGGGCCAGACGCCTTAACTCTCTCTAGAAATAATTTTGTCAGCTTTAAGAAATGGTATTTGTGTATGATTATATAATCAGGACTCAATAAGAGATAAAAGCACCTGGTAATATTCATATGTACATATACACGTGTATATTTAGGTCTATTTCTATATCTCTCTATCTCTGTCTATCTGTCTGTCTGTCTGTCTGTCTGTCTGAGGAGAATAAGATGGATCCACGGTGTAAGAGGTAATAAGGGCAGTCACTGTTTTAAAGTTTATATACCAGCACTTCTTATCTCCTCTTAAACACTGAAGCTAACTCTTTATTCTGACCAGACAAACTTTTTTATGTTCCCTGGAGCACAATTTACTCAATCTAGTTTATTCATTGCTGCTTTGTGGTCTTCATAGTCACTCCACTTGCATGTTTTTCTTGTGTGTTTTTCAGACCTACTAGTTTTGTTGTCTTCATTAGACCTTGGAGGGCAAGGATCCTCCACGTACTTATTTCTTCAGAATGCTCTGCATTAGAGGAGAGCTTAATAAGTGTTGAATGACTTAGGTCACCTTTAACCCTCTCCAGTGTCATGCTTCCCATTGACCAGTCAACTTTTCTTGACTTCTTCTCTCTACATTTCCTTATATTTGCTGGGCCTTTTCCCCTCTCCACAGAGTGCTCTGACTCTTGGAGCACTCTCTCAAGTCAGTCCCTAGCTCTACCTCTAGGGTCTCTTACATACTTTCTGTCTCTTTTCCTAGACCTTGGATGGTTTCATCTTTGTGGTGGCTCCGGATGGGAAGATCATGTACATTTCAGAGACTGCATCTGTCCACCTGGGTCTTTCTCAGGTAGGTGGGGCAGGTCCACAGACTCCCCAGTTCTTCTTGGTCCTTTCCCCTCGTGTGGCAGTGATGAGAGCAAGAGAAATAGTTTAGACTTTCCCTCTCTACAGGCCACTCTCCTGTTAAGGTTTTATTTTTCCTGGAAGCTCGAAGTGTCCTATAGACAGAGTGGAACTGTGTCTGTCAATGAGACACATGTATTACATGATTTCTGGGTTCTAAATGAAGTTTCCAGGAGATATCAGATACGTATCTAACATAATGTAGTGGAAAGTGTATTGAAAAACAGGGAACCTAGGTTTGAATTCTGGCCTTTCTATTTACTCCCTCTATGACTTTGGACAAATGATTTACCAAAGATAAATGATTTTTCAGAACCTACTATGTAAGGGGCACTGAGGATACAAAGATTAAAAATGACAACCTTTCTGGGCCTCAGTTTCCTCATCTGTATAACAAAGGGATTTGGATTTGATGAACTTAAAGCACTTTTCAAATTCTAGGTCCCATTACTCTTTCAATATTTTTCCTTTCCAAACTAAATGAATATTATTTCCATAGGCCAGTTAGGGTTGGGGCTAGAGGGAAACTTTAAAGAATTGTATAGGATGAAAGGCTTCCCTTTCAAGAGTTCAGGGTCAAAGACCTCCATGCCCACTCTTTTCCAGCAGTAATTTTTTAACTTTTCCATAAGTCAATGCAGGTAACTCTGAAATCCTTATCTATAACAGGTAGAACTGACCGGGAACAGCATTTATGAATATATTCACCCGGCAGACCACGATGAGATGACTGCAGTGCTCACAGCCCACCAGCCTTACCACTCCCATTTTGTACAGGGTAAAGAACACCCCCAAAGTCTTCCCTTGTGTTTTTCTCTACCCCACTGCCTCACTCTTCTTTTGAATAAACTTTATAAACTCTTAAAAATATACCTAATACTCCTCTACTTGCCCTTTCTCTCTCAAATGTCTTTCGTTTTTCTTCCAGAGTACGAGATAGAACGCTCCTTTTTCTTGAGGATGAAGTGTGTCTTGGCCAAGAGAAATGCTGGTCTCACTTGTGGTGGTTATAAGGTGTGTGTTTGAGGGAATCTGAAGCCCCAGTTGCTGTAATCATCATTGATAGCTGCCCATGTCATATTATTGTGGTGGGATATCCTGGACAATGAGATTTCCAAGAGCAGTTATGTATGTGTACAATAGAGGACAGCTAGGCTTTAAGCTAGCTTGAAGATGATTTTTTTAAAACTAAGAATACATGTTTTTTGCATACTTGAAGCACTACTGTATTCTCCCTAGAAAAAGGGAGAGTAAATGTGTAAGAGTTTGGGGGAGGGAAGTAAGGGAAAGATGGTTTAGGAAGAAGGGTTGCTACATAATTACTACTAAGTATAGTAGTAATTTGTCTTTGTCTTTCTTTCTTTCTTTCTTTCTTTTTTTTTAGAGAAACACAATCTAAAGATGTGTTCATTATCTAGGGATTTAGATTTTAAACATTATCTGAACTTTTTGCTAAGTATCTTGGTTTATAGTAGAGGGTTAAACATTTCAACCAGAGAACTGAGCTAGCTCCTCTATGGCCTCTGGAATGTCCCTGTTCCCCTTCGGAGTGTCAGAGCTGAGACCTTGACTCGGGCAGTAAGGGTAGAGATGGTGGAATGTATAATTTTCACTCTTTCTTTGAAGGTCATTCACTGCAGTGGTTACCTAAAGATTCGCCAGTATAGCCTGGACATGTCCCCTTTTGATGGCTGCTACCAGAATGTGGGCTTGGTAGCTGTGGGCCATTCACTGCCCCCCAGTGCTGTTACAGAGATCAAACTACACAGCAATATGTTCATGTTTCGTGCCAGCCTGGATATGAAGCTCATATTTTTGGATTCCAGGTAGGGCTAGGCAGAGGCTGAGCTGGTACTGAAACCAAAGCGGAATCTTGTAGCTTGTCCCAATGCCTTAAAAAGAATATACTGGATGTGTGTGGGGGGGGCGCGGGGAGGGGGAGGAAACCAGTAGGCTGCCAGGAAATCAGAGACTTGGGTTCTGGTCCTGAGTCTGTCACAGCCTAGTTGCACAGATGTTAAATGGTGGGAACTTAATTAAATGTCTTAATTGTTTTGGGCTGGTATTCCTGTTCTGTGAAATAAACAGGTTGGATCTGCTAGCTCTACCAAGGTCCCTTTCTTGTCTAACAGTTTGAGATTACGTTCTGTGAATCGAATGCTTTACATTTAGAGGGGTTAAGACAGTTTACAAAGTGCTTTACATTTGCCATCTCATTTGATCCTTTTATAGGTCTGTGGGGTGGATAAGGAAGGGTAAATAAGTCATCTTTATGTTACCAAGGAGGAAACTGAGGCTCAGATTTGAAGTGACTTGCTTACTGTCCCTGGTCAGTAGCGGAAAGGCCATGGCAGAGACTAAAACTCAAGTCTTTTTCCTCTCACCTGTTTATACAGTGCCGTCTTACTCTTTCAATGCTATTTTCCCACTACTTAATTCCCTTTCTTGTGCTCCTCAGGGTGGCTGAATTAACTGGCTATGAGCCGCAGGACCTGATCGAGAAGACTCTTTATCATCATGTCCACGGTTGCGATACCTTCCATTTGCGCTGTGCGCATCACCTGCGTAAGCATTTTCTCAGCATCGTTTAACATTGCCTCCTTCCACCCCCTCCTCCCCATGTAAGCGCCACCAATTGTACTGTCCCTTTTGGTAACAGTAGATAAGCCGGAGATAGTAGATAAGCCTGCTCAGTAGATAAGCCGGAGTCAGGAAGTAGGACTTCAGTGCTCTAGATTTTGGTTTTGGCTGGAGGAAAATGGATCTTGATGCCAAAGACGGTATAGGAACAGGTGATCAAGGCCGAAGGAACGTGAAGACCGTACCTTCCCTCCTTTGGTGCCCGAAATAAAGCCAGCGAAGCTCCTTTTAGCATAGGTTTGACCATCCGGGGTTTTCCAGGTCAACTGAGAAGTCCTTTTACTTTACAAAAGCCACCACCACCCGCGCCAACAAACAGCCCCTAAACTCAGTTTACAAATAGAAATCACGTCCTGGAGCACAGTACACTGTTCCACCCTCTTCCCCGGTTTAGTTACTTTTGCTGAAAAATTCCCTACAAAAGGAAGACTACAGCCGTGGACTGTGGAGACATTTTCTTGATCTCTTTGTCATAAATACACAGTTCGGCCCAACCTTATACCCGGGGGCACTTTTTAGAGCTTACTCTCTGAGCCTGTGAAGGGAGTAGGAGACGGACAAATAGGAGTCAGATTTTAGCTCCAGGAGGAGGTCTACCATCAAGCCTCTTCGGTAGTTTAAAATATGGATTTGGGTGGGGGGATCTTAGGGTTAATGCCAAATATTCCGCTTCCCTCCTACTGCAAACATAGAAGCAATTGACCAAGTGAATAATAGCTTTAGCTCCCCTCAAAAAAGGAAAGCGTGTCAAATGGGATCGAATGAATTCGATACAAATTAACATTGCATAATCCTTTGGTTTTGGAAATTTCCTGTCCTCTTCGTTTCCATGGTTATTAGTATACTGTACAGCATTCTTCCTAACTCACCACCAGCCCCAAGTTCCTCTCTGATTATTTCAGTTACGATTATTCGAGCCTGACCAACATCCCCTTGATCTGTGCATCTTTCTTTCTTCTATACGGAGAGGACTTGGTGGCATCGCCCAGCTTGTATCTGCAGCAGCGCATGCTGCCGCTGCTGCCGCGGGGCATCGGGGTTGAGGGGGTCTGGAAACTGACAAATTAGCGGACTATCCTGGCTTGTTGGTATAGGATTTTCTCCGTTACCCACTTTGCTTTTTTTCCTCCCTCTCTCACCTCAGTGCTGGTGAAAGGGCAGGTGACCACAAAATACTACCGGTTCCTGGCAAAACACGGGGGCTGGGTGTGGGTGCAAAGCTACGCCACCATCGTGCACAACAGCCGCTCCTCAAGGCCTCATTGCATCGTCAGCGTCAACTATGTGCTCACGTAAGTTCAATGAAAAATGCCCCGCTGGCATGAGAGGCAGGAGGGGAGGATGCCCGATGACCCTTTGCAATGCCCTTTCTGCTCTTAGACTAATACACTTGGAATAATAACTGCACTTAAAATAGTAACAATAGCAGACAGCTAGGGTGTAACAATGTATATGCTCTCTCGTATGATTTCCCCTTCTCGTCCCATCTTCTATCCACCTTTTCCACAGCTGGGTTAGAAGGAGAAAAGATGAAGAGAGGGCACTGAAAAAGGCAGGCTCTAGGCACTCTATCCAACTTGGACCTTTAGTATAAACTAGTTTTGGGAGGAAACAGCTACTTTCATCTTTCTGAAAAAGCTCTCTTTATTTTTATTTCTCAGAGGAAGATTTAGAGGTTTTCCATCCTCAGTACATATTTTGCCTTCTATTTCTTTTAAGCCTACCCTGCATCAAATAAAATTTAATGGGGGTGGGAGGGACAGAGAGAGAAAGAGAGAGGGGGCGGGGGAGAGAGAGAGAGAGGAAGAGAGAGAGAGAGAGAGAGAGAGAGAGAGAGAGAGAGAGAGAGAGAGAGAGAGAGAGAGAGAGAGAGAGAGAGAGAGAGAGAGAGAGAGAGAGTTCTCCTTAAGGAGCCATTTATAGTTAACAAACAGGACATCTGTTTCACTTTTTCAAATCTGGGGTTTGAAGTTCTTAATTTTAACCAGAGTCTCCAATCAAAGCTGAGAGTTCTGAGAGAGATTCTTAAGCTGAACCACAAAGAAGGTTTAAGTGACCAAAGGGTCTGAATTTAACCCACAGAAAGAAAGGAGACTCAAGTTAATGTTGGAAATCTTGGCTAACACTCAGTTCTTAACTCTTCCCCTTGTACTTCTGGATTGCAAGGGTATGAGATCTGTGTGTATGGGATGTTACCTGCTGGTACTTCAAGACCTGGGGCCAGTAGGGCCAGGTCTAATCTCCAGCAGGATGGCTGAAGTTGCAATATTTGATTCATATTTTTCCCCCTGGAAATAATCATAGTTTCTTGTTGCCAGTATGCCAATGCATACTAGGTCACATGGCCTGTTGTGTTCTTGGTGAAGAAGCATGTATTTTATGTTTGTGAGGACCGGGCTCTCTGCTTCATTTTTAAGCCTTATTAGAAAGTCCTTTTTGTTTTGGTTTACCATTTTTTTTTTTTTTCTGAGGGAGAGGAGATGAGATGGGGAAATAGAAATGATTCTGATTTTAGGGTATGGCAATAATTATCTATCATGAAAATGTTGACAGAACAGAGGCTTAGTAAAATTGAATTTTTCTACTGGAAGGAAGTGTTTTGTGGATTACAAGTGTATGAATAAAGATACATTCATTTTTATATTATTTTAAATTATAAAATTTTTAAAAATGTAGTAAGTAGTTGGCAATATTGTACTTGGTAATAACACTATTCTAGGCCTTGTTTGATAAAAGACTGTAACTTGATGAATTTGGGAAATGAATTTGCTTGAGATGAGGAGGTCACTGTCTGGGAAAGATGATTGGTAGTTGCGAATCTCCTTTAGCTTTTTCCTTTTCTCGGAAAGCAGAGTAAAAGATTCTTTAATGATAAGATTACTGTAGGTTTTAACACACACATCAGTAATGTTTTGGATACTGTGCCCCCCTGAAAAATATGGCCATTATTTAATGTCTGCTGTTTTCGATATTATTAAAATACATATGAGGGAAAATAATAAAGTACATTTCATATAATAAACCACTTTTGGGAAGCAGAAGTATTAAAGGGTGAAAAATGATGTCTGCTTACCATGAAAAGGAAGCTTACATACTTGAAGAAGGCACTTTGTATGTCTGAGACATCACCAGCATTATATATATCCTGTTACCCTGTGGGTGCCTGTGGTTAGTAATCATTTTTTATCAAACAGCAGGCTACATAGTCACATAGGCCCATATAAATGACCAGAATGCCAGTTAGATCTCCCAATGGGTAAACTTAATTTACGTTTAGAGTCATTTTGAAAAATTTTGTTTTGTTTTTCAATGAATGCGTACTTTCTTTTTCTGTTGGCTCTGTCTTTTTTCACTTTGCATACTTCTTCACTGCCATAGAAATAGGGTAGAAACTGTACATTAAATAAAAGAGGCTTAATGACTACAAAGAATTGATTTATTGAAGGAAAATAGTATGTCATATTTTTTTTCTGGATGTTTTATCCCTCCCAAATGAAAAGACAGAGAAACACACAGAAGCCTGTTTAAGTCTACATGTAAAAGATGAATAGTTCAAATTGATTGCACCGTTATGGGTTTATAACGCCCATTTCTTTGTACAGAAATCCTCAGGACAATTTTCATAACCACTAATGGGGAAAGCACAGTAGATAAAATGTCATCAGGCGGCTCTGTGTGTGCTGACGGGATTTTCATAATGAACAGGTTGCAGTTTGTTTGATGTGTACATCACACATCTGGTTGGAAGTTACTAATTTACATTGTCTTAGCAAATTAAATAGATGACTATTGATTCTCTATGGTAGCAGCAGACTAGAACTTACATTTGTTTTCTGTACTGATTCTTTATGAAGCACTAGAATGATAAGTGAGTTCTTTCCAAATAAACCACCTCCAACAATACGCTTAAAACCACAATTCTTCAAATAATTTGACATGCCAGATGTATTTCGAATTTAAGTATTTGAGAGCATATATTTTTAGAGCATTTCTATGAAACTGAAAGATGTGTAATTTAACTAGGCATTGGCTAAATGAAGATGTCTCTTTGGTGAAACCTGTTTGGGCCCAGTACATCAGAAAACTGTCAAGAAGCTAAGTTTTTCTAAATTTTCAGATCAACTGCCAGTTTCTTTTTAAGCTCATTATCCTCCCCCTTCAACTCCTCCAGTTACCAAGTGCCTAGAAAACCTGTTTTAGTGTTGTCTAACAATTTCACCATAAATTGATCTATTTAAGACTTTTGGCTTGTTTAAATTAATTGCTTCATCAGTGTGAATAGGAAAACTGTATTATTTCAGAGGCAGATGGCAAATGTTCTGGTGCTGTTACGTGTGGCTTCTGTGTGATTTAGAAAGGCTGGAAGCTGGAGTATAAAGATACTGTGAATTAAAGTCTTCTGCTGGTTTGTCTAGGTCCCTGAGGTTCCATGACTTTTGACTAGTTCTTCATTCCTTGTTTATGTTTTTCTGCAGCATGCCTATCATAATAGCTGCATGGGCAGCATTTCTAAGTTGTTCATATGTTTTGAAATGTGGTAAGCCGTGGTAAATGACTGCTTTGTGATACTTTTCAGAGAGGCCTTTGAATGAAGTTTGTAGCCATTAATCAATGAACTTTGGAAATACCATGAGTCAGGGTGGAGAGTAGGAAGAAAGTCCATTTTTTAAAAGAGTTAAGTGGTTTTCTTGAATTCATATTTTGAAGTCATTCATTCATTTGAATTCATTTATTTTCTTGAATTCCTTTCATTGAGTCTGTTTAATTAGCAAGATATATCTGTTATTGGTCTTGAAATATATTGATAAAGGAATAATGTAGAACACTTAATAAACCCTGAAAATGTTTTGTAAAAAGAGAATACAAGTAAAGACCTTAATGTAATTATTATTTTAAACATTCAGATTGTTTTTTTCCCCGCTCAGAAATGATATAGTTTTTATGGATTGGATTGATCTTTGCTTCTTCTCCAGTAAGCCAAAAAAGATGATGTGAAGGGCTTTCTATTTTAAATCTGTGTGTTTGCACACACTATATACATATACTTATATGTTTAAGTGGTTGGAGATCCACTTTGCACAAATATGGATGCTTACAAAAATATACATGTAAGAATTTACTAAGGTCTATCACCTACTAATATTCATCTAGCACTCAGTAGCCACATACACTGAGACAGAAATAGCCTCAGGTGTCTTAGTGCAGGACATTTTTTGCAAAAATTCTTGTATTTTAAGTTAGAATTCCAGTGAAAATTGTTGATAAAGCATTAATATTAAGAGTAGAGAGTTAGAAAAAAAAGATTTGATTTAGAGATTGATTTGATAATTTCTGCGTCAGACATAGATTTAATTATCTAAAAGCTACTGGTACAATAAAAGATGTAAAATTGTTTTAGGGACAAATGCTAGTCAGTGCCTTTCAGTGATTATGTAAGTGTGGGATAGAGAAGTAGGTATATCTCAAAAACTTTTTTTAAAATTTAGCTTTTTTTAATTTTGTTGCAATTAAAAGTGAAACAAATCCGGGCAATTTGTATTAGTTCAGGGAACATGGTTTTTTGTTCATCATCTCTGTCAATTAATTGTTTTAAAAAAAGAGGTTGAACTGGAAAAAAGAGAATCTCTTCCCCAAAACACGGATACTGGAATTCTTTTTGTTTGCATTAGACACTATAGCCCTCATGATAAAAAAATTCATTTCATTGCTAACTTACTTTTCAACTATAACTTTAGCCTTTCTTCCACCTTAACTGCACACAATATGGCACCCAAATGGTTGATTTTTCTTGACATGTTAAATAGCACAGACTTTTAGTATGCAACGGAAATTATGTACAATTAAAGACAATCCAATTTATGAGTATATATTACTGGTATAATGATTATTTTTAGTGTTAAAAAAGATTATTGCTATACCACAATTATTTCTCAGCTTGGAGAGGGGAGATGAGAGATAGAGATAAATTATTTCCATATTAACAGAGCTCTCAGAGTCCAAAAGTTTATTTGATATGATCTCTTATGTTAAAGATTATATATACACTGAAAATAAATGAAATGTCAAGAATTATATTTTACTGGCTAAATACATTTTTAATGTCTTATTAAAACTACCTTATAATAAAATGGCAAATAAGCACATGAAAACAGTCTCAATCAAATGATAATATTGTATATGAAAGTCCCAATTGTCCTCTTCAAATAATCTTGTTTTATGTAACTCATTGATTAAAAACCAAATTGGAAAGATCATTCGCATGAAAGATAATTTATAATGACCACATTAAAATTCTTTATTACATGAAAGCTAGCTTTAATCTACTGAAATTTCTTTTAAAATAATTACATGAAATAACATGCCTTTAGTTTAGCTCTTCCACCATTTCTTGCATTTAACACATTCAAAGTGATTGATATTTCATTTTGAAGTAATTATTTCATACCGAACCTTTGTAAAAATTACAGTAGCCAAATATAATGTATGCATAGGGTAAATATATAGGTATACACACATATAATATAATGTAGGTATATATTTACATAGCCACATAGACATGTTGAGAGAGTCTGTTTAAATAGAGAAGTAACTGTTGCCAATTACTAATCTGTTTTTGCCACTCAAGTGTTTTCTTTTTCTTTTCTTTTCTGTCATTTCAAAGCATCAAGCACCAAAAGCTTAGTTTAGGAAAACCCTAAGAATATCTGTTCATACTGGCTTAAATTACCTCTGAAGATTACAAAAAAAATACTTCAACTTGTGTCTTTGATTCCTTATATCCACATGTGTGTTTAGGTCGTATTATCTGCCTTTTTGGGTATTCTTTGGGAGATTGAGCAGAAGAGATAGCAGGGTCTGATGGCCCTTGTTCTGTCTGCCTAGGGGCTAGCCGGTGAGAAATTGCCCATCTCGATTCATAGGAGCTCAGCTTCTCTCTTCATAGCTATTACCTGTCTCCTTCCTCAGTGCCCCGCTTTCCTCTGGTTTACCCTCCTCTGTTGCTATTGTACAAGGCACCTAGTGGTTCTTCCTTGGCCAGGTCACTTCCATCTCACTTCCAAGAACAGAGGCCCAGTTAGTGCTTGCTAAACTGGGACTTCGTTGTTATCTATTTATGGTCCCTTAGCTTTACAATCAAAAAGGGAATAAAGGATGTTTTTTCCTGACTTACATAGTTGGGTTGCAAGGAACTTCATCTAATTTATTAATTCCTGCAGAACGTCATTCGTATCATCTCAGACAGATAAAAAGTCCAAGCGATAGTTTTACTTGAATATGGTAGTTGACAGCTGACTTAGTCAACAGAGGTGACTAAAAATACCAGAGTACATAATTTAAAATCTTCCCAGTTCTGTTCCACTGTTTCAACACACGCATGCACACATCTTTATAAAGTTGAGGAGAAATGGAGAAAGGTTAACTATAGAGCTTAAATTTTTCCTTATAATCTATGACTTTTCAAATTGGTATTTGTATCAGTAAACCATGTTCTCTAAGTGATAGGGCAATAGCCGTGATTTTGGATGCGTAGTGATGTTTTCTGACTTCTCCTTTCACCTACCTTCTCCTTTTCTGTTTTCAGAGAATGAGCTGTTATACTTCCTTGCCATGGCTTCTCCCTTCACTTTTTATAACTTGAATCTCATTCCTTCCCATCCCTTTCAGGATACTGATAATTTTCCTTTTCCTCTTGTCCAGTCCCGCCCCCCTTTCGTTTCTTTCTCTGCCTGACAACATGTTCGAATCTCCCCAGTACAAAATATAAAATGAAACAAAACTCGAACAAAAAATAATACCTTTCCTTGATCCTGCAACTTTCTAAAGCCTTCCTCCTCCTCCTCTCCCTTTTTTACTACTAAACTTCTAGAAAGAGTAGTCTTATATTTGCTGTCCTCACCTTATTATGCACTCCTTCAGTCTCAGGGTTCATTTATCCATGGGGATAAAAAGCTAAATGTATTCCTGGTGTGCTCTAGGATAATTGGACCATTTTTGTGTTTCTTTTCTGAGGAATATAGAAGAAAAGATGGGGGGGAGTGGCAGTGCTTGGCAATCCATCATTGTCCCTTTCCTGGTCTCCAAATCTGGGTATCCCCTAAGCCTTTATTCTCAATTCTCCTTTCCTCTCTTTTGTACTTACTCCTGTGGTTTTAATTGTTATCACTAAGTAGAATATTCCCAAATCTACGTTTCCAGCCATATTCTCCCCTGTGCGACAGTCTCACAGCTCCACCTAATATCTCTGCATGGCTGTTCAGCTAGCACTTCAAGCTGAACATGTTTAAAACTGAAAATATGTACCCCTACCTTTCCCAAATCTCTAGTGAACAGAAGGCTGGGCCTGGAGTCAATTCAAATATGGGCCTTAGACATTTAATAGCTATATATCCCTAGGCAAGCCACTTAACCTTGGCCAGCCTCAGTTTCTTAAAAAATGGGGACAATATCTCTAAGGATTGTGAGAATCAAATGAGAATATTTTTAAAGCACCTAGAACAGGATCTGGCATACAGCAAGTACTATATAAATTCTAATGATGATGATGATAACTCAAAACTTCAAAATCCCTTTTGATTCTTTTCTTTTTCTCAACCTCTTACTTCTAGTCAATTGCCAAATTTCAATATCTTCCAAGTGTTCTTTATTCCTCATTCATGCGACCATCAGCCAAATTTGTGGCCTCATTATCTTATACAACCTATTGTAGTAACCTCCACTCTCTTCCTTGTTCATTCTGTCCTTATAGCTGCCAAAATAAACATCTAATGCCAAGGTCACCACTGCATTCAGAACCCTTCATTGACTGTCAGTTGGCTGTATATTAAAATACAAGCTCTATATCATTGCCATTAAAGCCTATCCATAGCACTGAATTACCTTTCCACTTGCCTCCATTTGCCAAATTACCTTTCATTTTATCTTCCAGCCCAATTGGACTGTTGGCTATTCCTCCATCTCTCTCTGTTTTCTCTTGTCCTTGTGGCTCCATGGCCTGGAATATTCTCTTTTCACATTTCTGCATGGTGGAAGGCTCAGGTCAGGTAGAACCACTCTTTCAACCTTTCTCTAATTCCCAAAGATGAAGATGATATAGCCATTCCCCCTTGAGTCCTCTCTTTTGTATTGTACTTACTTGTATACTTATTTCCTATATTAGAGCAGAGGTAATGTTTAATTTCATTTTTGTATTCCCAGATTCTTGCTCATAGCAAGTCCTTAGGAGAAAATGGATTGATTATAGGATAATCACATTTACAGATGAATGAGATCATCTTGTCCAATACCCTTCTTTTACAGAGGAAGGAACTGTAGCTTTTAGAGGTTAAATAACTTGCACATCTTCACCTGGGTAGTAAATGGCATAGTTGGATCTTGAGCACATATCTTTTGATCCAAAATCCAGTGTTCTTTCTACTAGGCCACGATTCTTCTCTATTTATTTTGTGTGTGTTTAAGCTGCAAGTAAGTGCTATGTACATCTTACCTTCAACATCCTTTTGCCATCCACTTCCCATTAATTAATGTACTCTGGAAGAGGGAAGAATTAAGTTGATCTTTCTTTAATGAGAATCTCTAAATTCTCAAATGTTTAAAGTTACAAAAATTCTTGTGCTTAGTCTTCTCTTTGTGTGTGTGTGTGTGCTTGTATGTTTCAAACTTTTACATTTCACTACCTACTACCTCTCTCTCAACATTTAATCATTTTAGAATTTGATTGGGTGGTAATTGTTCTAACTCTGCCTTTTGCTATCTGAGAAATAATTCTGCAATATTAAATAATACAATTCAAAAAGCATTTACTAAAAGCCTCCTGTGTTTTAAGTCACATACTAGACATTGTAGACATAAGGACAACATAGAATAGTCTCTGTCCTGGAGGAGTCTACATTTTGCAGGGAGAGGAGAAACACGTAATTAGAAATATATAAATTCACACAGGCACAGACACACACACACACATATATGTCTATGTGTCTGTCTATCCATCCATCCATGCACCCATCCACCTATCTATCCATCTGTCTATCTCTCTGTCTATCCATCCATCCAACCATCCATTCGTCCTTCCATCCGTCTGTCCATCCATCTATTTATATACCTTTCTATCTAATAATTTCAGGAGAGAGAGAAGTGAAGATTGAAGTGTATTGCTTCCTGCTTATTTTGAATCCCTTTTCCACTACTTTTCTTTTCCCTAAATGTTTTTTCCTCTGTTCAGTAAAATCAGTAGAATCCTATACTATCAGAACTGGGTGAATCTTTGAGGTCATTTAATTCCTTCATTTTGCAGATGAGAAACTGAGGCCCAGAGAGTTTAGGTGACTTACCTAAAGTTAAAGACTAGTAATTCACTTATATCCATGTTGGAGACCCTTATGGCTAAGGTATCAAATAATAACATGCATAAATAAGTCTTTAATGAGGCTTTGCTGAATTCTGTCCCTAGCTATTTTATAGAAAATAAATACTTGCCCATCGTCTTTCTAATGAGGTTCTTGAGTAGAGGTGTGATTTCATGACTGTGGATACTCCCTCCATTGATGCGGTACCATTTGGGCTGTCCATCTGTTGTGTCTCGTTCTCACTTCATGACCAGCCCACCTTCTTTTCCAGTCACACATATTCTTGACAACATCTTTTACACCACTTCTCAAACATGTTGTGAGTGATAATTTGCTGTAGCTTGAGTCTTTCTGTTGCCCTTTGGGCCATTTGTAATTTTAATTCTTGAGAGATTATGGTATTCCATGTTTCCATTTTTCTTGCTCCTCTGGGAGAATATTGGTGTCAAGGAGATGGTTTTTGGATCCACAGGATGTCTGTTATCATAGGGAGCACTGTACAAGTTTGCAAGTACAGTCCAGCTCCATAATTCTTTATTTCATTCCTAACCCAGATCATTATCCATTTATGCAATAGTTAAAAGACAACTTTAGTGACAGAGGTTTAATAATAATCATAGAGAACAGTTACTGAATAACATCTGTGTGTTGTGTGGTATAATAACCACATGGAAGGGCATCAGAAAACTAGAAGACAAAGGCCTCTCTCCTCAAAAAGCTTAGATCTAGTTAGAATACAAAAGAGAGGACTCAAGGGGGAATGGCTATATCATCTTCATCTTTGGGAATTAGAGAAAGGTTGAAAGAGTGGTTCTACCTGACCTGAGCCTTCCACCATGCAGAAATGTGAAAAGAGAATATTCCAGGCCATGGAGCCACAAGGACAAGAGAAAACAGAGAGAGATGGAGGAATAGCCAACAGTCCAATTGGGCTGGAAGATAAAATGAAAGGTAATTTGGCAAATGGAGGCAAGTGGAAAGGTAATTCAGTGCTATGGATAGGCTTTAATGGCAATGATATAGAGCTTGTATTTTAATATACAGCCAACTGACAGTCAATGAAGGGTTCTGAATGCAGTGGTGACCTTGGCATTAGATGTTTATTTTGGCAGCTATAAGGACAGAATGAACAAGGAAGAGAGTGGAGGTTACTTAGATCTAGTATATTCTAACTAGAATATACGCTAAGTGCTTTAAAATACTCATCAGGTGAATTAATACAAACATTGAACGGTACAGAACCATATCAGAATTAAATAGAATGATACAGGATTTATATAAAATATCATACAGAATATTATCATATAGAATTATAGCAGTACTTAAATGGTGAGGACATAGAGAAAATGAATGTTTGGAGTACTGTTGGATTGAAAATGTTGAAGGAAAACCAGGGCATGGATTGGAATAGAACACGTGCAAGTCCCTTTTATATTAGGTAGCTATTAAAACACAATTACTAATACTTTTAAAATTAGAGTCCGAGGGTAATGAATTTATAATATATGCTTTTGTCATGGCTTGTCTTTATTTCTAACTTACCTACTAGTCCTGATCATGATATTTTTATTTTAGAAGGATATGGAATGATTTCTCCTTTGTCTCACACACCCAAAGGCTTTTGTATCTTTAACTAGGTTACATGTGAAAATTATCAATACATTTCAATATACTTCAGAATTAGGTATGATTTTACAATGTATATAAGCTGGTTTTATAGGGTCACAAAAATGATTTTTGTTACATGAGAAAATTATCAATGCATTTCAATATACTTCAGAATTCGGTATGATTTTACAATGTATATAAGCTGGGTTTATAGGGTCACAAAAATGATGTGTCATACATAGACTTTGTTCAGAGGGTTACCCAATGTTATTATATGCAGAAGAATTATATGTTTAAAAAATTGTTTGTAGAAATATTTAGAGCTGCAAGGGATCTGAAAAGCGATCTAGTACCACCCTTTCCCTTTACCAAAGAATAAATTGAGATTCAGGTTTAGTGACTTGCCCAAGGTCACACAGGTACTGAGAATCATAGGATAAGATATCTAGAAGAAAAGGAACTTAGAGGGCCACTGAGCCTAAACGCAGTACTTTTTCAGCTATACAATTCTATCTTCCTTTAACTTAAATATTTTATACTAACACTACTAAGTTGAAGGAAAGGAACATTAACATGTTTTCCATGTTTGAAAACCGTGGTATCTAAGAGCAAATGCCACTTGTCTTTTTTTTTTTTTGTATAATTGTGTTAGTTGCAGAAATAGTTCTAGCATGATGTTTCTAAAAATAAAGTGTATTCTAGTAAAACTATTCTGTGTGAGAAATTTTATGATTTTATAAATATATAAAACATAAACATAAATAACATTCCCATATTACTCCTTAGATGTTAACTAAAATAATATTAAATTTAACAAAATTATGTCAACATTAACCTTAATTTGTGTTTAACGTTAATTTGTATTTGGGATCTTGGAGCAGAAAGATAGGGGTAGGTTAAGGAAAGGGGACCTGATGTGTTACAGGTGGGAAGACGGGGGCCCAGGTTTTGTTTGTTTTTGCTTGCTGTTGTAGTTTTTGTTAAAGAAGTGGCGTCTTAACAGACCTGTGCTAGGACCAGATCAAGTTCTAGGTTTTGGAAAAAGTCGGTGAGGTTCTTCACCAAATAGCAGTAGCAGCAGCAGCAACAGTAACCTCTGAGACAGGTATTTAGCAGGTATTGTTCTACCTGGGTGAATGAGAGTTTGTCTGTGGGGCAGAAACCAGTAACTCATCTTTTCAGTCTCCCTCTCCCCTTCACTCCCAAATTAGCCTAAGAGCAGTAAATCAGGTTTACTTTTGGTTGAGCTGAGCAGATCCAGTGTTATTCAAGGGTTCATTTGCCTCCTCTCCTCAATTTTATTCGTTTCCTTATCTCCATAATTCCTTTAATAAGACAAAAAGCTATTCAACAGAGGTTCAATATGTAAACACCTGGTTGTTAGAAGATTTCAGTCCAAACAAGTTTCAGTGAAAGTGAAATTAGCAAGCCAATAAATGGAAATGACTGATGACAGATGCTTCACTATTTTAATAGAGAAAAAGTGATGGAGAACATTGAGTCCCTAAAGCAGTATGGAAGCTGGGAATGTGGAAAACAGATTTCAAATGCTTCGTAGATTTGCCCAATGTGGATACTGTTTATTTCTGTTTGGGTAGGAATTCCGCACAGAGCTCTGAACTAAGCAATTTTTGAAATGCAGTTGCAGATACAAGCAATTCTACTTCTGCTACTTTAGGTATAAGCTTTGATGTGGCTAATGTACATAAAAGAGATTCCTTCCTAGGGAATCTATTAATTAACTTCTTAGAGTATATGATAAGATCTAGAATTGGAAATCCATGTAGTCCAATCTCCTTATTTTACAGATGATGAAATTGATGCCCAGGGAGGTTAAGGTTCTCTCCCTGGGTCACCAAGTAGAAGGTGTCAGATGTGAGATTTGGGCCCATGTTCTTTGACTTCAGCACCAATTCTGTTCTCTTTATTGCTGTCCTTCCTATATAATGTATTTAATTTTTTTTTAATGTTCTTTAAGATGTTTTGGGGGTTTTTTTAGGCTTAAACTTTTTATTTTTCTGGATGGAGTGTCAGTGAGAGTAACTCATGGCTGCTGATACAGTGGATGGGAATTATAAAAAATGAGGATTCTGATCAGCTCAAGGTAGAGGAGATAAATTGAAAAGTACTTTTTGCTGCTTTTGTGAAGTACAACGTCTGAGCTAAAACTGGTGAAATGATAGGTCAGGAAGTAACTAATGGTTCTGAATGAGGTGCATCATGTAGTTTAATGCCCTTCAAAATCTGGGACCTCCACGATATAGCTGAGGACTCTCCTCAGTTTGTATGTGCTCTGTCTTGTTTTTTGCCCTGACTTAAACTAATAATTCCCATAATCCCAAGCACCAATTTGGAAAGTACTCTTCACATAGAAATCAATTTATAAAAATCACCAACACAGTATTTTGAAAAGCCCATAAAAGTTAATACAAAATAGTTGTCATAGTAAAAGTTATGAAATTTATTGATTTATATACCTTTTTAGATGGAAGGAACTTCAGACTTCAGAAATTCTGATGTTTCTTAACTATCTGAACCAGGGATCATTTTTTAAAAACTAGCATTTAGAATTTTTACTACCCAAATATCCTTACTTCTGAAAGTCATATAATTTAAAGAAGAAATCCTGACCTCCTTTCCTTTTTTGCCTTGCTGCCTGTCCTTCTATTTCCATGCATTTTATTTCTTTTCTCATTACCTTCTGCTTGCCCCTATAGCTCTCTCATCTCTCATATATTCCTCAAATGCCTAGCTCTCATCTCTTAAAACACAGAGAACCAAAGTCACAGGATTTTAGGATTGAGAATTAGAAGGAATCTTAGAGATCATCTAGCCCAATCCCTCCATGCTACCAAGGAAGAACATGGAAACCCAGAGATAGCCTTCTCCAAGGTCAAATGTAAACAGCAGAAATTTGAATGCAGGATCTCTGCTCTTCCATGAAAAAACCAGTGAGCATTCATCAAACCCCTCCTATGTACCAGACACTATAATAGGGACTAAGGAATCAAAGATCAAGATGAAATAGTCCCTGACCTCAAGGAGTTTGTAGTCTCCTATGAGAAGAGACAGTATGAATGAATAGTATACAGTCAATCAATATTCGTTAGGTGTCTTTTCTACACAAAATAACTATATGCAGTTTCTTGTGCAGAAGGGTTTGGGAGGGCACAGAAGTTTGAGAATTTAGATATTTTATCGTTCATAGTATGGTTGGATTTTAGAAACATAAATTTTCTCTGACACCTTTATTTTAGAGATGAGGAAGCCAAGACCCAGAGAGACCAAGTTGTCATAGCCATGTGATACAACCAGATTTAAAAGATAGGCACATTAGAAGACTAGTATTCCCCATCTTTGATGGAGGCTTTTTAATCCAAATAATTCATTGTATATTATTCAAGCAATTCATTGTATCCCTATCTTAAAGCCTTGTTAATATGGATGTAGACATAGAGAGCCTGATGATATTGAACTTGGGTGTTACTGGTCAATACAAGATTCAAATTCTTATTCTTGCATTCAAACTCAAGTGCCTGCAGCGCCAATGTGATATTCACAGAGCCTATGTATGCGATGTAATTCTGAATCATGAAATACAACCAACTCTCCACATGGAAGACAGAATCAAAACATTTATTCAAACATCGGAAAGCTGGATCCCAACATCAGAAAGCCAAATCCATCATAGCAACAAAGAAATCTATGCACAGTAACAATGCAGAGGGTAACATCATTACTAAGCCTTCCCTCTGTTAGGACAGAAATACTCTTTTTTCTTGCAGAACCTGTAGTCCCACAAACTAGCTCCCTTAAACAAATCACAAACAAGGTCTCCCACTCACTCTAGTTGCTTGGTCTCTCTTTTCCAGCTCTAAGTGTTCTGACTCATTGCCTACTCCACCCCTTTCTGTTCTACCTGTTCAGCAAACTCCTCCCACCACAGGCTCCATGTGACTCAGACTTCCATATGACCCAGGCAGGTTACATGAGCCTGTTAGTGAATGGGAAAGATCTTCCCATTTAAATTACCTTTACAGTCCTTGGCCACTTCTTGATTTTTCTGTGACATAATTTTGGCTATATCTTTGTAGAACAGCTTTACTGAAGCTAATTTGTTCTTGGGATTTGAAATATTTTGACAGAACCCATAAATGCTGCTTTGAGCAGCTTAGGAAGTATCAACCACTCCTGGGAAAAGGGAGAGATAGGAACATTTTGGAGTAAAATAGATGAAAATGAGCCTATTTTCATGTTTAAAAGTGGCCATGTTTGCCAAGCATTTTTGATGTATGATTTCATATTTTATGTCTTAGAGGACAGGAAATATCACTGGTACCAATATTTTCTCATAGATTCCTTATTCACTTTGTTGGCATTCCCAGGGTTCTGTGGAACATTCTTGGAAACACTGTCTTAGGCTACTTGGTAACTACTATCCTTTCCTCTTCTGAAGATGCTGTTGAAGTTGCTCGTCCTGTTTTTAATCCTAGACTTTCTCCTCAGAGTCCTCTGTCATCCCTGCTTCATGTCATTCTTCTTCCTCCCTCTCTGATTTTGATAATTTGCCAACAATTGTGTTGCTATAATGGCTAAAAGGAAGAAGCAAACATGAGGTTTGCTTATTTTCCATTTCTGCTAATTAATCTCAACAGATAACATTAAAAGGGCAATTTTCTTGCAGAACCTATAAAGTGCAACAGCAGCTTTTTTTTTTCGTTTTCATCTCTTGTAAGCCACTAAGAGACCAACAGTGTGGAAACAAACAGAATTTATAATAACTTGAAATCTTACTGCAGCCTGGGTAGAATGCAGTACTAATTTGTTTTACTGGGTTTGGGTATTGCTGAATTCCTGCAGGGTTCCAAGGATGCTCTGGGGGATGGTGACTCAAAGCTATCCAGAGCATATGTCAGTCATCAAATTAGAGTAGTTAAAGAAATAGTGGGGTGCAGGGTAATGCTGTTTTGTGAGGGCTATCAGAAAGCCAGGTGAAATTATTTAGAGAAATTACATGTTGTTTAGTGGTAGTCAACTTTGTCTAGGCATCTCCTATCTGAATATGGATTATGTATACGCCTGACCTGGGGTAGAGCCTTCTGAGCTCTTATTGGTCTGATCAGCCACTATCAGACACTCTGTACTGGAACCCAACATCATGATGTCATTTTGGTCCTTTTCAAGAACAATAACCAAACTAAACCAGACCAATTTGAATAAAAACGGTTTTCTATATAAACTCTGGTATTGGAAGCATTCACTTCAGTCTGTATGATTTTATTTAGGAAACGACGCACAAAACATTAAAAATGGTTCTTTATAAAATATTTGTGTCAGTGGCACTTGGGGCTGATTCTGAGATACACGTTTTTAGATCTTTCACTCAGTGGCTGTGTTACTTTGGGTGAGTCAGTTTCTTATGGGTCTCAGTTACAGTGCCTGGCATATAGTAGGTCTTAACAAATGTTTATTGATTGATCTCTAAAATAAAATATTGGAAATGAAAGGTCTTTGTCATGTTAAATTACGCTGTGGACAGACAAAATATCTAAATTTTTAGACTGCTCTCCTCTCCAAAACCACTTTGCTCCAGAAGCAACAAGGTATGGAACATTGGACTTGGAACCAAAGAATGTGGATTGAGATCTCAGGCTTTTCTTTTTTAAAATCTGTGTAATATTGGAAGAGTCATAAATTTGTCAGCTGTTGGACAAGGAGATTGGATGAAGGAGGTAGGGCCAGGCCACAGGTGAAATTAGGGAGCAGCTGAAGTTTGTCTTTATAGCCATTCTCTTTCCTTTCCAGCTGCCTTCTCTCCTTCTCTCTGGGGGCTTGCTGTTATCTTAGATTCTGAAGTCCCTCAAATGCTCTGTGTTTTCCCAAGTCAAAATATAATCTCAGGGGGAAAAAATTGATAAATTCCTTCAGTATAAGACAATGAACCATAATAGATAGAAGTCTCACCTTGGAAGCAAGGACTTGTTTGAAGTTGCCTATCAGACACATAATGACGAAGTTACTCCTAGGAAGTCACTTAACTTTGGCGTCCCTAACATCTCTCTAAGATTATAACTACCCAGTTAAGTTCCATACCAATGAAATCACAGGTACAGACCAAGAAGAAAGAGAAAGAAGGGGGAGAAAGAATGAAAGGCAGAAATAAAGAAAAAAAGAAAAGAGAAAAAAAGCAAAAAAAATGTATAAAAGGGCTGATAAAGCTTAATATTTATGTTTTTTAGAAGACATTTTAATGGAAGGTAAAGCCTTAAATTACAGAAATAAATCATTATTGGTGGAATTTTAAGTGTCACTCTCGAGGACACATTTTTGGTAGAATTTCCCAAATCCTTCAGATCTCACTGTATTGGTAGCCAATTACTCTACTTAAGGGTAATGCTAACCCCATTAAACAGAATCTGTAAAAACCCTATGTGATTTTGCATAGATCTCTGACAGTACCCACCAAGATAATTTTTAAAAAGTTCTCTTTATTTTCATGCAATCTAAAATCCCCCAGCAACCATTCATACCTCTTCCCCACTTGCCCCATAGATATAACAAAAGCTTGTGTCCCAGGCCATTTCTAATAATATGTGAAGAGAAATATGTGAAGCACATAACAATAATGGTAGAACATGTGTTCAATTAAGTATTTTTATTCATGGAACGCATTTCAAATTTATTTTAGCAATTTAAATAAAAGAGTTTAATGTATATTTAGTCAAGCATTACAGTAGTAAGGGCTTAAGCAGATTAGAAATAAATGAATCCAATTAAAGAACATGTCTTTGAGATTTGATATGTCCTAGGTATGAATGAGCTGTTTGCATAGCAACAGTAAAGAAACCATTAATGATTAACTATCTGGAAGAGGCTTAATCAAGGATAAATACTATAGAACATACCACAAAATCTTTAAGTTAAATAAACAGAGATTTGTACATTCAAAAACATTGTTTGCATCAGTAAAAATTTTTGGTGTGCCTTTTTTCCCCTTTTGTAATGTTCATGTTCACATTCACTTTATTTATCATTAGATAAATGCAATGTTAGAGTGACTTTCCCAGGGGCTGTGTCCATGCTCTGGTATATAATGTGTTGTAACAAGAAAAGCGTTGCAAACACAACATCAGTATTTATTATGTTGGCTTTCTTGAAATGGAAATTTATTGCTATGTATTTTGAATCCTTTCTTACATTCTGCTGTGCATGTGACATGCTTCCCCTCTTTCTTATTTTGTTTGAGTTTTTTTCTTTTTCTTATTGTGTATTTAAGTTTTAGTAATAAAAAAGAATATCACTGTAACTCCAGGAGGAGGGGGAGAGCTAGGGGCTAGTCTCCATGTGCTACTAACTTCTGCCATGTGACCTTTAATAATCCCTTCACCTCTGTGGGCCTCAGTTTTTTCATCTGTATGTAAAATGAAAGGGTTGACTTAAGATGGCCTCCAAGGTCCTTTCTAGTGCTTTCATTCTTTGATCTGCTGTAAATGTAGAACCAAACCTTGACTGATTCAAGTGCCACTGCCTTGTTCTTCCTCTGTTTTTTGTTTTCCTGGGATCATAGATTTGCTGGGCTGAGACAGACCTCTGAATTAATTTAATTCAATCTCTTTGTTTTATGTCTCTATAAAACCTAGGCATAGGGAAGGGGAATTAGAGATGAGGAAGGTGTGGCAGTATGGCAGTCTGTATGAAAAAGATTTGGATATTTCAGTAAATTGACGGTCAACATCTTTATCTTAGATTTTCTTGAGAGATACGGTGTCTGGGACTAGAGAGATGATAGTCTGGTTATGCTCCATTAGCCCATATGTCTGGCACTGTATTCAGGTTGGTGTGCCAAATTTTAGGAAAGACATTGACAAGCTGGCAAATTTCTAGAGTAGGGTTCCAGCATAGTGAGGGTCCTGGAGATGAATGGAGAAGATTAAGGATTGGCAGGGTAAATGTTTCATAACTTCTTTAGGGGAGGGGAATGATGTATACATGATATTCTTTTAATTTTAATCTGCATTATTAACTTTTTACTGTTAACACTTTCTTAAGTCTACATATTCAACAAAATAATAAATCAAGCCCGAATTTGTAGTGTGTGCTGACTTCTGACCTGTAAATATTCACATTTAAAAGTTAACAACCAGCTCTCCATCTGGTATGGGCTGGCTGTAGCACACCCCAGGAGCTGAAGGTGGGGAATTTGGGTGAGTGGAAAAATAGCAGTTTTCAAATTCAAATTTAGCCTCAGACACTTACCAGCTGTGTGACCCTGGACAAGTCTCTTAACTTTTGTCTGCTTCATTTTCCTCATCTGTAAACTGGGGATAATAGTAGCGCCTACCTCCCAGGATTATTGTGAGGTTCAGATGAGATAGTAATTGTAAAGCACTTAGCACAGTGCTTGGCACATAGCATAGCTAATAGTAGGTGCTATGCAAATATTAGCTCTTGATGATTATTGATAATTTTGATAATTTGTTCTGCTTAGCCTCCCAGGTAGAACCAGTGGAAGAGTGAGAAGTAGATTCTGGCTTGATGTAAGGACAAACTTCTTATCAGTAAAAGATATAAAATAATGAAATGGAACTACTTAAAATGTAGTGGGTTCCCTCCTCAGTAGAGGACTACAAGAAGTCCTCTTCCTGAAGCCATTGTAGAAGGGATTCCTGTTCAGAGATCAAACTAGATGAACTTTGAGATGTCTTTCAATTCTAAGAAACTTAGATTCAGTGATTCTGTAAAGTGACTTTAGCAAGATGTCTCACAAGCTGCAAGTAGCCAAGCCCTTATTAAAATCCAGGTTCTCTGACTGTGGACCCAGTGCCCTTTACACTGCGCCATGATGAGATGACTTTTTTGTCACCACCTTAAATACTGGCTGAAGTTTGGGGAAGGAGAGAGACCCGAAGTCTTGTAGGATTCAAAATTTCAATTTATGTAATAGATGAATGTTATGGAGCATAATATAGTATTTTATTTTTTATTTCACTGACCCCCAACCTTGAGCCCCCAAAACAGTAAAATAGCCAGAAGATTAGGAACAGCAAGATTTGGAGAATCAACAAATTGGAAAATGTAACTCATGGATAAGCAGCAGCTACCTACAAATGGGTATATGAGTAGGCTCTGAGCACGACAACATCACAGATGAAGTTTGGAGAAAAATAAACTGGGATTCGTGGAATTTAGGTAGTGGTAGATGTGCATTTTTAAATTCATTGATGATTGAACCATTTACTGCAACCATAGGGCAGAACTTCATTGCTTCTTTTCATTTGCTGGTAATAGTTTAAAATAGTTTCTTTTGGTAATAGTTTAAAATGGCAGTTTTTTTTTACAAAGGATCCTGGGGAACCATTGAAGTTTATGTGTGTTTTTTCATGGATACACTGAAGTTTTGGAAGTCAGATAGGGAGGATGGAAAATGCAAGTCTGAACAAGAACAGTTAGAGGTATGTTAGTATCATATGAGTAATTATATGAACTGTTTGTGTCCGACTTGTTGTGGAGCCTTCCAAGATCCTGTTGGTCCGATCCCACAATAGGATACGCTGTACATTGACCCCAACATAGTGATGTAATTTTGGTCCTCTTTGAGAAAGGAGGACAACAACCAACCAACCAGCCAACCGTATGAGTAATGATTGCCTTAGCAATCCCTGCAGCATTTGGGAGCCTTTCCTAGAAGCGTATAGAAGTATGTGTTGGGAGCACTTGCCTGAAAAGGGATTATTTACATTATTTTAACAGGGATTCAGAATTTCAGTTTATAATTTGGAGGATAATTGAGTATGATGCATGTAATTTGCCTGGATCTGGCATTGAGGACCAAAAAGTTTTTCTTCCCCCCGCCCTCCCCCAAAAAGCAAACACCTTTGGAAGAGGGTCTCTGTGAGATGGTTTGGCCAAATAAACAGGCAACAGAAGAAAAATGAGATACATCACACTGATTGTAGCATGGTTTTATGGCTATGGATTTTTATTTGCCTAGTGTCTAGGGCTACACACAGACATATACTTGTGTTTAACTTAATGTGGTGCTTTTTTAAATCAGTAAGTTGACAATTTTAAAACTACGTGAAGCTAAATCATCAGTGTGTCTGATTTTTTCTTTTTCTACTTAATTTTGTGGACTTTAGGTTTTTGATATATCAAGTAAGAATGATGTGTGGGGAGTTACTTTTTATTCACCAGTCTTTTTATCTTAAGTTATTATCATAATTATAAATAAGAAATGTTAGGGAGCAGAGTGATATCATTTGAAACAAATACACAAGGTAACTAAGAGCTTCCATGTATGCCATCATATTTAATAATTTGTAATACAATGAAACACCTTAAGTAGTTTACTTTTATTGATTATTATTTAACATTGTAACTATAACATTAACATAGAGAGTCTTAGGGGTCATTATTAGATAAAGAAATTATAAGGTAGGGAACAGAATTCTACTCTAGAATATGACTTGGAAGTGATGCTCACTTGGTGTTGGCCTCTTGTAAAAGAAAAAAGAATACTGAAAAAATGTTCTGTTTATTTGAACTTTACGCTTTAGACTTTTGCATAAATGGTGGTTTATTGTGTGGTAAAGATATCAAACATTTGAAAATATTTATTGCATACTTACTATATTCTGTAAAGCATCTTATCAGATGGTTTAGGGTAAAGAGGTAGATATTAGGTATATTTCCGTACCTACTTGAATGTCCAATTTAGTTGTAGCAGGAAGAAACTCTCTGTCTCTCTGTCTCCGTCTCTCTGTCTCTCTCTCTGTCTCTCTGTCTATCCAGTAGGATAAGGAAGTACAGAAAAAGTGTAAAATAATTGATGTAAGTTCTCCAATATTTCTGAGGTGGGACAGATCACTTAGGTCTGGACTATCTATAAGAAATCATAATGAAATAAGACTTAAGACAGCATTAGGACATGTATAAACTGGATTCTGTTTTAATGGGAGGAACTTAGCAAAAGACCAAGGAAGAAGCACTGTTAATTGCAACATCTATGTATATATCCATGTTGTGGGGACAGCTGGTAGTTGGCTATCCAATGTTCTTTAAGAGGTTTCTTAGTTTCTGAATTTAACTTTTAAAATATTTGATACTCAGATCCTTTCTTTTCGACATTGAAAGGAAATCATCAGCTTTAGCCATATAATAATCACTCTTCTTTTGTAAACTGTATTGGTGATTGTGATAGCAGCAGTGGATCTGAGGATGCATAGGAATGGATGAAGAGGGATGGATATTACAGAGTCAACGTTTATGTAAATGAAATTATATTTGGGAGCTAGTAGAAGTGCCAAATCAAGTAGTGAAAACCACAAGGAAGAAACACAAATCCACTTATTAGTATGAAACCATTACATTTCCAAGGGTGCCTTAGTGTAATTTCCCTGCAGGACTCTTTAGTCTATGAAGCCTTCACAGTAAGGAATCCTGGCTTATCAGCCTGAAGGCTGGACTCCATAGGAGCCTGGAAATGAAGCACAAGGTAAGTCTCTTTGCTGCAGTGGTTGGAACTGTGGACAGACAGTCATGGTGCCAGATTATAAGGAAGGTCATGGACTTCGTGTAAGAGTGACTATAGAATCCAATTAAAAAGTTTAGTATAGGCAGTCATTCCCATTTAATCCCATCACTGCTTAATGCAATGCTCTGCTTATTTCAATCAACATCTTTTTGAGCCAAATCAGTTGTATGTCTTGGTTTCCACGTTTTTCAGAGTAATTTGATCACCTTCAGCTGTATTAAAAAAACGGATAGTTCAATTGCGAAATCTGGCAACATCCATTAAGAATTGTAATATAACATAAAACAAGTAACGAGGAACTGAATTTTTGCTAGATATTATGCAATGATATCAATAGAGAAGTAAAATAAGAAGTTGTCTAAGATGGAGATGAAAAATGCTCACTGATACAAGAAGAAAGAGAAAGCTTCAAGAATCCCCGATAAGAATGAACTCAAAAAGTTAGGCTGACAATTCAAGTGTCTGTTTTGGGGGAATATAGATTGTTCTTCGTAGTGTTATGGGGTATGCAGTTCCATACCTTTCCTTAAAAACTATTAGAGTGATATTATCTTTTTTTTTTGTGATTGGCACCAAAGTTTATAGCACAGACTCCTAAATTGTCCCAAGGAAATTAGATATTTTATACAACAGGAATGTGTATTATCTTCTAAATACTAAATTAAACATTATCCTAACCATTACATATGATGTGAATATAGGCTCAAGTGTAAAATTGTTTTACATCCAATTTAATTTGGAACACACCTAATGAAAGGATAATCTGTGTAAAGGAACAGTTACAAAAATATTTATTAAGCCAAGGGGCTGCATTGACTAGGCTGGCAACTGGGTGGTGAATTGTGTTATGTAACATGTCATTCAAGTGTGGGCTAAGAAAGACCTATGACAATGAGATTACACAGTTTTACAAGAAAAAGTTGAATCTGGAACTATTTTAAAGTTTAGAGTAGATGCAGATGACAAAATTTGTGATCTGAGTAGTTCTTGACTGCCTATAGTTGAATAAAATTATGGTTGCTCATCTGTGCAAATGGAGATGTAATTGGCCAATTCCAAGCGTTAGTGATTGCAAATTACCCATGTCCCACTGCTTTTAGGGCCAGAAACCCCACTGGAGTAATTGCAAAATTAGTTTTAGAAAGTAGATGACTAATCCTCTGGTGTGTAACAGTGGAAGAGAATGAACTATTGTATTTACCTTGGTGACAACCATTTTGAAATATGTGGCAGATAGCTTATCTTACTGATTTTTAACAGTTATTGTATTTGGGATTATTGAACTAACCCTTCCTTAAGGTGATCACCTACAATGTTCTAAATAGGGCCTTTAACAAAGCATTTCTAAGGAGATTTTACATAATGGAATTAATGTAGTATGGATGACAAAACCCAGTTAGGTATTAAATTTGCTTTTCAAAATAAAGCTTTCTGTTATTCCCTTTTTAGAATTTGCCCTGCTGCACAGGGGAAAATTAGAAGGTTTTATTGTACATGCATATACATTTTCAAGATATATTTTTTTACAAGTGTGTCATTTGCTGATGTGACCAGGTCAGGCACAACCCCAGAGAGGTTTATCTCCTTCCTATCCATTTCTAAGAGGGTACATAGTGTGCTTCTGAATTTGCTTGATGGATGCTTCTCAGGCCTACAGATCAGAGCCTTTCATGCAACTTGTCATCTTAGACACTTATCTGGGGGCACAGAAAAGTTCAGTAACCTGCTCAGTCACATAGTCAGGATATAGTAATGGTAGAACTTGAATCTAGGGCTTCTTGACTCTGAGGCTAGCTTTCTTTTCAATTATAGCATGGTACATTTTTCTTCCTTCCTTCCTTCCTTCCTTCCTTCCTTCCTTCCTTCCTTCCTTCCTTCCTTCCTTCCTTCCTTCCTTCCTTCCTTTCCTTCCTTCCTTCCTTCCTTCCTTCCTTCCTTCCTTCCTTCCTTCCTCCTTCCTTTCCTTCCTTCCTTCCTTCCTTCCTTCCTTCCTTCCTTCCTTCCTTCCTTCCTTCCTTCCCTCCCTCCCTCCCTCCTTCCTTGCTTCCTTCCTTCCTTCCTTCCTTCCTTCCTTCCTTCCTTCCTTCCTTCCTTCCCTCCTTCCTTCCTTCCCTCCTTCCCTCCTTCCTTCCTTCCCTCCTTCCTTCCTTCCCTCCTTCCTTCCTTCCCTCCTTCCTTCCTTCCTTCCCTCCTTCCTTCCCTCCTTCCTTCCTTCCTTCCTCTTTTCCTTGTTTCATTCCTTCCTTTCTTCTTTCTTTAGCTTTGTGAAGCATCTTTTTTTTACATTTAATTTTTATTTTTCCTCAATTATCTGTAAACAGTTTTTTAAACATTTGTCTTTTAATATTATGGGTTCCAAATTCTCTCCCTCCTCCCCCTTCTTTGAGAAAGCAAGTACTTTGATATTGATTATATATGTGCCATCATTGATGTGCATATTTTGAGCTTTAGCAACAAAGACCTTACCTTTGTAAATAATTTGCTCTCTACCACTGAAAAGATACACTTAAATGAATGGTCATGGAAAATTAGAGTAAAAGAATCATTTCAGAATATATGTTGCTTGTGAGTAGGGATTGTTTGGTTCATTGTGTTTATATTCCCAGTTCTTTGTACAGTACCTGGCATTACTTGGTGTTGAATAATTGAGTTTGATTAATAAGTAATTAGCTTCAGTGAAAAGAGCTGTGGTATTTACTAAAATATAGAAATCACATCCTTTCCTTGCAGTGGACTTGAAGGATTCCTTGCTTCAGAATCCCAGAGAATGTCATTATTTTTGTTTTAACACAAGGACAGCAGTTTTTGTTTGGTTTTTCTGTATTTTCATTTCCTTTATATAGTGAATCAGAGCATAATTATTTCCCATTCTATATGTCACAGTAACCAGAATTGGAGAATTCTGTTAGTGCCTTTGGTTGGAACTAATGCCTCTTTTTATAGTCTGGTGGCATGTGTGGTACTTCTCCACTTGCATGCAAATGCCTTGTTTGTCTCTGAAGTTAGCATTTGAGAAAACAGACTCGTGATAGCGGTGGTCATGTATCAGTGAGATATTCATTAGCAGTGTAGTGAAACTCTCCTTGTAACATACAAATGGAGGGATGCTGTGATTAGAACAGGGTTTCCTAGTACAGCAGCTCATTTCTAGTCTCTCATCTGTATATTGCGTAGCTGGAGTATTGCTTTGCCTAACTATTGGAAGAAATTAGTTCTTTTGACGGGTTCCCTCCTTCTTTACTCAATGTCCCTTACCATGCACCTTCCCATCCCTATAAAAACAAAAAGTGCTGTACTGATAGGTAATATAGCCCATTCACTTAATATGTTTGTTTGTCCAACTGATAACACTTACCATATGCCACCACTATGGATATTTTGGCCATTTATTAATTTAAAAAGGTTTATCTATGTATAGTATCTCAGGACTAAAGTTCTGCTCTATTGATTTTTTATGGCATGGGGATGACTTGGCCTCTTGAAGAGAGTATGTCACTGGATTATGAGCTCCTTGAGGGCAAGGACTGACTTTTTGCCTTTCTTTGTATCCCCAGTGTTTAGCATAGTGCTTGGCACCTAGTAGACTGAGATAGTTAGGTGGCACAATGAATAAAGTCCCAGGCCTGGAAGTGAGGAAGACTCATCTTTCTGGGTTCAAATCTGGCCTCAGACACTTAGTAGTTATGTGACCCTGGGTAAGTCACTTAATCCTGTTTGCCTCATTTTCCTCATCCATAAAATGAGCTTGAGAAATAAATGGGAAACTATTCTAGTATCTTTGCCAAGAAATCACCAAAATGGGTCATGTAGAGTTGGACATGACTGAGTAACAACAAATAAATGTTTGTAAATTTTGTCAAGTTCTTTCAAGCTGGAGTGGCTTTAAGTATGGTCCACGTAACAGATTATACCAGTGGTTGGAAGATCAGTTTAGTTTAGGTCAGAAGGGATCCTCAACAGGTTGGGCCATAGAATGATGACTTTTTCAGTCAAAACAAATCACACTGATAAGTTATGGGAGGGTTGAAATTTGTGTGGGCACGACGAGTGTCCACATGAGTGAAGCGTTTCCTTGAAATGCTCTGGAATACTGTTAGCATATTGGAAGTGCTTGGTAAATGCCTGTTAAATTGTATTGAATTCAGAAATAGTGGAAGAATTTAGAATAATCTTATTATTAATGTGTCAAAGTGGATAGAAAAGCTGGTTTTGAAACCAGGAAGACCTGAGTTCAAGTTTCCCACTATGACACACACTGGCTTTGTGTCCCTGGGCAAATCACCTAACCTCTCAGTGCTCTAGGAAACTCTCTAAGATTTTAAATTACAGAAAAAGTGCCCACTTAACTCTGGTAAAGCAAAGTACTTCACTCCGGAATTCCCTGTGCTTACAAAATCACATCTAATTTGTGATACCTCTTTTCTTGGAATTTAAGTATGATTTCATTGTGACTTAGAAGCAGTTAGATGATACAGTGGATAGACGGCTGGGCCCAGGGTTAGGAGGATCTAAGCTCAGTTCCCTTCTCTAAGTTCAGGTCCCTTATTAACAGGATAATCCTGGGAAAATCATTTAATTTCTCTGTGTCTTATTTTCCTCATCTGTAAAATGGGGATAATAATTGCTTCTACCTCTCAGGGTTGTTGTGAAAATGAGATAATATTTGTAAAGAACTTTGCAAACCTTTAAGCATTATATAAATGCTAATTATTACTTGAAAGGGTAAAAGTGAAAAATTGTTGTTTACCTTCATCGTGTCTAATCCCGTAGTGACTGAGCTATAATGCAGATTTAGTAGTCATTTCAGAGTTAGTCACAGACATTTTCAGGAGCTCATAATCTTCACCATAAACCAATCCTTTTCTTCTCCCTATCGGAGCACATTCAATTTGGATCTTTGCTCTTGAGTAAAAATTCAATCAGAAGAAGCACAGTCATACACAGTAGTACCCTCTTTAAAAGCGAATATCTGTGTTTTAATAAAAAAAAATTTCACAAGGAAAATGACATTAGAAATAGGAGACAATAGCTATGTTCCTGGTTGTCTAGCTAGTAAAGGAGAAGCCAGGGTATTTTGTTCTCTGAATTTTCATTGTTTTATTGACAAGATTTCAAATTGTGGCAGATTTTAAGCTGATGACTGGCCACCTGAGTGTGAACTCTCATGGTCAATAGATAAGACCTTCATTTGCCCTGTTTATATAATGGCTAATGGAAGGACAGAGAGGCAACTGGGTACTTTATGGGACTTTTTTTGATCTGTCCAAAAGTCTTTTCTCATAAAAAGGATCCATTTGGTTAGCAGATGCACTGTTGGGAAAAATAACTCAAATTTGAGTCTTTCTCATTCCTCCAATTTTCTATTTTAGCCCCTGACTTACAGGAAATAGTAATCAGCAAATATTTATTAGCATTTAGTATTTGCTAGGTTCTATACCACTAGATATAGGAAATGCAAAGGTGTAGGAAACACAGTCTTTCCTCTCCAGGACTTTATAAAGTCTTGTGCAGGTTGTGTATACATGAAACCCAGGAACAAAGGTTAAATGCCAGCTAGTCAGGAAAGTTGTCAAAGGAGTATTCAATTTTATTTGGGCCCTGAGGGATAGATAGGTTTTTGATGGAAAGGAGATAGGGAGGTCATTACAGGAAGGAAAAATTGTGTGAGCAAAGTTTTGGAGAGTACAAAGTACAATTTGACCCAAAGAAAGGTAGAGTAGGAAATAAAACTGGAAAGACAAGTAGGGGTTAGATTGAAAATGGCATTAAATGCTTGGCTAAGAAATTTGGAGTAAGTAGCATCCATAGTTATATACAAACCTTGATTCAACAGAGTACATACAAAGTTTTAAAAAGACATGGCTTCTGTCCTCGTGAATCTTACACTCTAGTAACTATTAGTTATTAATACATATTTTCCTGTCTTCCCAGTTTTTATTTCCTTTAGGAGGATTTTTCACTTGTCCTGAGTTAGTGGTTAAAAGGGCATTTTCTCATATGATTATTGTAATATTCTGAAGTCGTGCTACAGTGCAGTTCTTGGAAACTGATGTTGTGGGGAACATCCATTTATAGTATAGTATCACTTAAGTCACAAAGTACATCATCTAATCTTTACTCATCAAATAGCTACATTGCAGAAGGACCAGTAGAATTTGTTCTATTGTTTTGTACTTGAAAAGATAATAAAACAATAAAAACTGATGAATTATGAATCAACATGGGTGGATCACATTAATCAAATACTGTAATTATTCTGTGACAAGTATGATAGCAAAGTCAGAATTTGTTGTTTGAATTTTCATGCCTTTCTTGTGATTAGCATTAGAAAAAGTGAGGAGTTGGAACACATGACCTATTTTTTCTCTCATCATTTCAAGTACTTAAAAAAATTCCTACTTGTTTCAAACACAGATTTGTATTTCTAATAAGAAAACTCCTGCATTCAGTATATTTGTGGGATATTTAAAGTCAGTACTTTTTGTATTTCTTGTAGAGATACAGAATATAAAGGACTTCAACTCTCCTTGGATCAGATCACAGCCACCAAACCATCCTTCTCCTATACCAACACCACACCCACCATAACTGACAACCGGAAGGGGAACAAGCCCCGCCTCTCAAACACAAAATCAAAATCCAGGACGTCTCCATACCCTCAGGTATGTGCAAGGGTTGCTGCAGATATTTTTCTTTTCATTTGATTTGGCTTGATTTCATGTTTGAGGAAACCATGGAATTGATTGGAATGAGTCATCCCAGCTTTAATACAACTGAAATTTCTATACATCTAGAAATTTTTCTTTCCACTGATGACTTTTTTTTAATAACCTGTTTTCTCTTAAGCCATGGGACTTCCCCACTTGTCAGCTAACAGAAACAAATTCAGAAAATGCCTTGATTTCTGTTTGTTTGTTTGTATCCCTTTCAGTATACTAAGTCTTACATGGAGAATAGCCTACTTCAGCTTTTTGGTTAAGTATCTTTTCCAAGACCTTTTATACTAAAGTATTTTAAGGAAGCAGTCTATTTGCCAAGATACAGAAAGACCAGGAGTTTGGAACAGAAAATTCTAATCCTATGACCAAGAATTGAAGATGGAGTAAAGTAAGAGACTTAGGCAAAGGATCAAGGATGTGATTTGCTGTGCAGTTTAGAAACAGATGGGCTGTTCATGAGAAAGAAGGAAGCAGAAAGGCTATTCCAGATGGTAGGAATGATCAAAAAAAAGTAGCTCACTCATCTTTGTCAAGGGTGTGGATAGAGACCCGGAGGAGGTGCTATGGAAATACCCAAAGATAGTAACAGAAATGGGAGGAAATAAATGTCATGATTCTCTTCTGGCACATAGGGTCTAGACTTTGGCAGGATATACCAGAGTGAAGGAATATCCTCTCTTGCCTAGAGGACTAGAATTCACTAGTGGACTCAGGATTCTCAACTTCAAATATCTAATAACCTATGACCCTCTCAAGTTTGCATTTTATCTTCAAAGAATCGTCTCTAGTTTCCAATAGCTCCCTTGAGCAACAAATGCTAAGAGATGGCCTCTGAGGTTCTAACAAATAGAGTCACTTTATACAACACAGAACAAAACTGGGTTTATGAGCTTTCCCTTTCCTCAACTTGTCACTTCTGGGTATCTTTTCTTGTCTGTTAACAAATGGAATCAGAATGTCAGTGGCTTCAGGAATTATAAAAATCTTCATGTCTAAGCGAGCCTGTTACCTGATTTTTTGATTGCTGTAAGCACTGGTTGTGTTAGGGAGGTTTAAACTTTCCACTGGAGGACCTTGTTTCTGCAAAGGCTCAGTGGTAAAGAAGAGAAGGACAATTTCTTATTGACCTTAGGATGATGTTGGCCAGCATATGCCTTCAATTTTTAAGACCGAAAGCATTGTAACTTGCATTTTAATTAAAATGACTATTGAGGACATTCTGTCTCACTAAGAAAAAGATTTTAATTAAATTTTCTCAGCTTCTGTCAATGAACTTTACTTTACCTTTCATAATTTTGGAGAATCTGTTCTGCCCTCAGATACTTTTACCTTTACTTCAATCACATATAGGCCATATGTAAGGCAAAAAAAAAAATTAAGAAAAACTAGGGTAAAGAGAGGTTTGTTCATTGTTATATGTATTTTTTTAAATTACAAATTTGGGACCAGAATCCAGACTCCTGATTACCACTCTAGTTGTATCAGTGAGGTTCTGTTTTCTGGTTTTCTTAAGAATTCAGTTTTATGCATCTCAGATTAATGCCACCTTGTTCATATGACAAATGGAGTGCTCAAGATTTTGCATTCTTTTGTACTCTTTTGGGACTACTTTGCAATGAAATCTGGTTAATCTTCTTCTGTGGTGAACACCTGTACACTTTGAATTTTTATAGTATGGTATATTTTCAGTGTTTCATAAAAGTGAATTGGATAATCTAGCTGTTATGTGTCTAATCAAAGCTCTCCTTCAGGTTTAGGTAGTCAATTAATTCTGTAAACTGTGGTACAAACGTGGCTCTAGACAAGTCCCATGCCACTACTGTAAGGAAAATGACTGAGATAGACAAAGCCACATATTACACATGTACTTCAAATATGTTGGGATTAATCCTCAAAGGTCTCAACTTCTATTCTTTTATAGAACCCCATAGACTTTTCTGTGGGGAAAAATACTTATTTAATTTCTCTAGAATATTCTTGTTTGGTCCAAGAGGTCTATCTGTCTTAAAGTAGTTGTGAGTACTGAGTATGTTATGTATATCAATAGTCATATGCCAAACATGTATTTGTGTGCCACTACTGTGTCTGACACTGAAGATACAAAAACAAAAATGAAACAATCCCTATCCTTAAGGGACTGTCATTTTCATAGTGGAGGCGATTTATACTTAGAACAGTTTCTTAATATTTCCTTTCATAGTAATCAACAAATATTTATTAACTCCAATGTAAATGTACATTGTTTAGTGCTGTGAGATATAAGAAATATATTGTACAGTTCCTTCTTCAAAGAGCTTACAGTTTAGTTGAGGAAATAAGATACATCCACATGAAAAATTAGACAACAGACAATAACAGGTTGTTAAGACAGAATGAGTATCACATGAATGAATACGACAGGACAGGATGTGGTATACTAGTTTAGAAGAACGAGAAACCACTTGTTGGTCAAGGGAGTCTTTATGGAGAAGTAGGATTTGGAAGGCAAGTTTGGGGTAGGCATTAAGGAGAGGGAATGGTTTTGTGTGTGTGGTGTGAGCAAATATAGGAAGATATAAAATATATTTATGAGAGCATTATAACTATACCAGCCTAAAGGGAAGAGAGAATTCGTGTTGAGAAAGGCTTAGGAGATTAGATTGAGAAGGCAAAAAGATGGAGATCACTTTTGGATGCCAAACTAAGGAGTCTGGACTTTATTATGTAGACTCTGGGGAACTCAGCAATTTTTCAAGTGTGTCCTGGTGAAAGTGGATTTTTAGTGAGATTAATAATGGCAGAGATATGCAGGATGGGTTGGAGAGGGAAGGAAATATAGGGAGACTAAAACATCGTAGTTGTCCACTTGCAAGGTGCTGAGGGACTGAATTAAGGTGGCAAGAGTGGGAATGGGAAAAATGAACGGATTTGAAAACCAGACAAAGAAAGAAGTATTCTATGTATCAGTTTAGTTTAACAATTTAGAATGTGTTTCCAAATGCAGTCTGCTAAGTGCTGGGTGTCCAGGGATAGAATAAATAGCAACCAAATAGTCCTTGCTCTCAGGGAGCTTATATTGTACTGGGAAGGTACAGATTTCCTTATAAAACATTGATGCTAAATTCAAGGTAACTTTAGAAGTGAGAGCTGAAACTGAGAGGACCAAAAAAGTTTTCACTTAGGAGGAAGCACCTGCACTTTTCCTCAAAGGAAACTAGAAATTTCAAAAAACAGAAGTTGAGTAGGGATGGAATGTTGAGTTGAGGGATAAACCACTAGGCCAATTTAACAAAAAAATTGCTGTTTGGTTGTATCTAACTTTTTATGGGATAGTTTTTTTTTATAGATGAAGTTTTTGAAGCAAATAGGATTAAGTGACTTGCACAGGATCATATGGTTAGTAAGTGTCTGAGGCCAGAATCGAACTCAGGAAGTCTTCCTGACTTCAGGCCTTGCACTCTGTCCGCTGCACCCCCCTGGCTGCCCCTTAACAAAAAGTAGAGTATTTCAAAGGGAATAAGATGAAATTAGTCTCAAAGTGCAGAATAAGATTGGAAACAAGTCTTAATCTTAGCAAGTCTTCTTGAACCTAGTGGCTATAAGAAATGACTAAAATTTTTTGAGTAAGGAAGTGACATGGTGAAACTATGCTTTAGGAATATTAAATTAGTAATTACATGGAGAATTGATTGGAATAAGGAGACTACTTAGGGACTGTTAAAGTAGTATGGGTGAACAGTTGTGGAGGCCTTAACTAAGGTGGTGGTTTATATGAGTGGAAAAACTGTGAATACTGTAAAAGATCTTGTTAAAGTGAAATCGACAACCTGGAAACTGATTGGATATAGGAGTGCTTGTGTATAAGGATGACCATTCATTCAGTACTGAATTTTGTATTGAATTTTTAACCATATTGCCAATATTAAAAACAACAAAAACAAATAAAACCCTTTGTGAGGATCCACACTCAGTTGTTTCTGTGTTCGTAATCTCTGGAGGGAGAGAAGGAATGATTTGCATTGAAAATTCTAAATGGAAGGATCTTAGGATCCCTAGGATCACAGATCTGGAGCTATAAGGGCTGTCAGAGACCATTTTGTCAAATCTCTCATAAATAAAAATGCATAATTGAGGCCAGGGTGGTTAAGCAATTTGTCTGTGGTCACACAGGTAGTGAGTATCAGAGGCAGGATATGAACCTCAGTCCTCTGACTCCAGAGCCATTATTTCAATTAATAAGCATTTATTAATCCCCTAATATGTGCCAGGCACTGTGCTGAGTTCTTGGACTAGAAAGGCAAAAACAGCTTCTGCTTACTCACAAGGAACTCATACTCTAATAAAGACAACATGAAAGTAACTTAAGTACATGTAAGATATTAAATATAGATTAAATAGAAGGTAATCCCAGAAGAGAAGGTGCTAGGAGCTGGGGCACTGGGAAAGTTGCTATGCCATAACAATTCTTAAGTTCGATGGAAGAGATGCTGTCTCTTAAAAGCTGTTTACATGACAGTGTGCAGGTTCTAAGAATATAAACTATTTGTCTTAAGGCTTTTCCCTAAATATTTTAAGATCTTGTCTTTTTAGGGATGACCAGAAATTTCTACTAGTTCTCCAAGGAAGCAGAAACCATAACATGTTTTAATTTTTTTTTGTTCAGAAAATATTTATTATAGTTAAACTAAAATGCATACATCACACTCTTTTAAAACCAAAAGTTCAGTTTGCTAGTGTGATAATCTAATTCCACATGCTTGGGGTAAATTGATGAACCATTTTCCTATTTTGAAATCTGAAATTTGATAGATTTAAGTGAATGATTTTTCCCCACTTCTAAAATATGGTGTCAATTTCAAAACTGTATAGAGGATCCAGTGTCAGTGGTTGTTCCTTACATGCTGAGATTCGAATAGTGACTTTTAAGGGACACCAAGAGGTGGAACAAACCCTCAGATACTGAATTGGATCCAAAAGCTTCCCCTTTTCTCAGGGAATGAAATATTTGATTATGAAAAAAGACCCTCTTTGGGTCCCAAGGGCATTATAAGAAGTTTCAAGTGGAAAAAATGAAATTCTACCCTTGGTGGGGATCAGGTTGCCTTAGTTCTCTACCTAAGAACTACAGATTTTAAAACTAGGACCCTGTACCAGTGAGGAAAGAAGATAGAAAATCAGTCTTATTTGCCAGAGTCCCAGGAACACGCACATGGGTACAAACATGCATACTTGCATGTACCAAGTTTAAAACTATAACGGGATGAAGGCCAATATATGTATCTTAAGCATGTAATACTAAACTGGACATGGCCAGGGAACTAAAAAATAATCCCATAATTTACTTTTATGAATGATTTGGCAAAAATATCTGATGAAAATAGCAAAGGGAGAAAATATTTAAAAACAACTTCTTTTAATTGATGGAAAACCTTGGGGCATATGACAAAGACCCTACTCTGTGTGAAGACCTGCACCCTGTGCTAACACCCCCAGAGACAAGAGGCCAAGAACCATAAAGTCTGGACATACCCAGATAGGAGAGAAAGGGTTAGACACTGGTATTTGATTCTCTCTGTGTGGCCTACAGCACAGCTTTTTAAATTTTTGTTCAGATGTGCTTATTAGCATGTGTAAGATGATTGCCAGCTTGCACCTCCCTGTGCGCCTTACCCAGGTTATTTGTGGAAGTAAATGATGAGTCAGTCCTTCATCCCCCATCTTGGTGTGATAATCCCCTTGGGAATGAGTTCAGACTTGATTACATTATGTCACTTTAATGAATGGTCCAATCAGCTTTCCACCTCTGTGTAATACCATGGACAAGATAGGTCAACAAAGAAAACTCTTGTTTTGAATAGTCTTGGAAAAACTCTTATAAGCAGCATTAAAGATAATTTTCAACAATTCTGCTCAGATCTACTGGGTTGCACTATCCCAACTGCACTTCAGCTGAGCTATCCTGCCACTTATAGCGATAATTCATTCCATTATCTGTACATCATTCGGAGTTCTCCTGATCCAGAAATACTACATGCATGCAACTTAGTTTGTAGCCCAATCTAATGCATAATATTAATATTTTTGACTAACATTGCAAACTTAACTTGCCATTTCTTACTTTATGTATATTCTGCATATCTACATAATTGCACATGTTGTTTCCCAACATAAGCTTTTTGAGTATATGAGAATGAATACAAGAGAAGTGATTAAAAGTGAGAAGGAAGAAAATATGCATGGCACATGTGGGTTTGTACACATATGTATTATATGACTACTCAATCTAGAAATTACTTTTAAATTGCCTGGAATGGTGTATAGATCAATGCAGAGAATACCAAATCTTAAATTAGAGAAGCTGGGTTTGAGTCCTGTGACTTTGAGTAAGTTAATTGGGTATTCTTGAATCTCAATCTCCCCATTTGTAAAATGGAGCTGATAACATACTACCTGCCGTATGGGGATGTTGTGAAGAAGGCATTCTGTAAACTTTAAAGTGTCTTGTAAATATGTTATTGATAATAGCAATTATTATTTTAATGTAGTAGAGGGAGTAAATATGGTTATTTTCATTTGTCAAAGGTACTATTTATCTGTAGGCTACACAGTCATTTATAATCTCATTATTGTGCTTGAATATATAATAATCAGAACTTTTCTAATATGAAGTTTGAGACTTTTAAATTTCTATTTATGAAGTAAAGTATTTTGAAGATATACTTAAATTCATCCTGGTTATTAATTTTCCCTTTTTTATCATCATCTTATCCACTAGATTTAATCATCCTTTTATCCACTGGTTTTCCCTGTGGTGCCTAGAACAGAAAGAAGCACACATTAGCACTTTATCAGTACTGCATGAATAAACAAATAGAATGAATGGTGAGGCAAAAGTGATCCGGTGACTGAGAAAACAGTAGGTCATAATGTATCTTTACACATATTTAGTTCTTTACATGACCTGCATTCTACTACCAGATTAGTACTCCAATACACTGCTTTTAACCTGTCGTACTCCTGCTTAAGGACTTAATGGTAGCCTATTATTTAACATATTCCATTACTTAGCTCCCAACCTCATCTCACCCCACTTCCCTCCATCAACCCAATATTTCAGATAAATCAGACTGTTCTTTAAGTATGTCAGGTATTTAACTACCAGCAAATCTTGGTTAATCCCATTCTTTCTTTCCACCTATTAAGTTTTTCCCACCATCCACATAGAATAAAACCCTAGTCATCCTCAAGCACCCAGGTCAAATGCTACTTTTGCCATCAAGTCAATCTTTGACTGTCTGTTTTCCAGAAGCAAGATTTTCTTTGCAGTATAACTAATACTGTATATGTTGCTTTGTTTTGTAGTCATTTGGGTCCAATAATCACCCACTTTCCCAATAAATAGGAGCATATTACCTTGCACATGCTAGACAATCAAGAAATCGTTTTTGAAGGAAAAAACGGTGAATGAATGGATTTATAGAGTGCCTGTTGCTGTAGAATGCTAGGATAGTTACCCCAGGGGCAGAAAAAAGCAACATGTTGAACAGTTTCCCATTAGGAGGCTGAGTAGAATGGAAGTTCCTATGGAGGGATGGGACTGTTCTGTTTTTATCTTTTTATCACTCCTCCCTCCCATTGTTTAGCACCACTATCCCTCTGTGCCTTTCACCTCGTAGGGGCATAACAAATGTTTGTTGAATCAAAGGGGACAAAACACACACACACAAAACAGCATATCAAGTGTAAAAATGATATCATAGGATTCTACTACCCATAGAGAGATATAGATGTTGTATATCTATATGTGAGTATCCTGTGTGAGATTCTTAGTAGCTGAGTGATTCTAGGAAAGTTTTATTTCTCTGAGTCTCAGTTTCCTTATCCATTGTTATATTCCCTCATGTTGAGTGAATTGAATGAGATAATGTAGGTGAGGTGTTTGGCAAAGATTCTAAGTAAATGCCAGTAATTATTATTAGAGCTTGAACTTCACGGGCATGGCCTTGGAGAACCCATGGCCCATTCCACAACATGATAAGACATTAAAGCTTTCCTTTTAGGGAAGAATAGTAGCACATAGTAGGTGCTTAATAAATGTTTGTTAAACTGAATTCATAGCACTCTGCTAAGTTCTGTGATGGATGCACTTCTTGTCTATCCACTGAAATAATGTGTGTAAAGAGGTTTGCAAAACCTAAAGTGCTCCCAAGGCACATACTCAGAAGAGAAGAGACAGCAAAAGTGGAAGTTATTTTTTCCTTGCAAGCTTGCCAAGAAAGCAACTCTTACTGCTCAGTGGCCATCTTTTTCAACATGTGTCCCCATAGGAACCAACCAGAAGTTGGTGGTTTCTAAAGTAGTGGGTCAAGTCATATGCTCAGAGAGCTAGGGGCCATGTGCTAGTCCAGCAGATCAGGGATGCTCTCCTGATGACTCCCATTATACCATGATCATATCATCATTGTATTACATATTTAGAAATGGAGAAAGAAAATGGACCCTTCAATCACTTCATGGCCTTTTTTTAAAAACTAAAATACAGGGTTTTTTTATGCTCAGTGGCCTTAGAATATTTTATTAAGGTCAAGGTCTGTACACCCTTCATAATATATCTTGCATACATTCCTTTTTAAAAATCCCTACTCTAATTCCGACTTTCATCCCACCTCTACACTACTGCGATGATTTTCCAATATATTTTCTTTCTTTTAATATCTTTTCTCTCTTCATCCTGCCTAATGAGTGTTCTTTAATGGCCAATCTTATATTTTCTCCCTGATGAAAATCTTCAGTGGCCTCCCTTTGCCCATAAACGATAACTTTGTGACTTGGCACACCAGACTCTCCACAATCTGGCTTCCACTTATTTTTCAAACCATATTTTCCTCTTCTTACTTCTGCACCAACCTTCTATTCACTTAGTCAGACTTGTCTACTCACTCAACTCAGAATGTAGCATGCACGCTGCTTCCCCCCCCCTCAGCTCTTATGCATGCTATTTCTTCTTTTGTCATTATCTACTTAAATCCTGTTCATCCTTTAAGGTCCAGCTCTTTATCCACTCCTCCATGAAGATTTACTTGGCTATTCCAGCCATAGTTGTCTTCTCCGCCTCTGAATCCAAAGCACTGACTGCCTTGACTACTACTTACTCCTTATTAATACGATCACATTCCACCTTGTAACTTAGTTTTTATTATTTCTTACATTGTTTGATATTTAACATGCCGTTTTCCTGCCAGAATATAGGCTTCTTGAAGGTAGTAACCATGCTTTTCAAAATCTTCCATGGAACTGAAGCAAAGTGCTATGTTAAGCAGCCTGAATAAATAATTTTTGGAATGAATAATTTTTGTATGAGATTGCCATTTGCTTGATTAATTCATCTGGCAAGTATTGATTGGGTTTATTGTTGTTACTACTGAGGGCACTGAGGGAGCTTGAAGCTTATTAAGATATGATCTTTATTCTAGACATGGATTATAATTGAGAGGAGAAGGAAGACACATATATAAATATGATACAAAGTAGATTTTTTTTAGTGCATAGAGAGACATAAGCAAAATGTTTGAAGAGTTCATAGAAGGGAGGTGTCACTTTTGACTAGAAAAGAGAAAGTCATGTTGAAAAATGGCCAGCTAGTATTTGAAATATGGATAGAGATAGATGTAGTGCATTCCATGCATGTATAAAATAATGGAAGTAGAAAAGCTGAATAAGTGGTTGGAAAATAGGAGTCTAGTTAGGTTATCACATAGGATATGTGAAGGGGCACGGTAGGAGGTTAGGCTGGAAATGTAGGCATGATCTAGACTGTGGAGCGGTTTTCTGTTTGTTTTTGGTAAGTTAAGGACTTTGCACTTTATTTAGTGGGCAGTGGGTAACCACCAAAGGCTTATGGGCATTTTAATGACACTATCACCTTGTCTACTAATCATACTGTTCCTGCATGGAATAGTAGATAGATAGCTCTATATTTGAAGTTAGGAAGGCCTGAGTTCACATTTGCCCTGCATATTTATTAGCTGTGCAGACTTGGACAAATCATTTTGTAAGCCTCAGTTTATTTATCTGTACAATGTGGAAAATAACACATGTAACCTTTACCTCACAGGGTTGTTTTCAGGACTAAGTGAGACAAATTATGAAGCAATGTTTTGCAAATTTTAAAGCACTATAAGAGTGTCATTTGTTTTGGGATCACAGTCATTGATTACAGAGGACAGGAATTGAGCACCTGAACTAGGGTGATGACAGTGGGAATGAAAGGAGGAGAATGAATGGAGTAAGATATTGTGGAAGTTGTTTATCTTTCATTTTTAAGAGGACCAGTGACATTATAGATGATGTCTTGACTTGTGTTTGAATTGGAATTAAGCGAGGTAGAGTTGCACAGTCATCAGCCTCATTTTCTCTTCCTTGATCATTGAAATCCAGTGGCAGGAGAAAAGTAAAGATAGTTGATAATAGCCCAGAGTGCAGCTGGATGACCTTGGTGTCTTCACTGCCTAGCCACTCTCTAAGCTCTCCATGGTGCCTGCTTCAGCCACCTTCATAACAATTGGAACAGGTTGTTCTCATCTGCCCATTTTATCAGCGAAAGTCATGCTTGGGATAGACATCCTCCAAACTCACCAACAGGTTAGAGGCCTGCTGGTTCTCTTCAACTTGATTTAGTGAAGTCCTTCTGTCAAGATGGTTTGCCATGGTGTCACTGCTGTCCATGCTATAGCTTCTTGGAGTCACAGGTGAGAGTTAAGTGAATCAGGTATACAACAAAGGTGGATAAACCTCCATAAAAAAGGACTCAGGGCTCACACCAGAGATGCTAGTCATCCAACACCTCATACATTTGATGACTAAGGGTGCTTAAGGAAGGAGAAAAGTTATCTTTGAAATTTTTTGCCTGGTTTGCTGGGAGTAAAGGAGCACTAGTAGCAAAAATAAGGAGAAATAATGGAAACCCAAAAAGGGAAATGGTTTGCCCCTAAACTCACAGGTGGTAACTAATTAATTTAATTACTTATTCAAACCTATGCTCTCCAACTATCCAGTGCTCTTTTCACTATGCCATGCTTCTTCTCTAGAAGGCCCGGAAAAAAGAAAAAAACCACAAAGCTACAGCTGTAATCTCTCTGCTCACAAGGTATATTCACATCACCCTTTTCCTGTATGGAAAAAAGATTTTCTGGCTATGCAACATCTTTCTAAAAATACTTGGTAGTCTTTTGGTACAAAGTTTCAGCTTCTTTTTGAATTTTCTAGCCTTTTGATTACCATTCTATAGACACTGAGAGCTTGCCTTAAGTCTATGGAGAAAGGCATTACAAAAATTATATTTAGTATTTTGAAATTGTGCTTTTCTGAGTTCTTCATTTCCTTCTAATGATGAGCCTCAAACATCTTTTAGATTTAGGTAAAGAAAAAGAAGGGGAAGTCTTTGGAAAGGACTTAAGACATTTAAGAAAAGGTGGAAACATCTCCTGGATGCAAAGGTTTGAAAGTTGAAACTATTCAAGTGTCATTTTGAGTATGATTAGAGAAGTAGGAAGAGAGTTAAATGAAGAAGAAATTGAATTAAAGAAAAGAAGGGGCTCATGCAAGGTAGTGTTAGTAGCAAACATGAGATTTGAACTTATTCTTTACTTCAAAGTCAATGAGTTCTCTCTCCACCTACCACACTGTTCTATTAGGTGGAGGCAGATGGCTATAGACCAGGGGTGGAGGGGAAGTCTCATTAATTTTCAAGGGCATTAGAAAGAAGGCTCAACACAGGTTGGGGCTCAAAATAGGTTGGGGGAATCTAGATGAAACCCTTTTTGTATTTCCAATCTACAGGGTACTGAGGGCAGGAGTAGGAAGATCTTGCCCCATAGTAAAGAAGCAGGGCCAATTCAAACAAAGAACCTCTACTACTTTGCTTAGCAGCTTGGAATTTGTCATCTTGTTCCCCAGAGAATGGGTGGTAGAACAAGGCTCTGGAAACTCTAATTGTCACTTGGTTTCTAAATAAACCTGGGTTTTTGTTTTTTGGGTTTTTTTGGACTAATAGGTTTGTAGAGGGAGATATGACTTCTAATGGGTAAAAAGAATCCTGAGGTGATGCCACATACAAGTAGAGTTAGTGTCAGAGCCTTTTAGGGGAGATTCATAAATGGTCGCAGTTACTCTTTGGGAGAGATAATGTGAAGATAGAAAGACTCTTTCAAGAAGTTGCAGACATTTATGGATAACTGGCTTCTCAGTTTCCAGATTGCCTCCCTAGAGACTTTAGAGACAGAATTTCCATCTGAATCTGATCCGTTGGGTCAGATTGGACCTTGTCTTTTGGTTTAAGCCAAGATATTGTCTCAATCATTCACTCGTGTGTATTTTGCATTATGTTATAATCCATAGAATTTCTCTAATGTTTTTGTTAGCTGTTTTGCTTAAATAAAGGGTTTACTAATCATTTACAATTTGTAATGGTTTTTTGTATAACTATCTTTTGGTGCAAGGAGCCAAGCCGGTGAGTGTAAACTAAAGGTTATTTTCCCTTCCTCCCCCTCCTTTTAAGAGCAATAAACTTTTGAATCCCTAAAAAATCATATTCCTAGAAACCAGTATTGAAGGGACAAGTCAGATATACTTCAAGGAAGGAGCAAGTGTCCAGTTATGACCTTCCTCCTCCTTCCCTCAAAGCAAAAATCAGTCTCCCTTGGAGAGGTGTGGGCCAGATTCCAGAGATATTTATCTATGCTGTCTGTGAGCTGTATTTTTACAATTAGATAACCCATGTAGACACATATATTTCATGGTCATACATATATCCCACACATAAATGTAGTAAGGAAGGTTTATTGCAACAAAGTCTGCTCAATGAAATTTCATTATGACTAAATTTATGGAACTGTTGCTGCTGCTAAAACAGCATTCTTCCATTCAAAATTTAAAGGGGATGGATTGTGCTTCCTTTGACATTACAGAAAAGGATTTCAACTCATCCACTATGGAAGCCTTTGAAAGGTTTTAAAGAGTAGGCCTTAAGCATCCATAACCAGGAATTCTCACATTTTCTTCTTAGATCATTCATTCATTCGTCCTCATATTTCTGGAACACATTATAAGCACATTGTCCCGTATTATACTGCATTACCCCATAAAGTCAGGATTGTGATGTGTATGCTTTAATAGATGATATCTGTCGCTGCTCTGAGTTTTTGTTTTTTCAACTTCAGTATCTTCTGTTTCTTGACTTAGGAGAAAAAATAGTAACATTTGTCTGCTAACTTTAAGTGAGATTAAAAGAAAGTTATTTATCTTATTTGTTTGAAAGGGATACATTTGGTATAAGGACCCTAAGCTTCCATTTCTTTCCTCAAAATTACAAATCTCATGAACTCTCCTTTCAGGTTTGGGGTAGGGGATGGCCTTAGTAATGACTGCCAGTTTGCCAATGTATTCAGAGCAGACCTTGTGCAATTTATACTGCCAAGAATAGCATGTCTTTTCCCTCAGCCTCTGAATAAACCATTAAGAGACCAAAGCTTCTCTAAAAGACGTAGAGCAGGTGGTACCACCTGTACCCATCTCCTTCAAGCCCGTCTAATCTGCCACTTAGTTGCGGGCAATCGGATAGTGACTTGGAGGAATGGGTGGACTGAGTGGAGTGCTTCTGGCTCATGCCCTAAGCCGGCTATGGATGAGGATTACTATTAAAATGAGTGCTACTGGTTATGGAAAACTGGGATTTGCCCAGTTGTCTCTAGATGTTTTTATATTATTTTGACAAGTTGGGATGAGCAGACATCATTTCTACTTATGGGTAGGGTGAGCTCGTAAGAATGAATAGTCATGGCTATAATGCCTGTTTAAGAGAGTCTAAGCAAGTACATCTTTTTAGACCTCTTTTTCTCACCTTTGGAAAAATGTGTTGTTGTTGGAGTGTTATATGTATGTGTGTGTGTGGGGGAGGGGTTGGGGTGAGGAATGGATTTTATGGTTTTGGATCCAGTTCACTCCATTTGTAACCCTAGAGGAGAATCCCGATAGAGTTACATTGGAAGTCAATCTGGCCCTTGGTTCCAGATTGCCGATTCCTTTCCAGCTGCATATCACGTTGACATCTAACGAGATATACACTGTGCCTACTTTTTCTGTGAGAAAAAGGAATGGGTTGAATCCCAGAGACTTTTTTGTTACTGTGGGGGCTTGAGTTAAGGAAAAGTCTGCTATTTCAAGAAGCCTTTGCAATTTGAATAAAAATTACACATCCCTATTAATGAAATAATTCAGAGATTTTACAGGTAAAAATAGAAATTGAACTGATTCTATTCAGAAACAAACAAAAAAGATTGAAGTTTAGATTAAAATAAAACAGACCTAAAATCATGAACATATATATATATATATATATATATATATATATATATATACTGTGCAAGTGATTAACATGGATATGTCTTATTAAAATTATATGCTGGAAAATTGGCAGTGGTTATCTGTACGTAAGAACAAGGAGCCTCAACCTTTTCACAGATCCTTTTGGCAGTAGTGTGCAGCTTTTGGATTCCCTTCCCAGAATAATGTGTTTTTTTTAAATGCATAAAATAAAATACATAGAATTAGAAAGAAAACTAGGTATATTGAAATACAGTTATCAAAATGTTTTTAAAAACAAGCTTAGGTTAAGAATTCTTTCTCTAGAGGTACAGAAGAAAGGACCATGTGTAATTTAAATAGTGGTCATTTGGCCAGTCGTCTCCCACAGTTATTTTGAATAAAAATTGAAACAGTGTGCTCTCTGTTATTGAGTTTCATTGCTACTGGAACGCATACTCTAGTTTTTCTTGAAGGAGATTTTTTTTTTATTTGAATTCCACAGTGGTTTTATGGAACGAATAAATTTAGCAAACATTACTGATAATCTTAACCAATAAGCTTGCATGTTCTAAAGTGAAGGTCCTATGAGAGCATGAGAGCACCCTGAATTATCCCCAGGTTTTCTAAATGGATCATTTTAGATGACTATGAATGCCTGTCACTAGTTGCTTTTTCAGGCCATTGACCATATTGCCACATCAAACGAATTCAGAAATATCCATTTAAGGAATATTCTATTTATCCCATTGAGGGAAAAGACCTTTAGGCTTTTTTCCCCATAAAGAACAATATTTGCTAATTATTAATAATACATTTAGTGAATGATAAGGTGGCAGACAAAACCACTCCATGCTTTAATTATTAAAATAGACCTGATATATGTGGAAAAATAATTATAAATTTCTCCCATTGTTGCAATTTCAGTTAAAGTTTCTAAATGTTAAACAAATGACTTTTCAAAAAGACTTTTGTCAGATAACCTTTTCAAAAATTTTCTTGCTAGATTCAGCTACATTTCCCTTTGTTGACAGTTCAGCTGCCTTCTAAGAGGACTGTGGGTTTATTTGACCTTTCTGATTACTAAAACAGCTTCTGTGATAGTATTTTTGAAATGCATTTTATTCTGACATTAGGTTTCCTCTTCTCCTTATGTTTATCCTTAAGGAACTCTTGGCAACTTCCATTGTGCTTCAAATGCTAAAGTATAAGTCTTTTTTTTTTTTTATAGTAAACATGACTCCTGTTCGAATGAAGAATCACCAGCAGTGGGGGTTATTTTAATGGACACGCTGTATTAGTTTAATCAAACCCTTTCACCATCTGTTCTGCCTATAACAGTGAATGCAAAAAAGAACATATTTTATGTTTCAGGGTTACATTAGTAAAAAGTAAGATAAAAGTGATTTAAAAGCATGCATATGTTCTCAGTACAATGCAGTCTGCATCTGTGATGTTTTTTCTCATGGTTAAGACACAAATCAAGGAGAAAGCTGCTCACGCCTGATATAGTGAAAGTTTTCATGGAAAACAGGACTTTACCATAAGAGGATTTCACTATATATTTTATAGCTAAAAATGATAAAAACTTGAACGAGCTGCCAGGAAAAAAATAGATAACTAACGTTTATTATATGAACATCTGGCATTTTTCCTGAGCTGGGTTGTTGCCTCCATATCCAGATGAATGCTGAGCACCTGCCTACAACACATTGTTGAGAGAAGCATGAATCTTAAACATATTACCCCAAGAGGAATGTGCCTAGCTATACTTACTATTGCACACATTTTCCTTTCAGACTGGGGGCTTGATTAGAGGAAGTACCCAGCAAGGATTTCCCAGAGCGGGTGTTTTAAAGCAGGCCCTTTGGGAAAATTTGCTGGGATTTCGTAACACTCAGTATCTTCTATGAGTTTTATCATTTATTTAACCTGTGAGAATTGAGCCTAGTCTGTCTTGCTCAAATATGCCTTCCTAAGGAATCTATTGGGAAAATAACCATTTTTGGATAAACTTTTATCCCCATATCATTTGCCTTTTTACTGATAGGCTGTCTGAATTTCCGAAAGCAGTTTAAGCCTCAGGGAGGCACAGCTGTATCATGGATTAGGAGCCGAAATTGAGAGACAGCAGGCATTGTGGCTGCGGTTGGCCTTTTCTGCCACTACTATATTTAGTAGGTGGAAGTTTACAGTTGAACAGGTAGATCCTCCTCTATTTATATATTTTCTTAATTGGTCTACAATAGAGGCATGGTATCCTGCTGGAGAGAAGGATCTGAAAAACCTGAGTTCAAGCCCTGCCTTCTGTAACATGGTTGGTCCCCAGGCAAGTTTAACTTCTCAGCACCCCCCCAGGAGATTCTTTTAACATGGTTGCAGACCATTAGAGTTTTCTTATCACGAATGCCCTAAGTCTGGTAAATTACATGTCAGGGCCAATTAAATAAAAGTGATTACAAGGAGTGACTTTTTGAAAAGTCAAGCTTGAAGGATGAGAAAAATTGGAGATGGGGGGATTAAGAGGGGAATTAATATTGTGAGAAAATCCCCTTTCCAGGAGAAAGAATGGCACTGGTTGCAATAAAATGAGCATATATTAGTTTTCAGTGAGATCACATTGAGTGATCTGTGGAGCCTAATTCAAACATAGGATCCAAATATTTCTCTTTTGGTTCAGAAGTAGATTTTTGTGGCTCTTCAGCCTTAGAAATCAGATGAAATGTCACTTGGATTCATTATGTAAAATGACTTTGGGGGAGCATTGTCTTTTCATAGGAAAACTACAGATTTCAGAAGTTTATAATGTCCCATTTAATGCTAATTGGTTTACAATCTCTACACTAGGAGCAGGGTTATCAGTAGTTGCTTGGAGATCCCTTTACACCAATGTGTGGTCTACAAAGAATTCTTGTTCATTTATTTTTATCTTCAGTTTTAATTGTATCTCAAAGGACTTGCTTTATGTTTAGACCCAAATTTCTATTAATTGACTTAAATGAAAATAACTGGAAAATAGTGTTTGTAAAACTGAGCCCAGGTTTTTAAGGCAAGTTTCTTTTCCAAAGCTATAGCACTGACTTGCTATGTAACTTTGGGTACATTATTTCAATTTTTAGGTCTTTTTTTCACGCATATTGGTAAGATTAATCAACAAATATTTATTAAGCTTCCACTCCGCTCCATCTCTGGGACTGTAAATACAATTAATGAAACAATCCCTAACCTCAAGGGACGTAGAATCTAACAGCAAGAAACCACAAACACACGTATCTGTGTTCGTCCTTCGTTTTTGAAGCATACCATGACATCAGAGAAATGATGATGAAACATACCATGACATCAGAGAAATGATGACATGAGTTGCACTTGACTTTGTTTTGAGTGAAGGAGGGCTGTGCTGCAGAATAAGTATAAAGCAGTTTATATTTTCTTCCAGAAACAATGGAAAGCCTTTGGAATTTATTGATCAGGGGAATGGCATGGTCAGGCTTGCTGCTTAAGTGAAAGGAGGATGGACTGGAGAGGGGAGAGGCTTGAAGCCAGAAGACCAACTGAGAAGCTGTTATTGTCCAGGAGAGAGAAGGGGTCTGATTGAAAGAGAGTTAGATGCGGACACAGCAAGATTTGGCAAATGAGTGAATATACTGTGGTGGTGAAGGTGGGTAGGAGTTGGAGGATGATGCCAAACCCTCCAGATAACACAGTAAAGGAAAACCTGTCCTCGTGATGTTTTAGTGGGATCATTATTTTTTTCATAAAATGAAAATATAGGGTGTGTTTACATGTATCTAGTTTTTTAGACTCTTGTTAGTGCTTATATATTGTTCTTATTTGAATGAGAGATTATAGGGCACCCTCATTTTATAGATGGAGAAACTGATGCCGAGTTGAGTAAAATGACTTCCTCAGAGTCTCTTAGCAAGTCCATGACTAGAATATGGGTCTCTCGTTGATCTCTCAGTTCGGTTCTCATTCTGAGATTTTATGTACTTTATATTTAATTAGGGAATGGGGATATGATGGTAGGCTACAGTTATTTAAAGTAGTTCTAAGGTAAAATTTTGTTAGCACACATTTCCATTTTCTTAAAGACCTTTTTTTTTTAAATTATTATTTTGGTGGAATTACTGTCTCAGTCTGTTCTGTACAAACCAAGACTTGATTGTGCTGTGTGATATGCCTTGATTTCTTGATTGAAAGATGACAGAAATGCAAACCATGCTACAAAGAAGAAAATATGGAAGAACAGGAAGATTTTAGCTAACATTGCAATTTCTTTCTTTCAAGGAAATGATGCTGCTAAACAATTCTCCACGTTCACAGTTAGTGACTGCCAGTAATACGGCTTCCATTCTGAAGTTTTGAACTTGAGGGGAGGGGAATGATAGAATAAAACGTTAAAATCTAATATTTCCCTCCTGCAAATTGATACTGGCTCTTTGATCACATATTTTTAAGTACAAATTTCTATATGTGTCTTCTTCACTAATTGTACTTCAGGCTTTTTTTGAGGAATCCAATTCTACAAGATGGGCTTTCAGTTTTTTTACTCTCCTATTCATTCAATAAGAATTTATTAATCTTATATTTTGTGCAAGACACTATTAAGGAAATGTAACATGTAGCACATTATGCTAAACACTGAGGATACAATGACAACATGGAAAACAGCCCACAAGGAGTTTATATTCTATCAATCCATTTTTGTTTTCTTCTTATAATCTATCCGTCCTTTGAACTAACATAGCACTTTATTTTAGGAAAAAATCCTCATTCCCTACACTTTCACATTAATGTTTGTACTATGTTCACTTTACATTTACGTATTCATCTTTGTTATAATTATTTGTGTGTGTGCATGTCTAATGTCTTCTGGGCTATCGGCTCAATAAGATCAGAGACCTTGTCCTATTCATCTTTATTTACCCTCTAATATCTACTCAGTGCGTTGGATATAGCAGGGTCTCAATAAATAGCTATTGAATTAATAATAGCAAAAACAACCAGTCTTTACGTAGGGCTTTAAAGTTTGCAAAGGGCTTTATATATGTCATCTCATTTGGCCCTTCCAATAACACTGTGAGGTAGCGGCTGTTATTATCATCCCCATTTACACATGAAGGCAGATAGAGGTCAAGTGATTTACTCAGGTCCACTTAGCTAGTAAGTATCTGAGGCAGAATTTGAACTCCAAGTCCAGGGCTGTATCCTTAGCACCACCTAGCTACCCTCAGCACAGCTGTGTGGACATGCAAATTTGCATATTCTAATAGAATAGGGAGGCATGATATCTATAGCCTCAAGAGCCCTGAGAGGGGATTCAAAATACTTACTGTGTAGTCTGAACTCTGGTGCTTGCTACTGTTGTGATCAGATCCCTTAACAAAAATATTTGAATACTAGGAGGATGTGTGATAACATGAATCGTAACCCCTTTATGGCTTAGGATGTAGTCTTCAAAAATTCCTATGGTTTAACATTTCACCACTTTGTGACCAACCTGGTGATGAGTGCTTTGAGGTTAGCGACTGTTTCATTTTTTATCTTTGTGTTCAGCATCCAGCTGACAAAATGAAATAGCTAGCATTTATAGTGCTTTATGGTTTAAGGGATTTACTAATATTATCTCATTTTATCCTCATATCAACCCTGAGAAACAGGTGTTGTTAATATCCCCATTTTTATAGATGAGGAAATTGAGGCAGATAGGAGTTAATTGATTTGCTCAGATTCACATATTCAAACACAAATCTCTCCAGACCTTGCATTCTATTCATTGTGCCATATTTTTTGCCTATAATTATTTAATCATAATTTATTATTTATTTTATTTAAATAATTGTTCAAAGCTTAATAAAAATAGAACAAGCGTAATAAATGCTTGTTGAATTGAATTGTGTTCAAGGGATCTCTTCACTTGATCCTCAGACAATAGACGTACAATTTTTCACTGGGGTAATAATTAAAGTGATAGAACTTTAATGTCTATTAAGAGTTTTCCTCCTGACAGTCCTCCGATATGGAGGTGCAGATATTGTCCTCATTGAACGAGTGAGGAAACTGAGGCACAGAGATTAAGTGACTAGAATCGAACTCTGAGGCCTCTAGTTCCAAATCTATGATTCCACATTTACCCATGGTCAGTAAGAGCTGCGATAAGTTTTTTGACTTAAAAACTGAGGAACTTTCATGGAGTTCCTTGCCTTCTTTCTGAATCTTGGTTTCTTTATTGGTAAAGTGGGGATCATAATCTACTTACTTTTCCAATTTGTTGTGGGCAAAATTACTGGCAAACTATACAGCCGCTAACTACATAACATGAGTTGTTACTCATTATCTTCAACATATTTTTTTTTTTTTTTTTTGGCACCTGCTCTCTGGCTGGGGTGAGGGAAGACATTGGAAAGATGGAAAGGTTCTATATTAAGCACTAGGGGCATATTTCCTGCCCCAAGGAATTTATAATCTAGTGGAATTGCTCCCAAAGCAGATGAAAGTGGCTTAGCAGGCTGATACTACACAGACTGTCAGGTTTGGGGCTGTCCTTTGAATTCAAGCTGCCACCTGCAAAGGTTTGTGGCTGTTTGTGTCTCTTCTTCTGCAAGGCAATATGACATATTTACTTAGAGTGAACCATCCCACCTCTGGCTGTTTGTACCTCGGGGCAGCCTATCTGCTGTGATTGTTTCTCAGCCACTGGCATGACCCTTAGTCTCTAAATTCTGTTTTAGCGTATTCTTGAAGTGTTTCCCTGGTGCGCCTGCCTTGTGCCTGCCTGCCTGAGTTTGCTTCATGTGGAATTTTTCTCGTGAATGGGGAACAGAATGTTCCTTTACACTGAGCCAGTAGTGCTTTCTCACATGCACTCAGGGTAAGCTTTTTTCTTTCTGAATAGGGCTCAAAAGTCTTGACTGAAGCACTTCAGAAATAGGCCAGGTTTATACTTTTATAAAAACAAAGCAGAATCCCAGCAACCCCTCTCTTGGAGGAGCACAGATGGTTTGAATTTCTCCAAGGGCAAGCATATGGTGACAACTTCTGTATGGCAAATGCATAAAACTCTGATCCCTGCTGATGGGGAAGAGGGTGGACACTAGCTAAACACTTACTGCGGTGAATGTGAAGGTGGCCTCTTCTTTTGAAAAAAAAGAAACAGGCCTGAAGTTTGTTAAAAGAAAAGGTGTTTGGGATTTTGAAGAGCTACAGTGTGGGGAATCAGACTTCTGTCTCCTTATGTACCAACCTTGTATGCTGAAAACGTTGGGATTTTTATCCCTCTTTTTGCTCATCTTGATATAACAGACTTGTAGTTCATTTGTAAAGATAGCAAAGAAGTAATAAGATAATTTGAAATAGGGAAGAAAAACTTGTAAATTGGAATTTGCATAAAATTCTGAACTTTATACATTATATTTGTTAGGATTTTTTGTAGTTCCCCAAACAAGACATGTGTACCTAATCTCTCTGACTCCAAAGGGCACTGGTCCTTCCTATTCGAGCATAGGAATGGGAATGGTGTTACTCTCCCCCCAACCCTTGTCCTTTAGGTCTGCTGGTCTGTTTTTCAAAGGTGTAAATATTTTCCTCCCTATACTTTCTTTGAATCCCAGGCTGGGCTAGAGGCAATAAAGAGAAAGAGGGGTCTTTGAACAGGGTCTCTCATGTTTTTGAGGGGCAGTAGACTACACCAAGACAGTGGGGGTGGACTAGGGCAGATTTTTCTGACAGTCTGTCTAGGTTTTAGGCCTCTGCCACAGAAAATCATGGATTAGCATTAACAGATACTATGGTGGCCACCTTGAGGATGGGATAAGCACCTGTCTTCTCCACTTTGGTATCAGAATCCTCCACTAACATCTTACTCTGATGCCTCATCAAGGAATGCAGGTAACACCATGGAGGTCTTGAAAACTAACCTTGTTCAGTCATTTCGGTTGTGTCTCTGACTCTTTGAGACCCCAGTTGGGGTTTTCTTGTTAAAGATACTGTCATGGTTTGTCATTTCCTTCTCCAGCTCATTTGACAGATGAGGAAGCTGAGGCAGAGAACAAACTATGGGAGGTTCTTGAAAGCTGGAATGGTTTAATGCATAGGCACAGTCTGTTGTGTGACTGTTGTCCTAGGGCTAGTCTAGCTAAACTGAGAGAAATGCTCATTACCATGTTGACTGCAGGGTGATAACATTTCCACTATAGGAACTCTCAAAGACTGAGGAGGTAACATAGGAGGGTTCTCGTAGAAAGGTAGACGTTAAAAGTTGTAGTAGAATGAAATGTTGCCTAAGAGGGTGCCCACACTAATGTAAGTAATTGAACCTTGAAATAATGAAATGGCTTCAACATAGCATTATTCATTTCTGCTCATTTCCATGGATTTGGAGTCTAGATGATGGGAAACTAGCTATGGTCAGGATTTTGATTGTTTTTTTTTTTTTTTTTTTTTACATTTTTCCCTGATGAAATTCTCAAGGAGCAGATAGATAGTTAATAATCTACAGAACAAGTATCCAAGGTGTGTGAATTTAGTCTACCTTCTGGGCGTTATTTCACCATAGAAATTAAGAAGTCGTGGATGGTAGTAGAAAAATTTAGGCGGACTATGCTGGAGCATTTGTCAGGGACAGAATAACAAGGTATTTTGGGAATTTAGGTTTCAGGGAGGAGTGAGATTAGTGCTTTAATTAAGTACAAATTAGTGCTTTAATTAAAAAAGCTCTTTTCTTTTTTTTTGGTCTCAAAGGACAGAACTTGGGCAATAGATGAAAGTTGCAAAAGTAGATTTTTGTCTAGTGATGAACAAAACATTCTAATTACAGCTGTCCAGAAGTGCAATAAACTGCCTAAAGAGGTGTTGTGAGTTCAGTGTCTTTGGAGGATTTCAGATCCAGTCTGGATAATCAAGTCTTGAGGATGTTCTAGTGGGAACTCCTTCTAGAGTATGGTGTGAGTCTTGAAATGCCTCCCAGATTTAGGATTCTCTAATTCTGTGGTGGTGGAAATATAGTTACAAAGTTTAAAAAAAAATGGAATTATGCCTTGCCATTCGTTGTACAGTGTAATCCAGTGACTGGCACATATTAGACCTCACCCATGAAGGTTCAGTTACAAAAGTGTAAAGAAGATGATAGATGCTTTAGCCTATATAAATATATGTATATATATATACACATATACATATATACATATATATGGTAATAGTATAAATCTTGAGAAAAAAAGTTCTAGAGGGTATTGGTGGTATGCCTCAATTTGGGTTCTAGATTTATTCTAGTGCTTCTTTGCCTTGGAAATGCTTGTAAAAATAGGAGTGATTCAGGTAAAGCAAAGTTGATTTCTTTTCCTTTGGAGTGTCATAAAGGCACTTTCATAAAGACCATGTGATAAGAATGACTTCTTCCAAAGTCACGTGGTATGAGTATTTGAATCAGACAGGATCAGTTCATTAAAATTTTGCTAAAACTTCTTTTTAAATAAAGTTTTCAATTAAGAAAACAGTACTGTCAGTCTCCTTTATCACTGGTAAAACTCTTGAAGAAGTTACTTTTAAAAAACATAATTACTTAAAGAAATATATTTAAACTAAATAAATCAACACATGACCATTTCTAAAATGGTTCTGTTTACTCTGCATCAGTTCAGATACGTCATCCTAAGCTTCTCTGAATTATTCATATTCATAATTTTTGAGTCAGTTAATATCTCATGAGCTATTCCTCAATCAAGGTGCATCTACTTTGTTTCCAGTTCTTTCCTACATAAAAAATGGTGCTGTGAGGATATTGGAGCATATGGGAACTCTTTTTCTAGATTTGGTCTTATTAGACACATATCTAAAAGTGAGATTTATAACCAAAAGGTATAGACTTTATGGTTACTTTTTATCACAGTTTTAAATTGCTTTCCAGAATGTTTGGATCAATTTCACAGATTCTGAAGCCTTTCATTGTTGTTTTCTTATGTACTGCTATGTTCACTTTGTAAATTTTTCTCCTAGTTCTTATAGCTCTGCACCAGTTCTTACAAGTTTTCCTAGAAACTTACATTTTTTCTATTTTGTCTTCCAGTATTCTGGATTTCACACCGAAAGATCTGAATCGGATCATGACAGTCAGTGGGGAGGAAGCCCACTCACAGATACTGCATCTCCACAGTTATTGGACCCCTCGGAAAGGCCCAGCTCCCAGCATGATGCTTCATGTGCCTATAGACAGTATTCAGACCGCCCCTCTCTTTGCTATGGCTTTGCACTTGACCATTCCAGGCTGACAGATGATAGGCATTTTCATACCCAGGCCTGCGAAGGAGGCCGTTGCGAGGCAGGTCGATACTTCCTTGGCACCCCACAAGCTGGGAGAGAGCCCTGGTGGGGCTCTCGTTCAGCACTACCCCTAACCAAGTCCTCCCCAGAAAGCAGAGAAGCCTATGAGAACAGCATGCCACACATAACCTCTGTTCACAGAATTCATGGTAAGAGTAGTAGGGAGCAAATAAAAAAATGTATATGAAACTCTTGGAAACCTTCAAGCAGTATGTGATGAAAATGTTAGTAGTAGCAATATAGTACTAGTAGTAGAGTCTCTGCTGAGATGGAGTGATAAATTTCAAGGCTACAGTACAGTATTCTAGATGTGGGAAGTATATTTCTTAGTCCAAATTATTTTCCTTTGGATTTGTTGATTTGCAACTCCGTACTACTTGAGGAAGTAACAAAGCTAAGAACACAAGTTTTTACTAAATCTATTTTAAAAATACCAATTGGATCTGCTTTTAATATATGTCAAATTTTGAGTTATTGAGAGAGAAGAAAGTGTTTTAGTACCTTAAAATCAATAATATTGTATTTGTAGTTAAGGGGCCAAAATTGAAATCTCATCAGTTCTTATTTACTACCTTTGTGGCCTTGGGCAAGTTTATTAACCTCTCTGGGTCTTGAGTTTCTTCATCTGTAAAATGAAGGAGTTGGAGAGATGGATTCTGAGACCCTTTGAGCTCTGGATTTATGATCTGATGGCCCTTTGATTCTGTTGTGTATCTTCTGCATTCTTGTGCTCACTTGGAAAATAAAATATGATAAGTGACCTGGCCATATAGAAAATCATTCAGAAAGAATACTGGGAGGAAAGGATACTATGACATGCAGAGCACACTTAAATGTTCATCTTGGCATTATTATTTGGAAACGGGATGGTGTTGCAGGCTCAGGAAAATGGAGAATGTAGTTAAATTGCTTGGTGTCACAGAAGGATTTTCTTTTTGGTCCAGTGTATAGAGTTAACAAGGAATAAGTAGATGTCCAGTTGTTTCCATCAGAGATGAGTTCAGGAAGGTCTCTTGAATACTTTCTGTTATATCTTTATTTTTTAAGTAGATCATAATGCAATCGTCTACTAATTAGTAGTTAGGGATTAGTAGCTTTCGGCTACTAATCCCTACATATCCCATAAGTTAGGGATATGATTCTAGATATGGCAATGGACATATTTCTCACATGGTATCTATTAGAAGCAATCAGGAAGTGGCAGTTTGTTACTAGTTACTAGCATTTACTGTTGTTGCTTGCTGAATCCCCACAGTGTACTAAGCATTTTAAATAGGTTAACATGATATTCAGCCTATGTCTTACATTATCCTTCATGGATCAAACCTGTTGCTGCCTCAACCCACCCCCCCGAAATTATATCCTGTTATTTTTTCTCTTTGTTTTCCAATTATTCCATTTTTATTTTCCACTTTTGTCTTATAAAATGGGAGTAGATGTCATGGAAAGGGAACTGGAAAGAGTAAAATTTTTATTAAGTACCTACTGTATGTCAGGCATTGAGCATAACCCTAAAAGCATTAACCAGATGTGAGTCATGAGAAGACAGAGGTTGGGGGGAGGTACCCCATGCTTGTAGTCTGGAAGGAAATGCTTGAAAGAAAAAAAAAGTAGCTAGGAAAGGTTTGGAGCGATTAATAGTATGATTGTAGAATTCTTCTAGGAGAAGCGGGGTGATCGGATGGACAGAATATTGGGTTTGGAGCCAAGAGAACAGGATTCAGATTTTAGCTCTGCTGCATTCTACCTGTATGTTACTGAGCAAATAACTTATGTCTCTGAACCTCAGTTTCCTCATCTGTAAAAGGATGGTGTAGGACTAGATAGCCTTTAAATCTATGATGTATATGCCATATTATACAGTCTACAGATTACCTGCATCATTTTATGCTCATCTTCCTTTTATATTGACTTTGGACTCTGGCAAATTTGACTTTCTATAGTACATAATTCTGTCTTGGCATTATTCCTCAGAATCCTAAAGAAGCACTCTACCTACCTCTGACTTTTTATTCCACCCTTGCTTGGATGATATTCCTAAATGATAGTGTTGAGTTGAAAGAAACTGAAAATATGAGATGCCAACTCTATAACGAAATACACATATTGTATAGATTTCAAGAGGGATGTTGATTTTAAATCGTTTTATTTTAAACCAAGTTGTGTGCAAATTAATCTAAAAGCTTCATTTGTAGTAATGTAAGATATATTTAGAAGTTTCAGAATTTAGGCAGCTTTTTCTGAAGTTAAAAGAACAATCTTTGCACTGATAGGCTAAACGCATTCCCCATGGTGGTGTAGGTTCTTGATGGCTGTACCAGCAATGCACAATCTTTAATGGGTTCTCTTAAATTGAGAAATCTTGTTAGCAGATATTTAACCTAGCTCAGTGTGGAAAACAGCATAGCAAGGATGTCTGCAAGGTGATGAATTTTTGTCTAGCCTCCTTATTTTACAGGTGAGGAAGTAAGAGGTTCAGTTAGTTCAAGTGACTTGCTTAGAGTCATATAAGTAGGGGTTGGCAGAGCTGTGCCATCTGACTCTAAGACTGGGGGCCCTTTCCAATTTGCCATGATTTCTGCCTGCATTTACGTTTACTTTCTGGTAAACTTGCGTATTATTGCTGAATTTCAGGGCTTCGGACAATGTAGGATCAATCAGAGGTTTCTAGATTTAGAGCTAGAAGGGACCCCCATTTCCATCTAGTCCAATACAGCTTTTACAGATGAAGAAATGAGACCTAAACAGGTTCAGGGGCTTGTCTAGCATCACTCAGACAGTAAACATAAAATGTAGGATTTGAATCTAGCATGTGAGACTGTCTGTATCTACATTATGCCTGACTTTAAAATGATTGATGAGTTGTTTTTCTTTTAGAAACATGTTATATTGTATATTTTCCACATTTTTTTCTTATTAAGAATCTGCTTAGTGTTTAATCCATATGTGGGTCTTTCTCTAGGGAGAGGTCACTGGGATGAAGATAGTGTGGTCAGTTCTCCAGACCCGGGGTCTGCCAGCGAATCAGGTGACCGCTATCGTGCTGAACAGTACCAGAGCAGCCCCCATGAACCCAGTAAAATTGAAACTCTGATAAGAGCCACCCAGCAGATGATTAAAGAGGAAGAGAACAGATTGCAGCTCCGGAAAGCCCCTCCTGACCAACTGGCTGCCATTAATGGAGCAGGGAAAAAACACTCCCTTTGTTTTGCAAACTACCAGCAGCCGCAGCTGACTGGAGAGGTCTGCCATGGCCCGTCTCTTGCCAATACTTCCCCATGTGAGCATCTCCAACAAAGAGAAGGGAAGATGATGAGCCCTCACGAGAATGACTATGGCAGCAGCCCCACAGCCTTGTCTAGGATAAGCAGTCCCAACTCGGATCGGATTTCTAAATCAAGCTTGGTATTAGCTAAAGACTATCTCCATTCAGATATGTCCCCTCATCAGACAGTAGATCATCCGGCGGTCTCTCCGAACTATTACAGTTCTCACCGGCAGTATTTTGATAAGCACGCTTACACATTAACTGGGTATGCCCTGGAGCACTTGTATGACAGTGAGGCCATTAGAACCTATTCCTTGGGCTGCAATGGCTCCCACTTTGATGTCACTTCCCATTTAAGAATGCAGCAAGACCCAGCACAAGGACACAAAGGGACCTCTGTTATAATAACCAATGGGAGCTGATGTTTTTTTCTAAAAAAAAAAAATTGTGCTTTAAGGATATCTTTGAAACATAGTTGGAACATATATATGTTTTAATGCCCTTGTTACCAGCATTTAATATACCACAGTATGTTAGAGAGAATCACCTAAGCTACTGAAGCTACTGGGTATGAGTTGACATGTTACTGTAAAAAAATAAGAAATGCACTAGCATTCAGGGTTACAGTGAATGGAGTGAAAGTGCACCTGGAAGTTGCCCCCAGGATTTGTGGGAGCCAGAATGGATAAAGTCAGAGTTGAAAATACCAGCGTAGATCAAGTGAGCAATTTATGCACATTGTTTAAGTACTAGTTGGAAATGCCACAGAGGGAGGACCCAGTGAGCTGCATGGGCACAGATCGCTACTAAACAAAACCGCTATGCACCCTTGACATGCAAAAAATTGGAATGTAGACCATGAAATGCACATGCCAAAAATGGGTAATTTTTCTTAACTGTAACATGTGATTGCTTCTTCTTGATGTGACGAAATTGTTGCTGTTGCCCGAAGATGAGAATGAGAGATCTCAGAGAAGGGGTTTCTTCCCTGTGGTCTCTCAGCCATTCTGACACACTTGATCTGGGCATAAGTTAGGGATATGATTCTAGATATGGCAATGGACATATTTCTCACATGGTATCTATTAGAAGCAATCAGGAAGGGCAATTTTCATTCTGCTTTTGAGTCATACAAAGGGACATGATTACACTGACGTAGAAGTAAGGGGTTGTGTTAAATAACAGCAGTGAGATGTTGGAACAGGCACCAAGAATTGAAGGCACTCAATTAAAAGAAATTCAGGGGAGGCCATGAGACCAGAAGCAGGGATAAATAACAAGATTTCCAAGAACAGACCATTTCAGGTTCAGCCTGTGTGTGCCATTAGTAATCAACACATTAAGAGTTTTGGGAAAAACAGCTACAGAACAACCCACCAGGAAACAAGGCTGATAGAGAGGAAGTGTGAGAAGTAATTAAGAAAAACAAAGGAAGTACTGTCTAAAATGATTGGAAGTGTTTGAAAACATTGCGAAGTATGATTGTGCAAATGTAAAAGCACATGGAAAGCCAGTATAGTGAAGACAAAATCTGGCCTCAAGAGAACGTTTAAGCCGAAAGCTTAGCATAAGGCACGGGACTTTGAGATGTAATATTCTGAATGAAGGAATAGGTAAGATATTGCAATATTTGCCTACTTGGATTTGTTGGTTTTTTAAAGACAAATACTGCTTCTTGAGGCATGTTGGGGGAGAAAGAAAGATCACTTGACTCTTGATGAATAGTACTCGTCTTTGTCAGGAAACCTAGGTTCCATTACTATCCTTATCACCAACCTGCTTTGTGAACATCACATAATCATCCTGCCTAGTTCTCAGGTTGATCATTTATAAAATAGAGAGGTTACATTAGATAACCTATCTCGAAGGAAATTTGCTGTTCTAAAATCCTGTGATTCATTAGTTCAGGAAAATTGGATTTAATTGAAAGATTCTGTTGGTTTGATCCATTATGCCTAGGGAATGGAAAGAATTTTAATTTCTGGGTGGTGTGCCACTCACATAGTCCTATGGCTGACCTGTAATTAAATCAGACCCTTTGAATCTCTCAGGTATGTTCAGTTCTGCTACCCATGTTTAGACCTAGTCAAAATGTATATGGCAGGATCTGACAAGGGAAGAAAGATGAAAAGTAAATTTAGATCTCAGAGAGAACACTGACTTTGCTGAATGAGATATATTCTAGAAATCCATGGAGAATGTTATAGATGGTATAGGGAGGTAGTTCATAAACTTTTATTTACTCATCTTTCATGTTCATTTTATCTAGGCACAGAGTTCTTGGCTCCTTTAAGGAGTATTAGGCATTTGAAGAATTAATCTACAAGTTTTAAGAGAAAATACATCACTGAACACTGAACAGATTAAGAATATACTTCTATCATTTAACAAAGTATCACTTGATAGTCCCTAGGCAGGAATGGTCCTGGATGATAGTAATCTGAGGGTTGAGTACTAACTACCCTCTTGTAAGCAAAAGCAATGGTGAAATCCTTTTAAAATCCATGACAGACATATTTCTTGAGTTGCGTAGTGTGTTATAAAGACAAAGAAAGACCAGAGTAAATTAATGGCTTTTATTATCAACTGTGTCATCTAAAACAATTCCAATGCCCAGTTTAAAACAAATACAATTCTGAAAACCATTAATTTAGGTATGAATGATAAGTTAGAAGTAAATTTTTGGAGAACTGTGACCATGTTGGGGTACTTGCATTGGCTTTCTGGTAATTTTGTTAGAGAAAGGCTGTTTTGGAAGTGCTATGGATTTAGTAAAACTGAGTGTGAGAATTAAGAGCCAAAGATATGGGTAAGCTGAAATATTTAGCAAATATGGCCTACTTTAGAAAGGAAGTTTGTACAGATGGGCCCTTACTGATGTGTACACATTCTACAGAATATGGCAAAGACAGATGCTAGAAAGGGTAGTTGAAACATAAGAACCAAGGAAAATGAACTTATGTTAGAGGAAAGGCTGGCCCTAAAGGAATTTGGGTGGAATTTTTATGTGGAAGCTAGTTAATAGATGGAGAAAGTAAACTATGAAATTTACTGATAGGAGCAGCCTGAATAAATAAAGCTTGTATGCAGGGAAAGAGAAGAATTGCCCAAGTTATATCTTGGTTAAAAATTCCAATTGGCTCAGCTGTAAGCACATTTTTGTTCTATTTAACATACCAATGCTATCAGTAGTTCTTTAGTTACAATCCCATCACCTGATATTAAAATATAATTTGGGGAAAGTGGAGTAAAAATATGCAGCATTGTTACTGTGTTTGGCAACATGCTATGGCATGGCAAGGACAGAATGACAAGTCCTGCTGCATTTCCCTCTGGCAGAAACCTTAGTAAAGCAATGTACAGAGAACAGTAAACTGTGTTTCTACTCCTCATTCATACATTAGCCACAAGAATATGTTTCCCATGCTGTGTAGACACTATCTAGATCCTTTATGTGTTTTATATAAAATGGAAAATATAGGTCCCCAATAGCTTGATCAGTCAAGTTTATGTTCTGACTGGTCTTGGGTTATATAATCTTTGTTATTCATCTCTTTGGTAAATGCTGAGAACCATGGCATTGAACTTTCAAAGGCAGTATCTTAAAACACTAATTGCAAAGAAGTCTAATTTTTATACTGTGTTAGACACTATATCTTGTGTCTCTGCCAATAACACTAAAATTTTCTCTTTAGCATTTTTTTTTAGGCCAATCCAGAATTTTGCATAGCTAAAGTAATGTAAGGAATTCTCCTTTGGGGATGGGGGAACCACTTTGTTAATGAATGTGGAAGATGGAGTAAATTTTCTTTGTTATTTTTCTAATTTATAACATAAACCTCACTGTTAATCCAGGGCAGACATTTCAGGATCGATTTAACCTCTACTTATTGGTTGATGTACTATGTTGAATGGAATATTCCTGTATTTCTATACATAGTTGCTTGACACTAGATAATATGACACCTATTGAGGTGAAATTTCAGATGAGATGGAATTATAAATTATTTGCCATTAATATTATCCCAGAAACACCACTTTTCCCCATTCATACTGGATGACACTTGGAGGAATGAGAATAACACCATTTGGCCAGATTCTTAGTTCCCTTTATACCCTGTACCATCTATTGCTTTGGTGTGGAGATCTCCCACTTACTAGTGAGCTTTACATGGGATGTGAGATGAGTAAATAAATAAGATGCATTGATGAAGTGCTTTCTGTGTGCCAAGATCTGTGGAAAGGAAATATGACCTTCACTCAGAACAGGCATGTTCTCTTTTTTGAAACCAGGCAGAATTTTGTTACTGCTGTTGCTAACCAAGACTAGAAAAATGTCCATGAATTCTTTATAATAATGATTTTAAAGTATATTTTCTCAAGACCTGGGTCAAATAACCTCTGTGAGTGTCAGTTTCCTCTCTTATAAAATGAGGAAGTTTGATTAGCTGACCTGTTCCCTTCTAGCTCCAAAAGAGATTATTAGAAAGAATAAACAGTGGCTACATCTAAACATTCAGTTTTATGAATATTTGACTTTTCTTGTTGATGAGTTGTTTCAGGCGTGTCCAACTCTCCATGACCCCATTTGGGGTTTTCTTGGCAAAGATATTGGAGTGGTTTGCCATTTCCTTCTCCAGCTTATTTTACAGATGAGAATACTGAGGCAAACAGGGTTAAGCAATTTGCTCAGGATCACACAGCTAGTAAGTGTTTGATGAGAGTATTTGTGTATATCCCTTCTCAAGAGGAGGAATTGGGTCTCTCTAAATTTCCAGATCATTTCTATGAAAACCAAGAGCAAAAGCTCTATGTTATTCACTGGATGACCCAGAGGCTTGAGAATATTAAATGCTGGATGAATGCCTAATTAAGTTATTGTATTGAATTTGGAATATCAAAGACATGGCTATTTTGGGTTCAACTTATTTTACATGGGAAGATCACATACATTTCTTTTCTAGTTTCTCTTGAAAGAATTTAAAGAACTTTAATTTCCAAAATTTACAACACCCCTTTTCCTCCTTTATTGGAATAATCCATCTAGAAACACATACTATTTTCTAAATAGATGGCTAATGGATGTAAAATTCTAAAGTGCTCCAAAGACTAGGTGTAATGATCCAAAATATGATGTTAACTTTTGTGATTAGGGTTGAATTCTGGTAGCTAACACTTTGAAATACCTGGTTTATATTCAGAAAGTAAATCACCATCATGGTATATAGCAAATTCATGGCGGATGAGTTCCGCCTGTATGAGAGTGTATATTTTGCAGGGAGTGGGGGAATTATCAATGTGATGCTCATTTTTGTGTGTGCAAGACACTAAAGCATTATAAATAATAACAAAGATAATTATCTGCCATGTTTTTTAATAAACTGGCAAGGCACAGGAAAATTTGGAATTCCTAAATTGTTGGAGGAATTCAAACCAAATTTGCATAATTCTTAGAAATGGTTTAGCTGGAACTAAGTAATGGGAATTTGCTTTTAGAAACCTGTGGGGGAATTTGTTCTAATCAACAGATTCGGGGCCTGGAAGAAAAGAATGTCAAGAGTTGGAAGGGATGTTAGTGGTCATCTAGCTTGATCTCTAACCTGAAAATAACAATTACATATAAATTTATGTTATATAACAAATTCCATTGTGTTTACATTGCAAAGGAAATGAAATCTGCTTGGAAAATTATTTTAGTGTTATTTACATTTTCAAAAATTTTTTCCAAAGAGAAACATTTCAGCATATCAAGCATAGGAAAGCACACTTCAGAAAAATATGATTTTCCAGGCTTGCTTTTGGACGGGCATTTAAAAAAGAGAAAGAAAAAAAAGGAGAAGAAGAAAGGGTTATATTGTTAAAGGAAGAAAGTGATCCCTGATATTTCCAATGCCATGCCTTGCAATATATCGTTTCTAGTGACACTGTGGCAAACACCTGTGGCTGGAGGTTTTACTTTGGAATGTAATGTAGAGAAAAATTAGCAACGTCAACAATATCTTGCAGAGTGTTCCCGTTTATAATTATTTATATTGTAAATAGCTTTCTGAAGTAAATTTGAAGTTAATGTGCATAAAATGTATTTATTATGTGAAGATTTTTTTGGTTTAAAATATAGTTACCAATATGCATTTTTGTCTGGATTCATGAGTCTTTTAAATGATCATCACTAACACAAAGAATTTTAGTTTGCAAAGCAATTTCCATACATTATCACATTTGAACCTCACAAAAATTCTATGACATAGGTGCTATAGATAATCACCATCTCTATTTTATATCTGCAAACATAAAGAGGTGACTTGCCCAGACCTTACTAAATCCAAATCTAATATTTGGTCCATTATTTTGTTTCAAATTGGGATTATTTCTTGAAAGATAAATCTATATAGTATAAGGTACAAGATTTTTAACAGAAAAGATACACTAAAATAATATAACTTTTGGAAATTAAGCTACTTTTTCAGTGTAGAGCTAGGGACATTACCAAGCAGTTTGCCAGTAGGTAGTTCTTGGCACCTCCTTTTGAATGTTTCCAATGTGTTTTCTCCAGGGATTTCTCACATACCCTATTTGCCCTCAAAACTTTCAGCCAGGATCCACACTCGAGCCCCTGGGACAGATTCACACAGTGCTCTAAGAATTGAAGGCAATGTTTTGTGGGCCTTCCATAAAGCAGTTTTACAAAGCCCATTAAATGTGTCACAGAAGGGTTAGCCAAGGCTTATTGGCCACTGTGTCACTATAATTCTTGAAAAGTGCTTTATCTTAGGACTTCGCTGTCCAAGAATGGTTTAGCAACAAAGCTGCAACGACTTTCACTTCTATTTTGTTGAAAATAATTTCACCCAATCACTTTTCTCTTTATGGGCAGTTATGTATAGCCTCATGCTTGATTTTCCCTTAATTGCTTAAAAGAAATAATTTTTTTAATCAATATTCTATGTGTGTATATGAATAAAACAATTAGATGTTCAGATTGTTTTGAATGAACTGGGCAGTTCACTGGGAAGATATATCAGTCTGGCAGTTTTGTTGAATAGACCCTAGGGTATATATTTGCAGTGGGAGTGAGATTGGTGGTAGGGGTGGAGCTGATTTTTCTCCATTATGCAAAATACAGTGTCTGCATTGGACCAGGTGGCCAAAACCCAGGAGGAAGACTTAAGCGCATGTAATCATTTTTTCACCTGATTACAGCATAAAATTTTTGGAAACGAACTCAAAGAACAGGATACAGTGATTAGGATCCTTGCTTTTCCTTATACTGTTTGTCTTGTTTGAGGGTTTATCTATTTTTGATAAGCTCAGCTATTTAAAGAAATATTAACAAACAGTTAATATTTAATAAATTTAATATTAAAATATTAACTTCAAGTCTGCCTACAAAAGCTGTAATATTTGTCATTAAAATGCCCATGAAATGTTTCTCTCCTCCTAAGGCTGGAGGAAGTACCCATTAGATTTTTTTTAAGAAAGAAAAAATAAGTTCAACTTCATACCTTGTGTCATGTTCTAGGAATGGCTGGATTCTTTTGAGTGACATATAGTAGCCATTCTGTAGCTATGAAGATGACAAAATATTAAAGATGGAATGCTTCTAATTCCTAAGTTTTCTTCATTTGAACAGAAACCTACTGAAGTTCATTAGGTTGGTTATCACATGGAACCATCATCACCACTCTCCCCACCCTCCCCCGCAACCAGATGGATTCTCATAAGAGACATTCTTTAAGTAAGTAGTTTGGGCTTCCTGTGATCAATCTTTCAAGTTACAGCAGGAAAGATGCGAACTTGCAGGTGCCAGCCAACTGAGAAGCTGCAAAGGAGGCCAGGACACTTCCCTGAAGTGTTGTTTCACTTTGTGTCGTCAGAATAGTTGACCTTATTTAGTATGGCTTGGCCTTTTCATAATTATGCTTTATAACCTAATATGTGCAGTATTTACTGATGGAATTAGATCCAGTGTAGGAAAAATTCAAAACAGCCACTGGTTTGGAAGTTGACAAAATCTCTGCTTTGTTCAGATTTTGCTTTAGGTCAGGCTCCTGTGCACGGAGTAATTCCATATGGTAGCCTTACTTGAGCTCCATCTAAGTAAACCTTAAAGAGAATCTTGGCAAAATCTCTCTAGCCATAAGGAAATCATTCTGAGTTTCTGGTGAGGATTTCCTGATAGCTTTGTTTAGTTTTTAATTTTTTTTTAAAGTTGAATCCTGAAACATCTTTTTATGGATAAAGTCCCCAGGGTTCACTCGGGAATGGCTAATTGGAAAGATACAGCCATAAAGTAGAAAAGAAATCATGTGAAATATAATTGCGGTCCCTTAGATGACATGGCTCTAATTCTCAATTTTCAACCCTTTCCTTGGTTAGATGCCCCATTACTTAAAGACCAAGAGTGATTAGTTAGGAGTGTCAGGCTAAATCTATTTTTCAGTTAGAAGGGGAAGAAACAGATTCTTGTGCATATTCACAAGAGTGAATATGTTAGGTAACTTAACAAGAGAGAAGCAACAGCCAAGGGTTTTCTTTTGGGATGGGGATGGAAAGACATTGGTTGCTTTTTCATCACATATAGAGGATGCTCTGAAATTCTTAATGCAGTTTTAAGCTTTAATAACTTCAAAAGTACAAATTCTACAAACTTACAAAAATTTCACTTGAAATTTCAGTTATTTAGATTTCTTTTACATGCATTTAATTTTTATGAATTTTGAAGAATAAAATTTTAATTTAGCAAGACAGAGTACTCTGCCCTTACACATTGTGACAGTTTCTGGATGATGCTTTCTTAGCGGATAGGTAGGAGAGGTCCTTTTGCTCAATCACCTAAGTCACCTGATCTACCTCCATCAGACTTTTTCTTGTAAAGTCTTGTCAAAACTGTTGTGTATGGATAACAACCTTGTTCTTTAGATTGTCTTAACTCTAGGATTACAAATGAAATCCTTTTAGTCGCTGAGTAGCAGCTAGAGAAAATTTTTACAAACTTCAAAAATTGACTTAAACAATATATAGCACAAGGTGGTGATTATATTGAAGTTTAATAAGAGACATATGAATATCTTAAAATTTAAATAATTGACCTTTTAAATTTTGTTCCTTGTAAGTTTGTAACATGTATACTTCTGAAGTTATTAAAGCTTAAATATGCTAGACTTTGGGGACATCTTGTGTTTTCAAGAGCCTGAAAGTTTCTTATGTAAGTCCTTTCATCTGTTAACTTATTTTGTAGTCTTTAATGACTTCAGATTTTGGTGCTTGAAATACATTCTGCTACTAAAACCCATGAACTTTCCTTTGTTTTAAATTCTTTTTCCCATAGGCATTAAGTGGGTTCTTCTTCTTATATGTGTTGGGAAGTAGAGGTTGCCCTCCACTTCTCCATACTCACCTTGGTGTTAACATTAATAGCATTGCATCTCCTTCAGAGACTTGCTGTCCTAGAGCAATTAATAAATGACCTTTTCCAAAATGATTGCTCTTCTCAGTCCTCCTCCTGACTCAGACTTTTTGCATCAGCATTAAAGAAAAGATCTTTGTAAAGTGTAATTTTCTTTCTCAGATCCTACTTCTCCAATTTATTCTGTAAACAATAATGATAATAGCTCAAATCTATATAGCACTTTTAGGTTTACAGAAGGTTTTATGTACATTGCCTCATTTGATGCTCACATCCATCCCACAAGGAGGTACTAACAACACCCCCATTTTACAGATGAAGAAATGGAGGTAGAGAGAGGGTAAGTGACTTTCCTAAGATTGTATAGCAAGTATCAGAGGCAGGATTCCATTTTCAGCCAACCTTCATTTTCCTTCCTCCCACACCCTTTGAGAACAACGTTTCCTATTTATATAACAATCAATCAGGAGACATTTATGAAGTCCCTTTGTGCCAGGACTGATGATGGGGCTCCTAAAATAGCAATGACATAGTCCCTTCCCTCAAGGAGACTACACCCTATCAGGGAGAAACATAGTATGTAGTTATTGTGGTTTTTATCCTTCATTCTCAAAGAGGCCCATGACATCAAGAAGGTGATGCCAAGACAAGCAAGTGAATTGGACTTAAGTGAGGAAGAGCTGTGCAAAGTCACCAACCTCACTTTCTTCTCTGGAGCCATTGAGATCTAGTGGGAAGATATAGATCAGGATGACTGAAATGCAGTGGGAGACCTTGGCCTTTTTAAGCTAGACAGGTCTCATTTTGACTGAGGCAACACTCTTCAGTAATTGAGACTAGGTAAGAAATGAGACAGAGAATGGTCTCTTTACTTAGTAAAAAGAAATCAATCTGAGAGGGGTCTGCCCAAAAGAAACAATTGATATTTACATTCATTCTAAGCCAAAAAGGGTCCAAAGGATGAGGAAATGGGGCTTGGCCTCCTTAGCCATTCAATGCAAGCCAGAATGATTTAGATTTAAGGCATGGTCCTTAAGAAAAAAAAAGTTTCAGTGATCAAACTTTATATTCCTTAGGGCAGAGTACCCACATGAAAGGGAATGATACCCTATGTGGACAGAGGAAATGGAAAGAAAGAAAAGAAAGAGAAAGAAAGGAAGGGAGAGAGAAAGGAAGGAAAAGAAAGAAAGAAAGAAAGAAAGAAAGAAAGAAAGAAAGAAAGAAAGAAAGAAAGAAAGAAAGAAAGACAGAAAGAAAGGAAGGAAGGAAGGAAGGAAGAAAGAAAGAAAAAGAGAGAAAGAAAAGAAAGAAAAGAAAAGAAAGAAAGAAAAGAAGAAAGAAAGGAAAAGAAGAAAGAGAAAGAAAGAAAGAGAAAGAAAGAAAGAGAAAGAAAGAAAGAAAGAAAGAAAGAAAGAAAGAAAGAAAGAAAGAAAGAAAGAAAGAAAGAAAGAAAGAAAGAAAGAAAGAAAGAAAGCAGTGTTGCCCAACTAGCCAATTCCACTTGGGTCCCCAGTGGGGCAGCTCCTGTTTTCTACTCACAGTTTGTTGTTTGTCCTTCAGAGTATTTAGTAAGCATAGTAAGTATACAGAGATTACATAGGATATAATAAATATGTAGAAAATAAATAGGAATAGGAACTGAAGCTATGATTTCATTGGAATAGTGACTGCCAGGTGGGGAAATGCTCTCTACCAATGAAGGTCAGTATTTTCTCTGCAACAGTGTCCTGATCACCAAGAGATTAAACTCATGGTCATAGAGCTATTTGTTGGTCTTTCATTCTTGAAGAGGGCCAATGAGTAGGGTGATGTCTTGACTTGCAAGTGAATTAGATTAAAGTGAGGCAGGGCTGTGAAAATTTGTCAGCCCCACTCCTCCAGAGTCATTTCAGTTCAATGGCAAGACATAGGTCAGGATAATTGGCAATGACCCCAGATCTAGTGGGAAAACTTGGCCTTTTTAAGTTAGTCTTTTCCAGGTCTCAGTTTGTCTGAGGCAACACCCATTCAGTGATTTAAGATTAGGTAAGAAATGAGGCAAAAGATAGCTTTGTATACCTCAGAGAAAGAACTCGAACTCAGGTCTTCCTGGCTCTGTCCACCATAGTGCACTGCCTTAGTTTTTTAGGGGTGGAGGAAGTGGATTCACTTATGTAAGAGGTTGAGCTTTGATGAAAATTAGGAATCCCTAGGTGAGAGTGAAGGAGTATATTCTAGGCATGGAGGACAGTCTATGCAAAGGCACAGAGATGGAAGATGGGAATGGAATGGACATGTGAGGAAAAAAAAGAAGTGGAGTTTGGCTTGACTAGAATGCTATTACTGTGGCCATGACTTTTACAAAACACTAATGGCCTCATTCCTTCCCTCATTACTTTTTCTTTACCTCTTCTCTCCCTTCTCACCTCTTTCCTGTGATGTTTTGAGCTTACTTATTTTTCTTCTATCTGCACACATCAACACACAAAGAAGTGGAGTTTGGCTTGACTAGAATGCTATTACTGTGGCCATGACTTTTACAAAACACTAATGGCCTCATTCCTTCCCTCATTACTTTTTCTTTACCTCTTCTCTCCCTTCTCACCTCTTTCCTGTGATGTTTTGAGCTTACTTATTTTTCTTCTATCTGCACACATCAACACACATAATAAGCCCTACTACCATTCATTAGAGCCCTCACCATAGCTACTGGGCAATCCTTTTTGGCTCATCTGTGGCCTGGAAAGCAGGAGGCTAGAATAATGCAGGGAAAGCCACTTAACTGTTCACACCCATTGATCTAGGTGATGTTGAGGACTTTCCCCAAGGAAGGTAAGGACAGAAAGAAAGATTCTATGTGCACCAAAAGAATTTTTTGTGCGTGGTAGAAAAAAAGTGGAAGCAAAAATAGATGTCCATGAATTAGGGAATGGCTAAACAAATTGTTATATATGAATGTAATGGAATATTATCATGCCATGAGAAATTATGGATTTGATAAGAGAAACATGGAAGACTGATATGACATGAAAAAGAGTGAAGAAAGCAGACCCAAAAAGAAAATATATGTAAAGGCTGTAATAGCACTAACAAAGAGAATACTAACAAGGAGTCAACCATTGTGTCATCACAACAATGAATCTTGGCACCTAGAAATATGAGGAAATGCATCTCCCTCTTTTCCTTGGAGAGGTGGTGATTACGAATGTGTATCATTGTATATGTGGTCCCCATCTTTGTTGGTTTAACAAGCTGTTTCTCTTTGTTACAAAGGAATGGTTGGCAGGTATTTGTGGTGGTGTATATCCAGAAATGACTGTGATATAAAAACAAAAGGTTTTACCTAAAATCTAAAATAAAGCCCCATCTTATTTTTGATATAAAAGATGTGATTGCATCTTGTAGCAGCTAAGACCATGTCAGCATGTCAGCAAAACAGAACTCTTGGAACAAGAGCTTTGGTCATCTCAGTATAATTACCTCATCGCCTGGGGCTTAGACAGCCCTAATAAACTTCTATAGTCTGTTTTAAAAGCAGTGGGACACATCACATAACAAGGGTGTTTAGTTGCACAGAAATAGAGCATGCAAGCTAGATCAATGGCCAGTCAATGGCTTGAAAAGGTTCTACGGGTCTGGTGAGTGACTGGGGAGATGTGTAAAGAAGACCCCAGAGTGCCCTTCACTCACTTGGGTCACTTATTGAGTTATACTTTCTCTGAATGGAAATAACCAAATTTTACTAAATTACAGTAGCCCGCAGTTTACTTAAGAAGTCATTGGAAAAAATGGTCCTTTCTACAAATTACAATGGAAAAATGATTTAACCAATAATAACTAACATTTATACAGTACTTACTAAGTGTCAGGTATTGTGTGGAGTGCTTCTCTATTATTATCTCATTATCCTCACAACACCTGTTCAAGGTAGGTACTTTTATTATCCCCATTTTACAGAAGAGCGAACAAAACAAACAGAGGTTAAATAACTTGCCCAGGGTCACATATCTAGTGAGCATCTGAGGCCAAATCTGAACTCAAATCTTCTCGAGTCCAGGCATCTATCCACTGTGTCACCATATATAGATATATAAATATCATCAGTTATATCTATGTATCTGATGGTATATATCCTGGTTGCTTGATTGATTGGAGTTACTCAAATAATCCAAACCTTGTGATAGAGGGGGACTGTGATTATGTATAAATAACTCAATCTCTCCATGCCTCAGTTTCCTAACTACTAAATGAGGAATCCATGAATGACCTGTTGAAAAGATGACATCTTCTTCATCACTATTAGCAACAACAAATCTTTATTGAGGGTGTGGTTGTGGATTTGGTTTACCATAAATATGAGAAGCTGTGGAAAGCTTTTTTGATCTCAAAAAATATCATATATATGATATATATATACATATATATCCCAAGGTGTCATTATCATAAACCTCACATGTTATTAGACAGTTCGCTGGCTTAGACAAGTGATCATAAAGACTTAGCTTTTATAGCTTAGGGACCAGTCAACTTGGTATTCTTTTTTTCTTCATTTATTTAGTGTTTCTCTTTTTCTTAGGTTCATAGATATAGATCTGGAAGAGCTAAATTTTATAGAGGAGGAAATTGAGAGTCAGGTTAAAGGATTTGCTGAAGGTCATATAGGGAGTGACAGAGCTAGGATTTGAACTAAGGTCCTGTGATGGAAAAATCTAACACTTCCTACTGAACCACCCTGCCTCTTATTTCTTTTTAAACTTCTGGAAAATGCGGTGAATGGGAAGATTGTTGGATCTGCCATCAGAGGAGCTTTCTGTTACTATTTTTGTGAGAATCCTAGTTCTGTTACTATTTTTGTGACCTTGGGCAAATTACTTAACCTATTTGTGCTTCAGTTTTCTCATCTGTAAAACAAGAGAGTTGGACTAGATGACCATTTTCTTCCAGTTTTAAATCTAAACTCTTTCTGGCCTGCGCACAGACCATTTCTCTGACTGTAAATACTCAAAGGGCAATACCAGATGTATTAAATTTGCTTTGTCTCCATCTTGGTGCTATATGCGTAAAATATTTTGTAATGGCAACCTTTCTAATTGTGGGACTTTATTTTTAAGATAGAAAAAAAATGATCTGGCTGCTCGAAAAGGAAACCTTTCATCACAAAGGAAACACAAATGTTTACTCGTACACAAAAGAGTAAACAGGGCTGGCTATGCATGGGTCAGAATCGATGCCTCAGTCAAATCCTCTCATGTCATCAAGCTGAATAGTTTCAAATAGGAACACAAAGCCCATGATGAAACTTGGGCTAGACAGTAGAAATTGTGACAGGGCTATTTTTGAAATGATGCTCTTAGGAAAAGCTGCTGATTGAAATCAATACCTCAAGACGAGGAATCCGAAAAGACCATTTGTGAGACCTGAGAGGGTCACCGAATAGAAGTGTCGGTTGCTGGTATTCAGACCATGCAATTGCTTTCAGCAAGGTGCTCGGTGTTTACTTAAGTGACTTCTTGTAGCTGGTGGCTAAGCATACATTGAGAAAGTATCCCTGTGATTTGGGCGCAGAGGGAGGAGGTGGAGGGGGGAGAATTGTACTGGAAATGAATACATTCTAGTGGCTAGATTGGATGCAATGAATTGAATGGCGTTTTCCCCCCTCTGCTTTCTCCTGGGGGGAATATCTGTGAAAGATGGGAAGACTAGAACATCTTTTAGAAACTTAACGAATAAACACATAAACAGAATAGGGACCACATCCAAAACTATACAATTAACCACTTCAGAGTCAGTTCCACTGAAAGAGCTGTAATTGGTCAGAAAAAGGCTTACGGAGACAAATACCTACCAATATTTCCAGCTGACTCAGTGGCACATGATATCATTTTTCTTTTGTTAGAGGTGGTATCTCATCTGTGCTCGTGTCTTGAGAAAGACTGAATTGCAGATACGCGTTTCCAATTTTCGGTTTCTTTATACAGAAAATGCCAGACTATTTAATTAAATTGAATTAAGACGGAAGTAACACTGACCAAAAAAATTATTTTGAATAAAGTTATTAGCCTCTCATTTGATATCATTTCAATTGTCATTTAAATCATAAGGAAATCCATTATTTTCTTTGCATGTCAAAGAGGGAAAAGTACATTTCAGGAATGCCAGCATGCAGAATTGATGAGTCCTTATTAATTCTGTGCCACTGCAATTGAGATTGTTCACTTAAACAAACTAGCTTCGGTTTTGTGCTGTTCTGAGTTCAGCTCCCCTCTCTTCTCATTTTCTTTGGACCGAAGAATGGATACCAGGACCTGAACCCTGTTACCAGGTGTTGGTACATCTGCAATCTCACAGAAACCTTTCAGGGAACTACTTATGATCCTTAGAGACCATTTTGCCCAGGAGTTCTTAAACTATTTTTTGTCACGGACCCCTTTGATAGTTTGGGGAAGCCCATAGACTCCTCATATAGAATAAGGTTCTTAAATAATTGAGGGAACTACTAAATACTAAAATTAGAAGTTGATAAAAAAATAAAAAAAATGTACATCCCATCCAAATTCATGGATCCCCTAAAATCTAGTCTTGTGGACTCCAGATTAGGAACCTGTCATATAGCCCAACCTCCTTGCGCTTTGTTCAGTCAGAGACCATGGGTTCAGGCAGCAATGCCACTTACTATTGCTACGATTGCTACTACCTCACATTATTTTACCCTTAATGGTTTGCAAAGTGTTTTACATTTGATCATCACGATAATCCTGGAGGTAAGGAGCTATGATCATAACACTCATTTTTTAGATAAGGAAACTCAGTTTGAGAGAGGTGAAATAATTTGCCCAGGGTGATGTAGCTGGTAAGTAGGATTCAAATTCAGATCTTTTCTGGCTTCTAGACCAGCTCTCTGCCCATTATACCACATTTAGTTTGGGAAAAGTCACTTAACCTCCCTAAGTCTCAGTGTCCTCAATTGTAAAATGAGCCGGTTAAGTTTAGATGACCTCTACAAGTCCCTTCCAGTTCTAAGCCATGATCTTATGAAAGATCTGGAGAAATGGGATGATTTGCCTAGGGTCACCCAGCTCTTAGTTATGCTGGCATTCGCTCAGCTCAGAAGAATCAGTTGTTTAATGACCAATGGGAACATTTACATCTCAGAAATTGGCAAACACTACAAATCAGGATATGAATTAGTGTTTCCTTGACTGTCAAGAAGTAAGAAAGTGATGGAAAAAATGTGATTAAACTAAAACGGCTGCGTCTACATTTTTTTTTTCTAGAGACCCAGTTGTTAGATTTATCAGCCCACTCCTGAACTTGGGCATTCTGAATTCAAGTTAAGTGTTTTCCTATACAGTTTTTGCCTTCTATACTTCATTACTCAGTAGGCTTTAGTGGGTGATAGATAAGCAGGTTGGTGTATGTGGAGATGCTGTGCACGTATGCACTTAGTAATTTTTGGTAAGCACAATTATATCGTAAGTGCATCCAGTATTGGGGATGAGGGGTTACGGGGAGTAGACATTTTCCCTCCCCAACCTGATGGGTCACAGCAGAGCTATTCTCATTTGAAAGCGATCAGGAAAGAAACAGATTGAATACTTGAACTTTTGTATTAAATTTCAACTCAGTCTTTCTTGAGTTATCTTTCTAATTAGGATGTTTTTCATAGTCATCAAGGCCAAAATAAGATCCCAAAGTTCCACAGGTTGAATTGGCACCAGGAAGAAAACATCTGCACAGAGAATATTATTGACTAGCCCTCCGTTACATGGATATATACCATATAGTTATGGTGGAGGACTCTAGACCCTGGGGAAATCAAGTAAGACCTCACACAGAAAGTGACATTTGGTAATTGAGAAATATAAGAGATTCAAAGAGGTGGAGGGGAGGTGGGAGTGCATTGCCGGAATGGGGGACAGGCGTTGAGAAGACAAACGAAAATTCATGAAGATGAGAATTGGAGCGCTAAGTATGAGGAACAGTAAAAATTCAGTTTGATTGGGTTATAGAGTATATGAAAGGAAACACTGCATAATAATACTGGGACTAGCGCTCTGGGTTTTCAGTGCTAAACAGTAGCTTTTATATTTGATCTTAGAGATAATAATGAGCCATTGGGGCTTATTGAAAAGGAAAGTAACATGATCAGACTAAAGCTTTAGAAAAAACCACTTTGTAGCTATGTTAAGGATTAGCTGGGAGTTTAGAAACTGTAAGGCAGAGAGACTAATTTCGAGATTATTGCAATAATCCCGGTGAGTATGATGAAAGCCTGAACTAGGGGAGTGATTGTGTAAACAGAGGTTAGAGAACATACTCAAGAGATATTGTAAAGGGAGAAATGCAAAATATTGGGTATGTGAGGTCAAAGAGAGGAGTTGAAGGTGAGTCAGAAGTTATGAACCTGATTGGAAGAATGACGGTGTCTTCAACAGAAATAGGGAATTTCAGAAGAAAGATGTGTTGGGGAAAAGATAGTGAGCTCTCTTTTGGAGTAATGGAGTTTGAGGTGCCTATGGAATAACTGGCAGCTGGTTTAGGACTATAGTTTAAGAAAGAGACTAATAGATTAGAACAGACCATATGGATGTGAAGAGTCCTTTGCCTAAAGATAGTAAGTAAATACTTGGGAGCTGCTGACATCACTAAATGAAAAAGGAAGGTCCTTTTCATTTTGGCATTTTGTGCTTTTGTGATTATTATTTCCTTAATATTTTTTTTGTCTGATTTATAAATCCCTTTCCATATATCATGTGCTTAAAGGTTAAAGATGGATCTGTCTTCATGATCTATCCCACCATTGATACTTGGGGCCCAGTTTTAATTAATACTGTTTTGTAATGTCATAGATTTAGATCTAGAAGGGACTTCACAGGCTGTCTAGTATAATGCTCTTATGTTACATATGAAGAAATTAACTTTTAGGGAGGTTGGATGACTTGGATTCCATAGCAGTAAAGAAATCATGGACCCTCCAATGGAGATAGAGATGGTCACAGAAGTGGAAGAATCAGTGGAACTGAGGTGTTCAGAATCAGCAGGTGTTAGAAAAAGGAGAAGATAGGGTCTTCCAGAAAATGATATCCTTAAATTGTTGCTTATTCAAAGGCCATTCTGGGGTATTGCTCCTTGATCTAAAACAGGGGTTCTTAACTTGGGTTTTATGAACTTGTTTTTAAAAAAATATATATTGATAACTATATTTAAATATAATAGGATTTTTTGTAAATCCTGTGTATTTTAATTCATGAATTACATAAGACTGCTAGAGGGATCTATAACACAAAAAAGGTTAATAACCCTTAGTCTAAAGCTTGATGCTTTAATCACTTACATTACAACATTAATAGCATTTAAATAAATTCATAGTTGGAAGAGACCTTAGAGATGAGCTAATCCATCTCCCCCCAAGACTCTATACCATCCACTTGTACCTATCAGGCAGAACATAGGTGTTTTGTCTACAACATTCAGAGTTAGCAGAGATCTGTCTGAGTCCTTGCTCCAACCCTTAGTAACTGTGTGGCCCTGGGTACATCATGAACTTTCTCAGCATCGTTTTCCCATCTGTAAAATGGAGAAGATAATTATTGCACTACCTGTCTCACAGAGATATTGTAATGAAAGTACTTTGTGCTGTCATTATTGACTTCATTTGTTGGGACAAGGTGGAAGCTTGTGTTTGTAAGTTATCTCTCATTCCTGCCTACAATGAATGACTTTAAATGTGAGAAACACATGGATTCTGGAACTCCTAAGGTAGCCTCAAGATTTAAACTCTTGCTATGATAGTTTCCAGATCTGGATATTTTCATTCTCCCATCTAAGAAACCTTTGATTTTTCTTTTAGAGGCTAGACTTAATACAGTTCAGCTACTGAGCATTTTAACTCAATGCCTTTAAAACACATAAAGAGATTGTAGCACACCTTTAAACACATCTTTAGAAAAAAGAACATTGGAATGTATACAAATGGCTAATTTTTATTGTCATACTTTACTTCAATTTCAATATTATTCAGCATGTTTTATGTTTACAGAATTATTTAGGGTACAATCAAGAATACCATAATACTGTCTTCATAAATGGGCACTGTTTTAAAATCTAAGTATAATTAGCAAGAAGATATTCATAGGGTAGATCTGACATTATTATGATGGCAATATAAATTCCATGAGGTAAAGGAGAACCAGGGGGAAGAACAGCTACCAATTTATCATGGTCTGATGCATTTGCAATATGGATTGTACTTATCTTTTTATTTGCCACAGACCATGTAAATGAGGAACAACCGAATGGGGATTCCAATAATTTAGCATCTGCAGCTTACCATAAATTATATTGCTCTGAGGGCAAGAGAAGGAACAGAAATTTACCAGCAGCTAATTCTATTGATATGATTTTGTAGTCAGAGATCATAGGTTCCTTTGGACACGGCTTTTCCTCACAGAGGAATGGTGAAAAATAATGGTTTTTCCTCTTCTTCCACCTTTACTAGGCTTGGCCAGGCTTATCATTACCCTTTCCTGATGATTCTTTAAGGAAGAGTTGACAGTCTATTGAGATTTCTCCAGTAAACAGAGCCGTTCTCTAAGGGTCCATTTGGAATAACAAGCTTTCCAATATGATTTTGTAGAGAGAGCTTAAAAGTTTTCATTGTATTAGTCCTTTAATCAGTGAATGGAAAGATTTCATTTAAATTGAGATAAAAATATTTGAGACTGAGAGAAGGAATGTGTGTATTTGTGGTAAGCGCTCCTAAACTTACATGAATATTTCTCTATAACCACCACTCCCAAGACATTGAATCAGCAAAATTTATTGAGAACTCTAACCACATTCAGAATGTCTCAGATATCTTAAATACTTTGAGGAATCTGTTATCTTATTGATAGGGATTTTCTCTCTAGGATGGAGGTTCACAATTTATCCACTCCTTTTTTATATTGTAGGATTCTTGTTCATATATCAGAGGGTCATAGATCTAGGGCTGCAAGGGATTGCAGGGCTCATCTAGATCCATCCCTTCATGTTATAGATGAAATAACTAGGGCCTAGCAACTGGTCAAGCAGGTAGTGAGTGACCATCAGAGATGGGATCTGAACCCAGGTTCTCTGACTCCAGAGTCAATGTTCTTTCTACATTACTATGGGAGTCTCCCATACAAGGGAAGACTTTTCCTCCTGTCCACAGTGTGCTGACAACTTTCTTGCATCTAAGTCTATTAACATGAAAGCATACATGAAACACGTAAGCTGCCCATCTGTTATCCCATACTCTTATTATGTGATAGGTTCAACTCAATTTCTAATAATCTATCTCTCTGATAATGGGGCACCTAGGTGGTGCAGTGGATAGAGTGTTAGGCCTAGAGGCATGAAGACTCATCTTTAAATTAAAATCTGGACTCAGATACTAGCTTGGCAAAATCCTGCTTGCCTCAGTTTCCTCTTCTGTAAAAATGAACTGGAAAATAAAATGGCAAATCACTCCAGTATCTTTGTTAAGAAAAACACAAATAGAGTCATGAAGAGTGGGGCATTTCTGAAAAACGACTGAACGTCTCTTTGATGATGCCTTTCCCCGTTACTTCTTGCATACTATTAATCATTGATAAAATGCTCCAAAATTCTTCACCCACTTCTACTCTCCCACAGCCCTTTAGGTGAATTGTAGTTCTCCTCCTTCATAGACAATGATATTTTGTGATTTGTAATCATAAAGCATCACCAGGAGAATATTAGTGAGAAAAAGCTGGTTTTTTGTTCCAGAGAGAAGCTTGAGATCATTGGAAGTTCCCTGTAATTTTCTAAGGAGATGCAATCTGCTCTCTTTCTCCTTTTCAATTCTGGGCCAAGCTCAGTGTCCATTTTCAGAGTCTGTCCAAATTATATGTACTGATAAACCAGCTAAATGGTCTATACACTTAACTACATATTGTAATCTGGAAATTACGTTATTTCATTTGGGTTTTTCCTGTGGAATGTTAAGCTGAACTTTTGATTATTAATGGGATCTCATATAAAACATTATGGAAAAATATGAAAGAAAAAGTCCTCTTTCCCTCCATGAGCTTACTAATTAACTACAAGGTACAGAAAACAGAAATCTTTAACCAAATATAAAGCAAATCACTGTAATTGGACTATTAGCATGGTGGGGGGCTCATAGGACTAACTCTGATTGGAAAGACCCTGGGTGGGTAAATTGGCATTATGAGGAACCATGAAGTGTGTGAAATTCAGGAGGATGAGGAATGTCTTCCTGGCACCCTTACGCTATGCTTCCAAATACCTTATGGACGAGCTTCAAATAATTATTTATTTTCTAAAATTTTGGTTTTTATTATGAAACTAAAAATATTGATCAACATTCTAATATACAAAGAACAAGAAAGAAAATTGCATATGAAACTGGGAACTTGTATTTAGTGTACAGTTTTTTAAAAGTATGCATTACATTTAATTTTAAAAGGTATCTCCTTCTGAACTTATTTTTGTTTTCTTCTGTGTATTTTTAATGCTTTATTAATGCTCTTTTTGAATAGTTCTGGAACTTTCCACTAATACCATTCTCTTCTCCTAATAGAAGCACGTTCTTCCAACAAATAAATATCATCCAACAAAACAAATCCATGCATGGGCCATGACTGAAAACGAATGTCTCATTCTGTGCCTTTAGCCCATCACTTCTCTCTCCAGGCTGGAGGCATGCTCCCTCATCATTATTTTTAAGTTGTGGTGGACTCTTGAGTTATCAGAATTCTGAAATCTTTCACAGTTGTTTTCCTTTATATTAGTATAAGTAGTTCTCTTGGTTCTGCACTATTAACTCTGTTATTATTTCATGCGCATTTCCCCAAGTTACTTTGAATTACTCTTATTTGTCATTTTGTATAGCACAATGGGATCAAAGGATTTAGAGATGGAAGGGACCTTAGAGGCTATTGAGTCCAAATCTCTTATTTTACAGATGAGAAAACTGAGGCTGACAGAAGTTAAGTGACTTGACCAAGATAACATAGCTGGTAAATATCAGAGGGGTATTTGAACTCATGTCCTCCTCACTAATACCGGCACTCTCATCTATATCATCAATGCTCTGTTCACTACACCAGTTGGTTGCATAGTGTGATATATAAATGTAATGATATATATTTCATTCAAATGTCATAATTTATTGACTTCCCAGTGGAGGTGTACTCACTTTGTTTCCAGATCTTTGGTACTACTATAGGCAGCTATGTGACAGAATCCAGGACCTAGAGTCAGGAAGATATGATATCAGATTAATTGTGTGACCTAGGGCAAGCCATTAATTTCTGTCTTCCTCAGTTTTCTCAATTGTAAAATGGAGATCATAGTAGCCTCTACCTCACAAGATTATGGTGAGGTCCAAATGAGGTATTTCTGAAGGACTTAGCCCAATGCCAGACACACAGTAGGCGTCTGACAAATGCTTGTTCCCTTTCCTCGTCTCTTCCTACCACAAAGAGTGCTGTTATAAATATTGGAGGGCTTTCCTTTTGTCTTTGACCTCATTGTGGTGTATACTTGATAGACATCACTGGATCAAAGGTTATGTACAGTTTAGTAACTTTTTGGTATTGTTCCAAATTGTTTTCCAGAATCACTAATCCATAACTCCACCTAGAATATGTTTAGTTAATTTATTTTGCCATTGCTTCTGTTGGATAAGGTCAGTTTCATGGTAACTAGTGTATCTCTACATTAACATGAAACGAAAACATCAATTCTTGCATCCTGGATCTGATTTAATCAATAGAGGTAACTATTTTTTTTCCTAGAGCTTCTTTCTTGAGAGTGAACACAGGTGGATCCTCAGAGTTACAATCTCAAGCAAGAGCTAAAGCAGCCATTGTTAATAATTTGATGAGTTTAGGCTAGGTTTTTTTGTTCCTTCTCAAAAACTATAGACAGACATGATTCCTGTTTTCACTTTGTAAGGTAGGGTTTTCAAGTCTAGGGCATTTTGTGTGCTGTATGTGTGCATGTATATATGTACATATGTGTCCATAAATACATATATATACACATGTGTATACCCCTATATACACATATATATACACACACATATATAGGTACACACACAGATATATACTTCTGTACCACTCTGGAGTTATACCTAAGCAGCAGAGATATTATTTGAGAGCTTGGGGAAGAAATTCTTTATGTGAGAGGAAATATTTGGTACCAGACTTTTTCCAGACCAACTCCAGCCAGGTGGGGAGAGAGAGAAAAACTCTGGAGCTCACATATAGGGGAATCTGTTCAACATGGTCTTGATTTCTGGCTTGCCTTCCTAGAGACTTCAGGGAATTTACCCTGGGCAAAATATGGACTTTCTCCTGGTTAAGCTGAGATTTCATTTTCCTTCCATCAAAAAAATGTTCATTCACTCTTGTATTTTCTGCTATATTTTAAGCTATAGAACTTCAATTTCTGCTTTCTGTTTTCCTTGTTTCAAAGTGTTTATTTGCTATTTGTTATTTGGAATATGTTTTGTAAGCAGCATCCAGTGAAAAGGTAGCAATCAAGGAAGTAGCTTTCTATCTTGAACCAAAATCACATATCTAGACCAGTAATATTCAAGGGGAGCATCCATCTCTCTCTCTCTCTCTCTCTCTCTCTCTCTCTCTCTCTCTCTCTCTCTCTCTCTCTCTCTCTCTCTCTCTCTCTCTCTCGGACAGATCTTAAACACTGTAGGAGGACAATTCCTTGGACTGGCAGGTCCTATACAATCTTCTAGACTATGAAATAACAGAGGTCCTACTCAGGAGTAACTTCTCTTGGCAAGCTGATAAAAGGCAGACAATCAGATCACCAGCATTAGAGATTCCTGATAAACTTCTGTCCAGGTGAACTCAGTCTAGCTGGGGGTGGAGGTAAGTGATAGAAACATGTCCCAGCTGTGCTACCTTCATGATTATTCTTCCTTTGTGCATTTGTGCTTTCCCTCTCCCTTCCCTCTCCCTCTCCTTCTCCCTTTCCCTCTCCTTCTCCCTCTCCCTCTCCTTCTCCCTCTCCCTCTCCTTCTCCCTTTCCCTTTCCCTTTCCCTCTGTGATTATGCGGTGGATGTGGCTTTACTTGAGTGCATGCTTGTATTTATTTTCTTCTAGCAAAGCATCTTGCATCAAGGAACCCTAAAACACTTTCCTTTTGTAGCTGCAACAACTTTGCTCTCCTGATACGAATTATGTTTGTTGTTTATACCTTGAGTTTCCTTCCCCCTCATTTATCCTTCCTTCTCTTCCCTCCCCCCCCACTCCCATATGAGTTATGGACATTTTACCATAAGGTTCTATTTCCAAATATGCCTGATTCACAGTGAAGCAATTCAGCTGGCTGTAGTCTTGGAGTACTATTTAGCCTTATAATGAGGTAAAGGATATTTTCACACTCTAGCTCACATGCTGAGAAACAACATAATTTGGTGAAATGCACAGCTGTGGACATACCTCAGGGTAGCATGGAGCCGCCCCTTGAATGCATTGAGGAAGTCTTGGAGTGTGTAAGATTTGACTACGACAGCTGGCCTAGGACCACAAGCAAATGCCAGACATAAAAACTTTATGTTGAGAATCTCAACACTAGGAGGGTGGCCACAGAACTATCAGGCAGAAAGTGGCGGCATAAATAGAAGCCTTTGGTTCCACTTAGGACTGACCCTTCTCCTTCTCTTATTCCCTTCTTTCCCCAGCTGAAGCATAATTTGAGGGACAAGAGGTTAGTTTAAGATTGTGATTAAGAATATATTTACTTATGCTGAAGGATGGGGGATTTCTAAAACTGCTTTTTTAATTTCATTCTATACACTGCAAAGTTCAAGTGGAAACAAGCAAAATGGAAAACTCAGCAGAGTCTGAGCACCTCTATGGCTTGGCTGATCTGAAGCTATACTGAGGGTAATTTCTCCTCTGATGAAATCCCACAGAGACATGGGGTGTTGCTATTTGCCACAGCCATTCAGCATCATACAACAGTGGAATGGTTTTGATCAAATTATCACCACTAATTTGCAAGTTACCCTAAGCAGACCTGAGGTAAGTTATGTGGTCGGGGCAGGCTGATGGCTGTCTCTGAGCTGCTTGTCTTGAGTTCAGAAAGTGGAAACGTGATGTATTTCTGGCTCTGCCAAGCTACCAAGAGAGCTGGGGCTTAATGCGGAACTGATTTCTGTCTTTGAGCGATAATAGCAAAGCAAGCACTTCAAAAAGACCAATCCATCTCCTCTCCATAAAACGTTAATACCCTTCATCATACTAAAAAAGAACAAGCTTCCCACCCCACTCTCATGACAAACACCAGCTGAGAAAACGAGAAAGGGGAAAATACATTTGAATATCCTCATTTCAATCCATTCTTGATCCATTTATCCCACACTGAAAGATCCAGAGAAAAGGCATTCTTCCTGTAGCTCTCCCATGAGCCTGTCTTGTGCTTACAAATTGAGCATAGAGGGACAGAGTTGGCTTTGGGAAAGAGACCTCCAGGACACAGGAATAGGCTTTGGTGCAGAGCCCTGGTGATAGAAAGGTTAGGACTGTTTCCTTGAAATCAGATGAAGACTCTCTGCCCCAGTCTTTCCCCTCACCCTGCCACCCTGTGAGATCTGAAGTTAAAATTTTGATAGTCAGAGGTACTATCTTCTAAGATGAGATTTGAATTTAAAGTTTGAATCCTGTACCATCTTAAGAATGGTTTATTATGAACAATACAAAATTTTAATCAAACTTACTTCTCAGTGACTTACATTTAAATTAATGAAGTACATCCCATAAGTTTCCATAGCTTTTTATTATAAGCCTAACGTGTTCGTAAACACGAACATTTTAATATACAAAGATACAATTATACAAAATATATAAATATACAAACAGAAAAATATTATGTGTGAAACTAATCTTTTGTTGTATACAGTTTACATGCATTAATTTAACAGGATAGTAATACAACTACCCTGCTTCCCTATGTCTCCTGGTCTTCTGTTCTTTTCTGTGCATATAAAAATATGCCATTTGATGCTCTTTTTTTCCCCTATAATATCATTGCCCACCAACTCCTCTATACCCAAAATAGAAGCCATTTCTTATAACCAATAAGTATATAGTCAACCCAAACTACTTAATACATGGGTTATTTGCATCTCATTACTTTGTTGCCAAGTGATGGGAAGAATGTTTTATCCTCAGTCTTCTGAAGTTGTGATTGGTCACTGATTGACCAGAATTGCAAAGTCTTTCAAAGTTGTTCAACTAGGCAACTGGGTGGTGCTGGGTCTGGAGTCAGGAAGACCAGAGTTCATATACAACCTCAGACACATACTAACTGTGGGACTCTGGGTAAGTCACTTAACTTCTACTTGCCTCAGTTTTCTTAACTGTAAAATAGGGATATTATAGTAACTACCTGCCAGGGTTATTGTAAGGATCAAATGAGATGAAAATTATAAAGCACTTGGGACAGTGCCTAGCACATAGTCAAGGCTTAATAAATGTTTATTCCTTCCCCAACATGATCATCATGTAAATTGTTCTTGTGCTCACTTCATAACAACTTATTTTCCTCTAAGTCTCTATCAGGAATCTTTGTAGATGCAAAATTAAACAGTTTAAGATTCCTACACTATCTTTAAAAAGCCTATTTGTCAAAAATAGGAATTTTAATATTGGTATCCAGTCAGAATTCCACTCTGGGTAATTATTTTTTATTCTCTTTAGATCTGACCAATTATTAGCAATTTATAGTACTATTCAGAGGCAGAGAAATGTTGGAAATTAGAAGGAATTTTCTGGGGCAGCTTTTTTGGTAAGTAGAGTGGAAAGGGAAAGGGAAGACAAGGTCATATTTTTATATATTTAGAGATGGAAGGGATTTTAGAGGTTATCTAGTGTAAGTCCTCATTTCACACAAGAAAACTGAAGTTCAGAAGGGCTAACTTATTAGCCCATGGTCACATGGGCAGTGTCATCACCCGGATTTGAACCTAGGTTCTCTGATTCAAAACCTAGGAGGAGAAGGGCAAAGAGGGAAGAAAAAAGCATGAGAGAATGAGGTCTTTTTTTTTTTTTTTTTTTTTTTTTTTTAGCATTCTAGATTCTTTCATAGGATCTTAGTACATCTTTGTGGAGAAAATAGTTGGGATCTTCCAGTGGCATTTCTGGTTTTACTGTCTTGTTCTCTGGTCAGTTTATTAACTATTATTTATGTCTTATCCTGAAAAAATTGTGTTCATTTGACTTTTTTGTTTCACTTGCATCTTTGCAGATAAAAAAACATACTCTATCCTACTTGTTTAAAGTAGAAATCACTTCTTAATAGAGAAAGAAAATCTTAATTTTTGTTAATAGAAAAGAAAATCATTCAGTAGATTCTCTTTACATTTCATATTTAGGGACTCATGAGAAAAGAAACTTTTGAGGTTTAAATCATTGTGTATTTTCCCTTTTTCTAGAGGATTTTTTAAGTTGAAGGATTCTCTTTAAATGGTCAAATGGTGAAATCCTTGTGGACATCCTTTCCTTGTGTAATACCCCAAGCACCCAAAGTAATATTAGCATTTAGTACACTGATGGTCCTCAGCAAATTCATACAGAATTTATTAGAAATGAAACATATAAAAATGTATGCCAATCTGCAATCAGATCATCAACCAGTTAGAACAAGGATCAAAATCAACATCAAGTAAAACAAAAGATAAAGATGGAAGAAGAGATTTGAGTAATGTAATAATCCAGAAACATTTGTGGGTCAGGAAGACTTCACTTGGGTCAGGCTGTTTCTTCTCTGCATACTGCATTCCACTCTTACTGCCTTTTTTATGGAGACTCCTTCATCCTGTGCTTGTACTCTCTTTGATTCATTGTTGTCCCCTTGTGTATGATGTCAGAAATGGAAAATCTAGCTGACAATTAGACTCACCTGAATGAAAATTCCTGTAAATACCATGATCTTTAGATGTACCAATGAGCTACTCTGATGAAAAGGAAACTTTAAGTTGGGCATCTTGAAGAATGAAATAGGAATTAGTAGAGCTGTATATGTTATCACTTATGGCAACCTTTCTGAAAGACTATAACTGATTCCCTTCCTCATACTATTGTAGTCTGAAGACCACGATACTCAGGTTCCAACCACTGAGATCAAACTATATACGTACCTCATTCTGGCAACTAAGACCTGTTCGTATTCTTTGCCTCTCTTCCTTCATTGCTTCTGCTTACCTTTGAAACTCCTCTTGTGAATTAAAACTATAATAATGGTAGGAAAGGTTTGGAAAGACCAAAAACTGTAGCCATGTAGGGAAAACTGGCTCCCTAAAATGATTCCCATTTATCTCCCTAGAGCCTTTGGGGAGAGAATTCCTGCTTGAGTGAGGGGTCTCTTTCTTAATTTGCACTGAGATTTTAATCTCTTTCCTATCAAATAAACTCATTCATTTTTGTGTATTTCTAATCTGTAGAGCTTATCCAATTTCTGTTTGCTATTTTGTTTAGTTCCCAATTTTACATACAGTCTTTTTTTTTGTGTATGTGTTTGCTCTATGTATAGAAATTGTCTTTTTTTGGTATGAAAGTTCAAATTTAAAAACAAAAAAAGGAAAAATATTTTTCCAGTTCCCTTTTTAAATTGCATAAATATTTATATTTCAAATGTACTTTTTGCAGACAACATATTGTTTGATTCTGATTTCAAACCTTTTCTGCTGTTTCTACATTTTATGGGTGAGTTGATCCCATTCACATTCATGTTATCATTGTTAATTGTGTGTTTTCTACCTCCATCTGCTTTTTCCTCTCTTTTCTCTCATTTTCCCACTTTGCTAATCAGTCTTGGAACACACCTTCATCCAATCCAGCCAACCATTCAGGCCATTTTCCTTGTCTCCCTGTTACTTCTCCCCCAACAACAACCCTGGAAGTCAGGCTATACATTAGCAAATAACTGAGGAAACTGGAGTTCAGAGAGTTTAAGGTGCTTGTATGTGCCCATACATTTAGTTAAGTACCAAAAGCAATCTTTGGATACAAATTTCTCCTGACTCAAGTCCTAGGACTTTTTCTACTATGTCCAGCAATCTTTAAATTGAAGGAAGGAAAGAGATACTACTAAATATATTGTAAGCTCCTCGAGGGTAGGATTTGTATCTTCATTCCCAGACTTTAGCACAGTTTCTGGAACAAAGTCGGCACTTAACAAATACTTAACTGGATTGAATAGATTAACCTAAAGAAAGTAAGAAAGAGAGTAAGGTTACTTTTAACCTCTGTTACCAAAGTACCTTACTTTGCTATTCATCATTTTTTTGGAATTCTTCAGATATGTAATTTCTCGTGGCAAGAAATAAGGTACAATGATATTCTTCTATTATTATTAATATTCTTGTTACCGTTGTTACAGTTTGTTCAGTCATTCCTAGATGCACAGGCACCCATTTCCTTCCAGTTCTTTATTATTACTGACTTGTAATGGCTCAAATCAGGGCTTCCTCATAAGTTGTGACTTCTGTCTGACTCTGATTGAAAAGCCTGAATAGTTTTGTCAGGTATAGAATAGACAAAATAAAAAAATGTCCACAACAAAAAATAGTTCTTTGGTTCACAGTTTCTCTGCTATATCTTTCCAAACTTTGAAAGCAGTTATATATAAATAAAGTGAAGGGCCACAGTGAACTCACTACAGCTCTCTGTAACTCAGTGCCTTGACCATGAGCTGCTTTAGAACGACAAAAAAAAAAAGGTCTCCTCAGTACAGTTATCCGAGGAACTGTTTGTTTCAGAAAGAACTATCTCAAACTCCATTTTGTATTAATAGCTCTGCTTGGTTCTGACTCCACAGAACATGCCTAAATGCCAAGTACCTGTGCTCCCCACTTTTCAGCTTCCTTTTGTGTATCTTCCCCCATTAGATTATAAACTTCTTGAGGGTAGGGCTCTTTTTTGAAATTTTCATCCTTGGTGCTTAGCACAAGTATCTGGAACATAGTAGGCACTTAATTAATGTTTATTGAATTGAGCTGAAAAAAAAACCCAACCCTGCTCTTCACAAACAAATACCGTTTCTCTTCCCCTTTTGGCAGATAAAATGTCCATATTCAAAAAGAGATAGTACTGTACACCAGGTGATGGTTATTTTTCCACTAACTAAAAAACAGCTCTGGGATTCAGGGTTCTGTTTTTCATTTCTAAGCCTCTCTCCTGCTTCTGTTTCCTTTCTCTTCCCTACCCTCATCTATCTTGTATACAATATGTACATATTATTTCCACTGTTAGAATATGTTCTTTGAGGCAGGTGCTGTTTTGCTTTGGTCTTTGTAGATCCTCAGTGTTTATAATAATGCCTGGTACATAGGTGCCTAAAAAATGCTTCTTAATTGATGTACATGAGTGGGCAAGGAAAAAACCATAGAGACAAAGCTAAGCCCATAAGACTTTTCTGCCTACTTATATGTATTTAAAATCCTTCCATATACATAATACAATCAGACAATCTAAGGCACACCTTCACGTATAGATGGACAAGCTCTATTTTCTAGCTATATTTTATAATCTGGAAAATTGACATTTTTCATTTCCTTAGTTTTTACTATGTATATGGTTAGGTTGAATTCTCTTCTAGGAGGCTTTATAATGTTCTGAGCCTTGAAATCAGCAAATAAACAGTATACTCTATAATACTTAACCATCCTCAGGGAATTCCAGGCAATTTTGATTCTGTGTGAGATATCTTCCATGACAATGACAAATAGCTCTGGTAAGTATATGTTTTAAGCTTGGTCTGATAGTATGATTAGAAGGTCATTGACCTAGATTCTCTCTGTTGTAATTTGTCAAGGAATCTTGAATTTTGATGTATGGAGAAACATCAAATGCTTGGGTTTTTTTTTTTAAGAACAATGAAGAGTGGGATACTGTATTCTCTATGTCTTGCTGTCAATTATGTGTTAGTAAAAATGTGTTTTATTATGGAATATTGCTTGCAAAAACTTCCCTATACTAAAACCTTCAGCTAGGAGGCCTCAGATGTATGTATGGATGATTTTCTTTTAAATCAAATGCATGTAGATAGTAAAGTTTATATCCTGGTCAGTAGTTGATGTTTCTAGGTTGCCTTTTTTGAGTATTAATGAAAACCAAGATTTTCCTCACACCTTTGGTATTTTCTCCTGTTTCTATTGGCTTAGGAATCAATCTGTAAAAGCTAGAATAACTGTGACAACACCAATGCAGATCTTTTGATATTTGATTGAATCCTGCTACTTTTCCCATCTTAATTCTCTTTGGTAACATTTCTTTTTTATAAGCACATCCAGGATTGTGATGCTGGAATTCAAGTATGGTGGCCCGATTGTCTTTGATGGTTAAAAAGTTAGTTATAAAAATCTTTGCAGATCGTTTCCATTTTCCTTTTGCTTGCTTTCTTCCTATTTTCATGCTTAAATGAAGCTTGCCAAACTTTCTATAAACTATTTTTATCCTTGACTACTTCTATAAAGCAACACTGTTCATAATCTTCTATCATCCTTTGTAAGATTTTACAAGTGAATTTACATTCTAAAATGGTGTTCCCCTGGCTATTTTCTCTCTGCTTAGTAAGTAAATCAAGTGTTTGCTGATGAAGAAACTTTTTAGGTCCTTTGAGTTTACTTGTAATGGTAATTGATTTACATAGGTTAACTTTTAAAAGAAGTTATTGTAGTCTCTGTCCTTCTAACCTGGTAACATTTACCATCATAGATAACTTGCTTAAATAGGTTAGCCTGGAGTTATTTGAATTGCACATCATATTTTTTCTCATTATTTTTATTCTTCTAGTTTTGTACTAATTTTGATCTTTACTCTAATAAATTGATGGTTTAACTGTACGAAGAAGGTTATTTCAGGAATGACTGCATATTACTAATATTTCCCAACTGTTAAAATAGAGTAAGTTGCATTTTTTTGTGAAGTTATTTGACATTAGTGACGCATAACCTTTCTGAGATAGATACTAAAGATACTATTAATCTAGTTTTATAGATTAAGAAACTTAGAGTCTGAGAAATTAAGTGACTTGTCCAAGGTCACCTAGCTAGTAAGTGTGTGAGGCAGGATATTTTCCCAGGTCTTCATCACCCCCAGAATATCTCCATTACTCAGTTGTAATTCAGCAAATGATAGGCTTATTCTTTAAAAGGTCAGCAAAAAAGAATATTCTAAATGTTTCCTAAATAATCCTGAAAAATTAAAATATTCCTCAAAATGAACAATTTACTTTTATGGTATAGAGGAAAGAATACTGGCTTTGGAGCTAGAGGACCTGGTTCTGGTCTCAACTCTGATACTTTGGCTTGCTGTTTGGCCTTGGGAGAGTCATTTAACTTTCCTGGGCCTGTCTCTTCCTAAAATGAGTGGTTTGGATTAGATAGCCTTTGAGCTAAGGAATCATAACACCCTCATGTTCTTAGAGGGTTGCAGTTATTGAGTATATTAAGCATAAAGTGAAACTGAGGGAGGTCATGTTCTAGGTTTGGTCCCTCAGGAGTATGAATGGATTAAGTCTAACCACTTTATTGCTCTCATCAGTGCTCAGGCTTCCAAACCAATGGAAAAATAGCTAATAAGAAAAGGACAGAAGAAAGATCAGAGAATTATTTTGTTCTTGTTTTTTCTTTGGAACCCCAGTGCTTATCACAGCTTCTGACATATAGTAAACACTTAATAAACGCTTGTTGATTTACGAACTGTACCTGGATTTCATCAATATAGAGATCACCTGGTATCCCCCTTCCTCTATTCATGTAAATCTGCAACTCATCATCTTGGAGAGTTGTCTGGGGCACTGGGAGGTTCAGTGATTTGCCCATGGTCACACAGTCAGTATGTATCAGAGACTGGAATGGACACTGGATCTTCTTGGTTCCAAGGACTGCCCATTGTACCACACTATCTTTCTAGAAATATCATTAGAAAACATAAAAACAGTACTCTGATTTTCAAGATTTGGTTTTATCTTCATAGTTCATCGTCTTGCCTGTTCCTCAGTGAAGCAGATTAAAATAGAATGATGAAGGGGATATGTGAAGTCTGTACACTATAGTGCTGAAAGCCTTGGGTAAAATATGATTTTACTTTTCCACAGAGCTATGGGTTATGTGTGCTCGTGGGCCCAGAATGAATAAATTTGCATAAAACATAAGTCATTGGCCAAACCTCTTTCTTACCATCTCTGGGCAGTATAATAGCTGCTTTCTAGGCTATCAGCAGAGGAAGCAAACTCCTTCCCTAGCCTCATACTTTTGCCCTGAATGGACAGATTAAATGAGACCACTGGATGCTATGAAGGGGTTTTGGAGTCAGTAATAACTTATATTCATATAATGCTCTAATTCATGTAGCGCTTTAAGGTTCCCAATGTTCTTTTCTCCCGGTTATCCTGTGAGGCAGTTAGTGGAAGTATCATTTTGTCCATGTTACAGATAAAAAGAGTCAGATTTAGAAAGATAAATAAGTTGCCCAAAGTAAGAGCAATAAACAAACCACAACTTTAGCAAGAACAACACCCCAGCAATCCTGGTAAGTTTCAGGCCTTGGGCTCAGGTTTTCTGATTCGAAGATAGTTCCCTTTTATCAAGTATACATGAAGCCTCTTTCTGTGGTCACTACTCTTTATCCCAGCATGTGAGTAGACTTAAAAAAACAAAAAGACTTGAGGCTGTCTGGATATAGGAAAAGACTCATTGAAGGAAAGGTGAATGATTATAGAAAGTCTACAATTCTTTGGTTGTGGGTGGGAACATCATCTGGATCTTGCCTTAATCAGATTAGAAATTTGTATTTGCCTTGGACCTCAGAGGAGATGAGGAGTTTAGGAGTAGGTAAGATAGGGGATATAGACTGGACCTGTGATTTTTAGTGGTATGAGGAGCTCCCGGATGAGCAAGTTCCTACCAATGCAAGTTTTCATATGACTTAGCCAGCATTGCAAAGTCAGTATGTGTTAGAGGCCAGACTTGAATCCAGGTCTTTGAGATTATCTCTCTGAGATAAATAACAAAATGAGAAAAAAAGTCCCTTTGCAAGGGATTCAGGGAGAGCTCATGGAGCCCCTACCTTATACTAAGTGTTGTGTTGGTCAGAAAGTCAGCTGCTTTCTATATGTAGCTCACTACTACCTAGCATGTTGCTTTGTAGGAACCACTAAGTTTCTCTACTAGAGGCAGCTAGGTGGCAAAGTGGCTAGAGCTCCGGGCCTAGAGTCAAGACAGACCTGACTTCAAATCTGGTCTCACATACTTATTAGCTGTATAAACTGGGACAAGTCACTTAATTTCTGCTTATTTTAGTTTCTTCAACTGTAAAATGGGGATAGGTATTGCCCAGGCAATATTCACAGCACCGAGGACAACTATGACTATGCTGGTATAGCGTATTTTTGGAATTGCAAAATTTAACAGACTCTCCATATAGATGGCAAAAGAAAAGCATTTATTCAGACACCAGCAAGCCAAATCCATTGTAATAACCAAGAAGTCAATATTATCATTATCACTGCAGGGGATAAAGCCATTCCCAACCCTCCCCTCCTTTCTACAAACAAAAAGACAAGCAGGAGCCTAGCTGTCTGCTTGCCTTTGTCCTTTCTCTCCTTCTGCCCTAACTGCTCTCACTCACTTCCTCTCAGTTCTACTCTACCCTTCCTGTTCTAACCATTCAGCAAGCCCCTCCCACCACATGTGACTTAGGCTTCCATGTGATTTAGCAGGTCACATGGGCCTATTAATGAACAGGAAAGATCTTCCCATTTAAATCACCATTACAGGATAATAAGAGTACCTACCTCCTAGGGCTGTTGTTAAGATCAAATGAAATAATTGTATTTTCCGATGAGATATTTCACATTATCTTCCATTTTTTCATTCTTTTGGTTTTGTTTGGTGATTTCTTGGTTTCTCATAAAGTCATTAGCCTCCATCTGTTCCATTCTAATTTTGAGAGAACTATTTTCTTCAGTGAGCTTTTGAGCCTCTTTTTCCATTTGGCTAATTCTGCTTTTGAAAGCATTCTTCTCCTCATTGGCTTTTTGAACCTCTTTTGCCAATTGAGTGAGCCTATTTTTCAAGGTGTTACTTTCTTCAGCATTTTTTGGGGACTCCTTTAGCAAGGTATTGACCCGTTTTTCATGCTTTTCTTGCATCTCTCTCATTTCTCTTCCCAGTTTTTCCTCCACCTGTCTAACTTGTTTTACAAAATCCATTTTGAGCTCTTCCATGGCCTGAGCCCATTGGATATCTATTTCGGATGTTTGGGATAGAGAGGCCTTGACTTCTATGTCTTTCCCTGATGGTAAGCATTGTTCTTCCTCATCAGAAAGGAAAGGAGGAAATATCTGTTCACCAAGAAAGTAACCTTCCATGGTCTTATTTTTTTTTCCCTTTTCTGGGCATTTTCCCAGCCAGTTACTTGACTTCTGAGATTCCTCTCCATCCCCACCTCACTAGTGCTTGGGGTCTGAGATTCAAATGCTGCTTCCCAGCCTCAGGGCTTTCAGTGGGGGGGCGGGGCTGCTATTCAGTGGGGATTAAGTTCAGGTGCTCAGATGGGGGCAGAGCCGCCTCACAGGGCTCAGTTCCTTCAGGGGGTTTATGTGGAGACCTTCAACAATGGATCTGAGCTCCTGTCTGCTTTGGGAGCTCCTGTCTGCTGCTTCCCCTGCTGTTTCCTTCTGAGGGGGCCTGAGTTATGGAGACAACCCCCCTCCCCTCTCGGCCAGCCCAGAAGTCTCTCTCACTGACCTGTGGAGCCTGTGGGTTGAGGGACCTTCGTGACTGCTGGAGATTCTGTCCCTGAGGCCTGCTCAGATCTGCTCCTCCAGGGGCCATGTGGCCAAGGCAGGGCTGGGCTCTGCTCCGTGTCCAGTGTGTGACGGACCTTTGGTGCATGTTTTTCAGGGCTCTCTGGAACAGAAATCTCCTCCACTCCATTGCTGCACAGCTTCAACTGTTCCAGAATTTGTGGGGAGTTCTTTTTACAGGTAATTAATGGGCTGTGGGTTCGGAGCTAGCATATGTGAATCTTTCTACTCCGCCATCTTGGCTCCTCCCCCTGAAATAATATTTGTAAAGCACTTAGGACAGTGCCTAGCACAAAGTAGGTGTTTAATAATTGTTTCTTTCCTTCCTATTTTCTTTCCTTCTACCTCTGGTCCCTCCACTCAGTTAGGGAATGGTGTGTATTTGAGGGGAGGGTCAATAAATCCAATCTCCGTGTCAAATGAGCTTTGCATTTTTCCATGACTGTCATATAACACACTCTTCCCTAACCCAGCTGTCCCCAACATATATGGGACTAGGTATGAGTGTTGCTAATTCAGAGTAAATCTTTTCCACAACTGGAAAAACAACTCAAAATACTTGCTAATGATGGTGAGTTAGTTACAAGGTATCATCATCTTTATCCTCTTCTTCCTCCTCCTCATTTTTGTATTAAGAGAGGAAAACATAGGATGGAAGAATTGTTGACTTTTTCCAAACCTTAGATCTTTTGATCATTGGACATTTAGTGAGCCATAAATTCATCAGAATTTCAGTGTTTGAAGGGACTGAGTTCCATCAAGTCCAGTCTATACCTGAGTAGAAGTCTCCTCCACAGCACTCCTGACAAATGGTCATCCTGCCGCTGCTTAACAGTTCTAGCAGATGTAACCACAATGAGAGAAGCATTCTCTCTTAAACATGTCAACCTGTTACTTTGATTACCAGGTGTTTTAGGTTTAAACTGAGAAGGATCTTATAAGATCTCAAAAGTTTTCCATAAAAATAAATCAATCAGAATTTATTAAGTACTTATTATATACCGGGCTTTCTTGCTCTCGAAGACCTTACATTCTAATGCAGGGGAAACAACATGTAAATAAAAAGTAATATGTTCGACTTCCTTCCTATAATCTTGACATTTTGGAACTCTTTCCTTACCCCAGAGGGAAACATTCTCTTAAAATGTAATGTGATGATTTGTAGTGAGGTGAATAAAAACCCCCAATAGATCAAGAATTGGTGGGTTAGTTGTCTTTCATGCTTGAGGACCGAAGTGGACCGAAGTGACATCACTATGTTGGGGTCCAGGTACAGCATGTCTTACTGTGGCAAATAAGATCAATATGAACTCATGAAGACTTTACCACAGGTTGGGTTCAAATGTGATAGAACCTTTGCAACTCGTATTTGTCTGATCTGAAGTGAAAAAGAACCAATGGATCAAGAATTAGACCTGAGAGTTCTCTTCCCAGCTCTGCCACCGGTTATGTGACCTTATGTCATGTACCCATGGTTCAGTCACTTCACCTTTATGCAACTCAGAATTTTCTGTAAGATGGATAGTTAGGCTAAGTGATTTAAAAGTTTCCTTCCAGCTCTGATATCCTATGATTCTCTAATGAATTGGGGAAGGGGAGGAGGGTATTCATAAATATTTACTCCTCCTGACTACTAAGATATTAAAACCATTCCTGAATCTCTTTGGTTTTAGAAGTTTCACAGAGAGCTATATTAATCTATAAAGCAACCCCCCCCCCCCCCAAATCAGTTGACCTCAAGGAATTCTAAGTATGGCTGAATGTGGTCCTTATAGATGAACCACCTTTAATGTGTATGAAAAGTGATTAAAAAAAGAAAAGTTAAACGAGAACCAAAAAGATCTGAAAACCCTAGATTCCCTGCATAGGGAAACAGTTTTTTTGGGGGCCATATGTTCTTCTTTGTAATACAAATGTGTCGAAAGAGCAAATATCTGCAAAAATCAACTACAAAGAGAGGTTCTGTGCAAGTTAATGCATCTCCAGCCATCTAGTCATGAGAAAAATTTGGAGTAACCAGCAGTGGGTCCAGCCAGATCCACCCGCCACAGTGATGATAAAAGCCCAGATGCCTCGCTGGGCAGCATGTGTGCAGTGTCCCCAGCAGCAGGGCGTCCGTAGATGGGGAGGAGGGCTGAAGGCAGCAAGTCAGCCATTTCTAAACTGGATATAACCTGTTCAGAATGCTAATGTGCTATGCCTTCAATCCTGTCTGTAGCAGGCAATGGATTTTCTGTAAAGTATGACATTGTGTCCTCCAGGGATTTTTATGCAGTCTTTTGGTTCTTCCCTTTTCCATAGAGGCTACTTTTTCATTTTTCTGAATTTTCTGTAGGCGACCCTTTTGAATTATTTAGTTGAGGAATATATATTTTAACCCAAGGGTTATCTCTTGGAGGGGCATTGTGGTCTAGTAGAAGTAACACTGACTTGAGTCAGAGGACTTGAGTTTAAATTTTGTGCCTGGCAATTAAGTCTGTATGTCCTTAGACATGTCACAACCTCTCTGAGACAAAGTTTCTGTGTGTGTAAAATGAAGGAGCTGGACAAGTTAGTCTCAGGGGTTTGTAACAGCTTAAGGTGGCTCTATGATCCTATGACTGTCCAGGAAGGCTTTTGTTTAAATGTATGAATGAAAACTTTTTTGGGATGTTTCATTTTTATCTTCATCTCCCCAGCAACTGGAATAGTGCCTTGCACATAGTAGGCACTTAACAAATGCTTAATAATTGATTTTAGCGGTTTGTCCATGGACAAACCAAAGAGTAACATGGGCACATACCAATAGTTACAAAGGCTGATGAACTTTCTGTATGTATGTGTGTTATAGCTAAACCCTTAGAACTAGCTAAGGCAATCATTAAGTAGGACAAGAAGAAATAGTAACCATATGAACATTTTCTATACTTTAGCCAAATAACATGGCTAACATCAATATTTAACTGTGGTTATATTTTAGGGACAAGATATTAACATTCATAGCATATTCACATCATTTTCTTGTAAAAAAAGACAAAAACAAAAAAGTCTAGTTTATCTGACATTTTTTAGATTGAAATATATGTTAACCAACACTTTTACACATCTATGTGAATGATATCCATAATGATGACCATTAATCACTGTGAGATTCTGCATTGCCTTCTAAATTACCAAAAACAATGAATTGTATTTAGTGTGTTTTTAGTAGGCAGGTCAGAGTCTCCCCTCCCCTCATCCAATTGACTAAACATTTATTGAGTGCCTACTGTGTGCCAGGTGTTCAATTGTATTTTAATTCTTTGAAAATTTGCAGTTGATGGATGATATATGTAGTAAACAGAATATTTTTATTAACCAGCATACTCCCTTTATAACCACACCATATAAAGAGTTCCTCTTACTCTGACTTTTGTTCCTGTATATAACCACAGGTCCATCCAATCTGCTTTCTTATAATGGTGAAATCAGAGTACTAATTACAAACCCTGAGAATATGGACTCTAACTGTGACAAAATCTGCTATCCAATGCAAACTGGGTGGTGGAGTTCATTTGCTACAGACTGGAGTAAAAAAAAATGTATTTTAGGGTTTCCCACTGTGCACTCATCTCCCGTGCATTTTCAACTCTTTACACATTCCAGTCAAACACTCCCCTTCAGGAAACCTTGAGTCTCTTCAAAGCTTAGATAATCATGTACAGGTTGCCCACTCACACCTGATACTTCTATCCAGCCCTGAACAGAGCTGGCTCTGAATTCATTTGGAGGCCCAGCCTCCCTTCACTCTCCTCAACAATTATAATTTTCTCTGTTCAACAGCAGAACCTTTCTGGGCCTTTGTTGGGTCCACACTTAGGGTTATACTATCACAAAAACCTCCTGGTACTGTTCTGAGGCAAGTCATTTGTTATTAATAGAAGTGGCCTTGGCTTTCTAGGGCTAACATAGAGCCATCGGAGCAGCAGCTCAATTAATTCACCATTAAATAGATCCAAATCTGTTCTGCAACAGCAATCTTAGAAACAGATCGAATGTTTCACATTTGCCACAATTGAGCTGCATAAAGTTTCCTCCATTTGAACTAAAGCAATATGAAAACAGATACTTTAATATATCCACTGACTGGCTCCGCACTAAAAGCCTGATGTAAAGTACCAGGAATGATTTGGTATACATAAAACTCCTATCTCAGCATTGGCCCCTATTTAGCTGCCCCTCCCCCCACTCCCCCTGTATCTCACAGAATCTATCAGACCTGGCAGCAGATGACGATCACGCAACTGAAACATTTTATTTTTCGTGACAATTTTATATCACTTCCAGACTTTAAAACTTTTTCCATTTTACTGAAAATTCTTGGTTTACTTGTTGGCAGATCAAACACTGTTTTTAAGTGCACATATTTTAAAATTAACTGTTCTTTAGACCCAAGTGAACAAAACCTGGTTGGAGAAGCTTTTTACCACTCCCTGCTCTGCCACTCCCAGCCCAGTCTCCCAATAAACCCTTAAATTCTTTGGATGGAATGTCTTTTGTATATGTGGCATAGAGCACAAATCACTAATTTTGAATCGAATGTTCATGAATTATAGGTTATAAATGACATTTACTAATAATACAGGCACGGATATTATCCTTTGTGTTTGAAAGCATCCTTAATAATCTTGCAAAGGAGGTCAATGATATTTTGAAGAGGCGCTGATGAGTTCAGAAAGGCCAAGTCATTTGGGAAGCATCCTAGAACACACATAGTGTAGTAGATGCATCAGTTCCTTTTTTGTATCAGTGTAGCTGATTAATAAGTATTTGCTGAATTGAATTGAACTCTAAGCAATTTCAGGATAGTTCTCTAAAGGCCTCATTGGAATGTGAAATTGTCTGGTTACTTAGAAGGTTCTGGTGCTGATGTTTGTAGCCAGCAACTGTGGCTATATTTGAAAGCTGGTCTGAAGATTTCCTTTCAGTAAATCCATTTTGGGCCATATGTGAATAAAGGGAGAAGTTGCAGATCTATAAGTAGAGCAACCAAGATTTTGCCCCAGGGTTCTAATGTGGCAGGAGGTACAGTTTTCTGTCCTATTTGCCTGCGCCTCATAGCAACTGCCCCTCACCTGGCTCTGAGTCACATCCCTCAGAGCCACATTGCCATGGCTCCTGTCTCCAACCTTACCTCACTACTACATCTTTCATCTCTTATTGAGGGCTGGGGTGAGGGAGGATGTAGAGAGCGGTTATAGAGACTGGGAACTGACAGTCCTCAGGCTGGACTCTAGAGGAATCTGTCCTCTATGGAAACAACCACACCTGTCCTTTGCATGATTTCCTTATCCCCAGCTGAATTTGTCCAGAATATAAGAATACCTATGTCACACCTCTTCAGAAGCTGCTTTTAGTTTCCCTATTTTTAAGATGAGATTGATATCCAGCAGGGTACTGGTAAATGTTTAATTACTGACTCTGAAAAAAAAATTTAACTGAGCATATTTTAAAATTTAGTTGGCGTTATTATCATTTTCTCCATCTCTTTCATAAGTCTAGAGTCTGGACTCTAGACAAAAAAGTTTAAATTGCTTTATTAACATTTTCTCTATTTCTTTCATAAGTCTAAGCTATCAAGAAACAGATGAAGCCTTAGTTTGTAGCATTTGTGGATTTCTAACATGTAAATGCTCACACTGAAAACTGGACAATTGACTAGTCTGTATGAGCTGGCTTCAGTACATCCCCACATGTGTATCTTCTATAGGCTCTTTCAGTTCTACACTTGCTTTACTTTGCTTTATAATCTCTTCAATGGTCAAAATATTTCTGCTGGCATTTGTTTAAGCCTTCCTAATAGAATCCTACATTTCTTGCTTAGAAGTTGTCAGTGAATACCATACCGCTACACTCCCTATTGATAATCTGGCTCTGAAAAAACATCTTGATGGTGGGGACCTTGATCTAACAACTCTTGGCTTAATTTACCTCTGATTTAGCTTTATTAATTTAGTTATCTCTTCTCCAACAATCTTTATTCTGTTGCAATGGAACTGGAATCTCTTACACATTTCCAGCCTACATGTGCTTCTCTAATGTTTAACATACAGAACACTAAAAATTCCATCATCTGTTTTGGTCTTTAGTTAGCTAGCTCTCTCTCTTTTAGATATACTCTCAATTTTTTTTAGCTTGTCATACAAATATAAGGTAAGGATTTTGATGAAATCTTGCGTGTTTGGAATTTTTCTTTCCAGTTTAAAAAAAAAAAAGCAAACAAGCCTAAAATCAAGTAATGGGTGGTATGGAGTAATTCTACTGCTGATTCACATTGAAGTAAGTCAGTAGTAAAAACAGTTCAAAAATAGCTCATCTAATGTTAGAACATAGGATATTTCAAGGAATCATTGATCTAGAGCTGGAAGGGACTTCAGAGACCATGTTCCAACAACATGCCCCAAGATGTACCTTGGGAAGGCAAGATTGTCCTCCTTGACCACTCTTGTGTATGATATTGCCAAATAATAAATAAAAGACACATCAATAACTTTTGGAGACAAATCTTTTACAGAGCTTTTAGATTTCCATAGGAAACAAAAAATACAAGCTCTTTTTTAACTTGTTGAGGAAGAGACTTGAGTACTTCCTGGAATTGCCAGTTTTCCCCTTCAAATATTATCCTCCTATTCATACACTTCTATCTTCCCTGCCAACAGATGCTTTCAAAGCATTTAGCTTAAGGTCACCGAACCATTAGGACTCTGAATGCAGCTAACAGCATCATCTTCCTTTGAGATGAACTTCAGCAAGGCTTCACTATTGTGCAAGTCTCTTTTACATTCAATTAATTTTTTTTTCCTTTTGCTTTAAAGTCACTTTCTTGTGGCCTTCCCCTGTTCTCTTCCCCCCAAAAAAGAGCTCAGGGGAAGATGTTTACACTGGAGCCAGGAGCCAAAGGAAGAGAGAGAGAGAGAGAGAGAGAGAGAGAGAGAGAGAGAGAGAGAGAGAGAGAGAGAGAGAGAGAGAGAGAGAGGGAGGGATGGAAGGAGGGAGGGAGGGAGGGAGAGGGAGAGGGAGACAGAGAGACAGAGACAGAGAAGTGGAAGGAACCGCTGGTGTGAAAGCTGACAATATCATATAAGGTCGTGTAGAGGAGTTTATTTTAGAATCTCATCCTGGCATTCTACTGTTTGTGTTCGGTCTAGCAATAAGAAAATATTCCAGAAGAAAGTAAGGTGTCCTAAGTACATGAGTGTTCATCCTTATAAAGCATGCAATATCCACGGTGTGTTTGAATTTATAGGCTTAAGAGAACAGTGATGAAGGAGGAGAGAGAAGGGATTTTTAAACACCTTTTTGGAATGGTTTCTATTCCTTGCTGTCACATCTCCAATTATTCTTTTCCTTTGAATGCTTAGTCTTTCTTTTAGTTTCCTGGTACAGGTGGCTGCCATTTGTAGCACCATCAATTTTGCTGCCCCCTTTTAAGGCAGCTATTATTTATGCCAGTTCCTGCTTTTCCTTCTTTTGATTCATCTGGACAAGAACAGCTACAAAACATTTTAAACTCCTTGAGATAAAGGTTAACTCTCAGGATCACATGGTATCATGCATAGCCTCCAAACAAACGATTTGGGTCTGCTGCCGCCACCCCACTTTGGGGAATTGTATCTTTCATGTGTATTTCATTCGGGTCACTCCTTGAAGATTGAAGAAATGTGAGCGTGGCTTTAAAGTGGAATTCGGTGTCTGGCCAGTGAGAAAATGCTCTGCTGTGCTCGATAAGGTGAATTCTGTGGTCTTTATTACCTGTCCCAGGTCCTTGGAGGAGCGAAACACAACAATGCAAAACAAAAAACCCCAAACAAACAAATAAAGATAAAAAGTTAAAAAGAATGTGCGAAACAAATCATTATGCATAAGATTGTATTAATTGATGTTGCATATATTAATCTTTCTAATCATCTGGTTTGAAGTTTGTACATTAGAATTAATGGCAGGCCTGGTAGCCTGTGTGTTAAGCCATAAATTACCACTCCTTGTCTTGGCATTGAAAGAGATTACTTAGCCATTCACAATTTACCATGGGATGTTCTCCAGATGTGTGGCATCTGAAGTTCTCTGTCCTCGCTCCACTAGAGTGAGCTGGCCTCTTGTCGAGGAAACAAAGACCTGGAAAATATATACATCAAATGTTAAAACATGCAGGCCCACAGACAATGTTAAGATGCCTTTATACTTTCCCTTAGACCATCCGAGGTCCTTAACAATACTCCCAGTGTTGGAGCAAGTGGCATTGCTGGCCTTGCCCTCCTGAATCTCTAATTTTATGCTAATCCTTGAATTGTTGAGGGAGCCGTCCACTTTCAGCTGGCTCACTCTGTCTTTTGAGGTACCTAAATGATGTTACAACTTGGAAATCCCCTAGATGTGTGCAATTGTGTCTTTAAATAGCCGTGGGCCTTTCGCTATGCAGAAAAGATGCGGCCAGTACTGCAAGCTGGCCTGAATTCTGGATTTCTGAGTGACTGAAAAAATACGGTCATTAAGACTGTTACAACTAATCCAATTTCACATCAGCTCAAGCTTGATGTAAAAGGCAATGTTGAACCTGTAGCTGAACCCAATCTTTTTCTGAATAACAACCTAGACCTCTAATGCATTATCTAAACTTTTTTTTTTAGAAGGGGGTGGTTGATTGTTTGCAAAATATCTTTGGGTTGCCATTAGTTTGGGTTTAATCCTTCAGAAATATTTAGCGCTCCAGGGCCTATTCAACAGTTCAGAAAAAAATGGCTCATCATCTTAGCTTAGTTTGGTTGGGGCCAAAGTATGTGTACTTAGGCCCCTCCCTTATTTTTTTTTCAGGTTCACTATCAGACCAGACAGCCCTGTCAATTCCAAATGACATTCTTTTTTCAAACTATTGATCTCTGTTGCTCTTCCAAATCCTTTAGTATTGGCTCTTAGGATTACTATAATGCTATAATCATTCTGTTAAAGATTCAGATTTGTGGTAGGCTAAGAGATGGGAACATCAAAAGGAGAGCAATGCCCTTGAAGCGATCAATTTTTACTCATCAAACACAAATGCTGAGAGGCTGCTTTCAGCTAATAATTTATAACTGAATTAATGACACATGGCCTCCTTCAGGAATGGCCAGGCTCTTTTTCTCTTGGATTTTCTTCTTTGCTTCCCCTCTGTGGAGAGGCATTGGCATCCAGCTCATAGGTGACCTGATGTGTGACTCAGTTTCTTTTTACTCAGAAGTGTCTAAAACCAAAAATCTCCCCTGGTCCTCAGTTCCCTCATTTGCAAAATGAGGAGATTAGAGTACGTGACTTTTGAAGACCCTTGTGACTCTAGATCTGTGATCCTATAATTATGGCACTTTCATAATTACTGTATATATTTTGATGTTTCATTATTAATATGTTATTAGTCAGCATTTACGTAGAATTTAAACATTTGTAAAATGCTTTATGCATGTGATTTGCCCAGGGTCACATAGCTAGTGGTTACTTCAGGCTGGATTTGAACTCATCTCTAATCACTGAACCACCTGTCTATTACAAGGTACACAAATTCATGAATATCAAGAAAAATATATGCCAAAGACCCCCCTCCCCAAGCTATTTTGATTATATTTCTCACTCATCGTACTCTCTGTCCCTTTACTGTAGTGAGAAAGTCTGTATTTATATTTTGCTCAGCAACGCAAAGAAGTCTTTATCTGGTAAACAATGGAAACAGCTCCATGTTCCTTATGTACAACTTAGGGAGGTTTAGAATTAATTGCAAGGATAGGCAAGAAGAAGGAAATAAATGAAATATGAATTTGACAGCAGGACAGAATAGAGAAGAAGGGGAATTAGGTAATGGAGGATATTATTTATATAGAGCACAATAAAATATTTCACACACATGAATTTGAACTTTGTTAATGTATTTAATTTTTTTCTGCTATGTTGGCTACTAATAGCAACTCATCTGGAATATTCAGTCTTTCAGAGTTGTCTGGAATACTGAGAAATTGAATGATTTGTTCATGGTCACAAAGCTAGTACAGTTGTCAGACATGACTGAACACATGTCTTCATGATTCCAAGACTGGTCTTCTATCTACTGTGCCATATTTTGAAGCATGTTATGAAATAATATACAAATTATTTATTTTTCTTATTCATTAGAATATAAACCCCATTTGGACACATACCTGGCAATATTTTGCTAGTTTAGCTTGTTAATATAAATACTTGAAAGTAACCAACCTGCATTTCTTTTAAAATATTTTATATTTCAGCCTTTCATTAATTCAGATTGACATTCTCCTACTTAATCTACATGAGTAAATGTTTGCTGTGTTTGAAACTGTGCTCATTTCTCTTCTCTTTATATAAATGCTTGATTCAAGCCATTTACCATGCCTAATACACGATCATAAATATTTTTTGAATTGAATTTATTTAAATTTTGTTAACTTGATATTTTTTTTTCTTTTCATGTAGACTCAGAAAATCTCTCTCCTTTGGTAATCCAATGAATCATCCATGATCTCAGAGTACTAATGATGTGACATATACTATTCATTTCATAATAGAGACTTGACAGATCTAGGGTACAAAATTACATTTATATCTAATCTATGTATGTATATACACATATCTATCCATCTAGCACCAATTAGGAAATTTGTTTTGATTATGCATATTGGTTAGAAATAAGTTATTTTTTTTAATAGCATTGGAGGTAGAAGGGAGAGAAAATAAATTTAACTTTTTTTTTAATTAAGAGGTGAGGGAATGCTAATGATATGGAATATTGCATCCACTTTCAAATGAGGTCACTGTATTGTTTCATTGTTCAGTCATTTCAGTCATGTCCAAGTCTTTGTGATCCCATTTTGGGGTTTTCTTGGCAAAGATTCTGGAATGGTTTGCCATTTCCTTCTCCAGCTCATTTTACACATTAGGAAACTGAGACAAACACAGTTAAGTGAATTGCCCAAGATCACACAGCTATTGTTTGATGCCAGATTTGAATTTAGGAAGATGAGTCTTCCCTACTCTAGGCCCAGCAGTCTCTCCAATTTGACACCTGTATTGTTAATTTTGCTTAATTGTTATGCTTCATTACAAAATATCTCTTACAGTAATCTATAAATGTTTGGGAATGTAAAAAACAAAACTGATACAATTTTTAAAACATTTAAAAGAGATAATTCAATGAATCCAAGATTATGTAGATATCTCCTTCATTAGTACAGAGACATTAGTACTCATTTGTGCCTTACCTTGTACAATTCTTATCCATGTCTTTCCACAAATCTTTTATGGGGGATCTGTGCAACACATTGAATCTTTTAATATTTTGTGAGTTTGAGCTCTCTAGTTATTTGACATATACAATTCCTGCTGCTATAAAGAGCTATCCTTAAAAAACCTTTACTTGACTCTGCCATACCTTCAAGTTAATATTGTTTTTTTCCTTCCTTTCGTTGCCAAGCTTTCAGAGTCTAAAGTGTCCATTTCCTCATTACACTCTCTTTTTTCCACTAGTTACAATTGTCACTCATCTGAACCTGTCTCCATAGTTAATGGTAATCTCTTAACTGCTAAATCCAACGTCCATTTCTCAGTTCTTTTCTTATTTGATCTCTTTGCAGTTTCTGACATTTTTGGTCACATTTTCCTCCTTGACACTCTCCTTTTGTGGCTCTATGAAACAGCTCTTTCCTATTTCTCTTCTACCTGTCTGACAAGCGGTTTTCAGTATCCTTTGCCTATTAATCAGCCACCTCTATTCTCAGTGTGAAGGTTATTAAAAATTCTTTAGTGGATCCTCTCCTCTTCTCTCCCCTTCTCTCCTTTTCTAGCCCTCCCCTCCCCTCTCCTTTCTTCCCTACCAGTTATCATCTCCATGAATGAATGAGCTCCTAGAGTTTATATATTCATTCCTAATCACCCATTTGAAATCTAATCACATTTTAAATGGCTTGCTTGATAATTCAACTCGGATGTTCCATATATATTCAACCTCAACATGTTCACAACAAGACTAGCGAGCAAATAAAACCACTTCTACAACTTGTCTTTTCAGTTGTGTTGTTGTTTAGTTCCTTCAGTCATATCTGGCTCTTTGTGACCCCATTTAGGGTTTTCTTGGCAAATATACTGGAGTGGTTTGCCATTTACTTCTCTAACTTATTTTACAGATTAGAAAACAGGAAAACAGAATGAAGTGATTTGCCCAAAGTCACACAGCTTGTGTCTGATTGAACTCAGGTCTTCCTGACTCAGCCTGAGTACTCTATCCAGTATGCCACCTGGCTGTCCATATTTCCAGATTTCATAGCCATCCTTAATTCTTTTCTCTTTCATGTTTCTTCACAGCACTCTAAGTCTTGTTGACAAATTTCCAGCCCAAGACAACCTGGAAGGTCAACAGGAAAGGTCTGTGGCACCAAGTTGAGAGAGGAGTGCAGTCCAGTGCACGTTGTGTCAGCACATATCCTGGAGCAGGCTTCAAAGGACTGAATCACTGACAGCAGTGGCAGTTTCCAGACTTCTCGGCTCACAGATGCCAAAGGCAAATTAGGAGGTCAGTAGGATCTGTTGGACCTAGGTGAGAGAGGAGCACAGTTCAGCCCTGGACCCATTCCAAGCCCAGTTCTAGCAAACCAGGAGCAGGCTTTGTGAATCACTGAATCAGCAGCTATAGTGACTGTTTCTGGAGCTCTCAGCCCACAGATGATAAAGGATCAAACAACTGGGCGGAAGGAGATTACAGGCGTCTCTTTGCTGCCACTAAGGTGGGACTCTGTTGCTTTGCCCATACTTGGATCTGGGTCACAGTACCGGGTAGTGGTCCTGGGGCAAAGAGGAGAACTAGCATAGCACAGCTTGTGGCAGCAGTGGAGGGAGGACCTTCCTCACAGTTCCAGTGCAGAAATGAGTGCTTGTGGTCATTCGTAGACCAGAGTACAGGCCAGGAGAGAAGTAAATACCTCTCCTTAGGTCATATACCTTGGAAGAAGTGAAAACTTACAGGTCCCTAAAAGTATCTCTAAAAACAGCTGCATAAAACCCTTAAAGCTTGAGTCAGTACACCCTCCACACTGAAGCAGAGCCCTATCTTAACAAAGAGTTAAAAAAGTCAAGTAACAGCTGGGAAAATGAGCAAAATGGAAAAAACTCTGATTATAGAAAAATGCTTTGGAGATAAGGAAGATCATAACACACTTCTTAGAAGGAGACAACAAAGTCAAAGCTTCTACAGGCAATGACTCCAAGAAAAATATGAATTGGTCTTAGGCCATGGAAGAACTCAAAAAGGATTTTGAAACTCAAGTAAGAGAAATAGAGAAAAAATTGGGAAGAGAAATGAGAGTGATGCAAGAAAATCATGAAGAACAAGTCAATAGCTTGCTAAAGAAGATCCAAAAAATACTGAAGAAAATAGCACCTTAAAAATAGACTAGATAAAATGGCAACAGAGATCCAAAAAGCCAATGAGAAGAATGCCTTAAAAGCTGAATTGGAAAAGGAGGTCCAAAAGCTCACTGAAGAAAACAATTACTTAAAAATTAGAATGGAACATATGGAACCTAACAACTCTATGAGAAAGCAAGAAATTACAAAACAAAGCTAAAGAAATGAAAAAAGAATGAAATCTCCCATTGGAAAAACAACTGACTTGGAAAATAGATCCAGGAGAGATAATTAAAAAATTATTGGACTACCTGAAAGCCATAATCAAAAAGGAGCCTAGACAACATCTTTCAAGAAAGTCTCAAGGAAAACTGCCCTGATATTCTGGAACCAGAGGGGAAAACAGAAATGGAAAGACTCCACCAATCACTTCCTGAAAGAGGTCCCCAAATGAAAACTCCCAGAAATATTGTAGCCAAATATTCCAGAGTTCCCAGGTCAAGGAAAAAATAATGCAAGCAGTGAGAAAGAAACAATTCAAGTATTGTGGAAACACAATCAAGATAATGCAAGATTTAGCAGTTTCTACATTAAGGGATCATAGAACTTAGAATATGATATTCCAGAGAATCACCTACCCAGCAAAACTGAAGGGGAAAAAATGGACATTCAGTGAAATAGAGGACTTTTCACGCATTCTTGATGAAAAGACCACAGCTAAATAGAAAATTTGACTTTCAAATACAAGAGTCAAGAGAAGCATGAAAAGGTAAACATTAAAGAGAAATCAAAGGGACTTACTAAAGTTGAACTGTTTATATTCCTACACAGAAAGATGATATTTGCAACTCATAAGACTTCTCTTATTATTAGGGTAGTTAGAAAGAATATATATAGACAAAGGGCACAGGTGTGAGCTGAATATGAAGGAATGATATCTAAAAAATAAAATTAAGGGGTGAGAGAGAGGAATGTCCTGGAAGAAAGACAAAAGGAGTGTTAGAATGGTACACATAAAAGAGGCAAGAAAAAGCTTTTACAGTGGAGGGGAAGAGGGAGGAGGTGAGAGTGGATGAGTGAACCTTACTCTAACCATGAGTACGCCAGCATAGTTCTGAATCACAATGTAGAAGGCAGAAGAAAAAATTTATTCAGATACCAGAAAACCAAATCCTAGCAACAGAAAGTCAAATCTGTCTTAGTAACCAAGAAGTCAACATACATTAGCATAGCAGGGTGTAAAACCATTCCCTATTCTCCCACCCCGTGCTGGGGTCTTTCCACAAACAAACAAACAAATACTCAATAGCCTAGCTGTGCCTGCCTGTCTGTGTCCTCTCTCCCTAACTGCTCTCACCAACTTCCTGTCAGTTCTGCCCCACCCTTCCTAATCTATCCAAGGTCCTCCCACCACATGTGATTTAGGCAGGTCACATGGACCTATTCATGAATGGGAAAGATCTTCTCACTTAAATGATCATACACTAATATGTTTTATTTTGCCTAAGCATACATTTTTGTAATAAAGGATTGCTTCTACTATGAAAAGGAAATTAGGGGTGATGGTAAAATGGGTTGGTAGATAGCAATAGACATGGGAAAAATAAAAAGTTATATTTTATTCATTGAAGTTGATTTAATTGTAAGAGGTTGCTGAGTTTGATATTCAACACTGAACTTTCAATAAAAATGTGATTAAAATATATGAATAAGTATCAAGACTGTCTTTCATGAAAAAACAAGAGGACTGGGCCTAGAATAAGGAAGACTCATCTCCCTGAGTTCAAATCTGGTCTCAGACACTTATTAGTTGTGTGACCCTGGTCAAGTCACTCAGTCGTATTTGCCTTATTTTCCTCATCTGTAAAATGAGCTTGAGAGGAAAATGGCAAACCACTCTAGTATCTGCCAAGAAACCCCCAAATGGGATCACAGAGTTGGACATGACTGAAATGACTGAATAAAAATCAATCAACAAGTTTTATTAAGCACCTACTTGTGTGCCAGATTCTGGTAATACAAAAATGAAACAATCCCTACATCCACAGAGCTTACATTTTGAGGATCAACAATGTGTACATACACTGGGTGTTCCAAAAGTTTTAGTGCAATTGTAAATTTTTGTTAAAGCTTTTTGTTAAAACTTAATTTTACTAAAGCTTTTGGACACTTTGTACATGTAGAATAAATATATACTGGAGAGAGAGAGAGAGAGAGAGAGAGAGAGAGAGAGAGAGAGAGAGAGAGAGAGAGAGAGAGAGAGAGAGAGAGAGAGAGAGAGAGAGAGAGAGAAAGACACAGAGACAGAGGCAGAGAGAGAGAGGGAGAGACAGATACAGACAGAGAGAGGGAAATGGAGACAGAGAGAGGAGCCAAAGACAGAACACTTGGACTTGGAGAATACCTACCACGAGGGATAATGATATGAATGATGAACCAGCAAAGGGGACTAACACAGAGAAGTCATGCAGGTAGGAAGAGTAACTGTAATCTCTGTGTATGTTGTTTTCCTGATTTTGCCTATTTCACTTTGTATCAGTTCATATGTTCTTCATTTCATCAGTTCTTCCCATGCCTCTGTATATTTTTCAAATTTGTTTCTTACAATGCAATAATATTCTTTCATATCTGTACACCGCTATATCTTTAGTCATTTCTCCAATCAATATGTATCTATTTTGTTTCCAGTTCTTTGATGCTGGAAATGTGCATATATATGACTTTCCTTCCTGTCTGTGATTTCTTTAGGGGTAGATGCCTTGCAATGGAATTGTTGGATTAAAGATCATGGGTGTTTTAATCCCTGCCTTAACATGATTTCAAATTGCTTTCCAGAATACTTTTAATTCTAATTCACTCCCTAGGTCCACTACCAATGTATTAATGTACTTGTATTTTTACAAGTACATTTTATTCCTCACAGTAGCTGCTCCCTTATCACCATCCCCTGCCCCCAGTCTTTGCCAAGTACCATCCTTTGCTGATATGAGAGAAAATCTCAAGAGTTCCTTTGATTTATATTTCTCCTGTTATCGGAGAATTTGAAGCAGCCCTTCAAATAGCTATTAATAGTTTGCAAATATTCATATAAGAATCTTTTGTTCATATGATATTATTATATCTTTTGAAAAAATGGTTTTTGATGTTATATGTTAGTCTAATTTCCCCAACTAACTGATTTTTGGATATCATCAAGTAAAAATTTTGAAAGGAATTTATGCCAGGTAGAAAACATTTTAAAATTGGGTGTTTGGGAATTTTCCCATCATCACTATGTGTTTGGTTTTTTTTGTTTGTTTGTTTGTTTTGCTGAAAATAATGCAGGTGTATAAAGAATAAAGATTTTTATGTGTACACCTAAAAAATTTAAAATAGAATTTTCAACATTTAAAAAATCTTAAAAGGAAGAACTTAGTGGATTTAGAACCCATTTTCAAAATACAAAAGTAGTCCAACTTCTCTGGATTAGTTTGCAAAAATAATTGATTGCCATCAGGGAAAGACAGAAATTTACTAGCTGTGCTTGGCATGTAGTAAGCACTTAATAAATCCTTATTCCTTCACTAATAGATAGTGAAAATCAAAGACAAAAAGAGGATATGGGTCAGTCACACAGTAAGATTGAGAGGGAAAAATGGACAAAATGGGAAGGGCTTTCTTGGCTATTCTATCATTTTACCATTGTTTTATCCCCATGGTTTCCTATTCCTATCCCCTATCCTTGTAAAATCAGTGTTGATGCCCTGCTTCCAAACCTCAACCTCACTAATCCTGGAAACTAGACACTACTAGAGGTGTTTGATGAAATGCAAATATTCAAACTTTTATTGTCTCGAAGTTATTTTTATAAGGCTCTCCACACACAGAGACAGCTCCTCTGCAGTTGCCCATTGATTTCCAGTACTACTGGGAGGAAGTAACATCTTGAAGACCTTTGTTTGCCTGAGTTTCACAGTGTTGTCTTCCTTAATCTTTGTAAACCCAGATCCATCTAGCGATGGCAGAATGTTTGTTATCTTTCGGGTCATGTGATATTTATCTAGCTGGGGTAGTGATACTGTTGATATTTGAAAACAAAGATGAATTTCACTAGTGTTGCAGTCACCTGGCACCTTTTTGCAGGTGTCTGAGGGGAGGGGGAGAAGTTTCTTTAGAATAAATTGGCTATTATCTTTTTATAAGGGTCTAATTTGCTATTTGGTTGCTAATGGCATTTAAAACTAGCATATCTTGTACACACACACACACACATGCATGGGCACACAAGTGTTCAAACACTCAAATGCACAGGTGATAGAAAGAAAAACAGAAAGATGGACAGACAGAGGCTGTGTGCTATCATGGAATCCTATGAAATACTAAATGGGAACTACCTTCACAAACTGATGGATAATGTATTAATTAAAGGAGAGGCAAAAATAAGGGCAGGTGTTTTCCCTCTTCAAAGTAAAACTTCCCTGATTAACCATTCAGAACACAAATACACAGTATACCCACAAAAGCTACAAAATTCACAGTTACAAAATGTATGAAGAGTTTTTCCCTGTAGCACAAAATATAAACTAAACATTGGAGTGCCAAATCAATGTGAAATTACATTGAACAAAATTGCAAAATGCTCACTAGTTGCAGTAAGTGTGTCCAGTTGGAAAAAAGGTAGCCGGACTTTAGAGAACATTTGTATTACATAGAAAGACACGGAGAGTGTCGACTGCCCAGACACAACATGATTACCCCAGATTCTCCTCTTTTGCTTCTTTGTCTGTGGAAGGCCCAGAGGAAACAGAACAAATTCATTAGCATGGTAACTTAATCAGGTAACATATATGTATCTGTATACATATATATTTAAATCAAGCTAAAATATACCACATTTAGATGAACAATGTGGTGAATTTCTTCTGGGCTCTCACATCTTATTAGAAACATTTTTGTCATTCAGGTTTTCTTTTGTGGGGGAGAGTTGAAAAGCTTTTAGAAGATAAAAATTGCATTAAAAATGTTCGGAGGATGGAAGCAATTTCTCTATCCTGGTTTTCAACCTCTTTGTTCACAGTAAATAAAAATATAGGATTCTGTTCAGAAAAACCCTCCAGTGAATTTATTTACAAACACATAAATGCTTAAGACTATTTTTTTTTGGTTGAGGAGACAGTGAAGTGAACCCAAATAAATTTTGACAAGTGTTATTCTATCTATCAGTCTATCTGTCTATCATCTATCTATCTATCTATCTATCTATCTATCTATCTATCTATCTATCTCCCTTCCTCTCTATTTAATCTATGTATCTCTATATGTCGATATAGATATAAGCCCACATTCTGGCTATGTACATACATTTATGCTTTGGAATAGCCCTAGTTAAAATTGTGAATGATAAAATGCTATCTTATGTAATGACATTAGGGAATGATTCCTGTAGGGGGCAACGTGGGGTGTAGTCAAACTATATCTTGGGACCAAAATGTCAGTGGGAGAAGGAGTTGACATAAGGCTCTTTTGAGCTTACATAAGCTACAGTGTCTTAGGTGCTTTTTCAAAAGTGTGTTTACCTTCTCAAATATCCCGTTCTTCTCAAGGCAGTTACAACAGTAGCTGGTATTTATAAGGTACTTTCAGATTTATAATATGCTTTAAAGGAAATCTCATTTGATACTCATAATGGCCTGATGAGGTACAGGAGATGCAACTATTATCTCCATTTTACAAATGAGGAAACTGAGGCTTAGAGAAAGGAAAAGACTGACAGAATCATACAGCTAGTTAGTAATCATTTATTGAGCACTGGTGTCTTGCAACTGGACTCCAATGACTCTAGAAGGAAGAATGAGGATAATGGATGTGTACACAGCATTGCCTCACTTAAATTCAATTCACTTTCAAGTCAAGACATCATCCCCCTGATCCTCTTCTAGAATGAAGGATAAACAATTTATTAAGCAACTACTATGTTCTAAGGTACTGTGTTAAGTACTGGGTGTTCAAAGAAAGAGCATTTCTATTTTCAAGGAGCTCACAGTCTAACTTTTTTTTTGGGGGGGTCAGACAACATAAAAACAACTACGTATAAGCAAGATATATAAAGAAGAAACTGGAGATATTACAACAACCACAAAAGTAGGACATTAACATTAAGGGGTATCAAGAGAGGCTCTTGTAGAAGGTGAGATTTTAGCTAGGACTAAATGGAAGCTAGTAAGTGCTTAACATGGGATATGAGCCCAAGTTTTCTTGCTTCCAAGTCCATTGCTCTGCTTTCTGACCTTTCCCTAGGACAGTGCTAATGTCTTTCTAGTTTAGATATATACATACATGTACACATGATATATACATAGGTATGTATTAGATAGATGGATAGATAGAACACTTACTACATGCTAGAAACTGTCCTAAGCACGGGAGATACAAATACAAGCAAACAAGACAATCCTTATCCTCACTTATCTTACATTCAAATGGGGGGAAGAAACATTAAAAGGAGCTAGAAAAGAGGTAGGGGCAATATGGGGAAGTCTCACAAGTCAGGGGCAGGGAGCTGGGAGAGAAATGAGCATGGATGGTGTAGACATTTCATGAAATAGTCTTTGATGGGAATTTGTCAATAAGAAGATGGAGGTTGCAGGGGTGAATTGATAAGTTGTATCTCATCCCTCTCCTCTGCTGTGTTTCAACATTTTGATTAATAACCTTAAAACCTAGAGAGAAAAAAATTATTTCTTTAGAATTCTCTACCTGTTCCTCTACATAAAATTCTCTTGAATTAGAATTAGATGATTAAGTAATTTAGGTCTTCAAGGTCTATAGAGAATCCTGGGATGAACTATTTCTGTGTTGTTTTTTTTCTATATTCCCTTTGTCCTGCTGTATCCTGTAGTCCATCTGGGAATAGCCGAACATAGTACAAGTCAATCAGCATGTTCCCTTTTTATTTTTAAATTTTTCTCTGATTTTTTCAATTAGCAAAAATATGCCTTCTCACTCTCCTTTCTCAATCCTTCCAACCTGAGAACTAAAGAAAAACAAATCCTGTTACAAACATGCATAATTAATCAAAAAAATTTTCCACATTGACCATGTCCAAAAGTTTTTTGGCCTCAATCTGTACCCCAAGTCTTTCAATTTTGTATTAGAAAGTCAGCAGCACATTTCATCAGTAGTTGTCTGGAATTGTAGCTGATTAGAGTCCTGAGATGGAGAAGCTAGGTGATGAAATGGAAAGACTTCTGGGCAGGAAGTCAGGAAGGCTCATCTTCCTGAGTTCGAATCTGACCTCAGACACTTACTGAGCTGCATGATCCTTGGCAAGTCCCTTAACCATGTTTGCCTCAAGTTTCCTCATCTGTAAAAATAAACTGGAGAAGGAAATAGCAAAACACTCCAGTATCTTTGCTAAGAAAACCCCAATGAGGTAGCAAAGAGTTGGACACAACAGAAAAATGATTTAATGACTGCAACAAAATATCACTGAATTCCTAATTTTTCCAAAGCTGTCTGCCTTTATCATATTACTGTCATTGTATAAATTGTTCTCCTGGTTCTGTGCACTTCACTCAATATCAGATCATACATGTCTTCCAAGTTTTTCTTGAAAACATTCCCTTCATCATTTATTACTGCCCAATAGTATTCCATTACATATATATAGAGACCCCCTCTGATTTCCATTATTTATTACCTCAAAGGAAATAGGAATATTATTGTGCATCTTTAGAGTTTAGTTTGTTTACAACTAGTCCCTCCCTTAATATTTCCTCTTTCTAATTCCCTGTTCCCCCTACTCCCTTTTCCCTCTTATTTCTGAATGATAGGCATTTCTGTAACCAACTCTCTGTGTGTGTGTGTGTGTGTGTGTGTTCCTTCATGTATTCTTCCTTTTTTAACCAGTTCAGAATGATATTGAAGAGTCAGCTATTCCTTCCACCCCTTCCCCTTTCTTGTATAACTGTCTACTCTAATTATGTGAAATAATTTTCCCTAACCTTCTTTTCCTTCCCCTTGTCCCACCCCCAGTGTATTCCTCTTCCTCTCCATTCTTTTTTTAAGATGATGAAGACATAATAAGATCACTATAGGCCTTGTCTAATTAGACTCTTTCTATAATCCCTGATGATGATAGGGCTCAGAGAAGGCATATGTATGTATCATCTTCCTATGTCAGAATGTAAGCAGTTTATCCTTGTTTAATCTTGTTCAGCTTTTCATTCAATATTTTAAAAATAAACTTTTATTGATTTCTTCAGATGTTTTCATCATCATAGTTATCTTCAGTAACCCTTTCACTACCCCTACCAGAGAGCCCTCCCATGTAATAAATATCTTTGAAAGACAAGAAAAGAAAAAAAAAGAAAAAAATCAGCCCACCATCAAGATATCAAAAAATTTCAAAAAATATGTGAATGTATGAAATTCTCACTTTTACAAAAGGGTAGTTTGGGTATGTCCTATCATATCTCATCATTCGTTCAAGTCATGTTTGATCTTAACAACTTTGTTACATTTGATTTTGATTTTTTGGTACACTTTTTTTTTTACATTGTTATAGGTATTGTGCATATTATTTTCTTCAACTAACCAATGAACAAATATTCATTAAGTACTTACTGTGTCCCAGGCACTGTACTAAACACTGACTCTGGTCACTTGACTCTTCATCAGTTCATGTATGCTTTCCCTAATTCTTTGCAGTCACCACACACACTCTTCAAAAATTTATTTATTTATTTGTTTTTAGATTTCGACATTCATTTTCAGAAAATTTTGAGTTCCAATTTTTCTTCCCATCTCTCCCTTCCCCCACCCCATAATACTTTGTATTCTGATTACTCCTTCCCTCATTGTACCCTCCCTTCTGTCGCACCCCACCCTTCCTTTATCCCCATCTTCTCTCTTTTCTTGCAGGGTAAGATAAATTTCCATACCCCATTACCTGTGTTTCTTATTTCCCAATTATATGCAATAATTCTCAACATTTGTTTCTAATACTTTGAATTCCAGCTTCTCTCTCTCCCTCCTTCCCTATCCATCCCCGCTGAGAAGGCAAGCAATTCAATACAGGCTGTATATGTGTTGTTTTGCAAAAGACTTCCATAATACTCATGTTGTGTAATACTATCTATATTGCTCTATATGTCCCTTTTTAAATCTCTCATTTGACCTTGTCCCTTCCCAAAAGTGTTTACTTCTAGTTACTCGCTTCTCCCATTTGCCCTCCCTTCTATCATCCCCCTCACCCCTCTTTTCCCCTCCTCTCTTATTTTCCTGTAGTGTAAGACAGATTTTCATACCAAATTTAGTGAGAATGTTATTCTCTCCTTAAGTCATATGTGAAGAGAGTAAGCTTCACTTTTCCCCTCTCACCTTTTCCCTTTTCTCCTCCATCTCTTTTCTTAGTTGTAGCCTGCCCTATTCCATTTCTCCCTTTCTCCTTCCAGTATTTTCTGCCCTTATCCTTTAACTTTTATTTATTTTTTATGGATATCATCTCTTCTGATTCAACTCAACCTGCACTCTCTGTCTATATATGGGTGTGTATATGTGTGAGTATGTAATCCCTCAACCTACCCAAATACTGAGAAAAGTCTTAAGAGTTACAGATATTATCTTTCCATGTAGGAATGTAAACAGTTCAGCTTTAGAAAGTCTTTTATGATTTCTGTTTCCTGTTACCTTTTCATGTTTCTCTTGATTCTTGTGTTTGAAAGTCAAATTTTCTATTCAGTTCTGGTTTTTTCATCATGAAGGTTTGAAAGTCCTCTATATCATTGAATGACCATTTATTCCCTTGAAGTATTATACGCAGTTTTGCTGGTAGGTGATTCTTGGCTTTAATCCCAATTCCTTTGACTTCTGGAATATCCTATTCAAGCCCTTTGATTCCTTAATGGAGAAGCTGCCAGATCTTGTGTTATCCTGACATTTCCACAATACTCAAATTGTTTCTTTCTAGCTGCTTACAACATTTTCTCCTTGACCTGGGAACTCTGGCATTTGGGCACAATATTCCTAGGAGTTTCTGCTTTTGGATCTCTTTCAGGAGGTGACTGGTGGATTCTTTCAATATTTATTTTGCCCTCTGATTCTAGAATATCAGGGCAGTTTTCCTTGATAATTTCATGGAAGATAATGTCTAGGCTCTTTTTTTGATCATGGCTTTCAGGTAGTCCCATAATTTTTAAATTGTCTCTCCTGGATCTATTTTCTTGGTCAATTGTTTTTCCACTGAGATGTTTCACCTTATCTTCTATTTTTTCTTTCTTTTGGTTTTGTTTTCTAGCTTCTTGGTTTATCTCATAGTCATTAGCTTCCCTGAACTCAGTTCTCTCTTTTAAAGAGCTATTTTGTTCAGTGGGCTTTTGAACCTTCTCCATTTGGCTAATTCTGCTTTTTAAAGCCTCCTTCTCCTCAGTGGCTTTTTGGACCTCTTCTTCCAATTAAGTTCACCTCTTTTTAATGGTGTTATTTTCCTCAGCATTTTTTTGGTTCTCCTTTAGCAGGCTGGTGACATGCTTTTCAAGCTCTTCTATGGTCTAAACTCATTTCATATTCATTTTGGAGGTACTGGAGGCAGAGGCCCTGACTTCCTCTGACAGTATGCCTTGTTCTTCCTCATCTGAAAGGATGGAAGAAGACCTCTGTTGACCAAGAAAGTAACCTTTTTTTTTTTTTTTTAACAAAGCAAGAGGTCTTATTCCCCCCCCCCCCCCCCTTTTGGGCATTTTCTCAGCCAGTTACTTGACTTTTGAATCCTTTGTCAAGAGGAGGGTCCCAGTGCTCCTCCTCTCCTCAGTATTGTGCTCAAGGTTGAGATTCAGATCAGTTTCTCAACTCTCTCAAGGACTTTGGGTAGGGGCAGGGCTGTCACTGAAGGTTGAGGTTCAGATCAGCTACTCAATTCTGCCAGAGGCTTTAAGCTGAGCTGTCTGGACAGTGGACCCAGGCTGTTTCCTTGGCCACTGTAACCGCCCGCCTTCTGCTGCTGCTGTTGCCACTACCTCTGCTACTGCCTGGGACTAGTTCTGGGCGAACTCTATTCTCCTCACTCTCAGCTGGGAAAGCCCTCTCACATTGACCTTTGAAGCTTTCTTTGTCACTTGTGGGTTGAGAGATCTGGGACCCTCCCTGCTGGGAATTCTTCTCTGGAGGTCTGTTCAGGTCCTGTTCCTCCCAGTACCATATGGCCAGGGCTGGACTCTGCTCTGCTCAGCATCCCATGAGATAGACCTTTCCTGTCAGCCTTCCAGGTTACCTTTGGCTAGAAACCTCTTTTCACTCTGTTGTTCTGTGGCTTCTGCTGCTCTAAAATTTGTTAAGAGTAATTTTTTGTGGGTTGTGGGAGAAGCGCTAGAGTATATGCATCTTTCCACTCCACCATCTTGGCTTTGCCCCTCCCTGATTATTTCTAAGAGAGGCTTATTCACTGAATGGCCTTACCTTACTCTAAGTGAATACCTGAATATGCCCCACACATATTCATTATATTCATGTACTAAAATTTATTTAGCTATTCTCCAATTGATAGACAACAATCTTGTTTGCAATTTTTTGCTATCACAAAAAAAGGACTGCTACAAAATATCTTAGTGAATGTGGAAACTCTCTTTTTATTGATGGTTTCCTTGGCACATTAGGCCAATACTAGCATCTCTGGTTCAAAGATAATTGGCATTTTAATCATTTTATTTGTATAATTCTAAATTGATTACTAAAGTGGTTATACAATTTCACAGTTCTACTAATAATGCGTTAGTATGCCCCTCATTCCACAACCATCATGCCAGCATTAACAATAACATTGACTATTGTCCTTTTTTGGTTTCTATGACAAGTTTTAAGGTGTGAGGTGAAACTTCAGAATTTTTTTTATTTGCATTTCACTTATTGTTAGTGATTTGGTTGTGAATGTTGTTTGTTCATATCTTTTGACTACTTTTCTATTTGGCAATGATTACTAATTATATAATATACATTTGTATGTATAGGAATATACATGTATATGCACATATATGTGTGCATATGTGCATTTATACATATATGTGAGAGAGAGGGGAGGAGATAGAGAAAGAGAGAGAGAGATGACATTTTTTGAATACCAAACCCTTATGAGGGAAATTTGTTACAAAGATGTTTTTTCATTCAACCTCTTTTCTTCTTATCCTAGGTGCATTAATTTTGTCTGTGCAGAAGTGTTTTAGTTTGATGTAATTGATTACCTATTTTGTCTTTTATAAATTGTCTTTTATCTCTTGTTTTGTTAAGAATATATCTTCTACCCTGTGAGCTGTGAGGAATGTATGATCTGTTTCTCTTTAATTTTTTTATATTATGATCTTTACTATTAAGGTTGCATATCCCAGTTGAAATCTCATCTTCTACAAGAGCCTTTCCTGATCCCCCATAATGTTAGTGCCTTTCCTTTGTGATTTTCTCCAATTTATCCTGTATATATTTTGCTCATATATAGTACTGTGGAATAATGTGAAAGGTGTTGGTCCAAATCTAATTTCTGCTAGACTGCTTCCTAGTTTCCCCAGCAGTTTTTAATAAAATAGGGAGCTTTTTCCTTGGCAATTTGTAGTTTTCGCCTTATCAGACCCTGGGTTATTGAGCTCCTATGTTTCTGATTCTCCTTTGTCTAGTTTATTCCATTGATCTATCTCTCTATTTTTTAACCAATACCAGATGGTTTTGATGACTGCTACATCATAATATGGTTTGAGGTCTTGAAGTGCTATCCTCCCTTCCTCTCTTTCTTTTTACTGTTTCCCTTGTGTCTTTTATTTTTCTAAATAATTTTGTTATTATTTTTATCAATTTTATAAAATTTCCATAAAATATCTCTTTGATAAATTGATTGGTATAGCATTGAAGGTATAAATTATCTTTGGTAATATTTTCTTTATTTTTTCTTACATTACACATTTATTGTATTCTAAACTGAGAAATAAAGCAAGCATTTCCATAGCATAGGAGAATAGAAACAAATTGCACATTGTATTATTATATATTATTGCTATTCCTTTTAAAAAACAAAGTTATCATGCACCTTTCTTTTTCCCCCTTATCCTAGAGAAGGCTACTATTAGATACAAATATGCATATATACATATATGTATATGTGTGTATATATGTACACACATGTCCTTGTATACACATGTCTATTTGTCAATTCTTTCTCTAGATGTTCATGGATCCTTTGTAGTTAATTTAGGTATTTAAAGTAGTCAAAATGACTTAGTTTCTCAAAGTTGTTCTTAATATAATATTGTTGCTACTGTTTACATCATTCTCTTGAGTCTTTTTGCTCTTCCTTATTTCACACATCTATTCATGTTTTTCTAAAATCATCAAGTTCATCATTTTTTATAACATAGTAATATTCCATCACGATCATATGCCACAATTAATTCAGCCATTCCCCAATTCCCACACATCCCTGCAATCCAGTTGTTTGCCACCAAAAAGAGAGCTCCTATAAATATTTTAGAACATATAGTTTCTTTCCCCCTAATCATCTTTGGAAACAGATCCAGCAGTGGTATTGCTGGGCAAAAGGGTATAGGCAGTTTAATAATTCTTTGGGCATAATTCCAGATTGCTCTCCAAAATTATTGGATCAGTTCACAGTTCTGTTTGGTAGTATTTTCATTCTTATTATATTGGTATGGCCTATCTGTGAGTCATGAATATTCCTCTAGCTATTTAAATTGTTCATTGGTGCAGCTGGGTGGTGCAGTGAATAGAGCACTAGTATGGGAGTCAGGAGGATCTGAGTTCAAATCTCAACTCAGATACTTGACACTCACTAGCTGTGTGACCTTGGGCATGTCACTTAACCCCAATTGCCTCATCCTGGGTCATCTCCAGTCATCCTGATGAATATCTGGCCACTGGATTCAGATGGCTCTGGAGGAGAAGTGAGGCTGGTGACCTGCACAGCCCTCCCTCCCTCAAAACAAAGTCAAGTGCAAGTCATGTCATTATTTCTCTGATGGCATGGTCTTCTTCTGCAATGAAGGATGAGCACACACATAAATTGTTCATTTTTTCTTTAAGGAACATTTTATAATTGAATCTAGATGAGTCCTTTGTGTGCTTTTGTAAGTTAATCCCCAGATATTTTATATATTTTGTAGTTATTTGGAATGGGATTCCTTTTTCTATTACTCTTTCTTGAGTCTTGTTACTATTATATAGGAATGCTGCAGAACCAATTACTATTTTTATTGAGTTATGGTTTGGAAAAGAAGTATTTACTATTTCTAACTTTTTACATTTGTTTGCAATGACTCTGTGGCCTAACACATGGACAATTTTGAGTAAAAGTTCCAAGTGATGCTATGAAATATGCTTCTTTTTTGCAGTCCAATTTAGAAGATACCTAAAGTCTTATGATTCTAGCATCTTCAGAAATTTGTTCAGTTCTGTGCTTTTCCTTTTGGCTATCATTGTGTTCAATTTATCCAGAAATGAGATAATGATATTGAAATCTCCTGTCACTATTATGTTACTGTCTATGTCTTTTCCTAGTTCAGTTAATGTTTCCTTTATGAATTTGGATGATAAGATGTCTGGGACACATAAGTTGTTATTATTTCTTTCACTGTAATGTAGTTTCCTCATTTATCCCTTTTTATTTTTTGAACAGTTGCTTTGTCAGACAATATAATTACATGTTTTGTTGTTTAGTCATTTTCAGTTATGTCCACCTCTGTGAGTCTATATGGCCTTTTCTTGGCAAAGATACTGGCATGGTTTGCCATTTCCATCTCCAGCTCATTTTTACAGATCAGGAAACTGAGACTAATAGGCTTATGTGACTTGCCTAGGGGCACACAGCTAGTAAATATCTGAGGCCATATTTGAACTCAGAAGAATGAGTTTTCCTGATCCTAGGCTTGGCATTTCTCCACTGTACCCCCTACTATTTTATGTTTCTCTTACATGTTTGACCTTCAAAGTTTCTACACAGCTGTGATCTTTTGTAAAGAATGCTAATAATTTCTTTATTCCATTAAAACACATATTTTCTTCTTATACCATCATACTCAGTTTTTCTGTGTAAGTTATTCTTAGGTGTAAGCCCATAACCTTTGCTTCCTGGAATTTAGCATTTCAAGTTCTTTGCTTCTTTACAGAGGTAAGTTCTAAATTATTTGTGATCCTGACTGTGGTCTCTTGGCATTTGAATTCTTTCCTTTGGCTCTTTGAAATATTTTTCTTTGATCTGGAAGCTCTGCATTGTGACTATGGGAGTTTTCATTTTTGGGTTTCTTTCAGGACTTGACTGGTAGATTTTATTTCTACCTTGCCTTCTGGTTATGAATTCTGGGCAATATTTTTAAAAATAATTTTGAAATATGTTGTCCATACTTTTTTTGTCACAGAGTTTGGCTACAGATTCTTAATTATTTTCCCTCAATCTGTTAGGTCAGTTGTTTATGCTATGAATATTTTATATTTTCTTCTATTTTTGCAGCCTTTTGACTTCAATGTTTCTTGTCTCATGGAATTATGGGCTTCTGTTTTATCCATTCCAATCTTTAGGGAGTTACTTTCTTGGGCAAGACTTTGCAATTATTTCTCCAAGATGTTAATTCCCTTTCCAATTCATTTTTTCATAACTCTCATTTATTTTCCATGCTTTCCTCAAGTGCTCTCATTTCATATATAAAAAATTATTTTTAGCTTTAAAAAAACTCAAAAAATCTTTGCTTCTTCTCTTCCTGGAAGTCTAGCTGAGTTTGTATCCAAGATGCATTTTTCTCAGAGGCCTTGCTTGTGGATGTTTTGGAGTTATTTCTTCTTCGTATGTTTGTGTCTTGAGGGTCCCTACCACCATAATAACTCATTATAGTGGGGTTCTATTTTTGTTTGCCCATTCTTTCAGTCTTCTTGCTGACTTTAGACTTGTTAAGACTGGGATCTGCCATATTTCTGGAGGGAAAATCTGGGCTGGCTCTATGGCTACTTTCTTAGAGTATTGAGTATTGTGTTATCCTTGGGACAGGTTAGGGATCTGCAAACTTTTGATGTTCCTAGAGTGATCTGATCCAGGACAAAGTCTGATAGCATTCCCAACCTGGTGTGAGCTCTTCATATTCTTAATCTAGGTTTCAATTAGAGTAACAATAAAATGTGACTGGACTCAGCTGGACTACCAGCAAGCTAGGGAGTTCTGCTGTTTTGGAGTGGCAGAACTGTAGGCTTCCCTTTGGTCTGGGATTTCTGTTTTGGTGAGTCTGGGCTGCATGTTAGTAGTAAAACTGCTCTGGGCCTGGGGTCTGAGTCACAATGTTTCTGCTGGCTTTGAATTTCTTCCTTTCAGGATCTCCCTAGATAGGGACATCACTCCTTTCTCAGTCCTTGGATCTGCTACCTAAAACTGCTGCCCATTGGCACCTCTTCCCATCATTATTCTCTGGAATGCATCTGGAAGTGCTCAGGTAAGGGTCTGAGACCTTCTTTTGCCCTGGCGCTCAGCCTGTCCCTCAGCACTGAAGGCTTTGGTGTCAGCAGACCCTTCTGTTTCACCATGTTGACCTGGGCTGGACAAAGGATTCATTGTGAAGTTTTCTTGATTTCCTCATCAGGATTCAGATTTTTTTGGGAGTCTCTGGAGGAGATATTGACAGGAGCTCCCTTGTATTATTTTTTGCCATTCCATCTTCCCTCTATAAGCAATGGGATTCTTACTTCACAGCATTTTTAGAATAGAAAAACTTTTAAAGAAATGAGTGTAAGTACAGTTGTTTTCAGTTGTATAGAGTAGGCAGTACAGAGGAGTAATTAAGATAATTATAGGCTCCCACTATAATTTGATATAGTTTTGTAATGTTAGCAGCAGCAATAAGATGATAAAGAAATTAAAGGCAAATAGAAAAGAGATAAAACTATCTCTATCTGATGGTGGTGTGATAGTATACTTGGAAAGTACTAGGGATCAACAAAAATAACCTGAGACACACCTTCAGCAAAGTTGCAAACTACAATATAAATCTTCAAAAAATCAAGTTTATATAGAATAATAACAAGCCTAAGAAATGATAATATAAGTGGTGATCCCTTCCAAATAACTACAAAATGCAAAAAAAAAAATCTAGGGATCAATCCACCAAAGCACACAAAATATTTGTATAGATTCAGTTACAAAGTGTTCCTTAAAGAAATAAAGATCCATTTAAATAGCTGGAAGAATATTCAGTGCTCATGGCTAGGCTATGCCAATATGATAAAAAGGACAATATTTCCAAAGTTAATTTGCACTTTTAATTCCTTCCTAATCATATTACCAAAAGGATGTATTATAGGACTTGATAAAAATAATAACAAAATTCATTTGTAGAATAAAAAAAAAGATTTAGAATATCAAAGGAAATGATAAAAAGAAGCAGAGGCAAAGGAGGAATCACCCTTCCAGACCTCAAACTGTATTATAAAGCAGCAGTCACCAAAAGCATCTGTAATTGGTTTAAAAAGTGGAGATATATTTCAGTGGAACTGACTAGAAAAGGGAGAATCAGAAACAATGAAACTCAATAATCTAGTATTTGACAAAGAGGAAAACATAAATTGTCTAGGAAAAAATTCTCCTTATTTGCTAAAAACTGCTGGGAAAAGTGGAAAGCAATCTGGTAGAAATTAAGGTTAAACCAACACTTTATTTCATAATTCATTCTAAAAGGATAACTGATCTTATTAAAGATCATACTAAAAATATTTGAAAAAGAACCAGATCATATACTGCTCATATCCATGTATTATTAACCAAAGAAGAGATAGAGACAAACACAAGAGATAAAAACATATAACTTTGATTACATGAAACTAAGAATCTTCTGCAAAGAAATAATTAATATATCTAGGATAAAAAAGGAAGTAGTCAAATGGGAAAAAAAACCTTTGTAGCAGAATTTTCTCATAAAAGTTTCTCATATAAACTATCTATCTATCTATCTATACCTACACACACATATACCATATATATTCAGTTGTGCTAATTTTTTTCCTCTCTAAAAATATGATTTGTTATATTGGTACAGTCTGTGGGCATGGTAGGGAGATATGATAGCTTATGAAAGCTATGCTAATGTAAGAAATGGAAGAAATCAATAATTAAAAGCTAGATTCAAATTGAACAGTCATTGTGTTTATTAGTAGGAAACAGGACAAAGCTTCATTAGCCCAAACTGTCCCTTACCACCACTCCATTTAGCACTTTTGCTGTTTGACTAAGTAGAGTGCCAGGATCATCTGAAGAGATCCAAACTCCTGAACCAGGGGTATGATAGGAGTTGAAAGGAAAAGCCTGACAATAACTCAGATGAAAATTCATACTGAGAATTTAAGCAGCAATAGGGGAAAATAGTTTAAAAAGAGGGACTGAAATGCAAAGTGCTATTGGCTAAAATCTATATCACAAAAATTATGAAAAGTCCATAGAGAAATAAATTAAAGAGCTAGCCTCCTGTTATGAGAAAAGAAGCTGTTTCACAAGGGAAGATGAATAAATGACAACAGAAAACAGAAACAACTCTGCAGAGATGCCCAATGATACATTCTGTACCAGAACAGTTTAGTGACATAGAACTTCTGGAAGAGATTTCTGAGTGAAAAGAATGAAGAAGTGTGTATATATGTATATGTGTATATGTGTACACATCTATTTGCATACACATACATACATACACACAGCACACATGTATATATTGTGTTTGTATGTATATGTATATAGGTACACATACATGTGTATATAGACATACAGATATACATCCCAGACATACAATTTCTGCCTTCTCCCTACTGATGATGTGGTACTCTTGGGAGAATGTACCCCTTTGGGTATGGGATGATCTTATTTATCCTTTATTTTTGTTTTCCTGTTTAATTAAATGTCTTTTTGCTTTGAAAGGACTTCTTTGATTGGTCTAGTTAGAGAAATACATTTGTTACCTTGGTTTCGAATGGATGCTGGCCTCCAGAGTTCTTGAAAGCTAGGGTTGCTTTCTGGTGTCCATGTATGAGGGGGACTTTGGTTTCTATAAAGAGATGGAAGGGGCAGGGTGATAACAAGGCCTCTGTGTGTGGCGGAGAAAGTGACTGTGCAACTGAGCTTCCTTTACCTACAACAGCTGTAGTGGCAGCTGGATCCTTACAGCTAGCAGAGAGGGCTTTATCTGGCTGCTCTGTTGTTTAAAGCATGCAGTGAAATTGGTTCCTGGAGGGCAGGGTCCAAGGTAATATTGTGAAGTTTGATTTGCACAAAGCTCAGCCACCTCCTACTCCCTACCCCACACTCTCAAAATTCATACACCTGCTATTCTGACTCTTGGGTACCCAGGAATCCTCAAACCAATCCTGCTCTATCCTGACAATTTGCAATATTTTTCACCCTTCCCAGAGCATCTTCTCTTTCTAAACATATCTACCCTGCCTTTCCTTTCTGCACAACCCCATTCTCAGTTTACCTAAGATAAAAAAAATAACCTGCTCTTGGGCATTAAAAGGTGCTCATGGGTTAATGGGTTATCCTTTTCATGAACATTTGATCCGCTTACCATCCTGAAACTGCTTGGCATGTATCTGCTTTTTTCTTATGCCATCCCTTCTTTTCAAATGCTCTTTTCTCCTTTCTACCAGTCACAGTCTCTTAAATTCAGAGCTGAAAGAAACCTCAGAGGTTGCATAGTTTAACCCTCTCATTTTGCAAATGAGGAAACAGAACTCCTTAGAGGTTGTGACTTGCATAAGATAACATAGGGAATAAGGGACAGAGCCAGAATTTGACCCCAAATCTAGTACTCTTCCGAATGGACTAAATCCTACTTACTTCTCAAGCTTCAGCTTGAAAACTCCTGTGCCTGACCAAGACAGCTTTCAAGCAGTTCTTCCCCTTCTGAACCCTGAGAACACTCATTTTCTGCATCTCTCACCTGTCACTGTCCATGCACTATTTTGTATTCTTAACCTTCCTTGCTAAATTATAGACTTCTTGAGAACAGGAACCTCTATTACTTTGTAACTTTCATAGCACTAGGAGAACAAAAATGAAGCATTTCAAATATATAATTGCCAAGATGCTTTCTACTTCTAAATCCTAGGATGCTACAATCCTTCAAAAAGTACTTAGATGTGTTTGCTTTTAATTAATATTTCACAGAGAAACATACAAAAGAACAACTCTGATGGGGAAAATTTCATGCACTCTGGAAAGTTGTTCAGGGAATTTTAGCATGAAGGTCTTTCAGTTCTATTTCACAAAACATATACTTTTCTGCCAAGGCTTAATGCTCACCTCTCTTTATGTTTTTCCCCCAGGCTTAAACATGAAGAGTAAATGCTTGAGGACAACAGTCCCTTTGAATTGTCAGCTTGCATTTCCACTCACCAGTGGAGTCTTCCGTTTTCATCTCTTATCTGGACTACTTCATGAGATTTCTAACTGGTCTTCTTTCATCCAGTCTTTCCTTCCCCAAATAGTTGCCAAAGTGATGTTCCTAAAGCTCAGATCTACTCCATTCTCTTCCACAAGAAGCCCTAGGGATTCCTTATTTCCTCCAAGATAAAATACAAATCTCTCTGTTTGACATTTGAAACTTTCCACAATCAGCCTTGAGTCCATCTTTCCAGGATTACTGCGTACCTTGCTCCTTTTCACTCCTTCTATGTTCTAGTCAAACTGACCTCCCGTCTCTTTCTCAGACACAATATTTCATTATCCTTCTTTGCATGGGCAGTTCCCCATGCTCACAATACTCTCCCTCCTCATCTCTGCTTCTTAGAATCTAATCCTAATTTTATTTCTAACTCTAACTTCTTCCAAATCTCAGCACAAGTGCAACCACTAGGATTACTCTTCCTCACAATAAAGAGATGCACCAGCCAAGAATGGATATCACTTTCCCTACTGCCTTTTCTGGATCCACAGAGCTTTACTTATTTAATTCACCCGGACTTGTTGCTTGTGTCCTCTTTACCTCAAATTAGTTTGCATATACTTTGTATTTACTTATTAGTGTACATGTTGTTCACCTTTTCCTTTCCTCCCTCACCTACCCCCAGGCGAGGTAAGTACATTGAAGATAGGAATTATTTTTATCTTTTTTTCTTCCAAGCCTAGCTCTGTGCCTGGGACCCAGTAGGCAGTTAATAAAACCTTGTTGAATGAAAGATAAGGCTTAAAAAAACTTTCAATGCAACATGAATGAGATTATAATATAACGCCAAGAGCCGTATCAGTGATAGAGTAAAAAAAAAATGTAGAAGCAAACAAAAAAAAACCCAACTCGATAGGTGTCCATGAACAAAGAATTTAAGTATTTTTTTCTTAAGATGAGAAAAGCATTGCTTTCTTTCTTGATCATAAATCTATTTGTAGAAAATGGAATATAAGGTTCAGATTGGACACACACAGAGAAACAGTACCTTTCATAGGCACATGAGCAACCTACAGCTGAGGAGAAGGGCTTGCAATCCATATAGAGTTAGCATTCCAGTACACTGACAAATAATCGCTCAGCCATCTGGCATTCAACTTTGATTTTGCTTTCGAACTCACTTATTTGGAGAAAAGAGTAAAACAAAATAAAAAGAATAAAAATGAGTTTCTGGTATAGATATGGCCCATATATTCAAAGGAACAAAAATTATTCTGTAAAAGAAGGCCAGAGACTTGTATCTAGGCAGTTAATTTAAGACAGTATCAAAATTCTGATGTGTCTGGAGTGGAGGAATGGACTAGTTTCACTTGATTCAACATTTGTCAATGCCGAAACTACAATGGAGTATTTAGAGATACTGCCCAGTTGGGGATGCTCAATCCTTTCTCCATCAACCTACCTTCCAAAACCCAAAAAAAAAAAAAAGAAAGAAACCCCAAGAAATCCATCTACTTATTTGTAAAATAAGGTATGAGATGTTCAGGAGAGGTCTGAGGATTCCAGTAGTGTCCACGGTTGTTCCAGAGATGGATGATTTACATCAGACTGATGCCTAGAATGCTTGCTGTTAAATCGGTGAGGGAAGAATGAAGATGAATTGAGTGGTCTTACATTCTCTGTCACAGGCTTGTTGAAATCAGGGCAACTAGGCATCTTCAATAATCAAATAAAACCATTGCTGTCTTGCTTGACATGAGTTGAGAGTGGAATAAACCAGTGATACTGGTTGAAAGGAGAAGGCTCAGTATAAGCTATATGCATGCATTTTGGAAATTATAAAATATTTTAGATTGATATATGCTACATACATACATGTGTGTGCATGTGCGTGTGCATGTGTGTATGTATTCATGTGTGTGTCTCATAACGATTTCTGGGGTTTCACTACTGCAAAATTCCAGCATATAGCACCAATCATAATTACCCGTGTTACTTTGTATCCAAGGGATACTTGCCTCCTCTGATATAACAATCCACCTTAGTGGTAGCAGAAGCACGATGAACTGAGAAGGTTTGAGAACACTGCCTGCATCTGGATTCCAGGAGGGAACAGACATTTCTGAGAAAGATCTTTGTGTGAGATTTAGCCAAATGGTTTCTTTTTTCACTGTGCTAATGGAGATCATTTGTGTGCTCTCTTGACTTAACATCTAGATGGAGCACAGGGGCTGTCTATCAGTTATCCTTCATTCTTTAAGAGAAATGCAGTCTATTAATGCCTTTTATCTTTATGTGACGATCATTTCCCACTCTGCCACCGACTTAAATATAACAAAAATATTAAGTAGTGAGAATATCTGGCAATATTTATAATATTCTGCCTAGTTGATCTTCACTTCTGCACTGTGAGGGAAGAGGTATGCATCATTAGTTGAAAGAGTTAGAGTGTTATCAAGTCTCAAATTATATTATAAAAATATTATGATCAAAGGCTTTAGGCTTAGGATATAAATTCATTTGTAAGATATTTTTAAAAGGATAACAGATGATTACAAACAGTAGCATCTCATAAAATGAAGAAAAGCAGAGGATAAAAACCCACTTAAAGAATGCTTGGCAAGAAATCTAACAGGATTTAATGACAAAAAATGAAAGGACAACAAATAGAAGAGAAACAAAAAAATCTCAAAATATTACTATGACAGTTTTTTTTACCATCAAAAATGATGGAGCCATCACACTTTTTCACTCTCACGTCGTAGTTTGGAATTGCTTTTAGGAAGATAGATGTGTCACTAAAGAGAACAAAGACAGGAAAAGCATCTAAATTGAATCAAGTATATATAAAGGAGATTCATAGTGGAGGAAACACAGTGGTGAGTGTGTTAAGGAGGTGCTATGCAAGCGATCTGAAGGAAGGAAAAAATAGAAAAGGCATGAAAAAACTTCAGATCCTTTTAGTGCTCTAAAAAGGTGACCAAGAAATATGTCTACTCTCACATACATGAAAGTTTTATGAGAGTAATCTATACAGAAATTGAAGATGTCCTTAATGAGGGTATTAATAGGAAATAAACAGGATTGACAAGCAGTAGTCACCAATGGGTTGCATATTTACCATTTTTCAACTTACTGAAAAATATAGAGAATATAAGATCTCACTGTGCCTATATTTGTTGACTACCAAACAAAAAAAAATGAGCATAATGCCATATTAAAGTCTTTCCAATAAGTTATCTTCTATCATGTATCAAAATTAGATCTCTTGAAAAGACACAGCAAAAGTAATGACCTTGTTCTAGGACCTTCTGATAGTAAAAATCAGATAAGTCATGAAACAAGGAGGTATGTGATCACCAAAGGTACTCCCCACAGTGATGGAAGAGAAGCTTGGTGGAGTCCAAGTTGAATAAAGTGTCCTTGTTAATCATAGATAGGATCATATGACTATATCCAGAAGGTTCCTAGAAGTTGTCAGTCCCAAACTCACTCCTTTTTAAAAATAAAAGAAAAAGGTAAGAAGAAAACAATGGAAGAAAGTGAGGCCTGGGATTTAGGGGATTAAGTGGCTTGTCTGAGGTCAGACAGATAAGTAAGAGTCAGAAGTGGAATTCAAACCTGAGTCTTCTTGATAAAACACTCAAGTTACTATTGCTTACAGAAAACATTATTATGGTTACATCGAGCTCCAAGCATTTCAGGACTTCCGGAAAAGATCTGTAATAATTTAAAAAGAGTTTGTCCTGATCATCCACAAAGGAAAAGTGAAATGGATGAAGAATATCTATCCCCAGGTTATGACATGCATTTGATTGGAAAACCTAGAAAGTTCACCATTTAGTATTGTATATTTGGGATATACAATGCGGATGGATGATGAGCTGGATCTAAAATTGAATAGGAGAAGAAGAGAGGACTGGATTGTCTTTAGGAACCTTCTAAGTACCCTGAATTACTCAAAGCTTCTCATGGAAACAAAGATATCTATACACACATATTACATATGCATATGTGAACACAGTATGCATATAGTATATCTATAAATACATACATGTATATACATATATATACACACATAATATATATGTATACATATTTATTTTTAGTGTCAACATTCTACTGGTATTTCTGTAGTTCTACCCAGAACTTGGAATACAATAATCTCTGAAGAATTAGGAATGGCTATCTTACAAAGAGGTGTGTGTGGTCATCCTTCATTACCGAAGAAGACCATGCCATCAGAGAAATGATGACATGACTTGCACTTGACTTTGTTTTGAGTGAGGGAGGGCTGTGCGGGTCACCAGTCTCACTTCTCCAGAGCCATCTGAATCCAGTGACCAGATATTCATCAGGATGACTAGAGATGACCCAGGATGAGACAATTGGGGTTAAGTGACTTGCCCAAGGTCACACAGCTAGTGAGTGTCAAGTATCTGAGGTGAGATTTGAACTCAGGTCCTCCTGACTCCTGCACTGGTGCTCTATCCACTGCACTACCTAGCTACCTCCTTCCAAAGAGGAATAGAGAAGAGAATGTTGGGTGTAAGCAGGTTGCAACATGTAAGCCAAAAGGAACTCTGAAGAAAAATAGAAGTAAAAGATGTCATCAAGAAAAAGTAAGCTACAAAGAGAAGACAGGTTGGTTGTGTGGTGAGAGTGAGGGCTAGAGATGACAGGTAGATAGTCAGACGTCTCCACTGGTACCTGGAGAACCCCTGCTCTATAGTGTTCCTTAATGTGCTTTATTTTTGTTTTATTAATGAAGGAAATGAGATATATTTCCCTATGAACTAGAACATTCTGGCCCTGGAAGCAGAGGACTTGGGTTCTAATTCTGCCTCTAAATGTCTACTCCTTCTGTAATCTTGAGAAAGTCTTCCCTGGAATCAATTTTTAGCATCCATAGAACAAAGGTGTTGGGCTAGATTATCTCTGAGGTCCTTTTCAGTTGTAAATCTGTGATCTATTCTTTTTCATCATATTCTGTACTCCTTAGATTCTTTTGTCCACCTGTGTTCTTTCTATGTTCTCAGTGCCTCTTGGACAATGTATGAAACTTTTTTAAAGCAAATAAAAAACCAAATAGAAATACCTCTTCTTCAATCTTTTTCCTGCCCCCCCCCCCCCCATGTTCATGACTAGGCACCAAGTGGGCCAGACACAGGAAGCAGGAGATTGCTGGAGAAGGAAAGATAGGATCAGAAATGCCTGGAATTATGGGACCTCCATCTGCTCTGGGAAATGAGGCTAATTCTGGAAGTCCAGGCCTAAACACATGACCTCCCTGAGGCTCCTAAACTAGTAGCTGCCACCTGTTTAGGCACTAAGATGAATGAGAGTATTTAATGGAGGACTCTGAGTGCCAGGAGCAACCGGCCTGCGAGATAATCTTCAGTTATTTTTTTGTAAGCATTTCCTGGTGGGCCAGATCTTTTCATTTCCATTTTCTTGTCACTGTTCATATTTGCTCATTTGGGGCTTTTTGCTGGTAGCAGTTGAGATGGGAAATATGAAGTTACTTCTAGGCTACCTCTTGCTCAAACCACTTTTAAGGATTTATACGCAATCTGTTTTAATGAAATATAAAATTTTGTCTCATGGGTTGATTTGTTATTTTTACCTTAAAACAAGGGGTTCTTTACATTTTTTTTTTGTCATGGACCTCTTTGGCAATCTGGTGGAGCCTATGGACCCGTGTCTCAGAAAAATTTCTTTAATACATAAAATAAAATGTATAGTATTACAAATTTGTACAATCTTAAATACCAAAATAGAGTTATCAAAATACATGTTTTTTAAAAGCACATTTATTGATGTGAATGCTTAAGAATCCATGCTCTAAACCTAAGACCAAGGGATAGAATGATGATGGTGGAATTTCTCTATTGAAGCCTCTCCAGAAATCTCTATCCTGGGGGTAACATTTGGATTTAGTGCCTGAGAAGGGGAGCCATCAGGATAAGAAGTGTACATCCAGTACATTGATTACACTGGAAAATATTTTCAAAGTTACAATTCATATTTTTATAGTACTTATATTTAAAAAAGTGCTTTCTTCATGACATCCTCTGATGGTTGGTGTTACGAATAGAAAAGAGGATGGAAATGGTGATTTGGGAGTTGTTCAGAGAGGCATCAGTTGAAGTCATAAGAGTGAGTGATACTGTCAATACAATGATATTGTCTAACATAGAAAGAGAAAAGAAGAGAGCCAAAGACCAACCTGTGAGGAGTACCTACATTAAGTGTTAGGGAAAGGGAAGGATGGAAAGAAAAAAGGGAAGGAAGAAGGAAACAAAAGGAAGGAAGTAAACATTAATTAAGTGCCTATTGTGTGCCAAGCACCATGTTAGGGGTTTTACAAATAATCTCATTTGATCCTTACAAAAACCCTGGCAGATAGATGCTATTATGATCATTATTTTACAGTTGAGGAAAGTGAGGAAGAGTTAAGGACTCATTCTGCTAGTCACACTGTTAATTCATGGATGAGGTTGGATTTGAACCTAGGTCTTCTTGCCTCAGGCCTTAGGATGAGGAATCAGCAAAGGTGATATCGAGTAGTTAGAAACATGAGCACCAAGAGAAAGTTAGCTATATGCAAAAATTATGGTCATTTTCCAGATGAGAAATCTGAGGTTCAGTGACAATAAATGATTTGTTTAGGATTATACAGTTAAAAAAGTAGGGAAACCAAGACTTGTCCCCAGTAAGGGGTCCATTGGACTCCAAGTCCAACAATCTTCCAGCATTTTCTACTACAAAAAACAAAAATACTCCCATATAATGCATTGCTGCATAAATTCAGATACTACTTTGGCACTATAGATCCTGAAAGCTTCACATTTCCAAATGCGTTTTGAAGAAGGAGAAGGATTTATCATCAAATCCAAAGAGCCTCTAAAAAAATCTCCTTTTCTGCCCTCTAAGTTGATCCCCTAGTTCTATCACAGGTAGAGAAATACAGAAAAATTATTTGAAAAGCATTTATTTTTCAAGGCTGAGCAAAAGATGAAATATATAAAGCTACCATTTGGCAATATTTTTAAAGGCAGAGGTACTTCTATTTTCTGAGCTGTCACCCACAATTACATCTTCTGTTTTTTCCCAATGGGAATACAAGAAATTAATTCATACTTTGAGGAAGATGCTCAAAATTGTTTTGTAATTATTTTGAACAATTAGTGGCTTGGGGTAATGAGATCTATAGAAATGACAAGTGTTAGGAAATTACTGTTCTGGGTAATTGAAGATTTGTATGCAAGTAAAATTTACTCAGCAGCAAGACTAGTAGTCCAAGGATTGAATTATTGTCTTAAAGATATTAAAAGAATCAGAGGAAAGTCTCTAGAACATTGAATAATAACAAATTTCTTCACTGAAATTATTGAGACCATGCATAACAAGTTCTCTCACCTGCTTTCCTCCAGTCTTCTTATGGTCTCAGTGTGATAACTGTTCAGGGATATACTGGAGCCAGCTAAACTGGCTCATGGGAACCAACTGTAAAGTTTTCAGCATTAGCGTTTATACCTCAGAAATTTTCAAGTGCTACAAATCAATACTTAATTATTGTGGTGTTGATTGACTACTTGACGTAAGAGAGCAGTGGAGAAAATGTTGATAATGTCGATTAAAGTTAGAAGTGTTGTATGGATGTATTTTTCAGTGGTCTGGTTGTAAACATTTAGGCAACCTTTGGTTGTGTGGCACCAGTTCTGCCTTTCTTAAGCCTGTAAAAAGACACTATTCATGACATGAATTACCCATTGAAGGAGAACAATGTTAAACTTCCTACAGGTAGCATCTCTGCTTGAGGCACAAGTCTAGGGAGGTTAGGAAAATCTCTCTACAGTCATTCTTACTACCTATTAAAACTAATCCTTTTATTATTCCCATCATCCTATTTCTTCCTCTTTCTTTACTCTGGCAGTCATACCTTCTTTTGTTTGCATCTTTAATCTTTCCCTCTACTGCATGGAAACATGATGAGTTGTCAATTGTTAAAAAAAAAGCCTTTCTTTGATCCTTCAGAGGAATCCAGCTATCATCCCATCCTAGTTATTTCTAGCCTACCTAGCTCTTAGCCTATCTCAGATTTTCACTCTGAAGGAACTTCAGTGGCCACCATCTTCCTATCTGAAAAAGAGTTCCACCTAAAACATGTCTGAGAAATATCTTTAGGTCATTCGTTTCACTCTTGGATAGCTCTAACCCTTGGGAAGGTTTTGATTACATGAAGACTAATTTCACTTCTTTGCAACTTTGACCTATCATTCCTGGTCCTGCCTTGATCCAAGCAACACAGACAAATCCCTTTGTGGTGTAATCTATTAAATATTTGAAGAATATTTGGAGAATTCTCCTTAAGTTGCTTTTTAGATTAAACATTCCCAATTCCTGAAGCCAGTGTTCATATGGCTTGTACTCAAGAACCTTCAATACCCTGGTTGCCCTCTATTTTAAAATGTAATATCCATAATCTAAATGGAGTTTGTGACCTGATCAAAGTACAAAGGAACTATAATCTTCTAAGGTTCTAAATACTATACCTTTCCTCTATGACCTAAAATCATATTGTATTTGCTTTCTTCGCTGCCAAAACATACTGTTGACTAACAGTGAGGCTGTTCATTTTTTTAGTTTTGCAAAGGACCAATTTCATCATGGGAAGATGTTTTGACTGGCACAAAAATTCAGTTTAAGTGAGGCAGAGTTGTATAAAGTCATCAGTTTCACTTCCTCTTCCTGAGTCATCAAAGTCTAGTGGCAAGAAGAAAGTCAAGATGGCTGATGATGGCCCAGGATGCAGTGGGTGACCTTGGCATCTTCGATGCCAGACCAAACTCTGAATGTTCCACAGTGTCTGCTTTAGCTACTTTCATGATCTTTGGAACCAATTGTTCTCATCTACCCATTCTACTGGGGAAAGTCCCTTACTCGTTAACAGGTTTGAGACCTGCTGGTTATCCTCAACCTGGTTTAGCCTGTCTGCCAAGGCAGGTTATTGGGGTGGGACTGCTGTATATGCTATAGCTTCTTGGAGCCTCAGATGAAAGCTGGGTGAAGGTGGGCACCAAAAGTACATGAGAAGCCCTGAAAAGAGCCCAGCAAGGCCTCCCACCAAAATATGTTAGTTCTTCCTGTATACCCCAATACCCCACCATTGAGGCAGCCATTTACTAAGCCCCCCAATCCATTTTCAGCTGAACTTCTATTTTTTCTTCCCTCATCTTATACTTGTGAAGTGGATTTTTTGAACCAAGTGTAAGACTTTACATTTATCCTTATAAAATTTCAGGTTATTAGATTTATTTAGTTCAGAATTCTAGTCTGTCAAATTGTTTTGAAATTCTTATTCTCTCACTCAGTGCATTAGCTTTGTTGCATCTGCAAATTTGATAAGGATGCTATCTGTGCCTTTACTTACCTTTGATAAAAATGTTAAATAGCACGGAGTTAGACACTGATCCCTTGAAAGTTAACATTAAACAATGATACTTTTTGAATCTACCCATTCATCCAGTTCTGAATCCATTGAATACTATCATCTTACCCATCCATAAAAATTACATGATAAATTTTTATCAAATGCTTTGCCAAACTGGTGGGTAGTCCTGTCAAAAAGGAAGTAAGACTAATCAGGAATGATCTTTTTTGGATGAAGTCCTTCTAGCTTTTTACAAAAATATTTCTTCCTTTTGTAACTCTTCATTAATTGTCCTGATAATAATAGGCTCCAGAATTTTTCCAGGAATCAAAAAAGTGAAGCTTATTGGTCTGTATTTAGCGAACTCTATTCTCTTCTCCTTTTTAACAATTAGCATAACATCTATACTCCTGCTATTCTATGTTGCCTCTTCCACTCTATGATCTATCAAGATCTTTGACGCTGGCTCAGCTCATGTCTAAGGCTAAGAATGCAATTCATCTGTTCCAAGTAACCTGAACTCATCAAGAGAAGCTAAATACTCTTTTATTACTTATTATTATTTTTTACTTACCTTAGGTATCAGTTCTTAATTGGCCGCTTTTCTTTGTTCTTTTCAGTCCAAAGATTATTCTTTTTAGTGTATAAAATAAAAGAAAAATGCAAATCGAACAGCTCTACTTTCTCTGTCATTTATTATTGTAATTCATCTACCTTAAGTAGTAGCCACATTCATTCTTCGAGCCTCCTCTTTTCTCAGATATAGCTATAAAAAACCCAAACACCCTTTTTGCCCTTAACTCATTCTGAGATTTAGCACTCATGATACTGACGCTGTTTTTACTATTCATTCTATGCCTTAGCTTCCATCTTCCAAACACATCTTTTAATAATTTGTTTGTGAGTTCCCTGTGCATCCACATTGATCTCTTCCCTGTCTTCACAACGAATTCCCTGTCTTCACAATTTTGTTCTTGAGCATTTCCCATCCCTGCTCAACTAATGTCTTCTATACAATTTTAGTCTGTGGGATTTTATCCTTTCTCTGAACCTTCTAAAATCTATTCTCCTCTGATTTAGGATTCATGTTATACTCTTTGACTTTCTTCACCTTCTACATCACAGACTTTAAGATTGAATAGTTCCTTCCCTCTAAAGTTCTTCTCCCACAAAGTCTTCCATCATTTCCACCCCCTGTGACACGTTGGTTCTTACTGTTGGTGAAAGTTATACCTACCTTTTGGAAGGAAAATATTATTAAGGCAAATCCTGATTTTATTAGATTTTCTGTTTTTGGTAGAAAAAGAGATCTGGCATATTTCTGGCTAATTTAAGTCTTCCATCACTACCACACTGCGCCAGGTTTGTGATATTTTCTTCAAATTCCCCATTCATATTCTTTTTCTCTCTAGGTGTTCTGTAATATTTTCTAATAACAGTATTACTTCTACTTTTGCCTCTGTTGATCTCCATCCTTCTCTCTCCTCTCCTTTACTGCTAAGGTTCTTGAAAAAGTTGCCCATATGATTCCATTTCTCTCTACTTGTTCGCTTATTAACCACTTATTAACATTATTAACTTATTGGATGAATGACTTCATCCAAGTCACATATTGAAACTGTTTTCTGTAAAGTCACCAACAGCATCTTGATGACCAAGTCAATTGGTCTTCTTTTCCATTCTCATTCTCCTTGACTTTTGTGAACGTTTTGAAATTGTTGACAGTTCTTTGTAGTTGTTGCTGTTGCTCATTCTTTTCAGTTGTTTCTCATTCTTTGTGACCTCATTTGTTTTTATTTTTTTGACTAAGACTCTCCAGCTCTAGTGGTATGAATTATTACAGATTCCCTGGCATATTGGAAATTTGATACATACTTAAAAAGTACCAGTAGTGAGTATCTGCTTCAATCCTTGCACAAAACTCTTGAAACTTTCACGGGAATAAATTTCCCATTTCCTTCTCAAGCTCATTTTACAGATGGGGAAACCAAGGCAGACAGTGTTAAGTGATTTACGTAGGGTCACACAACTAGGGAGTATCTGAGGCCAGATATGAATTCAGGTCTTCCTCACTCTAGGCCTGGTGCTCTAGCTACACACCTAGATGCCCTTAGTGCCATGAGACAGTTTACTACTGAATCTGAGAGACAACTACTTTCCACAAGTTTGAGAGATAACTCTTCTTTCTCTGTCGTTTTTTTTTGTGGGGTCCTCATTTTCTTCCCTGACTGTAGATGAGGATTTTCCCCAAGGGCTTGTTCGTGGCTGACTTTTCTCCTACTACATTATTTCTATTAGCAATTTCATTTACCTCCATTGCTTCAACTATCCCCTCTATACAGGTAACTCCCAAACCTGTTTCTCCTGCCCTGGTCTCTTATCTAATTTCCAAACCCACTTCTCCAAGTGCATAAAGGACATGCTGAATATTCTATCAACACCTCTGACTTAACATTTCTCAGACTAGCCTCATTATTACCTCGACTTCCCCCCATTCCGTGCCTTCTTCTGACTTCATTATTTCTTCTTATAATACCACCATTCTGATATTAATTTGTCATTATCTTTCCTCTTGTCTCCCTCACCTATAATGTGCAATTGGTTATCAGGTCCTCACTATTCCACCTGGACAATATTGCTCCTGTCCTCTCTGTTATCATTGCTACCACTGTGGTACAGCCCCTCATTCTCACTAATCTGGACTATTAGAATTTCCCCTTTGTAGGTCTTCCTGCCTCGAAATTCTTGCCTTCCCATCACATCTGTAATAATCTTTCTAATGCATCAATCTGGTCCTATTACTCCTCTTCTTAAACTTTAGAAATTCTGTTATTATTCATATTTCTCTGCCTGGAATTCTCAAACTCTCCACAATCTGGTGTACCCTATCTTTCTAGAATAATTTCATATCATTCCCTTCCACATACTTTACGTTCTAGCCAAATTGCCCTATTTCTCTGCCTGGTCATGAACAGACAATATATTCTTATGCCTCCTTCCTCACACAGTTTCCTATATGCCTAGAATTCCTTCCCTGCTCCTCTTTACCAGTTGAATTGCTACCCAGTTTTCACAGGCCAACTTAAAAGTCATATTCTTTAATAAGGTTTGCCTGAACCTTCCAGCCAGTAATGATATTCTCTGTCTGAACTCAATTTGCATTTTCCTTTGTAATTCTCCAATGTAGTTTGATATTATAGCAGTGTGTGTTGTCTACCTTCCCATTGCCCCTACCATGATTATAATCTCCTTTAAGACAGCAAGCTTGTATTCTCTAAGCACTGGATCTCCTAAACTGCCTAGTACAGTGCTCTGCATACAATAGGCACTTAATTAATATTTGGTGATTTTGTTATTGTTACTTTATAGGAAATTAATAGAAAAAAATAAGATTGTATCGGATGACAATAGTGTCATCTGCATCAGTGGAAGTGGGGGTAGGGAACATCCAGAATGGTGAAATAATTGCTCCCATGAAAGTTTCAAGAGCTTTGTGCAAGAATTGTAGCAGATCTTTTAACGTGTGTATCAAATTTCCAATATGCCAGAGAATCTACAATAATTCATTCCACTTAATGAATCAATATTTATTAAGCACCGACACTGTGCTAAGCACTAGGGATACAAAGAGCAAAAGATGGTTTTTACCCTCAAGGAATTCACAGTCTAATGGAGGAGACAACATGCAAAAAGGTAAATACAAACTACTAAAAATAGGAAATAATTACCACAGGGAAGGCACTAGAATGAAGACGGATTGGGAAAGACTTTCTGTAAAAAATTGGATTTTAGTTGGGGAAGTCAGTGGGCATAATTGAGGAGGGAAAGCATACGGAGGAATAGGGAGCAACCAGAGAAAATGACCAGAAGTAGGAGATGGAGTGTCTTAGATACTTAGACAATTTCCTCGGATAGGTCCTTTCTAGAGTATGTTATTGGGCCATTATTTACCCTCATTTGTCTTTTTAATCTGTTTTATGACATCCTGGAGATGAAATGCTAAGTTTCTTTATCTATCTATCTGTCTATCTATCTATTTATTTATCTGTCTGTCTCTATCTATGTGTGTATATATGTATATATATTTATATACACACATAAAGACACTTTAATATTGTATATATTTGTAAATATATGTATTTGTGTATACTTTAATATAAATATATATTTACCTACATATTAAATAATATATTTACATATCTTATATGTATACAAAGATATATCAAATATATGTCTGTGCATACATACATACCTCTCTATATAGACACATATTAACGCATATATACTTCAAAGAGAAGTATTATGGTGTAGTACATAATGGGATAGCTTAGAAGTAAGAGGAACTGGGATCAATTTCTGCCTTTAACAACTAGTTGTGTGACTCTGGGCAAGTCACTAGAGTTCTTACTGTCCTAGGCAATATTTGTGAAAGACTATATGTTGGTAATTTGTGATTACCTTATGGTGGGGGTACTTTCTCCACCTGGGCATTTTGCAACCTCAACGCTCCTTAGTAGATGGTTTCAATGAGTTTCTATGACTAAAAAATATTTATTACCTTATTGAAAAAGTGTTGATAGTAATCTTCTCCATATTAAGTTAGACTCATCCTTGGATGACAGTTTATCATTAGGCTCATATCTAAATCTGTTTAATCTGGTAGGACCTGCTGGGTCTTGTATTCTACTCTTATGATCCATTGTCACCAAGTGTTACCTCCATAATGCAATTAGTTATCAGAGTAAGACTGTAGTTGAGGAGTTAACATAGATTTCTTTAATTCTAGACCAATACCCAAGAGGAACAGTGATTAATTATTTTTGGTGTAGGATACAGAATGAATTATTCTCAGAACTCTCTCTTGGTTGAGTTTTAATATACTTCAAATACAATAGATCAATAAAATTATTATATTAAAATGAATATAAAATATAGGTGTGGATGGTTAGGTGGCACTGTGGATAGAGTGCCAGCCCTGGAATCAAGGGGACCTGAGTTCAAATGCAACCTCAGACACTTATAAGCTATATGACCCTGGACAAATCACTTAACCCTATTTGCCTCACTTTCCTCAAGAAAGAAATAACAAACCACTTCCATATCTTTGCCAAGAAAACTCCAAATAGGTTCACGAAGAGTCAGAATTGACTGGAAAACAACAAAAAGTGTAGGTGTAGAGACAAAAATAAAAGCGCTTTTAAACAGGAAGAAAGTTTTCAATACAGTTCAGATTCCTTCTAGATGAAACAAAGCATCTTGGGAAGTATCATTTATTGATCAAATATAAGTCCACATATAGTTCCAACCTGTACCTGGGAAACTATAAAATTTACTGAAAATTTTTATGATGAGACAAGCTGTTGCTGAAACATGGTCTATAATGTCCTAAGAATTGGTTAAGGAGAGGAAGATATCAGCATACCTATTAATCATTTTGCCTGCACAATGCTGAAAGAGTAATTTAACATTTTGTAAACCAAAGAAGTTTAATGTTTTGATGTTTTAGATACAAAGCCAGAGATACTTCGAATTCTGGCACTTGGACAATATGAATATACATTAGTAAGAAAACAGAGTTAAAGCAAGAAGCCTAATGTGTCCTTTGGGGGTGACGGGGAGGGGCAGAGAAAGGAGCTAATAGGGAATCAAGCTCCATGCTAAGAGTAGGGTCTTAGGAATGGTGGTGGTATCTAATCTCTACATCTGCAAGACCTGGATACTCTATCAGCTGGGCTTTTCTGGGAGTTTCTTCATCATCATCAACAGATCATACTTAGCATTAAATGTCAAACGGGATCACTCACAAGACCTTGGATCATGGCCAGCCTACCAACCCCAAAGCAAGACTTTTTGCAACCCAATATTGCAGGGGTGGACATGTGTGAAGAATGGATGACAACACAGGCTATGCGATGAGCCAAAAATGGGGGTAGCCACAAGCAGGGTGGGCAGGAGAAATAACACAAGGACGTGCTGGGACTTAATACCAAATGACAAGATATAGCAGAGAACTGCTGGAAACTAACGGTAGTGGGCTGACCAACCTAGAGAGCAACAGTCACAGATGGGTGAATCCTTTAAAGCAAAGGACAGACTGTGAGTAAAAATAGGACAGCTAAGAAAGTCAGGCTCTAAAATGGTTGGGTAGCTGGAAGTAAGGAGAAATCTTTCCACTGATATATTGTGGAAAAGAACACTGTTCACCTACTATAGCTCTCAGCAATGTAGATTGTCATCACCATTGGTAAATTATCTTTGAATGTGAAAAGACTTTATTTTCTAAATATCAAGGATACATCTTTCATATGCTCTCTGTCTTTATGTCTCTCTTTTCTGTCGGTTTTTGCCTCTGTCTCTGTGTCTCTGACTGTCTCTTTGTATCTCTCTACTTGTCGATATAGATATAAAAAAGATATAATTTTTCCATAATAAAAAATGATAGACTAGTTATTTTTCCTCTCCAAGCTTTAATTTAAAATGTTGGGGATGAATCATATGATCTCCAGGCTTTCTTTGTGCTCTAGATTCCACGATCCAATGACTATTAGCTGAGTTTTGGTTGGGTAGTCACGTTAAATCCAAGCTTATGAAAATGGAAGCTTAATGCAAATAACTCTGATTCTTCATCAAAATTATAAATTTAAAATAAAAACATCTGGAAATTATCAAAATCTATGTAAAGGAAATGATGCCATGCACTGTATATAATCAATTTAGCACACCAATAAAAACACACATACATACATATAAACCTCCAAGAAGCAAAGAATTATTTTCTGTAGGGCTTTTCATTTAAATTCTGCTCCTATTGGTACGTAGTAAATTTTCTTGTCATATAGCTACAGCTAAAGTGCCTTTTATTTGATGCAATCCTACTGCATCATTAAAATATCAGTATTTTTTATGTTTTGCAAATATTTGTGGACACCATTAAGCAACATGACACACAATGCAGTAACAAATGTCCATTTTATGACCGCTGTCAGACTATATATTGTACAATGCCCCAACATTATCAGCAATCTAAACCTAAATTATCACAATGAAAAGTCCATGAAACATGACACATCTATAATCTCCCCAAGTCCATGTATTGAAATGTTAGAATTAAAGGCTTGGGCAATCAATTCAGGCAGAAATGTCATTTGCCAGAGGAATTTTTTACTCAGGCAGAAAAAAGGAGAAAAGGCAACGAAAGGCATGAAGCTGAGGGCTATTTTTTGAGAACAGCTCTAAACCCTGAAGAAGAGGATTTTTATGTGCTGAAAGAAGAAGTCAAGGTGAGAAAGAAAAAAAGGGACAGGAGGGGAAAAGCTGTTCTGTTTTTGTCTCTGTTCTATTCATTGTTGTTTTTAAATTAATAAAGATGTTTGAGTAGCCATAGGCAAGGCTGATTTGCAGGGTTCCTGAAGATTTTTCTCTTGGTGAACAATTCCACTATAGAGAAGGTGAAGAGATTGATGCTTTAAATGATGATGATAAATTACCCACAATGTATGGTTCATTGCAAATACTGTGCAAATACTCTCCATGTTGTTCAGGAATGCTGCTGGCTAAGGTGCAGAGGGGAACCCGGTCAAAGTGGGAAATGTTTTGTTGTGTAATTAGCCATAACCAGTGTAGATCTCGGCAATAAACACACATGATGAATCAATTTGCTCTCTGTCCAGAAACCCGTTTTTCCTATACCAAAATGGTTAACATTCTTGGTTTCCTTTGCTAAATTTCTTTCTTGCTCTTAAAAAAATGAAATCACCTTTGTTCCCTCACATTGCTAGGCCTTCTCTTGTGAAAGGTTTTGGAGGTGGTGAAAGAATCAATTTCATTGACTACAAATGATGGTATTAATCATATGGAGCCATCAGGATGGATAATGGTAAATGTGTTTAAGGGAAAAGGATTGGGAGTAGACTCTAGCCCATTAGAGGTTCCTTCTTTATTGTAGCCCTTGACAGCAGCAGTCAGAAGGGTTAAACAGTGCTTCAGAATCCAGTTACCAAAGAGAAAGAGAAATGCTGGAGAAAGGCGAAAAAAGACAAACAAGTTTGAAAGAAAGTGTTCTGACTTTCAAATGGGCCACTTAACCAAACAGCAAGGGAATTTTGATTTAGCAAGGTTTGAAAGTAGGCTCTTTACTCATGATGCTTAGAAAAGAGTGTGCGAGACACTCTCGGAACTCTCTAGATAAATAGGATGCAAAATCTGCTCCCTAAAAACGTTTTGAAATTTGAAGATTTAGTGTTTGTGTGTCTTTATTATGAAGACCAAATGTGCCCTCCATCAATCCAAAGATTAACAGAAGTCCCTGACCCAATTTTACCTTCTTATACAAATTCTGTCATTCATTAGGTCATACTATGACTACTTCCTGGAATTTCTTAGAAAGATCTTCTCATTTGGGACTTCTGACTCTCCATTGTTAGCTATAAGGGTATTACTGCTAGTGGCAACATTAATGACTTGTTTGCCATGGGGGTCCTAATGGAAAATATTGAAGTTGTCATTAAAATGACAGATTTATTGAGCAGTTCTTTTCATGTAAAGAAATAATTGTAGTAAAAGAATAATGAGTGTGTAGAACTTGTGGTTTGTTATCTTAACATAATTAACAATTTCATTTATAGAAAAAAATAACCTATGATGAAAATGTGTTTATACAAGAATTTTCTTTTGCATATAAATGAACAGAATGGAATCTCTTTGGGAAAAGTTTTTTTTTCTTTTTGAAGTTCCCAAGAAGAACTGTGAATTTCAGTAAATGAACTTAAAAAAATACATGAAGTAATGGAGCTGGATCATCGTTAATTTCAATTTGATATGAATTTCAAGAAAAAACTGTAAAAGTAGATAGTTTTATTCTTGAAGTTATTTTTTTATTCTGATTGAAAAGTAGTTAAGGTAGGGAAGATATTCTGATAAGGATAGCAGATATTAATGCGATCTTGGCAATATAAAAGTCAATTGAGTTTTTTTGTTTCATTTATTTTAAAGAATTTGGAGGTGAACTCAATAAAATATCAATTGTTCTCTATTGTAAATTGTGTCATCCATTAGGCAACAAAAGAAATCCTCTAAAACATTTCTTTTGGTATACACAGTCCAAAAATATTCTTTTATTTTTCTGTTTTGTATAAGTGGCAATTTATAAGCTAGTTAAATTTAAATCCTTTAATTATTTTTGAGCCATATCAAGAGTTCTTTATAGAGAATGCCTTCCCCTCTCTCTTTTTGCCTTTGTTAAAACATGAACATTTTCCTCTAAGGGACTGATTTGCTTTGGGGCCACAGAGACTCATTTGAATAATTCTTCCCATTATTCAAAGAAATGGGTGTGTACTCAGTGATTTTAACTAGGATTTGGACCAAACCATGAACCCCAAATTGGAGAAAACCACACTTGCATTCTAAATTCATTCCACAATTTTTTTTCATATACGTATAAGGAGCTTTATAATTTATGAAACACTTCTAGTCAACCAAAGTGAGGGCAGGATATCATGCCACTTCCCCCACTTTCATTTTTAAAATGAAACAGCAAGCCTTGGAAGTGCTTAGAGAGATTAGGAGAAATTTGAAAGTGAAACACAACCCGGTTATTTTGCTTTTTAGAAAATTGTTAAGGCACTGTTACAGAAAATCAACAAATATCTTCCCAGAAAACTTTTATGGCCTGCTTTTGTGTTGTTTCTTGTTGTAAATCTGTATCTCTTAACATCCATAATCTTCAACTGGAGCTTGACATTTTTCTGCACGATTTCTATATAAAAAGGTGATCCTGAAATGTTTCAAATTATGCTTGGGGCATCTAGTCTAGCCTTCTTGGGTGCTGACTGCTACAGTGGTGGAATGTCATGCAGGGATTGTGTGTATTTGCTGTTCTCTAGGGATGTAGGATTTTCTCTATCAACATAATTTCATTTGACATTTTTCGTTTTCTTAGCATATCATTCTTTTCTGACTTATCATGGAATGCGATAGGTCTTCTGGGGACATCAAAGTCATTTTGTTGTTAAGAGCTCATTGGGGAAGTTAAATGAATGACATTTTCTACTGTTATTTCCTGTACTATATTTCAAAGTTATACTTTAGCATCACAGAGAGTTACCTAATTATTTTACAGACCACTAGAATTTTTTCTTCCTTTGTATCCTAATTAAAGACATCACCCTTAAAGATAAGAAATATTTGCTGACTCTTAAGATTATTGATATAAAGATGAGTTAGCTTTAAATGTAAGAAAAATAATCTCACTATCAGACATCTTCCCGACATTATTGAAAGAGACCAAAACCACACAGTTCTAATTTAGGTTATGTCAGCTGCTAGAATGCCAAGGCAAGTCAGTTTAGTCATAAATATTCACCAAGCCAATTATATGGCTTTGCTTAGATGAAACAATAGGTTGCTGCATTTTTCCACTTTGAAGTCATTGTTTTCAACATTGTGTAGATGTAGCTTCAAAAGTATAGAAATGCTACAAAGTAAATCTAGATTATTCTTCTCTTTACAAGGGCTTACAAATGAGGAAACAGTCTTTTAACTGTATTTCCGTCTAAATTGCAATGAAAGAGAACAGTTGGTAAACCATTTCATGTGAAATAGTTGCCAAGGAACTCTAATACAGCTGGAAATGTGTAACTCTGATATTTAGAGAAAAGAATTGTTCTATTGTTTGTAGATATGGGTTATGGGGAGTTCATATTAATAGTGTGTAGGCTACCTTCTGTTATTAAAAAAAAATTCTTGTGTCAGTTTTAAGACCAGAATTGAAAGTCACGTTCCATTCTTAGTTGGCCCATTTGTGGAAAGTTGCAAAAATGGTTGACTGTTCATGTTAGAGCCAGGAACAACAGGTTCTTTGCCCCTTGTGTGCATTTCTCAGGACTTCTGTGCAGGAAGAGATTCAAAACAAATTTCAAAAAGTGGAAATGGAAGCTTTTTGCAGATAGGAGTAATAAATCAGTAAATAGAGCTACAGTTGCAACAAGCTGCATATTCCAGTGAAAATTGCCAAATAAAACCCAGTATAAGCAAAACCATGTCTTTCAGCCCATGGGAACTTACTGTAAGAATACTGGATGTATCTTTGGATCATATTGGATTCAGAAGTCACAAAGCCAAGGGATAAACACAGGAAAAAATGGACAAGCGCTGTGATTCATTATCTAGACTTCCTGTCAAGTTATTCCATGCAATCTTTAAATTGCCTCTTGTGTGAAATGATTTCCTAAGTAAAGCTATGATTTTTACTCCCTCTATTTCAAAACAAATTCTCTCTTTGGAGGTTATTTTTAGGCTTTTCTCCATTTTAAATCAAATATAGGATTTTTCACCCTCCAAGATTTCATGATTTTTTTATTTGAGAAAATTACTCTGTTTACAAGAGAATTCCCTATCCTGGATAATAAAAATACTGTGTTTTCAAGTTAACTCCACCTTAAAAATATTTTTATCTTTTAAAAAAATTTCCTTAAGGATCTACCTGATCACAATACAAGACGATCCTTTAGTAGTGTTTTCTTCTTATGATAAAATATTTTTCAACATTATTCTGTCCTAGAAGGATATAAAAAACAGTTTAATTGTGGTTTTATTTTTTGATTTGTAGTGGATCATCTTTGTCATATCAACAAAATTATTGAGGAAAGGTCCAATTTACAAACAAAATAAATACTATAGTAAGGAATATTTTATTATATTTACAATTTTGTTATGGTTCATACTTTTAATTATTTGGTATTTTTAAGATGCTTTATGACAAGAAAAATGGACAATTGATTCAATTTATTAATATTTTTTTTCAGGTTGATTTTAAATGTTCAGAAAAACACAGGCATTTATTCTCTTAAGGAAACCTGGAAAGAAGCTGGAAAGACTTCCATTATAAATTATAGATAAAACCTCAGATTAGAGAGACTATTGTGAAGAAGTCATTTTGAGGATACAAAGAACAGGAAGTATATCTATTTTTTTTAATCTTGAAAAGTTGAGCTTATCTTTTAAAAATTTATTTATTTTTAGTTTTCAACCTTCATTTCTACAAGATTTTGAGTTCCAAATTTTCTCCTCATCTCTCCCCTCCCCCCACCCTGAGATGGCATGAATTCTGATAACTCTTTGCCTAGTCTGCCCTCCCTTCTCCCCTTCCCCCTTACTTTCTTATAGGGCAAGATAGGTTTTTTTATACTCCATTGCTTATATATCTTATTTCCCAGTTTCATGTAAAAATTTTTAACAATTGTTTTTAAAACTTTAAGTCCCAAATTCTTACCCTTATTCCCTCCCTACCCACTCTCATTGAGAAGGCAAGCAATTCAGTATAGGTTATACATGTGTAATTATGCAAAACACTTCCAAATAGTCATGTTGTGAAAGACTAACCATATTTCTCTCCATCCTATCCTGCCACCCTTTCTTCTATTCTCTCCTTTGACACTGTCCCTTTTCAATAGTGTTTGCTTCTGACTGTTCCCTCCCCCAATTTGTCCTCCCTTCTATATCATCCTCTCCCATCTTTCTCCCCCTTACTTCCCTGTAGGGTATAATACCCAATTGAGTGAGTATGTTATTACCTCCCAAACCCAAATCCAATGAGAGCCATTAGTTCACTCATTCCCTCTCACATCCTTCCTCTTCCCCTCCATTGTGAAACCTTTTCTTGCCTCCTTTATGTGAGATAACTTACCTCATTCTATCTCTCCCTTTCTCTTCCCAATATATTCCTCTCTTACTTCTTAATTTTATTTTGTAGATATCATCCCTTCATATTCAACTCATGCTGTGCCACTATCTATCTATCTATCTATCTATCTATCTATCTATCTATCTATCTATCTATCTGTCTGTCTGTCTGTCTGTCTGTCTCTCTCTCTCTCTCTGTCTGTCTATCTGTCTGTCTGTCTATCTATCATCTTTCCTCCAAATACTCAGAAAAGTCTCATGAGTTACAAATATAATTTTTCCATGTAGGAATGTTAACAGTTCAACTTTAGTAAGTTCCTTATGATTTCTCTTTCCTATTTACCTTTTCATGCTTCTCTTGATTCTTGTATTTGAAAGTCAAATTTTTTATTCCGCTCTGGTATTTTCATCAAGAATACTTGAAATTCCTCTATTTCATTGAATATTCTTTTTTCCCCTGAAATATTATACTCAGTTTTGCTGGGTAGGTGATTCTTGGTTTTAATCCTAGCTCCTCTTATCTCTGGTATATCACATTCCAAGCCCTTCAATTCCTTATTGTAGAAGGTGCTATATCTTGTGTTATCCTGATTGTATTTCCAAAATACTTGAATTGTTTCTTTCTGGTTGCTTGCAAAATTGTTTCCTTGACCTAGGAACTTTGAACTTGGCCACAATATTCCTAGGAGTTTTCCTTTTGGCATCTGTTCCCACAGGTGATTGGTGGATTCTTTCTATTTTCTCCTCTGGCTCTAGAATATCAGGGCAGTTTTCCTTGATAATTTCTTGAAATGATGTTTGGGCTATTTTTCTGATCATGTCTTTCACATATTCTAATAATTTTTAAATTATCTCCTGGATCTATTTTCCAGGTCAGTTGTTTTTTCCAATGAGATTTCACATTGTCTTCTGTTTTTTCATTCTTCATATTCATATTTATATAATTATAATTTCTTATAAAGTCATTAGTTTTCATTTGCTTCATTCTAATTTTTAAGGAATTATTTTCTTCAGTGAGCTTTTGGACTTCCTTTTCCATTTGGTCAGTTCCGCTTTTGAAAGCATTTTTCTCCTAATTAGCTTTTTTGAACCTCTTTTGCCATTTGGGCTTGTCTATTTTTTAAGGTGTTATTTTCTTCGGTTTTTTTGGGGTCTCCTTTTGCACACTGTTGACTCATTTTTCATGATTTTCTTGCATCATTCTCATTTCTCTTTCCATTTTTTCCTCTACTTCTCTTACTTGATTTTCAAAAATCCTTTTTGAGTTCTTCCATGGCCTGAGAACAATTCATATTATTCTTGGAATTTTTTGATGTAGGAGCTTTGACTTTCTTGTCTTCTTCTGGTTGTATGTTTTGATCTTCTTTGTCACCAAAGTAAGATTCTATTGTCTGAGTGTTTTTTACTCTGTTTGCTCATGTTTCCAGCCAAATACTCCACCTTCTAACTCTTTGTCAAGGTAGGACTCTGCTTCCATTGGGGATGGATGGTAGGTGTACTGACCCAGGCTTCAGATATTTTGTGTCAGCCACTTAATCCCCCACCATGTGCGGATCCAGAGATCTGGAAGCAGCCACCACTGCTGTCCCAGGACTGGGGTCAGACTCCTGCCGGACAGTGCTCTTCTTTCACACAGATCCCTGAGTTTTCCCACTAACTTTCTATGCTGTCTTTGGTGTTTGTGGGTTGAGAAGTCTGGAAAGTGCAACAACCACCAGTGATTCAACCTCTTGAGGCTTGCTCCAGCCCCATCTGTGTGGTGTGGTCCAAGTCTGACTGCTCTGCCACCTGCCCTGTGTGATATGCTCTTCTTATCGACCTACCTGGTTGTCTTGGGCTGGAGATTTGCTTCACTTTTGTCATTTTGTGGATTCTTTTGTTCTAGAATTTGTTCTGAGTCATTTTTTTACAGGTATTTGAAGGGATTGGGGAGAGACCCCAAGAAAGTCCCTGCTTTTCCTCCACCATCTTGGCTCTGCTCCCTGAAGTATATCCATTTTAAGAGATTTCTGAGTAAATGGCAAGGTAGATAGACGATGAAGCAGAGAGCTTAAAACATGTATTAAGTATAGACTTCTCTGGGAAAAAATAAAAGAAATTCCTCAGGTTCCATAGAGGGGAGAGAGAGAGAGAGAGAGAGAGAGAGAGAGAGAGAGAGAGAGAGAGAGAGAGAGAGAGAGAGAGAGAGAGAGAGAGAGAGATCTTAGAATTAAAAGGAAGATGTTAAGCAGGGAATTAATATCTTTGCTCTGATAAGCAATCAGGAGTAATCTCCAGAAGCAAATCCTAAATTTTACGGATGTGATAAGGATTTACTTTATAATGATTTGATAATTTAGTAATTGTTAATTACTAAATTATTAATTAGCACTTACCAATAGCATTTTAATGTTTGCAAAATTCTTACAAATATTATCTCATTTTATCCTGAGAGCAATTCTGGGAGATGGGTGCTATTTTTATTCCTATTTTATAGAGAGGAAATATTAAAACACAACTGAGTGGAGTATATTATGCTTCACTTCTCTTCTCACATGTCTACACTTGACAAAGATTTAAATCCCACTGCCTACAAACCTACATCATTCACTTGGAAGAAACATCCTTGAAACATTGGAAAATCTCAAAACCTCCCACCTTTAAAATGACACTGCATGCCTCAGAATACTTAACACTTTAAAAGGGTCATTGTGACATTCAGAAACTTTATGTAAGTAAGCAAGCATTTAGGTGGTATAAAGCATTTGAGAGCTATACAAATGTGAAAAATAAGAATATTATACTATTTTGGACTCATACAACTCAATACAAACATCACTGACATTCAAGAAACACACAATTCTCAGAGGCAGCCCCCTTGGTGCAACCCTGGATACTATTAATATATGGTTGAAATTTAATGATTATGGATAGACCAAGGTAGGGAAGAAGTAGCTGAGAAAATACAAATCAATGTAGCCTTGGATACCTATAGTGTCTAAATTTTTTTTGCTTTTCAACTGCAGAAAAGATTCCCCCTGCTCTTCTATAAATGGCTCTAAAATAGCTGTTGCTTAGAAATGTTGATTAGCTGGTAGGAGGACCTAAGAGCTTGTAGCAATCCACTAGACTTTTTTTTTTAAATTTCTCTTTTAGGAACCTACTTGAAAAGATTATATGGCCTTTTAGGAAAAGAGCCCCAATTTTCAAACATTCAACAAATATTTATTAGTAATTATTTTGTTCAAGAAACAATATCAGGTTGTAAGAAATATTTTTACCTTCTAATATGTTCAATTCAATTTCTTTCAACTAAATTCAACAAATATTTATTAAGCACTTATGTGCCAGACATTGTGCTAGATCTAGGGATATAAAGACTGAAAGAAAATGAACCTTACCCGCAAAGAGCTTATATTCAACAGGGAGAAAATGGCATGGGTACAGAAAATTAAGACAAAGTTGTTTTAGTGGTAGAGGAGCACCAACCTCCTGAAAACTATAGATTCCTTTGGAAAAAGGAGAACTTTATGAAAGAAAGGAACGTTTAGATTTAATGAATCAAAGTCTTCAAATTCCATTTGCAACTGTTTGATGATCTACATTCATTGGAAAAACTCATTTCCCCCTTTTCCTCCCCAATTTGGGCCTCTAATTTACACATACTCATAGTTATAGTGAATGCACAATTATCAAAATTCACATTTTAACTTTCCAGGAGACATGGCAAACTGAGACATTAATTGTGGTCTTGCAATTATAAATCAACATAGAAATGGCTGGGTTTGGAACCATAGATAGATTTTCTGGGGATACATTATTACAGGTCTATTTCTCTTGCCAATTTTCAATTGTCTTTTTAGTCTTCCTGTTGCCAGTTGTGTTATATGTAATAGTTTTCTAATGTCACCCCAGGGACATTTTTCTAAATTTTGGCCAAGCAACTGATTCACAGGCCCTGAAAAATTGAACTGATTTTTGTTGCCAAATGAATTGTTTCCATATCTATTTGAAGAGAATCTGGGTGTGTTGAGCTTGTCCATTCTCTTATGTGAACAATATATCTGTTTCCTAACTGTGCTGTTTTGTGAGCCTTTAAGTCTAATTCCAGTGCCATGTATTTTTAGGGGAAGAATCCAAATTGCAAGAATGAATCTTTGTCTCTGTGATTTTTTCCATTTATAATTTCTAAAAAAATGGAAACCAAAATTGAATTGTATTTTATGGACAAACGTTCACTGTTAACATTTTCTGAGAGTGTGTGTGCATATCTCTGTGTGTGTGTGTGTGTGTGTTTATCTACATGTTTGTTTTGAGTTGCCTAGTCTTTGTTACTTCTTGAGTTGTATGGATGTATGGAGATATTACCTTCATAAAAGGTCATTGGACATTTTATTCAGCCAGAGTGCTAGGAAAAATTCAACTTGAATAAAATAGATGGTGAATTCCTGGAGGTCATATCTTACACTGCTTTGTATTACATATAGAACCTATCTACTACTATGCCTTCCTTCCTCAGAGGATGTATTCAAAAATATTTGGGGATCTAAAAAAACAACCTTGAGAAAAGATGAATATGTTTATCTTAACTGACAAAAGTTGACAGAAGGGAAAAACATGATACAGAGCACTGGGTTTGGAGTTAGACCACCTGGGTTTAAAGCCTGACTTAATCAGATTCTGTCTGTGTGACCTTGGATAAGTCACTTAACTTCTTTTCTCTCACCTATAAAATGAAGAGGTTGAACTAGATGACCTCTAAAGTCCATTCCAGTCTAAATCTAGGGCTTTATTTTTAGTCTGGGGAAAATTATTCTAAAGTTCAAGGTGTACTCTTGGTCACAGTATTTGACGCATAGGTATAATCAGAAAATTTGAATTTCCCTTTCTTTCTGCCTCCACCCCTTTCCCCCATCTCCATTCCTCCAGATACCGTAAACAGAATACTTTATATGAGACAGCCTCTGAGAATTCTTGCCTTTAATAGTAGTGGTAGGAGACCTGGAGGAAATTGTGAGGAAAAAAGAAGAAAATCTGGGCTATTCAGTTTATGGTTCTTACTGAATATTGCAAAGTTGATTAGAAAGGTCATAGAAAACATATTTAGGGAAAGGAGATCAGCATGCTTGTACACTTGAAATTATTCTATTTTCTGTTGATTTTCTCACAATGAAAGTAACAGTTTCAATTTCTCTACCAACATTTAGTCAATTCATATTTATTGAATTATCTTCAGGCTGCGTGTACTGTACTAATTGCTTAGGGCAAAAGAGTAAAAGTTAGACATAGTCCCTAGCTAGCATCACATAGTTTATAATCTAGTAGAAAGAAAAAACACCCCAACATATGATTGATACTAATTCAATGATTATATGAGTGAATGGGAAGGAAGAATGGTTTGTGGATTGTTGAATGGTTAGAGGCTAAGTGTGGTACTAACCTGTGTAAAGCTTCCTGAGGAGATGTGCCTTAAGCAGCAATTTAAAAGAAGGAAGGACCGTGGCTTGGAAGAGTTAAGTAAATATGTCATGTATTTGGGCTAGTCTGGAGGCCAGAATGGTGGATAACAGAGAATAGGAAATAAAGAAATATCAAAATAGATTAGCAGTAGTAAGGGAGTCCAGTGCTACTATTTTAGGAAAGTATCAGCTAATGTCTTTATGTATTAATATGATGAATTTATTTCTTAATTAAGTATATCATGCTAACATTATATTGTATTAGAGAAATTTATGTAGCATATGCAGGGAATGTAGTGAGGGACACAAGCCTATTTGCATATGACTCATTCAAGGAGACTGACTATTCAATGTTCTGCCTTTGTAAGAGGTGAAGTTGGTGAGAGTTTAGAAGTAGAGAGATCCTGGTCTCCTGGCATCCAGCTACAAGACAGAAGACAAATAGTTCCAGTAAGGGAGAGAAAGATTCTAGGAAGAAGCCAACATGTGGAGGAAGTGGCACCTTGATCACGTCCTATCTCCTTCTTGCCACACTAGAACCTTTGAGGAATTTGCCCGTGGGTGAAGTCCATGATTCTTTATTGACTGAGCTGAGATTCTTCACTCCTAGTGAGAGAGCTAATTCACTCTTGTATTGGTTGGCATTTTGTCATTTGCAAACTTTCTTTGATTTCTGCTTGTTATCACATTGAGTAAATAAGTTTATTTGACATTTTCTATATGTGGTCCTTGTATACAAAGTATGTGACAGGAGGGGAGCCAGCCCTTGGATATATATATCTTACAGAAAGAACTCTTTCCCTGTTAAGGGAGAGTGATCAGGAGTGCACCTTGAACTTTAAAATTATTTTCCCCAGACTGACAATAATTAAAAAGGCAAATTTCTAGCCAATATTCTTACTCTGAGGAGAGCAGAGTGGCTTGCCTTGTGGTCCTAATCTCCTCCCCTCCTGGCAGGAATTAGTTTCTTTTGGAAAAGAGTGGGCTAAGGAGACTTTGGGAGTATTTATTAATACTTTCTTGTGAGCCAAATCTATACCTATGTGGATATATGTAAACCATATGGGCAATGTATATACCATACATAGTACACCATGAAATTTTATTCAAGAAGAAAAATGAGAGGCATTGGGAAACTTGTGTACTAAATATAGGAGCATCACAAGAAAACAAAATTGACAATATTCTTAGGAATAAGTTTTTATTGATAACTTTTGTTTTTATATCATCTATATTTTCCACTATAGCTTTCCTACCCCTCTCAAAGAACAATTTCTTATTATAATAAATAGAAAAAGAAGAAAAAATTCCGCACAACTAGCCAAGGTATTAAAAGTCTTGTTATGCTTTGTATTCAATATTCAAAATCCCTCAACTTCTGCTAAAAAGCAGGGGCTGGCATCTTATAGTTCTTTGGGGACAAACTTGATCAATATAGCTTTGCAATATCAAGTTTTTAGTGTTTTGTTATTCTTTTCATTTATGTTACTGTAGCCATCGTTTAATATTTTTGGGGGGACCTGGATATGCTTACTCTACTTTGCATCAATTCATATAAGTCCATGTTTCTCAGTATTCACTATGTTCATGACTACTTACAGTACAATAACATTACATTACATTCATGTACCATCTTTTTTAGGCACCTATGATTCCACTCTTGTAGCTGAAAAGGAAAATCCTTTCAACAAATGTAGGTCATCAACTGTTCCACAATGTATAGTTTGAGAGTTGTTTGGTGGATGGGGATTGAGAAGTTAAATAATTATTTATTAACAACTAGGAAATAACTGGTTACAAAGGTAGGAGTCGTGTATCTTAATTAGTTGTTTGTGTATTATTAGGTCTTTGACCTTTGATACCAAAGATCAAAATTCATATCAAATGAGAAGAAATAAAAATAAAAGGTATAATATGCAATCAAAACAGCTACCCACTGAACAAATATTAAAGCAATTTATCCAAGTTATAAAATAGGAAATAGAAAAAGGAATAGATATATACATAGATTCTTTTCATTCCCTGTGGAAATTTACCTGATTTAAGATAGCCTCTATAGTGAGGAAGCCAAAGAAGGCTTGAAAACTTTGTCAGTCAGCAAACACAAAATCTTTTCATCAGGAACAGAGATGACAATTGAAGGTAATATCATTTTAGAACATACACAAACTTATGAATCTTTACAAAAGAGTGTTTGATAGTATTGTTAGTACTAGGGCTATACATCAAGATGAAGAAAGAGGAAAAATATCTAAATGTACAAAAAAATTTATAATAGCTTCTCTTTTTTTTGTAGTAGCAAAGAACTGAAAATGAAAGTGATGCTCCTCATTTAGGGAATGACTGAACAAATTATGGTATATGAACATAATATGATACTATTGTGCTATAGGAAATTATTAAGTAGATGGTTCCAAAGAAATATGGAGTTATAGGAACCAATGCAAAATGAAGTGAGCAGAAAAAAGAGAACAATTTATTACTATAATTATAAAAATGAATAATTTTGAAAGATTTAAGAACTTTAATCAATATAATATAATTCATATAATATATGATGTAATGTAATATGACATAACATAGCATAACATAATGTAACATAATGTAATATAATATAATATAATACGACATGACATGACACAATGCAATACAATATAATTAATACAATAATCATTATAATGATCAAACATGAATACAGAGGACCAGTGATGAAGAAAGTTCCCTGCTTTCTGACATAGAAGTGACAGAATAACATGCAGAATGATACAAATATTTTTTGGGGGACATGGCTAATATAAGGGTTTATTTTATTTGACTATGCTTAGTTGGCATGTATGTGTTTTTCTTTTCCTCTTTTTCCACTGGGGAGAAAAAAGTCAGAGGGAAGAAAATGGAACACTTGATAACCAAAAAAAGTAATTTAAAATAAAACAGTACATATTTATAGTCACACAACTGACAAAACTATACAGAGGTAATAACATCTTACTGTGTGTGCTATTTATTGCTGATAAAAAAAATCATTTGATGTGGTAGAGCAAAAATGCTCTCCTGCAACAGGGTATCTTCTATGCATATATTAAGATCACACATGATACCAAGTATATGTAATAACTGAATTATCTTTATTTGACAATTCTCTATTAATGTGAATCAAGGCATAAAGCATGAAAATAATATGCTCACCAGTGGTGTTTTGTTACAGGAGTTGAAGTCCTAAAAGAGATTTCAAATCAATGAAAAAAATTGGTCTCACTATTTACCAAGAAAACATCAAGTAGTTGCAGAATTCCTGTTATCTATATTTTGATACAGTTGGATGAATAGCTGATAGAGTTAAGATATCAGTACACATTTCTTGTAGAGACAGCCAATTAACTGGGTCCATAATTGAATAGGAGGAAAAGAGCCGGCTGGATTTTCTTTAGGATTTTGTGAAATGCTCTTTGCAAACCTAAGCTTCTCCCTAAAATAAGTCCCTTCTCCTCTTTTGTACTATTGTTATTCTGACTTACAGCAATATTCTATATGACTGTGAAACATGGAATATCAAAGCCCCTGAGGGATGTAAATTGTGGAATACTCAAAGAGCAATGGAGAGACATATGATGGACTTAACTGGAGTGCAGCACATTATGAAAGACAAACTATATATTTAAAGCTGTATGAAAGATATTGTCTTTTACATAGCCAAGAGGCAGCCCAGGGGTATCCCCCTGGCCCTAGGCATCTTATGTAGCATAGTACATAATCACGTATTGGTGCTCCTTCTTCTAAAAGATTGTAGGTTGATTCACTGAAAAATGGGAAAAAGTTGTCTCGTCCCATAGACCTGACTCAGATTCCTGAGGATTAGGAAGGGGTCTGTAAAACTACTCTAGGATTTAGGGGTGGAAATGGAGAGCAATAGTGGGAAGACTCTAAGACATGGGGATCCCTACATGATTCCATGGTTCTTTTTTCTGTAGATCGCATGTTGGGAGCCCATTCTGTAGCATTTTATTTTCTTAAATATTTAGAAGGATGGGGTTGAGGCTCTGCTAACTTTGTACTTTATGCTGTATTAGAATAATCATGTCTTCACAAACTTGTCCTTCCAGCGAATTGATCTATGCTCTTTTGGGAAAGAGTGCCCAAAACAGCCACAGCACTTGTGGAAAAGTACTAAACATAGCTATGGACTATGGTACGTGAGATGCCTCGGGACAGAGGGAGAAAAAGACACACCACAGATGCCCCTGATCTGCCTTCTCTTTGGGTCAACAACTGGAAAAGTACACAAGTTATTCACATAAATGGATACTATACATCCTTCCCATGACACTGAAAACTTACTCAGATCAATTCTTTTCTCCACTGCTGAACCAATTATGTCTAAAGGCAACACAATTGTGTCATATTTACTAGCAATAGAAATTACCTTTCCTCATCTCGACTAAATACAATTATTCTCAAAGCACTATACCTATTACTCTCTGTACAATGGCTCTTAGGTGCCCCTACTACTTGTGCTTACATAGGCTTTCTGAATCCTGGGAGACCTTTTCTGGTAGAAAATGTTACTCAGATCATATTTATATACTTTTGTGTGATGGAATGAACTGGTGGTGCTTAAATATTAAAATAATTAATTTTTTTAAATTAAGAAATGTTTATCTTTTGATCAGAGAGGCAGCATTTTTGAATTTTGAAACAAAAGTAGTTTTTTTGGGAAAAATTTATAGCTTTTATGTCATGTTTATTTCTGAGGGCAAAAGATTTCTTCAGTTGTTTGTTTTTTCCCCTTATCTATGGGCCAAAAGGGTAATATGCTTATAAAAAATTCAGAGAGAAGTTGTGATATAACCTTTACAATGTTCTTAAAAAGTTAAGTATAAGTGAATTGTAAGCATATGGAATAAATTTTCAAGAAAGTACATCTTCATTTTCAAATTAAGACATGAACATTTGGCAAAGTGCCTTCTGGATTTCAACAAATTAAAAGTATTTGAAAACACATCCAAGATGCTTGATAATGTGAACATATGTCTATATTCTTCCATAGCTAGTTTGGATTATATTGAATGTATTTCATCCTACTTCACCCTGTGTAGAATCCAAAGAAGAGAAAATCACAGGAGTAAAGCTATTTCAAAACTTTGGATAAACAACAGGATGAAATTAGTAAGAAATTTATAAAAAGCTTTTTTGACATTGGAAAGAGGAAAAAGCAAATTATCTCTGTGGTGGTGATGGCCTAGTAATAGGTTGGGATTAAGTGGTTGTCTTCTCTCCTAACATGTGGGCCTGTTGTCCAGCTTTTCCAAATTTCATGGAAGTCAAGAGTTCCCCACTTTGGGTAAATTTCATGGAGTCATGAGCAGAGGAGAATTGGCCACCTCTGGAATTAAGTAGTTGATAAAACTCATGGAGAAGAATCATATCCCCCATAATTTTACAACAGAGACATGGAGTCATTTGAAGATTGTAGACAAGTTACTGGGAGAGTATGCCAGTGTTGAGATACAAGCTGACAGATACAAGTACAAAGTAATCCTAGGAATATAGGTAGAGATGAAGGTGGTAAGGTTGGTACTGCTTGTCTGCATCCTTCATGATTGTGGCTGCTAATTTGAACAAACCAGGCTCCTTGGTTCAGAAAACTGACTATATGAAACTTCACCAATCTTATTTCAGGAGATGAGAAAAGATGCTAGCATTAATTGCAGGCTGTAGGCTCAGTGGGAATTGGGAGCCATGGAATGGTAAGTAGTTCACTGAATAGCCACAATGGTATGACCAATTATCCCCTAAGGTTCAATAACAACAGGATTGTTGTTTCTTGTGTTTGTCTAATTCACTTTGCTTGTGTATTCTGTGGTGGCATATTTATTATCTTAAAACAGTGTCTGAAGATGGACTCTTTCTTTTAAAAATGGATTATTTGACTCTCAGCTGTCACCTACTGTTAAGAAAGAAGTAGGTCTCAGGATGAAGTCAAAATGTTGCATTCTTAGCGAAGTATTGCAGATGATTTCCTGAGATATCTCTATGCTTTTTGCCCTTTAATCTTTAGACCCATGGGTTTGACAGAAAATGGAAAGTGAAGTCAGGATCTCTAAATATGGAATTGCCATGTTCAACTCCGGCCAAACTTGTGTCAAGTCCAGTATGTGGCTTAAACTGTGAAGGGGAAAGTTTGGTGAACATCATCCTATCTTTCTACTTTGAAAGCTATCCTGCTATCATTGAATCTAAAAATAGAACTTTACTTTCTCTTTATACTTGTCTCATTATTCATTGTAGGAGGAAAAAAGTCTTTCCCAAATATTTTCATTATTTAATTTTCTTTTTTTTCTGCTTTGAAATTGTAATTGTAATTTCCGAAAGAAGTCATTCTAATTATAGAACTCTTTGGCTTTGGCAGGTCATATAAAGGAGGATTAAATTAAAGGAGGAGAAGCCTTTGCCTGTCATTGGCTAGATGAGAAATGAGGAACTAGGGTGGATAAACAGCTAGTTAAGATTCCTCTCTGCCACAGTATTCTTTTTATCACTACTAGTATGGGAGGGATCTGAGTATAATCTTCAAAGCACCTCCAATAATTCAGTTAACAAAGATTCATTCAATTAATTTTTAAAAAATGATGCAAAGCACTATGCCAGGCATTGGAATGAAAAGATTTATGAGATTGTGGAAAATGGCTCAGCAATCAGATCTGTCAGTTTTTTTTCTTTTTAAATACCCAAGGATGTAGTTAATCTGTGACAGGTGGCTTGAATTCATCAAAGGTAGCTAGGGTGCTCCCTTACATAGGCATCAACTCCAATTTGTGCTCTAACTTTCTGCTCTCCCCAAAAGGTCATTAGTGAGTTCCCTGAGTGTTCTCATTTAATAAACCTATGAGATCATAGATATAGAGTTAAAAAAGTCCTTAAAGTGGCTTGCTGAATGTCACATAGGAAGTTGGTGCCAGAGATAGGATTTGAATCTAGTGCTATTCCAAATAGTTGGCTCTACTTCAATGAACAGTTTCTGGGCAGTCTTGGACAATCTAATCTAAGAATTTCTTGTTCCTTGGAAATTTTTAACTCGATTTTTTTCACTCATTATATTAATTCCTATTCTAGACTTTTTTTTACCTCTTCTATTTCAGTGTTATCATTATTCTGATGATTTTTTAAACAAAAATGATGTTCTTTCTGTAACTGGTTTTCTTACAAGAAATATTTTACCTTTGTGTAAATGGTGTATATAATAAACCAGTCTAGTGCTATTAAGATCCTTCCCCATTCATAGCCACTAATTCTCTTCAGAACACTGGCATAACATGCATTCTGTGACTTCCTTTAATTGTGGTGCATGGATGATTGTTTGAGTCTGATGAGAGACACTGAAAGATCTTCATAGCTGGACCTGTAGCAATATAACAGCACTTCTACTTTTTGACCTTTCACTTCCTTTCACTTGCCTACCTTCTGACTTCAACACCCTAAGAGGAAATCTTGCAGAAATCTGCCAAGTGATCACACCAAGAGATGATGTCTAAAACTGTCAGAGTAGACCTCAGGTTGCAAAACTAGCCATGACAGTGTAGGAATATAGTGTGCTGGTGACATGATTTTCTGTTTTTTTTTCCTACAAGAATTGCTTTGTAATAACTTGTTTACTTTCTCTCTTGTAGCTGTTTTCATTACTTGGTACTTTTTTATTGTTTTGAGATGGGGAAGGAGAACTGAACTTAAAGACAATCTCTTACCTTGTGTGCAGGACTCAGCTTGAGCAAGCTTTTGAAAGCTGATTGATAAATTTTCCATGTGAACATTTATTTATACCTCAGAAATCATCCAGCACCGCAGGTCAGGGCTTGGCTTATTATTTGCAGATTGTCTAGATTTAAGAAAGTGTTGGAGAAAATGCTAATTAGAGATTAGTTAGGTGGGATGTGTGATTTTCCCCCAAAGAGCTCGTTGTTAAACATTTACCACCACACCGTTGCTCTCACTCTATCATCTTGCTGGAAATTTCACTAAAGTGTTTTCAGTAGATGTTGAAACTAACATAGATCTCTGTCTTTCAGGAAGATTATTTTGGTAAGACATCTTCCTCTCTAGGATCTAGAAGCAACATTGCAATCTCTATCTTAGCTTCAGTTCTAACCATCCTTGGGATAAACAAACATTATTGTTCAGGTTGACTGAAATGACTTATTACACATGTATACACTCATTGGTCTCTACACGTTTCCCTGGGGAGGGGCAGTAGGAATCTCCTTTTTGCTACTTGATAACCATATGATAACCTTGCTGTATTCCTCATCTGTAAAATGTAGGTCCATTTCAATTCAATACAATAAGCATTCATTAAGGGTTTACTATGTGTCAGGTACCAATTCTTCAAAGACAAAAATAAAATACTGCCTTGAAATGCTGTGTTGAATATCTAATAAGCTAATGCATATATATATATATATATTACTTTATAAACCTTAATGCATTATATGAAGACCTACTTTATAAGCCTGTTGTTCAAATCTCTCCATAATTTGGCCCTATTCACCTTTAAAACCTTAGTTTTCAACACTTCCCCACACATATCCTAGGTTCTTGCTAGATGAATATCATGCAGGTTAGAGTATAGTAGGGAAATATGACACAGGTACATATAATTACAACGCAAAATATAATGCAAAATTCAACATCACACTCAGCACATGGTAAGGTCTGAAATGTCCATTGAATTTAATAGCATCCCTTTCCATCTTTTGGCAGAAGCTGAATGAGATTTATTACAATTTTGTGTGAACTCGATTGCTCAGTATGATTCTTTGTGATATCATTGCAGGGGGCGGGTATAACAGGCTGCTTGTATGCCATAATCACCCTTTTACACTTTGCTTCTTATGTAACATGTGCTTGTCACAGCTTAGTGGTGACCAGTTCAGATTTAATAGTACTTTTTCTTTCCCATAGGTATTCCAGACCTCAGGCTCTTTTGTCTACAGTGTCAAGTTCTTTTGCATCTCAACTTTCCCTCCCATAACAGAATACTATCATTAGCATTTATTTATTTTTCCATTTTTATTTTTTGTTATTCTGCTTGCCAGATGCCAAAAACTATGAACATTTTATATACAAAAAAATATGCCATTAAATCTCTTTATTCCATTAAAATAATAGCAACAAGCCCACTCCCTTGTATAGGACTGAAATTGGGAAGAAGGTAGATTTAGCAGAATACAAATATAGTGTGCCTCAGAGATGTTGGGGCATATCAGCACTTTGTCCATCATGGTTTTCCACAAGGCAGTCACAGTGGATGAGCTACAGGTACCAATTTCATTTCCTCTGCTTCTTTCTCTTTGCCAGCCCTGTACCTTTTAGCTCTGGGTCAGAGACAGAGCAGTCAGATTCCTCTACCTTTTCCAAAACGAGGTTGAAGCTTGCTTATAGGGTCTGAAATTAGATTGGCCCCAGAACAGACTCCTCACTGCGGGGGCTGTTCAGACAAAGGCTGTCTATAGATTGTTACTATAGACACTGCTGTTGTTAGCCTTTCTTCTGATACTTTAATTCTTCTTCCCCACTGCACCGTACAAGGAACAGTAATGCTTACTCCCTGAGCTCCCATTTTCTGCTGCTCAGTCACCTTTTTGTCTGTGACAGAGGGGAAATGATCTTATCGTGAACATTGATGCTAGCCTTGAAAAGTTCACAAAAACATGGCAGAAGGAAAGAGGTGTTTGTCCAGCTCTTGGCTACAGTACTGACCCTCCTGTGGGTAAGGGAGAGAATTAAATGTGAAAGTTGTTTAGTTAAGCCTGAAGTCTTAGATATTAAGGTACCCTGTGAAGTGTGATCTTGGGTGGCAAGAGGAAGGGACTAGATAGAATCCTAAATACTTCTACCCTCTTCTGTCCAAAGTCCAAGATTCTTTTAAACAGGGACATAACCTTAAAGATAGAGCTTAAGATGCAAATACACCTGGGAGGAGTAGTGCAGTACTATGGAAAGAACACTAGACCTGGAGTTAGAGGCCTTGGGTTGGGGTCCCAACTCCCAGATCTGTCACAGTTCATTAGCTTTCTGATCTTGGGCATGTCATGAACTCTATTCATCTGTAAAATGTTGGCGTTGGACCAGGTTACCTCTAAGATCTTCTCTATCTCTATAAACTATGATCCTATGACTATGTAACAAGGGGTAAAATATCTTTGCCCTCCCCAGAAAGTTGAAAAGCTTGACAGAGGCTTGGTATTTGACCTGGTAAAGGGTATAGCAATAAGAATGGATATGATGACAGTTTGGGAGTATCTGTGAATTTGTTTTCCATACCATCCCTGGCTTGTTTTATCATGCATATACTTATTTATTTTCAGTAGGTGTGATAGGGAATTCCAAAGGACAAATATGATCTTAGATGCCTTTGAGGGTCATAGTATTCAAAATGATGTAGGCAGCAGTTCCATTGCTCTCCATGCTGGTTATATTGTGTCATATCTAGAGTACTGTACTCTATTTTGGACATTTTAGGAAGGGGCATTGATAACCTACATTGAATCCAGAAGAGGGCAACTAGGTTGGAGGGAGGGATGGGGACAGTGTCACATGATGATTGGGTGAGGGAAATAGAGATGTTTACCCAGAAGTTGTAGATTATGAGGATGTGGGGAACATGATAGCAGTCTTCAAGTATCTGAAGTACTATCATGGAAGAAGGAATAAATTTGTTTTTCTTGACTCCAGAAGTCAGAAATATGAATTATGACTGAAAGTTTCAAGAGAGGCAGATTTTAGCTCCATGTAAGCATACATTTACTTCAAAGTGGAATTAACTTCCTTGGAAGGTAATGAGTTTTCATTTTCTAGAACTCTTCGAGAGGACTCTGGATACATTTGTCAGGGATCACAAATGCTAGAGTGTCAGGGGAACATAGCAGACATTTAAATGAACCCATACTTCAACCATAATCCTGACTATGACATACCAAACCCAGTATTATTGAAGGCATTTCTCTCAAGGTATACCTTTGTGACTTCTGCAGTTCCTTCCAACTCTGAGATGCTATGAATCTATGAAATATTTTCTAGAGTCCTTCTCCAGAAAGTTCTTGAAGAGAGATTTTCTTCAGGTTCCAAGTGAGAATAATATTTCATTTGGTGTTTCTGAGAAATGATTTTATTTCTTTACCTTTTATTTCTAAATCGAGTAGACTATTCAGAACTCCTTATCCCATAAGGGTGATTTAGCCTCTCATTCTTTTTTTTTTTACTTGTAGTCTAATATGAAAATACTTATCCCTTCATTCTCTACATTGACTCCTAGCCATGCTTTTCTGAGTTGACTTGAAGTAGAGTAATTTCAATTCTGCTAGGGTTGTTTATCTCCTTTATTTCAGGCTATGGCAATAAGGCAATAGTGTCTGTTTTGCAAAAGTTGTTGATCTAATTGAATTACCACAGAGATTTAGCCTTTGGAAGACGTGTAATGGCAATATATGATGGAAATTGCTTCACTTCTAGAACTGCATTCCAAAAGTGTTGGATATAGGATATTTTGGGGCATCAGTTTTAAGGGAAGTCCCCTTCTACTCTTTGCTTGGCCATCTTTCAAAGAATTTTTAGCTGGGTTTCTGATAAAGTAACTCTCTGTTTGGATAATTGCATGATGCTGAATACAAATGTTTCAGTGAAAACAAAGCAACAGATGATGTAGTTAAAGCTTAATAATTATCTAGGACATTGGAATATTTTTGAATTAAAAATGTCCCATGTTTCCCTTCCTTCTCCCCAGTGTTTATGTCCTCCAAAATTGTGACTATTAGAACTCTTAGTTTAAGAGGCTTTCAGACCTTACTTTTGTTGGGAGGGGTGAAAAGGAGGGCACATTGTCTATTCTGGAAAGAATTTGTGAATGTCATCGTAGTCATTAGGACACCAGAATTTCCACATTAGGTTTAATAATACTAATGACTGCTGACATTGATATAGCGCTTTAAGGTTTACAAAGTGCTTTACATACATTATCTCATTTGATCCTAGGCCATTGGCATAATATGGACCCATTTGGAATAATCCCTCTTGATGGAGAGGTACCTCGTGCAAGGAAAGTCAAATACACTATTTTGGCTGCTTACCCTTGCCAGCTGCCACTTATCTTATTTTACATAGAGTAAGCCAGCTGGTCACAGCTGTAGTGATATTGTTTTATCCAATAAGGTCTTGCGGTTAGGGCTGGTGCTTCTTGCAGTATATAGATCATGGGTGGTAGATATGCCATAAATGACACATATGCTGTTGATGAAAGAACTCAGGCAGCTTTACGACAATAAGGTATATTCATCTTGCCTTGGTTTGCTTTGTTCTGACAGTTTCAAAAAATACCCAAAACACATTTTACCTTTTTGCTTACTGGATTTGTGAAATATATTGCTTGAGTTTCACTTAAGGGCTTCCTAAGCCCTATAGATGTTCTTTTTTCCCTTCCCTCCATTATTAGAGTAATTGTTTGACTCCAGTATCAGAGACTTTTGTGACACAAGAGAACCTTTCTCTTTACTGTTAGCTTATATTCCCCCTCTCAGGAAAAAACTATACTCTCCATCACTCATGCTGTACCAACTCGTCATTTGTAAGCACACAGTTCAAATATAGTAGGAGATTTAATTGGCAGAAAAAAGGAAAATGGAAACTATAGAATAGGAACAATTAGTTCCAAGGATGTCACAGTGTAAATCCCTGGAATCATTTAGTCACCCAAATGAAAATTCTTCTTACTAAGGCCCCCCATGACTCTTGTCCTTACTTCTAATGCCCTACTGGTACTTTATTTTCTTTGAAGATGTGTTTATTCTCTTGATGTCATTTTTTAGGTTCATAGGATGACCACATTTTTAGCGCAGGCTATTTAGTAAGGTGAATTTAACCTGTGGTATAAGGATCATAGCACCAGTTTCAGATAAACTGAATCTGATTTGGAGGGCTTCCTCCAAATATATTTTGCCTTGGCAGCTAGGTGGTGCAGTGGATAGAGCATCAGTGCAGGAGTCAGGAGGACCTGAGTTCAAATCTCACCTCAGACACTTGATGCTCACTAGCTGTGTGATCTTGGGCAAGTCACTTAACCCCAGTTGCCTCATCCTGGGTCATCTCCAGTCATCCTAATGAATATCTGGTCACTGGATTCAGATGGCTCTGGAGGAGAAGTGAGGTTAGTCACCTGCATAGCCCTCCCTCCTTCACAACAAAGTCAAGTGCAAGTTATGCCATTATTTCTCTGATGGCATGGTCTTCTTTGTCAATGAAGGACAAACACAAAAACAATATGCTGCCTTCTCATTCAGACCCCAACAAGCATAGTTTTCACGGAAACATAAGAATCTGGCTAATGTTTAGTCTTATCAGGAAAATTAAACTGCTTTCACCTAACAGGTAAGCACTAAGACTAACAATATATCAGATATGGATAGATTTTATTTAACAAGAAGGAAAATCATGGAAACAAGAAGGCTTGCTCCTGATACCATAAATGGCCAGAACAAAAATGTCTCTTCCTCTTTGGTAGGCATTTTCCTCATGGACTGTTTCCCAGTATAGTTGAGGTCCTCCTTGGCAGGAAAAAGCATTTGGGGTTGCAAGAGAGTTGGCTCATTTCCCCTCACATAACCTGTAGTATGGGCAATATGCAAGTTGTACAGTAAGAACGTTTGTGCTGTTGGATTGTAGAATATACGGAGAGGAGTCTAATGCAAGAAGACTGGGAAAATAGGAAACCTCCAGATTGTGAAGAGCTCGGAATGTCCAAGGGTTTTGTATTTTTATCCTAGAGGTGATAAGAAGCCAGAGGAGTTTGTTGATTGGTTGGGGCAGTGGGAAGTAGGGAGGTGGAGCAGAGAGGGTAACATATTTAGACCTGAGCTTTTGGAAGATCATTTTGGTAACTGAGTGTAGGATGGACTTGAGTGGGGAGAGACTTGAGACAAGGAGACAAGTTATTGTAGTAATGCAGATGAGAGGTCATGAAAGCCTGTTACAAGGAGGTGATGTGAGTGTAGGGATGCAAGGGATGTGAAAGAAGATATTGTAGAGGTAGGAAAGACAAAGTTATGCTACTAAATTCAGGCCCTAATTGTTTCTCCTCTGAACTAATAGACTCTCAGTCTCTCAGTTTTCAGTTTTCTCTCATCTCTATCCCCGCCACCCACTGCCTGCATCCATTTTCTACATAACTACCAAAATACTCTTCTAGAACATGGTGGGTGTAATCATGTCACTACCCTGCACAAAAATCTTCCATGGTTTCCTAGCGTTTCTCTGATCAAACCCAGATTCCTCAGCCTAGTGTTTTAAGTTCCCAGCAAATTTGCCCTTCCTCCCCACCCCTACCCCTGCCCCAAACCTTCTGACCTCAAGTTACACTAATGCCATTTAGGAATTCTATATTCCAGCTAAATTCTACTACTGATTTTTCCTGAACTTGACATTCTATTTAAAGTGCTTGTGTATTTACTCTTCTTGTACCTAGAACATATTTCCCTCCATCTTGACTTCTTAGAATCTTTGTCCTTCAAATATCAGCTCAGCTGCCCCTTCTTCTATAAGATGTCACTGATCCCTTGAGTTATATGTTCTAATCCTTTCCAATTTTTCTTGTTTTAAAATTATTATGTCATATCCCTCTCCACTTTCCACCTTGCAATGAAATGTTGATTCCTTGACAGTTGTGTAAGTTTTCTGTTTGTATTGCCATTGCCTTCCACATAGATAGTAGGTGCTTAATAATTGTAGAATTGTTAGTATTCAATGACTGCCTCAACAATTCAGAATTACAGTGGATGTGAAGTAATCTAGATGTTCAGAACTGAGATATAATAACTTGCTGTTTCACCATTTGACTCATGTCAGAATAACAAATTTCAGAAAAAAGGGGTCCAAAATAGGGAAGGGGGATGACGGGATTTTGAAACTGATAGATGATATATCATTAAATGAATTTGGAACTATTTGAATGACTAGACTCAAAAAGTAGTCAGGTCACCAGTGGAGAGTATAAAGAATTCATATGCTATCCTGTGTTGTCTTGTATTTGTATCAAATGTTTGGCTTAGATCAAGGAATATAGGTGGCATTCTTATCACATCTGCAGATGACATTAAACTAGGAGGAATAGTTAAACGTTAAATTTAGAAAACATTAGAAAACATTAAATGACAGGCTTGGAAGCCAAAAGACCTTGACAGGCTGAAATACTGGGACAACTTCAATAAAATAAAACTTAATAGCATGTGAAAGCTCAGAATGAGTCAGGAGCATGATGTGGCAGCCACTGAAGCGAATACAATTTTGGACTGTGGAAAGAGTATCATATGTTCTAGGAATGGGGAGGCAATACTTGAATCTGTGCTGCTCAGACCACACCTGAAATATTGTATTTAGTTCCATGTTTTAGGAAGGACATTGATAACCTATTTCCAGATGTAAAGGGAGAGGATGAATCAGGGGAAACTTTGGTCAGTTTGATGAGATCCCTAATAAGCTTGATGTGATGACAGGACACTGGCCTTTTGAGGCCAATAAGTGATGTGTCTTCATGGAATGTGATTGTGTCCCCTGGTGGTTTGCTGATAGAGTTCAGGGAACAAATGAGATTCAGGGGGATGAACCTTACTCAGATTAGCAATCTATCTCTTTTGTATATAAAAGCAATCTGTGAAATCTAGCTCAGTCCTATTTTTGCTCTCTTTTCCTTTTCCATTTTGCCTTCTTCCAGAGTGTGTGTGTGGGGCAGCGTGGAGGTGATTTCTCACTTCCTTTCCTTTCTCTTTCTCCTCCTTACTAAGGAGAATTTGTGAGTGCCTTGTAGCAGAAGCACGTGATCAGGTAAACAGATGCTTGCAAGCAGTCTGAGAGAGTGGTTTATTGGCGATATTCTCAAACCTTAATCTTCTCTGTAGAGTTGGGAGGGGTTTGGATTCCTTGAATACACTGATCCTGGAATCTAGACTTCTAGGCAGAGAAAAATGATTTCCTGGGCAGTCCCAGCTTTGGGAATTGTCTTGTGGGTAACACTAAGTTCAAGAATTTTGAGAGTTTAGGGACTGGACTTATTTGAGAGTGAGAAAACTGCACCTTGAAGAGAGAGAAGGATTTCTTAGAGCGTAAAGTCAGTGAATTACTTGAAAGTGCATGAAATGGCTTGTTTAATAGCACCCCTTCTCACCAAATGTATTTATTTGTCTTCTGGGAGTATTTTTAACACAGGGTGTTAACATAGTTAGGATTTATATTAAGCTTTAAGGTTTGTAAGTACTTTACAATTATCATCTTATCCCACAATAATACTGGGAAGTTGGTGTCATTATTATCCCCATTTTGCACATCATGCAACTGAGGCAGGTAATAGATGAGGGTCACATAGATAGAAAATATTTAAGGCTGAATTCAGACTCATGTCTTCCTGACTTTATGCTCAGCACTCTATCCATTGAGCCACCTATCTGCATTATGACTGTGGCTCATCCCCCTGTGGGAGAATGGGATTTCAGTGGACAGAAAGAGAAATAAGCATTTATTAAGTGAGTACAATGTGCCAGGCATGGTGCTAAGCACTTTTACCTCATTTGATGCTTACATCAACTCAGGGAGGAAGGTGCTTTTACTATCCACCTCTTCTCAGCCAGGAAACAGAGGCAGACAGAGGTTAAGTGATTTGCTCAGGGTCACAGTGCTAGTACCTCAGATTATATTTGAACTCAGGTCTTCCTGATTCGAGGTTCAACATTCTATACAATGCTTCACCTGGGTGCCTCTAATACAGTGTCCGAGTGCTGTCCAGAAACTTCCTGTCTGAAATTCCTCTTAAGCAAATTGTTTAGTTAAGTGTGATTAAGACTATTAAGGGGGATATTGGCTATTGCAAAAATGATCCTGAGGTCAGAGAGTACTAGCTTATAGATTTTGTAGAGAAAGAAAGGCAGGTGGTATCTTTAACAGCTTCCAACTCTGAAAACCTCTAATTCTCTGACCCTAACTAGATATGCTCTCATTCAGCCCAAAATTCCTCCATCTACTCTGAAAGGGTATAATGAGAGAGCGCTTTAAATTTCTTGTTGGTTTAGTAGGGTGCACAACCAAGATAACTTCTTTCTTCTTTGTCATCACAGGAAGCATGCTAAACTTTAAACAAGGTCTAAATATTACTTCTCACTAATCTATTGCATATGATTTAGTATATATGCTTCTACTGAGGGGAACCTCACCCCCTAAGTTTATTAAGTGTATTAAGAAACCAAGGGAATCATATTGTCGGCATTGTGATGATGTGTTGAGTCTGGGGAGGATAATACATATAGATGAGCTGTTGAAAACTAACGTAACTATTTTCAAATGCTTCAGTTGGAATAATGATGATGTATTTTAGTTCTTTCATGTGTTTCTCCCTATTCTATTTATATATTTACACTGTGTCTAATACTATAAACCTCCAGGCAATGCATTATATAGTGTGATAATTTAAAAGCTCTTCAATTTCTGTTGTGGAGATATTACAACCAACAAAATAGCTATTAGATTCAAATTTCCATGAATGTTGTGTTTCCTAACTAAAATTTTTATCTCCTTCATGCCCAGCACTCTGCAAACAATATCTTTGAATTAGTGTTTTTTAAGCACCAACTCTTGTCTGACCCTGCGCAAGGCTCTAGGGATATAAAGACACATATAAAGCAGCCCTTTTCTCAAGGAATTCTAGGGAGAGACAATATGGGCACATAAAAGTGAACTAAATACATACAAAACATATACAAGGTAATTTGTCAGGGGAGCTAGATAGCTCAGGAGATAAAGGATTGGGCCTGGAGTTAGGAAGATCTGAGTTCAAATCTAGTTTCAGACACGTACTAGCTATGTAACCCTGGGACACTTAATCTCTGTTCACCTTAATCCATTGGAAGAGGAAATGGCAAACCGCTTTAGTATCTTTCCTAAGAAAACCTCACGGAAAATACTGGCATGCTATGGTCCATGGGTTCTCAAAGGGACAGACACAACCCAAAAGCAACAGCAACAATTGTCGGGTGGTCAGTAGAAGCTGAGAACAGAGTGTGATTCAAGAGAAGGCAGCATTTGAGCTGAGCTTTGAAGAAATTAGGTATTTTATCTGAGGCATAGGAGAATCACTAGTGCATTCTAGCTACTGAGGATAGTGTGCACGAAGCCAGAGTTGAAGAGGGAATGTCCTATGGGAATGTCCTAACAGCCATGAGGCCAGTTGGACCAGACTGGAAAGAGTGTGTGAAGGAGAGTGAAGTATTTTTAAAAGCTTGGAAATTGTAGATTGGAGCCAGCTTGTGAGGGGTTTTAAATGCCAAACAGAGGAGTTTGTATTTGATCTGCTGAGGAAACCAGGGGAGTTTATTGAGTGACATAGTCAGAACTATTTTAGGAACATTATTTTGGCAGCTGTGTGGAGGACAGATTGGAGAAGGAACAGACTTGAGACAGGAAGAGCAACTAGAAGGTTACCGCAATAGTACTGAAAGGAACTCACCTTGTGGACCACTTAATGTCTATTCCATTTCATTCATATTTTGAATCTTGCATATGCAGTCTCCTACAAGTCTTCTCGATTTGACCTCTACATTCATCCATCACATCTGTGGTCTTTTGTCTATTCACAGGATCCCTAACCCAATCCAGATCTTCATCACTTCTTGCCTGGTCTATGTCTTTCTGCCTCTGTTTCTTCCCTTTCCCATTCATCCTCTGCACAGCTGTCAAAGTATTATTCCTAAAACACAGATTCATATCTCAGGCACTCTGAGAGATGCTGGGATAAAAAAGAAAAAATGAAATGCGATCTGTGCCATCCAGGAGCATGTATTCTACTGGGATGGAATTGGGGGAGACGAGTGCACAGGTGAATTGTGAAATAAATGCAGAATAAGTATAAAGTAATTTGGGGTGAGAGTGGAGAATGCTAGTAACTGGGGAAATCATGAAAGGCTTCATAGATATGGTAGGTGGTGCAGTGGATAAAATTTTGGGTTTGGAGTAAAGAAGATAAGTTCAAATCCAGCCTCAGATACTTGGAGCTGTGTGACTTTGGGCAAGTTACTTAACCCTATCTGTCTTAGTTTCCTTAACTATAAAACGGGGATAAAAATAGTGACCTAACTCTCAGGGTTGTTTTGAAGGTCAAATGAGCTATCTGTAAAACACTTGGCATGGGGCCTGCCACATATTAGGCACTTACTAAATACTTATTTCCTTCCTTCATAAAGGAGCTTACACTTGAGTTTAGACTCGAATGGCAGTAGGTGTGCTAAGGATTGACAATAAGGAGGGAAAGCATTTCAGAGAGGAGAAATAGTCTGAGTAAAGTCAAAGAGTCTGGAAATGGAATGTCATAAATGGGGTACATCAAGTAAGTCACTATCAACAGGTAGAATGTAGAACACAGTCAATAAATATCTATTAAGTTCCTACTATGTGCCAGGCACTGTGCTGAATTCTAGGGGTGCAAAGAAGCACAACAGACAATCCCTGTTTTCCAGGAGTTCACAGTTTAATTATAGAGACAACATACAAGCAGCTATGCATAAACAAGTTATGTACAGGATTAATTGGAAATAACTATCAAAAGAAAGGTGCTATAATTAAGAAGGAACTGAGAAAGGCTTCCCGTAGAAGGTTAGACTTTAGTTGGACTTGAAGGAAGTCAAGGAACCCAAGAGCGGGAAAAGGAAGAGAACTCCAGGAACGGAAAATAGTCAAGAAAAATGTCTAGAGTACATGAGTAGTATAAGGGGAAATCAGTCAATAAAGATACATTGAAACCAGAGTGTGAATGGCTTTAAATACCTAACAAAGGAGTTGTAGTTTATCCTAGTGGCAATAGGAAGCCACTGAAGTTTCTTTAGCAAGGGAGTGAAATGTTCTATGCTTAGATGTATATTCATAATAATATTTCTTAAACATAAATTGAAGATGAAAGCAAGAAAAGAACAATCTGACTTTGAGCTCACAGACTACTTTTGTACAATGTAGCTGTCCCCTCTTGCTATATGTATAAAACTGCTACCTTTGGGGCTTTGTTCATTTTACAAAGAGTAAGAAGTGTGTTTTGACCCTATCAAAAAACCTGCAGGAAGTCAGGTTGAAGTCCCTTGAAATCAATCTGGGAAACTCGTAGAAAGAAACTCTGCCTTTCCTGATATTATGTTTTTATTAGGTTTTCATGGAAATTTATGTCTCAGTAGGAAAAGGAAAATGCACTGGCACTGGAATTAGATAGTTGGGGTCAAATTCTTACCTCTGATACTTTTTACCTGTGTGACCTTGGGCAAGAGTTTCAATTTCCTCATCTGTAAATTGAGGGGGCTGGGCTAAATTGTGTTTGACCACACATTCAGCTTTAGATCTGTGATCCCTTGTGACAATTCCTGTGCTTGACACTGGGGACAATGATTTAGCTCCTGGCTATGAAGAGTTGATGTCCTGCTAGGGCAGATGCAATATGTTCATAGCTAAGTATAAGATACATCGAGGTACTGATTTGTGTGAATAATGAATCCCCCCTAAAGTGTTGACATACTTGAATTCACACTATTTGAATAATATAAAATGCAGTAATTAGTTCCAGCCCAATGGAAACATGCAATGTGAATTTGACTAACGTAGCCACTTCAGGGGATTCATTATTCACACTAATTTGGAACTAAATGTAGGATATAAGGTGTAATGACAGCAAAGGGGAGATACAGGTAAACTATTCTAAGATTTTTTGAGATGGGAGAAGAGAATATTTTCAACTGGGCATAGTGGTGGCAAGGAATCAGGAAATGCTTCACAAAGGCTCAGCTGAGATGAGCCTTAAAGAAAACAGATTCTAAAAGGTAGAATTGAATCAGTCAGTAAATCAGCTATTATTTATTAAATACTTAATATGTACCAGGCACTGTGCAAAGAACTGCATAACGGAAGGAAGGGAGAATGTTCCAAGCATGGGGAATGGCATGTCAAGTTCAAGGAACTGTTGACAGTCCAATCCAAGAGTTCTTTAACACTTCAAGGATCTGTAATTTCATCTATGTGGGCTGCCTCATGTGTAATTTATTAGACACATTAATGGTATGATCTTGGGCAAGTCATTTCTGGGTTTTAGTTTCCACATTTGTAAAATAAAAGGATTGGGCTTTAAAGTTCTTGAAAGCTCCTTCTAATTCCAACTAAGAGTCTATAAATAGCTATGACCAGAGGGATTCATCACCTTGTGGTCAACGCTTTGCTGATGAGCCTCTCGGAACTTAGTCAAGACCTTACATAAGAGACATATAGTCCACCTCCCATATAGAGACTATATGTCTCTATAAGAGACATATAGTCCACCTCAACTTTCTAACTTGATAGGATCAACTCAGTCTTGTACTCTAATGGCAGTCTTTGAGAAGCAAAGGTAATTTTTATCAGAATTGAGCTCTGTTGAGGAAAGGAATTCCACATTTGGTTACAAAGCAAAACTATGTATCCACTTAGCCAGATGATAATGAGATAAAAATAAAAAAATAAATAAGAGTATGTCTAAGAAGGAAATCACATGATTAGTCAATAGTTTTACAAAACAATTTCTGGAAGTTAATTTTTTAAAAAGCCTATAAGGGAGTCAAGTACCATAATGTGACAAAAAGGCTAATGTAGAACATTCTTGCTTGATTTCATATAGAAAGGAATTTGGATTTGTTTTTCCTTAGTCCCAGGATCTAGGACCAAATGGTTGGAAATTATAGGAAGTCAGGGTTCAGCTAAATATAAGGAAGACTGTCTTAAAAAATTAGAACTGGACAAAATTAAAAGTTTGTCTCATGAGTTCTTGTGTTTCCCATCACTGTCAGTGATGTACATCTCTCATTAAGTTTGCAAAATGCTTCATATACATTATCTACTCTGGCCCTCACAATAACCCAATTTACAGATGAAGAAATTTAGACTGAGAGTTTAACTGAATTGCCCATGGATACATAGGAAGTTTCAGAGGTAGGATTCTAACTCAAATCTTTCCTTACTCCAAGTCCAGCACTATTTTCATTATACCATACTCTCTTTTATGCCTCTTCCTACAGAAGATGGAGGTGGTATGAAAGTGATGGGTAGTGATGGACTATAGGAACAATCCTTTCCACTTCTGCCATGCATACCTTAAACAGAACCATGTCTTGTTATATAACATGTGAGGGAGCTGGAATTTTATTGATGTGGGTATTCTTTTCACTGCTACAAATCATTACCTCTCTGTAATTCAGTAGATGATCTTTGAGAAGTGGTAAGTGGTACAGTCCTGGACCTGAAATTGGAGATGGTCCAAGTTCCACATCTAAATCAAGACTACTAACACAGACCCTAGGCAAGTCATTTAATCTCTCTCAGTTCCAGTTTCAGGATCTATAAAATAAGGCTAACAGTAGCACCTACAACACAGTATTGTGACGATCAAATGAGAATATATATATATATATATATATATATATATATATATATATAGAGAGAGAGAGAGAGAGAGAGAGAGAGAGATAGACAGATAGTATAGTTTTCAAGCTTTAAAGTGTTATATAAATACTGTCTATTTTCATTGTTATGGACTGATCTTCATACTACAGACCCAGCACCAGACCTATAAGAAAACCTCTTCTACTCTGCTCTTAAAGCCTTCAAGAAACCATATCATAATGACATGTTGATGGAAGTATTTGGTGTTTGGTGGAGGAGATAGAGTGAAAAGACCTTTGTATGAGACCACTGAAGAAAAAAAATACTAACAAACAGGAAAGCAGAAATCAGTAGACCTCTCAGTAATAGCAAAGTTACAATTTGGTTTCTTCATCATTTAGAATATCTTTCCTGGTAAAGAAGAAAAATTCTCTTCTTGCTCTGGAAACATGTTGGGTAATTCAAACATCACAATCAGGGAGAGTCAGAGAGAGTTTTAATCCTCAAATTAGTTTGAGATGAGAGTTGAAAGTAGGACCAGGGAATCTGGCAGGACAGGAATGATTAATGAGACACTAGTCGTTAGTCCTTTGCCATGATAAGCTTCACAGACATTATTGAGGGCCAGGCTTTTAGCTTGCAGCATTTGACAGGACTTTAGGATATCTTGGTTACCCTCCGCTGGGTGAACAATCCCAGAGTTTTATAATTTAGTGGTTTTATGGGCCTCTCGTGACATTTGGAAAGTATCATTTTTGTTATTCTCACCATCATCTCCGAGCCAATAAGCGTTTCTACCCTTCCCATTCCTCCATATACTTTGCATCCTCTGAAGACCTTTTTAGTCTCCATTAAGATTTTAAAACCAGTGTGTCAGATTCTGATGCTCCTGCTGGTTTAAGGAAAAAATGCCCCACTAATAAATTACAATAAATTGTCAGTCTCAACAGGTCTCTGACCTTCAGGCAGTGGGGGGTTGTACGCTACACTTCATTTCCCTCCCTTTGCGCTGGAACAGCTTCCCTTGCTTTTAGCCTATGCCCTTGATTTATGGGTGGGCTACCAGCGAGACAACTCACCTGCAAAAATAGTTCATGCTGTGGTGTTTATTATACTAAGTAGGTTTCATGCTGGCTGAGGGTTTTTACAAGGGAATGGAGCTGCTGTCAGGCCTTCCATCATCAGAGCAAAGCTGGCACCAAAATTCTCTCACATTTCAGTCTATTAAATTTAGTGGGGGCAGGCAGAGGGCACAGCAAGCATCGAGGTTGTCTCATTCAAGGTAGGTCTGGCAGGCCTGCAAATTAGTCTTAGGTAGGTGAAATGTACCAATAGAAAAACAAAATAAAAAGAAATACGCATAAAATCTCAGAGTAGCTCCCCATCAGCCCTGGGATGTGAAGGAAGGAAAGAGATTTCTTAAAAATCTCCATCAGCTTTTTCAAATCTAAATTAGCACAAGACTGGTAGTTTTAAAAGGCTGATTTTTATCTAGTGTGTTATGTTAATTGAAATCTGTTCAGTTTTCATTGTTCCCAAAAGGGAAGTCCCAGTGGCTGTATTCCAACAGCTAAATAATGGTCTTCTTGTTAGATGGCAGGTATCCCACAAGGGCTGCCTTCATCCTGTGTCAATAGAGAATTAAGGTGTTGGCCGCTATTTTGGAAGCAACTGAATCATAGTTCCTTGGTGGGAGATTTGTATCTTTGCCTCAGCACAGCACATAGTTATAAGTTCTTTGTAGGTGCTAATTGATTAATAGACTTTTTTGAAAAAAAAAAAAGGATTTTTATTGATACCTTATATTTTAACATCACCAACATTTCCTTAGTATCCCCTCCCAAACTCTCCTAGAAAGTGATCCCATATAACAATATTTTGAAAAAGAAAAAGGAAAAAAAATCAGCAAAATTGATCAATAGACCAATTTTTTTTTTTTTTTTTGAAAATTCATTAGTAGATCTCTCACATCTGCAAAGGAGTAGGGAAGGGAAAGAGCCAGGCTTATTCTTTGTAAGTTTGCAACATTCACTTTGGATACTTTTGTGGTTGCTCTTTCCATTTGCATTGTTATAATTGTTTTGTATATTGTTTTCTTGTCTCTGCTTATTTCATGTAGATCTTTCTGTGCTTCTCATATTTATCATTTCTTACAGAGCAGTGGTAACCTCAGTTTAGACATTCTCCAATCAATGGGTGTCAATTTTGTTTTGAATTCTTTGCTATCACAAAAAACACAACTGGAAATCTTTGACTGTATCAAGGAACTTTTTTCTTATCAGTGCTGTTCTTGGGAAATATATTTTGAAGAAGAAATTGTGGGTAAAAGGATATGGATGTTTTAGTTATTGTATTTGCATAACTCCAAATTAATTTCCAAAATGGTTATACTGATTCACAGCCACACAACAATATATTAGTGTTCGGATCTTGCCACATCCCTTCCAAGACGGATTATTCTCATATTTTATCACTTTTATGACTAGTTTGCACAGTAATTAGAGTGTGAGACTTGGAAACAGGAAGAGCTGAGTTCAAATCCAGCATCAGATATTTAGTAGATATTTAGTAGTGTTACTCTGAGCAAATCCCTTACTTTAACTTGTTTGCCTCAGTTTCCTCTTCTCTGAAATAGGGTTCATAATAGCACCTACTTCACAGAATTGTGGTGATGATCAGATGAGGTAACGTATGCAAAGTGTGCTGCAAACCTTAACCTTCATAACATTTCCTCCTTCTCATCATATTTCTCCCCAAGGAGGACAGAATCTGTTGTATTTTCAAATTAAGGTAGAGATTTTAACTGAGCAAAATCCATTAGAATTATTGAAACCCAAATTACACAGGACTTTAGCGAATATATAGCTTAAGAACTAATATACATATATATATACATATATACACACACATACAAACATACACATAATATGTGTATATATATGTATATATGTATATGTAGATAGATGTAGATAGATACACAGTGTCTAGAATAACATAAATGAACAGAAGCTCAACATCCAGTAACTGTAATGGCCAATATTAATGACAGAGAAAGGAAGGGAAAATGGGGGAGCAGAAGGGAATGTGAAAGGAAGGGAAGTGAACAGAAAGGGAAGTAGAAGCAAAGGAGAAAGGGAAAATCAAGGGAAAGAGAAGGGAAAGGAAAAAAGAAGAAAAGGGGAATTATTTCATCTTTCTCTGCCTGACTGAACATCCTTCCTTACTTAATACTGTCTCAGAGAAACTCTGTCCTCTCCAGACACCATAAGACTCAAGGGCACAAGACTATAACTGCAAGATTCCTTCACACCTTCTCTCTTTACTCCCAAGTCTGGAATAGCTATATCTATTGTCTTCTCAGCCCTAGCTCTTCCTTCAGAATGATTCCCTGTTCATATTCCGGTCCTTTGTGCTGTAGTGAACCTTTCCTAGCTCTCACTTCATTAATTGAAAGAAGTACACTTTCAGACCACCTGACAAATGAACACTTTGTTCCTGGACCAGCCATATGATCCAATTACCTTTTTGTGTTCAGGCTGCTGTGACATATTGGGTCTCCCAACTTTACTTTTCCCTCCCTCAATAATTTGCTACAGTCCAGGATTAATATTAGAAAAATCTCTTTAACAGTAATAACAATGAAACATTCTTGCCATTCATTAAGGCAGAAGAATGGGCCATAGCTTAGGATTAAAAAGTTAAATATAGTAGGTTAATGTAGATAAATAATGAGGTTTAGCCAAAACCTTAACTTGAACTGACACAACCTGGAATGTGAAGCTACAAAATGTTTTAGAAATTCTGGGAAAGGTCATTAAGTCTTCCATCAGGAATTTCCCTCCTTCCCTGATGTATATGCATTCTTTCTCAGTCCACTACTCTGGGACTGCTATGAACTTAGGTATATTGATTTTTGAATAACTCTGCGAATTTTGAGAAGGAGCAGGAGAATTTCCAGAGTATAGATGTGTGGTCATCAAACAAACATGCCTTATTATGGAATGATGGCAACCATGCATTCTTGAAGAAAGGAAGTTGGCTTCAGAAAGATGAACTTTTTCTTTTTACTTTGCTGCTCAGGAATGCTTGTCTTTGAAGGCACAGAAGAAGTTGTGAGATGTGTCAGTGGAGGGATATGAAGAATAGCTGCACCTTGAAATAGTCTGTTTCTTATACTTTACCTTTGGAAACTTTCTACTTTTTGGATTTCATAAGATATATTTCCAATAGAACAAAAAAGTACATATGTATATGTTTCCATATATATATACATATATATTATATGTGTAGTTGTGGGAGGTACAACAGTTTAATGCAGTAGACTTCAATTTTTTTTTTGTTCATGTACACTCCTCCCAATTTTGAAATATGCCTTCTCATATGTTTGTATTTAATTATTCATAAATTATACTCATTCAATAATGCTGAGAGGAAGTATGGTATACTGGATGGAGAATTGACCTCAGAAACAGGAAGACCTGAATTTGAGTCCCTCTTCTGACACATACTGGCTATATGACCCTTGACTAATCACTTAACCTTTTACTGTTCTAGGAAATTCTCTAAGACTAAGTTACAGAGAAGGTGATGACCTGCATTATTGGTAGATTGTACTTCCTCATTTGGGAGTTTGTCACCTATACCAATAAAATCACTGGTCCTGTTTCTATCCTTACCATTGTACTATTACTACCACTAAAGGAGGTGCCGGGGTAGACAACTCACACTGGCACCCTGTTAATTAAAGTTCAGTATTGGACGAAATGAGTCACTTGTAGTTATCAAAAGAAGTTTACTTAGTCCTAACATAGAAAAGATCTTCAATAAGCATGTCCTAAGTCCTCTTTGAGGAGGAAGGAACAACAACAGACATGCAGTGTTGTGTGTGGGTACTGCCCAAGTAGGTTATGTGTGACCACGTGAGTCTGTCTAGATATTGTTCTAAAGACAGATATTTAGGAATAGATTTCTCTCGTCTCCTTCCCCTCTACTCTTCTCCAAGGTGGGCTTTGATTAATGTCAGAAAGGGAAGTAGTAGCCAGAGCTAACCTCTCTGTTCTCCTTACAGAGAGGGGGTATTGGGCTAGAATTAAATCTATCTGTTCCCTTACATATTGTTAGTCTAAGGGAAATAAGTTTTATGTTATAGCTGTGCTCCTGATCACTATCCCTTAATGGGGAATGATTGCTCTAAGATATATATCAAAGGAAGGGTTGACTCCCTTCTCAACAGATGCCAAATCCATAAATGAACACATGTGGTAAATGGTGAATAAACCTATTTATCCTCATCAATAGCAAAACAGAAGTCAGAGAAAATATGTAGAGGACAATATTTGCCAGAAAATATACAGGGTAAATGAACTCTCCCATTGGGAATAAGATAACTCAGCTTAAACAAAAAGCAAGAGTCTTAGATCCCATTGAAGGGGAAATTCCCTGAAGTCCCTAGTACAGTAAACCAGCAAAAGATATGTGATCTAAGTGATTTTTTCCCTATATGTTGGTTTCTTTTTTCCAGTCTTTCTCTCCCTTCAAGGACCTGAAAAGAGTCTGGAACTGTATTTCTTCTCTCATGAAGCTGAAAGCCAAACCAGGGTCTCTTTTTCTCTTTAGCTTTTGCTGACTCACCCCTCATGTAGCCATAAAGCACCAAGCAATCAATCTTAACTAACACAGATAGTCCCACGCATATGGTCCTTCGAGTCAAGAGTTCTAAGAACATGGTGACAGCTCAGATATAAAAGGAAACCCACCTGGTCGGCAAGGAAGGCTCTAGTGTTCAGAAGATCATCTGCCAAGCATAAAGGGCACTCACCTCTGGTGGATTGACCTTATTTATGCCCTGAGAAGACCAAGAAGCCACATCTATGCGTAAAGAGGCCAATAGGAAGCTGCCTTTGAGTCTTGGCCAATCCAGTCTCTGGGACACTTTTGTTGCCTTTTAGAAAAAAAAACTAACTTAATTCATGTTGCTGGGGGAGAGGAAAACTTTGGTCTATCATAATAGGTGTGGTTGTATTAAAGACAAATCTCACAGTTTGGCATCACGGGGATAGTGAAAAATTTTTCACTTTTTGATTTGTTTATCATACATTCTTTGGGGTCACTTTGGAGACCAACGACCACTGGTATAGCAGATGTAGAACTGGGCTCAGGAGTCGGGAATGTTTCAAGGCCCCCCTCTGTCTTCAAGATGTCAATTAACATCTTGAGGCTTTAGGCAACTCTCTAAGACTATCTAGTACCGTTCAGGTAGACCTGATCTGCACTGCTGGTGAGGAAGTTCCTCACCAGAAGCCCCTGACATCAATGAAAACACCGGTCTAATAAAAAGAAAAGAGATGTGATTATTTTGAAACACAAAGAGAAGATTGAGAGGCAAGTGTTTACCACAAAAATTATTTTACTTTGGGCAGGAGACCTATAATTTTCTCACTCATTGGAAGAAAAGGATTTCAATGCACACTCTTATTTAAATGTAAAGCTAAGGTTTTCAGTTACCTTGTATCTCTGCTATGTAATTAGATTCCCTTTTACATTGCAGTTATACCAGCAAATCTTCTCTTCTCATAGTAGGTTATTGGCACATTAAGTATGTATCCCAATCCTATTCATTCTTGCCTCTCTCTTTCAGCATCTAATTTAAGATTTTGCATATGATAAGTACTTGGTTAGCATTTATTCAATTCGAATTTATTTATTGAAGCCCCAAAGCAAACTTTTTTCTCTTGTCCCTGGATCAATTATTCTTGCCTTTGTGTATGTAGGACTGGACCATTTGGAAATATGTACGGTTTTGCATGTGGATAGTGGCATATAATTATTTTCCAGAGTTTTATTCCTTTACCCCAAATGGTAGAGCTACTTGGTGAAGTGGTGATTTTGGAGGCCCATGGCAGGGAAGAGATTTTAAAAAATCTTTCCCTGAAAGGACCTAAAAAATAATTTCAATTGAAGTCCTATGGAGCACTGGTTTAAATGGAAAGAAAATGGATCTGTTTTATCTGCTTACCACCATGTATGCTAATATTTGATCATAGTACTTTTTTATGACTGCTAAGAAAATAATGAGCTAGTCAGAGAAGAATTTTTCTATCTTATTTAAGTTGGGCATTACACAGTTGTGCTATAAATACAGAATTGAGATCACACAGCTGTGTCCATAAATCAAACACACAATTGACTTTGTTGAGATGATATTAAATGTGAAATGTTTCATGAATTAGATATGTGTAACTTTTTCCATAACAAAATGTTTTGGGGTTGAATTATCTGTCAACTGCTTCATCTTTTGTAGTATGAAAATAATGTCTTAGAAGTTCCATTTTATCTACTTATCAACACAAACAGATACATTCAATCCTAATGTAATAGGGTTTTTTTTTTTGATGCCTTGAAATTAGGGCATTTAATCTGAAGCACTTGGAAAACACATCACACAACACAGAAGATAGCTTCAACAGATTCAGATGGCCCACTTTCCTATTTTCCTTTTGTCTTTTTTCCATTTACAATTGTAGATTACAAAAGAAAGGATACTGCCTATGTATACAATTATTTAATGTACTCAATCTAGAATGTATACATTTTTTCCTTTATATCAAAGATGGGGAACTTCTCTTAGGGAGCCAATGCAATAGCTAAGAGAATAATTTCTACATCAATCAGCCTTTTTCATTATCTTATTTGGTTTGAAACCTCTAAAGATTTAAGGGTTAGAGAATTTAAAAAGCTATGAGCAAGAGCAACCAGCTAGTTAACATTTTAGAGAACTGTAGAAAACAAGTGATAACCATCAAAGGGTTTTTGACCAAGTAAACCACACCAAAATGTTACTTCTGATTAATAATCTAACCACGGCTAGCTTCTCTCTTCAATACTTTGATTTACTTTTCCTTTTTTGCTCTCTCATTCTCACTATCCCTTCGTATCTTTCTTTCATCCTCTCCTTTTTTTCCTCATCCTCCTCCCAACTCCCCTTAACCAGTCATAATATAGAATTGAAGAACATTTTTTGGATTCAAGGTGCTCATTGCTCCATTTAAAGTTCGACTGTGGTACCTCATTTGGGGTTGGTGGAGAGGGGAAATCAAAGGTTGTACCACTGAGGATAGGGATTGTTTTGTATTATTATTTATAAACCTGTTGTCTAGCATAGAGTGGATAGTGGATATATATATCTATCTAGTACTGTTCAGGTAGCGACCTGATCTGCACTGCTGGTAGAGGAAGTTCCTCACCAGAAGCCCCTTACATCAATGAAAGCACAGGTCTAGTAAAAAGAAAATAGATGTGATGGTTTTGAAACACAAAATGAAGATTGAGAGTCAAATGGTAGTTGTGTCCTGAAATGGAGTACAAGTTCTGACATATCTTAACAGGCTGGAAAGACTTCAAGTATGGGAGCAGAGAAAGATTGTGTCTCTGTTTTAGTTCTCATTCTGCACTGGTAGAGGAAGTTTGCTCATCAGGAAACTCACGACCCCAAATAAATTGTAACTTCAGAAATTTTTTATAAGTCATTCCCCGTCCTTGCTTTTACGATTCAAAGATAACAAGAGTTATCATAGCATCATTTCCTTAAAAACCCTGACTGAAGGACGCATACTTATTAGTGAGTAAAAAGTAAATCAGAATTAATTTCCCTTTCTCTTATTCCTCCTTTTGTAGGAATTTGTGAATGAAGGAATAACAAAAAATCCACAATACACATGCTAGTTATCACACCTCTAGCTATGATTACTGTTCATGGGAGGAGATAAAATATCAGATCCCATACCATTTAATTTAAGATTGACTAGCCTAAATTCAAATAATCCATGGGAGGAACTCTTTTTTATCCTAGGACTAGTATATAACTACCTCAGGAAATAAAGAGTACACTTTAAGGACATGGACCCATGGGATATTGACTGGAGGAACTTTAGAAATCGTTTAGCTTAGGAGGAAAAATGCTCAAAGAAATTATGAAGTTTCTAAGACCATGATAGTAATTCCAAAGCCAGGACAAGAATCTAGGTAACTTAATTTTAGTGTTCTTTCCCCTGTAACATGATGACGTCTATAATAAACTCTAGTAGTTTGCTGGGAAAGTAGGACTACTTCTTTTTAAATTTTATTTTGTTAGGTTGAGAAAATTTAGTAGACCTGAGAACCTCTTAGAGGTGGAACTGTTCTGAGAAGTATAGGACAATGAAAAAGTTATTAGTTTTGTAATCAGAGGACATGAGTTTGACTCTTGGATCTGCTACTTTCTTTGTCATTTAGGGCCTCTGAGACTCAGTTTTTCTTTGCAATATGATTGAGTTGGACTAGATGGCTTCCAAGGTTTCTTCCAAGCTCTAAATCTATCATCCTACAATCCCATGAATTTGGGAGTAAAATCTACCCACTCCCAAAAGACTGAGACAACAGGATTCTGGGAAAGTTGAATAATACAGGTATTCTTTTCTTCACAGATATGAAAGTCAAGTTAAATTTCTATGGGGGCATGAAGTAAGCTCCATTGGAACCAAAATTAACTGTTGAAAATATTTCTAATGTCAAAATATAGGGAATAAAGGTTAGTAGTTTTTCCTTTGAAACACTGAAGAAGTGATTTTTATAAAACCCAATTCCTTCACTTTGGAAGCAAAGCTTGTTTTTGTTTTTGTTTTTTTTAAATTCTCCAGTTATTCATGCTTTCTCCCACCACAAATTACTTGGTGTATTTTACCTGCTCACTTTTATCATTCCAGTAGAATTCATCCTTGAAAGTAGAAATTGGTTTATTTTGTGTCTTTATCAGCAAGTTGTACATATTAAGTGTTTATTTAATGTCTGTTGAAATGAATTGGACAGTAAATAGCTCAATAAAGCTATTTTGATCAGTAGGTATAATTCTCCTGTATTAATGCATCTGTCTTACCATCCTTTGACTATTTATTTAGGAATGTTCTCTGTTCTTAGATATGTCATTTCCATATATCAGAAAGATAACAGACAATGTTAGTGATTTTTATATTAAAAAGTTCCCCCACTTAATGATTTCATTTATTTTATCTGCATTACCTTTGGGCAAAATTTTTAAAATGTTACCTTAATTGTGAAAGGTACTTCCTTCTTTACTCCTCAATTAAAAAAAATCTGACCTTTGAAATATTTTTTATCTTTTGATTTTTATATTCTTACATTCCCTAATATGTCTCTATAGTCTCTCACCCAGAAATCTATCCTTTATGATAATAAAAAGTAGAAAAATATCATATAGCAAAACTAATCAATATATCATAAAACATGTTATGTCTGCTTATACAGTTCCCCACCTTTACAAAGAAGGGAGAAAAGTACATTTTATGTCTCTTTTGGGGGCTGCCCTAAGTCATTAAAATTTTGTACTGTATAATTGTGATTATTTTATAATTATTCTTTCCATTTGCATTATTGCAGTCATTGTTTTCTTGGTTGTGCTTATTTTGCACTAATCCATACGAGTCATCCCATGCTTCCCTCTATTTATCATGTTATTTCTTGGATTGCAGTAATATTCTGTTATACTCTTATATTATATCTACCCTTCTAATCTCAGTCTATTTTATTTCCATTTTTTGTTGCCCAAAGAAGGGTTGTTATAAATACTTAAGTGTATATAGGATATTTTTCATCATTAACTTTTTTGGGGGATATATGCCTATCAGAGGGATCTCTGGGTCAAAGGGTGTAGAAATTTTAGCTATTTCCTTGACATAACTCCAAAATGCTTCCCAGAATGATGGGGCTAATTCACAGTCCCACCAACAATGTTTAATGTAACTGTCATTCCATTGAGTTTGAGCATTGGCTCTTCTTTTATTTGATTATTTCGACCAGTTTACTAAGAATAACATGAAACCTCAGAGGTTTTTGATTTTCAATTCTCTTACCGTCGGTGGTTTGGAAAAATCTTTTGTATGGTTGATAATGGCAGTTCTGTGGAATTATTTCTTCATATTCCTTCCTCATTTATTGGGGGAATACCTTTAGTTTATACATAAAATGAGATAATTTATATAGAATGCTTTGTAAACCTTAACATACTATATAAATCTTTCATTTGTTGATCAGTCATTTTTCAGTTGTGCCCAACTCTTTGTGACCCCATTTGGTATTTTCTTGCCAGAGATACTGGAGTGGTTTGCCATTTCCTCCTCCAGATCATTTTACGATGAGAAAACTAAGGTAAACTAAGTTAAGTGACTTGGGAAGGATTACATAGTTATTAAGCATCTGAGGCCAGATTTGAGCTCATGAAAATGACTCTTCCTGACTTCAAGGCTGGTGTTCTACCCACTGTTCCACCTACCTGTCCATGTAAATATAGAAATCTTAGCTATTATTATATATTTGTGTTAGTTCCCTATACATCTTGGGGCAGAAACATTTGATGGAAAGATTTTTTTCCCCCTAATTGACTGCTTTCCTTCTTGCCCTAGTTACATTAATTTTGTTCTTGCAGAAGCTTTTCAATTTCATGTAATAAACTTATTTTTTCTTTTGAGATAATTTCTGTGTCTTGTTTTGTTAAGAATTTGTTCCTTTGCAATAACTGTGAAAAGTGGTTGATCTAGTGCTGATTTAATTTTTTATGGTATGATTTTTACTACTTAGGGCATATGACCATTTTGAGCTATTTTGTGTTATATGCTATATTTATCTAAATTTAATTTCTGCCAAGATGCATTCTAGTTTTCCCTGAAATTTCTATTAGATAGAAAATTCTTCCCCAAGTACTTTTTATTCTTTGGGTTACTGAGTTCAGTTGTTTCTTCATTATCTAGTCTGTTATAAACCAAGAACCAAGTAGTTGTGATGATTACTGCTTTATAGTATAATTTGAAGCCTAGAAGTTCTATTCTTTCTTCAGTATTACTTTAAGAAAATTATATCCCTTGAAACTGGGGATCAAATAATTTTGTTATTATTTTTCCTAGCTCTATATGAGAAGGCTGAGTTTCCGGGCAATTAATTTATTAATTAGACTAGCTGGTAATCAATAAATTGATGGTCAATGGTTTTTCTTGGTAACCAGAAAGAAAATTATGGGGATCACTGAATGCTTAAATAACTTTGGAAAAGTGGTGCCCCATAGGTGGAAATTAACCCTAATTGGTGAACAATCACTGAGAGAGTAGATATTAATGAGGAGGAGGGCTAAAAGTCTTTAACTTCTCCTGCTGAGAATGTGACTTGATCATGAGATTCAGCCACCTCCAGCAGTCTAGACAATGGAATCCATCTGGTTGGTTTTCTCCTTCATGAGCTGGGTACTCTCCTAGACTCCAATGGAGAGGTATAAGGGCATGAGCTTAATGCTTTAGGACTGGAATTCACCTAGAGTAGGTTCTGTTTATACTATAAACAGAAGTAAAGTCTTCTAGTTGTGTGGGGTTCTGCCCAAGATGTACCTGGAGGATTTCTGCAATCTCATCTATCAGCAATGTCCTTCAGAGATGGCCTTGGGGGCTAGTCCCTGAATGAGGAAATACAGGGAAAAAACCTGAATCCTAATTTAATAATTGACTATTAATAGAAATGAATATAATTATACTATTAGATAATGAATATTAATATAATAGAAAAATAACCACTTCTCTCAGTAGAATGATATAACATGAAATTTGTAAATTAATTTAGGTAATAGCACCATTTTTATATTATATTGGCACAGCTCAACTTTTTGTCCTGAATATACCACCACTTATTTAAAACATTTTTTATTTCAAGAATCATTTTACAATTTTATTTATACAAGTTGTGAGTGTGCCTTAGTAGACTGACTCAGGTATTTTATGCATTTTGTCACTATTTTGAATAGGACTTCTCTTTTTTTATTATTTCCTCATTTTATTATTGCTATAGAGAAATGTGGATTTTAGTGGGTTTCTTTAGTGGACTTTGCTGAAACTCTTAAGCATTTCAATTAGTTTCTTTGTTGATTCTTTAGGATTTTCCAAGTAAACTGTTGTTTTCAGCAAATAGAGATGGTTCTGTTTCCTCTTTGTCTATTATTATCCGTTTAGCTTCTTTCTCTTGGATTATTGGTTTTCCTCTCCCAGTTTGATTCTTTTTATTAAAGGGGCCATCCCTTGACTTACTTCTTAAAAAGGTCTGTTCACTGAATGGACATTACCTCACTCAAAGTGAGAACTTGATAAGACCTTAGCCTAAAAGGGCCAGAGTCTCCCATTGCATCCTGGGTCATCTCCAGTCGTCCTGAGGAATATCTAGGCGCTCGACCCAGATGTCTCTGGAGGAGAAAATGAGGCTGGTGACATTGCACAGCTCTCCCTCACTCAAATCAAAGTCAACTGCAAGTGACATCATCATCTCCCTGATGTCATGGTCTTCTTTAAGAACGCACAAAAACCTGATGTTGTTACAATTTCTACGACTGTGTCAAATAATAAGTAAAGGGGATAGGGGAGGGACAAGGGAGAGGGAGAATATAACTGTAGCTCTTGGGAAGCCTCTAGTGTATCCCTATTGCATATAATGCAATGATTGTAGATATGTATCTTGTAGGATATTTTTAAAAGATCCTGTTATGCATATACTTTGTAGGTTTTGTAACATAAAATGAATGTTGTACTTTGTCAGAGGTATTTATATTCTGTATCACTTGATACAATCTTAAAGTTTTAGATGTTTTAGTTTTTAATATGGTTACATTCATTTTCCTAATTTTGAACCATTCTTGCATCCATGATATAAATTTGCCTCAATTAATTGAATCTTTTGGCATATATTTTTGTAGTCTTTTGTTTTTGGCCAGGATTTTATCTTAACAATTTGAAATAGTATTCATGAATATTATTGGTCTACATTTTTCTTTCTTTGCTTTATATTTCCCTAGTTTCTCTGACCTTTTATATTCAGGTTTAATAAAATCTATATACTTCTACTGCCTGGCTCTCCTTTCCTTATTATCATTAACAAATCCCTTCATCTTTACGTGAAAAGGAAATCACTCATTTTGATCCTAGTTAAACCTGATGGAAACTTCCTAGTATAGCAGGATGAGCCTAGGGCCTGAAATCAGAAGGTAAGTTTGGCCTTGTCACTTCAAAGGTTTTCGTAGCATTCTTAACAGATATTTTCCGTTTTTATTTATTCGCCTTTTTTCTTCCATTTTCATTCCCAAGTGCTCTTAGGATGATGTGACTTAATTAGGTCATAGCTAGCTTTCTACAAATTACTTTTTCAGTTATATGACTCTTTGCTACTTTTATGGGTAAGATATAGTAAATGAATTTATACCCTAAACAGGTTTTGTGCACAGCTAGCATTGCTTAGCAAGTTAGACTGTCCTCATTACAGCAATTACTGTACAGTCATTGAACTTCCTAAGCAAATGGTCCTACTCCATGTTGATTTCTATTTCTTTATCTATTTTCCATTTTTGTACATTTGCCAAAACACTTTAAATAGACCTTTAATTAGGAATTGTTTTCATTGTATGCTTTGTCTTCTCTTTTTTATTTTTGCTTCTAATTTGATGCTGATTTTCCTTTTTGCTTGAACAAGGTGGTGGTTTACACATGACAGCTAATTGGGACTCCCATATTTGTAACTAGTCATTTCCTGTCTATTAAGAGAATATCAAATTACTTTTATTGTGACATTCTTTTATGCTTATCATGACTCTTTCCTAAAGTATTTCTTATATGCACTAGTAAGATTTCTCTGTAGCCTGCAAGCTGCTGGCCTCTCTTGTTTCTTGATACTGAGCCACAGTTTCTGACTTTTTTGTGCCTACCTCAGCACTGATATTATGGAATAAGAAATCACATATTAATTTGATTTGGATAGTCTTACCGAATTCTTCACAGAATCTTTTGACTGATTCATTCTCTGCAATAGATATTGGCAGAGAAGCTGCATTATCTTTCTGGTTGGTTTTTGATTATGATCATTTTTACCAAGTTTTTCAAGAAGTGATTCTTATTGCATCTGGATACACTATAAAACTACTCTTCCAATACTTTTGATTCTCCAAGGAAAATCTTTGAGCTGTCCCTTCCAGTTAGCTATAACTTTCTTAAATTTTCTGGGTTTCTTTTATAGCTAAAATGATGATATTTACACAACTGAATTCCTCTAATTTAATGTCAGCTAAACTTACATTAATGACAATTAAACCTTATGTTTATTCATTAGTTATTGTACTAGGACTCTCTCATTTAGAATATCTAGAGTTTAGTTCATTCTTAAAGACCATCTTTAAAATATATGATTCTTTGTACATTATCTGTTACTATAAGAATTCAAGAAGACTTGGCACAATTGAGAGATAATTTTGTATTTTTTATTTGTTTTATGGGTTACCATGGCCAAAGAATTCATTACTAAGTGGTTAGTCTACTGGGAAAGGACTTTTCTCCACCTGACTACACTGGTCCTCAGAAAGCACAAAAAGATAGTCTTTTGGGGGGATTATACTTGAAACTTTTCCAGGATGATAGAACCTGACAGAGCTGGAGTTCCACTGACATTGCCTTCAAGAATGCAAGATCACCTCCAAGCCCACCACAATGGGGTATCAGAGTGAGATTTTTGTGAAGCTATTACATTTGTATAATACTTTACTCATAACAATCATCTGAAGTAGGTAGTACATGTAATAATTATCCTTTGGGCAACTGAGACCTTAGAGAGGTTTAATTACTTGCCTGAGGTCACATGACTAGCAAGTGATGGAGTTAGAATTTTAATTCAGGATTTCTAAGTCTATGTTCTGTAGAACATTCTACTTTTTACTATACCTTGCTGCTTCTCTTTAAGCATATGGTATAAGAACTGGAAGAAGTGATTTATTTCACTAAGATGAGAGGAAGAAAATTCCCGGAACAGCTTCCAGACTTTTATGTTTTAAGTTCCTACCTCTTCCAAACACGGATACTTGCATCAAATATGATGTCCTTTATCAAACAAAGAAAGACAAACATTGTGCAACATGGCTTATACGTCCCTATGCCCGGGGTGGGGAATTGGTGGTACACTGTGCCAGACTGAGTCACAAATTTTGAAAGTAAGTTGAGGCCCCATTTAAATTTGGCCCAAGATGTAACTTATTATGTAACACTTACAGAATACGTATAACTCACACATTTCAGCTGTACAGCTGTGAAGACACCTGTCAATGCCAGCCAGCTCCTCAGATTTCTTGGCTCTGCCTCATTGACGGATCCGATCTGATTCCCTTGGTTTTCACATGAGAGTATTTTCCTCCCTCCCCCAGGTTTGAAGCACAATGGTTTCAATGTATCATCAGGACCTTATGGCACCTAAAATGTGGAAAGGCCTAACGACTCACCCATCTGTTGGCCGCCTGATCCTTTTCATTTATTCAGTGCTTTGGAAAGACAAAGTGATTTACTGTCATTCCTGTAATTCCTTCAGAAATTCCCAAGACAGTTTATCAGCATCATCCTCTCAGGTTTTGATGAGAAGATGGAGGCCTGTGTTGTTTATAACCAACTAGCTAGGGGGCCTCGTGTAACGCCAAATAAGTAGTTGCTGTTATAAACGAGGGAATTTTTTTTCCTTCTGTGGCCCTAACCTAAGCAGGGAGATCATATACATATAGATTTTATAGTTGGAAGAAATTGTGGAGGTTATTGAGTCCAAATTCCTCATTTTATTTTATTTTATTAGTGAACAAATATTTATTTTCTCTCCCTCTTTCCTCCACTGGAAAAGAAGAAAATAAAAAAAGTATCCCTGTATCAAGCAAAGCATATTCCCATACAGACACAACACCTTGATCTTATAGATGAGGAAGTTGAGCTACAAGGAGGGGAAGTGATTTAGCCAAGATCACACATCTGATAGGTATTTAAGGGAGTCAATCATTTGAATTAATATCTCCCTGACTCAAAGTCCAGTACTCTAATTCAACATGCTGCCTAGTTTTCTGGACATCACTGAAATTCCTACCCAGTTACTAGACACGGTCAGGTATGAACTTGTAAAAGGGCCAATCTCAGCTTTGAGAGAAACTGGATAAAGATAGAAATTTTCTAGAGAGCTAGGAAGTCCTATGTATATTTCCTTAGAAATATGGAGGGAGAGGTACAGCATTTGCTTTCTCTATCCCTCCCTACCTCTGGCTGTGCCTTTTCCTTTCCACAGTCTACATTTCATCTGGAACATAATAAATAATTGTTCCAAGTAAAGAGAATCATCTTTGTGAGATATTAGCCAAATCATCATTGTCTGGTTTATGTCAGCCAAAAGCTCTAGGTTAAACTCTGCTATTTAGTGAATGTTATATATGTTTGACTGGAAGATAGAGTATATAAGATTTTGTATTTGTGTGAGTAACGAGCACCATGAGTCTTGTCTGGGAATTCAGGTCGTATGTTCTGATGGCACAGGATTCCAGAACATGCTGACCAAGGGTTGTTTCTGGTTGGCTCTGCTTTAACGGATTTGATTTGTGCATTTGGGTCCACACCACTGGTTTCCTTCTGTGCTTTTGTGTTTAGCATTTTGAGCTATAGCACTATGGAAAATTGAGTGCAGTAATCACTCTTAGCAGGAGGTTATTCCATCAGGCCTGAGCCAAAGAGTATCTTAATAAAACCATCTGACTTGGATTTAAATTGGTAAATCAGAAATTGTTTTTCCCCTACTACTGTTATCATAGTATGCATAGTCATTGGTGTGTATGGGTGCGCGTAGACACAACCTAATATCTCAAGAAAAAAAATGGGATTTTGCATCTCATTTTTTAGGTTTGTATTCTTAAAATAAAGTTTAGGCCTTTTAAAAATGAAGTTTAGTTAAGTTTTAGTTCCTTTGACTATCCCTGATGAATGCAAATAATAGCCTTTTTTGATTCAATAATAAATGTTGTCAAGAAAACTTTATAAGATTCCCCGGGTGAACGCACTACAAAATATGTTGTGCGCATATTTACACCATGTTGTGATTAGTGACCTAAAAGTCCAGTATTTTGTTTTCATTTGTGTAAACATTGTATATATTCAGTTGAACCAATCAGTTGACAAGTATTAGGCACCTACTATATGCTAGATTCTGGGATTACAAATATAATAAATGAGATAATTTGACTTAATAAAGCAATAATTGCTTGAGGCTAAGGACTGATTTATGTTTGTCTTTATCCTTGCAAGTGGGGATTGTTTTCTTCCTTTTACTTCGTATCTTTTAATATTACTATGTGCCTAGTACATAGTAGGCCCTTAATAAATACTGGTTGATAGATTGATAACACATCTAGAACAGAGTCTAGCACTTATAAAATACTTGTTGAATTCAATTAAATTGAATGAAGCAATCAAATTATACCTTTAATCAATAGAATCTGATATGTAGGCTTTGTTATATCTCAATACAAATAAAGTGGCTAAACACATGGAAGTATATAAATGTGTGGAATATTGTAAGAAATGATGAATACAAAAAGCATGGGAAGACTTATTTGAACTGACCTAAAATTAAGCAGAATTAGGAAAACAACATACACTATGACTGAGTACAATTATGTAAATGGAAAGAACAAAAAAGACCTTATCCATTCCACATCACAACTTTCCCCTTTGCAGTTTCAATATATCACAGGTCAGCATAAAAAATGAAATGGAAATTTTGGCAGAGTTTTGTGGAAGCCACAGACAACATATGAAGTCTATCAGATGACACAGAGTTTATGACCAAATATTTAATCCAAATTTTATAATAAGGTACTGTAAATACCCCATAAAAAAAAAGAAAAAAATCAGACTTCTTCTCTGGTACAAAGGGAAGGCTAAAAAATTTTACAGATTTTCCAGATCATGGGGGCACTGTAATCCCAACTATCATGATGTTTGATAACTGTAAAGGCTGTGAAATTAAAAAAAATGTTTTGATGTCTCTGACATGCAGAAAGCAATTCTCCTCTGATTGTCAAACACTAAACTATTAGAAGCATAGATTTGGAGGTAGAAAGGACCTCAGAGGTCATATAGTCTAATTCTCTCATTTTACAGATAAGAAACTGAGGTCCAGACAGGGACTTGTCATAGGCCATGCAGGTGGTAAATGGTAGAGCCAAGCTACAAAACAAGTCCTCTGTCTGCAAATCCAACACTCTTTACACTGTACCACAATGTTTTATTTATATGATAAAAATTATTCAATTATTATATCCAGCCTTGAATTACTTTCTCAATAATGCAGCTGCATCCACAAATTTTCTGATACCTCATCAAGAAGTAGAAGTGACTGTACCAGTTACTTGTGTGGAGACCGTGTTGTGCTGAAATTACAATCAACAAGGAATATTTGTAGAATATAAATTCCATGGGGTCAGAGGTAGGCATTATGTCTATATAATGAGGAAAATGTCTCTGGCAATGGAAGGGGGTAATAATTTGGCTATAGTGGACTATAATGACAGACTACAAATTGTTCAGAAACCAAAATAAATTTATTAAGCCCATGCAAGGTGCTATGGTAAGGAATAAAGACAAAATAAGAAACAGTCTGCCTTCAAAAAGCTTACATTCTTTCTATTACATTGCACTGTTGCTAAGACCGTATGTTAAGTGTATGCAAATGTGAGGGGATAAATGGCTTGACACTATAGCTTGATTATGAACTTAGCAAATTTGGGAACAGCTATTATAACTGTGTTGTGATAGGGTGATAGTAACAAGATCAACAAGTTCTGGCCAACAGTCCCTCCTTGGTGTAGATGGTAGAGTTTAACTAACTTAGTTCAGCGGCAGAACTCATTGACATTCCTGTTGCTCCAACCCATGAATAGCCAAGAACACATGCAGAAATGATAAATGAGTATGTGTGTCTGGGAGAAGAGCTGAACCAGATGTGGAGAGGAAGGTACTTCAGTACTTCAAAGTTGAGTCAATTATCATCTCAGCTAACGGGGTTGTTTTCCCATACAATAGCGAAGCATTTTAAGGAACTGGGGATTCATTATGCCATGTTGTTAATTGTGAGGGAGTACATGGGGATGTTGAGCATCTGTAAGTCATTTTTCAAAAGCTAACTTACCATTAACTGCCTTTAAAAAAAGAACATCACCCTGAAAAACAAAACAAAATGAAAATCCATTGCCCATAATGGGGGACCAAATTAAAATGACCTGTGGAATAATTTTCTTTCTTTCTTTCTAATTATAAGTCAATAAGAGTTCCTGCCACTCCTACCTCACCCTAAACTAAGATTTAGATTTAAGAATAGTTAGATTTGCAAAGTGTTTTATATATGTTATCTCATTTGAACCTCACAATAATCCATCAGTTAGGGACTAGTCATTTTCTGCATATAGATAGTGTTAATTCTGAGAAGAAGAGTTAATAGGTTGGGAGAATTTCTTCTGCCGGGTAGAATTAGTGTCATCGCCATGTGCAACAGGTCTGTTAGAGGCGGTTCATGACACTAGGCTAAAAAGAAAACAACCTAACCATTTGAATGCTCTTCTTTTGCGCAGATGTCTCTGTTGATAGGATTGCTTTTATAAACACATCACAAAGCCTTGGCAATTTTAGAACTCATTAATACATAGGATCTTAGATTTAGAACTGAGAGGTCAGTGTTAATTAGTCCATAAACATTCCCCGAGGAAATCTGGCAAGTCACCAGATTAGGGGCTCAGTGGATAAGTGTGGAAGTGTGGCCCTGGTGTCAGGAAGACCTGAGTTCAAATCTGCCCTCAGATGCTCATTAGCTCCGTGATCCTGGGGGAGTCATTTAACCTCAGTTTCCTTCACTGTAAAATGGAGATAATAATAATATAATAATAATATCTATTTCCCAAGTTTGTTGTGAGGATCATATGAGATATTTGTAAAATTCTTAGCACAGTATCTGGCACATCATAGGTGCTAAACAAATGCTAGCTATTTTTAATTAACAAAGCACCTGCTATGGGCCAGATACTGTTTTAAGCTGAGAACACAAATATGAGTAAAAAGAAAGACAAGTCTACCTTCAAGGAACTTACATTCTAATGGGAAAGGCATAGAAGGCAGATAAAAAGGGTATAGGACATGATGGAAAAGTCTAGAAAATGCAGCCTGGTAGGAAATAAAGAGATGGCCTGCCTGACCATCTTCCTTAAAAAGAGGCTCTGCGAGGGTCCCTCTAATGAGAGGGAGGGGCCAAAAGGGCAGAAGGATCTCACAGAATTTGAAAGTAGGAGGGGACCTTATTGACCATCCAGGCAGTTTTATAAATAGGAACCTTTGTCTTAAGGAAGTTAAATGACTTGTCCTAGGTTCTACAGGTACTAAGTAGGCAAGCCAGGATTTAAACTCAGATCCTCTGACTTTAAATTCAGTGTCCTTTCTACTATTCATTCAATGAGCTTTTAAAAAGTACTGGTATGTGCTAGACACTCTCTTAGAGACAAACAACAACATTATTTTTTGTCTCCAAAGAGCTCATATTAAATCAAGGAGAAACAATATAGAAAATTAAATGAAGATATATACACACATATATGTATATATAGTATGTATTTTGTATTATATATGTACATGTATGTGTATATGACTCTATTCAGAAGGAGGAAATGACTTGTCCCTAACTGGCAGGGTTATTGTGAGTTTCAAATGAGATAATATATGTAAAGCACTTTGCAAACCTTCAGTTGTGATATCAATGTTAGCTATATTAAATGTAAATCAGAGCCTCATTAAGTAGAAGTGGGAGGACTCTTATTGACTTACAATTAGGAAGAAGTACTCCAAAAGTCATTTGGTCATTTAAATTTGTTTCCCCAACAATGATTGGATATACAATACTCTCTCTCTCTCTGTATGTATGCCTATGTATATATGTGTTATGAATATATATATATGCATGTATGTATAGATACACATATATACATAATACATATACACATATAGGTATGAGTATGTATGTACATGTGTATATATGTGTGTATGTATATATATACATATATATCACAAAACAATTTGCTGTGAGAGAGCACTAGATGGTGGGAAGTGAAATAAGGTGGAGTTCCTATAGCGTATGCATGTTTTCAATGTACTTGGTAACATCATGTTTGAAAATCAGATGATAGAAAATAAATGGATAATTTTTGCCTTCTTGTAGAGATATATTTTGAATGGAGAAGGGTCCACTGATTTGTCAAAACAAAAACATTTCATTTCTGGTGACTTTAACTTCATCATATTTGCCTAAATACATGAACACCTCCAAAAGCTTACACTGGTGGACATTTTGACAATGACATTGGCTAGAAATGACATTTATTTTGTGTTATCCTAGCTTCAAATCTTGTACTACAGTTTATTTTTTTTAAACAACAGAATATTTCACTGTATTTCTGTGAAATAAATTGATAGAAAAATAGCATCATGGTGATTTAATGTCAATGACTATTCAATATCACATCTGAAGAATCTGTACTTCGTTGTATATCCTCCTAGTGAAAACTCAGCTTTTTAAAAATGCTGCTTCAGCATGAACACTTATACCCCACTATAGCTTCCATGCCACATTCACATGGTTTGCTGGTCCCCCAAAAGGTGTTGTTACACTCAGCTCTACTAGAATCCACTTGAATTCTTAAGCACAGGATGCTATTGAAGGACTAGGCAGGATGATGAAGTGATTATGTTCTTTTATTTTATCCCTTTTTGTGGAAATAAAAACACATCTTTGTGGACAGAGTGTGGATTGCTTTAGAATTCTGACCTTAGGATGATGGTCTTTGTAATTAATGTAGTTCTCTGAAAGAGATGACAGCTAAGATTGGAAGGGGGAGATTCCAGACTCCCAGAACAGAGGGTATATAACATGCTATGATAAATACTTAATATTTAAAAAATTCATATCTTTCTAAAAATAGTCATAAATATAATTTGGCACGTTAAAAGAAAATGACTTCATTGAGTTCTAAGAATCTTTGTATAGATACTGAAATGCTTTGGGGGTAGCCATATGGAACAGCCAAATGGAAGTGGGGATTCTTGACCTAGGTGTTCAAACATCAGACACAGGCAATTCCTGCCTTGCCAGCCTCCACAGATCTTGCCAGATTTATCTAGTATTTGACAAATTCCATGTGTGAAGCATTCCTGGGAGGCTTGATGAACATACTGTAGCTGCAATCTCCAATTTTTCCTTTTATGTAAACAAGCTATGGGTTTAAAAACATCCATTCAATGGTCATGCTGCGTTACATTCAGATCTTGAACAAATAGAGATATTTTCCCCCTAAAACTTACAATAGTCCATTACACTAAAGGATTAGGGGTGGTGGTATTGGGGGCAATCTGGTGGAATAATCAGGGACAGAAAGTTTAGCATCTACTTGTAAATTTGATTGTTTTGATTTTTAAGCTGACTTTTTAGGTCTAATGAATTTCTTAAGTGAAAGCATTATAGTTAAGTATTTTGCAGATGCAACTTTTGTAGTCATAATTCTATTGAAGGATTTTCATCAAAAGGTTTTGCTCCATTAGCTTGATCTACTGTTCATGGCAGCCTGGCATGTGCATTTCTTCCAGAAAGTACAATTTGATTTCATACTGTGGAAAAAACCCAGAGCGTAAAATATTAGCATGAACAGCGTCAAGTGTCAATGCTAATTCTTTTATTGCTGTGACCTTATTTAAAGGCAGCAATCATTCAACTATTTTCAATGATAGGCATAAGAGCTAGCTACGAAACAAATAGATCTATGTGGTCAGCCATGTCAACCCCTTTGTGAGGAGTTGTACAAGAAGCAAAGCCAGGGTGACTGCACTGATTGTTGATTTCTCTGGGCTATATCAAATTAGAAAGGACACAGCTGTGGATTGCAGAGAATTAAACCAAAATGGAACATCTACCAAAAGTGGAATGGTGGTTAGTGGCAAAAGTTGTTTAATTGGATGTGTCTGGAGAGAACTCTACACTTTTTCACCACTTCAAGGATTCATTATTTCATCCATGGAGAGAAGAGCCATACTAAGCACTAATGGCGACTGCAACCTTTCTCTGCCCTAGGAAACATCTATGTATGTTACTGTGACTGAAAAGAAAATAAAAAAACATCCAGTGGTCAAACTTTTGGTTAGTCATGAGTCTCTAAACTTATCTAGGTCGAATCCCAGGTCTATTAGGTTCACAACTTAAGGTCTTTGAAGCTCTGTATTTCATACTTATGCTGGAAAAGTCCTACAATCTCAATATATCTATATATGTATCTCTCTCTCTCTCTCTCTCTCTCTCTCTCTCTCTCTCTCTCTCTATATATATATATATATATATATATATATATACACCTGTGGTTTTTAATAATCAAATACTAGGACTTTAGGAAAGGGTTTATGGAAGTGCTAACATTTGAGTTGGACTTCTAAGGATATTTAGGGAATCCATAGCTAGAAGGGGAAAAAAGACATTCTAAGTATAGAATTCAGGTCTTTCTCAGGTTTCAGTTTGTTTGAGGAAATACCCATTCAATGACTCAGGGCAAGGTAAGAATTGAGACAAAAGATGGCCTCATTTATCATCAAAAAAGGCCCAAATAGGGTAAGTGACTTACCAGAGGTCATAACACTAGGTGTTAGGAGATCTGGGATTCAACCCAACAAATCTTATTAACATATTTCTTTCATTGAAACTCAAAATTTGAATAAAATTCAAGCTCCTTTGGTTGTCATTCATAGTCTTCCACAATCAAGTGTCATCTGTGTGTTAATAAGGGACATTGCAGTGACTAAAAGAAATGTCTGAGAGTCCTCAACTGAGTGTTCTATGAATGGGAAGGTCAGTAGTTGTCACTTGAAATCCATTTTCTTATCCTCAATGTAGGAGACCATAATGTAGTGAGAAGATCATGATGTTCTCTTATTGCTTTGTTGAAATACCTCACAGCATTAGAAAGCATGTTTCATTTATAGGTGATTGCCATAGTTTAAAGTTTGAGACACGCCAATCGAGGTAAAATAGGTGGGTCATGAAAACCACCAGACGGCAGAGAAGCTTTGTGTTGGTATTTCACAGTCATTGCCTAAAGAAGGCAGGAAGCTTATAGGGAGATATTGCCCACAACCTCTGTCAACTATTATGATGGGGATCATTGATACTTTTGGGAAGACATTGCCTGTTTACTCAACTAACTGTTATTGAGAGAGGAAAGGGGGAATAACTTTAATAAACTTTATACTATAATCTTTCATTTTCTCTTATAGATCCTGCTGCACCTTAAATACATTGAAGGTTAGTAGTTTTAGATGTCTAGGCACAGATTGATATAGCTCCTTTAAACTAACCCTACAAAATAAAGGAATGATATTTAATGGAAACTATCAGGTACATATACTGAGGGAAAATTCTTAACTATAGGGATAATTAGGAGTGTGCTGGGGCCAGTTTATACCTTCTGAGAGTCAAATTTTCAGTGTGAGCCTTTATGTTAAAAAATCAGCAAATGTTATAAACCAGAGCTTGATTTATTGTTTGGTTCTGTGAAATTTGGATTCACTCAAAGAGCTGCACTTGAGGACCTAGAGGGGTACATGTGGCCTTGAGGCCACAAGTTCCTCATCCCTGGTTTAGATGATGGGAAATAATAATAATGTCGATTAAGCTTAAAATTATATTGTGTATAAGAGCTGATTGTCAAGCATTTACCAGAATATGTCTGCAAATAATGCTAGTGTAAATTATACCTATCAACACATCAGTTAATTTCTAGCTCATTACTGATATATAAATACGTAAAAATTGCTCATTTAAAATAATAATAGAATTCTTAATCTTAAAAGATAACATAATTATTTTTTCCATTATTCTTTAAACTTAAACACAAATTAAGATAATGAAATATTGTCATGTATACAGCAGAATATGAGAGAATTCAATTACAAAGCAATAAATTTCCATTTCAAGAAAACCTATTTAATAAATTCCACACATTATTTTCAAAGCTATCCATCTTTCCTTGCTTCCTTGTAGGTTTTATTTTTTCCTTGCTGTATAATTTTTTGCTTTATTTTTTCCTCTTTCTTATCCCACCCAAGAAGACCTCAATTAACCACAGTTACAAATAAATAAATAACACATATATACACAGATATACATATATACAGACATATATGTGTGTATATGTACTGTGTGTATATATGTGTAATCTTCCTTTATGAATCCAAGTCTTTCCATATTTTTCTAAATCTACCAGGTTATTATCCTCTATATCTCAGCAATATTCTAATCCAATCACATTCTGTCTGGGATATTGTTTATGAGAGTTTCCCCCCAATATTTCTGCATTCCCTTTATTCTTGGCTACATAGGTTTTATTTATATAGAAAAAAATTTAACCTACCTACCTGCCCTCCAAGAATCCCTCCCTTAGCCTCTCCCTCCACCCTAATCCCTTGTGTTCTTATTTCTTTCTCAATTTAGAAGATTTTTATATCCTTCTAAATATATATATATATATATGTATAGACAAATATACATATACACATATATAATTTCCCTCTTTCATTCCTGTTAATCTATACAGGCTTCTATACCCTCCCCATCCTATTTCCTACTCCTTCTCTAGCCTCTCCTCCCTCTCTATCCTCTTGCCCTCTTCTTTCTAAATTTAAAAGACTTTTATGCCCTTCTAGATATATATGAATTGTTCCCTCTTTAACCCATTCCCAAGGAGAGTAGGGTTCCAGAATTACCTGCCCTCCTCTTCCATTGAATTCCTCTGTATCAGTTTTCCTCTTGCACCTCATTTGTATAAAATAATTACTTTTTGCCTTCTTCTACATCTTTTTGCTTTTTAAAAGTACATCATACTCAGCTCTATCCCATTCTTTCTTTTAAACTACCCAGTTACTAATGGCGATCTTAGACATATAGTTTATCTTTTCATGTATAAAAAATAAACAATTTGTCCTTATTGAGTCCCTTATAATTAATCTTTGATGTTTACTTTTTATTTCTCTTAGATCTTGTATGTCAAATTTTCTATCTTGTTCTGGTATTTTTGCAATAAAATTCTGAAAGTCTGTCAATTCACTGAATATCCATTTTGTTTTCTTTCAGGATTATACTTAAATTTGCTGCATATGATATTTTTGATGGTAACCTCAGTTCTTCTGCTTTTTGATATATGGTGTTCCAAGACCTGCAATCTTTTAGGTCTTGTGTAATTCTAATTGCGGCTCTGCCATTTCTGAATTGTTTTTTTTTCTTGTTCTTAATATTTTCTCCTAAATAGGTTTGGGAATTGGGCTATGACATTCCTGTAGTTTTTCCTCTGAGGATCTCTTTTAGGTGGCAATTGGTGGATTTTTTTCTCTATTTTTACTTTCCCCTCTTGTTTTAACATTTCAGAACAATTTTCTTCAGTTATTTCTTGTATTATTGTATCAAGATTCTTTTTTTTTATCGTATCAGGTAGTCCAGTTATTCTTATCTTTTCTTTATCTGTTCTCCAGATCCATTGTTTTTCTTCTATTCACATTTTCTTCTGTTTTTTCAATCTTTACATTTTGTTTTATTATTTCTTGGTTTCTTATAACTTCACTGGCTTTCTCTTGCCCAATTCTAATTTCAAGTTGTTTTCTTCCGGAAGATTCTGAACCTTCTTTTCCAGTTGGTTGCTTTTCTTTTCATAATCTTGTTTTTCTTTTATTGTTCTTACTTTAGAAAAATCCGCAATCTCTCATATTTGATTTTTGAAGTCTTTTTTGAGTTCTTCTATGAATCCTTTTTGGGCAGGTGACTGATATTTCTCTGAGGTAGGAGAGACATTTTTTGCTTTGGTGTCCTCCTCTGAAGATGAACCCCAGTCTTTTCTTCCCACAGTAACTGTCTATGATTGGGTTCTTCCTCCTTTGCCTGGTCATTTAAAAAAAATAGCAGCTTATTATTATAATAATAATCTTTCATCCTAGGGTGTGGGGGATGGTGCCCTGGTCTCAGGCCTTTCTTACTGTTATTTCTGAGCTTTCTCCTGGGCCTAATCTCTGCTATCCTTTCCCCTTCCAAGCCACAGCTGGGACCCTGTAGCACCAATGCAATATTCACAGTCCCTATGGCAGCCATGAACATACTGGCGCATTTTTGAATTGTGAAGTACAGCAGACTTTTCACATGGAAGACAAAACCAAAACATTTATTCAGACACCAGAAAGCCAAAACCCAACACCAGAAACCCCAATGGTATCAAAAATGAGCACAGCTGTGCCTGGCATTCCTTGTTAGCCGAGGCTCCCTCAATTTTCCCCTGCTCAGACACCTGACTCCCCACACTGTCTGAGAGGTAAAAATTCCTGTGGCTAAAGTCCATCCTACCTCCCACCCCAGGTGCCCCCAGGTCTCACTGTTTGCTATTTCAGAGGAGCTATCCTGGAGGTGTTTAAGCTTCATTTGGCCCTACCTGCATCCCTGGATCTTTCTTCAGATCCTCTCTGGTTGTTCCAGGAGGACTACAGTTCTCCCCTAACTCTTGTTTATTTTTGCTACTCTATGACTCTATGTTGACACTAAGGTGTCTTGTTTGTGGAGGAAATCTGGAGAGTCTAAAATTTTCTGAACTACTCTGCCCTCTTTCCAGAATCCTCTCAACATAATTTTTTTTTATTTAAATTTTTACATTCATTTTCACAAAATTTTGGGTTCCAAATTTTCTCCTCTTTTATCCCCTTCCCCCACCCCAATACACCGAGCATTTTAATTTTCCCTATCAACAATCTGCCCTCTCTTCTATCATCCCTCCCTTCTCTTGTCCCCATCTTCTCTTTTGTCCTGTAGGGCCAGATGACTTTCTATTCCCCATGAACTGTATTTCTTATTTCCTAGTAGCAACAACAATACTAAACAATTGTTCCTAAAACTTTGAGTTCCAAATTCTCCCCATCCCTCCCTCCCCACCCATTCCCTTTGGGAAGGCAGGCAATTCTGTGTAGGCCCTATCTGTGTAGTTTTGCAAATGACTTCGATAATAGTCGTGTTGTGTAAGACTAACTGTAATTTCCCTCCATCCTATCCTGCCCTCCATTGTTTCTATTCTGTCTTTTGATCCTGTCCCTCCCCAAGTGTTGGCTTCAAATTGCTCCCTCCTCCCATTGCCCTCCCTTCCATCATCCCCCCCCTTGCTTATCTCCTTCTCCCCCACTTTCCTGTATTGTAAGATAGGTTTTCATACCAAAATGAGTGTGCATTTTATTGCTTCCTTTAATTGAATGTGATGAGGGTAAACTTCTTGTTTTTTTTTTTCTCAGCTCTCCTCTTTTTCCCTCCATTAAAAAGTCTCCTGCTTGCCTCTTGAATGAGAGATAATTTACCCCATTCCATTTCACCCTCTTTCCTCCCACTACATTTCTCTCTCATCATTTACCTTAATTTCTTTTAAGATATGGTCCCATCCTATTCAATTCACTCTGTGCTCTCTGTCTCTGTATGTGCGTGCATGTGTGTATGTGTGTGTGCGTGCACGTGTATACGTGTGTGTGTGTGTATGTGTGTGTGTATAATCCCACCAACTACCCAGATACTGAAAAATTTTAAGAGTTATAAATATTGTCTTTCCATGTAGGAATGTAAACAGTTCACTTTTGGTAAGTCCCTTAAGACTTCTCTTTGCTGTTTACTTTTTCATGCTTCTTCTCATTCTTGTGTTTGAAAGTCAAATTTTCTTTTCAGCTCTGGTCTTTTCATCAAGAATGCTTAAAAGTCCTCTGTTTTGTTGAAAGACCATATTTTCCCCTGAAGTATTATACTCAGTTTTGCTGGGTAGGTGATTATTGGTTTGAGCCCTAGTTCCTTTGACTTCTGGAATATCCTATTCCATGCCCTTTGATCCCTTAATGTAGAAGCTGCTAGATCTTGAGTTATCCTGATTGCATTTCCACAATACTGGAATTGTTTCTTTCTAGCTGCTTGCAAGATTTTCTCCTTGACCTGGGAATTCTGGAATTTGGCCACAATGTTCCTAGGAATTTCTTTTTTTGGTTCTCTTTCAGGCAGTGATCAATGGATTCTTTCAATACTTATTTTGCCCTCTGGTTGTAGAATATCAGGGCAGTTTTCCTTGATAATTTCATGGAAGATGATGTCTAGGCTCTTTTTTTGATCATGGCTTTCAGGTAGTCCCATAATTTTTAAATTGTCTCTCCTGGATCTATTTTCCAGGACAGTTGTTTTTCCCATGAGATAGTTCACATTCTCTTCCATTTTTTCATTCTTTTGGTTTTGTTTGGTGATTTCTTGGTTTCTCAGAAAGTGTAATGACTTTCCATCTGTTCCATTCTAATTTTGAGAGAACTATTAAATTCAGTGAGCTTTTGAACCTCTTTTTCCATTTGGCTAATTCTGCTTTTGAAAGCATTCTTCTCCTCATTGGCTTTTTGAACCTCTTTTGCCAATTGAGTTAGCCTATTTTTCAAGGTGTTATTTTCTTCAGCATTTTTTTGGGTCTCCTTTACCAAGGTATTAACCCGTTTTTCATGCTTTTCTTGCATCTCTCTCATTTCTCTTCCCAATTTTTCCTCCACTGGTCTAACTTGATTTTCAAAATCCTTTTTGAGCTCTTCCATGGCCTGAGTCCACCGGACATCCACCTGGGGTGTGTGGGATACAGAGGCCCCACCCTCCATGTCTTTCCCTGATGGTAAGAATATTTCCTCGTCATCAGAATTAAAAGGTGGGAACATCTGCACCCCATCAAAATAGCTCTCTCTGGTCTTATTTTGCTTCCTTTTTCTGGGCATTTTCCCAGCCAGTTACTTGACTTCTGAGATTCCTCTGCACCCCCGCCTAGATCCCCCCAGCTAGTGCTTGGCATCTGAGATTCAAATGCTGCTTCCCAGTCTCAGGGCTATCCGCGGCAGGAGCGGCTGCTATTCAATGTGAGCTTAAGTTCTGGTGCTTGGGTGGGGGCAGGGCCGCCTCCCAGGCTCAGTTCCCTCAGGGGCTTTATGCAGAGACCTTCAGTAATGAAGATCCTGCCTGCTCGCGGAGTCCTGGGGGCCACCGCCGCTGCCTCTGCCTCCGTGCTTCCTGCCGCTGCCTCTGCCTCCCCTGCTTCCTCCCAAGGGAGCCCCAGCCACAGAGACACCCCGCTCCCCTCTCAGGCAGCCCAGACGTCTCTCTCACTGACCTGGAGCATCTGTGGGTGGAGGAACCTTCCTGGCCACCGGAGGTTCCGTCCCTGAAGCCTGCTCGGATCTGCTCCTCTGGGGCCACCCAGCCAGGACAGCTTAGGGGTTGACTCCACTTTCCGGGGCGCAACGGACCCTGGGGACGGCTCTCCAGGGCTCTCTGGAATGGAAATCTTTTCCACTGTGTTTGTGCGCGCCTTGCAGTGATCCAGAATTTGTGGGGAGTTCTTCTTGTAGGAAATATATGGGCTGTGGGTTCGGAGCTAGCATACGTGAGTCTTTCTACTCTGCCATCTTGGCTCCACCCCAACATAATTTTTTTTAAAGAAACAGTGGATTATCTCTTCTACAGTCAAGGATCTATGATGCTATGAAAACCCACAGACATCCCAGATTCTAGTAGAGAGACAAAGAGAAGAAAAAGATAATAAAATGACTGTTAGTTACTCCTGTGTCATGCAGAATAGCCTTTGATTTATGTCTATCCATAGTGATACTAAAGAACCACTATGCTCCTTACTCTTTGCTGGGCTTGGAGAACTGAGTTCAGATTCTGCTTGAGATACTAGTTATGTGACTCTAGGCAAATTATTTAACTTCTTTGTACCTCAGTTTCTTTATCTGTAAAATGAGGCTGTTGTTTGGACATCACAGCACCTAGAATTCCTTCCAGTTCTAGAGCTATGATTCTTATCTTTTCTTTTTCCAAGGAAGGCATTTGCTTTGAATTTAAGAGATCTTGTCTCTTTAATAGAGAGAGTATTTAGTTCAATCCATATGACCGTGAGAGTTTTGGATCAAGAAGATCCTGCTCTATTAATAATAAAAACTGCCCTCTCAAATTGTGTCCCATTGGGAACAATGTTTTTTGATATTCATTCTCCTGGCTGCAACTGAGTAAGAGAGGAACGACTTTATTTTACTCTCCTCCCCATTCTAAACAGCTGTAAGGTAACTTGATAAAAGTTGATAACTATGTTCTTGGCAAGGACAGTTGAACATATCTCATTCTATAGCACCTGGAAGCTAAATCCTACAAAATAAAAGAACCCTATTTAATGGAAACTATCAGGCGTGTATACTAAGGGAAAATTCTCAACTCAATAATAATAGACAATTAGGGGGGTACCATATAAGAGACATTTACCTCCCCTGGTCCCAGACACTGGAACAGGTCTTTGACTTACCCAGAATGGTCTACATATATGGTGGTATGCCAGTTTGATCCAAAGAACCAGAGAACCTCGTTTAAAGCCAAAGTTACCCAAGTGGTTTTTATCTGATGTAGCAAAGGTTTCAACCCTGAATTGAAGGTGTGTCTAGATTCCAAACACAAATTTCAGTTTATATTGTTGTTGCATTCGTCCTTCATTGCTGAAGAAGATCATGCCATCAGAGAAATGATTTATCAAAGACCTAAGTTAAATGATAGCCCTTTTTGGGTAGTGTGGAGGAAGAGTCTTATCCTCCTCCTCCTCCTCCAAATAACTGACATTTATAACCACCTTGCGGTTTGCAAAGTGATTTATATTTATTATCCTATTTTACCTTCACAACCTTTCCTCAGCCCCTGAGTATAGTGAAACTATCATTCACATTTTTCAAATGTGGAAACTGAGGCCCAGAGAGGTTAAATGATTTGCCCAGGGTTACACAGTTAAGAAATATCTGAGTCAACTTTTAGCTCAGGTTTTCCTTGCTACACATTTAGCTCCCTGTACATCATTAAACTATTCTGGCTATTTATGAGCCTTTGGCCAAACAATGATCCCAGGCTTGGAGCAAGGACTTACAGATCTAGGTCAGAAGATCTCTTCTGACCCTGAAGGCCATGGTATCAATGATATAGATCTAGAAAGGACTTCAGAGGCCAGCTGATTCAACCCACTCACTTTACCTATGATGAAACTAGAGTTAGGGAGGTTAAATGACTTGTCTAGTGTGTCAATTACAATAATTTTGAGACACAAAATTTTACATTAATTATGATCATTTTTATCAATCATGACTGGTAAGAGATTGACAAAAATTACTCCTTATCCTCTTGTTAGTCAAAGAGACCACATGGCTACTTCTTTAGGTTTTTATGTCTTAGGACAATAGGTGGTCCATCAAACAGTAATCAAATTTAATTGATTAATGTGATTGGAGGTGGGCTATATTGAAAGAAAGGATTGGGAGTGTCACCCTTGGTTAGGGAAAATTGCTCTCTACTAGACCACTCATAACTTTAGGCTATCAGTTCAAAGAATATATAACGCATCCATGCCTGAGTAGAGCACAATAGCTTCTAATCAGTGTGAGACCTTGAATAAGAAAGTGGGTCCAGTCTTATCATCAGCAATGTCCTTAGGAACTGAACTTAAAGTCAAGATTTTGTAAGAAAGTGGGGTAGAGCTTTCAATCTATCCAAGATATTGGTTATTAAAATGATCATTAATTAGTTTCTATACTAGGGATTATATAGCCTTCAATTTTGTTCTCCCAAGCACCTAACACATCACCCTGCATGCAGAGATTCAGCGTGGTGGCAAGAGCACTTGAATTGGTGTTAGATCTAAATTGGAATCTGATCAGCACTTGGTTGATGTTGGGCCCTGACTGGCTCAGAGTGAATGTAAATAGCAATTGTTTCTGTTTTGTCCAGAAACCCTGAGAGTCTTCCCCTCCCAGATTGATTTTTCTTTTCTTTTTTTTTTCTAGGTAAAAAGGCCATTCTCTGCCTCATTTCTTACCTAACTTTAATCCCTAAGTGGGCAAACTGAGACCTGTTAAAGATGTCAACTTAAAAAGGCCAAGGTCTCCCACTGCATCCAGGGCCATCTCTAGTCATCCTGATCCATATCTCATCACTGGACCCAGATGGCTCTGGAGGAGAGAGTGAGGCTGGTGACTTTGTACAGGCTTCCCTTACTTAAATGCAGTTCACTTCCATGTCTTTGCATCACCTCCATGATGTCATGGTCCTCTTCAAAAACAAAGGACAAGAACAGCAACAACAGATGTGTGACTATAGAGAAGTCACTTTGCATCTTTCTCTCCCCAGGTTCCCACACCTGTAAAATAGGGGTGGTAACTCACATTGACTCTTACAGTGGGCATTCCATAAATATTAGCTGATTTGATGTGATGAAGCAGCAACAGAGAATATCCAAGGGAGATAATAAAAATGGTAGCCAACATTTATATAGCACTCACTATGTACTAGCCACTGTGCTAAATGCTATACAATTATTATCTTTTTTTTTTGATGCTCATAACAACCTTGGGGAAGTAGGTGCTATTTATCATCCCCAATTTACAGGCAAACAGGTTAAATGACTTACTCTCAGTCACACAGTGACTGATGTCAGATTTGAACTCAGGTCTTTCTAGAGTCAGGTGCCCTAAATCTACCCACTACTGGCACTTAGCTGCCCCTAAAAGTACTTAATGGGAGACAATTGGTGAAATATAAGCTATCCGTCTCACTGTACCATTAAGTGACTGTGCCAGGGAAAATGGGAGAGTTCTCCCTCCTTCTCTCCCTAGCTGCCTTGGCTTGTAAAATCTAAACTGTAAAAATAAAATTAGAAGAGCTATGACAACAGTATTTCCTGGCTCCTTTCTCAGTCCACTTGGTTTCTTTCAATATTTGGTAAAGTCTGCAAAACTATGTACTCTTGGGGAAGAAAAACTGGAGGTGAATTGAGAAATCCGTGGATATAGAGATTTAGAGATGAAAGGGACCATATTGATCATCTGGTCCAGCCCCTTGTTTGACAGGGGAATTGGTGACTTGTGCAAAAGCAGAGCATGGACTAGAAGCAAAGCTTTTCCTGAAGCTGCTCCTGGCCTCTGGGCCCTTTCTGCTGCCTCTTTTACCTTTCAAAAACAAGGTTGACAAATTAATGTGTGTGTGTGTGTGTGTGTGTGTGTGTGCCCGCGCGTGCGCGCGCATGTGTGGTGTTAGCCTGTGTGTGCATGTAGATTTGTGCGTTTTAAGGAAAGAAAATTAAACTATGGGAAATTACAGATTAAGTATTAAAAGGAGTAGATAAAAAATGAATGACATTAACCTACCTCTTGTATATTCTATAAAGGTCATGTAGCTACAATTGCTTAATCTTCTAACAGACACTATGTCTTAGTGTATTGCTACAGTTTTTTTTTTCCTTATTCAAGTCTTGATATATCTGATCAAGCTTATTCCTGAACTGATTGAAAACATTTGCCTTTGTTGAAACAAAAGCAATTCATTTCATTGGCATCAATAGACGTGTAATTGTATGTACAGTGATCCATGCTCCCCTTGACTAATACATATTCAACTCGCCATGATAGTGGGTGACAGTGGATGATTACGAGTCTCTGGTCTGATTTCGCCTCGCCCCAGAGTGTCAGGCAGGTACAACACAGCTTTATTTCTGCCGCTCCAGAGCCAAGGTTCGGCCAGGCTCCTCCCACTCCTTACGCAGATGACTGCCTGTCTGATTTGGGAGTTCTGGCAAAAAGCCTGAGCTCATTGATTACAGATCGCTATTAATAAAGAGCATTTGTAATGCAGCAGTGCTGATACAGTCTCCACACGCCGGTTCATGATGGCCCTTCAGTCTCCACAATTAAGTCGTCCAGCAGGCATGCCCCCTGTTGCAGCTGCTCTGTCAATCTCATTTTGGAGTACAAATGATCTTAGACCCAGTGTTTGACATGGGGTTTTAACACCAAAGAAGGCAATTCTGCAGCTTCAAATGAGCCTAATTGGCTGTGCGCTCAGGCGTTCACTCAAGCTGCTTCAGTCCATCAGAGAGAGATTTCCAACTAATTGAACAGCTCAAAAGAAAAAGAATCACGCGAAATCATGATGTGCTGCACCGTTGGAGAGAGGGATTTTTTTTTTCCATGATAGCAAACTTCAAAATCTGATTTTTTCCCTCCATTCTTAATCAGCCACCTGTCAACAAGAAAAAAGATAGTTTTCTGGTGTAGAAATACAGAGGGTGATGATCTGTAAATCAGTTGTTGCTAAGGGCATAAATGCACATGTCTTGCTGATAATGCTAATTTTAAGACGTTTAGGCTGCATGGAATTTCACTGTAACACATCTAGGGCTTCCAGTGATGTTGGATGATCCCTAACCTCATGGATGGAGCCCTGAAAGGTTTTTTTTCAGGTTTGTCTCCGTTACTCACTCAATTCATGATCCTGTATCACCTTCCACTCTTTATAAATGTCATCATTAGGAGCATTATGGCCATAATACTGTCCATAAGCATGGTATTTTACAAATACATACAAAATAATTTATAATCCATTTGAAGTTACTAAAGCTTCCTACGGAGAAAAATCGTTTGATCTGAGACAGTGTGATGTAGGGGATTGAGTACTGAACTTGGAGGCAGGAAAAACCTGAGATCAAATCCTAAGTTAGGTATTTCTGGGCAACTCATTTAATTAACATCTCCAGGCCTTAGTTTCCTCATCTGTAAAAAAGGATACTGGACTTGACGACCTCTGAAGTTCCTTCAAGCTCCAAATTTATGATCATATGATCTAATATATATATGTATATGTATACATATATATGTTCATAATCGTGGCATTTAAACAATATTAATAATATTTTTGGTTAAAACTATCATTTTGCTTGCATAGGGAACTCCTTGTGAGGGAACTCTATCTACCAAAATTGGCACTTCTGCAACATGTAATTTTAGAGACTTGCCTGGGGCAAAGAAAAGGGTCAAAGAATGGTTTCTTTATGACTTTAAATAAATCCCTCAACTTCCTTCAGCTTCTACTTTTATATTTTGAAAAGGACAGGGATAATTATGATGAGCCAAGCAACATCACTCTCTGACTGCCTGATATCATTAAGTACTTTCAAGGTAGAGCTTGAACTCAAATCTTATAGACTCCCATGATAGCTCTCATTAATAAGATATAATGATGGTGATAAATTATTTTCAATTTCAGTTTGGTGGTGCAATAGATAGAGTGCTGGGTTTGGAGTCAGGAAGACACATAGTCCTGAGTTTAAATCTAGCCTCAGACACTTACTAGCTGTGTGACCCTGGATATGTCACTTACCTGTTTGCCTCAGTTTCTTCAACTATAAAATGAGTTGGAGAAGGAAATGGTAAACCACTCCAGTATCTTTGCCAAGAAAACTCCAGATGGGGTCATGAAAGATTGGACATGATTAAAAATGACTCAAATTCTTCAATTTACATAATGTAATAATATATGTTCTAATGTATTTAGTTATGTGTCTCTGGGCAAATCACTTAACCTCTATGATCTTCAGTTTCCATATCCATAAATGGTGATAATAACATCTGAAAGGGAACATAGCATAATGGATTGTCCTTATAGTCAGGAAAACTTGGGTTCAAGTCTAACACCTCTGCAATATGTTTGCTATGTGGGCCTAAGCAAAGCCAAACTCTCAGAGAAGTTATAGCTGTGCTTTGGTAGAAGGAGTTTCTTTACTGGAAGTTCCCTACACCAATGAAATCATGGTTTAGATGAAAAATTTTGAAGGGTTATTGTGAAGCTTAAATGAGATAATGCATGTAAATTGTGAGCCTAGAAAGCACTATACAGAGGTAATCTATTGTTATTATTTTAGTATAGTAATGTATAGTATAATATAGTAGTATAGTATATAGTATAGTATAGTAATGTAGAGAAACTTGACCTTAGGTGACTTTTTCAATAGTAGAGTGTGACTTTAAAACTGTGTACATTTGAAATCATTTAGATGCTTTTCTTTAGAAAAAAAATTAATGATATAGATTTAATACTGAATTTTTCAAATGTTAGATAGTTCCAAAAATCTAATTTATGACCAATTTTGTTTGAAAAATCATGAGTTTTTTTGGAACTCAAACTCTTGCATAAGTGAATGTTGAAAACTAAAAATTAATTAATTACTTAATAAAAGAAAAAGAAATGACTAGCAGGATGATTTCTGAAAAACCTTGGAAAACTTACATGAACTGATATAAAGTGAAATGAGCAGAACCAAGAAAAGGGTATGCACTCTAATAGCAATATTGTATGATGATCAACTGTGAATGACTTAACTATTCCCAGCAATTCAATGATCCAAGAAAATTCTGGAGGACTTATGATTAAAAATTCTATCCAGAGAAAGAACTGAATATAGACTGAAACATTTTTAATGTTTTTCTTTTCTTTTTCTTTCACAATATGACTGATATGGAAATACTGCTCCTGAATAGTCTATATCAAATTGATTGCCTTCTTGATGAAAGGGAAAGGAGAAGGAGAGGGAAAGAATTTGGAACTCAAAATTCTGAAAAATAAATGTTAAAAATACTTTTTATGTGTAATTAGAAAAATGTAATATTTTAAAATTTTCCATGTAATTCAGAAATATTTAATAAGGGAAATAAAAATACTAAAAAATAAAGAGGTGAGAGCTAAAAAAAGAATGAAAAATAATGAACTTTGTTTGGTGGACTGGTTTCTGAGGCTTAACAGTAAGGGTCTCTTTGAAAAGGTGGAAAAAAGAGTTACATGGAAAGTTCGGGATTGAGCTAAGGTTAATTTCATACTTCTCATTTTGTTTCCTTTAGGGAAAAAAGGAAAAGTTTATTAATGTCGATGTTTGGTTTTGAACCAATTTTAAGTAATTTATTGTTCGGTGAGTTGCTGAACCAGTTCAGCATGTGTCCGCCCATATCAGAAAAAGAAAACCAAGAGAGATACCATTCCAGAGTAGATAAAGAGCAGACTGTGGTATCGGGGCACCTTGGTTCAAGTTTTGCCTATTACAAATCCAACCTGTGTGACTAACCATAGGTAATCCACTTAGTTTTCCTAGATAACTTTCTATAATTCTATTACAGAATTGTGGATCTGAACCGACAGAACTTTTTTTTTAAGTTGGGAATTACCTACATCTATGAAATCGCAGGTCTAGGAAAAAAAAATCAGAAAATTTTAAGCTCAGGAAAGTTTCATTTTCATAGCAGAGTACATCAGCTATGCAAATACTTTTAGCATGGAAAATTTAGGGACTTGAAACATATTAAAAAGAATCATAAGTGATAGGTCAAGGTCCTGAGTGTGAAATATCCTTGATGAAATGGAGAGCAAGTCAAGAAAATTTAAGAACAAAATAAAATAAGCTTATTTTCATATCAAAATAAATATGAGATAAATATGCATTCATAATTTAATATTTTAAATTTTAGAGAAAGGGAAAATTTAAATGCATTGACATTTTTTTTGTGACATCATACTCAACACCAGCATTCCCAGTAACACAAGTTGATACAAAGCTGAACACTTGGAGTTAATCTTTTTTTCTTTCTTTCAGGGTAGCAAGATTAAACATGTTAGCCAGTGTGCCCGTACTTAAAATAGTTTTGTACCCTTGTTGTGTCAAACAAATCCCTCAACTTTCTTCAGCTTCAGCTTTTATATTTCAAAAAGGACAGTGATAATTATGATGAACTAAGCAGCATCATTCTCAGGTTGCCTGATGAAAATTATTGTTACATACTTTCAGATATTCTTTATATGCCTTCTTTAAATGTTGCATTCTCTCTGTCTTGCTATTAAATTCAATTGTTTAAAAGCTGCATTTTTGCATCTCAAACAGAGACCATGTTAAATTTACAATAACTTCTTTGAGAAACCCTTTTATTTATTGTGTTTGATTCATTCAAATAGCCCCTTTTTCCTTTTGTTTGGAGTTTGATTCATTAAAATAATCCTATTGGAAAAGTCTATATGCAGGCTCCATGAAACATACATTCCACTTGTCCTAAGGTTTTTTTCAATGACACTGAGACTATTATTAAAATGCAGATAGTCTTGCAAAAGGCAACACTTTATACTTTACCATGTATCTACATTTCAGTGTGAATCAGCTTATTGGAGTTTACCTTAGCACATGCTCTAAAAATGGAAAGAAAGTGAGAGAGAACATGAGAGTCCTGGCCACCTTGAACCGGAAGTAGGAGGAGACACCAAGGAAGGAGAAGATGCATAAAAAAGGGAGATTCAATATTTATTTATGTGACAAGCATTTACTAAGCACCTACTATATTCAGGGCATTGTTCTAAGTGCTTGGAATACAAAGACAAAAGTGAAACTTGTAGCTGTCAAAGAGTTTACCTTCTATTGAAGATGAATGGTGAAGGTGGAGATCTATCTATATCTTCTATTTACATATTTATATTATAAGTATATACATATTTATGTATACAGATATATACATATATGTGCATAGAGAAAGAGAAGTAAATACTATATATGTGTGTTTGTACACATACATATATATTATACACACATATATATGTATATATACACATATATACAGACACAGGCTATATATTTGTGTATATGTGTGTGTATGTATGTATGTGTATATATGTATACACACACATACACACACACACACACACACACACATATATATATTCAAAGTTGATATAGAGTAATTGGGGTGAATTGGTGGAAGGGAGAGGATGTTCACTAACCACCAGGGAGATCAGGAAAGGTCCCATATAAGAGGTTGCACCTTGAAGGAAGAAAGAGATTTTAAGGGGCTGAGTGAAGAGGAAGATTATTCCAGGCATGGGGATCTCTGAAAAGACACATAAGTGGGAAATGGAACGTTACATATTGGGAACACTAAGCAGCCTATTTGACAGCAATGCAAAAATAAATGAAGGAAAAAAATGAATGAAGGATATTAGTATTAAGTAAGTTTAGAAAGGTAGGCTGAAGCCAGATTGTAAAGGACATACAACGCCGAAACAAGGGAGTCTGTGCTTCATCCTAGAAAAAGGAGGAAGTCATTAGTGTTTCTTGTGCAAGGAAGTGACATAGTCACACTTTTATCAGTTGTATGGAGTACGGATTACAGATTGGAAAGATTAGAAGAGGGGAAGCCAATGAGCAGGCGATTGCAATAGCCTATACAAGGAGTAATGAGGACCTGAACTAGGCTGTCATTGGAATGTATGTGATGCCAAATACACACTTGGCTTTGTAATTTTGCCTAGCATTTGTCCTGACAGCACAGGAAAATTGATTTGCTATGTGTATACCCAAATTTGTGGTATGCAAGATTTTTTTTAGCAAGTTTCCTTCATAGTTAGAATTTTTCCCAAACAACTGCTTTGTAGGCTAGGTAAAAATTGGGCCATGTGGACCATTATGATATTCCTATGTCACTGGGTATTTTTTTGGAGGGGGGGGGTTAGGGTATATATATTCAATATTTAGTTTTTAATCAAATATTTACCATCACCTCTTTATGTTAACCAAGACCTGAAATTTGGGGAAATGTCAGAAGCCAATGCAAGCTTGTTCTATATAACACTTATAGTCGGGTCATATCACCTTTTGACTGGGGAGGAGGCATCTGTAATGCAATGCAAATTGTGTTGAGATTAGATCCATAAGATCTAGGTTCATTCACATTCTCTGGTACTTAATAGTCATGTGACCTTGTACAAGTCATTTCTTTTCTGGACCTCAAGAAGAAAGACTAGGGAGAATAAAAACTGCAATACTGTGCAAAGAGCCTTATTTTATATTATCTCATTTGATTCTCACAATGACTCTCTGTGGTAGATACTATTATCCTATTTTATAGGAAAATAACATAAGGAAATAACAGATAATGAAAGTCACAAGTGATCTGAGAAGATTCCTTGACATGCTCAGAGTCACACAACTAATAGATGTTTGAGAGGGGATTCAAACCCAAGTCTCCCCCGGCTCAAAGTTTAGTACGATAAATAATCCCAAGTAGTTGACGTTGGATAAAATTTTGTGCTTTGGGTTTCCTTCCAAGTGAACTCGTATTTCACTTGTCATCCCTGATCATGCCACAGGTGAGACTGTGCTGCTCAATTTGGAGAAGGGTTAATAATCCATCTATCAAATACGATTTCTTCCAGCAAGTTGTTCCCTTGGATAGTGGAAGTGACTTGGGGCACAGAAGTTCTAAGAGTGATATTACCAAACCCAAGCTTGCTTGGGATTCAGATAATATGGACCAATGGAATCCCAATATGAAGTCCTGAGAGGATCACCTCAGAAGCATCTGCCCATTTTCTAGGCCAAAGGCAAAGAATCATGTGACGTAAAGCTGAAGAATCCTAAAGGAGCCTGAAAAGAGGATCCTAAAAAGTAGGTAGAGAAGATAATTATTTGCCCAGTAGATTTCTGGAAATTGTTTATTTTTTAGGTTCACCTTGTGCATGCAAAACTGACAGGTCTCAGCTGGTCCTGGCATTTACTGCAGTCCCTACGCTCTCTCTTCTCATGTAGCCCATCATTGACTATTTTGTAAAACTGGCCCCTGTACAGATTTTTTCAGTATTTAGGTGTATTTATCTTGTACTTTTACCCAGACAGGAAGTTTAGAGCCTGAAGGGTAACAGTTGCTCATCTTTAAGATGAGCCAAAAGAGTCAGACTGAAAGAGAGCATAAAGAGCCAATAAGGGAGTAAGGGAGACTCAGCTTCAAAACCTGCTTCTGGAACGTACTGGCCGTGTAACCCCAGGAAATCACTCAACTCTTTATTGCCCTGGGCAACGCTCTGTAAATTTCGGAAAAGGTGCTAGTCTCCATTGAATAGAAATTCCTCTTTGGGAACACCTTTCATCTATAAAATCAAAGGCTTTGTTTAAAAAAATCATGTATATATATACATACATATATATATATTTACATACACACAAACACTATAGAATATAAACACATGCATACACATCTGGGGGAGAGAGAGAGAAACTTGCCTTGGTGTCGAGATTTGGGCTCATAACCAAGTTCTGATACTTACTGGTTGTGTGACTAGATAAGTCATTTTAACCCTCTAGGTATTCGTGTCTGTTAAATAAGTATAAGAATACTCATGAGTTGTACTTCACAGGGCTATTGTGAAGAAAGCACCTTGTAAACCTTAGAGAGCTGTATAAATGTATTATTATTAGAAGGCATTTTCCTTAAAAAAAACCCAAACTAACGTATTTTGACACTTGCTACATGTGTGACTAAATTTCCTCCTCTGAAAAATGAGAAGGTTGAGTTAAAAGACTTCTATAACCTCTTCCTACTCTAAATATAGGATCTATGTAATCCTAAGTAGCACTGATATTATGATCTCAATTTTACTTATAAAAAAATTGGGAATAAGAGAATTTAAGTGGCTTTCTCATAGATATATGATTAAAGAGTGAAGCCAATACTAGAACTTGGGTCTTTAGATTCTAAGTCCTCTTTAATGTTGGAAGGAATCCATCCGAAGCTACTCACTGAGATGTTAACCTATTCTAGACTTGAACTCAGATGTCTTAACTCCCATTTCATTGTTCTTTCTACCATTTCACTGACATTTTTTCAACAGATTAGTCATAGAGCCAACCAACCCTTCTGGGATATCACTTTTGTATGCTTCCACGCTGCCACTGATTCAGTGATAATTCCCTTAGTGATTTGATTCTAATCAGTGCCATATATCCTTCGCCATCCCCCTCTCTGAGAAACATCCCAAAAATGTAGTGGTTTTTTTTGAGAAGAAAAGAAAATCAGTATACTTTCTGATACATTGAGAAAGCATGAAAATATGTGCAATATGCAACAACTGTGGACCTCCCACCTCCACCAAGGGTAGCTTAGAAATGTCTTCTTATACTGCTTCATTTGACACCTGTTTGATCTTTACAATTTTGTTACATTTACTTTTGATTTTTTGGTGTGTCACTTCCATTTACATTAGTTTAGTTAGTTACTGTGTATATTTTTTGACTTTGTTTATGTCATTCTTCATCAGTTCATATAGATCTTTCCATGTTTCTCTGTATTCATCACACACATCATTTCTTACAGCATAGCAATATTCCATTATTTTTGTGCTATAATTTGTTTAGCTTTTTCCCAATTGATGGGAATCTTTGTTTCCAGTTCTTTGCTATCACCAACAAATTCTGCTGTAAACAGTAAGTATATTGGAGGGGACTTTTTTCTTTTTGATGACTTCCTTGGGGTATAATCCCAGTAATAGAGTTTCTGATTCTAAAGGTACGGACATTTTAGTCACTTTATTTGTGTAATTCCAAATGGTTTTCTAAAATGTTTGTACCTTGAAGACAATATCTTTAATATTTAAAAATACTTTTAAAAAACAATGGTTGTAAAATAAAGCCACCAAATATTTGTTGAGAATTTTCTTTGTTGGCCGTCTGTTATAAAATTATACAAAATTATCAAAATGTAGACCTTATACTCAAAAAGCTTATGCTATATCTAAGGAAACAAGGTGTAACCAAAACCAGCTGAGAACAAAACTGGTTTGCAATCAATTACTAAATGCATTATTGGAGTTGAATTTATTTATAACAAATTGATCATTTTATTTGTAAGACCACTTTAAAGTATCTACAATGTTAGAAAATTACTTAGAAATAAGAACCTTCACATTATTGGACGGATTCTGGGAAGAAAGACATCTTAATTTGCTGTAACAGAATTTGTGCAACCATCCTAAGAAACAAAACATTTTGCACGAAAAGCTACTTAATTGTTCATACTCTCTCTCTCTCATGGATTTCACTTTGGAGAATATAGTAGAGTTTCTTTTCTTTTTAACGTCAACAAAAGATACATATGATCAAAAAATCTTCATGGCTACATTGTTTATTATAACAAAAATCTGGAAACATACTACATGCATTTTGAGCAGCCCCCAAGAATTGGGCAAATGTTGAATAAAATATGAATTATGTATATGAATGTAATGGAATATTACTATACTTTAAGGAATGATGGATATGAAGAATTCAAAGAAAATATAGGTGCACTTGTATAAAATTATGGAGAATGAAGAGAGCAAAACCAGGAGGGCAATAAATGCTGGAACGATAGTGAGGTAAATAAAGTCATTGTGGAAAGATAGCACAACTTTGGTTAACTACAATTATCTATGTTAATGATCCTTTCTTTTAATCATCAATAAATCAATGGTATTTCAGGGTCTGTATTTTGTAAAGGGGTCCATTTGGGTGTTGAATGAAAAGCATGTTACATTAAAATAAAATGTATCAACAAAAGTTTTCAAAAAATACAATCTAAACTTTAATCTCTGACCATTTTGTTTTATTTTGACATATTCCATGAGTTTTTGACAAGGTTGTAAAGACTGATGCAGACATTTCACAGGTGAATTACATTTTAAAGGTCTTGCATTATTACCTTGTGACTGGATAAGTCATTTTCTGGAATTAAATAGCAGTCTATATGTAGAAGACAAAACTTTGTACCTTTTGGATGTAGTAGAATGAATAGTTGGTTTATCTCTAGTACATTAGGTCCACCAAACCTTGGTGATATTTCACTGGTGTTGGGAAGTCCCAGGGTACGCTTTGCAACTTACATAGTCTTGAGAGTTGCCTGGTATCTATTCTAGCTGTTTTTGTATTGTTTTGTTTATCATAGCATTTCAAATAAGAATAGGTACCCAGTACAGTGGCTTACATAGTAGGCATTTACTAAATTGAAGAATAAGCTTGATAATATTGAATCCAATTTAGAGCTGGAAAGGACCTTAGAGATCATCTAATCTGATGCCTTCATTGTACAAATGCAGAAGACCCAGAGAGTTTACAGAACTTGCATAAGGATACACAAGTATTAAGTGACAGAGGAGGGATTTAAACCCTAGTTTACTGAATTCCAGAGCCTACATTCTTTCTACTATATCATTTTGTCTTTTATGTAATGGTCTGCTAAACCTCAATACATTCATTTTGAAGTATTGTTGGTAGATAGTTTCTTCCACACTTACTTAAGTCTAAAGTGCTATATGGAATTGTAATTGTGATGAATTTGTTTAAAAATATACAAAGACCTTACTGACAATCTAACCCAAATCTGTAGTGTATAATAATAGTACCTTAGATAAAGCATTTGTTAAACACTATATTCCAGGTACTGTGTGTACTAACAATTGGAAATGCAAATAGAAGTAGATCTGTCTAAAGTTTTTCTTCTCTGAACCGCAGCTCTGAAATAAGATTTTCCTGAGTTTCTTGTCTTTTGTTTAGGGGTTGATATCTAGCAATTGCTGGAGCGAGCGTATGCATCTTGAATATCTCCTTTTGTCTGGTCCCATCACTGGGCAAGGTAAATTGACCTAGGTCCTGGGCTTCAGCTGTCTTAAAAGCTCATTTCAAAATTCATTACAAAAGAGCCATATTACCTTAAGTGTCAGGATAACCATTACACCCATGAGTGTGGTTATTTCTGTCAGGGGCATCTCTCTTCCCTGGTATAAGTCACCGTACTCAGTGACAGAATGCTTTTTTTTTTTTTTTTTTTTTTTTGCCAAAGAATGGTGTTTAAGATACCTAATAACTTTCCTGCCTAGCAGCAAATAGCCCAGGCCCTAATAGTTAACCTCCAGGATGAAGCTATTGAAATCTGAGATAAATATCACTGTAACTTCCTAGAAAACTTAAAGGAAAACCAAGGGGAAAATGCAAGGTTAAAATTACAGTCCAAATGTATTCCAAATAGCATTCTCTTGTTTAAATGGAGCCAGCTTGAAAACATGCATCTTTATGACTTGGCTGCAGTTAGTACTAGGCATTGAACACGTGATGTTTCTGTACTCTTCTTCCCTCCTATTTTCATTCCTTCCTCCTTTCCTTCCTCCCTCCCTCCCTTCCATCTTTTCTTTCATCCTCTTCCTCTCCCTCTATCGGTGCTGTTTTTTTAACAGTCTGAAAAAGCAAAAACACCCACATATTTTTTCTTCAGTAGCAACATCTCCATAGATGTCAATGAATCTTAGAGTTGGAAGTCACCTAATTCAACTGATTTTTGGACAAGAATCTCTTTTATACCATATCAAGTGGTTTGTGCTTCAAGAACTCCATTGAGGAGGAACCCAACAGAACTGTTCAAATAAGCCTGCCCTTATATATAAGCTGCACCCCTAAAGTAAGTTCTCTTTGAAAGGAAAAAAGTATTTATGTGCTGAAAAATATTATTGATTATTGCCTACACTTAGATTTCATACAAATCAGATTTGGGGGTAAGTATGATATTCAGAAGAATACTGTACTTGAACTCTCAATTTCTCTTTTTTTGTCTATAGAATATGTGTGATTGGGCCAGGTAATATAAAGATATGGCCAGTCTATATATGGCAAGGAAAGTGATCTGGGATCTGCTCAACTCCTTCTCCAAGGGAAGCTATAATTTCCACTATTGTGGAATTTTCATTATTATCCTTCTCTGAAGTGTCTGATTCCCATGTACATGTGCAAAGTATACAACTGTCCTTCAGATGACTGACTAACTTGTATGGGTGGAGATGTAACATCTGTATAAAATTCTGGAAAGGTGGTTGTATGCCATATTGGGAAGAGACTGTACTATGTAGTCTATCTGCTCATTTCCGGTATTTAATTCTTAATGTAGGATTTCTGCACAATTGATTTAGTTGTCACCATTATATTTTATCATGAATAAGACTTGGATAAATAGCCAACCAAGTCAGTTTCCCTTCTCCCTGTCATTTATAAACATGGATTTAATATCAATGGCAAGAGTATATGGTGGGTCACATTTGAAAGTCGAGTAATGGAGACTCTGGATTTATGATTCAGACTGGAAATTGGTCCTCAATTATAAAATGGGAATAGTAATAGTACCTACTTTCCAAGGTCATTGTGAGGACCAAATGAGATAAAATTTGTAAAGCAATTAGCACAGAAGCTGGCACATAGTAGGTACTTCATACATGCTTATTTCCTTCCTTTAATTCAGGGAAGTGAAATATATTCATTCACTTGTTTAGAGTACTATATTTAAATGAAATATCTACTTATCTCCAAGGATTAGCTTAGGTACCACCTCCTACCAAAGCCCTTACATTTTTCTCCTGAGATGATTTTCTTTGTATTTACTTACCTGTGAGTCTGTAGTATAATGTAAGTTTGTTTGAGGTTTTTTTTTTGTCCTTGTATACCCAAGGCCCAATGCAATGCCTTGCCTACAATAAGACTTAATAAATATTTAATTGACAGCTCTCTTAGGAACACAAAATACCGCTTAAAATGAAATTGGACAATGCATATATTGGAATAATGGGATATTTTATGGCATTTAGAGAAGCTAGGTGGTGCAGTGAATGGAGAACAGAAATGAGAGTCAGGAAGATCTGAGTTCAAATCTGTCCTCAGACACTTTTTATCTTTTGCTGCCCTGGGAAAATAACTTGACCACTTTCTTCCTCAGTTTCCTTGTCTGTAAAGTGGTGATAATAGCACCTGCCTCCCAGGGTTGTTGTGAGGATAAACTGAGATATTTGTAATGTGCTTCGCAAACCTTAAAGTGTATATAAATGCTAGCTATTATTAGACAGCAATTTTTATTTTCTAAATGAAAATGCAAATGTTCTTAAATTTCACCAAAATGTGGTGGTGTTGCATACTTCATAGAAATTAGGAATTTCCATGTTTTGGATTTAATCTGAAAAAAAAGCTGTAATTTTAAGGAGGAATGCCCTATGATGGTGTTGTGGAGAGTAACTGCTGACCGTTGGCTTCCTTAGCAGCAGGGTAGGGCTAGACCTATAGGCCTCCCTGCTGGTGAACACAGCAAACAAGCTTCCCATGTGATTCCAGATGTTTCTCACCCCCTTTTCTCCCCCACTTTTTTTTCTATTGGACCTCCCAGGAGTAAATGACAACTTGGTTGAGTGGAAGATACTACTTCTTTACTCTAAAACCAAAAAGTCCCCTTGTAGCATTGCCAAAAATTTAATCTTGAGTCCCTAAGAGTGAGAAGACCTAATAGAACTGGGGTATTGACCTGCACTGCTAGTGACTGTCCTTAGCTCAAAAAAATGGTCTTTTATCTGTCCACATTGGGAGTACATTTTAAAAACATTAGACTGAGTTGAAAAACAGTTGTATTCATTGGAAGATGTGCTGGCTTTGAGGGTCCCTCCCCAGCCCTTTTTTCTTTTCATTGAGCTCTAACAGATAAGTAAGCACACATGGTGTGTTCTAAATATAATTAAAATACACCCCTCCTTCCTCTCCCACCCCCGATCCCCCATAGTCAAGGGATGAAGGTGGGAGGGAGTTGAGACTTCAGGAAGACTGCAGTGGAAAATTGATGAGGGCTAATTGAGTTAACAAGTACTAATAATAGACAGACTGCCAAAGGAAAAAAGAAAAGGGGCTGGTGAAAGAGTCATCAGGTGCCCAGACTGATGAAGTATATTGTCTGCCCCATTTACTTCTCTGATGAAGCTCACTGTCCATTTGGAGCCCACACAGCAAGGAGGCAGCTTAAAAAAATAAAACACGGCAAGCCCAGTGTATTACTAAAGTCAAGGGCTTTGAATGAATGTTTCTTCTTACCCAGTAGATACAGAATCTGCATATTGTGGGGATAATGAAGCATTAAAGTCTGTTCAATGGAAAGGGCTGAATACCTACCTAGTTGGGCTCACCCCAGGAGTCTAAAGGCTATTTACATCTGTGCTTAATGCAGCCTGGCCCTCAGCAATGAGGCTCCCACTGGTGGCTGCTTCCATGAATTTGAGGCTTTTTTCCCTTCATCATAGCAACTCTCGGCTTCTTTTGAGACTTTCCTGAAACTACATTGCAACAGTAAGTAAACAGAATTAAGAACTGTCTCTCACACTTGGCACTCCATCTCCCATTTCTCAGTGTTTTTACCCTGTCTCCCAGTTCTGGAATGAATATCTGCCACCTCAGAGAATCCTTTTATTCTTTTAAGTTCAGGCACCATGAAGCATTTTCTGATCCTTCTAAGTGCTAGTACCCTTCTGCCCAAACTACCTTGTATCTAATCACTTCATATGTATTTATATAAGTACCTATATTCCCCATTAGAATATAAGCTTTTTGAAAACAAGGATAGTTTTCCTTTTTATATTTGTATATATTTTGCATTTGTATATATAGTACCAAGTGTCTAGAGTTACATAGTGGGAGCTTAATAAATAAATATTGGTTGACTGATAAATTGATAATGCTAATCTTCAAAAAAGAAAAAAAAATCAAATGATTAGTGTAAGAGTTTTTTTTAAAGGATTTTTTTTTTAAGAAAAAGAGCTTGTATATTTCTCACACAGGAGAATATATTGACTCGAGAAAAAAGAAGACAAATATCTTGCAATATTTTATGATAGTCTCACCTTATGACTACTTCCATTCTGATTATAACATGTTCCTAGCCCTATATTATGGATTTTCTGCCCATAATGCTAGGGTTTTGTGTGTGTGTGTGTGTATTTGGGGGTGTGTGTGTGTGTGTGTTCTCCAGCCTTTCACACTTCAATGAGTATTTCTTCTGTTCCGGAGTGAAATAGGCTACAGAAATGCCACCTGCCCTCCCTCTCCTACTGCTTCTTCCCAGCTATCCCTCAGCCCCCACTGAAGTTGAGTTTGCACAACCGGCTGGGCTGACATGTGCTCACACACTGGCCATTTGACTTGCCAGCATTCTGCTCTCCTGCGGAAAATGCAGCCCTTCAGCCACGTCAGGCCTCTCCATTAGTGATGGCGGCCCTCCAAAGTGGGGCTGTGTTTAAGCACAAATGGGCAGTGTAGGCCAAAATGAATATGAGGCAGAGGCTACTATCTTTAAAAGGTGGATCTGGAGGCAATTTAGTGGGTATAAATTACAATTGACTTTGGAAGAAAGAACTCACACACTTGAGCCTCCTCAGATGTGTAGCCAATAGGGGGTCGTCTGACTACATGAAATTTTGCACATCTATCAGCTAAAGAAGAGATCCAAATGCAAAAATCTAGCACTCAGGGACATCATATGGATTCGTAACACCCCCTGGAGGACTTGTGGCCTACGAATCAATGAATGGTTTATTCTGAGCCAAAAATATACTTTCACAGTGCTTCTCAATTTACTTAGCTGTTTCAGAACACCATATGTGAGAGAACACAGAAGACTGGGAATTGCTCTTACAGAAGGCACTATTTAGTGATATGAGGAATACCTCTCAAGGCAGCCAAAGGCATGAAATTTGCTAGCTTCTTGGCCTTCACAATAGTACATAGCTTTCAAACTTAAACCCAGGAAAAATTTTCAAGGGTACAGGTGTCTGGACCACTGGTGATAGTTTGGAATTGTACAGGACATCTACCTGTTCTTGAGCCAATTTAGAACCTTGTTACTTCAAAGAAAGTTGATCTAGAAGTCTTTGTCTTTTCCTTCTTGGGTCTTTTTTATCCTGCAGTTGTTCATGTTTATTTAATACCTGAAGCTGGAAATTCTTTCCTGTCTATGAGAATTAGCCATTTCTTGTGGGTATATTATTCTTAAAGCTAATGCCATTATGGGTTTAATATAACTACTGTGTAATGAAATAATAAATTGACAGATCTTAAAATCCATCAGTTAACAAGCATTTGGTAAGTGCCTATTATGTATCAGGTACTGTGTTAGACTTCAAAAAGTATCAATGCTTTATTTTTTAAAATTTGGAAATGTCCAATGGACAATATTGGTAATTCACTAATGAAAAAAATTTCTAAAGTTTCTGTTACCTACATAGATGTGCCCTTTTTATTTCATCAAATCAATCTCATATCCCACTACAAATGTTGCAAAACAATTGCTTATATATTTGCATCCAAAGGTTTTAATATTATCAAGAACCACTGTGTTCTAGTGGAAATAGTTTTGGACTTGGATTATAGAAACTGAGGCTGGGATTCCATATCACTCGGATGCCTACTATCTCTGTGATCCTTGACCAATTCTTTCATCTCCCAGAGCCCCAGTTTTCACATTTATAAAATGGGAACACCACTCCCTCAGAGAGCTATCTTGAAGAAATCACTTAGTAAACCTTAAAGAGCTATATCAGTATAAATTACTGTTATTATTTTCATATGGACCTCAGAAGAAGTATCATACACTTTCTTCGGTTAATTTTCAAAAACTGTTGAATTTTGTGGACAAAAAGTGCATATCAAATCATTTCTATTCCTCTTCATGATTTAGAGTGGTTTATTGCTGTACTCTGTACTTTAGTAGTATTTCAATTGTCAGCTAGGCATGAGAAATTATTGTTCAGCTACTAGAAAAAGCAAACTATGTGGTTCACTTTCCAAATTTTCCTTTGCTTTAGCAAGTCAAAATTGAAATTACTACCTAATCACTAAAAATGAACAAATGTAATCTGCCAAATTGGAGAGACAGCATAGAGGAATTGAAAGGTTACCAGACTCAAAGTTGGGAGTCTTTGATTCTAGTCCTTGATTTACTAGTAGCTCTGAATTACTGTGTGTGTTTGTCCTTTTTTGCTGAAGAAGACCATGCCATCAGAGAAATAATGACATGACTTGCACTTGACTTTGTTTTGAGTGAGGGAGGGCTGTGCAGGTCACCAGCCTCACTTCTCCTCCAGAGCCATCTGAATACAGTGACCAGATATTCATCAGGATGACTGGAGATGACCCAGGATGAGGCAATTGGGGTTAAGTGACTTGCCCAAGGTCACACAGCTAGTGAGTGTCACCAGTGTCTGAGGTGAGATTTGGACTCAGGTCCTCCTGACTCCTGCACTGGTGCTCTATCCATTGCACCACCTAGCTGCCCCATTCTGAATTACTAAGCCCTTGGTTAAGTCACTAACTTCTCTGGGTTTTCATTTGCACATCTATAAGATGAAAAGTTTGGATTAGAAGATTCCTATAATTCTTCCTAACAGTTCTTCCTAAAGTCAATGATTCTATGCAATACCTACGTTGACTTTAATAGTCAGTTGTGTTTACAAGAGAATGATATGAATTCCAAAGAGATTGTATTTTTCACGATCCTTGGGGATTTTTTTCTTATTTGGTTTTAAATTTTGACAAGGTGTCTCCTCTTCCAATTTACTCTCCACCCAAAAATATTTTGAAAAATTCTTGTTTCCCAAACTTAAAGAGTAATCAGCTTCACTGGTTTTGTCTGGCTAGTTCATGAAATTCTCTTTGTAGCTTGACCAGCATTTTTATGAGTCTTTGGCCAAAGCGTTTAAAAAATAGCTAACCTATTTGATTTTTTTTCAAAAGAAATTTTGCCAATTCCCAACTCCTTGATTGGCATTTTCAATGAATTGATACTAGTCAGAAATCTGGAAAGTCAGAATTCAAGTTTCAGAAAAATTAAAATTTTTGAAACTTTTTTCATTTTAGTCAAACAAATAACAAATGAGAAAAAAGACAGGAAGATCATGTAAAAACATTTCAGGTACCTGCCTCTTTGGAGAGAGACTTTGGCCTATATATTGGAATATATCCTAAAACTCGATAGGATAGCCAGACCTTTAGGCATTATGAAAAAGCTCTGTACCCATTCTGCCTGGTAAGCATAGCTATATTGTTATTGCAATGACCCAATTTGAGGTTTTCTTGGCAAAGACTGGGATGGTTTGCTATTTCTTTCTCCAGCTCATTTTGCAGATGGGGAAACTAAGGCAAACATGGTTAGGTGAGTTGCCTGTGATCACACAGGTAGTAAGTGTATGAAGCTGGATCTGAACTGACAAAGATGAGTCTTCCTGACTCTCTGTCCGTTGTGTTACCCAGCTGCCTCAGTTATCCTTTCAGATAAGTATATCTAACACTCATTGAAAATGATGGTATTACTAATCCCCTTAATATCCTGGATAATTCCTACTAAACTTAGTGAGAAGCAGTACGGCTTAGCAGAAAAGTACTGGGGTAGAAGAGCAAGGTTTTTGTTTAGGCTCTGCTACAGATTTAATTCAGTATTTCCAAAACATTTATTAAGCACCCACTATGTACAAGGCACTGTGCCAGATGGTGATGATTGAAAAATTAAAAGTAAATAGATCCTGCCCTCGAAGAGCTTATGCTCTACTTAGAGGGATGAGGGTAGTGGTAGAGATATAAAATATACACAGGGATAAATAGATAGAAAACATATGCAAAATAATTTTAGGAGGGAAAGCCCAACTAGGTGAGTGGGGAATGGGTTTGTGTTGGAGATGGCACCAGAGCTATGCTTTAAGGGAAGCTAGGGATTCTTCCAGGTGGAAATGAAGAGGGATTACATTGAAGACATAGAGCATAAAGGGGACTAGGGGTGAAAGACCAGAGAGTATAATCTCATTTATTTGTGACTTGGAGGTTTTCTTTCCTCTGAGAACTAGAAAAGTGAATTTATGAGATATACTGGGATGACATACTGACACATATTAATAGACAGCATGCAGTTGATAGAGTTCTGGACTTGAGTAAGGAAGATTTAGTGCAGGGTTCAAATCCTGCATCAGACACTATGTGATCTTGAGAAAATCACTTAGCCTCCCTGAGTCTCAGTTTCCTCATCTGTAAAATGGGCTTGATAATCTACAATGTTTTTTTCTAGAGCTAATGGGGAGTATAAGAAATAAACTGGAAAGATAAGTGGGAGCCTCATAGTGAAGGTCTTTTAATTTAAGGCTGAGAATTGTCTGTTTCCCATAATAATAGGCAATAATAGAAAGCCTCTGAAGATTTTTGAGCAGGGAAGTAATGTAGTCATTTTTATTTGAGGAATATTTCAAGAACATCAATCTGGTAGCTATGTGGAAGAGGGATTAGAAAGGGGGAAATACTGGAAATAGAAGCCAATAAGAAAGATACTGGAAGAGTCGGGGAAGTTAGAGGAGAGGTGGTGAGGAACTATGAGAGCCCTAAAAGTGGAGATTAGTGGTGTAGATGCACTAGATGATGGGAACTATGTCCCCCAAGACTTGGTAAGTGATTGAATATAGAGGTGGAGGAGAGAAAGAAATTAACCTTGAAGAATGACTTTGAGGTTGCAAATTTTTAATGATTGGAAGGATGACGTGATCTTCAACTGAAATAGGAAAATTTGGAGGAGGTATAACGTGATTCGTTGTTTAGTTATTTCAGTTGTGTTCAGCTCTTCATGACTCCATTTGGAATTTTCTTGGCAAAGATACTGGAATAGTTGGCCGTTTTCTTTTCCAGATGAGGAAATGGAGGCAAACAGGGTTAAGTGATTTGCTCAGGGTCATACAGCTACTAAGTATCTGAGATCAGATTTGAACTCAGGAAAATGAGTCTTCTGACTCCAGGCCAGGCACTCTATCCACTGTGCCAACTAGCTGCCCTGACAATGTGATAAAATGGAGCCAACGAGTTGAGGAACCTTTGTTCAAACCCACACTTTTGACACTTGCTACCTGTATAACCTTGAGCAAGTCACCTCTCTGGGTCCTTGGTTATGTTTTGGGGAAAATTTAAGTTCTAGTCTATAAAATAAAGAGGTTGGACTAGGTAACCTTTAAGATCCTTTCCAGCTCTGACTTCTGTGATTTAGTCTTAAGTGATAAGAGATAGGTAGGCATCAAAAAGAGAGTGGTACCACTGACCCTTTTTATAATTAATTGAAGATAAAAACTTTAGGCACATAAAAATTTAATTGACCACAGGTCCCACCAATTGAAGAAAGCATCTTGCCATGCTTGTGAGAAACATATTTCTTTATACAATGTCTGGGGGACAGCTAGGTAGCTCAGTGGATAGAACTCTGCACCTAGACAATCATTTGGAAGACTCGAGTTCAAAACTGGAACTTACTAGCTTAGCCATGTGACTCTGGGCAAGTTACTTAATCCTGTTTGCCTTTCTTTCCTCATCTATAAAATCAACCGGAGGAAGAAATGTCAAACCACTACATATATTGGCCAAGAAAACCACATTGATGAATAGAATGTCTGTTTAGATAATGGTGAGAAACCTTTCAAAAGAAACAAGAGATGGATCTTCTGGTCAGTACATAATATCTGGACCTTCTGATTAAGTTACTTCTTTGGATTTCCTACTGGTTCTATAGCTAAAGTGAGTCATTCACTAGCACTCATGAGTAATGCTTAACGGACACCAGTAGAAAATGTAAGAATAATAAGAATTAATGAGTGGTGAGTGCTGGTGTTGGGATAATTCTACTTTAATTATTAACCATCAGCATTATTTTCCTAGAACAAACTTTATCTAAATTAACATAAGTCATGGAAGGATTTTGTTTGGTCTGTATTTGCACTCAGTGTTGTAAAATGTTAAAGGTAAAACCTTTTCTGAGGGAAGGAGGTACAGATTGTCCAACAGTATTAAAACAGTTTTCTCCAAAGTTATTATTGATTTCTTGATGGGCAAATGTAATAGCTTTTTCTCAATCCACATCTTTCTTGACCTTTTCTTAGCAGAGCTACCAAAATGATTATCTCTAAAAAATAATTTATTTATTCATTCATCCAGGTTACTCTCCTACTCCATAAACTCCAATGGCTCCCTATTATTTTTAGGACCAAATATAAATTCCTTTTTGTTTTTAAGAGGAGGAGGGTAGTATTGAAAGCTCTCCAAACCTGGCCTCTGCCTAGTCTTTCCAATTTCTGTACACATTGCTTCTTTCCCTGTTCTCTATAGAATATTGATCTGTTATCAATCAACAAAGTTATCTTCTATTGTTCAACAGTATGCGAGGTGCTGGGAATACAAATACATACCAGAAATCAAATGATTCTTACTCTCAAGACACATATTCCAATCACATTGCTCCACAGTCCCACACAACTCTCCTCATAGCCTTTCCTTTGTACTAATGTTTCCATGCCCACAATGCCCTTTCTCCTCATCTCTGTCTCTTAGAATCTCTGGCTTTAACACTTAGCTCAAATGTTACCTTCTCCAGGAGGGCTTTTCTGGTTCTGCCACTTACAAATGCCTTTATAAGGTTATATTATATCTACTCTGGATGTTTCATTTTTATACTTATTTGTGCATGTTGTCTTCCCAGTTTAGATGATAAACTCCTTGAGGGCAAAGACTGTTTTTTTTCTTTCTTTCTTTTTTCTTTTCTTTTCCTTTCTTATTTTGTATTCTTAGCACTTAGCACATATTCTCTGTAGTTATATTCTTAGAGGCTAACATATAATAGGTGCTTAATAAATGTTTGACGATTGATAAGCACTTCATAAGGGCTTGGTGGATTGACTACATGGATGTAACAAATATAGTTTCAAGTATAAGAAAACATTTATGAAGGTAATGGGTCCATTTTCACACTGACAGCTTTATGGTCAGTGGTCCTGCCTCACTGGGCTTGGAGTAAATTGTGGTGCCTGGGAGGAAATCTTCCCAGGTTAATAGCTAAGTGCCTAAGTGTGTTTGAGGTTAATCATTGTATTTACACAGAAAGTATTTCCTTCACAAAGTACCACCCCAGTGGGCTCAGCCCCACCTGTTAATCAGTTCCAGCCAGTAGCCAAGCACAGAACCCAGAGGGATCAAAGCTTAAAACATTTTGGTTGTCTTTGAACACTTTTCTGCAGTTGTGTAGACCACTGAATCTCTGACTAACATTACTCTTGTTATACTCTCTCCTTCTCTCCGAAATTCCAAAAAACTGGAGTAATTATGTGGATGCAATCCCAGTCAAATGACAGCTGTTTTCATTGAAGATATTTCTCCTCCTCTACACAAAGTTCTCTTGCCCCTTGTTTCTGTGCTGTCCTAGTTAATTTAAAGATGAATGTTTACAGTGGAATTTCATGAAAGCTAATTGATGTAAGAGTGTTGAAGGATAGCCTAATTTTCCAAGTCACTTTTTCATCAAATTTGTTTTTGGTTAACTTGGTTTGGTGAGGTTTTATAGATATTTAAATATTAAATAAAACATTTCAGCATTCAGGTTGTATTTGATCATTAAAATTGCATGATGAAGCAAGTATTTGGTTGCTTCGAATATGAGTATTTTGGATTTATATATAAAAATAATGCTGGTCTTATGAATAAGTAAATAAACAAATGAATGAACATTTATACTATGTTATCCATAATAATAATTCAAATAATATATTATTATTAGTAATAAGTAAATGAAGAAATAAGCAGAGCATAATGTTGCCTATATAATTTGAAAGACTACAGACAGGGTTCCTCTCAACTATGTCCCCCAGTATTTTCTCATGATGTTAAACTCTGCTGTTATGATCTTATTACTTTGTGTCTTGCAGATTTTTCCGTCCCCCAAGATCTAGGACAGTGAGTTTATTTGTTTGTAAAGTATTTTGAAAGCCACAAACAGAGCAGAAGTCAGAATTCTGGAATTCAGTTTGGAAAGTCATGGGTTCAAATCTTGCTTTAGACACTTACTAGCTCAGTGATGCTGGGTAAGTCACTTATACCCTGCACTTCATTTGGAAAATGATAACTTTGGACTTGATAGCCTCTAAGGGCCCTCATCCTCTGCGCATAGTTCCCTTGTTGCTAGTGCTCTTTATAGGCTATCTACCTGCCTGAATTTCTTGCCTTAACCTGCCATAACTATGAGTTCCTTCTTGCATGTCTGGATTTCTGACCTGCTGCTTGCTGTGATCTCTGATAACTAATGACACTTCCTTGGATGTTGATTTCCTGCTGGTATCTGCACCTATTCTTATAATTAAGTGAGAGTGAACACCTGCTGAAAGGGACATAGCTGAGGAATATGAAAGGGAGTAGTGTTAAAGGCAAGTCAACTGGGCACCAAAGGTAAATTCATGGTTTTTTTAAGGGCCAAATGTACACGAATATGTGCTCTAACCTACATGCTCAGGGCCTAAACCATATTGTAGTAGACAGTGATTAGAATTTTAGAACCTCATTTAACGACTGTGGAAACTGAGCCCTATGGAATTGATATCATGCCCAAAGTCAGAAAGCTGACTACAGAATTACACCTCTGGTTTCCTAACTACTTGTCCAGTGCTCTTCCCATTCTCATTCACATTCAGATGGTGCATGGTTTGCAAAGAAAGCCCTTTTCTCTCCATTCCCTCTAAAACAGGTCACAAGATCATAGAAAAGGGCTGCAAGGGTACAAGTCCAACTTTCTGATTTTACAAATGAGGAAACCTTGAGTCTCAGAGAGGTTAAAGAACTTGCTGAGGATCTGAATATCGAGGTGCTTATCTTCTTTAATCTAAGTTTAGCATTCTATCTACTTTGCTATGGCATTGGTATATACAGGATTTCCCAAAATCTTCGTGCAGTTTTAAGCTTTAATAGCACTAAGACTTTGGGGCAACCTATACATATAGAATAGTCCTTCAAGTTCATTGGCATATGGAACTCTTGGTAAGGAAACCCCCTGTACCAATTCAGATCAGCAACTTATAGTTTTAGGGAGTTTTCTAGGAAACTAAGAGGTTTTGACTTGTCTTTGTTTATGTCAAATTTTTAAAAAACCTGAAATGAAGGCTTAAGCTAACAATGAATATATTCTTTCCAAGGTTCTTGTAACAATGGTTATAGCTATTCAATAGGGTTTCAGTAAATATTGAGTTTTTGGGTTGTTGTTCTGCCTCTATTTTTTTTTTTGTGTGTGTAATTCTAGAGAGTTTTGTTTATCTCTTTGCAACAAATGATTGCAAGGCCAATGTAGTAGTCAACCTGCTTCCTTATATTTTTGGTAGATAGCTGGCATACTAGTATATATCAGGACTTGCACACAGGTTTTGTTGAATGTAAGGTTGGTTTCTATCATCTACGCCATACTGCCTTGCTGGCCTGGTTTTCCTACCTTTTTGACACATGCTGGCTCTGTGACCCTGGGTGCAGTACTCTAGGTAGCTCTCTAAGATTATAAGTCCATATAAGGTTGCATTGGTCAATTGTTCATCTGAGGGAATTGACTTTAGGTGGGGGAAAAAGCAGAAGGGTCCACTAGACATGTATTTCAGGAGTATATGGAAGGCTTGTGTATGAGACTATAAGACCTCCTCAGCTATCATCTTGGTACTTGCCCCTGGGCATGTGTAGCGCCAATGTGATATTCAGAGCACCTACAGAAGTATGAATATGCCAGCACAGTTCTGAATCACCAACTCTCCACATGGAAGACAGAACCAAAACATTTATTAAGACACCAGAAAGCTGAATCCATCATAGTGACCAAGAAGTCTATACATATCATTAGGCCTTCCCACAAATGAACACCCTCGAGCAAAAATGCCCTTCTCTCACCCACACAAGTCAGCTGCCTTTCCCAGCTCTGATTGCCTCTGACTAACTTCCTCTCAGCTCTTCTCTAGCTCTGACTCTTCCTGTTCCACACCTTGTGCTCCACCCCTTCCTGTTTCATGTAACTTAGATTCGAGTTGTGACTCAGGCTTTAGTAGGTCACATGGGTCTATTAATGAAAGGGAAAGATCTTTCCATTAAGAAGCAAAATTACAATAACAATTAGCAAAAATGCATTATCAATACAACTTCTTTTTGCATTCATATCCCAGGAACTACTCCAGACTTAAAGGTGATGGATAGTGTTCTCAGTTCTAAGTAGAAATTGTGCTGATAAAGCTGAAAGAACCACTTAGCTTCTTTATTTTTGCAGAGTAGCCTTAATGATTACATTTTGGTCAAGCCACAAAGAAAGCTAAATCTTCAGCTTTTTTGTATGGCAGTGAAATTTGCTAAGATATGTTTTCTGTTGTTGTCATTTTGCGGAGCAGGTTTGCATTGCGCTGTTTGGTCAATTGTAGCATTTGAATATATAAGATACCAGCTAGCATCAGAGAAGCACTTGACTTCAGTTAATTTAGCACCTGCTCTGTACTTAGTACCGGTCTAGGCAAAGGAGACACAAATGTAGAATCCATGAAATCCCTTAAGTAGCTTTCACTCTACCAATTAATTAACCTATCATGAAGAAATAGTCATTTAGTAAATATTTATTATGTGCCACCAATTATTCAAGGTGCTCCTGGTGTTCTTATTTAGTTTTTTCAGTCGTATATGTCTCTTCATGACCCCTTTTGGGGTTTCCTTCATAAAAGTACTGGAGTGGTTTGCCATTTCTTTGTCCAGTTCCCTTTATAGATGAGGAAACTGAAGCAACCAGGGTTAAGTAATTTGATCACACAGCTAGTAAGTATCTAAGGCCAGATCTGAATTTAGGAAGAAGAGTCTGAGTCTAGGCTGGCTCACTATCCAAACCACCTAGTTAGCACATGCTCAGGCTATCTAGACAGAAGTGAGATAACTTACTCTTTTTTGAAGAGTTTGCACTCTACTGGGAGAGTGCAGTAATATGTTCACAGATAAATAAATGTAAAATATATGCAAACTAAATGTAAAGTGATTGGGGGTATGGAGTAGAAGGATCAGGAAAAACTTCTTGAAGGAGGTGGCACTTAAGCTGAGTCTTCAAAGAATGTTCTAAGAGGTGGAGGTAAGGATGGAGAATATTCCAGATATAGCCCAATGTAAAGATAGGATATGGGATATATATGAAGAATAAGTTGACAATTTAGATGAAATGTAGAGTACATGAAGAGAAATAATATATAATCAGCTTGGAAGGATAGGCTGGTTGCCAAACAGCTTTAAATGTCAAAGAAGGGAATTTGAATTTTATTCTAGAGGTAACAAGGAGCCTGTGTCTTTCTCTTTAAAGTTATCTTGTATCTCCTTCTTGCATTTACATGCGTATGTAGTACATGTGTGAGTATTTGCCTGCTACTAGGTCCTAGGTGACAGTTTGAACAGTTATTGAACTGCTCAGATGATGGGAAGTTCCTATAGTTTTTCAGCTTCGTTTATGCAAGTAGCACAAAGCTCTCTTTATCATAATCAATTTTGCCAACTTCATCTAATGTAGGTATTCAAAGTTAGAAAGTTTTTCTAATCACGATGCCCTTGTGATAGACAAGAAGGGTCAAAGTCTTGGCCACTGGATGATTGAGTGTCTCAAAGGCCCTGCCGAGTCAGCTAGGTGGTGCAGTGGATAGTGTACTACACCTGGAGTTATGAAGACTCCTCTTCTTGAGTTCAAAACTGGCCTCAAACACTTACTACTTATGTAATCCTGGGCAAATTACTTAACCCTGTTTGCCTCAGTTTCCTCATCTGTAAAATGAGCTGGAGAAGGAAAAGGCAAACCTTTACAGCGTCTTTGCCAAGAAGCTTCAAATGGGGTTACAAAGAATCAGACACAACTGAAAAGTGACTGAACAACGAGAAGGTCCTGCTACTGCTCAGTGTCTGTGAACCTCTCAGCAACAATAATCAGATATAAGGGTGGAGAGCCAGAGCTTTGGGCTCTCCAATGAGGTATGCATCCCACTTGCGTTTCATTTACTCATGGGACTAATGGGACGGAGAACTCCATGCTTGCATGTTTGTGAGTAATAAATTGCCTGACTTTTGATCCTTTGAACCCTTGGGTTCCTTCTTTATGCCTCATCTATGATCTCCTCATGATATTCATGTTGCTTCTCTCCCTGAAATATGTTACTTGAGGTTTTGAATCTAATTGACTAGGAGGAAAGGAGCATTCTTCACAGTTACAGAACAGGTTGAAGAGGATTGGGCTTGGAAAGTAATGAGTTAATAAGTTCTGTTTTGAATATATTGAGTTTGAGATGCTTATGGGATATCCATTTTGAAATGTCCAATAGGCATCTGGTGTGATGTGGAGCATCACTCCTTCCTTCACACAACTGAAAGTTGAAATTCTTAAAACCCAGGTCTGAGCATAGCATTCCCCAGATGAAAAATTCCAATGAATCCATCAATTTATTAAAGGTTTACCAAGAGCAAAGCATTGTGATAGAGAGTGGGGATGCAAAGAAAATAGTGAAATCTGTCCCTGCCCTCAAATATATATATGTATACATGTATTTTGTTAAATATTTCCCAATTTCATTTTTCAAATGCTTTTTAAAAAATTAAGTTTCAAATTCTCCACTTTCCCCTGGCTCTTCTGCATCCCTTGAGAAGGCAAGCAATATAATATTGATTATTGAGATGAAGTCATATAAAATATATTCGTATTTTATTTTCATAAATATTATTATTCATATTTTATGTTCATATAAAATATATTCATATTGTTATAAAAGGACACACACACAAGAAAAATAAAGTGAAAAAAGTATGCTCTGAACTCAGAGTTCATAAGTTCCTCCTCTGAAGATGGACAGCATTTTCCTCATACATCCTTGGAAATTGTCTTGAATCATTGTATTGATTAGAGTAGCTAAGTCTTCCATAACCTATCATTGTTACAAAGGTTGCAAGTCACTTTTTCTAAGAGGCATTTCCCAGACCCACCCCAGTTTCCTACTCCACACTCATTCCAAGTGCTAATGAATTCCCCTACAAAGTCACATTCTATCTCTGTAAGTATCTTATGTGTAACCATTTAAATACATTTTTTTCCTAACCAAATAGAATGTTAAGTTCCTTGAGGCCAGGGACTGCTTTTGCCTTTTGTGTGTGTGTGTCTCTAGTGTTTTTCAGTTTTTTATATAGTAAACACTTAATAAAATTTTTTGATTAATTAATTGGTGAGATCAAAGGATAAAAATAAAATATTTCTTTTCTTAGAAGAGCTTATATACCCCTGGTCAGTTACAAATGGCCTTTTTATACTTTTTTGAGGTAAAAATTCCCTCATTATATGTTCCCATCTTAAATGTTTATAGAGTTAAGTTCTGATTAGTGCAAATAATCAATCCCCTGGTGTAGTTGCATATATTCAAATTTGCAATAATAATTACATGAGAAGTCATAATTGGTTCTAGTCCATGGAAATATGCATGTGAATTTGAATAATGTATATTCATGTATAATGTAATAATATAGTATTAATAATTTCAGTGAGATTCATTATTCATCAAGGTGATTCACTAATAGCACTAATTGGGATTTCATTATAGTATGGAAAATAAAAACAAAAACAATCTTGAAATTTCTTCATGGTCTTAAAGTTTCAACTTGATTTTAAAATATCGTCATTTAATATGGGAGGAGAAGAGTATAGTATGCACATGAACTATTTTCTTCTTCTGTTCCTATTCATTAATTGGATGTGGAGTCTCCAAACTGACAGAGGTAGTTAGGGAATCTGGTCACATTGTAGCACCGGGCTTTTAGAATTTATAACCTTGTAGTCTCCATGGCTGTGAAACTCCTTACCATTACCTATATCCTTTAGGGAACTGGATGGATCAATGAGCATTTTGTAAAATACAAAATTTAAAGATATTAGTCTATTGTTCCTAATTCCTTTTCTCTTTCTTTTTTCTTTTTGGTGAATTATAAAGCCCCCTGGAATTCTGCATGAAGATGGCCCTAGGAATTTTTGGTATTGTTCTCATTACTGGTCATACATTATCCGTGCTGTATTAGTGTGAAAACCAGGCAAGATAAGGGGAGATTGGAAAACAAGAGGATCATTTACAAGTGTCAAACCACCTTACTGCCTTTTTTTTTTTTACTTTCATAATCTTTCTCTATCTGCCTTGTTCCTTCTGCTTGTTAGCGGTACAGTTTCTATAGCAACAGCTATTGGTTGTAGTAACAATGAAAGCCCCAGCAAGCTCTCCTGCAGAGAAATTCTCGATGCTGACAAGATCAACTCATATTTTCTTTGTCCAGTGTTTTCTATTACTTCCCAGAATGACCCTTTTAGCAGGATAGAAAAGATTCCCACTAATTATTTCTGAAATAAGCAGCTGAAGTCAGGCAAGCTGGCAAATAGATGTTATCGAACAGTGGTGACGGGGAGACACTACTTTAGAAATAGCCCAGTTTCATAAGAAATAAATTCCACCATCTTGTACTGTTAACACAGAATAGAATGAAAGGTCAGCCAGCTTCTTCCAATCAAAATCATCTAGTTTTATTTAGAAAACACTACGCAAAATACCAATATTTTTTTAAAAAGCATTTGTGCAATAAGAGCATGAAAATTAACAAATGATTGGAGAACAGATTGCCAGTTCTGAAAAGCTCTTCCATGAACTTGAACAAAATGTTACATAAAGGAGAAAATTAAATGGATTTCATGGCTCTTTTGAACAGTTCCTCTGCCTTTTGGTTTCAATTATTTGAATATTTTTGGTTGATTTTTATTTTAGGGCTATTTCCCCTTGAATTCTCTAGAAAAAAATGTTCCAATGATACATTTCATTTTATATGCATAATGGTAGTCTAGGATGTAAGATGGAAGGAATTAGAACTGGAAGGAAACTTTTAGACCATCCATTCTAATCCCCCTATTTCACAGATTAGGAAGTGAGACCCAGACAGGACAAATGACTTAGCTAAAGTCAAATAAGTAGAAGAACTGGAATTCAAACTGGAGTCCTCTGATCCAATGACCTCAAATCCAGGGTTTTTCCTCCTATTATTCCATACTTAACTGGAAAGCAATGAAAAATTATAGGTTTTTAAGAAATACAAGAGTTATCAATCCATTTTAATTATGCATTATAACTTTAAAAGCTAATTAATATTTAATCCTGGGATTGGGAGGATATGAAAGTTTCTAGTTTTATTTCCTGTCTACTCCAATGTCTCTTTTGAGACCTTTCAGGTTTCCTTTTCTTATTATCTATCCATTATCATTTCTTTGTTACGTTTCTTCTCCATGACGTATATTTTCTAATGCATGAACTATATCTTTGTTTTTAGGAGAGACACTTTGGAAGTCTTCATTCTTTCTTTCAGTCTTCTAGGCAATTATTTCATAAACCCAGCTATTTGTTAAATGTTCTCACAAATCAACAGCTCTTAGAGTTTCAGTGAACATTGATGGGAAAAAATCGCATCTTTATTTTCATTAGTCTCGAATTGAAAATTAGCATTTCCTTCAATTATGAATTTTAAGAAAGGATTTTAAGAAAAGATGCATAGGATTCATGAGAATGCCATGAAAATAAGCTTGGGTTACCCTGTAATTAGGAATTTTGAGCCAATGGGAAAGGAATGAAGGACTGTCAGGGAGAAAGGGCAGTGCCAAGTCAATATGAACATATGTTGGATGCAATAGGAGAATAGCAAATCCTACTTGTTGGGAAATCAGTTCTTATTTAATTAATAACTTTGATATTGCCCTGTCCAAATTCCTATCATCCAGTCTCTTTGCCTCACCCTCTCTTAAAACTATTTTTTGTCCTCACTGTGACTAATTCTTTAAAAACAATGACTTAGTGACTTATCCAAAGTGCTTGAAATGTTAGTTAGAATTTCTAAGACTTCAACGGTGAGATGACTAACAATATTAATCAAAAGTAAAAATAAATACATAAATAATAATGCATTCATATGTATTAGATTGAAATTAATCTTAGAACAAAGATATTTATCAGTCATTTTGTTACTATTCAACATTACAATTTCAAAAACATAACAATATAGTTCGGTATCTTTGTATATTTTGGTATATTTAATTTTAAAATATCATCTAGTTCTTCCCTATTTCTGCCAGATCGTAACTTACCTCATTTCCTGATTTCTGTCTTTTAGTTAACTTCCACTACTCTTAAATCACTCACCCCCAGCATATCTCCACTGATCTTGCCAAGGTCCAACTCTTGGGTTACCAACACCCATCATCTATTCTACTGGATGGAGCTGTTAGAAGTCACAACACCTAGTTGATGGGGTGCATGACAAATTTGTGTTATCTTACCTCAGATGGGCCCTCACAACAAGTCAATCCTTTTATTTCTCCCTAATTAATTCTCTATCTCATGCCCTGCAGAAACTATTTTAGACTTTTTTTCAAATCTCCCATACTTACCTCTTTTCCCATCTTTTCTTCCCTTCTTTTCCTCTCAAAACCCATTGACATCATTCCTTACTATCTTATTCTTTCTTCCAGTTTCTCACAATGAAGTGACCTTCTTGTTGTTAAGGCTAACCCCTCTATGTCTGCTCTTGATGCCATTAAAGTCCAATTGTCAGATTGCCCCCTTGATCATTCCCCTTGCTACTCTGTAATATCTCCCTGTCTATTGGTTCTTTCCCTAACAGGGGATGATAGCCTTTTTCTCAGTCTTCATCCACCTTGACTTCCCTAATGCATTTGACATTGTTGACTATTTCTTTCTTCTCAATATACTCTCCTACCTTGATTTTTATGACACCACTTTCTACTAATTTTAAAAGACCTCACTATTCCTTCTCAGTCTTCTTTGATGCCCTATCATTCATAAGGTAACCCAGCTCATCCTCTTCCTTCTGTCTCCCTCTTCCTTCCTTTGGGGCTTTGCAGTTTACTGGTTAGAAGTTCCTTCCTTCCTTCCTTCCTTCCTTCCTTCCTTCCTTCCTTCCTTCCTTCCTTCCTTCCTTCCTTCCTTCCTTCCTTCCTACCTACCTTCCTTCCTTCCTTCCTTCCTCCCTTCCCATTCCCCAAACCTTAAACCCAGTGCACTCTGAAGCCCATGGGTTGCACAACAAGAGGTCCCTGCCCAAGCTCCACTTAATGGTTGACTTACAGTGATTATCACTAGTAACAGTTTCTGTTCATCCAAGCTCCACTTAATGGTTGACTTACAGTGATTATCACTAGTAACAGTTTCTGTTCATTTAATTATTTTTTCTTTTGTTCATTAAAAGGGCCATTCTCTGACTATTTCTTAAAGAGGTCTATTCACTCAATGGGTGTTACCTCCCTCCAAGTGAGTACCTGAAAAGGTCAGCCTGAAAAGGCCAGGGTCCTGGGCCATCTCCAGTTATCCTGATGAATATCTGGTCACTGGACCCTGAATGGCTCAGGAGAAGAAAATGAGATTGGTGACCTTGCACAGCCCTCACTCACTCAAAACAAAGTCAAGTGCAAGTCATGTTATCATTTCTCTGATTTCATGGTCTTCTTCGAAAACAAAGGATGAACATAGATCATCCATATTGTACTCCCTTACTATGAGTGTACTGCAAAACTCTGTCTTGGACTATTCTGAGCCCTCTTCTGTTCTGTTCTCTTCTCTCTGTCTTTTTTTGTCTCTGTCTGTCTCTGTCTCTCCTTATCAGCTTTTTGGGTTTAATTATCATCTCTATACAGATGATTCATTAGTTTACATATCTACTCCCAGTCTCCAATCTTCTGTCACCAGTTGTCTATTGGACATTTCAAACTGGATGTCCCAAAGATACCATGTAAACAGCAACCCAAAATGTACAAACTAGAACTCATTCTCTTCCTTCCTTTATATGCATATTTATCCCCTCTACCTAACTTTCCTATTTCTGTCTACAACACCATTATTTCAATCTCCTGGGTTTATAAACCTGGTGTTATCCTTAACTTCTCATTCTCTTTCATCTCAACTGTCCTATCAATTGTCATGACTTGCCTTTCTACCTCCAAAATCTGACTCCGCCAACGCCTTAGGTCAGACCCTTAAAATAATTTACCTGTATAATTGCAGTGACCCCCTAATCGGTCTTCCTGCCCAAGTCACTCCTATCTATCCCTTTTTTAACTGCTAAAGTGATTTTCTTGAAGTACAGATCTAAAGATGTCACAGCTCTAATCAATAGGATAAAATAAATTCCTCTATTTGACTTTTAAAGCCTTTCACAATCTGAAGGTCCTAGCAATCTTTCCAGTCTCATTATACATTATTCTCCTTCCTGAACTTCATGGTCCAGCCAAACTGACTTTCTCTGTGCTCCCCACACTTAGCATTCCAGTTCAAGCCTTAGTTCCTATTTACTTTCCTATCCCCATGCCCAGAATGCACTCATTTCTCACCTTCCATCTTTTAAACTTCCTCAATTTTCTCAAGACCCAGCCCAAGCACCACTTTCTCTAGCAAGCCTTTCCTGATTCCCCTAATAGCTAGTGTTTTCCCTCCACAGTAATCTTTTATTTCTTTTGTATTTTTCCTTTATGTAGTTATTCTGTATATATTTATATAAGTATTATCTCCCTGATATAAAGTAAGCTCCATCAGAATAAAAATTGCTTCATTTTTTTTGTTCCTTATTCCTAGCACTAGCACATAAAAATGCTTGCTGATTTCTTCTCTCTGATTTGGGTTACATCTATAGGAAATCCCTGACCTGATATTCTTTTTTGCTCCCAGAAATATACTTCTATTTGCCATTCCAGTATTGTTCCCAGCTTGTCCTTCCTAAGAAAGGAAGTTGATGACTGAGGGACTCAGGAACCATCCTACTAATCCTTTTCTCCTAATTCATTCATTTATGAAATAATTATTGAGTACTTATGATATACAAGGCATTAATAATGTTAGAAAGAATCTCCTGTCCTGAAGGAGCTTACATTCAAAGGGGGTATACAAACAAGCATTTAGATAAGGGAACGCACAAGAACTCAAAGAGAGAAAACTCTAAGAACCAGGGGAATCAGATACAGTTGCCCATAGTGAGTGGTAGCTAGGAAAGCCTTGAGGAAGCTAAGGGTTCAAAGAAGCAGACCCAAGGAGGATTTGCATTTCAGACAGTTCCATTATCAAGTGTTAGGTGCGAAGAATAAAAGATCAAAAAAATGGAGTGATCCCTACTCTTATGGAGCTTACATTGTATCAGAGTCAACAGACAACACATATAAAGGATATAGAATAAAAAGATAAAGAATAAATATGAAAGAAGTAGAAGGTATCTAGGGAGGGAAAGCACTAGCCATGGGGGGAATCAAGAAAGGTTTGGTAGAGAAAGTGGCGCTTGGGCTGGGTCTTGAAAGAATTGAGGGTGTCTACGAGGTGGGAGGTGGAAAGCAAGCACATTCAAGGCAGGAGGATCAGAAAATGAATACACACAGACTGGCTGTACAAAGGCACTGAGTCAGAAGACAAGGTCAATTTCAAGGAATAGCAAGTAGACCCATTCAACTAAAATGTATGGGACACAATTTTGGAAAGGTAGGTTAGAGCCAAATTACGAAGGACAACATGAAGACTTTGTGTTTTATTTCAGGGACCTTGGGGAGCCCCTGAAAAATTTTGAGAAGGGGAGTGACATTGACAGATCTGGGCTTTAGGAAGATTATTTTGGGAGTAGTGTAGAGTATGGATCAGTGCAACTTGAAGCAAGGAAACCAAATGTAACAGATATGAAGAAATGATAATCACCTGAACCATGGATGAGACTGAAAATGAGGGGGGTGATGGAGAGTAAGTTATAGAGATAGAATTGGCAAAACTTGGCAATTGACTGGATAGGGGGTGGGATGAGAGAAAATGACAAGTTGAGTATAATTCTGAGGTTGAGAACCTGGATAACTAGAAGGATGGGGACACCTTTAAAAAATAGGGAAGTTTGGAAAGGGGATGGATAGAAATAGAGAAAATAGAAAAATATTCCAAATTCAGTTTTTGACATGCTGAGCTTGAGACATCTATGGGACATGTCCTGGAGGTAGTTGGAGATAAGGAACTTAAGCAAGCCATTTGCCATTAGATATGTGCATCCACACACACACACACACACACACACACATGCACACACACACACACACACATCTGCTTAGAGATGATAATTAAATCTGTAGTAGCTGAAATAAGGTGAAGAAAAAGAAGAGGAGAATGGTCAGAAAAAAGTGCTCTTGGCTCTTTTTATTAGAGAATCAGAATATGGCTGATGATCCAGCAAAGGATACTGAGGAATGGGCAATCAGGTAGTAGGAGAATCAGTTTAAGTAGTGTCATAAAAGACAAAGGAAGAGAAAATATGCAGAAGGAGGGTATGGTTAACAATATCTAGAGTTACAAAGAGATCAAGTCAGATGAGGACAAAGAAAATGTCATTGGATTTAGCAATTAACAGATTATTGATAATCTGTGAGAGAGAATCTTTGGTAGAATGTTCTGTAGCCCAGTCTGACTTAATTAAGAAAGAGGATCCAAGATATAAAGGATCATAGATTTAGAGCTGGAAGAGATATTAGAGGCTATATATCTCACTCCTTCATTTCATAAATGAAGAAATTGAGGTATGGAGAATTATGTGACTTTCCCAATATCACATAGCTGGGAAGTTTCTGAGAATTTAAACACAGGTCATCCAGATACCAAGTCTTAGCCCTTTAATAATCTGGCTAAGAAAGGCAGAAGGGCTATACAACAACAGTTTAGGAGTATGATAGGGCCAAATGGAGCTGTTTTAAGTATGAGAGAGAACTGGAGATATCTGTAAATAGTAGATAAAGGCAAATCGAAGTTGAGAGAGGAAACAATTAGAGGAGTATCCACCCAAGTGAGAGAAAGAAAAGAACTTTCGATTTAGAATCAAAGGACATGGGTTCAGTTCCCAAAATTTTGTTACCTATTACAATATTCTCTTAATTGTCACCTCATATCCCTGGCCCTTAAAATCCTCCTCCGTAAAGTGAAGGAACTAGACTATATGACCTCTAAGGCTCTTTCTAGCTCTAAATCCCATAGTCTACTTCTTGTAATCTTTTGTAGAACCATCCCATCTAAAAAACTTTCAACAACCACTTGTTTTCTACACTGATCTCTTTCCTTAGAACTCCTTCAGCACTTGTTGACTGTCATTTTGAGAATATGATTATTATCTGTACTCTATTTAAATGTTTCATGCATATCTCTTGATTCCCTAACTATTGTAAAGTACTTTCCGATTGGGGCTATATCTTAATATTTCCCTTGTAATTGCCCTTAATTGCATAATACAGAGCTAGGTAACAATGAATGAATGATATTTAGACCATATAGAAGGTTATCAAATTTAGAGGGAATCTTCAAGACTCAAAGATGAATCTAGAAGAACAGCTGACAAACATGGTCTTTCTTAAGCACATGCTAATAGAGATCCTGAGAACACAATATTTTTAAAAGGACTAGACTTACATAAGTACTATGTTGGCATATAGTAATAATAATGATGATGATGGGGGGTGTGCTCCTTGTCCTTGGAGGGGAGAGGGCAGAGAAGTGGAGTCCAAAGAGAAGCAACAACTGAACCCTGACTCCTACCCCTACACTGCCCCACATACACCAGAGGCATATACTCACCCAAAGAGCCAGGGAAAGGAAAATAACACCTCCCCTCATATCCTTCTCCTACCCTCAGCCCCTGCCATGGCCAAGGCCACATTTGGGCTGAGCAATACTGTCACCGTGACATAGGTTACTGTGATAACAGTTCCTGAAAATTGTAGCCTAACTATTAAACTTTGGAAATGGAAGTCAGAAAAGAAGGTGGAATGGTCAAGTGATACTGTGGACAATGAGCATTAAGGACACCGTTCATCAAAATGTTGCTGTATCTAAGAAAAGTCTAGGACCTTTGGTGAAAGCTCCACAGAGGTCGATGACGAAGATGATGAAGGCTGTGGTCACACTCATTGTGTTCGAGGCCACCGAAAGGGACAGTGTCGTATCACCACTGGGCCCCCAACCACTCTTTCCCAACTCCCTAACCCCTCCCAACCCCGATCTGTGTCCATGCAGCACCGAGCTTCATTCTCCTTCCCTTGTCCCTCCATGTATCTGGACCTGAATGTGTTTGTGTCACTACTTGGGGATTAAACCCATGATCTGACACCCCACCAACCTTATCATCTCACCTTGCCTCTCCTCTACCTGCTGGAAGGAATGAGGAGAGGAGGGGAGGCAAAAATCCTGGAGTCCTGACTTTGCTGCTACTCTAGACCCCAGGCTTCCAAGTGCCTTCTCCCCTTGTACCGTTATCTGTGATAGAGCATTCTGAGCTCGCGTTGGTCTGATCAGCCACAGTCAGACACACTGAAACTTCACTTTATCATGGTGCTGTCATTTTGGTCCTCTTGGAGAACAAAGGACAACAACCAACCAACCCTTGAGGGACTCAGCCATCTAGTTCCTTCAGCTCTCGTTCCTCTTTTTCCATACCAACCCTGTTCTCAGGGACCCAGGCATCTTTTGTCCCAGTCTCCAGCTCCGTTCTTATTCAGCCCTCTGTTCAAATTCCCTTTCCTAGAATTCAAATCCTCCCAACCCTCAATCCCCTGTTCTCTGAATCTCTAGCACACTCAAGAGTGGGCTTCATTATAACCCCAGTTCTCATCTCATTAGTGTACAGTAATCCTGGTTTAAAGTACCTACTCCAAAGTATCATGCAATCCTAATTCCTCTTCATCAGCTGGGAAGGGATTCAGGTTATGTCTTAAAATCTCATCAGCAGGCTGGAAGATGTCTTCCCCTTTCCAAAAAGACTGACAGCAGAGAGTTCCCACTCCCCATTCCTCTCCTAACTACTCCTCCCCAAAATGTCCTCAGAAGGGGTTGAAGGGAGAAGGGCAGTCTCTTCCAATTTTCACGTTCTTTCTAGGGCTTTTGGCAAAGGAAGCTGAAGTTCTGGTTGCCTGGGTTTGATTCCCTCAGCTTTCTGACTTGCCCATTGCAGAGGTTGGATCCAATATAATATTGAGGGAAACCAAGGAGGGAATGAAGACAGATCAAAGATGTTGGTACTCCTTCCACCACCTCCTCTCCCAAATAAGCTCACAAGAGTAATACCAACTAATAGGCCCCTCCACTCAGTTCCTGGGAGTGAGTCATCCACTGTCTCCTGTGTTCTTCCTTTTATCTGCAAAGGTCAGCCAACTCTAACTCTTCACTAAGATTTCATTTATTGCTACAGGCTCTCAACATAAATAACTCAACCTCAAAAAAATAATGATGATGGTAGCTCTTGGAAACCTTTTTAGCCCAGCACTTAAATGTTCTTGTGATATATTAAAGTCAGTAAATAAGATATTAGTCTTCCTTTTATTAAATATGGAAAACCATATATTTTCCAGGCATCTCATTCAAAGCAAAATCTTTTATTTAATAAAGAATTAAATAAAAAGCTTTAGGACTGCATGATAATGGAGAATTTAAAGAGTTTTAATGATGCTTTTTAAATTGTTTTATACCAATGTCACCTCCAAATAACACCCCCCAACCAACCCTGCATAACCTTTTCATAGCTCACCCAAAATTTGTCAAGCAAAACAATCAATAACTGTGGCTCACAGAATCTGCAGCAATCCACACCTGTAGCCTACCAATTCTCCACTGAGAAATGGGATGGCTTTATTCATCAGTTCTCTTACCCCAGATTAGACATCATGCATAATTTGAATTATAATACATTTTAAAGTTTTCATTTATTATATTTAGTCATTGTGTACTTCTGCTTTAGTCTCTGAATCAGTTGATTTTAAAGGTGTTCCTGGGGAAGAACTTTCTCTACTAATGGAATATGGCACTCTTTCTGCAACTCATAGTCTCAGAGAGCAGCCCGGACACTGAGGGGTTAAGCTACTTGGCTAGGGTGTCATAACTAGTCCCTATCAGAGGTAGAATTTAAATGCAGGTCTCCTGACCCAGGGGCCACATACTATCCATTGTGTCAGACTGCCTTTTACTTTATAAAGTATTTGAATATTAACATTTTAATTTTTACTACTCCTACCATCATGTTTTAGAAAGTCTAGGGTATATCTTCACCTTCTTAGCTATCCAGCTCTCATCTATGAGCTTCTCAGTGATAGCAAGGATAATATCTCTTCCCTAAACCTATGGAGATGATAGATTAGATTGCAAGTGATCATAAGAAAGGGTAATGAGGAGCTTGTTCTCTAGATTTCAACTTACAAAAAAGCTCGAAGAGTCTCCTAATTTACATCAAAGTGTTTAAAGCCCTTTCCTTAAATACAATAACAATGAATTTGGGGAGGAGGGTGGTACAGTGAAATGACGAATATATAGGAATTAAATAGATTTTAAAACAATGAATTTTTAAAAAATTTAATATGCAGATTTCAATTTAAACTTTTAAAAGCAAAATATTTATATAATTACACATTTTTAAGTGAATATATACATATTCTTGGAGAAAAGAACAAAGTAAAGAGAATTATTGAACTTAGAATAAAAAGAGAAAACAGATTTGAGACTTAGCCAATTACCGGAATGTTTAATTTCAGTGCAGAAGTGGATTCATGCTGTGCATTCCACAAAATTATGACTTATGTGTGGCTTTGTCTCAAATCAATATTCATATTCATTCAGATTTAAGTGAGAAATCACTTACTAGTGCATGCAAACCTGGACCTTTCTTTTAACATTTTCAAGTGAGGTTGTCAACTCTGTTTTGCTCCTATGTGTAATGTATGAGGGCAGCTGATTTGGTTTTTAAATTATCTATATTCCTGTAATTGATTATAGCCAAGTAAAACAGAACCTATGGTGTGAGTAGTCAACTTAAGTGAAGGTTTCAGGAAATGTTGATGTTTAAGGTGATTGAAAAAAAGCAAATTTGTCTTTGTTTTGTACCTGGAGTACTCCCCCCTCACACTTGGATCCCCCCAAAAAACTATCCCAGTTTCAAAATATTCTCTGGGTCCTCATCCTTTCAAAACCATAGCATATGATCTTCTACTTAAGAGTTTTATTATTTCTAATCAGAGGATTTAATTATTCCAAAGCAATGGCAATTAATGAAATGACATAGTAAGAAAAGTCATAGTTGACGCATTTTCCCTATAACCATGACTTAGACTCTTCCGTAAATATGCATTAATTACTGGGGAGAAGAAGCATGCAGAAGAATTGCCCAAAAGAGGCACAGGCAGAGGGAAGATGTTTGCCAAGAGCACCTGTGTGGAGTGGTAACTAACCCGTCTAATGCTACAGGACCACCAAAGGGGAAGCGGTGGTGTCTGGGCCGGATGTGTTGCTCTTCTTGTCACAACCATGGTTTTGTTTTTGACAATTGCTGGCTACTTCCATTTATGGTAAGCTCTGCTGGACATCAATTCATTCATCTCTAGTGGTTTTGTAATGTCTCCTTGATTCCTGCTTATCAGTGTCTGGGCTTCAACATTTTAGGATTACACATTGGCCATCTCTCCTCTAGCCTGGTAGGTATAGTAATCAGAATTTCCCTATGATAAAGAGAGCCTGCCAATTCTTTAGGTTTAGCTACCAAACCTAGATAGTAAAAGATAGGCTGAGTGCACCCAGACCAAGATCAAGTCTTGCCTTACCTTTTCTACCTGTACGTCTAAGTGGAAACCTCTATTCCAGAAAATTGTCAGGATAAATATCTGAAATAGAGAGTTAAGATACTCTAGAATACACACTCCCAAGAACCTCTCTAACTACACATTCTAATGACTTTGAGTCAGAACAAAAGGTAAGTTGAAGAAATAAATACATAGATCTCAAACTGGAAGAAAAAACCTTTTAAAGGTCACTCAGTTCATCCTCCCTGTCTCAGTTTCCATAAGAGGAAACTGAGCCCAAGGGAATTTAAATTATTTACTTCAGTGACAGAAGGATTGAATTCAGCTTTCCTGACTTTAAGCACATCACTCTCTCTACCATACTACACTATATCCCTATTGTTCTCCATCTCTTTAACCTATATTTCTGCTTTTATTGGTTATGTCAGTCAGCATCACAATCCTGTTGTTTTGTTACTGCATTCAGACAGGTGAAACATGTTGTTTTATCCTAACATTAAAAAATTACACTATATGATGTCTTTTGTTTTTTTAACACAGTCTTTTCAACCCTCTTCCATTCTCCAGAATTAAACTACCCTTTTGACAAAGAAAACCAATTCAGTCAAACTGAGACTAGATTATATTCTGAGCTAGTAGTCTCTTGCCTTCTCTGCCTGGAGGAAGTACATGTATTTGTTTTATCATTTGTTTTTCAGGTTCTTCATTTCTCTCTACAATTTTTTTGTTTTGATTTTAGTTTGTTCATTTCTTTTTTCTTTCTTAAAAAAAGTGGGTGAAGAAATTTTGATGTTTGTTTGCAATGAAATGAATTCATTTTACTCTTGTTTGGGATCCTTATTATCAAGGTTCAAAATTCCTTTAAATTTCCCCAAAGGGAGAGAATTTATAAGAATTTATAATTTTCTGGACACCTTTCACTGCACTTGGAACATTTAGATTTTAAAAACAAATGTGTAGTGGCAACGAATTTGTTTAGAAACATTGATGTAAAGTTATGTTCCCTCCTCCCCTCAAGACTTGAAAATGTTAAGAACAGAAAGAGAAACTGGATGGAAGAAATCAATACTATTTTATCATTACATATTGAAAGATATTAAAATTACTGTCTCCCCCAAAAAGGAGCAATTAGCATATGCCTTCACAGTAATCTATCCTTTGAGATTTTACAACAAGAAGTTCTATTTTGAAATTAAAAACAACACATCAACAATTTGAGATGGCACTACTTTTAACTATAATGGTAGCATTACTTCACTCATGTGTACAAGACAACTTTTTCCTGGTGTGTCAATTCAGCTTCTATTGAACTTGAGCCTCCTTTAAAGACAGCATGCAGAGCCTGTCTTCAATAGTGGTGTTGTTCACCAAGTTATCCCAGGATAACAGTATTTAAAGGCTAGAGCCCCATCTGGACTTGGTTCAGAATCTTCCTGAGCATGAGCTGTGGTTGGCTAATGTCTCCCCAGTACAGTCATGATAAATTATCTTTGTTCCATAGGGACTTCCACTACTTTGTAATTTGGCCTGTTCTAATTTTTGAAGGCATAGATGCCCTCTTGCCATTTTCAATACTTAGCAACATTTCTGGATGATAAATGTATTTTAAAATACACACACTTTACATCTTTTCTGAGAAGACTTCCATTTGTTTTTCAATATGTTCAGATGTTTCAGTATGAATATAGGTTGAATTCTACCAGTTCAGAAATACTGAAAATATTTCTCTCTCCTTTTAAACAAAGGAGTTGGCTGTAAGTCAGCCCTACCATGCTGCTCACTTGAATTAATAATGCTAATAGCGGTGATGGTAATAAATCCTACTGACTGGCATATACACACCTTTTATAGTTCACAGAGCACTTTACATGATACCTCATTTGATCCTTATAACAACCCTGATAAGTAGCTGCCTTTTTATTCTGATTTTATGGATGAGAAAAAGACTGAAAGACATTAAGTGACTTGCTCAGGCTCACAGAGCTGGTAAATATGAGAGGCAGGATTCAAATTCAGGTCTGAATCATGCTATGAAGACCACTATGATGTTTAAGTACCTCAACATTGATTGTTGCTGCTTGATCATGTCCAACTCCTTGTGACCCCAATTAGGGTTTTCTTGGCAAAGATCTTAGAATGGTTTGCCATTTCCTTCTCCGGCTAATTTTACAGATGTGGAAACTGAGGTAAACAGGATTAAGTGACTTTCTCAGGGTCACACAGCTAGTAAATGTCTAACACATTTGAACTCATGAGGATGAGTCTTCTTCTTGCCACCTAGCTGCCCCGCCATGGACCTCAAGTACCTGAATAAAGGCATCTTGTTCTCCCAATCACACCAAATTTCTTCCCTACTTCTCCTTCTTCCCCTTCTATCATTAGAAGTCCCAGCTTCTTTAAGGAGATTCTATTATTAATCAAGATGATAAGAACATGCTTGTACCAGCATAGAAAAGATTCTAATATTTACTGAAGGCAAATGCTAAGAGGTGTTTGCCTTATATAGGACAGAGAGAAAGGAAGACCAAGTCTCAGTTCTTCAGGACAAGATTTGTTGCTCCCCAGTCTTTCTGAGCTCTAGTTAGAGGTCAACTTTTCTGTTCCCTCTGTGTTTTTCCACCTTCCTTCCAGGCTTCCTTCTGCTACCTCCAACACTTGACTTATCACAGCTTTAGGAAAGAGTGAGACCCACCTCCAAACCTTACATCTTCAGCTCTTTCCCAGCCTCCACAACTGAATAATAAAGATTAAGTTTGAGGTACAGTTTGAAAAATAGCTGAGAGGGCAAGTTACAGAGTAGGAGCCTACTTAGGTCTTCATGGAAGCCAGGAGCCTACAAGTAGTAAGCACATAGGTAAGAAATTTAGATCTTTGAAGTGATATAAGCTACTCTGTTTCAAGTTTGTACATGCTCATTTTCCTACATTGATGTAGCATTTTAGTTACTCACTTTACAAATAAGGAAATTGAGGCTTAATGAACTTAGACAACTTGACCTTATTTAATAATAAGTAAAACCAGCCTGTAAACCCTGGTAGAATAGGATTAAAGACTAAGAGTTGGATGACCTCTAAGAACCTTAAGGGGTCATCTTGTTCACCCTTCTTATTTTACAGATGAGGAAACTGAGGCCCAGGGAAGTTAAGTGACTTCCCCCTTGCCATACAGATAGCAAGGAGTATAGCCAAAATTCATATCCAGATCCTTGAACTCCAAACCCAGTGTGACTTCGACTGTACCATGCATCTTCAAAGATGAGTTTTAGTGACTTTATGGGGAAAAGGGACGGATGCTATTTTCCACAAAGAAGTTTCTAGGGTATGTAGCACATACTCCACCTTTTTCACAGCTGAACAATCTGGAGCTCATTCAATTCTTATCTCTTTATGAATATTTGATTATAAGTAGATCTAGCACTCAATGGCCCAGAATAGCTAAAATAGAAAATAAGCACCCTATGGGTAGGAATTCTAAATTCTCTAACAAGTGAGAAGCACTGTGTAAGGCACTGGAACTAACAAAATATTGTTTTGAAAATAATAGATACTTAAGAAATATTTATTGAAAGTAATCAAAGGAAGATTCCAACACTATGGTCAAGATAACAAAGTAGGCAAAATTGATCAAAGAGTCATTTATGTGGATTTGGATGCCAAAGATGATGTCAGGAAGGGATAAACTATAAGAGTAGTTGTAAAATCATTGCACATAGTTTGGTAGAAAAAGAACTGGGCCTAGAATCAGAAGAGACCTGTATTCAAAACCTGCCTCCAGTACTAACTGTGTCATAGCTGGCTAAGTCATTCAATATTAATTGCACTTCAATTTCCTTGTCTGTAAATGGGGGTAATCATACCTACCACACAGAATTGTTCCAAGGAGTGAATGAAGGTACTTTGTTAACTGTAAAGCACTATATAAATTCTACCTCTTATTTTTATTCCTTTCACTTCTCTGTAAGAACTCATACCTGACTTTTCCATAAAGACCTGATAACTCTCTCTTTTTCTGAAATTCTTATGTTCCTATTCATATGTTCACATACAAGGATATATAGGAAGACTTGGGAGAGTCCTTGCTTCTTACCACCAGATCTTTGTTTTACCATCACAACTTAGCAGCCTTTTGTCTTTGAAGTACACATCAGCAAGTTATTATTGCCATCTTTCAATGATAGAGACTGGTATTTCTACAATAATATTTTATTTTAAAAAGTCTTTTCCTCAAAACAAACAAATTGGTGTAGAAGGCAGTATAAGTATTATTGTTCAGTTGTTTCAGTCATGTCTGACTCTGTGACTTCCTTTGGGGTTTTCTTGGCAGAGATACTGAAGTGGTTTGCCTTTTCCTTCTCCAGATCATTTGAGAGATAAGGAAATGGAGGCAAACATTGTAAAGTGACTTGCCCAGGGTCACACAGCTGGCCAGATTTGAACTCAAGAAGATGAATCTTCCTGACTCCTGGTTTGGCATTCTATCTATTAGCTGCACCTAGATGTTATTATCCCATTTTAAATATAAGAAAGCTAAGAATCAGCTTTTTTAAAGTGAAAACCAGAAATATTTATTTAAAAAACATTATTTTTTCTTCAATTATATGTAAAAACAAATTTTAGCATCCATTTAAAAAATTGAGTTACAAATAGTTCTCCTCTCCCTGAGTTAGTAAGCAATTTGCTATAGGTTATACATGTTCAATCATGCAAAACATATTACCATATTAGTTATGTTGTGAAAGCTGATTCCAACCCAACCAAACCCCCCATCCCAAAATAAAGAAAATGAAAAATAGCACGCTTCAATATGCATTCAGACTCCATCAGTTCTTTCTCTGGAAGTGGATAGCATTTTTCATCATGAGTCCTTTGGTATTGCCCTGGATCACTGTATTGCTGTGAATGGTTGTCATTTAGGTTATCATCATACAATGTTACTGTTACTGTGTACAATGTTCTGCTAGTTTTGCTGTCTTTACTTTGCATCAGTTTGTGTGCGTCCTTTCAGGTTTTTCTGACGTCTACCTGCTCATTGTTTCTTCAGTAGTGTTCTATTACAATCATACGCTGAAAAGAGTTCAGTGATTCCCCAATTGATGGGCATCTCCTTAATTTCCAATTCTTTGCTACCACAAAGAAGAAGCCAGAATCAGTATGGTGAAGTGATTTGCTCGATTCTTCTGGTTAGAAGTCCAGCTTCCATTTATTATGTTATTCGATGACTTCAGAACTCCTCTCCTGGACATTCTTGACTTTCCCTTTGCATTCACAATAGTCACTGGCATATAGTGAGTGCTTTTATAAAGTAGTGTTGATCAGTTACATCAATATGAGTACACAGGTCCATTCCCACCTTTACTGCAATTCTTGTCCATGCCCTCTCTTAAATCCTTCACAGAGTATCTCCTCCTCACTATGCTGCAGACCTTTTTCTAGGTCTTTTAATATTTCATTGATACCAGTGAAAAATGTAACAAACTATCCATCTGTTATTTCATATTCTTATTGCATGACCAGTTGACTTCTTTCTTCCATCATACATTTCTTGGATCTTGGATGATATCTCTTATGCCACTTCTTGCGTGCAAATCACAATTACAATATGCTACAACTTACAAATGCCATGGTACTCTCCATTGAAATTCTACGATTCACAGTCATAATGCCTTATTAGGACAATATTGATTTTAAAAGGATGAGGTATGGTGTTGTGGAGAAGTTTAAGATTATTGGAAGTGCTGTGATATTTCCCAAACACAATTCTATTTAACTCTGAGCCTCAGTTCATTGTTCATCTTCAATGCTTAACCAAGCTATATGTAGTGATGGACCACTAATTCAGTAGGCTTCACATAAAATAATATGTCATAGTCAAGGCATTAGGCATTTTCTTTCTCCATTTACTTTGTCTTTTGTGAATTATTAGGCCAATTTTCTTTGAGTGACTATGTATCTCATACATCTATGCTTTGATGAGGTTTTGCAGTATTCTGAAAGCTTTTGTAAATAAAAAATAGTTAAGATAACTGAAGGGACTTAAAAAAAGTTATTTTCAGGGAAAAGAGGAAAAATAAGTAAGTGATCTTGGTAAAGGGATTGATGATCAGAGGGATCAAGGAAAAATTGTTCAACTTCTTTTTGCTTCTTTAATAAAAAAAATGACTAATAGGAAATTAAAACCTGTGATAACTGAAGATATAGAGAATACCTAACCACCTTACTTAGGGATTTGAAATACTAGAAAAAAAGTGAGAATAAGACTTTGAAAATCAGGTAACCAAAATCACTTACTGGAGATAGTACAAATAAATATTACTATATGCATTTATTTAGATTAGTCAAATTAATGTTAATGATCTTACCAAAGTATATTTATGAGTCATTATTTTGTTACCTTACCCTTCAATCTGATGATTTCAAAAAATGTAACAATATGGTTAAGTATTTTTTGTATATTTAATTGTATAATATCATACAGCTCTTTCTTATTTCTGCCAGGCTCTAGTCATTCATCTCCTAGCTCCTGTAGTTAATTTACATTCTACTGAAGAAATATAATTCAGAAAACTCTACTTGGCTGGTTAAGAGTTGCAGTGAATTAGAGGTCATAACTCTTTCAAAATTTCAAAAGACTGTATTGAACCTTTCTCTTTCATCAAAGTATCCTTTCATAATATTTTGTGGATAGTATATTTCTTATGCTAATATCAGTCAGTTTTTATACTGAATTTTATCATATATATTTATATATATATATATATATATATATATATATATCCGAGAAAAAGTGTATTGCTTTCTGAAAAAAAATTCTCCAGAATGTTTTTTGACTTACTTTCAGTATATTCTCCCTCCCCACCTAAGACATTTTACTTATGTAAATCTATGCACACAGATTAAATTAAAACAACTGTGAATTATTTGGCAGTTTGCTTGCACATGGGCTTTTTTTACTTAACTTACCCACATGAAAGAGAGATTCCGTATATGGTATCCTCCCTCATTCCTCCTGAACCTGCTTGACATTCCAGAGATGTCAGGCTCCCAAAGAATACATTTTAGCTGGTCTGCCTAATGCCTTTGTTTCATAAAAGAACTAAGCTGGGCAAGGATTTGTAATTTTCAATTCTAGAAATGGCATGATAAAAAAAGATAATGATCCCATGTGGAGTTCAGTGTGAGCTGGTGGTTACTCAGATCAAACAGAGAGCGGCTCTTCTCTACATTTAATCCTCAGCTTTATGGAAATTCCGGTATGAACGTTTGTGGAAAACAGTATTTTAGTAACTCATTACATTTAGTTAACTAAATGCTGCCATATGAGTGAATCTGCCAGATCATTCTGGAACACCTTTAGAAAGCCAGAAGTTTATGCATTAAAAATGCATTTATTTGGTCTTACTGAACTTATATTATAGGAGGTTATGGACAAGATGTGCATGGTAGGCATGTATGGATACATTTTTATCTACATCAGTGGAGAAACTGACTGCTTCCATGAGATCACAAAACCATGAAAGCATTTGAATTGGTGTTGAGAACATTTAATTTTTAGCCTTTCCTTTTTAATTTGGAAAATTATTAAGTAAAATTTTAGGGCAAACATTTAAGTTCTTTCATTTTAGACAAGTTTTAAGTGTTGAATATGAGGGATTATATTTGTATAATGTATTTTTTATCTATTGCTTTTGCTTTCTAAATTAGTTTTGGTTTTTCTAAGTTATTTATATTACTGTATATGAAAATATCTGGAATTAATTGATTCAATAATAACTTAAATTCAACTACATATCCCCCTCACTTTTGGATCTAGAGTCAGAACAACGAGGTTCAAATCCTAGCTCTGCTTGTTATCACCTTCGAGACTTTTCTAGAACTCAGTTTCCTTATCTGTAAACCAAGGGGGTTGGACTAGATGATTCTCAAGGTCTCTTCCAGCTCTAAATCTGGTACCAAGTGTCTGAACCATGTTACCTCCTAGCTGCTTTTGAGTAATCTTTTGTGGATGTTGTAGAAATGGTGTTGGTAAATTCTAAACCCAACTTTGTGACCATACATAAGTCACTTAACCTGAAAATCCCCCAGTCAACTCTTTAAGACTACAAACTATAGAAAAGTTATAGATCTTCACAGATAGCCTGAATTTCTATACCAGGGCTTCCCTACTTAGATGAAATTAGGTGGACCTCCTCTCCTAAACCTGCTTTTCCCTTTACTACTCTCCACCCAAAATAAAGTCCCAATAAAGTGGTTGAGAATACAACGAGGGTAGATGAAATGATGAATATATTATGTTGAGATGCCAGTGAAGTACAATTGACTTGAAGAACTCAGGAAAGACTGTTCAACTCATAGAAAATCCAGGTTGCTACCCATTGCAGATATCTGTATTACAAACATAGCTATCTTGAAGTATTTATTCTCTTCTGAAATTACTGAATATTAGGCCAAGGTTAGTGTTTTTGGTTTTATATTCCTGTGACAACTTGTAGCCAGAAAAAAATTTGAAATCTTATTCTGAGGTTTTTGAACATGTCCCTTTGTAAATAAAAATGCAACAGAAACAGAGAGGTATTAGGTTCAAGCCAGCATGAAATTTACCCTGTGTTAGTCAGCCAAACCAACCAGACAGTCCCGAGAGGGGTATGCTAAAGCCAGTGTAACACTGTGTGAGAAAAGATCCCCAATCCGTGCCACTCTGCTCTCCAAAGGGCAATCCCGACTTTGGTTTCTGAAAAGATCCCATTTTTACTAGGACTGCATTTCATTACTGGTTATAGATCAGATTTCCAGTACTTTATCTTTGATAAAAATGGAAATAACTGTGGTTTAAGACCAGAAAGTTTTATTTGAAATAAGAAAAGCTTATGTAGCCACTCCCTACCCCTAAACGTGAGCCCGTGTTTGCTGCAAAGTATTGCCCGCCTTCCCTCCTGCCCACCTCCCCCCATTAGAATATAAGCTCCTTGAGGGATGGGACTACTTTCACTTTTCTTTTTACTTCCATCACTTTAGTGTAATACTTGGCACCCATTAAGCACTTAATAAATACTTGTCAACTATTTGATTGATTCATTGTGTGCCCCAATTTCAGCTGTATTCAGTTTCATAGGCAAAAACTTTCATGGAATGATGGCATTGATAGCTGCATAGGTAGGTTTCTTCTTCCCCCCAAATGAATACAGTGTAAGACTAATCATTCTCTGGACTTTATTGCATCACTTTTCTTCTCCCTCCACCTTCTCCCACTGGTGAGTTCTTCTAGAGCTACCATTTTGAGGAAGGTCCTAGACCAGATATCCTTCATTCTCTAGCCTGGTCTTCACCACTGTGCCTCTCCCCTGATACTTGTCCCCTCCCTTTTCAGCTCTCTTTTATAAAGTATTATCTTGCCCCATTAGAATGAAAGCTCCTTCCTTATGCCACAGTATGATATGAAAGGGGCATTGGAATGTTAGGAGGAATGTTCATTTTCAGTTGATGGTTGGAATTGAATCTTTAGCTCTTCTATCATTTATGATTCAGTTTTCATATAGGGAAAAATTTTAAGTGACAGTTAATTCTAGTTGAGGTAATTGTATCCCCAGCCTTTAACACAGTATGTGGGATATAGTGATTAATAAGTTTGATGACTGACTGATTGAATTTCTTCAATTTCTATTTCTTTTTCAACTAATATATCCAGGTTTTAAAACACAGGCACTACGGAAAAGTGGGAAAAGCACAAGGTCCTGACTTTGAAGGACCTGGATCCAAATTCTAGCCATATGACTGTATTGGTATTCAGTCATTTCAGCTGTGTCTGACTCTTTGTGACTCAGTTGGGGTTTTCTTGGCAAAAATACTGGAGTGGTTTGCTTTTTTTTCTTCTCTAGTTCATTTTACATATGAGAAAATGGAGACAAACTGGATTAAGTGACTTTCCTAATATCACACAGCTAGTCAATGTCTGAGGCCAGATTTGAACTCACAAAGACAAGTCTTCCTAACTGCAGGCCTGATACTCTATCCATTGCACCACTGAGCTGTTCCTATGACTGTATTACTTACATGAAATTGGGCAAGATACTTCACACCCAGGTTCGTCATCTGAAAAAGTAAGAGGATCGCAAATTATGGAGATGACCTCTAACACTTCTTTTCATCTCTGAATCGGCAACCTTATTCTTTCTACCTTAAGTTAAATTACTGTATTTTTTAAATGATTTGTAACTAGTCGTTCTGTTTGATAATTTAACACAACAAAACCCCAATTAACACAAATGTGCAGGGCATTTGTGTTCTGATTAACTAGTTATTTTCTACTTATTTCTATCAGAAAACTCATCTTGTTTGAAATCACTCTTATTATTGGAAACCTTTTAAAAAATTATTAGTCTCTTTTTCTGGTCTTAATAAGTACATTGTACTAAAACATAATTTAATATTTGATCAGTAAGAATCCTATAGAACTTCAGGATCCTGTTTGTGATTTGATATGTGAAATTTTCAATGTATATCATCAATGATAATGGTAATTCACAATTATATAGCATTTTAAATTTGGTAAAGTGTTTTCCTCAACTATGAAGAAGTGTAAGTATTACTATACTTATTTTAAAGGTGAGGAAGTTGAGTGGAGGGGTGGGGAACTAAGTGACTTAGGCATCAACACATAACTTGTAAAGTGTTTGAGACAGGCTGCAAATCCAGAGTTCCTGATCTAAAGTGTGACATTATATCCACTATATTGTTTATTAGTGGGTAATGTAACCTAAAAATAGAATTTATATAGAAGCAATTTTTGGGGGAATTTTTTTTCCTGGAAGAATAATGGAAGAAAGAGGTGACAGGAATGAAAAGAATGACTAAGAGTAATTCTTATGTATGTTTATATCACTTTAAAGTATGTAAAAAGCACTGCAAGTGTTACTATCATTATATTATGAGGAAACTGTGATACAGTTAGGTAAAATGACATTTCCTGGGTCATGTGTGTTCACCCTTCATTGTTGAAGAAGACCATGACATCAGAGAAATGATGACATGACTTGCACTTGACTTTGTTTTGAGTGAGGAAGGGCTGTGCAGGTCACCAGCCTCACTTCTCCTCCCGAGAAGAGCCATCTGAATCCAGTGACCAGATATTCATCAGGATAACTGGAGATGACCAAGGATGAGGCAATTGAGCTTAAGTGACTTGCCCAAGGTTACACAGCTAGTGAGTATCAGGTGTCTGAGATGAGATTTGAACTCAGATCCTCCTGAGTCCTACACTGGTGCTGTATCCACTGTACCACCTAGCTTCCCGTAGGTCACGTAGTCCTGGTCCTGGATCATGTAGAGAGCAGATGGCAGAGCAGCATTCAAAGCCATGCCTTTGGACTTCAAATCCACTAGCTCATGCTCCCTTCAGTCAACTGAAGTGCCAAACATTACACTGAAAACCATTGTCATTAGTTTTTTTCTTTTAAAAGTAATTTAATATTTTATTTTCCCCCAAATTACAAGAAAAAACAATCTTGAGCATTCATTTTTTAAAAGATAATTTTAAATATCAGTTTTCAAAACAGATCTTAAAATATCTGCTATATTTTAACTATTTTAAAGAGAAAGCCATATTTATTTGACACTTTAAAAAAACAGTTCTGTCCTACCCTAACCAAATACTTTATTGGCAAAGATGATTTCAGAAGTCACTGCCACTGTTGCCATCATGTGAATCATAAATGTCTCAATTGAGGCCATGAATAGTGCAAATAATGATCGTCAAAGGAAGTGGGATAGTATCACTCTAGACTGTGGAGTGGTAAAACGTAATTTACATAATGAATGGACATTGACTTTTGACACTCATTACACTTTACACTTCCTCTGAGTAGCCCTATGACTTGTAAGAATTTTAAAATATTTATAGTTAAACATAACCTGCTTTAATGCATCCAGAGGTAAGAAGTACATAAAAAGGAAGTGGGAAAAAGTATAGTAGTTGGAAAAGAACTTGAACTTAACAGGTTCTAATACTGACTCTGCCCCTTGTTACCTGTATGGTTAAAACTAAATCCCTTAACTTTTCTGGGGAAAATGAATACGATAATGGCAGAACCAAGATGATGGAGAAAAGTCAGGAAATTTCCTGAGCTCTCTCCAGCTTTCCTTACAAAATAACATTAAATCAAGCCTCTAAACAGATTCTGGGGTGACAGAACCTACAAAAAGATAGAATGAAACAATTTTCTAGCCCAAGATAACTTTAAAGGACATCAGGAAAGATCTGTCTCACTTGGGTAAAAGGAGAACACAGCCCAGTACTGACAGTGTCCAAGCAAGCCAGTGGAAGACTCTTAGCCATAGCACAGATCAGCACCCGAATCACCTCAGTCCTGGCTCATCAGTCTAGTGGTCATCTGTGAGTCCCCCAGCCCCAATAGAGAAGGCAAACTGCTAGCCCCAAAACACCAGCAAAAGAGATGCAACCAGGCCAGGTCATTCCAGTCCAGTGGGCAAGCTGCCCCAAGGAAGAAAATCAGAGATTTTACAAGATTCAAGAAAAGGTTAAAAGGGGAAAACAAGAAAGGAAAAAAAAAATTCAATAAGATTAAACTGTTTATATCCTTACATGGGAAGATGATACTTGTAACTCTTGAGAACTGTATCTCCATTAGGGCAATTAGAAGGAGTGCATGCATACAAAGGGTGTGAGCATAAGTTGACTCTGATGTGATGATATGAAAATAATTGAGTTGAAAAAGTATCATGCTGGGAGAAGGGGAAAGGGGGAGGTGGGATAGGGCAAATTACATCACATGAAGAGGTGCAAAAGTAGAGGGAAAGAAGGGAGGGGGTGAATATTGTTTGAACCTTACTCTCATCAGATTTGCCTCAAAGTTGGAATAACATGCACAATCAGTTGGATATAGAAATATTCTATACCCTATAGAGAAGTAGAAGAGGAAAAGGGAAAGAAAGGGGAGGGGGTGGATAGAAGGTAGGGAAGAAGGAAGGGAAGAAGTAATATGGGAAAGGGGAAAGAAAAGGGAGGGGCCTGATAGAAGGGAGAGCAGATTGAGGGAGGTGGTGGTCAGAAGCAAAACGCTCGTAAGAAGAAAAAAGGTGAAAAGAGAGAGAAAAATATAAATAGGAGAGGGGATAGGATGGAGAGAAACACACAGTTAATAATCATAATGACTGTGAATGTGAATGGAATGAAGTCTCCCATAAAACAGAACTGGATAGCAGAGTGGAGATCCAGAATCCTACAATAAATTGTTTACAAGAAACACGTTTGAAGCTGAGAGATACATATAGAATAAGGTAAAAGCTGAAGCAGAGTATATTATGCTTCAGCTGAAGTGAAAAAAAAAATAGCAGGGGCAACAATCCTGATCTCAGGCAAAGCAAAAGCAAAAATAAATTTACTCAAAAGACATAAAGAAGGAAATTACATCTTGCTATAAGGTACCATAGACAATACTAAACATACAATGCACCAAGTGGTATGGCATCTAGATTCATAGAGGAGAATTAAGTGAGTTACAGGAAGAAATAGCTAAGTATGCCAGTGGGGACATACTTCTCTCAGAACTAGATAAATCTATCCACAAAATAAATAAGAAAGAAGTTAAGGAGGTGAATAGAATTTTAGAAAAGTTAGATATGATAGATGGGAGAAAATTGAATGGGGATAGAAAGAAATATATGTTTTCTCAGTGGTATATGGCACCTACACAAATGTATGTATTAGGGCATGAAAACTTCACAGTCAAATGAAGAAGGCAGAAATATTAAACACATCCTTTTCAGATAATGATGCAATAAAATTTACATGCTATGAAAAGATATAGATAAAAATTCATTGGAAACTAAATAATCTAATCATAAAAAATGAGTGGGTCGAACAACAAAACATAGAAACAATAATTTCATCAAAAAGAATGATAACAATGAGACATCATACCAATATTTATGGGATGCAGCCAAAGCAGTTCTGAGGGGAAACTTTATATCTCCAAATTCTTACATGAATAAAATAGAGAAAGAGGAGATCAATGAATTGGGCATGCTCCTAAAAAGCTAGAAAAGAACAAATTAAAAATCTATTTAAAAACCAAATTATAAATTTTGAAAATCAAATGAGAGATTAATAAAACTGAAAGTAAGAAAACTAAAACCAAGAGCTGGTTTTATGAAAGAAAGCAACCACAATAAATAGATAAACCCTTTGATTAATTTGATTTAAAAAAGAAATAAGAAACTCAAATTACCAATACAAAAAAATGAAAAAGGTGAATTCACCACCAGTGAGACGAAATTAAAACAACAATTAGGATTAATTTTGCCCAACTGCATGCTAAGTGAAATGGACAAATATTTACAAAAATGTAAATTGCCCAGATTAACAGAAGAGGAAATTAAATACTTAAATAACCACATTTTAGAAAAAAAAATTGAACAAGCCATTAATGAACTCTCTAAGAGAAAATCTCCAAGGTCAGATGTATTTACAAGTGATTTCTATTAAACATTCAAAGAACAATTAATTTCAATACCAAACAAGCTATTTGGAGAAATAGATGGAGAAAGAGTCCTATCAAACTCCTTTTATGACGCAAATATGGTGCTGATACCTAAACCAGGAAGAGCCTGGTGTTTAATGGCAAAGAATTAGAAATTGAGAGGATTCCCATTAATTGGGGAATGGTTGAACAAGTTGTGTTATATGAATGTAATGGAATACTATTGTTCTATAAGAAATGATGAACAGGCAGATTTCAGAAAAACCTAGAAAGACTTACATGAACTGATTCTGAGTGAAGTGGACAGAACCAGGAGAACATACATACATACAGCAAACATTATGCAGCGATCAACTATGATAGACTTAGCTCTTCTCATCAGTACAATGAACTAAGACAATTCTAAAAGACTCATGATGGAAAATGCTATCTACATCCAGAGAAAGAATTATGCAGTCTGAATGCAGATAGAGGTACACTATTTTCACATTTTTGTTGTTTTCATTTCTTTCTCATGTTTTTCCCCCTTTGTTCTAATTCTTTTTCACAATATGACTAATGTGGAAATACATTTAACATGATTGTACATGTATAACAGATTAAATTGCTTGCTCTCTTGGGGAGCAGGGAGAAAAGGAGTGGAGGGGAAAATTTTTGGAATTCAAAAATCTCATTAAAATGAAAGTTGAAAACTATCTTTGTGTGTAACTGGAAATAATAAAAAATATAAACTACATAAGATAAATGCTAAGTACCTTTCAGTCTTAAATTCTGGTTTGGACTTTATTCTTTTATACAGAATCTTTTGTTGGAATTTTCTCATATGATGAGACTTGAGTCTAAAACTTTAGCTAGACTCATTATGTGGATATGTTTTTTCCCTCCCTGTTTGACCCAAGGCAAGAGAAGGGTACCAGAGGAAAATAAGAAAGAATTGGCTTATTATTGGTAAACTCTCCTTTTTGTTACCTATTTTGTAAAGGAAGATAGAACTCAAAGAATCACTTTAGCAAGGTCCCCACAATGAGGACTTTGACCTCATTGCCCAATCACTTTTCCAGAGACTGGTACCAGATCAAATGTCACTTTTTTGACATTTGATCTGGCAAACCTAATGTTATGTATCTGTTTCTTCCTGGCTAAAATGTGTGTCCTCTAAAGAAAAATGAATGGAAAGCCTTCTATAGTTGAAAAAACGAGGAGCTTTTACCAGCTATAAGTTTTTGAGAAATTAAAATAGCTTTTAAAAAAGTATTTTGGGAATGAATTATTCCAACTGTCTTCAAAAATAATTTGGGTTTTCAAGAAAAGTGACTAAACTCTTCATAACTTTTGGCCCAGCAATCTCACTATTAGGCATATTCCCCATGATCACAGATAAAAAAAGGAAGGCTTTACATATACATGTATATACATATACATGTATATATACATATACATGTATGTATACCACAGAGACATGTATATTATATATACACATATACATACATTCTATATATGTATATGTGTGTATATATACCATGAATATGTATCTCTGTGTTATATGTTATAGTATAGCAGTGTTATAAGAACATTTTTGTGGTAGAAGTTAAACCTGGGAACAAAACTCATGCCTATTGATTGGGGAATAGTTGAAGAAACTATGGTATATGAAAGTGATGGAAATTATCATACTACAATAAAGGATGAATATAAGGGCTTTAGAAAAGAAATATGGCATAATGGACAGAAGGTTAGGCTTGATCTTAGGAAGATTTGAGTTTGAATTCAGCCGCTGACAAATATTGGTTGTGTGGCCATGGGTGGGACATTTAAGTGTTCCAAGTAATTCTTTAAGACTGTAGCTTATAGATGAGTTATCTGACTATATTTGTGGAGGGAGTTTCCATACAGTGAATTCACCACAGACATGAAGTCCTAACTCTAGACCATGCTTTGCTCCTCCTCCAACCTGCAAAAGGAGGGATTTGGAGAAATATGGGAAGATCAGTATGAACAGATACAAAGAGAAGAAAGGAGAGCTATGAGACAATGAACCTAATTACAATAACATAAAGGAAAACTATGCTAAAAGACAGTTGAACTCTAATTAATTGTAATGACAGTTGTATTGTTGGCAAACAAATGAATGTACCTTCTTCCTCTCAGAAAGATGAGTGATATTGGGGAGAGAATGTTGCATGTTGCTGTGAGTTGGTTTCGCTTGGCTATTTTTCATTTTATAAGGGGTAGTTCAGAGAGAGGTAGGATATATTGGAAAATGACAGTAGTGTTAAAACAAAAGTATCAATAAAACAAAAAAATAATCATTTAAAAATCTCACATACAGAGAAACAAATGCATCATGCATAGCCCTCACTTTTAGTCCCTCGTTAGCATATTACTTCCATGCATGAATGAAGGAGAACACCTTTATCAAATATTCATATGCTTAAATCACCATGCTAAGTGATGGGTTATAAAGACGGAATGGAGTTAGTTTCTGCTCTAAATTCCCTTTCTAATGGCTGAGGTAATATAGTACAAATGGAATATAGAAGAGCAGTGGTTGGAGAAGGAAATTTTGGTCTAGGAAATCACAGGGATGGTGATTTGACCGAAAGGACATCTGATTAGCTCATACTTTTCGGAAGCAATGATACCATAAATTTGATTACTTTGCCCAAAGCAAAAGGTTGTGGAAAATGAGCTGTGAAGAAAGGAGTACAGGTTAAAGTCAATGGTAATATGACTGGGGAAGGGGTGGTGTCTACTATCTGAAAGAATGTCTAATTCTTCATTGTTATAAAAAATGTTGCTATAAATATTTTTGTGTTTATAGAGACTTTCTTCTTATGGTGACCTCTGCAGGGGATAAGACCTGTAGAGGAATCTCTGAGGTCAAAGATGAGTAGTGAGAGATTTAATATGCTGTTATTTTAACCAAACATATCACCAAAGATGCATGTATATATACACACACACACACACAGTTATATCTATATATATGCATATACATAGCTCTATACATGTACACACATATAGAAATACCTAATACAAGTACATATATATGTATATATGTATATGGGCGTATATATGCACGTACTTGTCATTGGTAAATATCATGCTGAAAGACTGAATCTGCCTTGGCACTTAAATCTCATCAGTACCACCTCCCTCTCTAAATGGATTCTCTGACTAGAGAGCAGGAGTGCAGATCCTAGGGTTTCTATTTAAGAAGGAGGCTTAGCATAGTCTTCTCCCCATTTCTTACCAGCTATGTTACTTTTGGTCTATTTTTTTTTGAAAACTCCTTTGAGTTTATTCTAAGATTCCTTCATACCAGTGCTATAAGCTCTCGCAATATTTACATGAATTCTATTCCATTTAAAATATGTTTTTATTTGTTTGATTAAATATTTCTGAGCTATATTTAAAATTTTTTAAACCTTTTTTTTTAAATTTGGAGTTCCAAATTCTCTTCCTTCCTCTTTGTCCCTCCCTTGCCCCTTGAAAAGGCAAGTGATATATTACTTATATATGTGAAGTCATGCAAAACACATTTCCATATTAGCCATGCTTCAAAAGAAAACACACATACCAAAAAAACCCACAAAAAAAGTAAAGGGAGTGAACAAAATAGATCCAATTTGCACTCAGAGATCATCAGTTCATTCTCTGGGGGTGGATAGCATTTTTCATTGTGGGTCCTTTGGAATTGTCTTGGATCACTGTAATAATCAGAGTAGCTGAGTCTTTCACAATTGATTATCATTACCACATTGCTGTTACTGTGTTCAGTGTTCTCCTGGTTCCGCTTACTTCACCTTGCTTTAATTCATATAATTCATTACAAGGCTGTTTTGGAAACCATCCTGCTCATTACCTCTTATAGAGCAATAATATTTCATCACAATCATATACCATAGCTTGTTCAACCATTGCCCAATTAATGAGCCTCCCCTCAGTTTCCAAGTCTTTGCCACTCCAAAGATTTGCTATAAATATTTTTGTACAAGTAGATCATTTTCCCTTTTCTTTGATATTTTTAGTATACAGACCCATTAGCGGTACCTCTGGGCCCAAAGGTATACACAGTTTTATAGTCCTTGGAGCGTAGTTTCAAATTGTCTCCAGAATGATTGGACCAAATCACAACTCCATTAACAATGCATTAGTGTCCTAATTTTTCTGCATCCCCTGTAGCATTTGGACCAAATCACAACTCCATTAACAATGCATTAGTGTCCTAATTTTTCTGCATCCCCTGTAGCATTTGTTGTTTTCCTTTTCTGCCATATTAGCTAATGTGTGAGGTGGTATCTCAGAGATGTTTTAATTTGCATTTCTCTGGTCCATAGTGATTTAGAGTGTTTTTTTCAAATAACAAATAGCTTTGATTTCTTCTGAAAATTGCCTATTCATATCCCTTGACTATGAATAAGTAGTAGCTCTTATTTTTATAAATTTGACTCAGTTCCCTACGTATCTGAAAATGAATCTTTTATCAGAGAAACTTGCTATAAATTCCCCACCCCACTGAGATTTTGCTTTCCTTCAGCTTTTGAACTTCTCCATCATGCCCTCATGGTAGGTATCTTTTTTGACATTTTCTTTGCCTTTCCTCCTCCCATTTTTACCTTCCTTTTGTGTGTTGCTTCTTTCATTAGGTTGTAAGTTCCTTAGAGTCCAATAGTGTCTTTGTTTTCATTTATATCTCTATCTAGAGCTGATCAGAGTGTGTGGCACATGGTAAGTAAAGGTTTAATAAATGTGTATTAGCTGACTGAACATATACTGAGAGCCAGCATGGTACAGTGCATAAATGACTGGACCTGGGTTCAAGACTTAAGGCTGACACACACTAGCTGTGTGAAAATGGATAGGTCGCTTGAGCTCTCAGAGCCACAATAAGGCGGAAGGAGGTTCTACATTTAGCTCTCTCTGTATCTCATTCTGTTGCTCTGTGTCTCTGACTCTCTCTCACTCTCTCACACACATGCATACACACATACACACACACATGCCATACTTAATCTTCATGCTTTTGCATTGGTTGTCTCCAGTGCCCTGAATGCTTTAATGTCTTCTTTCCATCCTCAGTCACTGACTTTGTTCAACATGCAGGCAAATGAGCCACCTTCTTGTTGCCTTTGAAGGTGTCCCCAACTCCTTATGCCTTGCCCTCTATCAGGTAATGCAGTCATTTAATAAATGAGCATTTGTTAAGTACTTCCTATATGTCAAGCCTTATGCCAAGTGCTGGGAATACAAAAAAGGGCAAAAAGCAGTCTCTTCTCTCAAGGAACTTACACTCTAATGGGTGAGATAAAATGCAAACAACTATGTACAAACAAGGTACATATAGCATAAATTGGAGATAATCAAAACAAAAAGAAGGTTCTGGGATTATGTATGTGTGTATACACACACACACACACACGCACATGTTGTCTCCCGCATTAGAATCTTTGAGGTAAGGCACTGTTTTTTATTTTTTCTTTATATCCCTACTTCTTTCTCTGTTCTTGGCAAATAGTTTGTGTGTGTGTGTGTGTGTGTGTGTGTATACATACATATGTACATACACATATTTTAAAACTTCTCTGAGTTTACTCTAAGATTCCTTCATATCAATGCTCTAAGTTCTCATAAGATTTACATGAATTCTATGCCATTTAAATTATATTTTTGTTTCCTTAAATATTTCTGACTTACATTAATATGTTTAATATACATTTTTTAAAATATTGAGTTCCAAATTATTTTCCTCCCTCCCATCCCACCCCTCCCCTTTGAGAAGACAAGTAATATATACATATTTGTAGATATCATACATGAGTGTATAAATCTATACATATATGTGTGTATATATACACACATCCATATACAAATTCATATATATGTATATATCAGCATCTATATTTCACAATGTACACATGCATATATATGTGTATAGATATTAGGTGTATGCATACATTGTATGATATGTACCTATGTGTACACATAGAGTTTGTACAGATGCTCTATCTTAGATCAAACATGTACAATATGGATTTACACATATGAATATACCAGCATCTATCCACGTACACATATATGCCTATGTTTAGATAAATAATATCATGTGTTTGTTCATCCTTCATTGCCAAAGAAGACCATGCCATCAGAGAAATAATGACATGACTTGCACTTGACTTTGTTTTGAGCGAGTGAGGGCTGTGCAGGTCACCAGCCTCACTTCTCCTCCAGAGAAGAGCCATCTGAATCCAGTGACCAGATATTCATCAGGATGACTGGAGATGGCCCAGGATGAGGCAATTGGGGTTAAGTGACTTGCCCAAGGTCACACAGCTAGTGTCAAGTGTCAGAAGTGAGATTTGAACTCAGGTTCTCTTGACTTCCACGATGGTACTCTATCCACTGCACCACCTAGCTGCCCCTAAATAACATCATATTATATATATAAAGCATATACAACAATATATATATATATATATATATATATATCATCCTTGTCAGTGGTGAATGAAAACATGAATAATGAATGAGTTAAAAAGAATTTTAGGCCCTTATTATGTGTCAAGCATTAGAGGGGTAAAAAATTCTATGAAGACCTCAATAAAACCTTCCAAATTAAATCAATATATACTTTGATACTTGGTGACTTCAGTACAAAGTGGGAATGAGAATGGTGAGAATTATATTGATGAATATGAATTAGTAATAAGGTATATCATGTGTCAGAGCCTTGAAGACTTCCTTGAAGTTCTAGGGGCTTATATAGCATAAATAATTTCTTTGAGAAGGTATGCTTTTCTTGGTCTTCCAAATTACTAACTCCCTCTCTCACTTGCTACTTTGCATCAAACTCTCTTACCTATCTTGCATATATTTACTTTGCATACTTATATCTGTATATGTTGTACCCCATGAGAGAATGTCAATTCCTTGAGAGAAGGGATTATTTAATTTTTGTCATTGTACCTTCAGTACCTAGTGTGATGCTTAACACACAGTAGATGTTTAATAAATCTTTGTGGATTGACTGGTATGAGAAAAGATTCTGGAGCTACTTAATATGGTAAGCACCATGTAACATCACAAAAAAATGAAATTGATTACAAATGAACAGACAGGAGATAACTCATTATGAATGTGGGTCAACTGAGTCAACTGTTTTTATATAGTTGGACCTCTGATTTGTTAGAGAAAAGGTAAAAATATGTACAATGCTGAAAGAATAAAAATGAGAAAAAAGATGGTGTATCATTAAAACAACTCCAACTTGACCAATTTAAGCAAGTTATTGATGATGAAAAATGGAATATATTCCAAAGAAAGGACACAGATCCAGAGTACAACAGTTTTTAACAAATATTTTAATTAATATAAGTCAATTACCATGACGAGGAAAACTAAAAAGCATCTGAGTCAACAAACATTTAACACTTGTCAAATTAGAGATATTTCAGGGACATCAATGGTTTAGAAAATATACTAATTTGCAAAACCATATGGAAAAGGACCATAAAAGATCATATATTACATAAATTCTGCATAAATGTGCTCAAAATTTAGAGGTTATTAATGGTAAAAAAAAAGTTTAAAGAACGCTTTATGAGATACTCAGCAAAGTGAAAAAGAGTTACAAAGAATTTTATAACAATTTTTTTTTCATGATTAGAACAGTGTATTTTCCACATTTAGATTCTAATACTATGGTCCTACAAGTGGTTATAGAGGAAGTGAAGAGAAAAACAGATGGGAATATTAAACCAAAATCCTTCCTAGAGGCAAGGTAGCTGTAATAGTGAGATCTCTTAGATTATCCCATTTGCAGCTAACATTGCTGGTTACACTGAGCCTTAGAACATTACAGATAGTCTGAAAACACTTAGCTCAATCATCTACCTAGGAAAACCCAGGTGGATTAAAATGCCCTACTTGGATTATGACAACTTATAGAGCTAGGTGGACAGCCTAGCTTGTCCATCAGCATTCATATTTTAGATACACAATTTAAATGGTAAGTGAGGTGAGACCAGATTTAGGCAGTAGATGAAAGAACTAATATTCTACGGTATTATTTAGCTGCTAAATATGGGACACTAGAATCTTTGAAGCATTAAAGATGAGTTTCTCTTAGAGGGCAATGGAGAGAGGCAAATGAGCAGAATACAGCAGGTAATAAATAAGGAACTGTGAAAATAGCTGAAGCAAAGAATGTTATTAGAAAAATATTAAATGGTAAGATCGGGGTTAACTGTATCTTCACAATGTTAGGGGTAAAAAAGCAAGGAAGGTCCCATCACATGGGTAAGACTATTGTAGCAAACTTATAGAAGGAGACAGATGTAGGATGTGCAGGCATAGATGAGTTGCAATCTGCATTATTAGAAGGAATATTCATATCAAAAACATCACAGATGCATTTGATTATATATAATGTATTTGACTGTATATACACACATAAATGAGAGAGACAGAGAGAGAGAAAAAGACAGAGAGAGAGAGAGAGAGAGAGAGAGAGAGAGAGAGAGAGAGACAGAGACAGAGAGAGATAGAGACAGAGAGACAGAGACAGAGAGAGAGGAAAGAGAGAGAACCAGACATTATAGCAGGATAGAAGGAAATATTCTTGTCCAAGTACATTTGCTTCACTACTCAGTCACAGTGTGGATTAAAAGATGTGTGTTTTCTATCAACCAATCTGCTAGGCTTACAAAGTAAAATAAAACTGTCCCTGTCCTCAAGAAAGTTCCATTCTATCAAGGGAGACATATACATATATAGTGAATTAGTGAGTGAGACACTAGCAGTTCTGGGGGATAGAATAAGAGAAAGGTATCTTTGGGTAGTGGGTGAAATGCATCTTAAAGCAGGTGAAGGATTTGATGAGGCAGAGGTGAGGATAGAGCACATTCTGGGAGATGCCAGTTCAGGGGTGTGGAGATGAGATGAGGTGCCATGTGTGAAGAACAGAGAGAAGGCCAATCTGGCTGAATCCCAACAGCCTGGGAAAGAGAGTAATGCATAATGATGCTGGAAAGATAGATTGGGTACAAGTTGTGAGGAGCCTTAATAAATCAAGAGAGGAGTTTTTATTTTAGAATCAATAGGGAACCACTGAATTTTAGTAAGTCAGAGTAGGGTGGGTAACATGAGAAAGTCAAAGCATTATATTATTGTCATTCATTTTTTTCCTTGGTCACTGTCCTCAGTGACAGATGACTTAGATCCAGGCCCTGAGGGAATTTTGATGGGGCAGGGAGGAGGCAAGGGTAATTTTAGAGCATTGGGTAATCTGCAGAGTGGATAGGCCTTGACAAGGCTTAGAAATGAGCCAGAGGTTAGGGGTTGGGGGAGAGAGGTCCAACAGAGGAAAAGGGACTGAAAAAGAGGAGGTGAGAAGACTTAAAGACAAATTACCTATCTCACAGTTTTGCTTAAGACTGTCCTGTTTGTTTTGAAAGGAGATAGTTCAACGCCTGCATTTTCTATCAGGCAACTAGAATTCCAAGCTATGTTTCAAGCTCTGCTGATGTATTTTTACAAGTACATTTTCTTTTACTTAATTTCTTAATTTTAGAATTGTATTCTCATTACTGACACAAAATAAAAGAAATCGAGCTTAAATAACTTTATTTTCAGGACTTTCTCTAGATAGAAAATTTACTAAATTTTCAACAAGGAGACTTCCATGATTGCACCAAGATGCGGGTGTTTGTTTGCTACCTCTTGATAATATTTTGCTTATACTTAATCTGTGTACATGTGTATCCTTCTAGTTTAATGTAAGTTCCTTGAGAGCAGAAGCTATTTTATTTGTCTTTATTTTCCCAGTACCTCAGTACAATTCCTGGGATACAGGTGGTGTTTAATAAATATTAGTTGAATTGAAAAGTATTGATTTTGATAATATTATTTACTAAAATTTTAAATTTTCTATAAACTTTCCTTCCTCTCTTTAGCTGTGTTAATTTAGAACGATGCTGAGAAAGTAGTCATCTAAACATTTTCTTAAGCAAGGAAGATGACCTGTTTGCAGAATGGTTCAAATTTTGTTTCTAAATCCTTTCATCCTGATATTTTAGATAAACCACTTCAAAGGAAGATTAAGAATTAAGGAAGTTATTCAGATTATTCTAGAAGAAAATCCATTTGTACTTGAATTCCCTGCCTTAAGAACAATGGTTAATGCAAAATGTAAACCTTCTAGGTTCCCCTGTTGCAGAATAGTAATAAAAATAGCCAACATTTATATATCACTTGAAAGTTTGCAAAAATGGGGAAATGGGGACAATATAGTACCTGCCTCATAGGGTTGTTTAGGGAATCAAATGAGATGACCTAATACATATCATTTTGCAGACCTTCAGCTACCTGACTGTAAATGATAACAATGACAGAGAAGGAATGAACTTTAGAGATCAATTAGCTCAGCCTCCTTTTATAGATAAGGAAACTAAGGTCTAAGGTGAATGATCAAAAGTCATACAGTAATTAAGGCAGAACTTGTTCTCAGATTTTCTGATCCCAAGTCTCACATTCCTTCTACTACATCACACTTTTTGTTGACCACAAAACAATAGTTGAGCATTTCCTGATGAAATTTCCTAAAGAACATTGCCCAAACTATAGGGTTACAAGCTTTCATAATTTGGATTTGCTTAAATCAAAGATGAGGTAGTAGAATTAGAGAGGAAAGGGATTCTGGAGATTGCTTAGCCCAGGTTCTTCTTTTCACAGATGAGGCAATTTAGATCTAGAGAAATTATATCTCTATCTAGATATATTTTAAATTGTGCTCAAGGTCACACAACGAATTCATGACAGAACCTTTTCTAGGCCAGTGCTCACTCTCTACATGATTCTCCCACTAATAGATATTTGGCAAATTTTCTTTTTTAAAAACAGGTAATTAGAACTAAGTAATTTTATAGGGCTAATGCCCAATTCCCTTATGAATCAGAATGCTTCTAAAAGTAATACTGGAAATTATAGAGGGTGAGGGATAGGGGTCTGTCTCTGAAGACAGATACTAATTCAGGCCACCTTGAATATTTTCAGCCAACAGATGGAAAAAATATATAGTTTTCATACGAATATTCAGAATAGCCAAAGAATGATTCATTTAACGTTAAGGAACAATGAATAATTATGATTTTGACTCATTCCATATAACTAGGGTGTGATTCGAATGATTGAGGATATCTCTGGGACAAGATTCCAGTTAACTGTATAGGTGCACTTAAAGGACTCATCAGCAGTCCAGAGGTCCAGCAGTAAGTAAAATTTACCCCTCAACGGAACTGGAACTGAACAAAACTCCAATCAAACAACATGATCATCAAGTTAAAGATCATTTGGAGAGAAAGAACCACCAATGCCAAGGTTTCTTTATATGAAATATAGCACAAGTTCAGGCTAGTAAACTTCACGTACCTCTGACCTCTTGATCTTTTATGTCTCTATTTTTTTGGCTTGACAGACCACATGCCAATCTGCAACCCAGAATTCCTCACCCTTGTGATTTATGGTTTACAGCTGCTCTAGCTTTTCAGCTATGGCAGCTGCTTTTCAGATGTCTTCAAATTAGAGTGAAAGTCTTAGACAAGAGTCTTCATGTGAGCCTGAGTGCCTGCAGAAGAAAAGAAGAGGGAAAAGATGATGAGGAAAAAAAATCATCTGAATTCAGCCCTAAAGCTTTCCATTGATCTTTTCCTTCAGAGTCAAGCAAAATGTTTGGTTTATTTCATAAACCAATTAGGTGTGTGAAAGGCTCTTTGGCAGATGCTATTGACTAGACCAAAGCAAAAAGTGATCATTGAGCAAAGGGCTCAATAAGGGATCAATAATAAGCGAGTGATTGGATTAGCGACTTGATCAATGCTTTGTACTAATATATTAACAAGCAAATTACCAGGCAGCCCCTAAGAGCAGAGTGCTGACTATTACATTACATTACAAACTATCCTGCTCTGATGACCCTTGAAATGCAAAGGGTTATTTATCCAAATCCAAAGTACTGAAAGTATTCTGTCCTTATAATACTCTTTTTCTGGCTTTCCTTTTAACCTTCCTCCTCATTGCTAGGGTATTTCATGCCCTTTTTTAAGGCAGACCCTAGTGGTTGTTGATTATAGGCAAAAGATATCGCCTTTGTACCAGTTTGCCTTTTAAAATGGCATTATAACTTCTGCCTATAACATAGAAGCAGCAGAGTCAGGGAGTCTTGACTTCAAGTCTCATCTCTACCATATTGGCTATCTGAAGTTGGGTAAGTCACTTCTCAGTGAATGTCTCAAGTAGTTCTCTGTAATTATGAGTCACAGAGAAATCACCGATCTGCATTGGTAATTGGAATTTTCTTGTGGGAGTTCCCTTCACAGATGAAATCACAACCAAAAAATATAGCCCATGAGCATAATTAAAAAATAAATATTTTCTTAGTAGAATCGCTTTGCAGAGAGATATCTCCCTATTTGGGAGAGAGATAAGGGTTGCGGCTGTGTGCAAATTAGCTGTGTGAATTCCCACTAAGAAATAAAAAGAAAGAGCAAAAGACCCAGAATAGAGAAGAGTGAAAGACATCTCCTTCTTTCTAATTCCTCTAAGTTTTGTTTGGTTACCAAGTTACTTTTAAAACCATCTTCCAACAGTTTTGTCATAAAATAAATTCAATCCCCACCCTTATTTCTCCATAATTAGATGGACAGATTTGATTTATTGTGTTCCTTCGGCGTCTCTAAGCTGAATCTGGATTCTCTCTTCCCCCTTAATCCTTTCCCTTAAATAAAATAAAATAAAACCTTTTCTCCTTTTGCCTCTGGGAAGCTGAAGCGATTACCCTGAATCCTCCCATGTTATTTGCAGACTAGAAAAAGTCTCCCAGGGCCTGAATGCTTAGAGCTGTGCTGAGAAAGGAGTCTGGACTCCATGTCAGCCAGAGTGGCCTGTGGGGTGAAAGGCCTCAGACGGACGCCCTGCAGAGTGGAGCATCTCGGCTGAGTCTGGCAAGCAGCAGTCGGCCAGCCAGGCTGGAGTGAGAGCTGCAGCTGACAAAACAACCTTCCAGGCAACTAGCCTTGGAGTTCAGCTCAGTGCAAGGGGAGACGCTGTCAATCAATAGGCGCAGAAGTATAGGGAGGAAATATAATATCTGGTTTAGCAGCAAAGTTTCTGATGGAGGCATGTCCATTGTTGTGACTTTAAGCTGAATGGTAAGCGTCAACCAAAGTTAGGCCCACCTACAGCATAAAAGCATGAGTTTGTGCGTTTTAGCAGAAGAGCTTATTTGGTTTAATGGAGGGGATCGTGGGCTTGGGATTGGAAAGGAGAGATCTCACCTGGGTTCAACTACCACTTCTGAGGATTAGTTCTTGTCTGAGCATGAGCAGGCTGCTTAGTTTTGTTTTTCTACCTTAATGGTACCTACCTTATAGGGCTGTTGTGAAAAAAAATGAATATAAAGCATTTTATGAACCTTCAAGGTATTTTATAAGGGCCTCCTCTTTTTATTTTTTCACTTTATTTAATTAGGTCTTTTCCATTTTTTTCTCTTTCAGGGTGAAGCTGTTTATAAGCTTCATTTTCTTGCAATTCTTAGGGCTTAAAAAATGTTTTATGAGCTTCATTGTTTTCTTGCTAAAGTTAAATTGATGAATGATCATTTTAATTGTTATTGAGACATAGAAAGTTTCCAGCACCATGGGAAGAACTTCCATGGAAGGTTTATGAGAGAACGTGGACAAGAATTACACAGAATGAAAGGGCATAGGTGGGAAAGAAATAATTAATATTTATATAATGCTATTAAGTTTGCAAAGCAATTCACATTCATTATCTGATCCTCAGAACACCATTGTGAGGTATACATTACAGGTATCCTTCCACCTTATGAGACTGTCTTATGGTGGTTAAATGACTTACCCATGGCCATGTAGCTAATAAATATTTCCCTTTTGCATTACTTCTTAGTGTATTGGACAACAGTACATTTAATCACATATGATGTCTTTTAAAAATCTCTTTGGTGCCTGTCATACATAGGTCGATGCCAAAGCATTATTTATTGAAGGTAGCCCCATCCAAAGAGGTCATAGAAAAAAACATATCAAAATAGTTTCTGTTCTATTTATTGCTATTAAACTTGGAGTGAAAGGGAAAAGAAGTCTTTACATTTAGGAATTTCCCAACAAACAACACAAGGAAAGGTTTTGTGGACAAATTATAAATCTGTTGAATCTGACAAAGCCTGCCCTGTGGTGGCATATGGTGTAATATTATAATACTGCGTGCTGTAAAGTTAATTCTTTCAGTCATCAATGATTATATCCATGGTAAATAGTAACGTGCTTTCAACCAAGAGTAAAAGCCCATCTAATTCTTAAGCTTCCATAACTCATTTCTAGGTTCGTCAACAAACTTAAACAGGGTAGTTAAAGCATATCTCATGTCGCATAAATGGAGTAAAGTCTTCTATAAAGCTATAAATTCCTTTTGTAGTGTTGCTAATTAGTGTCCCTGCCTTTCTTCTCTTTTCCCCCTTCTGTAGTGTTATTAATTGAAGTTTTAAGTGGTAGCATCATAAACATTTCTTTCCCAGAGCAACCAGCTGTATGGATCTGGCTTATCTTTCCTTTCCACAGAAAGAAGCCATTGGAGGGCAGACCTCTTACCAGACAGGGAGTCTGACTTTGAAGGTATGCAACAGTAGCCGAAAATTCTTCAGTACGTAGTCTATCCCGAAGGGGAGGAGCACATGGTAACGTGAGAGAAATGAAGTTCAATCTATATTTTAATAAGTTAATTGGTGAACTTTGTGACTGTTTTATCCCTGGAAATTCAAGAGAATTTGAAGCATTTGACCATTGCTCTTAAATTGAAAGAAGTTCATCAGTATCTCTCACATGCAGGATGTCATTTATGGTCCATAAAACTCTTCTAATCGATTTGTAGTTTTTATATCAATGTTCTAAACAGTTGGCAGCTCATTTCAGGCTTCTGTTTGTTGTTTTAACATACTACTATATACTGCACTCATCCTGGGATGTATATTATTTTATTTCAGAAATGCATGGATTCATCTGGCTGCATCTGCACCTCATAAAGCTTGGCACCCCACCCTCTAAAACTGGTGGGTGGATGTTAAGACAGCTGTGTAGCAGGCTCTTTTCACCCTGCTATGCAACCCCTTTTCTTGGATGGCCTTTGTTCTACTTGGGGTGGCAATAGTTTAGCCTAGATTCTACTAGATTTTGTGCACCTTCCACTTGGTTGCTATACCAAAGGGTCACTTTTGGCCATTCCACTCCTACTAAAGCCCCAGAATCATTGATTCTGATCCTTTATCTCTTCATTTGGAGTTGCCCCCATTCTAAGACCCAAGCACTATATTTAAGAATACATATATGTGTAGGAAATTAACATATTAACATAACATAATTAAAATTATCCCGCAGTATCAGAGAAATAGAGTTCTTCAAGTCAAAGTTCAATGATCTTTTAGAAATGTTATAGTTGAGAGTCATGCTTTTGGTGGGTGTTAGACTACATCTGAAATCTCTTTCAACTCTGAGAAACTATGATTACTTCATCCGTCCTCCTGACAAGCCCATCATTAGAGATGTTTTGAAATGGTTATCCTCCTTGACATCAGTCCTAGAGGTTATAGATCTGTTCCTACTTCAAGAATCCTGTTTTCCCCTAGTACTTGTGTCTATCATTCATGAAATCATATGATTTTCTAAAAATCTATTTAGAATTGTTTCCTATATATTTTGGGATGGAAAATACCATAAAATTATCACCCACTGTAGCAAATTATATTTCTATGTATTTATTTGTTCAAAAACTGCCTCATGTAAGAATCAAGGAGTACCCTCTTAGCCTAGTATTCTGGGATTTGGTGGCGAGGTCAGTGTTTGAGAGGGGGAGAAATGCTTTATTTTTATTTTTTGTCCATAGCACCTAACACAGTACCTGTTGATTGTCAGAGCTAACCCTGCTACCTGTATCTTTAATCCCATCCCTTCTTCTATAATCTTATTCCTCATACCATTCATTCCTCATCTCTCTAGTTTTTCTCTCCCTCTCTACAGTCTTCTTTCTTAAATTTAAAAACTTGCTTATTTCCCCATTCTTAAAAGCTTTCCCTTGACATAGCCACTCCCCAAACAATTAATTCTCTAACTCCCCTTCCTTCCCTTCACAGTCAGATTTTTTCTGAGTTGCTTTAATTTGCTCACTCCATTTTCTTACCACCTATGTCAACTGCTCCTTAACTACATGCAGTACGAATCCTTTCCTTACCATTCTACATTCTATACTTGAGTGTATCATTTGACCAGTAAATGGAAGTATGTATGTATATTTTATATGTGTGTATATACAAACACATATATTCTCTACCAGATAGCAAACTTCTTAAGCAAAGGGATCATATTTGTAGAACTTTCTGGTAGACTGAGTGACTTACACACGATAAATGAGAAATCATCTTTTAAAAGAATGGATGTTGTTGGATGAGCATCTCCAAACGTCAGTTTCCTTACCTGTAAAATGAGCAATTTGGAATAGATGATCTCTAAGGCTACTTCCTGCTCTGAGGCTATGATAATTTCTATGAATAAATTCAATGAATGCTTAATGTTTCATGCTCATGAGTACAAGTTGTGATATTTCAGTAATGCATCCCTGAACAGTGCCAAATTCATTGAAATATTATAAGAATGTTTTAGAATGATCATTTCTAATTCGTTTTGGAATTGCTTAGTTCTGTTAAATACTTTGTAGCCAAAGGAACTTACCTATGTGAAATACATAATATAGCCATATAAAAGGCAAAGAGTAACTATTACAGAGAATAGTTTGAACATCCTCTGTCCTGGGGGTTTTATATACATAGAGAATTTCCACAAAATCAGACTTAACTAGAAAAAGAATCTTGATCCTGCTTGGGAAAGGGTTCTCAAACTTTTGGGTTTCATGACTCCTTTACAATTTTAAAAATAACAGAATTCTTTTACACTCTTTAAGTTATAAAAAAGAACTTTTGTTCATATAGGTTAGATCTATCAGTATTTACTGTCAGATATTAACCTTAATAGATTTTAAGATATTTTATGTGTTAATTCATTTAAAATAATGATAAAGCCAATGTAAATTACACAAATAACATATTTTATGAAAAATTACCATATTTTCCAAAACAAAAATAAATTAGTGATAAGAGAGGCATTGTTTTATATATTTTTGTGAATCTCTTTAATGTCTGCCTTAATAAAAGACAGCTGGATTTTCAATCTGTTGCAATATGTTGTTTTGGCTAAAGCATATGAAGAAAATTCAGCCTCACACAGATATGTAGTTGGGAAAAGGAAGAGTGTTTAATAAGCAAATAAATCTTAGTATCATTATGAAAATAGTTTTGATTTCATAGCCCCCTGAAAGGGTCTCAAGACCCCTGGGATGTGCAGACCACACTTTAAGAATCTCTATGCTAGGGTAAATGATTTCCATTTCTACTGAAAAAAATGAAAGGATATCAGAGTGGGTAAGCAGAATATGAATGGGGAAAAGAACAGATATGTAGTACAAAGAGAACAAAGGACCTTAGAACTCAGGTTTTAAATTTATGAGATGTCTTTGGCTACAGGTGAGGATCTTGATCTAAAGTCTAAAGTATATTCATACTTTATATTATGGTCCACTTCTACATCTCAAGCTTGTGTTCCTTGGTTCAGGATTTTTTTTCATCCTATCTTTCTACTTTACCTCCCCTCTCCCACAATCAAAATATTTGCCATTCTTCCAGACCCAACTCAAATTCCACATCCCTCAAAGAGTAATTTTCACATGGTTTAATTCAATATGTCAGTTTATCAAAGGTTTGTGAATCATGGATGTAGGAAAGTCTACCTATATAATCTAGCTGATGAACGTGAAAAATTTGTCTGAAGTTGAAGAGCTTCCTTGACTTACCCATCATCAGAAAGCTCGATAAAATAGGTACTTTATAAATGATTGCTGAATTAATTTAAATTTCTGATCACCCCAGCCAGAGTTGATATTTTCCTTCTCTGAACTATGGAATTTGTTATTTATACAACTCAAAGCATCCCTTAATTCATTGAGCCCTTTTATTGAAGTTATTTGTTTAAGTGTCTCCTCCACTAGACGATCACCTTCGTAAGGGTGAAGACTATGCTTGCTGCTTCTCCCTATCCCCCTTCAACACAAAGATTCCAGGATCTGGAATCTTTATTTGCTTGGTCACTAAAAGGAGGTAATCTGGCCCTAATTTTCAGTAGTCAAATAGTTCCCAAGTTAGCATGAGAAGAACCTCTGTCTCATCTGTATACTTATATTTTTCATTGTCTCTAATAAGATAGAGAAGGTGGTATGGGACAAAATGCCTAAACAGAACAATGCATGGAACACTGGGCTTTTGTTTTGGCTCAGTTTAAGAGCATATCAAGCCATTATTTCCTATAAAGATTTTGGATTTGTGAGAAAAAAGGGAACTTTTCAAATGTATTTTATTTCCAGCTGTTGGCCCAAACCACATAGAGTTTGGATATAATACCTCGGAAATATGTACACATGCTCTCCTGATCTGCTACAGAAAGTGCCACCATCATTTCAAAGCATAATTTTCTTTCAAGAAGCTCATGGAGATCTTTAAAGGTAAAATAGATTTTTGATATTATTTTGCATTTGTTTTACATACAGATAAAAAGGTAATTTTAGAAGTGACTAAATAATATTACCGAGTCATTTAAAGTCACTTCTAGAATTACCTTTTTAACCATTGTGAAAATTCTAGGGGCATTAGCAAGATAAGTCTTGTCTTCAAGGCCTTGAGCCTGTTGTTCTAGATTCTATTCAGAAGAATCCTTTTTTTTTTTTTATTTATTTAGCTTTTTACATTCATTTTCACAAATTTTTGGGTTCCAAATTTTCTCCCCTTTTCTCCCCTCCCCCCACCCCAATACCCCAAGCAATCTAATTTTCCCTATCTTCAATCTGTCCTCTCTTCTGTCATCCCTCCCTTTCCTTGTCTCTATCTTCTCTTTTCTCCTGTAGGGCCAGATGACTTTCTATTCCTCATTAACTGTATGTCTTCTTTCCTACTTGCTACAACAATACTAAACAATTGTTCCTAAAACTTTGAGTTCCAAATTCTCCCCATCCCTCCCTCCCCACCTATTCCCTTTGGTAAGGCAGGCAATTCATTATAGGCCATATCTGTGTAGCTTTGCAAATGACCTTCCTGATAGTCGTGATGTGTAAGACTAACTGAATTGCCATCCCTCCCAACCTGCCCCTCATTGTTTCTCTTCTGTCCTTTGATCCTGTCCCTCCCCAAGTGTTGACTTTCAATTACTCCCTCCTCCCTTTGCCCTCCCTTCCATCATCCCCCCCCCAATATCTCCTTCTCCCCCGCTTTCTTATACTGTAAGATAGGTTTTCATACCAAAATGAGTGTGCATTTCACTCCTTCGTTTAGTCAAATGTGATGAGGGTAAACTTTTGTTTGTTTGTTTTGTTTTTTTTTTTTTCCTCAGCTCTCCTCTTTTTCCCTCCACTAAAAACATCTCCTGCTTGCCTCTTAAATGACATATAGTTACCCCCTTCCATTTCCCCCTCTTTCCTCTCACTACATTTCTCTCTCACCATTTACCTTAATTTCTTTTAAGGTATGGTCCCATCCTATTCAGTTCAATCTGTGCTCTCTGTCTCTGCATGTGAATGCATGTGTGTATGTGTGTGCATGCGTGTATATGTGTATGTGTGATCCCACCAACCACCCAGATACTGAAAAGTTTTAAGAGTTAGAAATATTGTCCTTCCCTGTATGAATGCAAACAGTTCATTTCTGGTAAGTCCCTTAATACTTCTCCTTGCTGTTTACTTTTGCATGCTTCCTCTCATTCTTGTGTTTGAAAATCAAATTTTCTTTTCAGCTCTGGTCTTTTCATTAAGAATGATTGAAAGTCCTCTGTTTCATTGAAAGACCATATTTTCCCTTGAAGTATTATACTCAGTTTAGCTGGGTAGGTGATTCTTGGTTTCAGGCCTAGTTCCTTTGCCTTCTGGAATATCCTATTCCACGCCCTTCGATCCCTTAATGTAGAAGCTGCTAGATCTTGGGTTATCCTGATTGTATTTACACAGTACTGGAATTGTTTCTTTCTAGCTGCTTGCAAGATTTTTTCCTTGAGCTGGGAGTTCTGGAATTTGGCCACAATGTTCCTAGGAGTTTCTCTTTTTGGATCTCTTTCAGGTGGTGATCGATGGATTCTTTCAATACTTATTTTGCCCTCTGGTCCTAGAATGTCAGGGCAGTTTTCCTTGATAATTTCATGCAAGACGATGTCTAGGCTCTCTTTTTGATCATGGCTTTCAGGTAGTCCCATAATTTTTAAGTTGTCTCTCCTTGATCTATTTTCCAGGTCAGTTGTTTTTCCCATGAGATATTTCACATTCTCTTCCATTTTATCGTTCTTTTGGTTTTGTTTGGTGATTTCTTGGTTTCTCATAAAGTCATTAGACTCCATCTGTTCCATTCTAATTTTGAGAGAACTATTCTCTTCAGTGAGCTTTTGAGCCTCTTTTTCCATTTGGCTCATTCTGCTTTTGAATGCATTCTTCTCCTCATTGGCTTTTTGAGCCTCTTTTGCCAATTGAGTGAGCCTATTTTTCAAGGTGTTAATTTCCTCAGCATTTTTTTGGGTCTCCTTTACCAAGATATTGACCTTTTTTTCATACTCTTCTTGCATCTTTGTCATTTCTCTTCCCAGTCTTTCCTCCACCTGTCTAACTTGCTTTTCAAAATCCTTTTTAAGCTCTTCCAAGGCCTGAGCCCACCCAACACCCCCCTGGGGTGTCTGGGGTACTGAGGCCCCGCCCTCCACATCTTTTCCTGATGGGAAAAATACGTTCTCGTCCTCCCCATCAGATCTGAAGGTCGGGATCATTTGCATTTGTTGGAAAAAACTCTCTAAAGTCTTATTTTTCTTCCCCTTTCTAGGCATTTTCCCAGCCAGTTACTTGACTTCTGAGATTCCTTTCCACCCCTGCCTGGATCCGCCCAGCTAGTGTTTGGCCTCTGAGATTCAAATGCGCTTTCCCGCGGCAAGCTTTAGTTCTGGCGCAGGGGTGGGGGCAGGGCCGCCTCCTAAGCTTGGGCCCTCAGGGGCTTTCCGCAGAGACTTTCAGGAACGGAGCGGGTGGGGGCGGGGTGGGGGGCCCCGCCTGCTGTACTCAGCTCCCTTGAGGGTTTTATTCAGAGGCGTTCAGCAGTAGAGCAGGGTGGGGGCAGGGCCGTCTCCCCTGCTCGGCTCCCTCAGGTTGGAAAGACCTTCAGTATTGAAGATCCTACCTGCTGCTGGGGGATTCCTGAGTCCCGGGCCGTTGCCGCCTCAGCCGCCCGCCCACGCCTCTGCCTCCGCCGCTTCCTGCCCCCGTCTCTGCCGCAGCCGCTTCCTCCCGAGGGGGCCCGAGTCACGGAGAAGCTCCGCTCCCCTCCCCTATCGCAGCTTTCTTTCTTACTGACCTGTAGCTTCTGTGGGCGGAGGGACTTTCCCGGCTGCCGGAGCTTCCCCCGGAGCTTTCCTCTCTGAAGTCTGCTCAGGTCAGCTTCTCTGGGGCCGCGGCCAAGGGTGGGGGTGGGGTCCGCTTTCCGGAGTGCGATGGACCCCGGGGACGGCTCTCCAGGGTTCAGTGGAACGGAAATCTCTTCCCCTATGTTTATGCACCCCCTGCAGAGATTCAGAATTTATGGGGATCTCCTTTTACCTCAATTCCATGGGTTGTGGGCTCGGAGCTCGTAAATATGCGTCCTTCTACTCCGCCATCTTGGCTCCGCCCCTGAGAAGAATCCTTTTTTAATCAGATGTCAGGGTAATGGGTCTAATTATAAAATAATAGATAAATAAGTATGTGTAATATATATTTGATTTGAATAAGGATTTAGCTCATAAACAATTGATACATGTTAGATAATGTCCCTTGTAGTTTCTGCCATGTGTTTTAGCCTTTCCATTCTCACTACCACTCTCCTAGAGATTAACTTCATTACCTCTTGCCTGGATTGTAATGACCTCTCCATTTCCAATTTAAATTAATTTAATTCAGAAAAACATTTATTAAACATCTCCAGATGCTGTGGGAGATAAAAGTTTACATAAGAAACTGTTCCTGCCCTTAAGGAATTTATAATCTAGTGGAGGAATATAACATAAACCAGTAATTACAATACAACATAGACTCCATGGTAAATGCATAAGGGAGATACAAGCCTAGTGTGATGTGAAGTCCCAGGACATTGCCTGGGGCAGCCTAAGAAACTTGCATGGAGGAGGTGGCATTGGAGTTGAGTATGAAAATATAGGTAGGAATTCCATGAGTAGGGGGAATGAAAGAAAAGTTTCCAGCATCAGAAATATCAGAAATAGCATGGGCAAAGCCATGGAATTTGAGGACATGTCCAGGAGACAGTTTTAGCTCATTTTAGCTGGAATGTAGAGTGCATGGAAGCTTATAGGAGGAGATGAGACTGGAAGCAAAAGTAATTTAGTGCTAGATTATGGGAAGTTTGAATGTCAATCATTTTCCTGTCCAACCATCCTTCATCCTATCGCTTAATTCATCTTAATAAATAGGTCTGCTCAAAGTACAGTCTCTTGCTTGGAAACCATTAGTAAATTTCCCCTGCACAATGAAGGGAAATATTTTTTACAAGACCACAAACATTCATTAAGTGCTTACTATTTGCCAGATACCGAATTAAATGCTGGGAATACAAGTAGAAAGACAATCTTCAGTCTTAAAAAAAAGCTTATATCATACAGAAGGAGGCTGAGTGTTGTAGAGAAAGTCTAGGCAGAGAGGAATAAGACAAGACTGGCCTGAACATCGTCCTTAAATGGTGGTTTTGAAAGGAGTCATCCAATAAGAGAGGGGAGGCAGGGGTAGAGGGTACTTCCAATGTGTGAGTTCTAGGGTGCAAGTGAGATTCCAGATGAAGAGGTTTCTGAGACATTATAGAGAAAGTTCAGGCTGGGGCCTGGAGAGAAACAAGGAAATGCAAACATTTTATCCTGGCATTTAAAGTATTCTACTATCTGACTGGACCGTACATTTTCAGTTTTCTTCTGGCACCCTTCTTCTTAATTATTTATTATTCAGTCTTTCAGTCATGGCCGACTCTTCGTGATCCTGTCTGGGGTTTTCTTGACAAAGATACTGGAATTGTTTGTCATTTCTTTCTCCAGTGGATTAAGGTAAATGGAGGTTAAGTGACTTGCCCAGGGTTGCACAGTTAATTAGTGTCTGATCTTGGGTTTGAATTCAGGTCTTCCTGATAACAGGCCCTTTTCTTATCCACCGATCCAATTAGCTGCCTCCTCTTAGTAGAAATGCCTTAAGATTTGCAAAGCATTTTGCATATACTATCTCATCTGATCTTCACAACAACCCTGTGAAGCAGGTATTATTATATCCCCATCTTATAAATGAGGAACCTGAGTCTTAGAGAGGTAAAGAAATTGCCCAGAAGCTCACAAGTAGTATCTTAAGCAGTATTTGAATGCTGTTTTACTGACTCAAAGTACAGCACTCCATCCACTGTACCACTTAGCTGCCTTTGTGCCATCTGTAATCCACACAGATTGGGCTACTTGCCTTTTCTCCATCTTTTCCTCCTCTCTCCTATCTCTGTGCACCTGTATAATTTCTTCCCTAGATCTGGAACACTCTCTTTGCTCCATTTCACCAAAACACGTTTCTTCCTAGACTTATTTTAGGTGTTACTGATTTTATAAAGTCTTCCACTATCTGCCCCTACCCCCTAACGCCGAGAGCTAGAAGTAATCCTTCCCTCTTTAAATCTCTCATGTCATTCTTTCCTCTCCACTGGTATTCTGTGTCACAATTATATCTTTCTCTCTCCCCTCCTTCTCCCATCAGATTGCATATTTCTTGAAACTAGTTTTATGCAATTTTTCATCTTCATATTTGCATCCCCTAACACAACTATTTTTTATATCAGTTATTTAATAGTGATTCTCTAGCACTTGAGAAATACGTGTTGACTGACTGAATTGGTCACTTCAGTTCATCGCTGTGGGTACTTCTTCCATTTAAGTCATAGTTTTTAAATTTTTGTGTGTTTCATGATACCATTTCAGTAGTCTGCTGAAACCTATGAAATGCTTCTCTGAATGATGTTTTTAAAGGTATAAGATACTTGAAATTATAAAACCAACCGTATTGAAATACATTTATGAAAACATTTAAAAAATCAAGTTCAAGAACCCTGACCTACATAGATCACAACCATCCCATGACTTGGCAGGAAGTCTTGCAGTACTTAGATGTCTGTGAGCTTCATCACCTTGTATCCAATCTGGTGATTGAAGTTTTTCATTAATTCTAGATGCTTCTTGGCTTATCCTTCATGATCAGTGATTAAAAGTACAGAACATACTCAAAATCCTTTCAGCCTCATAGGACCTGACAATACTGCTTCTCCACAGGCATAAATCTTCAGAAACCCAGGGTTTCTCCATGTTGAGATGTAGAATCTGAAGAGGACTTTAGTGAATGAAATTAAAACTCTAGAGACACAGTCCCTAAGTTACACACATTTCATTGCCTCTTTCCTATTGGAGGGAATAATCACATTGATATGAGTGCACATCTTTGGCAGCACTGAAATATATGCAGTTTTTTAAAATAAAAAAGGCAATGAATACTTTCTATTAATACTAATCCATCACTCACATACATATGAGTATATGTAAATGATATATAAGTATATATAAGTGATATGTAACTATATAAGTGATATTCTCATTTTGTATACTGGGAAAATGAGAGGTTAAGTGACACCTCATATCACATAGGTAAGTAATGCTAGGACTGGAACTCTGGTGACCTGATTCTTTCTCCAACGGTATTTCCACTGTATTTCATTGCTTCTGACTTCTTAGGTCACATCTGTGCAGGAACAAAACTCTGGCCTGAAACATCTAGCCTGTTCAATTTTCCGTAATACTAATGGAGGGAGACGTGTTGTGGTAGAGAGACTGCTGATCTTTGAGCCGAGAAGATCTAGATTCAGCTCCTACCTCTGATTGACACTGACTGTGTGAGATCTTGGACAAGTATTTAGAAGATCTAGATTCAGCTCCTACCTCTGATAGACACTGACTGTGTGAGATCTTGGACAAGTATTTAACCTCTCATTATTTTAGAAAACTCTTTAAGACTATAAATTTCAGAGAAGGAACTGACTTGTTTCATTATAGAGAGTTTCTTCATTTCTTCATTTAAGGATTTCCTGTATATTAAGATTCTTAATCATTTTTTCCCCCAATGTCAATGTAGAACCTTGTGGCAATCTGACAAAGCTAATAGACCCCTTCTCAAAATAGAGGTTTTAAATGTATATTAAAAAGGAAATAAATAATATTGAAATACAACATGTCAAAATATTAATTTTTTTAAAGTTTATAGTCTCCATGCTAAGACACTACTATATGTTAGCAAAAATAGGTGCAGGCCAAATTCCTACCAAATAGGAAGTATTTTCAGATTTGGGTTTTGCAACCCTGGTGATTTGGAAGAACTAAATGGGTTTGAGGCCATACAATTTAGTCACATTTGTACAGATTCTGCCTAAAGAGAATGTTGACCTTCCTTTCACTTAAATCGTTACCCTCCTTAGGACCAAATGACTGGAAATTCAATCTGATTTTGTTTGAAAAACAGGAATGGCGGCTCAGTACTGTCATAGTGGATTCACATGAAACTAGAAAAAATTGCCATAAAGGAAGTTGTCATAAATTCTCATATTCTTTTCAGATTAATAGATAAGTAATTACAAACTGTTAACGAGGGCAAGATTTCTAGTGTTATATAAATGCTAGAATCGGTAATTGCATATTTTCAAAAATTAAAGCATCAACTTACCCTTTGGGGAACAGGACATAATTACATTTTACTTAAACTAATTATTGTTAAGTAGATAAAGTTATGCATGCCTATAGTGCCTTTTACTAAGTCATAAGATTCTTTGATAAATCACCAAGAAATAACATATGTATTCCATATATGTTATGTTTTGCTACTTCACAAATTAATATCTTACTTGAGTATGTTATCATCTCACATAAATTTTAATTAATTCTGTAAGAATGAATATCTCAGGCACAAGAAAGGGAAAAAAAGCCCTAATTTGCATAGATCTATTTGACATACTCATTTTAAGATGGTACAAAATGCACTATTAGTTGTCCCTTTCAACTCTACAAAGACTCTCTCAAGGCAAACTCAAGGATATGTAGCATCTGCCCTCAATTCATAGAACTCAGTAGGAAAAATGCATTCCACATGGCTTATGATATGCTACAGTATAGTCTGTAGAGGATTCTGAAACAAATAGACACTAAGGGAGAGTAGCAGACAGTGGGTGCTGGGTTGACAACAAAGTTGAAAGCAGTATCTGTGAGTGGCTTTATACTGACATTGTTAGTTTCTGTTCTCACCCCAGAAGAACTATTAATGACATCTGTCTATCAGTGGCTCAGTTCACATGAAGTCCTTGCAAACAGAGTGTAGGTTTACATAACATAAAAAAGTAGTTATGCACCAACTATTAGGAATAACAAATGCATTAATTTGCTCAATTATATCCCTTTATACTGAGAGGAAGCATGGTGTAGTCCGGGGGTGTCAATTTCAAATAGAAATAGGTGCCACTGAAACATACATAAGGATCCCTGTGGGTGCACATTGACTTAGAAAATCACATATTAATATTACCCTTTTCAAATTATATTTTAAATTTATTTTTAAAAATATCTTTCAATTTCATTTTAATCTGGTTTGGGCTATACTCAGGAATGTTGTCAGCTGTATGAAGCCTACATATGCTTGATGCATATGACGTAGTGAATGAGGTGTTGATCTCAGTGTCATAGGATCAAAGATTTAGAGCCTGGAAAGGACCTTGGAGGCTAATTGGAAAGACCTGGCTCTGAAATACTTGGGCTTAGTCACTCTGAGCAACTGTAAGAATTTAAGCTGAAACAGATGATCCTCTGAAACCCAGAAACTCCCCATTGTAATCAGCAGGTGTCACTACCTGGAAAGGTTTGGAGGTTTAAGTTGTAAAGAAAAATGGAAAGGGAAAAGTACTTGCTCTTTTATTGGTCCCTACCTTTGAAATTTGGGATGTGGACACTCCAGATAAGGTCTTTCTCTTCCCACAGAGAGAGTTATCCTTCGGTCATCACTCTGTCCCTGTTGGATATGCTGAAGGAGAAAAGAATGGAAGACTGGAAATACAAATGAATCATAGTTACACATCCTCCACATTAGACCACCATGGCCACCTGGCTCTCATTTTATTTGTAGCCTGAGGGGCAGAAAAAAACCCTGGATCCACTTAGAATTCTACTTTTGAGAAATGCACCAAAAGTTATTAATACCCCAAATCATAAAAATCATGATCATGTCCCAGAAACAAGCAAGCAAACAAACATACCTATTTTGGACAGAGGTCTGAAACTCTGTCTTCTCTCTCTACCAAGAGCCAACCATTAACTGATCCTCTCAGTTTCAGCATCTCATTAAGAAGAAACACAGGTCACCTGAATAAATATGACTGATCATAATTTTATATTTAAGGCAGAAATTATGAAGAGCTTAAAGACAGAAAAATTTGAAAGTAAATCTATGCTGCCTTTAGGCAATGGGGAGAGAATTAACTACTTCACTGGCTTTTTTTCAGATCTCTGGGAGCAGCTACCACTTACAAAACTTGTTTGTTTCAACCATATCTATTAATCTTTATTAAGTGGATGCCATGGTCACTGAGTTAAGCCTGTAGAACTCAAACTTTAGGAATCCCTCTCTTCCCAAGTGAAATTGCCTGTTGTCACTCCACTCATGTCCCTACCCCAATCTTTCTAATCTAAAACTCAGACCTCTTGATTTAGTTTCTCACCCCAGTCCACTACTCACTTTTGCTGTTGCAATCCTAGAAACTCCTTTCTGACCCCTCCATTGGGTTATCACATGAAGATAGAAGTGCACATCCTCACCAAATCCTTAATGCTTTTGGATAAATGACATTTGGATGGGGCCATTTCTATACAAACTAGTCAGATGACAAATCAAGAATATATTTGAACACTAAGTACTTTTTCAAAAACTACTTATTATTGTTCTGTCCTTACTTCTAGTTGCAGAAATTTCTTTTTTTCCATTAAGGAATGAATTATGAATTATCCAAGCCATGGCTTCTTCATTCCCATTGTGTAGGCTGTGAGCCTGCCAATTGCATTTCCAATCTGTATATAGAATACATTAATTTTTTTTCTTGAAGAGGCCACATATTTCATACACATGTGTCAGTTGTAGGTACATATGTCTGTTGTAGGTACAACTCACATTCAATACAAGTAATTACCTATAAAGGGCTGTGGGGAGAGTAGTGAGTTGATAAAAATGGTAATGTGGGGCTCCATATTTATTCATTTGCTATGATTTCCACATCAGCTTCACTCAGTTTATAAATCTAAACATTAGTTCTCTTGCTGTCAGCACTTCAAACTCCACCTGGAATCAGTCAACCAAGCTGTGCTTTCTGCCTCCTATAATCATCATGCAAAATAAAGATTCTGCATTTGGAATTTAGCTGACAGGTTCATTGATGATGCATATAGATTGAAAGGAATCCAGTTCTCCCTCAAAGCTGTATTGGCTCAACTTAATACAGCCGCATTTCTTGGAGAAGGGAAGCAGATGTGACTAAAGCAATTGGGGACCAAGTGGATTGAAAAGATGGCGCCATGTTTCCATAGTCATATTTCTGGCTGCAACAGCATTTTAAGCCCCATTCTTTTCTGTTTTTTTTTCTCCTTCCCCTCCCTTGGAATCTGAATTTCCTGTAAATTAGTAGCCAATTGGCACCAATTTTTTTAAATTAAGGTGAAGGGGGAAAGATTGGCCTTAAAAGCAACTTGAAAGATAACATAATATAATTGAAAAAAATTTAGCTTCTTTAATAGTTAAGTTTTTCTTCCTTAGCAAGAAAAATTAATTATCTTTTAGTGTATACTTTTTGTCACTCCACTGGCCTCTCTAACTTTATAAATTACATCCTTTTCTTTTATTGTAGTGGAATTTATCATACCATGTTACTTGTATATTTATCATCTTTGATGTCTGATACTCTAAAATTCTCTACCACTTTTCTAATCATATTGTCTCTTGAATGTGAGGCCATCATGGACCTGTTTCCTGCCTTTGCATATAATGTTCATATTTAGTAAAAGTTATCATTGAAATGCAGTATTTATTTGTGACTAATCAAATCTGACTTCTTGAAAGAACAGGAAACTCAAAGTAGGAAGGCATATGGGATTATTTTTCTTATTGCTTCTGTCAAAGAGGAAAAGTGAATTTCATTTTACAAAATTCACTAAACTGAAATTTTCTTTTATAAAATTCATGATTGAGGTATTTGAATAGCTGTACTGTTCAACTAAGTGAATTTTCATGTCTTCTTGCATGTATGTTTTCCTAAATGTACTTCTTCACTATTACTTTTCCTCACTCTTCTTTTCCTCAGTCCAAAATAATTTACTGATTTAGAAAAGAGACCAACTTTCATAAAATATTAGGAGTCTAAGTAAATAGAATTAAATATTTTTTGAGGTAAAATGTTGGAAATGAAATTGAAATCATTGTTCCATTAAATAACTAATTTTTCTTTAGACTTTTATCTAATGTATTAAATTAAAAAAAATTTAGATGTCTTACTTGATACTTTGTGATTTGATTTCAATTGTTAATTCTTTATCAAAAACATTCTGGTGAATTTTGAAATATGATTTCATTAAATATTGGAGTCATTTTCCTCTATACAGGGCACACCCTCAATTTTATAATGAAAATCAATGGGAAAATAGAATTTTATATGCAGAAATTCATTTTCACATTTAAATTTATTTTTAAAATTTCTATTTCCATAGTATTGAGATTTCTAATATGGTAAACTTGGAAAGACTCTTTAAAATGATTTCATTGACCCAATAATAATAGGGTATTTGAATAGTGGCACTGAATTGTCCATGACAATTGACTTGCTTAAACATTGCCTTTGGTAGGACCCTGGCAAAGCATTCTCCATCTTTCTTCTCACCTGTCCTTATCTAGAGAGTCAAATTAAGGGTTTCAGTCTATGATCACCTATGAAAGAGGATTTTCTTTGTGTAAATCTAACTGGGCTATATTTTGTGTGGTCCTACCCATGATCTTGATCTAGAGGTATACTATAGCCACAATGAACTAGCTTTGTGAACTGATTTAAATGTTCAGTGCGAGTATTCATATTTTAGAAATCAGCTAAATACAAATCAGGACTTCATTTGTTTTGTTGATTGTATAGTCTTAAGAAAATGTAAATTACACAAATTAAACTTAAAAGTGGTGTTGGACACAGTTTTTCCCCAGAAAGATGAGGTTTAAATATTTACCAGAACAATGACTGCCTTAATGTAATTAGCATCATGATCTAAGCAACTATGTAATCCAAACTACTATAATAAAAAAATTAGATATTAGTAATGGCCTCAGGAGGATTCTTTTCAATAAGCATTGTAACCCACATCTTGGACAACAATTCCTAAGATTCTGACCTCGTAAATCAGATCATTTCTTCAAATTGTTAGTCTCATTCCTCTAGACAAAGTAATGTCTCCAAACTAAGAGCTATTTCTTTAGCTCCTTAATGACTAAATAATAATAATTATAATAAATAATAATCATTAATAATTATAATTAATATAATTAATAATTATTAATTAATACAATTAACAATCATAATGAATAATTATTAATAATTATAATTAACATAATTAACAATTATAATGAATAATTATTAATAATTATAATTAATATAATTAATAATTATTAATTACCTAACATCCTTTAGTACCTATAGAACAATTCTATCAAAAACAAAGGACAGCGGTCTATGGGTAACCTCATGCTCCTTGGGAGTGCTGCCCTGCCTCTATCCCTTGAATTGCAATCTGGAAAATTATCCTTTCATTTTTTTCTCTTACCCTTTCCTATCTTGACACTTACACAGACATATGCAGTGTGTTGTTAGCTTATACCTATAAGTACATGTTGCATTACAGGAAATATTTATCTTAAAAGAAAGTTCTGACATACTAAATGTCTGTTTGGAAGTGTCAATTTCACCATATGAGAGGTCTTCAAGAAGAGCACCTCTTGTCCTCCCATTTTGATTAACTTTCATAGATTGTAAATAAGGAAGAAATGGTTGGATTCATTAAAGAAGATATATACCTGGATTTGGGTCATCTTAGGTACCTTAAAATGTACTAGTTGGACTCCAAGTACTTTTCAATATTAATATTTTGGTTTCAAGAACTCTGTAGGTATGGCACATAATAAAGGGATAGGCTTTGTAATGTCTTACACTGCAGCTACAGGAAAATTATATAAGTAAACATAATAGACTTGTACTTATTCAGATGATGACTAAATATGTGTGACTTAGTATTTGTATTTTACTTGGTACCCACTTTTGATCATTTTTGTAGTTATCTCAAAGATCTTAAGACAGACTTTTATATTGTGTTGCGAATGAGGAAATTGAGACTCAGTAGCAAGTTACATTTTTGTTTGTTTTTTGATGCCAGGGAGGAGAAACAAAAGCAAAAAAAATTAGTCAGGCAATTAAAGATTTGGGATTTGGCTTGATGACACCATATTTTCATCTCTCTTCAGGATTTCATGTTATTATCTGGTGGATGTTGTCAATTAAATTGGTTCCTCCCTGTAAGTGCTATGAGACACAAAGACACTCTATGGAAATAGTTTTTTAGTCATCCAATGGGATATTTTCCAGGATAAACCTATCTCCATCCCTCTAAGTGATTAAAAACCTCTAAGTTACACTATTCCCTTATGTTTGCCCAAAGTGGACATTTGCTTGGCAAGAAGCAACTTACTATATATTACATAGAAATACACACTATATACATATACATATGTGTCTGTACATACATACATATATGCAGCACACAAATATGTATATACATATATGTGTGTGTATATATATATGTATATATATACATATATATATATATATGCATTGGATTTGTGTTTATGGGCCATGAGACGGTCTGTTTGACCAGTTCTTGTGGCAGCATCTCCAGATTATATTATGGATATCCTTTATATATAGTAGAGTCATTAAACATTTTATTTAATTCAACCAATATTTATTAGAACCTTAAGATAGACCAAAAACTTTTTCCCAAAGTAATTCTTCACTCCCTTGCCACATTTTCATTTAAGTAAATATATTACATCTTTCTACAGTTTTTATATGATGTGAAAAGAATTTTGGGGGGCATATTCATCATTTTGAAATATTGGGTAGATACTGTTCTATATGTTGGAAGTGATTATCTTGTAAGGAAGGGCAAATTTTTCTCTTCATAAGTTTTAAAGTGTATTTCTGGAATCAGCCTTTTATTCCAATCATGATTTTGTTTATTTTAAAATCACAGTTTATTGATGCCTTTTGTTTTTCTATCATAACCATCTGGGGAAAAATAAGCACATTCTTCTCTCTCTTCCAGATGGAAGAAAAATATTTCAACAAAACAATACAATGTAGTAAGAATATCTGAATATATGTGTATACAGTATAATATATGTGTACTTTTTAAGTATTTAGGTATTATATATATATATACACACATATACACATATATAAATACACATTCTATCCTCGTTGACCTCACTTTTTTGCCATGAGGAGGTAAGGACCATTTATTTTCTAGGACCTACCTAATCATCTTTGAAAAAATGAACAACTGATTGATCATGTATTGAAAAACAAAATGAGAAAGAAGATTAGTCTCTTCAGTACGACATGCAGACAAATTCTCTCTAGTAAGTAGTTTCCAATAGGTCATTTATCTCAGTTCTGTTTTTGGCATTTCAGCAGCTACAATAATGAACCTTTTGGAATAAAAAAAGGAATAAATTCTTGTCTGTGAATTCCTCCCTAACAATCTTCTCAAATTAACAGAGAATCTCTCAGATAGAGTCTGTTATGCTCATGGCCATTAAGTAACACAAATCATTCATAAGCAATCCATTTGCAGAATACCTGGGTACCGTGCTGGACCCTCTGTCCCATTCAGACCTCCAACTGGGGCTTTGCATTTGGGCTTATATTTCTCCCTGTAGGATATTTAAATGAATTTTTCTCTTATATGTACCCATGGAGTAGAGAAACAGCCTCAATGTTGTGTAGCACTGACTTTAGTTCCTATTCCTTGTTTCTCTTTAAGCCATGATGGGAAACATGCTTCACTTTATGTGACTACATGTTCATCCTCTCTTATTTCATTGAGTTCACAAGTCACTCTTCCTTTCTGTTTTTGTTTACTCATTTGGTTGTTTTAAGTGAATTTTCCCATTCTGCCAACCACCTTAAAATCCTTCCCTAGCATGAGATCAACATCTCAGGCTGGAATTTAAACCTCGGAAAAGGTAGTAAGTAAAGAATCTTTAATTTATGAAACTGAACAACTCGACTTATCCAAACATCTCTAGGGCTTTAATGGGGGATAGCTATAATTCTCTGAATTGTATTCCTTTCACAGTGATATTTTGTAATTCCATTCTATTACCCTTGCTTAACATTAATGAGATAAAAAGATCACATTATGGCGATTGATGTCCTCCACATTAAATGCACGTTTCCATGTACAAAGCCGTGGGCTAATTTAGAAAACATAGCATGTAACATAGACTCATGACCGTGGTCATCACTCAGCTCGGATCCGATCGCATTTTTTATCTATTCATTGGATTTAACAAGGCATGACAGAGAAGCAGAATACAAAGTATGGGCAGATTATTCTGTATCTCCCCTTTCGGCCACTTCTTGGCAAGCTCTGCAAGGAAACTGAGGCTTCATGTTGCCATGGCAATAAACCTCAAGGTCAAAGGGGCATATGGAAGGTCAGGCAATGACAAAGGAACATCTGAGAGGCCATCTGGATGAGTGACCTGACATAATTAGTCATTAATCCCACTCTTGGGGACAATAGTGTTAGCGGAGAATGTGTTTGGACTTTGATCGTGGGCAGGGGGATCTCATGGGGAAGAGGGAAGAAAGCTCCACTTGGTAACTAAGCAGATTACCCTGGCATGCTGTTAACTAAAGGCAAGGAGGCAGAAGAGGCCAGTGGGATCTGCATTTTCATATTAGACTCCACTTCCCCTTTAGTTACTGCAGGCCTCTCCAGAGCCATGTGGCTCTCGGATTAGCTTCTGGGTAGCATTTTTTACAGTTTACAATGGAAAGAGAGCAAGAGTCCCCAAATACTTTGCTTAAAATTCTCAGGCAACAGATGGGAAGATAGCTGCAGAGCCAAAGGCATTAGCCAGCTTGGTTTACAGGTGTCAATATTTACTAAGCATAGTTTGCCAGGGTGCCTTTTGGGAAAAAGTGGAGCGAATGGTTAATCAGTAAAACAATGGCAATCAGCCTGTTGTCTGTTTAGAAGAAGAATGGTTAGAATTATAAGATGGCTGAATGTATGGGAAGATCTACTCATCAGCATCTGTCTTTCTCTTCTTTTCATGTTTATTAGTCCGGCCCCAGCTTTGATCAGACGTAGCTCAGGCTCTTCTACTATTTGAAGAGCTGGTGATGTTTTAAGATTGGCTGTCTGCATTTTTGCAGCATGTGAACATGATGGCAAGGGTTTATAAATGAGTGTATTTCTGTGACCGCTGAAATCACTTTTTCCCCTATTGAGGACTGATGATGCTCACTATGTAAAGAATGGTAGCCAGATGAGGTCATAAATGTAATGGGCTAAAGATAAAGTTCTTTATTAGAGCAATATTTTGAATAGTGAAATATAAAAGCCATTATGCACTTCTTCCTTTTCAAATCAGGACCTAATTAGCTGTTTGGGTGGGATTTTCTTTTCTTTTCTAATAAATGTGCACACACAATGTATAGAGAGGCAGTGTGGTATAATGGCTAGAGAGCTAGCCTCAAAACCAGGAACATCTTGGTTCAAGTTCTATCTCTGACATATATTAGTTGTGGACCCTGGACAAGTCACTTAAAACTTTTCATCCTACTATGTCTATGCTTTTTATAGATTTGAAAAAAATGCATTGTCAATATGGCTTGGTCCTTTGAGCTATTCATAAATTCCAGTGCCTCAGGCAACTCTCTAAGATGGAGTTGTAAAGAAAGCGTTGCTTTGCAAAAGGCCATTGCTTCCCCTAGTAGTTCCCTATACTAATGAAATCATAGGTATAGTATCTACCTATCATCTATCTATCTATATTATGTGTGTGTGTGTGTATATGTGTAAGTGAGGTAATATGGTGTAATGCAATGGATACTGTAATTAGAGCTAGAAACCCTAGGCAGGAATTATAGCTCACTCACTTCATCTCTGTGACCTTGTAAAAGTAATTTATTCTCTCTGAACCTCAATTCGCACATCTCTAAATTGTGCATAACAGTAATACTTACAGTACTTATTTGAGAGGATTGGTATGAGAAAAGTCTTTTCTAGATCATAATTATGTAGCTGGTAGCAGTGACTATGCACAGCCTATATATATATATATATGTGTGTGTGTATGTATATGTTTATATACATATGATACATATACATAAATACAGTTTTAAAAAATAAATGTTTATGTATAACTCTTTCATATATAATTTATATATATATTTCTAATCCTCTACTGTGATTCTAAATTATCAAAAAGCCTAAAAGAAGCCTTCCAGTACTTTGAATAGAAATTCTATGAGGATTCACAGAAGGACATGAGCAAGAATTGTAGATTAATTGTGATATGCTCTGACAGAGAGTATCTGAATTAAAGAGATCATAGAACAACCAAAATATCGATTACAAGCTATATTAGACAGAGGGAGGAAAAGGAGGCCGTTCTAGAAGCATGTCCCTCTTCTCATGTGAAAATTTTACAAAACACATATTAAAAACTGGGAATGATAAAGAAAGTCAGATTAGTTCTGAACACCAGCCTGTCATGGTTTATCAGCACCATCTACTTCTTGAGGCTTCTTGAGGTGACTGGGAAGACTAGATGCCAGTCTTAGAGTAGAGAAGTGAAAAAACTAATAGAACTTCCCTCTTTTTATTCTCCATGTCTCCTTTCTACCCTCTCTTCCTCCTTTTTTTTAAAGAAAGTACTTTATCCAGAAGTCTCTCATTATAATAAGAGGAAACGTAACTAGAACTTGAACCAGTTGTGGCTACCTTGGGAGTTCCAAGATTGGAAACTGTGGAAAGAATCTTTGTTGAGTTGATTCCCAGATCTGAATCCATTAGAATAAAATGTGAAGAAGAATCATGGGTTAGATTTGGAGAAGTTTGAGCAGTCCTTCTGAAAGCAGAGTTTATTACGACTGCAACTTTGGAGGATGGAGTAGGTGAGATAGAGGTTAGTTCTATGCATAGTCCCTTCTCCTTCTCTCCCAGTCTTCTATCTGAGCCAGATCATTCATGCAGTAGACTGAAGGATGCCTATATCTTTAGCTCTCAAGTTGATCCTGGAGTGTTCCCATTTTTATTTTCTGGGTCTGTTAGGTAGCCTAAGTGCTCTTTTTCCTGGATTGTGATGGAAGGCCTGTGGGCAAGGGAATGTTAGTCACCTTCTTGAGGGGAGATCACAAGTTGATGGATCAGGTAGGGAGGACTCAAAAGTGGGAAAGCTCCTTTTCTATGTAGTAATGTTAATATCACACAAGTAAACAGTTATTAACTGATTACTGTATGCCAAACACTGTGCTAAGCACGGGGATATAAATAAGAAAAAGATATACAGGTCAAATTGGGAGCATGATGATGGTGGAGTAAGAACCAAGCTGTGTAGCTGGTGGGAAATGAAGACCTGACTGGGCTTCTACTTCTCTTCAAAGGGAGGTTTTGCAAGCATAATGCAATTATTATTACTGTTATAACTGCCTTTTTCAGTGCTTTAAAGTTTGCAAAGTTCTGTACTACCTAGTCTCATTTGATTCTGCAACAAATCTGTGTGGTAAATTTCATAGGTGTAATTATCTCTTTTCTATAAATGGAGCTCAGATTGCATACAGGATTTTCCAGTGGTCACACAGTCAGTCAATTGTCAGAGGCAAGATTTGAACTAAGGTTTCCTGACTCCAAGTCCAGCACTTGATCCACTACACTCCTGCTATTTGGTTTCTATATAGTAACTTTAAAAGACTTCAGAGTTCATGTATTCAATCAGTCAGAATTTATTAAGCAACTACTAGGGGCTAGGTACTCCAGGCAAATAGTTTCAGGAGACACAAAGATAAAAGCTAAAGATTTCCCTCATTTAAACAGGGGAGACTATATATAGGCATGTACATGATACATACAAAGTAGATTCAAGGTACCTTTAGCAGGGAAGGTATAAGCATTTGGGGGAATCAGGAAAGACCTCATGAAGAAAATGGCATTTGAGATGAGTCTTGAAGGAAACCAGGGATCCTAAGAGACAGAGAGTGAGGAAGGAGAACATTGCAGGCATAGGAGACAATCAACCTGAAGGCAAAGAGATGGGAAATGTGAAGTGGGTCATTATTGTTGCATCGTAACGTATGTGGAAGGAAGCAATTCATAAGAAGAGTGGAAAGATAGGAAAGGGCCATGATGTAAAGAACTTTAAATATCAAACAATGAGTTATTATTCCATCCTAGCAGGAAGAAGGAGCTATAAGGGGGTGATTTGGTCAGATCTATGCTAACGTTGTGAACCTGGGTGACTGGAAGGATTATGGTGCTCTTGGCGGTAATAAGTTCAGGAAAGGGGTAGGTTGTACGGGTGAAAGTTAATGAATTCTGTTTTGGGCACGTTGAGTTTAGGTTCTACAATCCAGTTCTACAGTTGGATATCCAACTTGAAAAGGCCAATAATAGTTCATGAAGCAATATTAGAACTCTGAAGATAAGCTTATATTTAGATCTGGTAACTGTCTGCCTAGAAATGGGAATTTAATTTATCACACGCAATTCATAGATATATTCACATTTATGTATGTGCATACATATTTACTTTCCAAACATTTAGATGCAAACCTTTGTACCATATATCCTTTTAGACCAGAATTCTAATTCTTGCTGCAGGGATAGCTTTTAGAGATTGTGACTGAAGTGAGATAATGTATAAAGTGCTTTGTAAGCCTTAAATGATTATATAAATACTTATTATTTTTATCATGAGGATGTGAATTAAATGTCTGCCTCACCATATTTTCCTTCAACCTCTCCTAATACCTTCAGTATATGAGATAAAACAGAATTTTTGAGTTGCAATAGCACTTTGCAGAAGTCTATTCCAACTTTCATTTTCCAGTGAGGACACTGAGGTCCACAGGATCTAAGTGGATGGCCTAAAGTTGCCTTCTGAAACTGTGGAATTCTACAGATAATTGTTTGAAATCTGAACACATGTCGTCTTCAGGCCTAATAGAATGTGGATACCAGTGGCATAAAGCCCATTGACAAAAGTTTAGAGGCCAAACCTAAACCTCATTGGAACCAGAGATAGTCAGCTATCACTTAACCTTTCTATTTGAAATGGTCACATGGTTTGCTTCTGTTCTCTGTCAGGAGGGTGAGCTTTTAATACGCATCTTGAAAGCATTAAAGGTAGATTCAGGTGTATTTTTATACTTACCAATGATATTAAACAGCTGCACATATCGACTAACATTTGATGCCATGTACATGTTATTCTAAGTTTCAAGCTGGTATCAAACAAATTGAAATATAGTAATAACTGACATTGACATAGTACTTTAAATTTTGCAAAGCACTTTTACATGTTTTAATTTAATTCAATTCACATAGCATTTTTAAGTGCTATACTAGTTCCTGGGGATGCAAAGACAAAAATGAAACATTCTCTGCCCTCAAGGAGCTTATAATTTACATGTATTGTGGGGAAACAAGCTATACAAAAATAGTTAAGTAAATAAATAAATTGTATATGTATGTGCATAGTATTATAGATCAGAAATCTACCACATACTTACTGTCATTCTTCAGTCTGCTACTAGACTCATTTCATATTCAATCTCATTGTTTTAAACTCTAAAATAATCCAAGGTTGCTCTTTAGATATTTTTCTTCATAATTAATATGGTGGAAATCTTTTTTATTTTTTAATCAATTGACTTGAACTTCTACCCTAGTTTATTCAATATTATTTTTTGAACAAATTGGAGACACCTTCTTTCCCTTCAATAATGACTTCTATCCCTTTATACATGGTGTCTCAAAAGTGTTGGTGCAATTAAAAGCTCTATTTGTTTAAACATACTTAATTCTTATATTCTTAATTTCTTATATTGAATAAATATTAAAATTACCAAATATATAAATTAATATGAATTCAGTAATAAAATAGATGCAAATAATTATGTTATCTTGTCTTTGAGAATTGTTACAGTCAGTGTCATCTCAAGCACTCTGCAACATCAGAAAGCTTTTTTTACTCCTCAAAATACAATTACCCCATTCAAATCAATCCAGATATTGATTAAAGTCTTATAAGAATCTCTTTATGTCTTTTCTCAGACTAAGAATTAAATTCACTATCCCAGGAAAAACATTTTGAGTCCTCTCTTTAGTCCTCATACAAAACAATCATTAAATTGTTAGTAAGCACATAATATGTGCTGTGTTAAACCCTGGATATAGAAAAAGAGGCAAAAGATAGTCCTTGCCCTTCAGTATTTTACAATCTAATGGGGAAAAAAAACCATGTGTGTGAGTGTGTAAAACAAACTATATACAAGATAAATTTTGATGTTCAGTCATTTTTTTTTTAAAAAGTTGTGTCTAACTCTTTGTGACTTTATTTGGTTCTTTTAACAGAGATACTGGAATGGTTTGCCATTTCCTTATCCAGCTCACTTTACAAATGAGGAACTGAAGCAAGCAGGATTTAGCAACTTGCCCAAGGTCACAGAACATAGTAGTGTCTTAAACTAGATTCGAACTTAGGAAGATGAGTCTTGCTGACATCAGACTGGCACTCTCTCCACTGTGCTGCCTAGCTGCCTCTATATAAAGGATAAATAGAAAAAAATGAACAGAGAAGAGGTACTAGAATGTGAAATTGTCCATGGCCACATAGCAAGGATCTGAGGCAGGATTCAAATTGCAGTCTCACCCAACTCTAGATTTAGGAGTCTTATCGTGATTTTTCCCATCTTTGTAACAACATAAAACTATTCCCTTACATATAGGATTAAATTACGCAGATCACAGGTACATAGGATTTCTGCTCATTATTTTTTTTCTTTTTAATTTACTTGGACCAGAAAATGACTCTAAAAGCTTTTTCTGTAGTCCAACATGTTAATTCAAATAAGCAATTCATCCAGGCAAATAATTATGCAGAATTTCTGAAGTCGCTAAGAGCAAAAGAAACAAGATTAACATACAGTATGCCCCTAGAATGTCTCAACTTATTTATTTTGGATCTTAATAACTTTTATTTACCTAATGTACATGCCTGATGATTTTTACAAAGGGTTTTATGCATGTCATTTGGGAATTGATAGTGCTACCACCATTTTACTCAACTTGTTAAATTCTCATTGACCCCATCGACACATATCAGTTCCGGTGACTACCACCTTCTTTGGTTCCACATACCACAGGGTTAAGAAAACACAAGCATATGCCTTATGCAAGCATTCCTCAGGAGACAGAATTGATCTTTGCTTTTTGGGTTGGGTCATTCTGGTGCACATATACCTAATAACTTCACCTACTGAATAGATGGAAAGTTGGGAATCATTCAATCACACTCTGGACCTCAGTTTCTTCATCTGTAAAATGGAGGTAATAAAACTTGTAATCCCTAACTCACATGCCTTTTGTAAAAACCAAATGACATAACATATGTCAACTTTGTAACCATAAAGTCCTACATATATAAGCTGTTACTACTTTTATTGTTATTATTAGGATTAATTGAGCCAGAACTACCTGACATCACTCTATTAAACAAAGGAAGTTTTCCCTATTGCACTCTTAAATAGGCACTGTCAAACCTGATATCTTTTTTTATTCAGAGGAGGTTGTGAATGATTTCACAGAGTTTAATACACATATCCTGAATTGTCTTGTAGCAGTTATAATTAATGTCTTTTTCCATCTCCATCTTGTGTTTTCTCTTTACATACTTAGAGATATAGAGTCATAGAATCTCAGGTGTGGAGGAGACTTTAGACAGTGAGGTAGTTCCACCCCCTAATCTATTTGAAATCTCCCTCTCTAATGTCACTAAGAAGTGATCATCTATTCTTCACTTAAACAACTTACTAATGTGGAACTCACCATACTACAAACCATCCAATTCTATTTTGGGAAGACTTTAAGTGGTGGGACTTTTTTCCTTCTATTGAAGCAAAATTCAAGTCCCTGTGGCTTCTATCCTTTGGTTCTGTTTTTGCCTTCTGGAATCCCAAAGCCTAAGCCTAATTTCTCTTCAATTAATAGCCCTTCAAATATTTGAAGACAATTTTCATGCTTAGTTTTAAGCCTCATTTTCTCTTATTCTAGATAAGCTTTTACATTTTTAGCAGTTTCCGGTATGGAGCAGTTTCATTTCATGGTCCCTCACCAGCCTAACCACCTTTCTCTGGAAGGGTTCTGATTTGTCATTTCTCTTTTTTCAAATGGAACCTTCATAACTCAACACAATGTTCTAAATATAATCTGACCATTGCAAAGGACAGCGGGATTGCCACCTCCCTTGTTCCAGACATTATGTTTGTCTTAAGGCAGACCAAGAGCTCATTAATTTTTTGGATGGCCAAAACTCATGTTGGGCATGTAGATGGTGCACTGGGCCCAGAGTCTGGAAGACTCATCTTCCTGAGTTCAGACCTGGGCTCGGAGACTTACTAGATGTGTGACCCTGGGCAAGTCACTTAATCTTACTTGCTTCAGTTTCCCATCTATAAAATAAGCTGGAGAATGAAAGGGCAAACCACTCCTATATCTTTGCAAGAGAACTCCAAATAAGGTCATGAGGAGTTGGACGTGACTGAAAAATCACTGATCAACTGAAAAACTCATGTTGAGTTTACAAAACCACATTCTGTAGAGTCTTTTAAGTTCTGCAGAAGGCAAAACAATAGATTGAGAAGCAGATGATACCAGCAACTCTGACTTCCCACAATGTTATGAATTTCCAGGTTTCCATGGAGTGAAAGAAGGTTTTTCCAAGATATTATTTATGAAACTTTACCTCTTTAGACTTCCTTACCTCAGGATCAGGCAACCATGGGAGTATCCTGTCTGTTAGCATAGATCACACTTAGGGCTTCCCACTGCCTTATGGGAACATTATCCTAATAGTAGGTACTTAATCAACATATGTATTGATTGAGAGGAGGACTATGTGTGCAAATTTTGGCATACGCAGTCAGATAATCACTATTTCAGTCAGTTCGACTTTTTTTGCTTTGTTGCAGAGGATTCTATGGCATAGAAGATCTATCTCTAGAAGTGACTGTGTGCTAAAATTAAAAGTAAAAAGCATTAGTAAAACTTTAAAAAAACACTCAGATGGATCTGTGATTTCATCAATGTAGATATCTCACCCAACAACGTAGATTATAACCAATCTGTGACTATTCATCTTGTGGAACTCTTGTTCCTCTCCTTCCTTAACTTCTCCAGAAGGAGTCTGACATATGTTGGAGGCTTTCCTTGTTTTCTCATTCAATTCAATAATTCAATTCAATGAACATAATTGCTTAATTACCTGCTATGTACCAGGCATTGTGCTGAGCTCTGGGGATACAAATACGAAAAAGAAAAGCAGTCTGTGCTCTCAAGAAGCTTACAACCTCATAGAGGGAAACAACACACAAGAAGATGCTGAAAAGGGAGGGACATCAGAGAGTAGCCAGCATGGGGGTACGATGTACTGTGAAATAGAAAACTAGAAGAGATGTAGATGGAAGGTGGGGAATTACCTGGAAAGTTCAGATTGTAGACTTCTATAAAGGAAGGTTTTGGGAGGTGTTTAGAGCTGTATCCTCCAGCCCTCCAGAGGGGTGGCAAATGAAGGAGTTGAGAGGGTATTGAGTATCAAAAAACTGAGTTGATGCCTTATTGAATTGGGAGAGTACCAGTTGAGTACCTGGGCTGCCCATCTGCCCTTCTTGATATGTGAACAGGCTTTGTTCTTTTTCTATTATACAATTCACTCGGCATTTTTACTACTGTTCTTTGGAATTCCTTACTGAATATGTCACAGTCTGCTTACATCTACATGAACCTTTCCCTTGACTTCTGTATGATAAAAATTTTAAATTCTAAAATCATAGCTGTACTCTTCATCTCACTACCATGCAGCAATACTTGTAGAATTTTAGTATTAAAAAAACAATTTTTGCTTTCATCAGGAGCTTGTACACAATATAGGAGCTCTATAATTTCCTCAAGGTAATCCAGTCCATCTTCTTACTACTACTCAAATTTGAGACCAACTTTGTCAACTCTACTGTTGAACCCAGATACACATACTGATGGGCAAGATCACTACACACACACATACACACACACATACACACTCACACAAACTCACACATACACATATGCACATATATGTGAAATATATGTACACAAAAATAAAATGTACTTGATATTGCTTGGCATCTACAGGTTTTACAATAAAACTCTTTAGATTTATTTTCTCCCTAACTCCTTTTTTATGAGACTATATTGCCCATATTCCTTTGTCATTCTCTCTGTTTTACAAATGATATTGTACCCTAAATAGGTGTTGATCTTTGCTTCCATGACTAGCTACTTTACAAAGAGATTTGATAAGTGTGAACTGATGTAATTTCTATGTTCTTTAGCTTATTCTTGGAAACAATAATTTTGCATTGGCAAAAATTTCCTTAAAATGGTCTTAGTCAATACCTTAACATTTTTGTACATTTTTAATTTTCCAAGTCAATACTTGTTTAAATAGGTTGGGTCTGAGTAGTTGTGATTGAACACACTTTTTCCTTCTTATCATTACACTTTCTTCTAAATTGTCATTTACTTTTACTTCATCCTAAGTTGTTTATGATCTGGCTGCATACAGATAAATTGATTTTAGTAGCTTTTTATGGCCCTACCCCTTTTATCCTCTAACTTTGAAATTGTTTAATATCACATGGCATATGTTGATTTAATTTGGATGATCTTGTAAAATACATCACAGAATTTCTCAACTTCATCCTCTACAGTGGATGTTGTTCCATATGAAGAACCAGAGGGAGCATAATGTATTGGAAAACGTCTTGGACTTGATCAAAGGGCTCAGCTTATTAATAGTGGATTTGCCATTTCTTCCATGCAACCTTGGGCAAGTTGTTTAACATTTCCACATCTCAATTTCCTTATCTATGAAATGCAGGGGTTATACCAGGTGATAATTAAAGGCTTTTCCAGTTCTAAACCCATAGTATGATCCTAAAAGTAGTCAATTCATATTTTTTCTTGAGTACTCTAAAATAATTGCATAGAGACAGGGACTACACCTATGATTTAATTTGTATAGGGAATTCCCAAATGAGAAAAATTTCATTTATTAGTGAATGTTGGCACCATCTTTGAAACCTGAGTTTCACAGTTGTTTAAAGCAGATGAAGAAATTGAAATCCATGTAGCTTAAATAACTTGCTTAAGATCATGTAGGAATTCAGTGTCCTTGCTAAGCAAATTCTGACTCTGTCTAGCCCAATCATTCAAGTTTTGTATGACACAAAAAGACACTCATGTACTATCTAAGATGACAAAAACAAATTTACTTAATAATAACAACATGTAAAGAATATCCAGCAAGAACAGAGCATTAGTCTATCTGGGTAAAGCATTCCTGACTTTATCAGAAATAGGCTGACTCTTCATCTGCTGGCTACTTCTATGAAACAATAAGGCATAAGAAGAGAACTCCTGTTCTGTGACAATATAATCTAGCAAGACAACTTGTATTTTTAAAATCTTTAATGAATTGGAACTACTTTTTTGCATGCATGGAATTTTTTTTTTTTAATAAATAGCTTACCTTTACACATTGTTTTGAAATTTAATTTAGGGAATTTTTACAGTTTGGAATAACCCACTTTTTAAATCTAAAATCCCCTCATGTGAAAAATGAGTATGACTCAACCATCCTGTAACTTTTCGTTTATTAAGAAGCAAGAGAACAAGCATTTATTAAGCACTTTACAAATAGGAACTCATTTGATCTTCACAACAAGCCTCAGAGGTAGGCATTATTATTATCCACATTTTACAATTGAGGAAACTGAGGCTGAGTGACTTTCCCCTTGAGGCTGAGATACACCCATTTAATGAATGGGCCTCTTTAAGTAGTTGCTCAAGGAATAGCCCCTTTAAAAAAAATCACACAAGGAAGGGAAGACCCTCAGGGTTCCTGGGTAAAAGAAAAAGAGTTACTATTTAGTATTAACATTCACTCTGTGTGAAGAGGGCAGAAATCCGTTGTCCAATCTATGAGCTCCATAGTGAATAGTGCTAAATTTAGGTAAACTTCAGTCTCGAGCTTAGGGCCTGTATAAGAAAGTTAAAGGAACAGTTATTGAAGACTGCCATAATGATAAGAAATGCAGATGCATACTATGATACCCCCTTAGCGGTTTCCCGGAATATAATATTGAAGATTGTTCCTCTTGTTTATAAGCACCTAAGTTTCCACTCTAATAATTAGGGAAATAGGGCATGCTTTTTCAGAAGTGCTGGACAAGATTTCACAGTTAAGTAACTGAGAGACTGTACAAAAGATAAATTTCCTCAAGAGACAAAATAGCCAGTGGATTCAAAGTCAGAATAGACTGACAAGGAAAGAATTGTGTATTGCTCTATTGAGAACAGGGGTAGGTTTTGGAAGCATAGATGGTATTCCAGCTCATGAACTATACAAAATGTACCAAGAAAAGGGGCTTGATACTAGACAGAATAGAAAATTAAGAACTGCCTTTACAGATCCTCTTGAACCCTTGTATCTAAGTTTGTCACACCTTCAGGGAGAATGGAAAATTGGCCAAGTTCCAGCTCAGATTAAAGAAATACAAAGACCCCATATCAATTTGACCATATTTTGGGAAAATAGATCAAATCCTGCAACTAGGGCATTAATAGATACTGTGGCAGAAGCTTCCTTTATATATGGAAACCCTGATAAGTGTAAACATGGAACTTCTGTCACCATCACAGGACTGGGAGGGGCAAGAAAAGTCAAACTAACGATGAAAATTGCACAATTACCTAAGAAAGAATATACTATGGTAATTTTACCCATTATTGAATACATTGTTGGAATAAATATATTGACTTTAAATTTACCGGAGGGGAGGCACCATTTTGCAGAAAGGGAGGTAGGAATTATTACAGTTTTAGTGAGCAAAATAAAAATGAACCCAATCACATTATCTGAACCTTCTGAAGTAGTTACTTTAAAGCATTAACAGGTGCCAGGTAGACAAGATAAAATTACCAATACTATAAAGGAGTGTGTTGAGGCAGGAGTGTTTGTTTCTACAGTCACTCGGAATAATCCTGTCTTGCCAGAACAAAAGTCAGATGGGACATGGAGGATGACAGTAGATTATAGACAGTTGAATAAGGTGTCTCTTCCCTTGATACCGTTTCCTTAATAAAAAAATTGCAGAAATATGATGGGACTTGATATGCAATTATCAATTCAGTCAATGTTTTCTTTATTACCCCAACAGACTCTAAAAAATGGAACCAATTTGCTTTCATTTGGCAGGGCTGACAATATACTTTTACATAATTGTCGCAGGGATATCTGCATAGCCTCACAATTTGTCATAGGATTGTGGCTGAACATTTATATGAATTAGAGTTACCTAGTGTACAGTTTACCCACTACATAGGTGATATTATGATACAGGGAAAAAATGTAAAAGAAATGGAGAAAAGTTTGACTTTTAATTGAGCATATGAAAAGCATAAGGTGGGAGATTAGTCCTGCAACGATTCAGGGGCCGGCTTAAACCATCAATTTTTTGTGTATACAATGGAATAAGGGACTGAGAGAGATTTTCCCACAAGCCCAACAAGAGATTCAGGATTTCTCTATCCCCACCCATAATAAAGAGGCCCAAAAGTTTTATAGAATTGTTTGGATATTGGTGCCATCACGTACCATATGTAAGACAAATTCTGAAACCCTTATATAAAATTACTAGGAAAAAAAATGTGAATTTGATTGAGGAGAGTAAAGTTTTTGAAGAAGCAAAGGATGCTATACAATTGGTCCTAGATTTATGGCCTATGCAAAGTGGCCTGATAGAATTACATGTGACTACATGTCCAGAAAGAATATGCCCACAGGAGTTTATGGCAAAAACGACAAAGCTGAAATGTACCCTTAGGATTTTGGTCTACGAAACTCCCTTCATCTGGAGCTCAATATACCCCTTTTGAAAAGCAGTTGTTAGCTGCATGTTAGATTTTGGTAGAGACTAAACTGAATTTGGGCTATGGGGTAATATTAAGGCCTGGAATCCTGATTATCACCTGGGTAATGAGTACCCCAGTTTCTCACAAAACTGGATATGTACAAGAGGCTAGCATAATTAAATGGAAATGGTGTATTGAAAGTAGATCTAAAACAGGAAAAAGTAGAGTTTTTGCTTTACATGAATCTCTAGCAAAATAGATACTGAGGGAAATGATAAAGCAACAGTTGGTATAGTCCTTGGTAAAATGGAATGAGGGTTATGATGGATTAGCTGAAGAACAAAAGAGACATTCATGGTTTACTGATAGGACCACCAAAATATCTGGGCCACAAAAGACCTCGAAAAACTGATAGCCTATAATCCATGTACTAGGCAGACTTTGGAAAGTACTGTGACAGGTGGAAGTAATCAATATACTGAACTTATGACAGTAAATCAAGCTATAAAAACTGAACAAGGAGGACAGTGTCATATATTCTTCGATCCATGGGTGGTAGCTAATGGGTTAGCTACATGAATGCCCATGTATAAGAATCAAAATTGGGAAAATCATGGCAAACATGTCTTGGGCAAAGAATTATGGGAAGATATGTGGGACATGTCTTTGGTTACTAATTTGTCAGTTTCTCACGTAGATGCTCCTGTGATCCTCACCATGCAGAATGTGACTATAATGCAAATGCTGATCAACTGGCAAAGATTGCTACTCAACATATTGTCCCTACTCTGATACCAACTGATGATCTTGTATTAGCAAAATGGGTCCATCAAATGATTGGCAATTTAGAAGTCTAGGCCACACACCAAGGAGCACCAGACTGAGGTAGTAGTATCTCTCATTCATTGTTAAAACAAGTAGCAGAAGAATGTTATATATGTTAGTTGGAAAAGGAAGGGACTGTTCCTCGGGTGGTAACTGGAGAGAAAGCAAGGGGAGAAGTACCAGCCCAAATTTGGCAAATAGATTATATTGGACTCCTACCCCAAGATAAAGGATACAAATTTATATGTACTTGTGTTGACACCTATCCAGGTGTAGTAGTGGCTTATCCCTATAAGAATGTGACCCAGAATAGCACCTGTAAAACTCTAAATATCTTAAATTTATATTGTGGAACCCCAATGCAGATTCAGAGTGACAATGGGTCACATTTCAAAGGTAATGAAGTGAGGAGATATTGTATATCAAACAATATGGAATGTCTTTATCATATTCCATATTATCCACAAGTGTCTGCGTTAATTAAAAGAATGAATGGATTATTGAAAGAACAGTTAAGGAAGTTAAATTCTAATAATTCTTATCAACACTGGAAAGATAATTTGTTCACTGCTTTATATAATTTGAATAATAGAACATTGGGAGAAAGTACAATTCTAGCCAGAGTGATGACCTCAAATCTGCAAATTAGAAAACAACAAAGACACAAAGATCCCAAGTATTTAGTATTGTACTGTGAGGCCAGATGTCCCAGCATTGTATCCAGGAACACTTGGTTTGGCAGGATATGATTTACATTGTTTAGAGGACTTTTGATTGGATAGAAAAGAAATAAGAAAATCTCTATTGGAATATATATGAGAATCCCTAAAAATCATTTTGGGCAGATATTACCTAAACTAAGATTAGCATCTCAAGCAATATATGTTTTGGCTAGAGTAATAGATTCTAATTATCAAGGAGAAATTATTGTGACATTCCAAAATTTAGGTGAAGAACCCGTATAATTTTGTAAAAATGATAGGATAATTCAAGTGATTATTATTCCTTGCGAAACAATACCCTTTGTGAAAACTGACCCTCCTTCTGAAATAACTGGCAGAGAAACTGAAGGGTTCAGTTCTACTGATAGAATAAAATAGGGAGCTAAAGTATGGGTAAAAATGAAAGCCAGGCAATGTTTCAAAGGCTGCAAAAATTATAGCATATGGGAAAGATAATACCATAACTGCTGTTTTTTCAGGAGAAGATGATTACAAATTGTACCCTTAATTCATAAATTCTACTGTGAATGAGTCTATGATGGTGGGTTCAAAGAATCCAGAAGCACAGCTCACCTTACTTTCTTTGCTTCTGGTTATTGTCTCCCTATTTCTTTTTGGCTTTTTGTCTGTTAAACTTGTTTGCTAGATTTGTTTCTTGCAGGCTTAGTACCCTCCATTTGCAGACGCCTGATCACTTAAGCCCAATATCACCACAACTGTGATGTGATGTGTCACCCCTGGACCTGGCATTGACCAAGCTCCAGATGCCAGCGAAAGAACTGACCTCTTAAATGGGACCTCTTTGTATTAGGGACAACTCTTTGTCCAATTTCTGCAGGAAATAGCTATAGAAGAAGAGATCTCCCCTTACCCCAAGATTTTAGGCCCCATTTCTTTGAGGAGACAATGATGGGGTGACTGTGCTCAAGTTCCATCCTAAGATATTATTTTTTGTGTGATCCTTGTTATAATGTTGTAAACATCTGTTGACACCAGTTGCCTAAGATATTGTTTTATGTACTTATTTTCTGTTATCTCTGTTACTGTTCTATTAATACCAGTTACCCCACTGACCTATGTAATGAATACAAAACTCTTGGGGCTGAATGTAATGGTGATTTAAGTGGGAAGATCTTTCCCATTCATTAATAGGCCATGTAACCTGCTTAAATCACATAGAAACCTAAGTCACATGTGGTGGGAGGAGCTTACTGAACAGGTCGAACAGGAAGGGTGGAGCAGAACCAAGAGGAAGTGAGAGTGGTTAGAGTGGAGGAGAGAGGACGAAGGCAGTAGGCACAGCTCTTGTGAGTGTTTGCTTGTGAAGACCCTGGCAGACAGGGAAGGGGAATGACTTTGTCCCCTCCAACACTAATGTGTGTTGACTTCTTGGTTACTGTGACAGATTTGGCTTTCTGGTATTGAGATCTAGCTTTCTGGTATCTGAATAAATGTTTTTCTTCTTCCTTCTATATGGAGAGTCTGTTATAGTTTGTGATTCAGAACTATGCCAGCATATTCATAGTTGTCCTCAGTGCTGTGAATAATGCTTTGATGATGCAAGGAGGCAGCTAATTAAATTGTTCAAGGTCTTTCTTCATGATCCAACTTCATAGTGGGTGGTGATGATGTATCCTATGAATCCAGGGAAGGTTCATCAGGCAGGAAAATGTGGAGTCCAGTCCGGAGTCAGGAGGTTGTAGTTTCAAAGTGGGCAAGCTGAAGAAGTGAGAAGATAGAGTTCATCTGGGCCATAGCCTCTAGAGTTCTGGAAAAGTTCTGGTAAAGTACAAATTTGATTAAAATATGGAATAATAAATTGTGAAGATAAATGAGTTAGCATGTAAATTGCTTTGCAAAACTTAAAGTGCTAAAAATTCTAGTTATTACTATTTTTTTAGATTAAGTTCCCTTCTAGCTCTAAATCTAGGATTTTAGATAAAGATTTACTTTAGATTTTGACTTTTGGTGACTGTTGAGACAACTTTGCATTTATTCTTCTCTCCAGAGTCTTTGGGCTTGCTTTCCAGGTTCCAGAAAGGAGTTGAGAGTGCAACAGAGAAGTCATGTGTTGAACTCTGTCTAGGGCAACCTCATACCTAACCATGTTAAGAATTAAACTATTCTCCACATCCTGGTCATTAGGTCATAAATAAGGGAATGAAACTAGGGCATTTCGAGGTTGGATCCAAACATACATATTTCCAGGGCAGGCAGTTCTGAAGGGTACATATTGTTTCCATTCAAGGTAGCAATGCTAGTACTTTTAAATACAGCAACATTTTCATTGGTGTATTGAATGTTTTCCTCCTGTCCCCCTTTTGGTTAATGCAAATGTGCCTTTAGATTCTACTTATTTTTGGTAAAAACAGATCATTCTGCTTCAAAGCAACAAGGTTTAGTAAAAAAAAAAAACAACCTTACAAGGCATTTTGGACATCAAATGGGTCTTACAAATGATTAGTTAACTGTAAATGAACCAGGAACATGTGGCTTAAATTTTCCTCAAAATGTCTATTGGTTTAATATTCTTGTGGAGAAGCTGTTAGGGTGTTCCAGGATGTTCTCTGTCACTTGTTGAATTCTCCAAAGAGAAGTGTGCTTCAGGAACCAGGGAACAAATTCAAAACTTAAGCTATGTCCCCATGACTTTCTCAGACTACTTTGGGGACAAGTCTCCCAACATTTGCAAGCAGGGACAGCCAGGATGTTTTCAATGGACAAACATGCTCAGTAATTGAAGGTGTCATCAGAAAGTTGTCTGGAAGTCCTATATTCTGTCATGGCCTGGGGAACATTTTAGTCCTAGTATTTACTTAGTGTCTTGTGAAAAGCGCCAAAACAGTGATCAGCTTGACTTTCCCTTCCATTTCTTTGTATGTCTCATTATTCATGGACAATAGCTGTCAGTGGTTTATACGTAACAGAGGAAAGTGAAAGAGTGGCTGTCTCTGAATAAGTATAAGCATCCCTGGACCTGAAAAAAGTGCGTAAACTGGTACAGACTTCGAGGTTCAGAACCAATCTTCACCTCTGTGGACCCATTACAAGACAAACTAAACATAAGGTTATGTTTTAAAGGAGTAGATCTCCTCCCCTTGGACATATTAAACTTGCAAGGAAAGGTAGTAAAGAGAGATTTCACTTCTACTTTTTATAGAAAGGACCATTTGTCTTCAGAGTTGAAGGATATTCAGAGCTTGTGGAGTAATTTTTAAAAATATGATAACTATTTTATATGATAACTATTTTAGATATTTAAAAGGAATAGCAAGTTGTACATAATACTTTGAGGTTTCATGTGAAATTATCTTTTTTATTATACTATGTTATGAAAATGCTTATTTTATTCCATAAATTTAACAAAAATGGAAAAAGAACATGATGGTGCCCTGAACAGAAGTAGAGAAATTGGGAAGAGGGGAAGATTTGAGGTAAAGAAGATGAATTCACTTTTACATTGCTCAGCAAAAGCAATATTTGCTTACTACATCACGACTTAAAAATATTCTTGTTTTTCTACTTTGCAGAAACACTCTGCACCCTCCACCTTTCCTGGGTGTTCTTTGACCACATCTCTCAGGCATTGGCCACCATTTTTGAGTTGGTTCTCAAAACTTGGTGCAGAAGGCTCAGATGATTTCACTTCCTACTTTGACTACAAGTACAAGGATCTTTACATGGATGGAACAAGACAATATGTGATGGGGGACTGGCCAGCCCTTATGAGCATAAGTGGGGTGCTCAACTTGTTAAAAATCCAAGTGGATTTCAGATCATGATCTGATTTTTAAAAAATAGTAGTGTTTTTTTTCCAAATTACATGTCAAGATAATTTTTAGCATTTATTTTTCCAAGATTTTGAGCTCCAATTTTTTCTCCTCCCCCATTAAAAATGGTAGGCAATTTGATATAGATTATACATATGCTACCATGTAAAACATATTTCCATATCAGTCATAGTTGTGAAAGAAACAGATCAAAATAAAAAAAAACATGAAAAAGAATATAGTGAAAAAATTATGCCTTGATCTGCATTTAGAGTCCATTAGTTCCATTTTATCTATGTATAGCATTTTCCTCTGTGAGTCCTTTGCACTTCTCTTGGATCATTACGTTGCTAAGAAGATCTGACTCATCTATAGTTGATTATAACACAGTGCTGTTCATATTGTGTACAATGTTTTCTTGGTTCTGCTCTTTTCACTCAGGATCAGTTCATATCAGTCTTTCCAGGTTTTTTTGAAATCTGCCTGCTCATCATTTCTTATTGTACTATAGTATTCCATGACATTCATATACCACAACTTGTTCAGCCATTCCCCAATTGATTGGCATCCCCTCGCTTTCCACTATTTTGCCACCACAAAAAAGGTTGCTATAAATATTTTTGCACATGGAGATAATTTTCCCTTTTTTTAAAAAAAAATGGTCTCTTTGGAATATAGACCTTGTAATGGTATTGCTGGATCAAAGGGTATGAGCAGTTTGGTTGCCCTTTGGGCATAGTTCCAAATTTCTCTCCATAGTGGTTGGATCAGTTCACAACTCTACCAACAGTGTATTAGTATCTCAATTTTCCTACATCCTCTGAAACATTTATCATTTTCATCTTCTGTCACATTAGTCAATCTGATAGTGTGAAGTGGTGCCTCAAAGTTGTTTTAATTTACATTTCTCTAATCAAAAGTTTTTTAGAGTATTTCTTCATTAGCCTATAGATAACTTTGATTTGAAATCTGGTATTAAGAGGCCATCTTCCTTTGTAATTTTTTTTCATTAATTTCCTTGATATTCTTGACCTTTTGTTCTTCCACCTGAATTTTGTTATTTTTTTCTAATTCTATCAAATAATATTTTGGTAGTTTCATTGGTAATGGTACTGAATAAGTAAATTAGTTTAAGCAGAATTGTCATTTTTATTATGTTGGCTTAGTCTACCCATGAGCCAAATTTACATTTTCAGTTGTTTAGATCTAACTTTATTTGGGTAAAGTGTGTTGTAATTGTGTCCATATAGTTAATGGATTTGTCTTGCCATGTAGACTCCCAAATATTTTATATTGTCTACAATTATTTTAAATAGAACTTCCCTTTGCATCTGTTGCTGCTGGGTTTTTTTGGTCATATATAGACATGTTGATGATTTATATGGGTTTATCTTACATCCTACAAATTTGCTAAAGTTGTTGATTATTTCAAGTAGATTTTTTAGTTGATTCTCTAGGGTTCTCTAAGTATGCCATCATATCATTTGCAAAGAATGATAGTTTTGTTTTCTCATTGTCTATTCTAATTTCTTTTTCTTCTCTTATTGCTCTAGCTAACCTTTCTTATACTATATTGAATGTGGTGATAATTGGCATCCTTGCTTCACTCCTGATCTTATTAAGAAAGTTTCTAGCTTATTCTCATTGGAAATAATGCTTGATGATGGTTTTAGATAATCCTTTTCATTTTAAGGAACACCCCCAAAAAGTTCTCCTAGAAACTCTGTGGTCTCTGTTTGACAGGGGGCTTAACATGTACATTTAAGAAATACATACACACAACTCTTAGCTAGAGTCCTTTAGAATGTTGCTTAGAGAACACCATTGCCAAATTAGCTTTTAGCTCAAAGGGGGAGAGGGGAATATATTGGGGGCACTTTTACCTGTAGCCACACAGCGGTATAAGCTAAGGTTTTACAGGACACAGAATTACATTCAATGCTATTGAAATCCTCTTTCTCCCTGCCTTTTTTTGTTTTGACATTCCAAGTTGTTGGCTTTTGATATTAAATTTTTCAGCCCCTGAGAAGTCCAGGGCAGGGGGCTCCAAGCATTTAGAACCTCTCCTCCCCCTCCAAAGCTGATGGTGCCAACATGGCAGCCAGGGCAAGGAGATGGGAAAGGTCGGGGTGGAGTGAGTGCAGATATGGGAGAGGATAGCCTAATGGAACGGCTGGAATGTACAATGTCTCCTTTCCCAGCTTCCCGTTGCTGGACCCCATGGCCTGCAGTACCCTCTTTCCTTGTTCCCACAGCATAACCAGTGGTGTTAGATATTAGAGAGGTTGATTTTGCTATTTGCTGGAGGGCTTTTTTTTTTAAAGAAAACTATAATATAAATTCTCTTATTAAATAAAATTATTCTAAGTTTTTTTAAAAAAACGGGTTTTTATTAGGAATGGACACTGTATTTTGTCAAAAGTTTTTCAGTATCTATTGAGATAATCATATGATTTCTGCTTGTTTTGTTAGTGATATGGTCAATTATTCTGATTGTTTTCTTAATAGTGAACCTGCCCTACATTACTGGCATAAATAAATTCTTACTATACATCTAGTCATAATGTATAATCTTTATGATATTAACTGCAATCACCTTGCTAGTATTTTGTTCAAAATTTTTGCATAGGTATTCATTAGGGAAATTGGTCTATAGTTTTCTTTTTCTGGTTTGACTCTTCCTGGTTTAGCTATCTGCATCATATTTGTGTCATAAAAGGAGTTTGGTGTGACTCCTTCTTTGCTTATTTCACCAAATATTTTATATCACATTGGAATTAATTGTTCTTTCAATGTTTGGTAGAATTCATTTGTGAACTCATCTGGCCCTGGTTTTATTTCTTAGGGAATTCACTAATGGTTTGCTTAATTTCATTTTCTAAGTTAGGGTTATTTAAGAATTCTATTTGCTGATCTGTTAATCTGGGTAATTTGTATTTTCATAAATATTCATCAATATCCTTAAATTACCAGATTTATTGGTGCATAATTGGGCAAATTATCTCTTAATGATTGCTTTAATTTCTTCTTCATTGGTAATGAATTCACCCTTTTCATTTTTGATACTAGTTATTTGGCTTTCTTCTTTCTCTTTTCAAGTCAAATTATCTAGTGGCTTATCTATCTTATTGGATTTTTTCCCCATAAAACCAGCTCTTAGATTTATTCATTAGCTCAATAGTTTTTTATTTTTACTTTCAATATTATTAATCTCACCTTTGATTTTTGGGATTTCCAATTTGGTGCTCCTTTGAAAATTTTTATTTTGTTCTTTTTCTACCTTTTTTAATTACACAACCAACTCATTGATCTGTTCTTCTTCTATTTTGTTGATATAAGAATTTAGGAGATAAATTTCTGCCTAAATACTGCTTTGGCTGCATCCCATAAATTTGGGCATGTTGTCACATTGTTATAATTCTCTTTAATGAAATTATTATTTTATGATTTATCTTTGACTATTCTTTAAGATTAGATTATTTCATTTCCAATTAATTTTTAATCTATCTTTCTAATGTCCTTTGTTGATTGTAATTTTTATTGCATTATGATTTGAAATGAATACATTTAATATTTCTGCCTTTCTACATTTGATTTGGAGGTTTTAGGTCCTAATGCCTGGTCAATTTTGTGTATGTGCCATGTGCTGCTATGAAAAAAAGTATATTTTTTTCAGTTCCCATTAAGTTTTCTCCAAAGGAATATCATATCTAACTTTTCTGATATTCTGTTTACCTCTTTACTTTCTTTCTTGTTTATTTTTTGATTGAATTTTTTGAGTACTGAGAGGGGACAGCTGAGTTCCCCTCTAGTATAGTTTTGCTGTCCATTTCCTCCCATAACTTACTTAACCTCTCCTTTAAGAATTTGGACACTACCACTTGGTGATATATGTTTGGTGTTGATGTTGCTTCTTTGTCTATGGTACCATTTTTTTTTTAGCAAGATGTAGTTTTCCTCCTTATCTTTTTAAATGAGGTCTATTTTTACTTTTATTTTGCCATCAAGACTGCTATCCTGATTTTATTTTTTACTTGAGCATGATAGATTCTGCTCCAGGCCCTTACCTTAATTGTTGTGTGTCTCTTTGCTTCAAGTGTGTTTCTTGTAAATAACATATTGTAGGATTCTGGTTTTTGATCCACTCTGCTATCCACTTACTTCCATTTTATGGGAGAGTTTATCCCATTTGCATTCATAGCTATGATTATTAATTATGTATTCTCCCCATTCCTATTTTTCCTCCTATTTGTCCTCTCTCTCTGTTTACCCTTTCCCTCCTCACCAGTGTTTTGCTTCTGTCTACTACATCCCTCAATGTGCCTTCCCTTCTGTCAGTCTCCCCTCTCCCTATTTAATATCCTCTTCTCCTACTTCCTTATTGGGTAAGATAGAGTTTTATATTCAACTATTTGTTTATATTATTCCCTCTTCAAGCCAATATTAATAAGAGTAAGGTTCTAGCCATACCCATCACCTACCCTCCCATCTAAGATACTCCTTTAAACAGAACAGAACAAAAACCAAACAAGAGTGAGATGATTTAACTTACGTTCTCCTGGAACAACAAATGCTCAAGGAACACAAATTATCAGCTACAAAGAACAGATCAAGTAACAAAATACATTTTCTCATGTTTGTAGTGCATTTTTATAGGAGCAATTAATCTGTGAAATAAGAGAGGACAAAGAGAACTTAATAAGGAAGCAAAAAGACATAGAGACTAAAAACTGAAAGGGAATTTAGATACTAAGAAGGGAAGAAGAAAATGTTGAATGACTATTACATGGACAAAAATCCCTTGACCATATATAAATGAAGCAGTATCTTTTTCGGATGGAAATACAGAGTGGGAAGTTTAATGAATAGGGAGAAAGGAGGTAAATCACAAAATGAGCTGTGATATTAGGCCATAGCATATGTATAGGTGAATAGTGAAGGAATGCTAATTTTTCTAATCTTTCAATAAAGAAAGAGTTTGGGAGGATTGTTGTGGAAGAATATGGTAAAAGCAATATAAAGAAAGACCTGAAATAAGAGGAATAGGAAAGAAGGGTTATTGATAAAGGTGAGAAAATAGAATAGACTAAAGAAAGTTTCCATGTGAAAAATGCATATGCCTCTGATATGTTTGACTCCAAGTTCATTAAGCTGAGAGGAAAAATGTAAAAGTAGGACCTTACTAACATACACCCACTCATTCACTTTACAATAGATTTGCACATTGGGAGACCATTTTCTCTGATAAAGGGTTGGATATAGGGTTATCTCACATCAACAAAGGTGGTATCTAAGTTCCCAAAGTCTGCATCCAAGGGAAGGGTATAGAAGCAGTGACAATTAATGCAGACTTGAGATTGGAGAGAGATCATGGTGAACACTGAGTGAGAGAACTAGTGGGGTTGAAGACAGAGTCTCATAACTTGGAACGCAATGATTCTTAAACACATGATGCTACTTCTGTCAGAAACTATTTCTTTCTTGAATCAGCATTTCTAAGAATGAGAAACAGTGGAAAATAGAGAGGACTGAGAAATATCTACATAGGAAATAAAAGAAGAGGATAGAAAGAAGACAAATTTTGTATTTCTGAAGCTATGAGGGATGAAGAGAGTATAAAGAAGAAAGCAAAGATAAAATGTTTTGATCAGAAAATCAAATATAGAAATATATTGAGAAGATGGAGAAATGGGAAGACCAAAGCAAAGTAAAATTTGAAAAAGAAAACAACCAAGGAAGTTACTTAAAATAAGAAGATGATGGGGGAAAAAAGAGAAAAGATTTTAACTGACTTGAACTCAGTGAAGAAAGTGGTCAGAAAAGAGGTGCATATTAATAAAAAGAAAGGAAAAAATAATATAAGCAAATCCAAAGAATTTTGGATAAAGCAGGCTAATAGAAAGGTAGGAAAGAGACTGTAGGAAAAGATTAGCATCAAAGAAAAATAATCTTCAAACATATGGATCACATAACTGTATCAGTAAAAAAGAAAAGTTGAGCACCCCTCAACATATGCACATTTATTTATTTGGTCATAAATTAAATATATAGTGCCATAAATAGTATGTGCTTTATAAAACATACACAAAAATAGAAATTTAGATGGATGAAATAAAGATATAATACACCCATATTTTACAAAATCCTTCTTGCTCTTACTAAAACGTTCTTAAATGTTTAGTCAATGTGCTTCATCATTTCTGAAAAATCTGTCTGTCATGGAAGATAGAACAGATTTACAAATAATAAAAATTATTAGTAATTAATTATTTAGCTAATTTGACCAACATATCTAGTCAAGTAGGTGAACCTTTATTTAGATTTTTTTTAACTTAAAGTTACAAAATGTAACTATCAAGTAATAATAGGTTGACACAGTCAGTAAATATACCTTTTCAGCAGAGTTATGGATCTCTGGATGAAAATAGTTACCACATACAAAAACAAGAAGAAAAAGTGAAATAATTCTGATTGCAACTCAGCAGAAAGTTTTCAATATAAATCCATTCCATTAAACAAGTTGTGACACATAAAAGTAGTTGTACATTACTATGTTGTAAGAAACATATATAATGAATTTCTGAAAAACGTGAGAAGACATGAGCTAATGCAAAGTCAAGTGAGTTGAATCAGGAAAACAATATGCAGAATAATTATAAAAATGTAAATTGAAAGAACATCCAAACCATTGACATCAAGTGTTAAAACATAGGAACCAAAGTTAGGTCATTAGGGGATATGAGAAGCCACTTTTCCACCATCTTTGAAGAGGTAAAGATTATGGATGTGGAACTCTGAACAGTGTTAACTGAACAAATGCTGATTCTCTTCCTCCCCATTTTGTATTTATTGTTTGTAGCAGCATGGTATAGTGATGGAAAGTTTGCCTGGAAACTAGAAAGATATAGTTCATGCTTACCTCTAACACACACTAGCTGGGTAGTCAACTCTCTAAGACCATAAGTTGCAAAGAAGGTATGAACATGTATTGGTAGAGTGCTTTCTCTCCCAGGAGTACTCTTTATCAGTGAAATCACAGGTACAATTCCTATTTCCTATTCTTTTTATTCTTTCTCATAAGGAATGACTCTGACATAGGGTGAAGAGAGGGATACTTTGGGAAATGTTGGTGATGTAAAAACCAAAGATATCAATAAAAAGGTTTAGTGAACAGAAATCTACCCATCTTTCTTTGGATAGTTTTGCTTAATGGGAGGTATTATTATTCTTTTTCTTATTCATTTTTGGATATTTTAGTTGTATTTTTGTATCAGTATAAGGCAGTAAGAAGTCCAGTTTGGCTGGACCACAGAATGAAAAAAAGTAGAGTAATATATAATAAAATTAGAAAGGTAGAAGGGGGAAAGCTTGTGAAGGGTTTTTAATGGCATACAAGTTAATTTCTAGAGTTTATTGAGTGGAGTTGGGAGGAGGTGGTAATATGATCACACTTAAACTTCATGATAATTAATTTGGTAGGTATGTGGAGGATGGATTGGAATGATGAAAGATTTGAGACAAGGAGAATGATTACAAATAGCATCAGTGAGAGATGGTTGTTGACCATTCCCGAGGAGGACTAAAATGAGATCACCATGATAAAGTGAAGTTTTAGTATGTCCAACTGTGGCTGATCAGATCAACATGAGCTTGGAATGCTCTATCACAAGCTGGGCACAGATAGTTTGCGTGAACATTTGGGGTGCTGTTTCAATTCTGCTTTGCTCATAGAACATAGCACCTTTTCTGAAGTGGGCACACCATGCTGAGCAGTCCTGTGCCAGTGTCTCCCAAGTAGCACAATCAAATCCAAAGTTCTTGAGAGAGACCTTGAGAGTGTCCTTGTATCGCTTCTTCTGACCACCATGTGATCACCTGCCCCATCCAAGTTCTCCATAAAATAGTCTTTTTGGCAAGTATACATTTTGCATTTGAACAGTGTAGCCAGCCCATCAGAGTTGCACTCTCTGAAACATAGTTTGAATGCTTGGCAATTTAGTTAGAGCAAGGACCTCAGTGTCTGGTACCTTATCCTGCCATATGATCTTCAGAATCTTCCTAAGATAGTTGAAATGAAAGTGATTCAGTTTCCTGGCATAGTGCTGGTAGACTGTCCATTTTTCACAGGACATCAATGAGGTCAGCACAATGGCTCTGTAGAGTTTGATAGTCAGGCTAATACCTCTTCTCTCCCATACTTTTCTTCGGAGCCTCCCAAACACTGAGCTAGCTCCAGCAATGCATGAGAGGTGATGAGTACCTGGATGATGACTATGTGAGTGGAGAAAAGGGGATAGACATAATAGATGTTATGGAGATAGAAAAGTCTGGATTTGGCAAGAGCTTAGATATATAAGGAAAATGAAAATTAATAAATAAAAATGACATAGAGGCTGTGAACTTGGTTGGATAAAGGAATAGTAGTATCCTCAACAGAGTAAGGGAAGTTTGGGAGAGGGGTAGATTTTGGGCAGAAGACAATGTAATGAGATCTGTAATGCATTTTGGAACACATCCATGTCTGCTCATCTTGTGCGACTCATTCTGTCCTACTAAAAATGAAAAGGGGAGTTTAGGATTTCTATCCTCACTGGTCACTGCCCTGGAGCACAAAGCCTATCCTCTAGGTGTGCCTGACACAGCCATGAGGTACGATGGAATAGGAAGTGGATGGGATGGGATATATGAAGATGAGTCTCTTAATTGCACTCATGCACCCAATGTAATGGCTATCTGAGTCATAACCAGGTCACGATTGCCTTAAAGGTCTGACACCTGGACCAAGAAAAGGTAGATTGGAAGTTTACACTCATGAATGGGAGGGTTGCAGTGGGGGAGTTCTTATTGATAAATGCATAGTTAGATCTGGTTGTGTCAGAGAAACAATCTCTCCACTTTCTGATTGGCTTATCATATGGCTGATCACATCCATTTTGAAGATCATTGTTTTAAGCAATACTAATCGCAGGGACAAAATAGTGCCTCAAAAGAAGAGGATACAAAGTAATTCCAAAGGAATAATGGAGGAAAACAGAAGCTGAACCATCATAACTTTAAAAGTAAATGCATTAAACATTTCCGTAAAATGAAAAGTAGCGAGATGAATTAAGAAAACAAAGTTCAACAAGGCTCTGTATGCAAGAAATATATCTTAAAATAACAATGTATATAAATAATGAAGATAAGATGTTGAAACAAAATTTATTACACACCAAGTGATTCCAAAAAGGCAAGATTTTCAATCTTGCTATTATATAGAGAAAAAAAATAAAAGTACACAATATCAAGAGAGGTAAACAGGTAAATCATATTATGCTTAAAGGAAGCATAGACTGTGAACTGATATCAATATTAAACTGTACATCAAGTAGCTTAATATCTAATTGATTGAATTACAAAAAGATTTAGTAATACAAAATTAGCATTATTTGCAATGGAGAAAAGTCAGAAAATTTCCCATTAAATATAAGATAATAGTATCTTTTAGTTAGATTTGGAACTATTAGGGACACTCAGAATTTGAGTCTAATTTCTTCATTTTAAAAATGAGTAAACTGAGACTTAGAGAGTAATGTTATTTTCCCAAAATCTGCTACAACCAGAATGAGTCAGTTACTCTGATAGGAAGTGAACTTAAGTCTTCTGAATGCCAAGATCTGTATACTATATATATTAAACCATGCTTTGCAAGTAGTAAGCAAAAACACCCTGTTTCTGGACTTACCTAATATTATTCTAGAAATACTAGCAGTATAAATAAGGCAAAAAAATTTATAGATCTTAGCATTGGTAGACAGAAGACAGAATTATGCCTGTTTGCTGCTGATAAAACCCCCCCAGAAAGTCAGAAGCCGAAATAATGACTAGCTTTAGTAAAATGGGATAACATAAAATAAATCCACAGAAATCATCAGCATTTCTATGTTGCAACAACAAAATCCAATAGAAAATTGGATTATAAAATTCATAAAATATCAAGGAATGAATCTACCAAGGCATACTTAAGGCTTATATAAAGACAGTTACAAAATACTCTTTAATGATATAAACAATAACAAATAATTGTAATATTCACTACTAATGGTTGAGTTACGTTAATCTAAAAAAATTATGATATTACCTGAATCAATTTACAGACTTAGTGCTGTAATTACCAATAGGATACCTTATGGAACTAGACAAAATAATAACAAAATTTCGTTTGTAAGAACAAAATATCTGGAATCTCAAGAAAAGAAATGAAAAAGGTAAGACTAAAGGGAGAATAATGCTTTGAGACCTTAAAGTATATCACAAAGAAGTAATCCTTAAAAGTATTTGGTATCAACTGAAAAACAGAGAGGTAAATAACTAGGTCAGACCAAATTAAGAAGGATAAGAAACACTTTAACCTAGTAATTCTGTGTTCGCTCTACCTGAGAACTTAAATTATTTGAGGGGAAAAAAATCTTCATTTTTGTAAATAGATATGGGTAAACTGGAAAGAAGTGTGGTAGAAAATAGGTTGAGACTAACTTCTTATACCATATCCTATATCTAACTCAAAATTGATATTAGTTTTGAATATAAAAAGTCACACCATGAAAAAAATGTGATTAAGTACTTTTCAAAAAATTACCAAGTATTTATTAAGTGCCTACAATGTATCTGGTATTATGCTAGGCACTAGGGATACAAAGACAAATATGAAAGAGTCCTTGCCCTCAAAGTGTTAACAATCAATAGGAGAGAATCAATACTAAAGCATACATAATATAGACATAGAAATATACAGAGAATCAATGTATGAAAATAAATATGGTATGATTTAGAGGGCAGGCACAAGCACCTCGGAATACCAGGAGAAGACCCCAAGTATGAGGTAGTGGCTGAGTTAGTTTGAAGCTAGAGATTTTAAGAGATAAAGTGAGAAGCAAATGTCCTGTAGGCAAAGGAGAAAAGTCATGAAAAGTCATGAAAGTAGGAGATACAGATGGAATGTGATGAACAGTAAGAAGACATTGATATCTAGGGAAAACCTTTGTAATCAAACAAGAAATTAAAGCAATTATAAAACACAAAGTTGGCTAATTTCAAGTATATGAAATGGAAAAGCTTTTTAATTAACTACAGCAAAACAAGCTAAAAAAAGAAAGCACTCTCTTGGAAAAAGTATTTGCATTATATATCCCTGATAAGAGCATCACATCAAAACTATATAAAGAATCAACAGATATATACATCTAAGAGCTATTTCTCCATAATAAATTGTCAAAGAACATAAAAGGACAGTTCTCAAAAGAATTGAACACAATTTGCAAACATATAAAAGAATGCTCCAAATCATTAAGAAGAGAAATGCAAATAAAAATAAATCTGTTTCACTTCACATCCAATGAATTGACAAAGAAACAAAATGTGGAAATAGTCAATGTTAGAAAGACTGTGGAAAATCAGCATGATAATACACAATTGGTGTAGTTCTGACCTAGTACAGTTATTCTAGAAAGCAAATCTTAAATAAGCTAAAAAAAAATAATGTCTCAAGTCTTCTTATCCTTTGATCCATAGATCCCACTTTTAAGCATATATCTCAAGGAGATTAAAGATAGAAATTAGATTAAATAGATTAAAGATAGAAAAAAATTCAACACTTATCAAAATACTCATATCAGCCCTTCTTATAGTAACAAAGAAATGGGAAAAGAATATATGACTTGAAATCAGTAAACGATTGGCTAAACAAATTGTTCCACATGAAGTTACTGTGATATTATTGCATAACAAGAAATACTAAATATGAATAACTCAGAGAAATTTTGGAGGATGAATGTGAACAAATACAAAGGACAATAAGTAAAACCAGGGACACAATACATACATTAACTGCAACACTATAAATGTATTCTTCAAAAAAAAAAGAGAACTTTTATGATGTGTAATTATTGGTTTGGGCAAAAATTTAAAAAAAGGTATTTGTCCCCTTCTCTCTCTCTCTTTTTTTTTTTTTTTTTACAGAAGTAAAGGACTGAGTATGAAATTATGCTTGCATTGTCATGTGTTGATTTGTTTTTGTGAATTGCTTTTTTCCTTGTTTCTTTCTCTGTTAATCTTGCTGGTTAGAAGATGGAACAGGAATATATTCAGAAGTGGAAGTGGTATAGAAGCAAATATGTCAAAATAAAATTAGAAAAAGTTGAAGATAAAATTAAATTTAAAGATAAAATTAAACCAAGTTTACATTAAGTTAGAGTTGATTCTTTGAGAGCAATTCTGTTCAATTTAACAAGCCTTCGCTAAGCACCAACTGTATAACAGCCATTGTTCTAGTGGTTAGGAACGACAAAACAATAAAACCAAATAGTTCTGGTTTAGTAAGATCTTATATTCGATTTTCCCTTCAAACAGAGGAGAAAAGCTATTTTTGCTAGCATTGTTAGCTTAGCAGTTGCCTAGTAGTTTATAGTTAACAAGAATAATTGTTTTTCTCTGTCTTCCTCCCTATATTCAGCCAAAGTATGCATTGGAGAAAGTATGAAAGAAAAGTCATCCTATTATAGGGAAATAAAATCTTTAAAAAATAGATTATAATTACTGTCTTCTTTTTATATTTTATATTTCCTGCTAAATTCTTCCCCCTTCCTCTTTCCAGGGAATCATTCCCAATAATAAATGCTTTTTTTGTTGTTGAAAAGAAGAATGAAAGAAAAATTCAGCAAAAGCACTCAATACAACAACAAATCTGACACATACGACTTCTTTTCACATCTCCAGACCCCAACCACTGCAATGCAGCAGAGGGAGATATCTTTCTCATCTTTTCTTTGGGAGCAATTTTTTCTTTCAAATTTTGCAGCATTCATTTTCTTTTGGAAGGGGTGTACGTTCTTTTGATTTACATTAATGTGTATACTGTTTTCCTGTCTCTTGCTTAATTCACTTTGCATCAGTTCATATGGATCTTTCTATACTTCTCTATATATATTGTATTCATCCTATCCTACTATGTAGTAATATTCCATTATATACATGTACCATGATTTATTTAGTAATTTTCTGATCAGTGGGCATCTACTTTCTTTATAGTTCTTGCTAACGTAAAAAGTGTTTGGGCAATAGAGTATCATCTTATGTGGTCAGTAACAGATTCCAAATATAATGATAATGATAATAACTTGTGCTTTGAAAAATACTATATATATGTATATATTGTTTCATTAGTAGAACAGAGTGGAGAAGAATGAAACAGGAACTCAGAAAGTGATTTTGAGTATTCAAAATTAAGTCATAGTGCATAGATTTAGAGCTGGAAAGAATATCAAAGCTCATATTGTCCACCCCACCCCACTCATTTTATAAATAAAAATAACTGAGTCCCAGGAAGTCTAATTGACTGGCCTAATGTTACATGAGGAAAACAAATGTCAGAGGAAGGATCTGAACTGACTGCCTTTTGACTCCAGAGCTAGTGCTCTTTCCATCATACTAAGTTGCCTTGTCACTGTGGCTTAAATATTTCTAGAGTCTAAATCTTCATACGTGTAAGTAATTTTATATTTCCTCTTATGAAACATTAACAACTGACTCTCTGGGGGAAAATGTACGCCTAATACATGTTTAACTCACATTATTAACATTTTACCATCACTTAGAGGCGTGGGGAACCTGTAGCCTTGAGGCCAAAAGGCTGCACCCATTGACCTTGAAGGCCACATGTGGCTTTGAGGCCACATGTTCCCCACCCCTGGTAGACAGTCAACAAAACAAGAAACTAAGCTCTAATTTGCTGATATTTAACGTGTAAATGCTCACACTGACAATTTAACAATGGGCTCAAAGTTGGAAGATTTTGTCTTCAGCATACCCCTACATGTTGCCATTCGGTTGCTTTTCAGTCACGTCCAACTCCTCACGACTTCATTTGGAGTTTTCTAGCAAAGATACTGGAGAACTTTGTCATTTCTTTCTCCAACTCATTCACAGATGAGAACTGAGACAAACAGGTTAAGTGGCATGCCCTGGGTCACATGGCTAGTCAGTGTCTGAGGCTGGATTTGAACTCAGGAAAAGGAGTCTTCCTTACCCCAGGTGTGTCACTTTATACACTGTGCCACCCACCTGCCTAGACAAAGCATGCATCTTAAATATAATGCTTAATTTCTTAAGTTGGAATGATAGATCAAAGCTACAAAAAAGGAATCTGAAAAGAAAAGAGAGGAATAGGAGTGGGCTCATATATAAATTATCTAAAACAAGAACCAGGAAACAGTCCTTATCTTTCATGGTTGGAGGTAAAAGTTCTCTTCATCTTTTACTCTTTCCTTAGACCAAAGTGCTACAATGAAGAGTTCAGACAATGGGAGTTTAGAGAACCCTACCACAGAAATAGTGATTGTATTAGCTACAGTTGCAGAACCTCATTAAGGTAGGAGACTCTTGTGATTAATTGATGAGGCTTTTACTGACTTAAAATAGCAACTAATAAGTAGTGTACTTGGGACAGAGAGAAGGGTTCCACCCAAACCACTTTTGGGTATCTCAAAATTATATTGTAAAATTCTTTAAATAAAAACAGCTCTATGATATACACATACACACAACATCTAGTTACGAGAGGCTCAACATTTTCCTCTGTACTTCCTGAACTTTCAATGTAGTAGAAAGTCACATTCATAACAAAAAGATTTCCAAAGCCCAGCTGACATACCTGTTCACTTCGAGCATTACTTACTTCATACAAGAAAATTTTACAACCACAGAGGGATTTGGATATCCATTAGAGTTTATTGTAATGACATTTTGTCTGTTTTATACACAAAGTACCTGTACAATAGTTTAGGAAAGATACTATAGGATGTAGAATGAGACACAGAATAGAGAAATATGGCTATATATAGTTGTATTACCAAAGGAAAAAAAATGAGGAAGTGCTGGACTTGGAATTATGAAGACTTGCACTTGAATCTTCAGACCCATATTAGCAGTGTGACCCTAAACAAGTCGCTTAACATCTTGAAGTTTCCTCATCTAATAAACTAGATTATAGATAGTGATGTGATGGTAAATGTTAACAACTGGCTCTCTAGTAAAAAAAAATGTGCACAGGGCACACTTGAAAATTTTATTTGCATTATTAATATTTTCTCCATCACTTTTAAAGTCTAGACAATTAGCAAAATAATAAATCAAGCTGTTGTTTTAGCATTTGCTGATTTCTAGGTGTAAATGCTCTTACTGAAAATTTAACAAATTGTTCTCCCAAGCTGCGAGGGGCTGGCTCTAGCATATCCTTGGCTAGAGTCATTATGGTTTCATTATAGAAAATTTGCCTTAGAATTGGGACGATCTGTGATTAAGTTCTTTCTCTGACACATACTGGCTATTTGATGTCAGGAAAAGCACTGTCTCAGTGCATTAGAGAACTCTTGAAACCTCTAAACTTTGGGAGGGTCCATCTTCATTGGTAGAGGGGTTTCCAGATTATTAAATCACTGAAATCACATATCTCCTTCTCTTTATCCTTCCCAAATAATAATAGCATATATTGCATAAGATTGCTATGGGATCATATATGACAATGAATATAAAGTGCAACGTATGTAATCGGTCAGCTAGGTGGTGCAACGTATAGAGTGCCGGGTCTGGAGTCAGGAAGATTCATCTCTCCTGAGTTCAAAGCTGGTCTTAGACACTTACTAGATGCGTGACCCTGGGCAAGTGACTTAACCCTATTTGCCTCAGTTTCCTCAAACCACTCCAGTGTCTTTGCCAAGAAATCCCCAAATGCAGTCACAGTCTGGCACAAATGAACAACAACCACAAACGGAAATGTGTGTAATGAAAATGTTAGCTATTATAAAAAAAACAAAACTAAATGAGTTAGCAATGAAACTATATTGTTTAACATACATCACCTTCATTTATTTTCTCAGTGAGAAGCATATATGCAATTTACAAATAATTCTTCCCTTCCACATATTTTTGATATTGGTCAGAATTCCATTAAGGTATTGTCCCAATTTTGTTCTCCACGTTTTCCCTTTCTAAAGATCTGAATGAATAAGAGTAGATACAGAGAAAGGGAACAGGCCATCATTAATTGAATGGAAAAATAGGTCTTTTGAGTAAAGATTAGAGGAATCGATGTTTCTTAGTCTGCAAAAAAAACTAAAAGGGTGACTTAATAACTCTGTTCAAGTATGTGAAGGCTTGTTATGCAGAGAACACGGGCCAGCTGTTCTCCATTGCTACAGATGACAGGTTAAGAAGAAAAGGGATTAAATGGCAACAAGAGAGATTTGGGTTAGAGCTAAAGAAGAACCCTGACACTGTTAAGGTGATTACAAACTGGAACAGGCTGCCAAAGAGAGTCACAGGATGCTGGTCCCTGGAGGGCTTTGGAATAAAACATGCCACCATCCATCTTGGACAATGTAGATATTCACCTGTCAGGAAGCAAGGACTTGGAGCTTTGAATATCCCTTTGCTTTTCTGATTTTTTGAATAACCCCATTTCTCAGATGAGGAAATTTAAGTAGAAAGAAATGACTTTTCTGAGATCAGTTACAAATCAAGAGAAGAAGAAACTGACCTACTGACTACTAGCTTAAACTACCACACTGTCTTTTAAGAAAAGCTGAAGTTGGACTTTCTTGGATTATTCCCACAAGTGTATATGTGGCATATGTTTGAAGAAGTATCATCTACTATAAATGGTAGACAGTGATTTATTCTCCTAGTGTTAACTTCCAGAGTGGGTACTATCAGGCCCCTCTCTCACAATCTAAATGCTAATCTAGTGCTTCGAGAGAGTTTATGGAATTTTCTGGAAGTAGAAGAGATAGCTAAGTGGGTGTAGATGGTCAGGAAGATCTGAGTTCAAATCCAGTCTCAAGATATTTATTAGCTACATGACCCTGGGCAAGTCATTTAACTTCTGTTTGCCTCAGTTTTCTCATTTGTAAAATGGAGATCAAAACATCACCCACCTCCCAGGATTGCTGTGAGAAAGAAAAATGAGATATTTGTGAAATGTTTTTGTGAAACACTATATATGAATTAGTTATTTGTGATAGTATCAGGCCCTACGTTTTAAATATAACGAAAGCCATTCCCCCTTTCCCACTTTTAGCCATTAGAAGATTATACTAGCAGTCAAGTTGCCTAATTTTTAGTCCCAGCTCTTTCACTGATTTGCTGTTTGACCTTGGGCAAGTCTGTAAGTCTCAAGCATCTTATCTGTGAGTACATTAGGCTATTTAATCTCTAAGGTTCAATGCATTTCTGTGATGCTATGAGCCTGCCTAACATGGAAGTATTAACAAATCATTCTTAAGTGACTGGTTTCAAAGAAATGCTTTGCAAACAGTGTGTTAGAGCAGAAAAGGTACTGGATTTAATGTCAGAGGACCTGGGTTCAAATTCTATTTCTGCTACTGTATCCTTGGGCAAATCACTCAATGTCTTGGGGCTTCCATTTCCTCATCTGTCCATTACACAGGTTGGCTATGTTATCACCAATAGCTCCTTATTGCCTCTAGGACAAAAGATAAGATCCATTGACTAGTATTCAAACCTTCCATATTCTAGTTCCCACCCATTTTTCTAGTTTTATTTTATATTACCCCCCTTTATGTACTCTCCATTTCAAACTAGCCTTTTAGTCATGGCCGATAGAAAACATGCCATCTCTTCTCACTTTGCCTTTGCACGTTTCATTCCCCATCTCTGGAATGCGCTTTCTCCTTAGCAGTAGTTATCAAAATCTCAGTCTATTCTGAACCCCCAAGTTTTTAGAGTTCTTTCCCTCCTGAAGTTATCGTGAATTACTGTTGCTGTTCAATAGGATTGTTCAGTCCTGTCCGACTCTTTGTGATTTTCTTGACAAAAACACTGGAGTGGTTTACCGTTTCCTTCTCCACTGGATTAAAGCAAACAGAGGCTTGCTCAGGGTCACCCAGCTAGGGAGTATCTGAGGCCAGATTTCAACGCAGGTCTTCTTGACTCTGGACTCCGCACTCTAACCACTAAGCCACGTCGTTTGTAACGTACTTTGCATTTATTCACTTTTGGTTCCAGGAAACTATAATCTTTTGGGTAAAGCTATTTATTTTTGTTTTTGTATCCCCCATAGCAGAGCACAGTACCTGGCACATAGTTGATACTTAATAAAAGTGTCCATAGTGTCATCAAGTCATAGTTCTAGGGCTAGAAGAAACCACAGAGGCCATATAGGCCAAGCCTTTCATTTTACAAATGAGGGAGATAAGGACAACGTTAGGTTAAATAACTAATGTCCAGGTCATAGTGTTAAAATTTGAATCCATAGCCTCTGGCTGTAGAGTGGGTACTGAGTTAAACTAAATCACTGAGATTCCTTCTAGGCCTGAGCCAATGATCCTAGTGGCACTGGGGGAGTACTTGTGGCCAGAATTTCTTGCTTTTCTTCTCATTTTATATTTCTAATATAATTGTTTAATAGTGAGACCTGGACTATTCTTGCCTGGAAAAGAGCCATGATTTTAGGTAGCTAAGAGCTAGGGAAAAATTTTTGTGGAGAGAAATAAGGAAATATAACTGTAAAAGTTGATAGGAGAAATTTTCAAGGAGGATGAGAAGCATGCCCATAAGCCAGACTTCCCTCTATGCATAAGCACTAAGGAATCTTGGCTGGTAGCCTAATTATTAGGGCAGCTAGCTGGTGCAGTGGATAGAGCACTGGGCTAGGAGACACATCTTCCTGAGTTCAAATCTGGCATCAGGCAATTAAGTAGTTGTGTGAACCTGGGCAAGTCGCTTGCCTCTTTGCCTCAGTTTCCTTATCAGTAAAAGGGCTGGAGAAGGAAATGGCAAAGCATTCTAATAGCTTTGCCAAGAAAACCCCAGATGGGTTGGATTTAACTGAACAAACCCTTATCAAGAAAAGTAAACTGAAAGACATTGTCTTTATGGTGTGGATATCTTCAAGAAACTACGATTACAGTCTATAACTCACAAAGCTATTACTTTAGTTTTCATAGGATCAAATTTCATAGATTTAGAATGAGAAGGAACTTTCAAAGCTTGTGGTACTAGTTTAACTTCCCTCATTTTGCAGATGAAAAAACCTGAGGCTCAGAAACATAATGAAACTATTCCAGTGCCATACAGCTAAGATTTGGTCCTCTGTCTCCAGAGCCAGCATTCTTTCCAGCTAACCACATCGCCTTATTCTGGGAAGCCCTATTTTATACATCATTTGGTGTGATAAATATAGTGGAAATAGGTCCTGCCTTTGAGTCAGGATGAGCTAAGTTAAGGGGCAGCTAGGTGGCACAGAGATTAGAGTGCCAGGTCTGAAGTCAGGAAGAATCATTAACCTGAGTTCATATCTGCCCTCAGACACTTAATAGCTGTGTGACCTTAGGCAAGTCACTTAACTCTTTTTGCCTCAGTTTCCCTATCTGTAAAATGAGCTGGAAAAGGAAATTGCAAGCCACTAGTATTTTTGCCAAGAAAACTCCAAATGAGGTCATTAAGAGTCAGACAGGACTGAAACAAATGAACAGCCACAACAAACGATCAAACGGCCTCTGGTGTAACTGGCTATGTGATTTAAGGTAAGTCTTTTGATCTACAGCAACCCAGACAATTCTGTAAGACTACAAATTGTAGAATTGTTGCAGATTTCATTGGGGGAGGCAGTTTTCTGGCTGGCAGTTTCCTACACTAAGAAATTAGTTTTAGACATTACATCTAACTAATCTATCTCTGTCTCATGTATATGCACATACATGTACATATACATATGCATACATAAATATATCTATATATTGGAGAGAGATATGGAGAGAGAGAGAGAGAGAGAGAGAGAGAGAGAGAGAGAGAGAGAGAGAGAGAGAGAGAGATCTTTCACTGGTATGGCAAACTGATGTTTAAAAAATAAGGAGCTCAGAGTCTAAAGTCTCCTTCAGTTCTGGCATGCTATGATACAAAATTCAGAAACGGTGAGAAGGTCTATAGAGTTTTGTGATTCTCAAGGTCTAACCTCAAAGCAGGAGCATGAGTGGGAGCAGCTGGACTCAAACCAAAAAGAGACAAAGCAGAAGAGAAAATGTACTTCACTTTTGTGAAATCCAGTTAATTTTAATTGAAGTATTTCAGATGAGGAGACAACCCTTAAAAGAGTTGGGGAAGGGCTTTCATATTGAAATAGCATGGGAGAACTGACTTTCCTTCTACTGCAAAATTCTGTTATTGATCCAACTCACCCTCTCCAACCCTTCACTCCCCCTTACCATCCACTAAACACACACACACACACACACACACACACACACGCTGGAACTCTACTGTGGTCATTATCACCATTATCAACATGGGACATGTAAGGCTTGCCAGACCCCTTGATCTTTATGCCTCCTCCCCAAGGGAGGATACAGTTTTTTTCCCCCTCAGCTTTCCTCCTAGTGTAATAAATAAGGTCAAGAGACTGGTCAGGCAGCTGGTCTCTCCCTATTCGTCGTGACTGGTTGGAGTCATTTTTTTTCTTTTTTTTTGCCATTTGGCTTTGGGTTCTCTAATTCACCTCTCACTTCCTTTTACCCTTAGTTCTGGATGAGACAAAATCATTTTGGTTACACCAATGTTTCCTGCTCTTCCCATCTTATCCTTCCTATCCTCCTTAATATGATGCATTTTTTCTTTCAAATCTATCTCAAATAAATAATGCTGAACCCTCAAAAAGTAATTTTCTAGAATTTGCGAAATTCTAGAGTAGTGATAAAAAAAGATATTTTCCAGGGTAAAAATTATGATTATTATTGAGAAATCAGTTTAACATGTATTAAGAACTTATTCTATTCAACAAGCTAGAGAGACATGCACATAGGACGAAGCTACAGTCTTTGCCCTCAAGGACTTGACAACCTAGAAAGGGGATGAAATAAGCACAAAATAAAAATGATATAGATAAAAGAGGATCTGAAAAGAGAGGACAAAGCAAGACGTAATGAAAGAAACCTGGAACAAAGTAAAATTTGACACAGCTTTTTTCTGTTTTAAATCCATTAAAATGATATTTCATAAACCTTAAGACCTGAATTCTTAGGTCTATAAATATTTATTACCTTCTTTATAAACATCAAACCTTGACTAAAGGGAAGAAAACCACTGATATCCTTTTTTTTTCTACTGCAGCTGTTCAGTTGAAAATATCTTGCATCTGGAAAAGAGAATTGTTATTAGACACTTCCATGCTGATAACCTTAAATATTCATTTACAAGAGGTAAAAAAAATACAATTTATGATTTTGTGTTATTATGTAGATATGATCTGAAAGAATTAACTCAGATGAATGTATCTGTACTAAATAACTTTTCCTTGTGTAATCTATAAATTATATAATCTATATATAAAATATATTTGTTTTATAAAGGAATGTATATTTAGTTATGTATGAAATTTATGTCTACTTCTTTTATTGACTTTTTTCAACTTATTTTGACTGTATTAGTAGCATGCTTGTGAATCTTCAGTGGTTTGGTTCTTCATGGTTTCTAGGACAAAATATAAACACTTCAGCTTGTTCCTTGACAATATGATTGCAGCCTGCTATTCCATGTTCATTTCAGATTACTGCCCTTCTACTACAATGTCAAGTTAAACTGGCTTATTTGTTGTTCCAGCATTGGTATTCCATTTCCTGCTCATATGCCTTTGTATAGACTGCCTAAAATATGCCTAAAATGTGTGTGTCCACCTCTTCGACTATCTATCTTCCTTCAATGGTTGGATGAATAAAACAAAGCATTCTTAAGCATATACTAGGTGAGGGGGAAACTGCTCTAAGTTCTGGGGAAACAAGAAAATACACATAGGGAAGTGATGACTAGGGAAGGGTACTTTGATTCTGAAAATTACTGAGAAGATGAATGAAAACATAGTGTTCTTGATTGACATGCTGCACTCAAGAACACTGGCAGAGATGATTTGATCATGGTCGGTGGCTCAAGAACTGGTTTGGAAGTGGGGTAGGGGATGAAGAGGGCATCATGCATCAGGTGGCAAGGTAGTCAGTAAGGCTGTGGAGGAGATGATCAGAGAGTTGGGAGTAAAGTGCTGGATGACTGGGACTGTCCCAAAAGTGTTCTGAGAGAGGCAGTGATCAATAAGATTGATGCCTGGGTGCCTGGGCAGGAGTTCCAGAAGTGAAAAGATTGAAAATTCTAGGACATGGTCTCTGCCGCAGGCAACAAGGCAGGCTATTGTGGAGAAGGTTATGGAGAAAATGGCTGGAGAGTAGGCTCACCTTATGTGATTCCTCTAGGAAGTTCTCTTAGGTGGTTAGCGTTTTCCCTCTCCTCAAATTATCATATACGTACTTAGATGTTTGCTTATTATATCCTTAGTAGAATGTAAGCTCCTTAAGGTTGGGCTGAGTTTTTTTGTTTGTTTTGTTTTGTTTTTTACTGATTTCTTATCTTCTAGTAACTTATCTTGCACATAGTAGGTGATTAATAAATGCTTATGGTACTGGATTGGAACTTTACGACCTATTGCCTTTTCATTCACTCTTGCAAACACATTGAATGCCTATGCCATTGAATTAAATGCTCACAGTGAAGACTCCTGAAGAAATGTATCACAAAATTTTGTTCTGAAGATTTTCAGTGGTTGTTTTCATTACCTTGACCTGAAATAAATATTTTCCTCAAAGTGATAACTCTAGGGCTAAAATAAATGTGACATACTTTAATAGTTCCTATTCCTTTTTAACATTTTTCTATGATGATCAGCACTTTCTGAGAAATAATATTAATAATAACAATATAACTAGCATTTATATAGAATTTTAAGTTTTGCAAATTACTTTTGCATATATTGTTCAATTTGATCTTACAACAACTCTGTGAGGTAGGTGCTATTATTATCCTTATTTTACACATAAAAGGACTGAGGCTGAGAGGTTAAGTGACTTTTCTCTGGTCACTTAGGTAAGGAAGTGTGTCAGGTAGAATTCAAACTCAGGTCTTCCTGAATGCAATTCTAGCACTCTAGGTGGATACAATGTGCTATGGGATATAGAGATAAGGATGGAGCATATAAAATGGCATATAAAAGAATTCTCAAGATCATGTGCACAGTTTGGGTGTTTGATAGGTTTTGAAAATTATTTTCAGGCTTTCCCTTTCCTACACAACCCTGGTAATAATAATGGCTCACATTTCTTAAGCATTTTAAGGGTTAGAAAGTATTTTCCTTAAACAAAACTCTGTGAATCTTGGTTTCCTCATCTCCAAAATGGGGACAATAATCTCTGTATTATCTACTTCCCCTGGTTATTGTGAGAGTCAAATAAGAAAATATAAGTAAAGCATTTTGGGAATATATATGTATATATATGTACATACATACATATACATCTATGTATGTGTACATAGGATGGGTGAGTGAGTATGTATGTGTATACCATTATTCTCCTCTATCTGTTGCTTCTTTTCCACTCATACTGCTAATGCCCTAGTTTAAGTTCTCATAATCTCTCCCTGGATTCTTGTAATAGCCTACTGACCAGACTCCTTGCTTTTACTGTCTTCCTCTCATCCTTTCTACATATTGCTGTCACATCTATCACAGGACTGCATTTTTGATCATGTCATATCTGTAATTCAAAAAACATCAGCCTGCCTGAATGAAGTCCGAGTTTCTTAGCCAAGCACCTAAGATTCCCCACAATCAGTTTCCAACCCTCCTTTCTAAGATTAGCTCACAATACTTTATTTTCATGTATACTTTGTTTTAGCCAAAATGAACTAATTGCCATCTTCTACAAAGATTCAGCATTTCCCTCCTCTGGGCCTTTGTCTTCACTGTTTCTTACCCCTAAAATGCTTTTCCCATATCCCATCCTATTTGGGCATCCTTCAAGGCCCTGGCTGAATGCCAAGTCCTTCACGAAAACTTCCATGATAATAAAGTCATCTAGAAGTTGTCTTTCCCTTTTAAGAACCCTCATATCACTTTGTTCATACCTTTCATTTGTACATATTATATTCTAGCATGTAAAATAGTGATTTGTGTGAGTGGTAACATAGCATAAAGAGTAACAAACTAACCTGGAAGTTAAGAAGACTGGGGTTCAAGTTCTACCCTTCACACGTTGACCATGTGACTTTGGATAAGTCACTTAGCCTCTTAGTTAATTCTTTAGCATTCTAAATGGCAGAGAAGGTACCAAGGGACTTTTTAAATGTTGAATGATTATATTACCTTATCCTTTTCTCCCCAGGCTGGATTACAGATAATGCTGCCTTGGGCAGCAGGCAGAGCAGTAGGAAAGTGGTAGGACCTTCTTCTAGCCCTGGATCGGGGGTATTTTAGTTCAGCTGCATATTACTCCCCTCCTCCCATACACACACCAAAGTAGTAAGGAAGTGATGGGAAAGTGAGGGGCGGGGTGTGGATAGAGGAGAACAGAGAAATTACAAACAGAAGTATAGGGAAATAATCCTGCCAATTCAGAAATATTTTGACATAATTCTATATCCCCTGCTCCCTACCCTCAACCCTCCACTTTACAAAAGTACTTTCATTTTTTCATAGCTTTTTTCTTTTTTCTTCTTTCTCCACAAAAATGCAATTGAGACTGAAGCTGGGTATGAATTTGTGAGGGGGTAATATATTGCATGAGAAAAAGAGCTGAATTCACTCTTCAGGAGTTAAGAGGAAGGTTAAGAAGAGTCTGTCTCCACTCCAAAGAGGAAAATCACGAAGGGAGGGATTATTAATTTTACATCAACTTTATTTTTCTCCCAGGAGGTTTGTGCTGAAGGTATAGCCCCATTGTCATAGAATAACTAGCCTTATTGTACCCGAGAAAGACAGGGAAGGAGATTATCTTTTGGAGGAAGAAGTGGTTTTGTGACAATTGGCTACAGATTCATATTAGAAGAATAAACATTATGGAATGATAATATAGTACCAGGTCCCCACACTCCTTATGCTCCTGGCCTGACACATAGGCAGAACCAACCTAAACTAAGAAGATGGAGACCCATAGATAGAGGGAGACAAATGCATGCATCCATATACAAGGATACACACACAGAACCCTAAAGTCAAAGGACCACAAATAGAGAACTGAAAGGCACTTTACATGACTTCAAGTCCACCTTTCTCATTTTTATATTTGGGGATACTCAAATCTTGAGAAGGAAGTGACTTGCCTAAGGTCATACAGGTAGACTATATGGCCAAATTGGAATTTGAATCCAAATGTTTTGAACACGAATTCTCTGAATCCAGGCCCAGAGATCCTTCTACTAAATCATAAAAGATATTTCCTTTCCTTTCCTTTTCTTTTAAACTTTCATAGAAGTCTTTTATTAACTACTACTTCTCTACTCAACTCTATAGCAGTCTCTGAAGAGAAGAGGGAACCACAGTTTAAGAAAAACAGGTGTTAGTTAAAAAAAAATCTTGTCTTTTTTGGTTCTATCTTTTGCCCCAGTGCCCAGCTTTGGGGTTGGTTTCTAGCTGGTCACACAGCCAGAGGTAGGCTCAGAAGCAGATTTCATTCTCTGTCTTTACTAAAGTCTTTGACCAGGAATCATGGTTTGTGTTTTTTTTTTTTTTTAAATATCTGTCTTCCTATTCAAAGATTCCACAGGAAAAAGACTTATAGAGTAGATAAAGCCCTGGATTTGAATATGGAAGACCAGAATTCAAATTCTACCCCATATACTTATTAGCAATATGACTGTGAACAAGTCATTTAATCTGTCTCAGCCTGTTTCCTTATCTCTAAAAAGGAGATGATATCATCTACCTCACAGGGTTGTCTGAAGACCAAATGAATGATACATGCTAAGCGCTTTGCAAGCCTTAAAATGCCACACAAATGCTAGCAATTCTTCTTCTGGGTACAAATGGACTTGAGAATTTCATCTAGTTCAGCAGCAATTACCATCCTCTTTGTGATTCCCTATTTATTTTTTATCAGTGGGACCATTTGGGGGACCATTCTCCAAAAGCACATGTTGAAAGAATTTTCCATTTGTTTTAAGTAGACAAACAATGTCTGGACATTGGAACATCACAATAGACTAGAGCCACAGTTATTTGTTGTTAGATGTGTGATAACAAAAGCCTCTGCTTCATTTTTCCTATGAGAAATTGCCACTTAGCTTTCATAGAAGATTTTAATGAAAGAATTAAGAGCATAATAAAATAGTATGTAAACAAAACAGTTAACTAGTTTGGTGTGATGGTCTGTGGTAGGTCAACTCAGTTAGCTCCACATAAGAAAGGCAAATAAACAGAATTATTTCCAAAACTCCCATGGGGTATTGTTTGAACAGAAAAAAATGTAACTGAATTGCTTTTTCCACCTCATTCAAGGACCTAAATGTTTCCAATTTGGGGTACTTTAGGCATAGATTGGAGACAGCACGCTAGATTCTTAAAAACCATTTTTTTTTTCAAATAGACCACAAATTTAATTAAAGTCTTAACAAAGTTTGACCAAATTCCTTAATTTAAGCTAGATTTGGAATTTTTTAAAATACAGATTCTATGATTTGAGTTCATTTTGATTGATACTCAAAAAACAGTGAATTTTCTCTTTATAAAGTAGGGGGAAAAAGAAAATTCCTCAAGAACTCAATTATGTCCTACTTAGTTTTTGACAGATTGTTTTTCTGCGTTGTAAATCCTCAGCTACACTTTTCAGTGGAAGGCTCCCTGTTCAGTTTGAGGGTCCATGCTCATTTTTCCTCAATGGAGGCTTGATTAGACTTTTTTGAGGAGAGTGAAGAAAGTAACTGGTGATCAAATAAATACCTAACTGTAGATAAGCACCTCATAAAAATGATAAATACTCCAGATACTAGGATGATTTAGTGCAAAAATGTTATGCATATTAGAAAACATATGTGACTCTATCCATAGGATAAAATGGAGTGGCAGAAAGCTAAATATTCCCACCAGGTAAATAATACCTGTGAAATTGGCTAATGCATACAAATTGAAAATATGCATAAAACATAACCACTTAAATACATATTTACTTAGGAAGTCCCACAGAAATTTTGTGGATTCTTCACTAATATTCATGTAATATTAGTATAGAACATATTAAAGGGCATTTGGTCAACACACATCAAATATAAATAGACCAGGAAGGAGAGCTTTTTTTTATCAGGTGCTGTTAGCCATTCACAATGGAATCTGAAAACAATGAGAGGCTAATCAATTCTCCTCTTATAGAATGTAACTGTAACATGTACTTGTCTGTATAGTGTTACTATGGGGTTTGTATTTTCAGTACTGTGCTTAAGTTGTCTACATTTGTTCTAAGAGAGCCTAATCACTGGAAAATCCAGAATACTACATCTCCAAGACCCTTTATTAAAGGAGATATATTTTGGGGCAAGACAAATCCTGAACAATATCTAAAATGTGAGATAATGAGATAAACTTCTTTGGGGGGAAGAAAACTATATTTTTCTCTTTTTTGTGAAGTGCTTTGTAAACTGGTAGTTACATTTATAGTTTTCTAATTCTTTCAAAATATAGTTTTAACTAAAAATTGTATCCATTTTTTTTTACCTTTCTTGGTTCCTACAAAACAACCAAAGGCAAGAATATTTCAATAGAGAATTAAATTGCCTATAGAGCAGACACACACACACACACATACACACACACACATTCATATATTTTGAATAGATATGTTAGAATTTCTAAAGACATTTCAGGCTTCAGAAAAATTAACTTTTTGTGCACTTTTACTCCCTCTGCTGGTAACACAGATTTTGCTAAGATGCATTGATTTTAAATTATACTACAAAAGATAGAAAAAAATGGCAGAGATGTAATTTCCACCACTGGCTCACTCCTCTTCCTCAGTCTCTATATCATTGGAAAAAGGAAGCAGCAAGGTAAAAGTAAGGTGATAACAATTAGAAAAATAATTCAATAGAAAAAAAGCAGTTCTTTACTCCATCTGGTCACAGTGTAAAACATAACGATAAAGATTTATTAATAAGCTTTTTGGTTACTATAGTGAACTTTTGGGTTTGCTAGGTGACACAGTGGTTAGAATATCGGACCTGGGGTCAGGAAAAGTCATATTCCTGAATTCAAATCTAGCCTCAGAGACTCTAACTATGTGACTGGGGAAAAGTCACTTAACCCTCTTTACCTCAATTTCTTCATCTATAAAATGACTTGGAGAAGGAAATAGCATACCACTCCAGTATTTTTGTGAATAAAACCCCAAATGGGGTCATAAAGAGTCAGATACAACTGAAAAATGACAGTACAACATATGGAACTATTGATTAATACTGACATTTCAGTCTACCAAAGCCTGCAGATCTTTTTTCCTATACAAACTGTTGCCTAGGCTTATCTTCTTTATCCTGTACTCTGTACTTGTGTGATTATTTTTTTTAAATGAAGCCATAGAATTTTCAGTCATTTAATCAGTCAGTCAATCCATGAAACAAACATTTGTTTATTCTGTGTCAAGCACTGTCCATGTTTCTGGGGAGACACAGAAAGGCAAATATTTGGTCCTTATCTTCATATTCTATTGATGGAGAAAACATACAAACCAACATAGAGAAATCTGAGAGAAGGAACTAGTAGGTAGAGTTATGGGGAAAAGCTTTTTGTAGAAGGTAAGATTTTTCTGAATATTGAAGAAAACTAGGGAAACTATGAGGTAGAGGTGAGATGGGAAAGCATTGGAGGCATGGGAAATAGCCAGTGCAAAAGAACAAAGAGAAGAGATGGTGCATAGGATATGAGGAACAAGGCAAAACTGGCAAGAACACTGGCTAGCAGACCTTTGGACTTCAGATTTATATTTGATCCTGGAAGTAATAAGAAGTCACTAGAATATATTGACCAGGAGGTGACATGCACGTTAGGAAAATCACTATAACAGCCAAGAATATGATGGATTGAAATGGGGAGAAACATGAAGCAAGGAAACCAATTATAGGGCTATTACAATAGTCTAACTGAGAGGTGACAAGTGTCTTTACTATGGTGGTGACATGAATGAAGAGAAAGGAATGGGTATATAAGCATTTATAGGAAGGTAGAAATGATCAGATTTGGCTGGACATGGGATGTAAGTGTAAACGAAGAGTCATGGATAAGACTAAAATTTTGAATCTGGGTGATTAGGAAAATGGCGGTACCCTCAACAGTAAAAGAAAAGTTAATAAGAAGTTCATAAGTTGATAAAGTTTGTACACTTTTAGGAGAATGAAAATGAGTCCTATTTGGGAAATAGTGAATTTGAGATGATTAGTATATCCAAGAGGGTATGTGGGAGAAAGATTAGGGCTGAATAAATAGACCTTCAAATCAACTACATAGAGATGACTTAAATTTATTCAGGTTATATTTAATCTTATTAGATTAAGTCTAGGATTTCAACCCATCAAGATCTTTTTCATTTCTGAGTTTTACAATCCAACCTGTTCGCTATCCAGCACATTCATCACAATGCCTTTCATTTGTAGATGCTTCATAAATATTTGTTTAATTGAATTTACTTCCTTCCAGCTTTGTAGCACCTACAAAGATGATTGACATGCCAGCTATAGAAGAGAGGGCCAAAGATAGAATCCTGGCACATTCCGCTAGAGACTTCCCTCCTGCCACTTAATGGTGTGCAGACATTTAACCACTTCTGATTTCATTTATCTTATGCCTCTCCATACTTTCTGCAATGACAATATGAGACTTTATCTAATGTTTTACTGAATTCCAGGTATATCACATATTTGGTGATTCTGTCAGAAAAGGAAATTAGATTATCTGAGAATGACACATTTTCAGTGAAACCATACTGCCTCTTGGTGATAACTACTTCCCTCTTTAAGTGATTACAAATGTTTCCTTCCCTAATAAATTTGAGAGTTTTGCCAAGAATAGAATAGCCAATAATTTGTAGACTTTTGAAAAATTTGGTTCATGCCTACAGTTCAGTACCACCTCTCCTCTTCTCCATTGTTTTTCAAAGATCACACCCATTACTTCTTTCATTACTCTAGGATTTCATCCAGCTCTCAGAGCTTCCTGACCAAATGCAGATAAACTCAAATAGAATATATTACAAATGACACCAAGATTTATTGTGTTGGTAATAAAATGGACTAGATGAGAGAGCATGGCTGGATCCGTCACTGAAAGGGGGGGAGAGGAAAATAAACAACTTAAAACTTCATTTCTAAGGAACTGTGAATCAGTAGCATCATCTTTGTATTTGAAGGAACATATTTTTATATAATTATAAATACCCAAACTCCATATTTATTCTATATACATGCAAACAAATGCTTGTCTCTGTTTAGTAGAGAAAAGTGAAACTAAGAAATTACTCATTTAGAAGAAAAAAGAACCTGGAGAAAACTACTACTTCTCGTTTAGTTAGTTGGGAAAAACTTTCATCCTTCCTCCAAAGGCGGCAGTTACCAAAAAGAGAACATTTGAAAGAACAGCCTCTGAGGAAAGAAGTAGCTAACATTCCCCTTAAATTAAAAAAGGACTAAGGAAGCAAATGACATAACTACCCAACAACTCTCTCCCCATGGTGGTTATTATTTTGTACATTTAAAATTGTATTATTAACTGGTTTGGTTAACTGCATGTGTATAGATGACCCTTTGACGGATGATAGAGGCATCCCTCTGCAACGTGTCTGGTTTTGGAGCGTTTTGTCTCTTAGTTAATAGAATGGTTTTGCCCAAAGAGACCCTCCTAACTGTAAATTCTTTGCCTATTACTTTGCTAGAACCTGCCTAGCAAGATTGAGCTCAGAGTTTTCTCTTTATAACATATATGAGTATTGCCTGCTGTTGTAGCTTTTGGGTAAGTTCAAGGTCCTATGATTCAGTATTTTAATGTTGTATACCTTCCTCATTGCCAGTTATGCATGCTTGCTTCTGGTGTGGTGTATGTAAATATAGGGCACATGATTACACTGAAAAATATTTTCTGGGTGCTGCCAATTAAAGTTATTCATTATCAAAAATTGTTCAGTTATACTACTCAGTGAATCCAAATGCTAAGTAATTTGCAAATGATAATACATATATATTTATATATAAAATCCATATATACACATACCATACGTATATAGTATGTGTATATATGTGTGTGTATATATGTATATAAAATCTAAGACATAATTTAGAAAAAACTAAGAAACTAGGACAAACCCAGAAGAGGCTGATTAATGTATTACAGTAAAAAGGATGATGAATTTGGACACAGAGAGCTCAGGTACAAATCTCAGAATTGCCACTTATTCATTGTATAACCTTGGGGAAATCATTTAATCTTTCTGGGCCTTGATTTCCTCATCTGTAAAATCAAAAGGTTTTTAACTAGTGATCTCAATGGTCCCTTCAAGCTCTATATCTGTAATCCTATGATGGTGAAGAAACTGAAGAGCAACTCTCAGGAGATTTGGTTCATGTGTCTTGGAATATTTAATCTAGAAAAGACAACATTTAGGTGGTACATGATAGCTGGCTTCAAGTATTTGAAAGGCTTTCAACTGGAAAAATGAATACACACTCTTCTTGGCAACAGAGGGCAAAAATAGGAACAATGGTTAGAAGTTTCAGAGAATTAGGTTTAAGTTCAATGCAGTAAGAATTTTCCTGATAATTATACTTATCCAGAAGTGGAATGTGCTACCTTGGAAGACAGGGAGTTCTAGTCACTAGAGGTCTTCAAGTTAAGTCTGGATCACCATTTGTGAGGGGTTTCTGTAGAGAGAATTTCTGGTCAGGAATCGGCTGAACTAGATGGCCCTCCCAATGATCAATTCCTTTTAGTTCTGAAATTACTATGATTTCATAAAACAAATTAATTTGTTTTCTCTTGTGAATACCTACCTCAAAAATAATTTCTAATTGCTTCTGGTATGGTGTATCTAAATACAGGGCATGTGGTTACATTGAAAAATATTTTCTGGATGTTGCCACTAATTAAAGCTATCCGTTACTGAAAATTATTCAGTTATATCACTGAATGAATTAAAATGTTAAGTCATTTGTAAATGATTATATATAAGAATGTTTTAACTAATGACTACAAACAGAAATGCTGATTTCAAAAGTTTTTCTCTTTATAAAACCAAAACAACCTAAATGTTTTATTTAAACCTTAACATTAAGCATCAACAGTCAGTTAAATTTGCTCAGTAGCTACTTACATTTAAATGTCTTAATTCCAATTCATGGCTTGTCATAGTCATGTTTTTCAGTTACTCTAAGGCACTCTCCAGATTCTTTGACCATTCATTCCCATTCACTTTTCCTCAAATATAGTTGAAGGTAATATATACTTTGGTATGCATCTTCTTTATTCACATTGTACTATCTCATGTTCCATTACAGATTTCTCGATATTCCTAATAAACATTTTCATTAAAGAATTAGATTACATTGAAGAAACAAAATTTGTTTTTACCATTACCTATTTTTTGGCATTTTGTTTGCTTCCAAGTTTTTGCAATATTCTATGATTCTGCTGGGAAAATATTTGAACAGGTAGCTTTTTATTAAAAAAAAGTAGTAATATTTTTCAGGGAGATTATTTCTTTTTTTAAGTTGGTTTGACCATACAACTTGCCCTAAATAAACAATATAGAAACATAGGTTGAAGTTCATGTTTATCTTTAGAAGCTATTAGTCCTTTCTCATATAATAAGTCTCCTTGGAAAAAGACTAGATCCCTTTTGTTTAGAAACATAAACCACTGACATTTTGTTAGGAATAATCTTTCCAAAATAATCCCCAAGTATAGCATCAGATATTTGAAATACTTTAGTAATTTCTTTTTTTAAAATAGAATATTTCATTAAAACTTAACATTGAATACCAATCTAACCAACCAAACTTGGTTAGTAACTATTTTAAGATAAGTCATATTCCCAGCTGACCAGCAAGTCAAAGGCCTTGCTTATTTTCTTGACATTTTATTTACTTAAATGACTTTGTCTTAGGGAAAGAGAAAGGTTGAAGGCAGCTTAGAACAATGTTGTAACTGTCACTAATTAAGTGCTCTCAGCTGTGTCTATACTGCAATGCTGTTTATTTGCCTTGTACACACATACACTCAGCTGTAGGTAGCAATCCTAAAAATTCCTGTATTTATTACCTTTGTCCCTCCTGTGTTTTGATTTCTTAGAGGTATAATATTGACAAATAGATAAAAACTCAACTCCCATGCTTAGTTTTGTAAATAAGTAGTTTGATGACTGTTGGCTATGCTCAATTCAAAATCCAAAGTATATACAAAACCAGTTTATTTTAATTCTCTTGTGTTGAACAGACCAACCTAATGCTGAGGAGGAGAAATTCAGAGAAGTTATTTTACAGCTCACATGAAACTACACAGAAAGTTTTCAAAACTAAAAAGGATCTCGTTGACATTTAATCCAACTCTCACATCTCAGACAAGAAAATAGAGGTCCAGAACTGTGATCTGCTGTAGACCATACAGTGTGAAGAGAATACAAGTTACAAAAGGTCTTAGCACAGGACTCCTTCACATAGTACGTGCTTTATGCCCTTCTTCTCCTCTGCTTTCACTTCTAGTGGATTTTATTTTAAACCATATTCCCTTCATGAAAATATAGGATTATGGAAGGATTTTAGATATAGAGTTAGGAGGGACCATAGAGATTGCCAAATTTTTCTCCTCCTTAATTTTACAAGTAAGGAAACACGTCAGAGGGGCTAAAAAAGGTTTTATTGTAGCACGTACAAAGTAACTGGCAGAGCTGAGATTTGAACTCAAATCTTCCAACATCAAATCCGGTGAGCTTTCCACTACTCCATGCTTCTCATGAAAGCTAAAATGTCCTTAATATTTTTCTAACTAATGTAGATTATGTTTGGGTCACTGTGATATATAACGTTGTTACATGATTATGTCTTTCCTTGTGGTTTTTTCAAAAAGACTTTTTTTATATGTCCAAAATACAGAGCCAGATCATACAAAACTAAATGATTTTGTCCCTGTAATAATTACCTGGATTAATAATAAATAATCACACTCTAGAGAACAATTTAGGTCGATACTCAGTTTTCATAATTTCAGGTTTTCATAATTACTTGTATTCTTTCTACTTGAAAGATAAAGCTATGAATATTAGAATGGAACTGTTTGCTATCAATGAGGATACTTGCATATCACACACTTTACATTTGTCATATTTTTTATTTTGTGTAATTTAAAAAGTCACACAGTTCTCTAGATAATATTTTAATAGAAAAAAGCAAGAAATTTGGTTTTAATAGAAATATATACATATTTGACTCATGGATGATATCTTTTACTTTTCTCAAGACTTTCAATAGTCTCTAAAGTGGAGAGAAAATTCTTCTGAATTGAGTAAAACTGAAGACTACGTATACAAATAGTATCATTCCACCCAGGAAAATACAGAAATATTCTTCATAAATGAATGTCAGATTCAGCAGTCACATCTAGAATAAGGGAAGAAGTAAAGTAATGCACCACAATAAGAATAGTTGATTTAGAGATTAGAGAAGAAACTTCTAACTTCTTTTGCTTCTGATGTAATCCTTTATAGCCTGGAGCATCGACCAAGAGGTGGATGTGACTATTCCTGGCCTTTGCAGAAAGGGGAGACCAGTCAGACACTACCCCACAAGAGACAGAAAAGCAATCAAACCCCTGAACATAGAGATGAATCCTGCCATAAGGCAGGTAAATACTAGGGAAAAGGCACCACAGAATTCTCTGTGTAATCATTTGAAAGTTATTATATAGATATATAGATATATATGTGTGTGTGTGTGCATATGACTTATGTATCAGGAGCCCCTTGAAGTCTTTGGACTTACACATAGACTGGATCAAATTCTGAGGGTCTGACCATAGCAGCATCATTTTTTACCTCTAGCTCATTACCTAGACCTGGAATTACTCCAGGAAAATATAGAACTGTAGCTTAGATATCGCATGTATATGGAACTGTGGGCCATAGGATTCCTACACAAGCACACAAAGTAGTAATTGTAAATCAGTATGGGGCAGCCTCATTTTCATCCCCGTACAATATGTGTAAGACACAAAAGACTCCCAGGAGCCCCTAAACAGATACAGAAACACACGAAATGCTCAAAAAAGCTTCCCTCGGAAGACATCTGTACATGGGGTTGCCATCAAAGCAACCCTTTCCCTTTCTGGTAAATCCCACTTTCTGAGAAGATCCTCCATAGGCATCCTCCTTCACCTCACTCCCAGATGGATAGTATGACAACATGGGATAGATTCCCTTAGGAAAACAAGCATAGGCTGGTGGTTGTTGAGCAAGTAATCCCCTTCCCAGTGGATCTGCTTTGTCTTCCTTTGTCTAATTTACTATAGTTGTTATAGGGCAAGGTCCAAGTCTCTTGCTTCCAGTGTCACATGTCTGCTTCTACAACATGTTTTTTGCTTGCTTTATTGATTTCTTTGTTTATATATTACACTCATTTTTAAATAAAATCCTCCACCTGAAGGAGTGAGATTACTTTTGGAGCAACAGCAACAACTAAAATTAAGCAAAACCAAGTAACATGTCTACACAAGCAACAACCCATTTAGTCATAATACCACTATCCTCTTCCTCACATACACCTTCAATAAAAAGAGATGATATCTTTATTTTTTCATCTTTTCTCTGAGGCCAAAGCTTAGTCTTTATAATTATACAGTGTATAGTTTCATTGTATTGTACTTTTCCTTTGCATTGGTGTATTGTTTCCCTTGTTCTGCTTTTACTTCACTTTGCATCAGTTCGTATGTCTTTCCATATTTCTCTGAATTCCTCAAATTTGCCGTTTCTTAGTGTCAATGACATCGTATTTACCACAATTTGTGTAGCCATTCCCTGAATGATGGGCACAGACTTTTGTTTCCTGTTGATGGATACCATACACACAAAAATCTACTTCTTCCCTATGTTTCTGCAGATTTTTTTAAAATAAGCACTACTACTGTGCTATAAGTAATGATTAGTAAGTCAAACATGGAACAATTTAAATGAAATAATGAAAAGTGAAATGAGTAAAACCAAGGGAACATGGTACACAGCAATAGCAATATTGTCCAAAGGATAATTGTGAACAATGAAGCTATTCTGAGCATTACATATACTCAGATCAGCTACAAGGGACCTATGAAGGAAGATGATATCCATCTCCAGAAAAAGAACTAATAAATGGAAGTATGCATAGTACAGTTTCATATATGTGTATTTATATGTATATGTGTGTAATGATGGCATTCTGCAGTGCAGGGTAAGGAGGGAGGGAGAAAAGGAGACAGTTTGGAACTTAAAATGTAACAAAAACATTAAATTATAAAAACAAATGGTGTTTTATTACAGCATATACAGTTGTGAAAAGTGTACATTATACATTTTGGAGTCAATGACTATAAATAAAAAAACCTCATAGGTAAAGAGCTCTTTCACAATGAGAAACTTAAAATAAGTAAAGTGACATATTGAATACATTGTTCTGTGGAAAATCTCAGTTCCCTGGTTGCAAGCATCTTCAACTATTTCCCAGTCGATGGAGGCTTGGACCACTGCTGCCATAGTGGCCATACCTAAAACTATCAGTCTAGAGCCAGTAGCTAACAATTGTCTGTGCGCAAGTATGACTGACAAGCTACTCAGGCACATTTCCCTGTCTTTCTTTTTTTCTCCTGTCTTCCCTTTTTCCCCACCTCTCTTCTATCCAAACATAGATTAGAAGTTTCTTTAAGGGCAAAGTAACAAGAAGTTCAGGGATTTGGGGATCCATACTCCCACATTCCTTTCCCTTCATTTCCTGGTTTCACTGATTTATAATTTCCCTTAGTTGAACTTCTGAGAAAGGGGGAGAACTGTACATAGATCTCATGCATTTTATTTAATTGAATTCAAAAATATTGATTGAGTACCTGCTATGTGCTAGAAAATGAATTAAGGTGCTAGGGATATAAAAATAGAATAAAACAAATGAAAAAACCAAAAAAGTCCCTGACCTTAAAGAACTTCTATTCTAGGAGGGCAGGGGAGATAAAGCTTGTTCACAGAAAGTAACTAAAAAGCATATACAAAGTAATAGCAGTAAAGACTAAGCCCTTGATTTCATTGTTACAAGAAACTGCCAAGAGAGGAAATGTATGTTCCATCAGCATAGGTTGGTACCTTCTTCACATCATACATAGTCTTAGCTTCTTCGGGCCTTTGGAGATGAAAATGATCTGCCCAGGGCCACACAGACAATATGTGTCTGATGTACGACTTGAACACAGGTCTTCCTTTGCTAAAAGGCTGACCCTATCCACCACATTACCGTGCTTCTCAAAGTAAGAGCAAAGCATCTGGGGGTGGGAGTGAGGGGTTGGAGGGTGGGAGGGTGGAGGATGGCACTAACTACTGGAGGAAGTTCGGAAAAGGTCTTGTGTCAACACTTGGCACCTGGTCTCAGTCTTTTTGAGGGGAGCTAAGGATTCCAAGAGTTAAAAGGAGATGAGAGAATATTCTAAGCATGAAGGATGGGAGTAGAAGGGTGGGGAATTGGGGAGGGAGTGAGGGTCCAGTTTGTTTAAAGCCACAGAAGTAGGCTTCAATGTCGCATATGGGGAACAGCAAGAGGGCTAGTATGGCTAGAACATAGGTCCTATAAGGTGGAATTAATGTGAAATAACTCTGAAAAGATAGACTTCAGTCAGACTAAGAAGGGCTTTAAATGCCAAACAGAGGAGTTTGTATTTTATCCCAGAATCAAGAGGAAGCCACGGGAGCTTCCTGAGCAAGAGAGGAACATGGTTCGATGTGCAGTTAAGGAATAGCAATGTGGCTATTGTGTGAAAAATGGATAGAAGCGAGAAGAGACTGGAAGGAGGGGGGACAATTAGGAAGAGAAAAGGAAATGATACACTTTAGAAGTAAGGTGGCTAAAATTTCATCATATAATATGAGATAAAGAAAGGAGCATAAGATTTATCCACTATCACCATCGTCTTGCTATATATGAAAATATATACATGCAGATACATAGATGCACATGTGCGTATATTTATGGGCACATGCATATACACATGTGTGCATATATATACATGTATATGTATGTGTACATATTGTTTTTGTTGTCATTCAGTTGTGACAGACTCTGTGTGACCAGTTAACAATATTGTTCATGGGGCTTTCTTGGAAAAGATATTAGTTTGCCATTTCCTTCTCTACTATATGTGTGTGTGTATATATATATACATACATACATACTCATATACATACATGCAGATAGATAGATAATAGAGATTTTTGAAAACTGAAGGGAAGTGAGGATATGAGAGGTTGAAGCAACTTGCCCAAAGTCATACTGATAGTAAATGACAGAATTCAGATGCAAGCTTGGGTCCTCAGTGAACTCTCCTATACTGTCATTTTTTTAATTTTAATTTTAAATGAATAAAATATATAAGCCAAAACAAGTTCTGTAATTAGGACGTTGATCGCACTAGATCTCAATTATTTGTTTATGAAAAATTGTTTGGATTAGATATTTTGGTATATAGTTTTCTCTCAAATTTTCTCAAGTTATCTTCCTCATGTTAAAGTCCATTGTAGGGGTGTGATGACACAGATGAAGGTGTTTTGCCTGAAAACCTCATATGTCCCCTTAATGTGTCCTCTTCACTCTTCTTTCTGGAAAGTACCTCTGGAACTTTTTGAATCTTCCAAATGAATATATAGGTCACTAATACCAACAGGACATACTCTAACATGGCTCTGCCTCTTTTATTGGGCTTTCATTGGGCATAATGGTACTCAGTTGCAGAATTGGACTGGTCTTATTATAAATTTGTAACAATACCTCAATTTTTTGTCACCAATAATTCAATTTTTTTTCTTTAACACATAGAGGAAACTGGGAAAATGTGGATAAACTACATAGACCGAAGGGAGCAAAACCAGGAAGAGAACAGCTTGTATAAAAATAACATTTTAAAGACAAACAACTTTGAAAACCTTAAGAACTCTGAAGAATGTGATTGATGACCAAGCACAATTCCTGGCAACCAATGCTGATGTACTCGTCTGACAGAGGTGACAGACTCAAGATGCGGATTATGACCTATTTTTCTTTTCTAACCAGGGCTGATGTGGGAATTTGTTTTGCTCAGCTCTGCATGTTTTACAAGAATCATGTTCTTCTTTTTCTATATGGCATAAGGGAGGCAAGGAAAATACATACCTTTTCACTGAAAAAGAAAAAAAAGAGTGTTTCTTTAAGGGATAGCAATGAAATTAGAACAAATAAAGATAAACATATCTCTTTAAATGATGTTTTAAACAGGTGCATAAGAGTCTGGAGTGCAGAGTTTATGCATACGGTTAATATGAGATTAAAATAGGTAGATATCAAATTTGACAGGAGGGCATAAATTCTCTTAAGCTCTTGAAATTTACCAAAGAATTAAAAAATGCAAATGTGCTGAGAAAGTCCTATTTATCTCACCCGTTTGTATGGTAATTGACTGTTCATAATGAAATAATCTGATGCATGGAGCCCAGCTAAATTAGCCTACCCATAATGTACTGTCTTCAAGTAACTTCACATTTTCATTAGGGTCTCTCTCTAATTTCTAAGGCAAAATTAATGCAATTAGTGGCCCAATCAATACATATTGATCGTTAGTGGCTTCAGTAGGATGTAAAAATACCAGGTCAGAATAGAAAAGCTTTAAAATAATCATTGACAAATGTAAACACTTTGGTAGGGAAAAAATTTACTTTCAAGTATTTCCTTTTATAGTTATTATGAACTCTTAGTAGAAACACTATCTTGATCTTCGATTAGATGAATTTTGAAGTATTGTAGCTTTCTCATAAACACACATTAATACTGTATTTGTCCATATAGATTCCCCCCTTTCCTCTAATAGATATCCAAAAGGACATTTTTTTTCCCCTTATGGTACAGAATTCCAGATGACTAATTACTCCAAAACAAGTATCATTTTTCACATGCAAATGAGAGCAAGATGCCTGGCAGAAGATACCCCTATAAGTACACTTGGTGGCCAGGAGACCTGGGTTGCTCTCAAGTGTAGGCAGGAAAACCGCCCAAAACTCCAAAACGAAAATCAAAAGGCATATTCATGGAAATCAAGGCAGTGGTACTTTTCTATATACTAATTAGCTTACTTCAGGATAAGAATTAGATGGCACATTAAAGGAAAAGGGAGGCACAAATCCCATACACAACCCTAAACTACCAGACATATTGCTAATTTGGGGATTTGGGGGCTGTTAGTTATAAAAAGGTATGAATGTAAACGTAATGGACTGTCTTAACTGCTCATGTTCCTGATTGAAAAGTTGTAGTTAGATATAGGGATCTTAAAGAAAATTATCTAGACAAAAATCATATTTCTGAGTCTCCTTTGGAGCTACTGTAGCAGTATTAGTATTTGGGGTGGGGTATGGAGGAAGGAGAGGTGAAGAGACTCAACCACACCTCAAAGAGTACAGTAATTGAAATCAAGGTCTGTTAATTTACTTTCCAATTCTTTGGTACACCTTGAAATATTAACCCCTTCCCTCCCCTCTTGTGCTTAACTGTATTTCACAGAAGATTTATGACATTTGAATGATGTCTCATTCTGTATTACATTGAAATTGCTTTGTTAAAAAGTAATGAATTAGTAGTTTCTCTTTCAATTTCCACATCTTTTGAACATGAATAAAGCTTTTCATGATATTTAAATTTATATGCAATGATTACTCAAAGGAATGTCTGTAACAGGTGCATGTTTAATTTCATTTTCAGCATAACACTGAACCAATCACTTAGCCTTCCTAGGTCTGAATTACCTCATCTGTAAAGTGATGGCTTTGGATTTAATGTCTTCTGAGGTCCCTTTCAGCTCTAGAGCTACCTGCAAGCATCTTCTGTCATACTGAGCAGTATGAATACTACTTACTTTGCCCATTCTGTCAGACTTACATGTCTATATACCTAGCTATAGTCTCTGCCCTGAGCTTCAGTCCCCTTCAAGAACCAACTATCTGACATTTCAAACAAGTCTGACCACGTTCTTCCATTACTCAATGAACTCTAATGGCTCCCAAGAAATCAAATATAGACTCCTCCATTTGGGATTTAAGACCATTCACAATTTAGCTTCAATCTACCATTTAAGCCTGATTAAACTGGATGTCCTGTAAGCATCTCAAAATTAACTCATCCAAAAAAAGAAATCACATTTCCCCCTGACTCAGACTCAATGCTTTTTTTCACTTTTCTATTTCTCATGATAGTACCACCAACCTTTCAGTCATTTAGACTCATGATGTCTATGTATACCTTGACTTCTCATTCTTATCTCATCCTCTCCTTCTGAACACTTGCTTTATTGATTCTGCCTCCATAAAATCTGTCCTGTTGTTTTTTTTTACTCCTATGGCCTCCACATTAGTTTTGGTTTAGCCTGGATTATTTTTACAATGGCCTCTTCATTGAACTCTCTGATTTAGACCTCTTCTTTCTTTAATCCATCTTCTGCTTAACAAAGTGATATTTCTAAAGCCCAGGTATGACTCTATCATATTTGTATTGCTTAACCAGCTACCAAGTGCCAGGCATGATGCTGGAGATACAAAGACAAAAAAGAAAGAATCCTTGCCTTCAGAGATGATATTCTACTGCAGGAAACAATGTTTACATATATAAAATAAATACATAAGTATGAGATAATGGAGGGAAGACAAGAAGGCACTAGTAGCTGAGAAAATCAGGAAAAGCCTTATGTACAAGGTGATCCTTGACATGAGATTTGAAGGAAACTCAACATTTTCCAAGGTGAGCATGGAAAGAAAGTGAATTCTAGGCACAGGAGATAGCCAATGTAAAGGCAGAAAAATGGGATATGGAATGTACTGAATATAGAGCAGTAAGAAGACCAGTTTGGCTGGACCACTGAGTGTCAATCAAACATAATCAATTAATAAATATTTATTAAGAGTCTGCTGTGAGCCAGACAAGGCTTTGCAGATACAAAAAGGGGCAAAAGATAGTCCCTGTACTCAAAGAACTTGCAATCTAGTGGAGGAATGTATACTAAGGTTGATATGGTAAGTTGAAGCTAGGTTGTGAAAAGTTTTAAATTATAAGCAGTAGAATTTGCATTTGATTGTTGAGGTAATAGAGAGCTACAACAGCTAAGTTGGTACATTGGATAGAATGCAGGACCTGGAGACAAGAAAACCCATCTTCTTGAGTTCAAATCTGGCCTCAACCACTTACTATCTCTGTGACCCTGGGCAAGTCACTTCATCAATTTATCTCAGTTTCCTCATCTGTAAAATGAGCTGAAGAAGAAAACAGCAAACCACTTCAGTGCATTTGCCAAAGAAAACCCTAAATGAGGCCACAAAGAGTTGAATACAACTCAACGATAGTAGAGAACCACTAGAATTCATTGAATAATTAATGATTTCCATTTACTAACTCTTTGAGTAAGTGTGCTTTAGGAAAATGATTTTGGCAGCTGTGAGGAAGTTAAATTGAAGAGGGGAGGGACCTGAGGAAGAGAGACCAATTAGGATGCTGCTGCAATCCTAGGTAAGAGGTGAGGAGTACCTGAATTAGGGTGATGAATAAAGAGAACAGGATGCTGTGGAAATAGAAAAGACAAGATCTGACCAGTAATTGGCGGTGTGGGGTGAGGGATAGGAAGGAGTCAATAGTCATAGATTTGGAGCTGGAAAGGACCTTAGAAGTCAATGATTCCAAAACCATCATTTTAAAATTGAAGAGGCCCAGAAAGATTAAGCTATTAGCCATATAGCTAAGTATAGACAAAATTTTAATCCAACTGCTCTTGACTTCAAGTCCAAGGTTCTATCTTGACTTCGTTGGCTTCCTTCAAGTCCCAGTTAAAAACCCACCTTCCACAAGAAGCCTTTCCTGATTCTCCTAATGCTTGTGCCTTGCCTCTGTTTCCTATCTCTAATATATACTGTTTGAAGTTTGCTTGTACCTGGCTGTTTGCATGCTGTCTCCCCAATTAGATTGAATTCCTGGAGTGCAGGGGCTGTCTTTTTCTTTTTCTTTATATCTTCAGAGCTTAGCACAGTTCATGGCACATTGTAGGTGCTTAATAAATGATTATTGACTTGACTGACCATTACACTTTTCACCTCAAGATTAGTGGGACGTTTGGAAGTTTGGAAGGGGGAAAATATGGCAAATTTGGCTTTGGATATGTTGAGTTTGAGCTTCCTATGGTATGATGGTCATGACAGTAGCCTTCTTCTGTTACCTGCTAAGAAAACACTGTCAATCCCACTCCATGATAATAGAAAACCATTTCCTCCATCTGTTTTCAGCTTTCCCAGAAATTTTAAATTTTTAATGTAATGGATCTTTATACTCAAAATTAGATTGAAGTTAGGAATTAATCTACCTTCAGGAATTTAAAACCCATACTGTCAGGGTCACCTCCCTGTACTCAGTACTTGAGCTTTTATTCTTTCTTATTCAACTTCTCCCTTTTGAGAATGGTGCTCTTGGGAACCTAGAAACTATCCTTAAAAATGTGAAACATCCTTCAGTGGTTAATGCAGAAATCAGTTTAAAACTGAACTAAGACTTGGTGGGATATCCTATATTGTATAAATGGGATGGTCTTTACTTATTTTTTTGAAGGAGAGGAGAGGAAGCTCCACCTAGGGATGCAGATAGCCATTAGCTTGGCAGTTTATAGTCTTGATATAAGAGAGTTGCCTGGGACATTGAGGGGTTCAGGGACTTGCCTAGGGTTCCACAATCAGCATATGTCAGAGGTGAGGCTTGAACCTACATCTTTCTGATTCTGAGACCAGGACTTGATCCAATATATAGAACATATCCAATTTTATTTTCATTTGCAACTTTTTTAAAGAGCAGTTACTCACCTGCCCTTGAACATTCTCATTCCTATGTTGAAGCCTTTTTTTCAGTCTAGGATGCCTTTCCCCTCCCTAAACACCAGCTATTCTTCAGGGTTCCGCTCAAAGCTGAGTTCCTTTCTAACCATACAGCTCCACATTAATCTCTCTTTACTATGACCTCTCCTAGCTTTTAGGATGTATACCATTCATTTAGGTGCTTTAAGGCAGCTAGATGGCACAATGGAGAGAACACTGGATTTAGAATCAAGAAGCCCGAGTTCAAATCCAGTTTCAGATATTTACTAGATGTTTGACTCTGGGCAAATTACTTAACTTCTATCTGCCTCAGTTTGCTAATCTGTAAAATAGGGATAATAATGACCCCTCCCTGATAGAGCTGTTGTGAGAATCAAATATGACAATATTTGTAAAATGCTTTGCCACAGTGCCTGGCTCATTGTGGGCATCTAATTAGTGCTTCTTTCCTTCTGAAGGAATTTGCATTTTGTTTGTTAAGGAGCCATCCATGGCTTTTGACTTGGCAAGACCTGTGGGGGTTCTCAGTGGAAGATTCGACTTAGACAGTGGTTAATTGACTAGGGAATGGTCACTCTTCCCCATATTTCTGCCCTCTTTCTATCAAAGAAATCATTGTCTGTAGATGATTTTCTTTTTTTATTTTGGATGAATGAAGTTAAGAAATCACTACTGAGCCTCTAATTTGGGGTCCATTCACCATTAACCCCACTGAGAAAAGAAAAGAAGTGTTTCAGAACTTGGCGGGGGGGTCAAGAAGCATTGCTTATTTATGACTGAAGTTATTTCTCTCCAGCATATCCCAAAGGATTACTTTCTGTTGTTAATTGGAACTTCTAAACCATTTTTATTTACAGAGTGTTTTACAGTCATTGGTATTGATGACTTCTAATCCCCAGTGAGGTAGGTGTCAGAATGAGGAATTGACAGGGCCCCAGCTTTCAAGAAGCATAGAAACTAGAGGGCAGAAACAGGCACTTTTCTTTCCATGTGTTGGGGGTAGGGCACTTGTTTGCTTGTCTAGATTTAGATTAGATTCATGTTCCCTGCTTCAGATTGTTGGTATGAGGGAGTTAGACTGGGTTTCCTAGAGAAAGGGGCTTTGGAGGCAAGAAACAACTGAAAAGAGGAAGAAGAATGAACATACTGGAGAAAAAGAAATTTTCCCTTCTTTGATGCCTTCATTCAAATGAATCAGAAAGGCAAGATTGTCTTTCCTTGGACAGATTGGGTTCCTTCGCCAAGTATGACAAATAAGGACCTGTTTATTATTAAAGGTGCAATGCCACTCATGACAAACATATGGATAGTAACACTTTGGCCGGCAGGGTGCTTCTCTGTTTTACTAGTTCAGGAGGACTTGATTGATGGCAAAGACCAAGGTCTCAGTAAAGATAATTTAGCCATTTCCATACAGTTTACGCTTGTGTTAGTTGTATCCTGCAAGGACGTCCCCGGAGGGAGGCTTTCTTTGACCTCCCTCCTAAAAGGTAACACAGTGGAGACTCCTCCAGGCCCCATCATCCAACAAGACTAATGGTGGCTTCCATGCCTATTATCATTCAGAGACATCGAAAGAGACTTTAAAAATGCAGTGCCACATTCCTCCCTTGATGTTCTCTATGATCTATTAAGGTATTATGTGACAGATAAATTAATCATTAAAAACTTACTGTTAAGTCTTTACAAATAATAACCAGGTGTATCTTGATTATCTTGGATCTTGATATATATTTTTTTGTCACTAAGCACAGAGGATACAGAACAGTTTGTTTTACTCACAGCTAATCTGAACAACTCAGGGAAAGGAGGTTATTTTCCCTCTTTCAGTTTTTTCTAGTTTTTTTTTTTAAGTCAGAAGAGTTAAGGGGATTTGTTAAAAAAAAAAAAAAAAGCCATCTTTTTTTCACTTCAGAAATAGTCTGTGGCAGCCAGAATCACTTTTTCGTGTTGTTATTCTGGAGTGCCAACATGAAGAGTCTTTCCCTGTTTATTATTGCTTCTAATCCTTCAATATAATTTATTCCTCCCATCCCCTGCGACTTTGTCTTTAAAAGATTCTGCCAAATAACACTCTGTCCCTCATAGGCATTAAGCACTTTGCCCTACAGTAGATTCCATTTGATGTGGTCACTCTAGGATTTCTATAATGAGGAGATTCTCCTCGCATTAACTGGTTCCAGGTCAGCACTTTTCATTTTCAAATGCATGATGCTAACCATAAAATAGGACACAAATGCAATGAGTTTACATAGATTCCTCTAAGAACAATGAAAATCCAAGGTCATAGTTTAGGGTAGCTGTGGACTGGCATCATAAAGAAAGTCTCTAGGGCTAGTCTAAGACTTAGATACTTGAGCAAACTTTGGAAGAATAGCTTATCCTGAGAGAAACTGTCTGACAAATTGTTGGCAAATTTAATAATATAAGCACAGTCCTGGTGATGATAAAGTGAATACTGGTGACTAGAGCCTCCCCTGAAAAAAAAAGTGACATTGTATTTATTTTGAATAGGTATATGTGTGTGTGTGTATACATATATATATATATATATATATATATATATATATATATATATATATATATATATATATATATATATAGAGAGAGAGAGAGAGAGAGAGAGAGAGGTATGTGTTGCCTCCCAAGATAGAATGTAAGCTCCCTGAAGGCAGAGACTGTTTCATTTTTGTTTTTGTGTCTACAGTGTCTCCTACAGCTCCTGACACATAGTAGATACTTATCAAACGCTAGTGGACTGACTGGTGAATTGATTGAATGAGTTTTATTAGGAAGTAATATAGAGAAGAGAAATTCATATCTTGTTTCCCAACAATCTGGCCATTATATGACCTCCTTGAACATGAGTAAAGGAGTGATTCAAGATTATATTTTATTCAGCTTAAATAACTTTTTAAAAACTAACTGGCTACATGGATTTCAAAATGTTGGAGTTACCAGGGAGAAGAACTAAACTGATTTTTAAAAATTTTTTTAAAAACTGTAGAATTCATTCAACATGATTATTTCATTCATTCTAGGGCCAATATTTTTTTCCTAATAAAATGAACAACTCTTTAAAAAAGTAGTATCCTTTACAGACATACATGAAATAAGGTATTTTATACTTTAGATACAAAGTATCTAGCTATATAATTCCTATAACATTTATAGCATCCTCTAAGGAGTTTTATACATAACAATTTTTTTTGCTAAAATGAAAATTGTCAAATTCTGAGAGGATGGAGAAGTGTGAAAAAGGGTTAGTTGAGGGGTGTCTGCTTGTCCCTAAGTAGTGACCAAAGCTCAAAATTAATTAAATCCAAAGGAGTTTGGAAAGGGGAGGATAGTTCAGATTGAACCAATTCTTCACTTGCTTTTTAATTTTGCTTTCCTGAGCTGAGAGGGAAAAATTACTACTAAAAGTGAAAGGAGAGCATGGTCAGGTCTAGCCTGGGCAAAAAGCATAAGGGTTATCTTCATATTTCTTTCCTGCCTTTCATTGTCTTCTTCCTCCCACACAAATTCTGGAGCTAACATCCACTGCCCAGTTAATTTAAATCTTAGTATAAATTTGGGTATTTGTATTTCAGGGTGTCTAGCTTTGACTCTTTGCTTATAGAATTTTAGAACAGAAGTATCTGAGTAGGAGAAATATTTGCTTTCACTGAAGTTCTTTTCCAAGCTGTCATGATGTAGAGGCTTTCTAAGGTTGTGCCAGCAAAGACTGGGTTATATCTGGTGGGTTCTATTAAGTTGGAAGGGCTTCATGTATGGATTTAGCAATGGTCTCTCTGTCATTCCAGGACCACTCTAATTATATAGGCTAAGTCTGACTCCTTTATTCATCTTCAAAGAAGTCATCTTATGGCAAGATTGTTGGGATACAGGATTTGAATTTCCCTTCACTATACCAGTTCCTAATAAGACTCATAGATAAGACCATCTTTGGTCTCTCAAATTTCAAAGATCTGAAGGACTTCCCAAAAGTATCCTAGTACCTTTGCTGGAATGAACAAAGTCCATGTTTACATTAGAAGTGAAGGATAAGTTGAATCCAGATTCATGGCTCCATGAGAAACTTAGCAAGGAAGCTACAACATGCACTACCACCAAGGGCAAAAAAGGATTTTCAGTAACCTGGGGCTATGAGTTGCCCTTTGCCATGTGTGATGTCTAAGATTGAACCTACTTCCCCTTAGATTTTGTAGGTAATAGTGTGGGAATAGGTGATAGACTTCTGGGGATGATGTTTTATACCAACTATTCTTACTTCCTAAATACTGACTAAATAATAAACTGACAATTATGGTGGAAAACACACTGGTGGAAAACACTTTCTATAGCAATAGAAAGCATACCACTGGCCCCTCAGGAGTATTCCTAGAGTCTTGAGGGATTATAGAAGTCACTTCCTGGGAATCAACTGTAGCACCAATAGGATATTCACAGCACCTACAGTGCACCATGGATATCCTGACACCATTCTGAATCCCTAAATACAACAGACTCTCCACACGGAGGACAGAACCAAAACATTTATTCAGACACCAGAAAGCCAAATCCATCATAATCTATATACAATACAATGCAGAGGACTGCACCATCCCCAAGCCTTCCTCCGAAAGGCTTCCCCAAAACCAGCTCCCTTAAACAAAATCACAAACAAGCTCTCTCACTCACACTAGCCAAATGCCTGCTTGCCTGCATCCTTCCGAACTCTGACTGCTCTCCGACCAAATTCCTCTCTGCTTTGCTCTAACTCCAACCTTCCTGTTCCACTCATTCTGCAGAGTCTTCCCATCACAGGCTCCATGTGACTCAGACTTTATGTGACCCAGGCAGGTCACATGGGACAATTAATGAATGGGAAAGATCTTCCCATTTAAGTTACCATTACATCAACTGATCAGTTGGGAGTGGGAGTTGAAATAGTAGTTTCAGAGCAGTTGCTACATGTGGGTGATAAAATATATATATGTATACATGTATATAATACATATGTACTATAAAAATGATTATCACCACACATATGGGTCATATATGTTATCTATGACAAAAACAAATTAAGTCTTAATGCTCCAGACATTGCTCCATGAATTTTACAAGTAGGGATTTTTTTTAATAATGCACACACACACACACACACACTCACACACATACACCTATCCTACATAGATTATTTATATATATCCAGTGCTGATAATGTGAAGAATTTGCCAAAGCAAGCTGAAGTAATTGTACTGGAATAACATCAGGCAGTTCTGAAGTATTTGAACAGTGAAACAGTAAGGGTTCTCAGAGTGAATAATTTCTACTTCCACTGAAATAAATGAAAAGCCATAGAGGTTGTAGAAAAATGTGATACTAACAAAGATAAAAAAGGCACTATGAATTTTTAAAAAAAATATATAAAGGAAACTTGAAGTGTGTTTATTTTTTTAAATGATGGTTTTAGACAAGGAAGAGAAATTAACACAAATTGCGAAGGAAACTCTTGAGCAATATTTGGAATGACAGAAAAGAAATAAAATCTGTAAACATCAATACAATAAAATTCAGCCTGGACACATCTAACAAAAGAGAGCAGCTGAGGAATTTTTGGAAAAAGCATTTTCTACCCAACTGTTCCAGATTGTTGAGGCTGTATCCTCATGGCAGCATATGAAGGATGCCTAGTGACCCCTAGCTGAGGTGAAACATATAGCATCATTTTGTGGACCTCTGATTCAGAAATACTTAGTATCTGGGGATTTCTCTCATTGTGTTATTGGTTAGATCATGGGGAGGCAGCCAGAAAACTGAAACTGGAGAAAGACTTTAATTGAGAAAGGCCAAGAGCACCCACTACATCCTGGGCTATTGCCAGTCCTTTTGACCTTTGTCTTGCCACTAGACTTCAATGACTTTGAAGGAAAGAATGAAGCTGATGACTTTCTACAGCTCTGCTTTACTCAAATCCAATTCACATACAAGTCAAGATATTGCTCTATCAAGGACAACAGCAGCAGCAGCAACAACTCTGTAACAAAGCACATGATGACTGAAGACCTTTCACCCCATCTCCCTCTACCTCTATCTTCTTCTCTGTCCATCTGTCTTTGTTTCTGTTCATCTGTCTGTCTGTCTCCTCAATATTTCTTGGGTTTTATATGTCTTCATGATTAAAGCTTACCTCTTGTTTTATTTTTTATGTCTTGTCCCTCTTCAACACTTGTGTCCAAAAAGAAGGTACTCAGCTATCTAAAGTGGCTCATGCCCTTAAAAAATATAGTGATGAGTCATGACAGAGCATTCATTGCTGTCTGGAAATCACCTGTCTCAAGTGTATTGCAAGTCATGGAGTAACTGCAGGCATTTTCATCAGTATCACATCGAGAACAGACCAATGTTAGAGAAGAAAGTGAATGGTAGACAGAGTGGGAGAGGAGAAGAAAGGGAGGAGAAGCATTTAAAACAATTTCAGGCTGCAGTTACTAAGGATTCATGCCATTCTTCCTGCTGCAGCACTGCAATCAAAGTTTATATTTCCAAGGATAGAATCATAGTCTATGAATAGACATCCCTGGGCTGGATCACTTTGTAGTGCCTCAGCTCAGGATGCCTTGATCATATCTCAGTTCAGCTACTAATATCTTCTTTTTTGTTATTCACTCAGCTTGATTGGAAGCAGAAATAACTATGTCATGCAGGGTTGCAATAAAAGACCAACAGCTTACCTTCAGTTTTATGGAATGTACCTCCACCTCCCTACCCCACTCTCCACCACAAAAGTCCTATTCAAAACATAGGATTTACAGCTAGAAGGAACCTTGAGAATCATCTAGTTCAATGCCCCCATTTTTCAAATGAGAGAATTCAGGACAAGAGCAATGAAGTGAATGAGTATAGAGCTATGAATTGGAACCCAAGACCTTGAATTCTAAATCCAGTCTTCTTTCCACTGTACCACACTTTATCATTGAGGTACAAGGTGATCTTAGGTTCTTGAAAGTTACGCCAACAGGGAACAAATTTGGTAGATCCTACCAAGCTGGAAAAATTCAATTTGTAGACAGGACAATGAACTGTGTGTTTGTTATGCCTCAACTAACTTCACTAAATTGAGAGAGGCTCATTGACATTGAGATGATGCAGTGGATAGAGTTGGATTTGAATTTAAGAAGATCCAAGTCCCAATTCTATCTAATTAGTACTAATCCTAATTACCAGTTGTGTGACCTTTGGCAATTCACTTAGACTCAGTTTCCTCAACAGTGAAATGAAGATAATAGTAGCACTTACCTCGTAGGGTTGTTGTGAGGCTGAAACAAGATGACATATATAAGATACCTTGCAAAGTTCAGAGATCTATATAAATGCCAGTTATTATTATCATCATCAGAATTATCATTAGCAGCACTCCCTAGACCATTGGTCTGGCTTGCACTCAGTCCTTTCAGCCATAACAGAACAGAGCAACTACTGGGAAAAAGTATCGATCATTCTCATTACACCAACCACCAACCAACTACTGCCTTTGGGCAGGTGGGCCTAAGAGACCCAGGATTTTGACAGTACTACTCCAGACTGCCAACTCTACTTCAAGTCTTGCCTTCAGAGTTGTCAATAAGGTGATCAAACCCTATGGAGAAGTGGCCTCACCTCTTCTACCACCAATTGTTGACCAATTGTCACCAATGGAGCCAAGAAGCCAGTTTAACTGAAGGAAAGATAGGAGGCAGCATGAGCCAAGTGGGTCAAACCAAACTATCACTATGATTGCTATTTGCCCAGAGATCCTAGTGGATCTAGGACCTAGGATTAGTCAATTATATTTGAGACCATTTCTTCTTCAAAGTTATCGATGATCTCTTGACAAATTTAATGGCCTTTTCTCAGTTCTCATCCTTCTTGGTTTCTGAAGCTTTTGACACAGTTGATCATCTCCTCTTGAAAACTCTTTCCTTATTAGATTGTGACAGTATTCTCTCTTGGTTCTCTCCTTAGCCAACAATTTCTTCTTAGTTAACTTTGCTGACTCCTCATCCATGTCATATTCGTTAATCATGTGGACTTCCAAGGGTCTGTTCATAACTCTCTTCTCTTCTCCCTCTCTGCTATCTTGCTTGGTGACAGCTAATTGGGGCAGTGGATAGAGAGCTGAGTCAAGATGTCAGGAAGACCTGAGTTCAAACCCTATCTCACTCAGATGCTCATTAGTTGTGTGACTCTGGAAGCACTTGACCACTCTTTGGCTCAGTTTCTTCAGCTGTAAAATAGGAATAATAACAGTGCCTACCTCATAGGGCTTTCTTGAGGATCAAATAAGATAATGGTTTTCAAGGACTTAACACAATGTTGACAATAGTAGGTACTTAATAAATGCTTGTTCCCTTTCCTTCCTGGGTGATCTCATCAGCTCCCATTGGTTTAGTTATTTTCCCTATGTGTATGACTTCCAGATCCATATACTCTCTCTTGAACCCCTCTCCCATATTGCCATCTTGAATATCTTGAATTCAATAACCCATAGACCTCTCAAACTCAATATGTCCAAAGCAGGATACATCTTTCTTTCCAAAGCTTCCTCTCTTCTGAACTTCTCTCTTACTGTCAAGATCTCCATCATTGTCTTAGTCCCAAAGGACTGACTCCTCACTCTCACTCACCTCACATATCCAGTTTATTTTTTCTTCCTTGACAATATCTCTCATCTATATTCCCTTCTTTCTATTCACACAACCACAACCCTACTTTAGGCCCTCATCACTTCTTACCTAGACTAATCTAATAACTTTCTAACTGCTCTCCTTGCCTTCTCCAAACTACCCTTCACTCAGCTGCCAAGATGATTTTCTAGACCACATGCCAGTCCAGGTCATCCTTCTACTCAATGAACTCCAGTGGCTAACCTCCAAAGTCATATTATTCTTCATAATACGCTTCCTTCCTACTTTTCTACTCTTTTAAAATCTTACTACTTTCCATTCCCTTCCTATTCCACATTCTGACAATACTAAACTATTTGTAGTTCCTGAAACACAATGCTTAATTTCTGACCCTGTGCCTTTGCAAAAACTGTTATTCAAACCTGAAATACCTGTCTCTTTACCGCTACCTCTCAATTTTCCTGATTTACTTCTAAACATAGCTCAGATTCTACCTACTTTAGCACTTTCCCAGTTCCCCCAGTGACTAATGCCTTTTGATCTCAGTGTCCCTTCTGTCTACTTTGTATAGATCTTGTGTGATCTCGGTTATTTGTAAATTATCTTCCCTACTAAAATGAAAGATAGGTGAGAACTCTTTTTTTTTGCCTTTCTATTTCAAACCCTGTTCACAGCGTTTGGCATATAGTAAGCACTTAATTGATGCTTGGCTTCCCAACTAACTTCTGTTTAACTACTTTGAAAATATTTATATCTGTACTTGCTACCTCTCTCATCAAAATATAGCATCCATCTTTCTTTTTGTTTTTCTAGTGCCTATCACAGTGCCTGGTATCTAGTAGATGCTTAAAAATTCCTTATTGATCAATTGATGTGTGTAGTCACGAATGACACATCAAATGATGGCAGTATGGCTGTCCAGTAATGACAAAAGAGGCAGATAGAAAGCTGATAACTGCATTTCATGAACATGCATGACCTATATAGCATGACTACAGATGTTAAACAGATGTTCATATTGGAAAAAGAGGAAGGTGAAGATTACTTTCTTTGTAATTATTGGAAAATGCTTCTTTAATATTAAGTCTATTACCTTCCTTTAAGATATAAGAAAGTTAAAATAAATATTTCAGATAAAAATTGCATCTCTTCATATTGAATGGCAGCATGACATAGTTGATACTGACTTTGAAGTCAAGAACATCTGGGTTCAAGTCCTGTCTAGGACACATGCTAACTGTGTGACTCTGAACAAGCCAGAGCCCCTCAGCAACTCAAAACATTTAAGTTGCTGAATAATGAGGTCATAGATTCAGATGAAAAACAGAAAAAAAAACCAACCCCAAACCTAGAACACCTACCTCATACGGTTGCTATGAAGCTTAAAGGAAATGATGTATAAAAGGCTTTGCAAACTTTAAGGCACTCTATAAATGTCAGTTCTTATTATTTAATGCAATGCTAGGAGTTTGTCTGCTTTAAGAGACTCAGACTCCTAGAATTTAGCATATCCAATCAATTCACTTCAATTCAACAAATATTAATTCCATACTAAAGCATATGTAAGTACTGTTCTAAGGGAGAATTCAAAGACAAAAATAAGTATGAATTCTTACTCTCAAAGAATTTATAAACTACACTAAATCTTGATTGTATTTCCAGAACATATTTTTGAATTTCTCTCTTCCTCTCTGTCGTCCCTGCCACTGCCCTACTTGCAGTGTTCTCCAGATTAATTCCCTTGATTCCATTCTCTCACCTTTCCAATCTGTCTTTTCCATGGATGTCTAAATAATCTTCCAAAGACCTAAGGCTAATATAGTTGCTCCTTTTTTCAAAACATCTTCAGTTGCTCCCTATTATTTCTCAGATTTTAAAATACAAACTTCTCAGTCTGGTATTTGAGGCTTTTCACAATATGACTCCAACCAGTTTTTCCCATTATTTTCCATTACTTCCCTTTGCAGATTCTACTTTCCTGCCAAGTTGTACTACTAACACTTCCCCAAATTTGAAATGTCATTTCTTTCCTCTCAGTAATCATACAGGCCATTACACATGCCTGAAATATACCTTCTCACCTCTGCCTCACTTTTTCTTTTATCTTTCTTCAAAACTCAGCTCATATCCTACTTCCTCCATAGTTTTCCTAGTTATTAATGTTGTTTCGCTTCTCAAACATTCAAAGAACATTGAGTTACTTGTTTTTTCATTCCTTGCCCTCTTCTCCCTCTGCACTTTGTAACCTGTTAGTCAATAAACATTTAATAAATACCCATTATATGCCAGGAACTGTACTTAGGACTGAGGATGCCAATGCAATCCCTGCCCTTGAGGTGATCACAGTCTAGTGGAGGAGACAACATGCAAATAGATACGTACAAAGAAGCTATTTACAGAATGAGTAGGAGATAATCAACAGAGGGAAGGCTCTAGAATCAGTGGATATTGGGAAAGACTTCCTATAGAAGGTAGAATTTTAACTGGGATTTCAAAAAAACTGTGGAAGCCAGGAGGTGGAGATAAGGAGGGAGAACATTCCAGAAATGAGGGACAAGCTGAGAAAATGTTGGGACCCAAGAGGTGGAGTATTTTGTTTGCAGAACCACAAGAAGGCCAGAATTATTGGATAAAAGGGTATATTAAGCTTATCTTTGTTCCTAACTATAGACTCTAAGCTTCTTGAGGGTAGGAGCTATTTGGTTTTTGCCTTTATATACTCAACCTAAAGCAAATTGTCTGACAAAAGAAAGCACTTACAGATAGTTATCGAGTTTAATTGAATATCTGATGAAATCAAAGATAATTTCCTTTGATAACATGGCAGGACTCCTCTGATTCCAAATTGCCCTGTATTTGAAGGAACAATTACCCTAATTGCAATGAGAATAAAATGACCTGATTATCTGATGTAAGGAATAAAAGTACAGAGACCCTAAGTTTCCAGAATCTATTAGATATGCAAGAACAAGTCAAGGATATATAGAAGGAAGTTAACTTCTTTGAGAGTCAGAATCATTTTATTCTCTACTTGTACCCTCAGCACTTAGCACAGTGCCTGACAGATAGTGCTTAATAAATTCTTATTGATTGATTATCTATATTGTCTTTAACTTATCCCAGGAAAATCCAAAGTCTAGAACATTATTTAGAATGTAGGTTGGTTACTTGAAAAGGTGTTAAACTTGGAAAAGGTTTCACATCCCTTTCCTACCAATAGCAAACCTAGCGAAATATATCTATCTGCTAGTGGTCTAGGCTGTGCCAAAGCAGTTATTTGCTGCTGTATAACATTTTGGCCTGGTATTTAGCCTTGTATAGTGACATACCATGTAATCCTTGTGTGTGTGTGTGTGTGTGTGTGTGTGTTCATAACTGCTAAAGAATATATTCCTCATTTATGGAAAGTATTTCAGTAGATCTTTGTAGACATGCAATGCAATGCAATGGATTTTAAGTAAGAGGGCGTGTGTTCAAATCTCACTTGTCCCACATAGAACCTGTGTGATCTTAGGCAATTTTTGTCACTGGGTTTTAGTATAAAATGGAAAGGCAAGGAGGGTTTGCATTCAGCATCCACAAATATGAAATCTTAGACTTATTTAAAGCAAAAGTATTTATAAGAGATTTTGAAGTTGCAGAAACTAGTAGACAGATTTGCCAAGAGGTTTGCCAAGGTCAATAGAAAATGACTCTAAAATTTGATTCAGTGTGAATAGTGCATTTGAAGACTCAAAGTCAAAACATTGGGTAATAACCTCACCTCTCCCATTTTAACTTGGTGTGCAAGGGCTGCTCCACTTTGCCAGGCATTACACTTTCAGTATATTCCTAAATTGGAAGGAGAAAAAATCATCTGAAGGCATTTTCTAGCAGAATAAAAATCTCTTATTTTTATATCCACAAGTAATTTGCCTTATTTCTAAATCCAACAATAATCTTGCAAATAACGCAACAGACTCTAAGCAGCCATGTTGTAGGTATATTAGTCCTTGGAGATATTACATATAATTAAACTCTACACATTTAAAGTCATAATAAGTTTGATTTGACAACTGCTATTTAATGTTTTCTGCCAACAACATATTAATTAGGACTGGTGTAGTAGATCAATGTTGTATCAGAAAAGCCAACAAAACTTCTTAGGTTGCCATACTAAATGTTTAGCCCTTATGACTGGCTATTTCTGTAGTGGTAGAATGAAGTGGACACTTGAAGTCTAGGAAAATGTCTTGCCAGTGAGGAAAAGAAGGGGTTTGGGTCTGGTGAGTTCCTAGCTTGTCTGTTTATGTTCATTGAATTATTCATTTAATTATTCAACTTTCTATTGAGGTTTGCTGTGCTAACGCAGTCACATGGACTTCTCAGTCACCAGCATGCAGGGTTTCTGAGGTGAATGTGGATAGTCACCTTAATCAGAATAGAGTTTCACATAACAATTCATATCTATAAGCAATTCATCATTTTCCACTGACAGCGTTCAATAATAAAAAGTCAGCTTAGCAAGCATCTGTGCACACTGGTTGTAAATGTAACTCAGTCACTTAGAGAAGTAATTTTTGTCATCTTTTCTCAGTCAGCTCAACCTTTAGTTGAAAGTAGTGGCTGTCCCCAAAGACTAATAATCAAATGATTCTTCCAATTTTCATTATTGCAGTAATGGCAACAAAAGCTCCTGGGACAAATCAGCATTCATTGACATCATTGATCTGACATGTTGAATTATAACTTGTTACAGTTAAATTCCCTGCACATCCCACTCTGGAAATCCTATCAGAGGGATTAGTATCTTTTTAATACTGAACAGAATAAAATGAAAGGTAACAAATGACACATGGACCTCAGTTATTTGTTTTCATGTTGATGATTTAAGATCTTAAGGAAAAAGGTATCTTGAGTTTTTTAAACAACTTCCTGTCAAAAGCATGGAAGTTCGTTGTTCATATTTAATCCAGGGGCTGTGATGTAAATATTTTGTCTTCACCCCTTTCCCCACAACATATGAAGTTACTATTGGAATTTAATTTAAGAATTCTTCATTTATTTTCAAGTTCTTCATATTTCCCTGTTCTATCTCAATGTGAGTAAACATACTGGGCCATATCTATGCTGTTTAAACTTGCCTAATGAGGCACAAATATGAATCTCTCAGCTATCTTATGACTTCCCTTATGGGTTTAAAACATTTCATAAGTATTTCTCAACTTCAAATTTCCAGGCAAATTATAAAAGAGATATTGCCAGACCATAAATTCCCATCAGAAATTTGATGTGTCTAACAGAAATGAGATAATTGTAAAGCACTTTTCAAATCTTAAGCACCAGATAAATATTAGATATTATTATTGTTGTGTAGAATACTTGGCTAGAAAATGGCACAATGATCATTTATCACCCATTGTCTTGCAAAGAACAGGTAAAAATTTAGTTTAGTTCTAGGCTTATAGAAACCTAGGTTCTAGGTTTTTAGAATTTCTAACTTCACAAGAATAAAAGTCCCATTCTCATAAAGGGAAGATTCAAACGAGAAAGATCATGGTAAAAAGAAAACCTTTGCCAATGCCGAAACTTACCCATAGAGCACTCCTCACCAGCAGCTTGGTTAAATGCCATTCTGAATACAGAAGTTTGATTATGTTAAAACTGACAAGACAAAACAAACCTCAACAGAACCCTTTTGGGAAACAAAAAAAAAAAAGAGGTAATGTTTTGTGTGTGTGTGTGTGTGTGTGTGTGTGTGTGTTTGTGTGTGTCATAAAAGAGAATGAAAAAAAACCCATATTTCAGTTGTAACAATTCTCCCAAGAACCAGTTACTTTTAGATCCTACCTCCTTGAAGCAGTGGGTACTATTTGCCAGAATTGAGTGAAAAATGGAAAACCCTGTGTCTTGTAAAGTTATAAGCCAAATTTACAAGATTAGGAGGTACTCAGAACTAATTTTCTCTGGGTGTTGTTTGTCCATTTTCAGGGGATCACTGGCATCATGGTGTTTTGACTTGAGCATGAATTGTATTTAAGGGAAGCAGATTTGCGCAAAGTTTTAAGTCTCAGTCTTTTCTAGAGTCATCAAAGTCCAGTGGCAAAGCAAAAAGTCAGGAACTGGTCAATGTCTTTGCTATCTGACCAAGTTCTAAACACTCCGAAGCTTCTGCTTCACTGCCTTCATCGCAGTTGGAGCAAATTGTTGTCATTTACCCATCCTGCCTGTGGCGGACGTCTTCAGGGTAGACATTCCCCTAACTCATCGATAGGTTTGAAGACTGTCAATTACACTCAACCTGGTTTAGCCCTCCTACTGAGATCATTTTACTGGCCTCTGGTTGCTGGGCATGCTAAAGCTTCTTGAAGTCACAGATAAGAGTTGGCTGACTGAGCAGCCCTGAAAAGGGCTCTGTAAGCCCTCATACCTGAGGTGCTAATCCTCTCATAACACCTTTTTTGGAGGAACTGTAGTACATTACACAGAGCATTAAATTTGGAGTCACCACACATGATTTTGAATCTCAGCCCTGCCACTTGCTACCTTTGTAATCTTAGCTAAGACCTTTAAGTTTTCATTTACTTTACCGGTAAAATGAAGGGTTTGGAGTAGATGACACCAAGGTCTTGGCCTTGAGTTTGAATCTTCACTTTTATAAAAAATAATAATATAGACAGAATACCCAAGGCAGTGAAATTAATACAGACACAAATTTATGGTGCTAAAAAGGCACTAAATATGGCATTTGTGATATATTTTATTAGGTTTTTCCTTCCTCCTCATCTGTCTCATGCAGTCTGACCTCTAGTTAGCCCCCTCAGTTATTACAGGATGTCTAGACTGAAGAGTCAAGGCCAGGTCCTACCTTGAGAAATAGCCCAACAACTTTTCAAAGAAAAGTCATTTGATCTTTAAGAGAATATCTATGCTCTCTACTTTTGGATTCCTGTCCTTACTCCTTGTTGTCATTACTTTTTCCCCTTTATGTTATGACTTCTGAGGTATTTAAAAATAATTCGCAGATCCCCTCTCATTTCCTCCCCTTTGTTGTCTATATTATGTTTCTCTAATCTCTCCTCTTAGACTATATCGCTTTTTATCCTTTTGTCATCTCTTGCCCTGTTTAGGTCTTTTGGATTCTGGCCAATGTATTCATGTTTCTTTTTTGATAAGTGCAAAACTATATGCGATATCCTGGACCACCTGATGTAGGCTCTATAAAAAGAAATTATTTCTTCCCTCTTCAGACATATGAAACCCTACTCATAGAACTGCCCTGGAAGCATTTGTCCTTTTTCATTTTTATTTGTTTTTAGCAACTGTCAGAGTATACTTAGTTCCCTCTGAACTGTTATCCCCTAGATTTTTTTAGTGCTTTCCAAATATCATTCTTTGATTTAGCACTCCTTTACCTCATACATAGAATATTCACAGATTATTAGGAAATCAAGCATTTAGGCATGGAGATAGAGCTCTCAATCTTCTGTCCCCAAAGTGTACCCATTAAAAAGAAAGAAACAGCCTTAAGTTCTCAGCTATTAAGAAGGCTTACAACCGAGTGCAACCCAAACCCCAAAACACTAACCTTTCATAGCAACTATATGGCATTACTTGGCTCAAGTGTGGCAGTTAGCCTTTATCTAAAAATCATTTTGATCCTTTCAGTTTTTATCACCATTCTTTAAATGCTCAGCCTTTTTCGAAGCTGTCTCACCATTTTCCATTATTTTTTTTCCCTTGATCTCTTCAGTTTTGCAATTCTATGCCCTAGTTCAACTTAGAAACTAAAGGGAATACTTACTGTAATACCCACCTGTAATGGGTAATAATGATGTTAGATAATTTTTAAAAATAAGACTTGGAATCTTTTTAAAGAAAAGTAGAATCTCTGTGCTATTCTTACTTATATTTATCCCCTGAACTGATAATTTTGTTACATGGAGAAAACTGCTAGGAAATTACATAGGGCCAGAGATCCTGTGTTTGAGCATAAATAAGAGACAATACTCATATAAACCTGGACATCTTCATTTCAAAGCTCTAAGATTTATAGTTATAGAGTAACTATGAGAAATAATCAGTTGGGACTTTTTCATCCCATTTTTTCCAGGTTGTTTCCAATGAATAAACTACAGGATATATGCTCTTGATCAAATGATGTAATGTATGCATGACATCTTACAAATCTTAAGATGCTGTATAAATGTGAGTAACCATTATTATTGTTGACCAGTTTATCAATCAGTCAACATGTAAGGCACTGTACTAAGTGTTGGAGATATAAAGAAAGGAAAAAAGACAAAAAAGTTCCTACCTTCTTAAGAGAGAAACTTCACAGTATCAGCAGGAGAGAAATTTAAAATAAAACCAGAAAAACAAGAGGGTTATTTGACAAGTCAGAGGTTGTCTAACATTAGCAAAACAATGTGCAGCTGACATTTCATTATAAGCGTTTCTGAACCTACAGAATAATCCACCCAGTCATCCTCATCATTCTTTTTCACCTAAATTTTGCAATTTGTATACTCATGAAACCAAACCCTACATCAAAAATCAATACAAGCAGGAATGGAAGAAGTCTGTAGAACAGAAAGGGTCTTTAATGTGATTTTTTAAATGAGCCAATTTATCTACCTCCCTGTCACATCTCCTTTGAGACTAGCATTGAGATCAGAATCTCAGAGCTGGGAGGATCTCAGAAACCATCAAACAATTCCTAGCAAGATTACAATTAGACAGCACACCCAATGAATGGTCATCCAGACTTTGCTTAGTGCACTGTAGTGAAGAGAAGCCTTTATCTGCTCATGCTGCCTGTTCTCCTTTTGGATAGTTCTATTTGCAAAGTGGTTTATTTTCTTACATTGAGGCTTAAATTGTTTCTTTGCATCTGTAGTCTTTAGATCCTAGTTCTGCTCCCTGGGATCCTATAGAAGAAATAGTCCTTCAACTAATTGGAGGCAGTACAGGGACAAGTGATTTTTTTAAAAAATTAGGGATATTTTAAATCTGAAAAGGAAGTTTGCTAGTCATGTAATGAGAGGAAGAACAAATGAAAAGCATGAATTCTGGAACCTCTAAAGAATGTTAAGAATGAGGATAAATCTGATTAGCAAAGATGAGGAAATAGGAAATAATGACTGTTGAAGGTGTTGTGGGAGAGGAGTAAAAGAAAATCAATGTTTGTTAATCAAAAAAGGAACTAATTAATTTTTTAAATTACCTTTCTAAAAATACTATTGGTAGACCATTGGTGGCTGGTGGAAATGTGAATTGACCCAACTATTTTGAAAAGTGATACGCTATTATGTCCCCCAAATCACCAAATTGCCCATACCTTTTGACCCAGATATGCTACCACTAAGTCTATAGCCTAAAGAGATTAAAGGAAAAGGTCCTATGTGGAAATAATAATAGCTAGCATTTATGTATCACTTTAAAGTTTGTGTAGTGCTTTACAAATAGTTCATCTGATCTTCACAACCCTGGGAGGAAGACGCTATTATTGTCTTCATTTTGTGACTGAGAAAATTGATGCATGCAAAAGCTAAGTTATTTTCCCAGGTCTTCCCCAAAGTCTGAAAGTGACTTTGAACTTCTTGACACCAGGCCCCTATCTCTCTTTCTTGGACCACTTACTTGCCAACAAAAATATTTATAGTAGTTCTTTTTCTTGTAACAAAGAACTGGAAACTAAAGGGTACCCATCAGTTGGGGAATGACTGAATAAATTAAGGGATATGAATGTGATGTAATGTTATTGTCTTGTTAAAAAATATCATGAAAGGGATAGTTACAGAAAAGCTTGGTAAAACTTATTTAACCTGCTGCAATGTGAAGTAGGTAGAGCAGGAAGACTTGAAGACCAGCAACTTTGAAAAGACTCTAGAACTCTGGGCAATGCAATGGCCAAACAGATTTTAGAGGACCAAAGAAGAAGCACAGTTATCTACCTTTTGACAGAAAAGTGATGTACTCAGGGTAGAAAAGCAGATGTACATGGACAACATAGAGATTTGCTTTGCTTAATTATGTATCTTTGTTGAAAGTATTTTGTTTTCATTGGTTTTCAATTGATGAGTTGGGCAGTGGGGAAGGCTATGGAGATTAAAAAGAGAGTCCCCCTCTGTTACTTTCTGGAATCAGTTCTAACTGTTGGGAATAGAGCCTATTGCTCAATTTTCAATGTATTTACACTTCAAAAATAAGCAAACAGTACAAACCAGGGCTTGATGTATTGTTTTGTTGGTTTCTAGATTTAGGAAAGTAATGAAGAAAATGTTAATAGTGCAGATTTCACTTAAAAATGTGCCATGTGTACTTTTTTTAAAGTAAAGCCAGTTGTTAAACATTTGCCAGCATAAATTTCATTCTTTTCCTCAACCCCCAAATTAGAAGAGAACAGAAAGAATAACATATAAGCAAGACAGCTTTGAAAAATACATATTGAATAATTATATTTTCAATATACATTGTATTTCAATGTATATTATATATTGTGTATTTCAGTGTATATAATGTATAGTTTAGTAGTAATAAATAATGTAAATAATATACAAAATATCATTTATATTGTGTTGTTACAATTTAGTATTGTATTATATTACATTATATGAATCAATAAAAATTTAATAATATTCAATAATCTATGTATAACGATTTATTCTGTGCTTTAAAAGGAAAGCAAGCTCTACACCATAAGAAATTCACAGTTTCATGTATAGTCTTCTCTTGTTCTATATTTTATGTGGAAAAGTTCATTTTGTATGATACTTGTCAAGTTCAGGAAAAAGAAAAACAAGAGAAAGATCCAAAGAAAGTCTTCTGGTACATTGCATGGATCCTTTATGGAAGATTTATGGACTGACATGGTCAAAAATCATCTCAAAAGATGTGGAGAGGTTCTGGGTACCTTTCCTGGGGGAATGGAGGGGAAAGAAACAAAGAGTATGTTCACAACAATGAGATAACAAATTCAAATACATAAGCACATCATCCAGTGTTGTTTTTATACATTCCAGTAGCTGGGCTAACATCTCATTAAATTTTTCTGGTGTCTGATATTGACAGGACCTCAATTACATGCTCCATCTATATTCCCTTAAGTCACATCTGACTCTTCAATGGTCTTCACTTATTGTAGCTTTCCATTCATCCCCTCTGCCTTGACTTGCTGACTCTGTTTCCTTATGCTCCTAAGTGCTGGATGCTTTAGGTCTCTGGGATATTCAAGAACACATATACTTTTAGATACTAGGGCTGTGATCCCAAATCCTCCCAGAAATGCCTAGCATATCTTGATATGCTAATTTGTTATCACATGCCATTTATCTTAGTTTTGTGGAAATCTGGGTACTTACATGAAAGACTTTATTCTCCTTTGTATCCTACTAGAAACTACCCTAGTGAAAGAATTCTTTATCCACCTGGAGTATTTTCTGTGTTGTCCATAATGCTATTTAATATAAAATTTAGGCTATACTTCAAACTGAAAGATAAATTCAGCATGAATGATCTGAGTAAAATTGAAAAAAATGTTGGTAATCAGTCTCTGAAAATACTGTCATTAGAACCAATTCTGGGAGAGATAGTAAAAAATGTAGGATATAAATCAGGATATTGAGATCACAAAAGATTTTAAGGAAATTTCAAAATGTTAACATAAATGTTACCTTTGTGCAGATATGCCAAGATATTAAGACTCCTGCTATTACTTAGACCAGTGATCATGTACTGATAAGCAAAATTTTTTAGCATACCCTGCCAATATGTACATATTTATTTATAAATGTACTGATAAAATTTTAAATATTTATAAACTTATTTATAAATATTTAAAATAATATTGATTTTTTATCTTTATAAATATATTTATTTTTTATTACATAAAATTACATAAATGTATTTGTGTTTTATTACATAAAAAAGTACAGATGGCACATTTTTAAGTGAAATTTGCACTATTAACATTTTCTCCATTACTTTCCTAAGCCTAGAAACCAGTCAAATATAGATTTATTTTATAAAATATTAATAATAATATTTTATAAATTATATACATGTATTTCTATATACAATATATGAATGCATATAAATACATATATAATACATATAAAACATGAAAACAGGAATTTTAAAAGATACAATAAAGATGAAATAATATTTAATTAAGCAAGTGATTAAACAGTCACTATAGTTTATTGAGCTGAGAAGTGACTTGGTCAGACCTCCCTTTAGGAAAATGACTTTGGCAGTTGAATGAACAAAGCGTAATATCGGAGGCTGGGAGACCAACCAGAAGATTTTTGTAATCCAAAGTTAGAGCCTACACCAAGGTGGTGGCTGCGTGAGAAGAGGGGACTATGGATCCAACAGATGAGGAGATCAAAACTAGATTTAGAAACTAATGATATGTGTGGATAAAGTGGATAAAGTGGGAGTGAAGAATTAAACATGAGACCAATGTTTGAAACTTGTGTCACCGTAAGAGTGGTGGCACTCACTACAACAAGGAATTTCTGAAGGGGAGTGTATTTGGATGATAAAAGAATGCAGTGAGATGTATGATGCAGATTACAACTCATTCATAGCTATTCATCTTGTGAAATTTACTCTTTGTCATCAAGAACAGAAAAGTGGGTGAGTCAGAGCTATCGTTTACTGGCCACTGTCCTGGAGTGCAGAGCCTACCCTTCCCCTCCACCTGAGGTGCCAGCTAGAGCCATGAAGTAGCTTAGACAAGATGTGGGTAAGGTGGAGGATTTTTCCTACAGAGTTCCATGGGTAGGAACAGGTGTTCAGATCACAGTTCGGTTATAACTATCCTGAGGGTCCAGTATCCAGTGGAGAAGGGAAGAGCAGAGGAGTTTGAATAACCACAGGAGGTTAATAGTAGAGAGGAGGCAATGTAGGGGATTGTTGATGACAATGGATGAAGAACACAGTAATGCGGAGTTATTGACAGACCCACTAATAGCTTCTTTTTGAGTGTGTGAGATACAGCTCCTCTTCTTGCTTTCCAAATGGTCCATCACAAACTCCTTGGAGTTATGTCATGGACAGAGAACCCCGCTTTGAAGGTGACAAATTTAGAAACTTTTGCTTTAATATGCAAGTGACTATGGGTATTAGGAAATCCTGTGGATAAAGCACTGGATTTGAAGTCAAAAGGCTTGTATTCTAATTCATATTTTGCCATCTACTAGCTAAATAACCTTGGGCAAGTCATACAATAACTTCCATAAGTCTCATTTTCCTTTTTTGGCTAAATGACTACTAAGACCCCTTTCAAGTTCTGAATCTTATTTTAAAGATCGAAAGAAAAGGCATCACAATGATGGACAAAACAGTCTTTAGAAGTGAAATATATACTTTAGAATATATTTAGGTGGATACAAAAAAAAGTAAACCTTGAGATAGTTATCTTCTTGCTAAATAATGACTGTTTATCATGGGGAAATTTAGGACAAAACAGTAGATTACACAAACTTGCAGGGTTGTATTCATTTGTTCTTGGCCCTTTGAATGTTGGACATGAGTATGGCAAAACTAGTTTTAGCCTTTGAATCCTTTTCCCCCAATGATGACATGCTATATGATTGGAGAAGGAAGTGTCTTTACAAACAGTCATGATTTGTGATGCATGTCAGCTGCAAGGCTGCATAGAAAACAATCCCTTATCACAGGCATGGCCAGCCTCACAGCTGCCATTTCCCCAGCCAAAGCATTAACTACGGCTACACCAGGCAACAAAACAATTACACTGCACCTGCTGTCCTCAACAGCCAAAATGGTGGCGGAGCCATCCTTCCAGTCAGGAGAAATGAGTTCCATAAAACAACAGCACCAGACCTACATACATGCATCCAGATGCCTTTGCTAGCTCAGCTGTTCTGCTCTTCAAGCGAAGGAACCTTTCTGCCAGCTGAATGGCCTTCCCAAGTTAGCATGAGCATGGTCAGGGTTATGGTGGTCAGGCTGGCCCAATGACGAGACATGAATATATCTGATCGGAGTATATTCACAACTTCATTAGCTTCCTGTAGAAAACAGGCTGTGGAAATATATACACAGAGCTATCCCACTACTCAAACTTTTCATCCTTTCCCTAAAAGGCTGGCGGTGTTCTAGACTCAGAGTCAGAACACTTGAGTTGGAGTCTGAGGGCCTTCGCTTAGATTCAGTATGAAATAATGAAAGTTCTTCAACCTATCTGAAACTCTTTAAAATATCTTTATCTACTTCACAGAGTTTTGGAGAAATAAATGAGGTCAGCATTAGGGGATAGATGTTGCAGGAGGGAGAGGAGAAAAGTCCTCTTATAGAAAGTACTTAATAATCATAAAATATTCATGTAAATATACACTATTTTATTTACATAATAAATCTTCAATGTTTACTTGCAACATAGTTGTGAAGTAGCATTGTATGATTTGCTATATGATTGCTGACATTGTGTTAGAATCTTTAGATTTGCAGGGCACTTGACAAACATTATCTCATCTGCACCTCATACATAACCTGAGATATAGGTAGTAAAGATATTCTTACTCTATTTTTATAAATGAGGAACCTGAGACGTAGGGATGGTAAGAGATTTGCCCATAGCCATAGAGCTAAAAGTGTCAGAGGGAAGATTTGAATCCAGATTGTCCTGACTTCAAGACCTGTACTCTGTCTACCATGACAGTTTTACACACACACACACACACACACACACACACACACACACATACACACACACACACAATGAAGGATGAAAGAATTGTTTTGGTGAAAAAACAACTTTTTATACATCTAATATGAGAGTATTCAATGAGCATGTATTAAGTGCTTACCATGTGCCAGGAACTATGCTAAGTACTGGCATTACAAAAAAGGTAAAAATGTGGTCCCCTCCCCTCAAGGAACTTACATTATAATGCGGGAAATAGTGTGCAAACAGCTAAGTATTTATGAGATGTATACAGTGTAAATGGGAGGTAATCCCAGAGAGATAGTGTTAGCACTGGGGGATAGGAGGTGGGGGAGGGTCTTTTATACAAAGCAGGATTTAAGTTGAGGTTTAAAGAAGATGAGGTAAGCTAAGAGAAGAGGGATAACATTCTAAGGATGGCAGAAATCAGTGAAAAGGCACTGTGTTGGGAGATGAGTGTCATTTCGGGCTTTAAATATTTTACAGGAGATTTTCATATTTGTTCCCAGAATTAACAGGGAGCCACTGGAGTTTATTGAGTTGAGGAGTGATACAATCAGAGCTGTGTTTTAGGAAAAATAACACTGGCAGCTGAATATAGGATGGAATGGAATGAGGTGGGGGTGAGGCAGAGAAATCAACCAGAAGGCTATTGAAAGTGTTCAGACAAGAAGTAATAGTATCTGTGTGAGAGGACAGAAGGGGACATACATGAGACACGAATGACTAAATGAAGCATTTAGTAAGTGATTACTATAGGCAAAGCATTGTGCAAAGCACTAGAGATGCAAGTAGAAAAGTAATACAGGCCCTACTCTTCAGGAAGGTTTCAACAGTAAATCAGCTGGAAAGGTCCCAAAGCCTTTAAGGTGGAGTGGCAAAGCAGATGTCAATGTTTCTTCTTCAATGACATTTTTACTGATAAAATCACATCAAAACCATTTGACAGTGCCAAGAACTTTGGAGGTAAGAACTTTCTTTTCTGAGTCTTCAGTACTATGTTTGTAATACCTATAAGAAACATTGACAGGTTTTATTTACACAGGGGTTGCTTCTCAGGGTGATGGTTGTGTCCACTGAGCTGGATACATTGCTATTCCTAAAGTTTTTCAGTTCAGGGTCCTGGGCTGCCTCCATTAGAGTCTGAGGAGAGATTGTGGAGAGATTTCCATCTATGGATGACAATTGTTGAAGATGGCTGACTTTTTCTCTACAGAAAACTTTCCCAGATGATGACTGTGAGGGTTAGGCCAAAAGTAGGACTGGTGGAGGGAAGGGCAGGTATCACCACTCTTATGTCTCCTATGCCTATTTACCTGTTGATAGTAGTTGTCACTTGTGATGATGAGTAAGGTGCTTGCTGCTTCAGCGAGGCTGGTTACCTCCTCTATTGTGAAAGTAGAAAAGACAAGTTTTGGCAAAAGATTAGATATGTTGGGGTGAGAGCAAGTGACAAATCAAGGATGACACCTGGTTTTCAAATCAGGGTGACTGAGAGGATGGTGGTACCAAGTAAGAAGAGAGAAGAGATTGAGAGAAAGAACTGTCTCGCTTGGTGATCTCATCATGGGTTCAATTATCATCTCTATACAGATGATTTCCTGATAGATGATAGATAGATGGATAGATAGATAGACAGATAGATAGATAGATCTGGGAATTATATCTATAGGGAGGATAATTGACCTCATGAGAATATCATGAAGTGAGAGTATAGAGGGAAAAGAGAAGAAGACCTAGGACAGAGGCTTGGGGACACCCATTTTTAATGAACATAACCTCAACGAAGAACCAATGAAACAGACTGAGGAGTTAGAATGAAAACAAGGAAAGAGTAATGTCATGCAAACTTAAGACTGTGTCCACAAGGAGGAGATGATCGGCAGTGTCAAAGCCTTGAAAGGACTCAAGAAGCAGGATGAACTTGCACTTGAATGATGATGTGAAGAGCCAGACTGCAGAGTTTAAAAGAAAGAGTAAAGGAATTGGACGTTTGGATGGTTTTCTCAAAGAATTCAACTGAGGAGAGGAGGAGAAATATAGGACGGCGGCCAGCTGGGATGATTGGATCAAGTGAGGATTTTTTGAAAGATAGGGCAGAGATAAGTATGCTTGTAGGTAGCAGGGAAGTAGTCAGTCAGTAGACAGAAGAGACTGAAGGTTAGCGAGAGAATGAGGATGACAGAGGGAACAATCTTCTGGAGAAGATAAGATGAACTGGGACCAAGGGTACATAGAAAGGGCTTTACTTTGGCAAGATAAAAGGGTATCTTTATATGAGACAGGGATGAAGGAAGAGATGGTGGGGGCAGCTATCTTAATTATGTGAGATAAGGAATAGGGAAGAAGAGGGGTTCTCATCTAATGGACTATAGTCCTCAACTGAGAGGGTGAGGAGGGGGCCATGGAAAGATTGAGGAGGACTGAAAATTTTGGAGTGGGAGAATGATCGATCAATCTATTCATCAATCAATAAGCATTTATTAACCTACTTTGTGGCAGGCACTGTGTTAAATTATGAGGATACACAAAGAGGCAAAAAACAGTCTATTAGGGATAGTGGCATAATGCCTGGAGAACCAGACTCAAAATCACAAAGACCTGGATTTAAAACCCTCCTCTGACACATACTGGTTGTGTGATCTTAGGCAAGTCATTTAACTTCTCAGGGTTCAAGATGACTTTCAGACCATAGGTCACAGAGAAGGTGCTAACCTGCATTGGGTCAGGGAGTTTACTCTAATGGGAGTTCCATGTTCCTGTGAAATCCCAGGTACACTCCCTATCCCTATCCCTTATTTATAAATTAAGTAACTGTCAATAAAAATATAATCAGATAACTTTCCAAAATAAGGAATAAAGCCACATGAAAATATGTACATTATTCTGTATACATATCATTTTGAAAAATTGAATCCAATACATTTGCAAACAAACTAAAACATGTTCAATCTGTGCACACATCTGAATCTGTTACTTGTGGTTCTTTTCTCTGTGTATAGAGTGGTATTAGGCATAAATTCCAGCAGGATTCTTCAGGTCTCATTTGTTTCACTTCATAAAAAGTCTTTCCACATATATTCAATTTTTTTTCATATTTGTAATTAACGGTGCCATAATATTTTTCATATTTGTAATTAACGGTGCCATAATATTTTGTTGATTTTTATTCAAGCATAGTTCAATTGTTGGATTACACATTTTTCCAGTTTTTCTATTATAAATAAAACAGCTATATATTTTAAGAAATAGGTCACTTTCCCTGTTTTTTCTTTTCCTTCTAAAGCAAGGTGAGTTGGTGTCCTTTTGTTTTTATTTCAAAGTCATTCTTGCATGTACCCCTCTCTTCCATTCCTAGAATCAAACACTTAATTATAAACAAGAAAATAGTTATGCAAAAAAAGAAACAATCAGTTTTTGGCTGTGTCTGACATTCTATGCAGCATTCTGCTTTGGTCTTCCAGTTGAGAATGGTTTGATTTATTATTTCTTCTTTGAGATCTATAAATGGTTCTTACAGCTACTTAGAGACAGTCGTCCTTTCTTTTCCTTGTGATTTAAGTTATTGTTATTTTGTGTATACTTTTTTCTTTTTTTGTGTGAGGCAGTAGGGGTTAAGTGACTTGACCAGGGTCACACAGTTGGTGTTAAATTCTGAGGTTGGATTTGAACTCAGGTCCTCCAGACTCCAGGGCTGGTGCTCTATCCAGTGCACCACCTACCTGCCCCTATCTTTTTTTTTAAATGAGATAATTGTAAAATGCTTAGCACAATGCCCAGTACCTAGGAGGTGTTATAAAAACATTAGCTAATTTTTTTGGTTTTGTTTATTTCAATCTCTATCAATTCATATTTTTCATGTTTTCCTGAATTCTTCATTCTTATCCTTTCATATGCATAATAACATTCTAATAATTCATTTATAAGAATTTGTTCATTCTCCTACTAGTGAATATCTTAGATGATATGTGAAAGAAAAATTCTATCGATAAGCAAGTATTTATTAAACTTCTACCATATGCCAGGCACTATACCAAACGCCAAGGGATACAAGTATAAAAAAAGAAACAATGCTTACTGTCAGTGAGTTTAGCTCTGGGCCAAAGTAAATAATCTATTTTGAGAACCTTATTTTTTGTCATATTTGAAGTACATGAAAAACTTGTTAGAGTGGAGAACTTATGATACGGGAATTTCCATTAATATGAATCTTTGCCTTAGTAGATACATCTCAGGTTGCTGTTTGAGAAACAGAGGTCAAGTTATTTGTCAAGAGATACATAAATAGCCTCAAAAAGCAAGATTTGAACTTAGCTCTTTCTGGATCCAAGCCCAGCATTCTGTTTCCTGTGCCCTGATGTCCCTGTTTATTGCCATGCTTATTTTCAGAATGTTTGCACCACGAATAAATTAGAATGCATATTTACCCATGGCCTTGCCAACATTTACTTTTATAATTTTTTTGATATTTTTGTCAATTTAGTGCGTAGTAAGTGGTATCTTAAAGTTATCCATTTGCATTTCTCCAATTTGAGCATCTTTTAATATAGTTATTAACAATTTGAATACCTTCAAAAATTGTTGTATTCCTTTCACCATTTTCCCATTAGAGAATGCCAATTACTTAAAAGTAGATATATCACTTTTAGATTCTTGGCCCTTTATCTGATACATTAAATACATTTATTTTTCCTTATGTGTTTCTTTCACTTTCATTTTTAGGAAAATTGCTTGTTTTTAAACAAAATCCTTTTATAATTGCATAATCAAACACACTTCTTTCATCTCTGACAGTTTATTTAATGTTTAAGTGATAAAATATCCTTTCTGTCCATAAAAAAGATGAATATATCATTCCTTCTAAATTTTAAAGTATTTTTTCACTTTAGCTAGTTAGAATTTATTACAACATTTGGTTTGAAATATGGAGTTTTTTTGTTATAATTTCTCATTTTTTCTTTGTGGAAAGTCTTGCACAAATATGAGGCTTTTAACTTTAAAAGCATCTTTCTATCATGTTTTCCCTAGATGTAGATACTTGGTATCTTTCAAAAATAATTGTAAAATAGTATTTATGTCTGAAGGGGACTTAAAAAGCACTTAGCTTAATCCCCTCATTTTGTAGCTAATGAACAAAGGCCTTGAGATGCCCATGATCACATGGTTAACAAACGTTAGAGGTAAGACTTGAACCCACATCTCTTGACTCCAAAATCCAGTGCCTTTCCACTGCAGAATATTCTTTGATTACATAACATCAAAATAGTAAGGTTCTGATAAATACATTCTCAGATGCCCGAGGCATATTAGTATACTTGATATAAATAGATAAAAGGATCCACAATTCTGTAATGCCAAATAACATCAGTAAAATCTCTTATTTCAAATAACTTCCCTTCACATACTCCCCTTCCTAGTCCAGGCTGGAGTACTACCTATTCCTTTGATTCAAAATACCATGTCTTTCCTTCTGACATTCATATAGGTTGTACCCCATGTACCCTCATCTCTTATCTTCCTTTAAGACTCAAGGCAGGGATCACCTCCTCATGTAACTTTTTCCAAAACCCAATATTCGTTATTTTTTCTCCCTCCTTAGATACTCATAGAGTACTTCTTTGAACTAACTTCTTCGTGCCCTACATTTCATCATTTTTATTTGTGTCAGGACTTAGAATTTGGGGAGGTATCTTTTATCCCTAGCACTTAGCTAAGTGCTTTGCATATAGTAGATGCCTAATAATTGTTTGTTGAAGGAAGACTAATGAATATAGCTCAGTTGAAAAATCCTTCTTGGAATTATCAACCAAATTACAAATAAAAATACCAAATGTATGTGTGTGTGTGTGTTGTGTGTGTGTGTGGATATACACACACATTTACATATTTTGTATATATGTATATGTGTATGTCAATGTAGATGGGTGTATATTCATATGGGCCAGTTGACAAATAAGAGCAAGAGATAATTTATATACCAGTCATGCTCCATCAGTATCTCTTGATGCTAAGGAAATAAGGCCTCTAGCATGTTGGGTGGGTGCCTCGTGGCAAATTTATGAGAGGATACAGATAAAAGCCACAAAGGATTAGCAGATGTGGATGAGTTAAAATCATCACTGAAGGTAACACATTGATGAGATCACATTGATTGGAGTATTAGAGCTTAGTTCCACAAGTACTTTTTTCTCTATAACAAAACCAAAAACTTTTCTGCATCTAAATATGGAATTTGAAGACCTCTTCCATTTCCAGATCAAGCAAATCTAAGAATTCCTTTAGCCACTGATGGAATATTATTCCATTGTTTAATCTTAACAATAATTTTAATGGTGTCCATTATTCTTCCTAAAGCTGTATTTTCTTTGTTAGCTTGCTTTATCCTTATGGACTTCTGGTTGTTAAATAGGTGCACCTTTTGAGAGTTTCAATGGAAGGCATTCAGTACAATGGGGGGAAAGGTGGAATTTTTTCATATCTATCTGTGCCTTGCTAACCAATGAAAAATTCAATAGTAATATCTGTGATGTAATGACAACATGTTCATACCATCAGCCTTTCATGCATGAAATATATTGCTCTCTGTGTCATTACTATATGTTAAGCATACAGGACCAGAAAAAAGGCTTGCTTTTGTGAAGAACGCCTAAGCCCGGGATATTGTGTTCCATCTGTATGTTGAAATGTAGATTTCCCATTATGGAGCAAATTTATTCATTTCAGAAGTTTTATAAGGATGATACTTAACAAATAATCCCAGCTGGCTAAATTTAGGGTGCTGAGAAAAAGTTCAATAAGGAAACATTCTCTAGATATATAGCATTTTCATTAAATGGTGAATCAAATACATTTTCATTCCTAGAAAATCTTTTAGGCATCTTTTCAGAAACAGACTACTGTTGATAGACATATTGAGCTCTATACTATTGCCTACTTTATAATCTGATAATTAACTATTTCATTTGTATTGCTTCCAATTTTTTGCCAATAAATTTTCTGTGATTTCAGGGGGAAATTCCTATACTAATTGAAATTTATTTGTTATTTATTACCTTGGTCTTGTTTTCCATTTTGTGTCAAACTTTGTTTTTATCTTATCCAATAAATCCAAGATTTATTTGTACATACCTTCAGTCTGATATATTCCTGTGGAAATAGTACAGGACTAGGTAAAATTACAGGTAGCATGGTGTTATAGAAAATGCATTAGACTTGGAGTGAGGAGGGTGTGTTTTCACATTTTGCTTCAGGTAAAATTTTGCCCCAGTGTGACTGGGCAAATTATTTGAAGTTTTCTGTGCTTCAGTTTCCTTCCCTTCAAAATGAAGTGGGGAAGGTTAGAGTTGATGGCTTGTCAGCTCTCTCTCAGGTCAAAATCTGTGGTTCTATTATGCTGGGAATAGCTCTGGGTAACTGGATTGGAGAGTGTGTGGGAGAGAGTAAGGTGTAAGAAAACTGGAAAGTCTGGAATAGGTCATATTGTGAAGTTTTAAAAGCCAAACAGAAGACTTTGGACCTAAACATGGAGGTTTTTGGGAGCCATTCAATTATGGATAGATAGAGAGATAGAGAGACAGATACAGATACAGACATAGATATAGATTTCTACAGTGTAAATGGAATGTAAAAACAATATTTGACAGCAAGATTTGGATATGTGAGGTGAGTCTGAGTGAAAAGTTCATGATGACATCCAAATTGTGAGCCTGGGGAACTGGTAGGGTGGTAGCATTCTTAGTATTGATAGGGAAGTTTTGAAAAAAGGAAGAGTTGAGTGGGAGCAGGTAGTGAGATCTATTTTGACGTATTGAGTTTAAAATTCCTACCAAAATTCACCTGAAGATGTCCAAAAGGAAATTGGCCATTTGAGACTGGAGCTCAGGACACCTAGGCTGGATGTTAGGTTTAAGATTCAACTGTACAGAGGTGATCATTGAGACCACAGGCGAGGAGGAGATCACCAATTGAGATAGTGTAGGTCAGATCTGCACATCTTGGCAGTAAGTAGGGGCCAAAATTAAAATAGGCTAAACTTCTTCGGGCTCAGGTAGGTTTTTAGTGGCTCACTTTCCAAACAAAGGTATGATTAATGATTAAACTATTTTGCAAATAAACCATAATAGAAAGGGAGAAGTTTCAATTAATATCAATCATTTAAATTTATTAAGATTTTTATTTTTCATGAGATCACATTAATGCTAAAAAAAGTTACTTGCTTAGCAGCACAAGTTTTAATACATTTTTCAAGTTTTCTTACTGTTTACATTTAGTTAATGGGATACATTACACTTGTCAGCATTCAGTTTATTGTATTCTGGAATCATGCCTGAAGTTAATTTCTTTAGAAATCTGAAAACTAACCTTGGTTGCTGCCTCATTTTGACTTTACTTTCTTGAAAAGTCATTATTCCCAACTGAGATGTTTCAACAATTTGGATGCTTTAATTTGTTTTTCATTGGTGTCCAATTTGCTTAAGTCATGATGCTCTGATTTTAAATGGCAATGAAGATTGTATTCCTTCAGAATGGCTTTTACTTCTCAGCAAACAAGGCACAATATTTTGTTTCTTGTGTAAGTAAACAAGTATCTATTTGTCCACTCTGCATTAAACAGTCTATGTTCTGATTCGATCTTCCACTTCTTTTCATCACCCATTTTACAAAGTCACCTCAAAAAGTTTTATGTTAGAGCCAAAAAATCTCCACAGCAACCACTCACATGCTAAGAAATACTAAACTGAGTGTCTGACCTTGGAGAGAGCACCAGACACTCATGTAACTTGGAGGGCATCACAGCAAGGGAGGGCGAGAAGTCTTCAGTGCAGGGTGGGCATCAGCTGTGTGGCATGTGGTTGCACTCAGTTTGTCCTTGTTCAATACCAGTAATGGCCAAATACACAGCAAAAACGTGTGACTCTCACTCCTCTCAGACCAAAGACAGACTGACTGATGGCTGATTGTCATAGGTCATATGACAAACATGAGAGACCCACCTGCTAAGTTACATGAAGGACTCAATAGTGACTAGTGGAAAGCAAGTTAAGCTGGGCATGGGTAAAATGCTTGTTACATCTTTACTTTCTTTTACAGCCTTTACCTTTTTCACTGGCCACCAGAAATCCTTTAGTGGGACCTAAGGGACCTAAGGGCTGTATACTTTGCAGGTCTGGCAAAAAGAAAAAAGAAAGAGGCCCAGCACAGAGCCTTGGGGCTCATTGACTGTTAGTAAATATGCTGTAGATGAAAAACCAGTAAAGGAAACTGGGGTGTAGACAGAAAATAAAGAGAATTGGGAGAAAGCAGTGCCACAGAAGCCCAGAAAGGAAAGACCATATAGGAGAAGGTGATTAGCACTGATTGGTGAATAGCACTAGTAGCAGGAAAGTCAAGAAAGATAAGGATTAACAAAGGGCATTAGATTTGGAAATCAAGAGACAGTTGGTGACTTTGGAGAGAGCGGTTCCAGTTGAATGATGAGGTTGGGAGAAAAACTGCCGAGGACTTAGGAGAGAGGCACAAGTGTAAATAGACACAGTGATCTAGGCAATTCTAGAAACTAGAAGTTGCAGAGAAATTGCCTAACTGCATTAGTAGAGGGATTTGTCTCAAAGAAGACTTCCCTATATCAATGAAATCACAATACAATCCAGCTGTATGTCTTTCTCTGCCTCTATGTATCCACATGTTTCTCTCAATACAATGTAAACTGCTTAAGTACAAGGACCACTTCACTTCTCTCTCTAGTCATATCACCTAACAGAGGTTCTGTTACATAGTAAGTGCCTAATAAATGCTTATTGATGTCAATAAATAATGTCTATTGACTGTCAAATTTTGGCAAGTTTTGGCAAAACTCGTTTAATCAGTTGTCAATATTAAAAGCTTTTTTTCCTGATTATTCTAAATATAATGTGTGCTCTATTTTTCTTTCTCCTCTTTGCCTCTCCCCTCCCTTTCTTGTTTCTTTTCCCCTCCCTTCTCTTTTTTCCTTTCTCTTTTCCTTTCTTTTCCCCTTCCCTTCTCTTTTCTTCTCCCTTTCCCCTCCCCTATGTCCTCTCCTTTTCCTCCTTCCCTTTTTTCTCCTCCCCTTCCCATTTCCCCTCTCCAGAGTGAGCTACCCTTCACTCATCCACTCATTGACAATCATCCAGTCACCTTGCACGTCTCTGATTCCAGCCTTCCTTGTGTGATTTCCCATTTGGTCATTTTGTGCTGCTTCTGCTGCTTACGTCTACCTTCCTTGCAAGACTCAGCTTTACTTAACCACCTGCTTTCTATGTCAACAACCATACTATGGTTCCCTGGCATCCAACTGAGAATGGATGAGTGGATTATGTAACCCACCAAAGAGACTGGAGGTCAAAGATCTAAGTTACAGAACAGTAGTTATTAGATTATTTACACACTGCAGTCTGGACCTACTGTTTTGCTCCCAAGTCACTAGTCAGAGTTTGCAGGGGTGGGACTTTAGAGAGCCCAACATGACATGACTAATTGACAAGGTCTTGGAAATCTTGTTTGTAGAATCAGAGAGCTGGAAAAAAAAACTGTTAAAGGTTTTCAGATGAGGATGCTACAGCCCAGAAAACTGAAGGATCTTGTTCAAGATCTCATGGTGAGTTAATGTGGGTCAGAAAAGAGATGGATTCCGGGAGCTGACTATCCCTCATTCTGGGAAAGTGCAGAAAATTCCACCTGGCAATGCCTGGCTACTTTCTGAGCTAGTCTGAACCACCCAAGCTGCTGTTTTTGCCTCAGACCTCAGGACTTAACCTGATGTTTCATAGAGAATTACAATCTAGCCTGAACATTATTCCCATGAATAATCGCATGCTGGGAGGATGTCCCTGGGCTTCTGTAGACTATGGTGTTCAGCTACCATAAAGTGATGCCAATGAGCAGAAAAATAATTTCATGGAAGGTTCTGAGTACGTGCTGATCTAAGCAACTGACAACAGCCTCTCTAAATCAATCATGGCATGCCTTGCCTTCAATCTAATTAGCTGAATTGGTGTTCAGGCTAAAAAAGTCAGTAAATACCAGGAAAGTAAGTTTTATTGCAAAACAGATTGCAGTTCCAGTAAAGATGCTGTACATGTCCAGAAACGTGCTGGTTACAGATGTCCTTCATTGGCCCCAGATCCTAAATAATATATATTGCAAAATAAAGGGGGGAGGGGGAAGTTTGGGAGGTGAGGAACAGATGCTGCTAGACAGCATCACAAATCAAAAGCAAACTTCAGCATGCACATGGTGCCATGGCATTACTGTGGATAGAATAAAACTGGAATGAAGGAGAATTGAAAAGTAATGCAAGTTCCAGAATTCTCAAGGAAAATTTGGATCATCTTGAACCCTGATTCCATGTTGAAATGTCTTAATATGCAGTTGTTCCAGGCATATTGTAAAGACCAAAGAGCAAGTTCTAGGTTTTCTTTTGGGATTGAGATTCATGTATTCTTCTGCCTTCTATATAAAGGGGGAGTAAAAACAAGGACAGGAAAGGAATTTCTTTTAAATGAAAACATGAGAAAGTTTTTCCCAAACCCAATCATCCGGAGATTTACTTAGAAATCTCTTCATTCTTTACTCAGTGCCTTGTCCTTTCAGATTCTTTCCACTTCCATCTCCTTGTCTAATTTGTGAGAGGGGAAAAGACACTGTCTTGGATTCTGGTAAGAGAGTCCAAAAGGAAAATAATCAATGAGGATACAAAGCAATCTTTTGTCAAAAACATAGGCTGCTTAGTTGATCATATGCAAGTCTTGTCCTGGCCAAAGATTCTTTTCAGTCCATGTGTAGGGGACTGAGGTTTTGTTGAAGCATCCCACAGTGCACATTTTCCTTGTTCTTATAAGAAAATTAAATTTTACTTAAGAGATGTTTAATTCACAAGTATTTATTTTCTCTTCCTCACAAATATGCCCTCTCCTTTTCAATGCAATGCTGTGAAAGTTTGCTGGTTGCTTTGCATTGTAAGTTGAAAGTTGCACACTAGCTACCATGATTTATGTGCAGGAAAAACCTAAAACGATGTTGGGAACCATTGTAGTGATTGCATTAAGTACTGAAACATTGCAGATCCTCCAAAATAAGACCTATAATTACTTAAGAGTTCAGCTTAACTACCACTACATGAAAAAGCAAATGGGTGAAGAATGCCTATTAAATATACTATTCCTAATAAATATACTATGCAGTTGTATGGACAATCTAAAGAACTCATTCTTTCAACTCCTCTTTTTATCCATCCATCCGTACACATATGTATATGCATATATACAGGACATTCCCCCAGTCTCAGTGCAGTTTTAAGCTTCTGAGACTCCAAATGGATACTGATATAGACCCTAAATTGAATAGGAGGAACAGAGCAGAGCAAATTGGATTGCCTTTGGAAATTTGCTGTCTTTTCAATGTCATCAGTCTTTTTCTTAATAAACAGGTTCAAATTTTGAATATCAATATTCTTCTGATAATGTTATAGGGTTATGAATCATGGACTATGATAGTCTATGGAGAAGTGAAGTTGAAGGACAACCAAAAAGCAATGGAAAGGCACATGGTGGACATAAATAGGTTGTTAAAGGGGAATTGTGCAGGAGAAAAGGTATAAAGGTTGTTATCAGAGAAATGAATGACCAGAAAAATATATGGGACAGTCACCTATCAAGAGTAAGGGATAACCAGTCAAGCTGCTGCCTGCCTCTTCTACTCCTACTCATAAGTTGCTAAAAAGAAATGGAGAAATCAGACACCGTCCTTACTTGGTTCATGACAAATTTCTGTTTTATAAATTTACCTGCAGAAAGGCAACTTTTTATTTCTCACTAATTTCTTCTCTATCCCACTCCCAAGAACAACTGTCCTAGCCTCCTGAGGCTCCTGTTTGCTATGACATTTGGCTGATTACATTAAAACCCATAATATTGCAGAGTCTCCTGGAAAATATTTGTTAACCTCTCAAAATAATTTGATCTGACTATTCATACAGGAAAGATGAAGATGAAAAAAATGTCTAGTGCCCAGATTATGACATACATTTGAAGTAGTGACCTGTAGAGCTCACATATTAATATGTATATTAATATATATTCTATATATAATATATAAATATATATTCTATATCTATCTATCTATCATCTATCTATCTATCTATCTATCTATCTATCTATCTATCTATCTATCTATCTATCTATATGAAGCCTTCTCTTCACTAGCCTACACAGCACTTCTCTTCCTACCCTTTCAGGGAAGGACTTGTGGTTTGTACTTTATAGAAAAAGTCTGTGTACAAGCAAGCACCCTGACATACACAGGAGGGCCTGCTACCACAGGTTCTTTGATCTGCTTCTCTAAAAGGAAAGGCAACCTTTGAGGGGTTAACAATCACTTTAATCAAGCACATGTATCATTCACTTAGTTCAGGGGAAAAAGTTAGCACCCTGAACTTCTGAGAAAATACAAACAGAGAAACAAGATCAATAGACAGGACTTCCAATTGTCTGTCTATAAATAATACATACATCACAGATCAACAGACAGATCCAACTGTCTGACCATATAGAGTTACCAGAGAGAGAGCCAGGGGTGCTCCTTACTGGCTGCCCAGAGTCATCAACCCAGAGTCTCATCTGGCCAAGCAAATACTTCCAAAGAGTAAGACCCAAAGTAAAACCTCACTTCAGAGTATTTATACACTTTTCAGAGCTAGAGGGTATTACAACCCTTGAGAACCAATGCATTAGAAATTAACAAAAGGTGTGGGCCTCCCCTAATCAAGCTTCTCTTAAAAGGCAGGCCCATTAATGGGTGGGGAAGATCTTTAACTCTCTGATTAACATTACACATTGCAAGCACTGCATGATTCCAATGCTTTTCTTATTTGTTCTGCCTGAACCTCCCCACTCCAATACATTCTCCAAGCAACTGTCAAATGTATTTTCTTTAAGTATGGATTTGACCATGTCATACACAACCCTACATATACAAGCCTAGTCAATAAACTGAAGTGGCTAATCTCCAGGGTCAAATTTAAACTCTTTTGCCATTCAAAGCTCTTCATAGCCTGCCTCAATTCAATTGAATTTGACAAACATTTCTTTATTGCTTATTAAGAGCCAGGCACTGTCTTGAGTACTTGGGATGCAAATAAGAAAAAGAAAGACAATCTTTGCCAAAGAGTTTATAAAATAATAAGGGAAAACAACATACAATAAAAAGTTGAAAAAAATATGCAAGGGAAATGGGGTGAAGGAGCACCTAATTTTGATGGCAAATGAAGAGTAAACTTAAAAAAAGTTCTGAGCTCTTTATAAAGGAAAGCTTTAGGAAGAAGTTATTACTCCTCCAGTCATAGGATAGAGACAACAGAGGGCCTGAGAAAGTGATGAATATCAAAAGTGATGCACTCTGCATAAATTTCACGTGATCAGCTGATCCTGGGGGAGGAATAATATTTGTGGAAGCAAAACCAAGCAGAGTCACTGATGGAAAATGAAGAAGTATGTCTGTGTCACCCCAGAATGTAGCTTTTGATCTTTTTCTCTTAGGGAGTCAACAGGGGAGACAGCTTGCCTTTGTGAATGCTGAATGTCCAGTCCCTCATTTGGAACATGGAACCCTGGGTTTAAAGTCAGGCTAAGGTTAAAATCTTCCTCCCTGGCACTGGCTGTCTGGTGCATCATCAGCCTGAAGGTACTCATTCTTATCTGGCCTCAAAAGCCTAACATGGTTGCTAACTTCAAAAGTACTTACACATTACTCCCCTCTGAGTACTGTGTCATCCTTTCCTACTGGGTGAAGTAGTCCATTTTGTGTTTCTATGCTTTTACAATGATTTTGTTCCATGCCTGGAGTGTCCCCCCTTTTCTTTTCCATCTCTGGAATCTTCTAAGACTTCAAGACTATGGTAGCATGCTCTACCTGCTATGGGAGAACCCAAATTAAATCCATCCTATACATAAATTGTACTTTGGGTGTTAAAAGGAACAAGTAAATTTTTTGCAAGTGTTATTCAACAATGGTTCACAACTTTACCATTTCATGACTGACTTAAATATGTAGAGAACATAAGGTAAGTCCAACAGATCCTACTATTCATGGATTGTAAGAAAGCACTGGATTTGGCTCTTTTCTACCAAGGAATCTCTCATCCATACATTAACATTATTGAAGATTTCTTGAAATGTGTGAAACCTAAATAACCTTGTCTATGGACCGTCAGTTCGTAATAGTTGGAAGAGGCACAAAACAGAGGGATATATGCTTGCCAAAGGCATTTGCCATTGTGACAGAGGACAATGCAGTCTTAAGTGAAGAGAAATTTTGCCTGTATGATGAGATCCTCCTGAGGCTCCTGTTTGCTATGACATTTGGCTGATCACATTAAAACCCAGAATATTGCAGAGCCTCCTGGAAAATATTTGTTAACCACTCAAAATAATTTGACCTGACTATTCACACAGGAAAGATGAAGATGAAAAATGTCTAATGCCCAGATTATGACATACATTTGAAGTGATGACCTGTAGAGTTCACATACTAATGTTCATATATATATATATATATATATATATATATATATATATATATTACAATATTGAAGGACAACAAATTGAGCTTAGAATAAGCCTAGAAGAGGGGAACAGACAGGATTGACTTTAGGAAATACAGAGTATCTAAATGACTTTAAGTTTCCCATGAAAACAAAAGTCAGTCTTTTTAATTCTATCTTGTGGCAGTATGTTAGAAAGATAGGGAATATAATAGTCTGAAGAACTAAAAATGAGTAACATAAAGGACAATGCAGAGGCACATTTTTACAGTTATTTTTTATTTTGTTTTTTTCTTAATTACAAGTAAATATAATTTTTCAATATTCATTTTCAAAAAAATTTGAGTTCAAAATTCTTTCCCTCCTTCCATACCTTCCCTCCTTCTGGAGAAGACAAGCAATTTAATATCAATTATATTGTAGTCATGCAAAACATTTTATTTTAGCCATGTAGCAAAAGAAAATGCAGACCAAAATAATCTCCAAGAATAATGAAGTAAAAAAAGCATGCTTCAATCTGCATTCAGAGTCCATCAGTTTTTTCTCTGGAGGTAGATAGCATTTATTATCATAAAGTCCTTTGGAATTGTCTTGGATCATTGTATTGGTGAGAATATTTAAGTTGTTTGCAGTTGGTTATTATATAATATTGCTGTTGCTACATACAATGTTCTCCTGATTCTGCTCACCTCACTCAGCATCAGTTCATGTAAGTCTTCCCAGGTTTTTCTGACAGTATCCTGTTTGTCATTTCTTATAGCACAATAGTATTCCATAAGGATTACATATCACAATTTGTTCAGCCATTCCCCAGTTGATGGGCACTTCCTCAGTTTCTGATTTTTGTCCTATGACTTGTGCAAGACTAGTAAGTGTCTGAGACCAGAATTGAATTCAGGTATTCCTGACTTCAGGCCTAACATTCTCTCTGTCTTTCCTACTACATCACCCAGGACATGCTCAAGTCACACAGTATGAACAGGCAGAGGTGGAATATTGTGCTTCATTGGAGGGACATCCCAAATTAAGGAGATCAAAAGCTATTTGAATATGTTTTATGCAATATCTGTCTTACAATTAGTATTTTCAAATGACACCTTCTTATAACAAGGAGGAAATCAAGTAAAATTGAATTTATTTGACTATTTAACGCTTAAAGCTGGAAAATGGTATGGGTTGCTTTGTAAGGTATGAATTCACTGTCACCGGATTTACATGGTGAGGTGAGAAGGGCAGGGAGTGAGTATCCCTTGGAGCTTCAATATTAGAAACTTATGTATCCATATATTGAGCTAGATGGCCTTTAAGGATCCATCCAAATCTAAGACTATGTCATCAGTGTAAAAGCCAAATTTTCCCCATCTGTATTTTGAGCTTATTGAAAGTTTGTAGAAGCTTATTTAAGGTTAACTTTAGACCAGTTCCTGTTTATACTATATTTTGTCTCCTTAAAAGAAGTCAAAACTAAGAGGAGATGTCCAAAAAAGTCTTCTTTTTATGGTAATTCTGGTACAAGTAATAGCAACAATCTCTCAAAAAAAAAAAAAATCCAGCTAAGTTTTCCAGAGCCAATCGACTAAAATAACAGTATAAAACACTTGAACTACTTTGGGGTTTGCTTATCTGAGCCAAGTCTTTGAATCTTTTGAGATTTGACCATTAACAATCTAACCTAATTTTTTTCACTCAGTGGTGGCACATCACACCACTGCGTAGCAGAACCAAATCCAATTTGGCCTCAGACATCAACTCTGCAGGTCTGGAAGAAGCTGGGCGGCTTCTAACCCTCTGGCAATAGGATGTAAGCCCTATTACTCCATATCGCTCCTGCCGGGCAATTTGTGCAACAGCATGGAGCACTGGTTAAATGAAAAAACCTTTTGGACATCCTTTGGAGTTGGAGTGGAGGTTCTTGCTGCATGGGAGGTGAGTCAGAGAAATCAAAATCAAAATTGCAAGATGAAGGACTGGAAAAACCCACAGTCTAGTTTTCACCCTGGCCACAGTGGCAGGAAAACTGCTGAGGGAATAGGTAAAGAGATAATTTCAGCAAGAAGGTAAAGGATACTTTCTGATTAGCCATAGCAATGGCTATGGACCATCATTTTTGAGATAGATTTTGATTGTGTATCATACAATCATAGAATTATTAAAATATTTGTATATATCAATTCATTTGACAAATATTTATGAAATCTCTCCCATATGTTTAGCACTATAGTAGGTGCAGGAAATTTACACACATGAAGCAAGACTCAAGGCACTCATAGCATACATAGCTGCAGATGAGGAATATGCGATAAAAGACCTGGTCAAAGATAAAGAAATGGAAATGAGTATGATGTATGAAAGGGAGAATTGGTTTTTATCAATCGATGCATATAAGACTGGATGCCAGGGTAAGTAGTTTAGACCTCATCAAAAAGGCAATGGAGACCCATTGCACATTCTTGAGAAGTAGATGGCAAAAGCTGTGATTTAAGAAGGCTAGTCTGTCATTGTGATGAAGAAAAGAGGTGAGTGAGGGAGAATTCATACAAAGCTATTGCTATAACCCAGGCACAAGCTGACTAGGCAGTACTATTGGGAATGGGGAGGAAGGAATACATCTGAAATATGTTATAACAGACTGACAGGTTATAAGTCAAATTGGTTATATACTGACTATATAAGCAGAAGGTCAAGAATAAAAAATGTTGTTAAAAGTGTAAAGTGTGAAAGATGGGAAGAATGGCAGCACCGGTGACATGGAGAATGCTAGGGGGAGGAAGAGCTTGGGAAGAGAGGAGATAAGTTCAGTTTAGAGAGGTTGGGCTTGACACAATCGTTGGATATTCAAATAAAGCACCAAACAAAAGTAGAGTTTGAATTGATTGGGCTAATTAGACCAACAAGAAATAATGATCTTTCTGGAGGGAGAGCTGAATCTATAGGAAACTGTAATAACAATATAGAGGACCGTACACCCAGGTCACTACTTAGTAGCTAAATTTCCTCTATTATTTGTTGTCTCACACATGCACACACAGTGTAGATATGTATATGTGTATGTATGTGTGTGTACAATACTATATATGTAGATGTGCATATATATATTTATATGTGTGTGTATGTATCTTGTCATTTACACCATATTTAAAGCTTTTCAAAGTTGGAAACTTTCTTTGATATCTTTGGCATCTCCATGACTAACACAGATTTACCTCTGTGTAAGTCAGTAGGCGCTTAATTGATGAGCACTTATGAAATTAATCAAGCCGTCAATCCTCATTTTACCATATAGGAGCTGCTTGAATACTGCTCTCATCCATATGTTTAGTCTGATGGAGCAGAGTCATGGTTAGGAAATGAATTATAGGATATAACAGTATTCCTCCAAATGGTGAACTGGGGAAGAGGAGGGAGAGATTGTTTTTCTGTGATCCCATAGTGAAATTAGGAAGGGATTTCAAGTATATAGTTGTAACTTAGTATTTGCCAAGAGAAGAAGGAGCTTGCTAGCCTAGCGACTGCTCTCCATGCTACTGCTTTTGTTTTTGCCCCTGGATGCTATGCTTATTACCTTCCCATCTCACGTTCTCATTAGTTGCTCCCTCTAATCCATTGTCCCCACAGTCTCATCCCCTATAAAAGAAACTTCTCTAATTCATTTCAGCAAACACATTTTAAGTGCTTGCAGAACACTGTGCTGGTTACTGAGGAAGCTACAGAGTCAATATGGAAAGGAGATAGAGTGCTGAACCTAGCAACCCAAGGATGGCTTGGGTTCAAATTCTTACTCAAACGTTTATACGCTATGTGAGCCTGACAAGTCACTTAGCCTCTCTAACCCAGGTAAAAGAGTGGATAGAGCACTGGGTCTGGAGTCAGGGAAGACCGAGTTAAAATGTAACCTCATAGGTTTACTAGCTGTGTGACGCTGGGCAAGTTACTTAACCACTGTCTGCCTCAATTTCCTCAAGTGTAAAATGGAGATCATAATAGTACCCACCTCCCAGGGTTGTTGTGAAGATCAGATGAGAACATGTTTGTAAAAGCACTTACCCAAGGTCTAACATCCAGTAAGTACTTAATAAACGCTTGGTCTTCCCTTCTGTCCTTTGAGTCTCAGTTTTCTTAACAGTAAAAAGGAAAACAGAGCTTTTGTGAGGCTCAGTGACACTGCATATGTCAAGTACTCTGCAAATCTTAAAATGTTATATAAACATCAAATAGTTTTACAATTATATTGATGAATAAGGCATGGTCCCTGCTCATGGGGAGCTCACAATCAAATAGGGAAGGTGAAAAGTATCTAAATAAGTATTGTGCAATATAGAATATATAAGGCACATTAGAAACAGAATTCAGAAGAGGAAAAAGGCATTTCTTCTTAGAAGAGATAAAAGTAGTCTTCACAGGAAACAAGCCATTTCCTCTGGGTCTTGAAAAATGAGTCGGATTTCAGCCAGCAAAGAAAAGAGGGAGTAATAATGTTGTATTCCTTTAACATTCCACCGCACCTAACACAGTGTTAGCTTCAGAGTTGCATTTTCTTTTTGTCCAGACCTGTAATTACAATGGTAGAGGGAGCTCCCTGTGAAGAAATTACCTCTTCCAGTACAGATTAACAACTGCTCTGAAATTGTTTTAGTCTTAGAAAACTGCCTGGAGCTTCATAAGGTTAAATGACTTGTCCAGAATCATACAGACATTTATGTGTCAGAGGCAGAACTTCAAACCACTTCTTTCTAACTGCTCTCTCTCACGTATAGTAGGTGTTCGACAAGATTTGATTGTTTACTGTTCTTTCCTGAGACAGTTGGGGTTAAGTGACATGCTCAGGGTCACATAACTAGTAAGCATCTGAGGCTGGATTTGAACTCAGATCTTATTGACTCAGGGGATGGTGCTCTATCCACTGTGCCACCAAGCTGCCCGAGATTATTTACTATCTCTAAGAACTGTTTTATGTCATCAAAGTAAATGTAGTTGTCTTTCCCCCCAAATACTCATATTGAATAAGTCAGAGAAACTTGTAGAGAAATCAATCTAGGGGATATAGGTAAGCCAGGGGACACGATGATTCAAGTGTAGAAAAGGAAGAAAAGACTGAAGAAAGAGCTCAGAAACATAAAATAAAAAGAAGAACATAGGATATAGGGAGCTGAAAAAAAAGATTAAAACATATCAATGTGAAATTTGGAGGAGTGGTTAGTTAAGCCTAGCCCAAGAAAGCTGAAGAAAAGATATATATATATATATATATATATATATATATATATATATATACACATATATGTATATATATTATATAGAGATATAGATAGATATATATCATATATCATATAGATATATATCATAGATATATATCATATATCTCAAAAGAAAACACTTTTGCTACTTTAGTTATAAAACTGGAGATAAGCAACTTGTATGATCTAGGTCAAAGTGCTTACCTTTTTAAGGAAAAGGGGAAGCTAGGGAGGGAGGAAGGGAGTTTAGAGCTCAAAACTTATAAAAGATGTATATTAAAATTGTTTTTCTGTGTAATTGAGAAAAATGAAAACATTCTTTTAAAAGATAGTGCCAAATTGGACTATTGATAAGCATAGAGTACAATTAAGAAAAAGAATTCAATTCTTTGGGCTACTGGATGAAGTAAATGTTAGGCCAACGAGGCAATAGACTCATCTTACACTGTTTTCCTGTTATTGTCCTATCTAAACATAAGTTTTTCCCCAAGATTTTCCAAGTTTATTGAATTCTAGTAAATATTGCTGACATGATGCAAAATAATATTATTAATTATAGCAGTAATGAACCTAAATGGGTGATCTAGTCTAGATCTTCCCCATAAAAAAAAGAAAAGAAAGATTCAAAATGAATTAACTGATGCCCACAGATAGTATATGTCTTGCTGAAGGTTATGCACAAAGTAAATTGCATAGTCAGAATTCAAACTCAAGTTCATCAAGGACCCTTTCCACAATACTATTCTGTCCTAGTTCAGCTTTAAAGTCTCTTTATAGTCAGGCATAAATTTAGTTTTTTTTCCTTATTTCACAATAATTACATTTATGCAGTTCATATTCCATCTTACCTGGATTGTTTATATCTGCAGGTAAAAGTGCTTTCCTTATGCAAATTTTCCCAGTCTTTGATCTCTTTCTACCTCATCCCTCTCATATTCTACTTTGTATCTCAATTATTCATGTACATGTCATTTACACCCTCACATATATACACCACTGAGATTACAAATTATGTAGATAGAAATTATGTTGCTTTTCATATTTGTATCCCCAGCTCTTAACACTGTGCCTTGTACATGCTTAATAAATACGCATTGGAATGAAGGAATATTGTTCCGGGATATCATCATAAAGATATCTAACCTAAGCAAAGAAAGTTGCATCAATACCGTAACTTAAACAAACATAACAGTAAACCTAAAAAAGTTAAAGGGCAGTTAATGTGTGCAACTAAAGTTTATCAAATGACAATGCCCATTTTGAATGAGGAATATTATTGAGTTAAGTATCCAAACATACTCCGTTCAGAACTTTTCTCCTTTTGTTTCATGCAAACTTCAGAAATAAAAACTAATAACAAAATGGCTAACAAAAACAAGATTTCTCAAATGATTTTAAAAAAGGAAATGAGCATACTTACACTGAAATTCAATAGTTGAAGTTGTTTTTTTTTTTTTAATCTGATAGCATGAATCCAACTGAGACCAATTATACCCAAACAGATTAATTCAGAAAACTGGTATATTCTATAACCCGTATAAATTCAGGTCTTTTCCCATAGTATTTGACAGAAGTTGCCGAACATTTCATGACTTGAACTCTATATTCTGCATGGAAGTTATTGCCTTAAAAGCTATAGGAAAAAAGGAAGAATTAATGAATGAATATCTGGGTTTCAAATATCATTTTGGTAGAAGGTACTTGAAAGAGCATTTGAAAATCTTTAGAAAGGCATTGAAAAAATACATCAATATCCAGTTGGTGCAATTAAATATCATATTGCCCAATTAAGAGAAGAAAAAAAAGAAACATATGAAAAGGAATCCAGAAAAAGCTTATTATAAATTCAAAAGTATGTTAGAAAGCCTAGATTCCCTTGATCAGCAATTGAAAGCAAAAGCCAAAAGATTAAGATAAGCATAATGTCAAACAGCACAAAGGACAAAATAAACAAATCTACTTCACTTGAAGAATTTACTATGAAAGACTGAGAAGTAAAGGAATCAGAGACCAGAAAGAACCTTCAGAAGATGATAGAAAGAATCATCTTTATGGTAGTAAGTGTGCAAGTTGGATCAAATGGAAAAGAGTAAGTTTGTGCTTGCTCTTAATACAAAGAACAACAAAATATATTCTGGGAAGTGCGATGGGGTTGGATAAAATCTACAATTATTGGCTCAAATCATTCACAGTGGTATATGAATTACTAGTAAAGCATTTTACCAGTCTCTTCTCAGACACACTGGGCCATCTCCAGTTGTCCTGATCTATGGCTGGCCACTGAATCCAGATGTTTCTGGAGGAGAAAGTGAGATTGGTGACTTTGCATAGCCCTCCATCACTTAAATCCAATTTACTTACAAGTCATGGTGTCATCTTCCTGATGTCATGGTCCTCTTCCAGAGCGAAGGACAAACCACAACCTATGATGCCCCATAGGGAATCCAACTTGCCAGTTCCAGTAGGATAACTTAGCTCCTCCTTTCTTCTCCTCTTCCTCTCCTCTCCAGACATAGGGTGTTATGCCCTTACCTGAGCATGCTCTGCCCAAAGAAAGGTAAGTTTTGATGGCTGAAACCTAACTTGATTTCTTTCTTAAAGACCAGGTCTTAAAATAAGGTCATGCTGGCTCTCATTGGTGACCAACAATTACATAGTGAATACAAATAGTGGTTGCTTCTTTTTGGTCTGAAAACCCATGGGTCTTTCCCTTCTAGTTTGGTGTTTTGTTTTGTTTTCTGGATTAAAGGGGCCATGTCTTGACTCACTTAAACACAGGAATGGTGTTTGGTGTTTGTTTGAATAGGCTTTGCCTCAGTCAAATTGAAACCTGTTAAAGACCTTAGCTTAAAAGGACCAAGGTCTCCCACTGCATCCTGGGCGATCTCCTGTGGTTGTGATCTGTATCTGGCCACTGGATTCAGATGGCTCTGGAGGAAAAAGTGAGGCTGATGACTTTGCACAGCCCTCCCTCACTCAAATCCAATTCATTTGCAAGTCATGTCATCATCTTCCTGATGTCACGGTCTTCTTCTGGAATGAAGGACAAACCACACAATCCTCTCAGACACAAGTCTGACCCCACTTTTCCTAAGAAAAGATATTCTATATCTATTACTAAAGGAGAAAAACATTAGAAGATGCTAGAAATATAGGCCAAGTAGGTGTTAATGTACTTTATACAAAGTATTCACAGCTTATATCACTATAGCATATATAAAAGTCTATAAATAGAGGAATTAATTATTAAAATGTATTTATTAAATGGCTACTATATGTTAAAAAGTGTGCTAATTAAAATACAATCCTTAATCAAAGGAGTTCATTTTAATAATATTTTGATTGAAGAGAAGGAAATAACTTGCTAAAAAATCTCAAAAGTATAAAGAACAACTTTATCATCAATTTGATAATTATTGAATCTGATACCCAAAAGTACTGTAACATTCATACTACATTTGTGGATCATTACAAATTCTTTCAATAGCTCTGAATTTGTGATTTATTTGTACAAAATATTTATATGAATTAGATACAAATACAATGAGAACACTAGATTCTTTTTTGTCCAAATACAAAATTATTTAAAATACATCACAAACACAGATATGACAAAAATAAGTGACACTGAATGTCACATTTTTCAGGGAGAAATTTAAAGCTTATTATTATTCTGTTTTTCCCTAAATCCATTATCATCTCTCCTAAATAGTACTAAGTATGACTTCCAAATTAAAGAGACACTGAAAGCAAAACATCTCATTAATCTTTTAATGTACTTTGATGACATTAAGCCATATGGTTTCATCAAAAACACATACATCTCCTCTATCTTGTGCAATTTTTCTCCAATGATATCAAAATGTCATTTGGACTCAATATGAAACTTTAATATATGTCAAGGAAAAGTAGAGACTGAAGGATCTGAGCTTGAATATGGAGGTTATTGAATGAGAAGATGGAAGCAGTACCTACAAGTACATTGCAATCCTCAAAGTAGGACATGATGAGCATAAAGATATTAAAGAGAAGGCTGTAGCTGAATATATTAGGAGACTTCCTGGCATCCTGAAATCTAAGCCAAGTGGGAACATGTTCAAAACAGTAACACCTAAACAATACCTGTCTAATACAACAGATTGTAAGAGATCTTAAAAGTATCCTAAGAATTCATGTAATATTAATGAAACACAAGGTCCAATAACCTGAGGCAGTCATAAAAAGATGAATACTTCCTCATCAAAAAGGAGATGGTTGATAGTTATTCACAGAGAACACAATCTCTCAGCACGGGTCAAAAACTTACAGAAAAAATATTTACACAGCAAGCAGATATCACTTCACTGGGCAATAGTGAAGACATTGATAACAGATACATACCATTGAATTTATTGAATGTAACCAGAGGTGGTTTAACTCTAGATGGGGCCCATGAGACAGCTAAAATCCAGGATTAAATCAAAAGACATCCATGGACAACATGTGCCCACATTGACAAAGAAGCATCAAACAAATGACAGAGATGTTTATTCAAGGGTCAAAGTGGAGAAGTTCATAATAGCAATTCAAAATTAAGCTGATGTAATAAAAATTTAGAGGGTTATCCTTAAAAATATCAGATTTCATCATCAATTTAGATTATACAAGGAAATAGTAAAAAGTATGTTACACATCTCTATAGACTATATGAATTTAGCACTGTAACCCCAGCATACATAAGACAGCCTGCTGTATAGCTTCTTAGATCTGCTTCTCTAAAAGAAAAACAACTTTTGAGGGGTCAACAATCTACTTCAATCAATCACATAGATCATTCACTTAGTTCATGGGAAAAATTCAGCACCCTGAACTTCTAAGAGAATACAGAGGAACAAAGATCAACAGACAGAACTTCCAACTGTCTGACCATAAGCCATATGCACATCTCAGATCAACAGACTATAGTTACCATAGAGAGAAGCACCAACATCTGGGTTTCCAAAGCCAAGGACTCCTTAGTGGCTGCCCAGAATCTCATATGGCCAAACACTTCCAATGAGTAAGCCCCAAAGTAAACCCTCACCTCAAAGTATTTATACACTTTTCAGAGCCAGAGGGCATCACAACCCTTGAGAATCAGTGTCTCATTAGAAATTAACAAAAGGTGTGGGCCTTCCTACAAAACAAATCTCCCCTAATCAAATTTCCTTTAATGGGTAGGCCCATCAATGGGTTGGGAAGATCTTTAACTCTCATAATCACCATTATAAGCACCTACTAGATACTTAGCAAGATATGACCTAGTGGCTAAAATTTTTCATTGCAGCATGCTATCTTTCATGAACCAATAGATGACATTCTTATAGTATAAATACAGACCTCAAAGTATCCTCAAGAACACAATCAATAAACTCTACTGAAAGTAGACAATACTGAAATATTATCATAAAACGAAACTTACAATCACTGTGAATCCATAAAAACTCAAGGATATCATTTTTAATAGATGTTGCCATGTTAAATACTAGTAATCTCTAAACTACATGGAAAACAATAATTTCTTAAAATAGGGACACCCTGTAATGGAGATTAGAATCATGTGGGAATAGGGTGACTTACATCCTATCAATCCTATTGTCCAGTTTGCTTCTAGAGTTGTACTGAGTATACTTTCAGGGGGTCTACAGAGGAAGAGCTTATATACTCATATACAGTACCCTTCTTCAATGGGAATAAAGCCTTTAATTTATTCCTTTGTGCAGTATTCCATAGGTCATAAAATTGCAAAGAATAATAGCAGGGTGCCAACTTGTAGGACCATTTGCATCTGTACCCCATTGAAAAAGATGAGAAGAATGAAACAGTAATGGTGATAATGACGATGGCAATAATAATAAGACAGAATCAAATGATTTAATCAGACTTTAAATACATGACCATCTTTCCTAAATGAAGGGTGGTTTCCAAATTGAAGAGGGAGTCAAACCAAAACATCTTATTAATCATTTGATATCTGTGGATGACATCAAGATATATAGTTTATTGAAAATGCTTTTAACAGCTTCTTTATCTCTTGGAATTTTTCTCCAATGATATCAAGATATCATTTGATTATAATAACTGTAAGATTCTTTTTATATGTCAAAGAAATAGAGAGACTAAAAGTTTGGGGCTTGAATTCAGAGCTCATATTGAACCAGTAGACAAAAGCAATACTTTAAAATACATCTACATCAATCAAGACACATATGAAGCTATCCAGGAAAAAAGAATGACTGAATGTTAAGAAACTCAGCAACATGAAATCAAAACTAAATGGGAAGAACATTTAAAAACAATCAGTGCCTATGTAATTCCAGTACTTAATGTACATTGAAACAATGGTCTGTAACAGAATTAGAAAGTATCTTAACAAAAAAACACACAGCATTTTGAAGCATAAGACTCATTACCCCAAGGTAGCTATATAATGATTAAAATTTCCTTTTCAAAAAAGAAAGGAAAGGCTAGAATAGACACTATCAAAGCACAAATAAACAAGTCAAAAACCTTTCGCAACAAGTAGACATCACTGAGCAATACTAAAGGTAGACAACACTTAGTTACATACCATTAGATTTGTTGAATGTAACCCAAAACAGTTTACTATTAGATAAAGCCTACAAAATGGCTAAGATCTAAGGGAGGAATCAAAAGACCTCCATGGCTAATATACATATGAATTCAGTCAACAATATGTCGACACAGAAGCTTTGACTCAATGACTGAGTCATGTAGATGTATTTGTAGAAATGGGGATGGGGATGGGGTTTATAATGGCCATTCAAGACTAGGTCATCACCACAAGAAATCAGGAGGGTGAACCTTAAGAAGCCCAGACTTTATAGTCAATGTAGACTATTCAAGGAAATGGCAGCTACTTTTGAACATACTGTTGCAGGCTGCAAAAAATAAAAACAAAAAAAATGCACTGCCTTCCGAATAGCTACCAGTGACCCGGGGACTAGAATTGTACATCAGAAACTCCTTATCTTTCATGAACTGACAGGTGACAAATCCCCAAGCTACAAATATAAACTTCAAAATATTTTCAAGAACTCAGTCAAATAACTGTACTGGAACTAGAGAATTATCACAGACCAAACTGTGAACTACAATTGCTCAGACATAATATTGATCCATAAAAACTTAAGGATGATTTTTCATAAAATAAGCTACATGGGCCAAAAAGCTTTCAAAATACAGAAATCTAGCCAAAGATAACAAAATCACGTGGGAACAGAGTAAGTACAATCCCCACCATCCTGCCCGCTACTGGAATTGTGGCAAAGATTCTTTGAGAGGAGTAATTAGTTCACATCTAAAGACTTTTTATCTACCTAATAGTATGCAATATGCTAAATAGAAAAGATAATAATAAATAAAAAATAATAATAAAAATAAAAAATAGCCAATATTTGGACTAAGACTTTTTCTGAATTCCATCCCAAACCCCCCTCCCCAAAACATGAGAACAAGGTAACAACAAAAACATTTACATAGCACTTAAAAGTTTACAAAATACTTTAAATACTTTAGTTCTTTAGTTCTAGCGGCAAACTCTGAGGTAGCTCCCAAAAGGTAGCCTTGACTAAGTTGAAGTTACTTGCCAATGTTCAAGCAGCTAGTGAGTGTCAGATGTGGATTTATTCTCAGTAAGCAAAGCAGAATTTCAGATTTACTGTCTCAGTTAAAGACATCTGTTACTCTGGGAAGTTAAATAGGAGGACTCTGCCCTGGTAACTAAAGCTCCTGATCCTGGTTAAGATTTACACACGTATAAGTATAAGATGATCAGCAAGACAGGAAGAATTTGCAAGGAAGGAGGTAATTGATCCAGAAACCCCGAAGCAATGCCCTGCAAATTGAGGGGCCAGAATTATGGAGATAATAACCAATAAAATATTCCCCAAGTGTGAAAGGGCAGGGAATGATCTCAATGCATTCTACTTTATCCAGTAGTTCTCATAACTATTCTCCATGGGTATGCAGTTTGCTTTTTATGCTGCCAAATGATGGCCAGGTATAACTAGTGGAAAGATCACTGGCCATGGAATGAAAAGATGTGGGTTTTGATCCTGTGTCTGCCACTAACTAGCTGTGTGACTTTTGGCAAGCATTTTCTTGCCTTGGGGCTCTCAGTTCCATCATGTGTAAAATGAGGGGACTACATAACTTTTAAAGTTCCTTCTGACTTTTAAAACTCTATCAAATAATTGTTCTGTATTTGTATCTCCAGAACTTAGCAGAGTGCTTGGCATATAAGGATCTCTTAATAAATGCTTTGATTGATTGATTGCTGTTTTTATCTCCTGAGTTATGCTTGGGAAACTGAAATGTTTCTTCATCATGCCCCCAAAAGCCCTTTCCCACTATGTTTAAAGTGAGATGACAATGAATCACTGGATATGGAACCATTAAAAATAAATTTCAGCAATTTCATGAAATAGCTAACCCTGGAGAAATGTATGGCTGCTATGTATGAAGTTATTTTAAACAGACTTTCAGTATCATCAGCAATAGCAGGGTACAATGAGTAGAAAACTTAGAATAAGAAAGAACTCAGTTCAAATCCTGCCTGAAAGCCTTACTGGTTGTCTTAGTCTGGGAAAATAATGTTAAGTTCTCAACTTACACTACCTCCATCTGAGTAACAGACAGATTCTTCATTGGTGGAGGCATTTCCTACACTAAAAGTTCCCTTTTACTGCCATACTTTCAAAAACCCATTGAGTGGCACATGAAGGAAGAGGTCTTCAGGCTGTGATGGGTAGGGGGAGGCTGTACCATAAAATTGTATAACTCAAAGCATTCTGTACCTTTGTCTTCCATTACACAATTAGGGATGTGGCTAAAGCTTGCTGCTCAAGTTTTATCTTGGAGACACAATATGTATTTTTTTTTTAAAGTAAGCCATTTTTGCTTTAAAGAGAAAAAGTCACTTATGAACATCAAAGGAAAATTTTGGACATAATTCTTTCTAAATCTGAATATGACAGAGCCAAGGTAGCCCAAACTTATGTTTCCCTGTCTTTTCAACTTCTACCCCTTATGCTCCAGCAGCTTAAGTGGGTAGGGAATTGCAGTGACCTTAAATTTTGTCATCTGACCCTTCCCATTCTGAACACTGAGATGCTTACAAAGAAGTTTTCAACAGTGTGAAAGGACTAACCATTTCATGCGAGTAGCAGAGAAATCAATGTCTTCACCTAACCAAAAGCTCTGGGCTGCTCCGATATGGAGCACCAGTCAGGAGTCCATGAGAACAACTTCTGATCCCTTTTTCCCTCGCAAAAGTGGGTCTTGACTTCTACTAACAAGGGGTTAATACAGAAAGAAATCAGAAACCAATTCATGTACCTAGTGGAAGAGTCAGTCTTAAATACCCCTGGCTCCTGCTGCAATAGACTACTGTTGCTGGTTTTCTCTCCAACTGGTAGCATCTGTTTTTTCCTTCTTTTCTTTTCTCCACAGCAGACAGTACAACAGATGGAAAACTTAAAAAATTCTTTAAATGAAATGTTTATTTTAAAAATTAAGAATACATAACCTATCCGTAGGTTAAAAGTTTTGCAAAACCTGTGGGAATTGCAGGGTAAAAGTAGGAGGTAAATAAAAGAGAATGGATAGAAAGAATCTTCTTTATTTTCACAACCTTGTTTCCTTTGTCTCACTAGTTCTTCTTTATTTGTATTTCCTCAAATGTTTGAAGGATATACTATCTGGAGCAAAATAGATCCAGATCTGGACTGAGGGAAGTGTTGGATCTGCAATGGGAAGCAGAGAAAGCAACTCTGGGTGAGGCTAAGTGAAGCTCCAGGAATTCTATGTCTGAGATTCATGTTCTGACTCTTGAGTTCTGTAAGCCAGGGCTTATTAACCCAAGGTTCACAAGCCAGGGGTTCTTAATTTGGATGCCATAGATGAATTTCAGGGGAATCCATAAACTTGGAAGGAAAAAAATATCACACCTTTATTTTCACTAACCATATCATTAGACTGCCAAATGGCTCCATGACACAAACAGATTAAGAACTGTCCCACCTAGAAGACACTGAAACAATAGTTAAAGTACCAGAGCAAGTGATGGAGCCCACAAAGTAGCTAACTTTTCAAAGAAGGTTTCAACCTTTGGCAATCACTTTTTTAATTTTTTGGAGAGGGGAGGTGAGGCAATCAGGATTAAGTGACTTGTCCAAGGTCACACAGCTACTAAATGCCAAGTGCCTGAGGCCACATTTGAACTCATTTCCTCCTGACTCCAGGGCCTGAGTCCTAGTCACTGCTCCATGTAGCTATTCCTGGCAATCACTTTTGCTGCTTATAACCATTACTTTTCAGAAGAAGGCCCTATTGGTGAATTACAGGATCCTAAATGGTAAATATCAATAAGTTTAATTGTAGTGGGCATGGCAAGAAAAAAATATTTATACAAGTGCTTAGGTATGGGATTTCTAAAGGAATAATTTTCCTCCTTTTCCTGAAGGGAGGACATGAAGCTATCCTTATGAGGGCTGTAATTACAGCATGCATTTTTCTTGAGGAGACAGTTTCAGAAGCAAATTTCTCTGTAGAAGAGTTTTACACAAGTGAAGTTAATTTTGTGTGTGTGTGTGTGTGTGTGAAACAAAAACCCAAATCAAATTATCTTTTTTTTTCATCTTTCTTCCTCAGTCTCTGGGGTCTGGGTCAATGTCAGTATTGGACAAGCTCTGACATAGGCAAGTTCCATATTTAACAAGACCCAGAAAGGAAAGCTTGTTTGCTTTATTACAGTGCTCTCCAGTGTCAACTGCTAGGATGCCAAAGGGCAGTTGTCTTATTTCAGTTAAGAATGACGTACCTTAAGCTCAGTCTCACACCTCTCATACAACACATTGTTCAAAAAGTTTCTAACATAATTCACCATCTTAGTGCTTGTGTTAAAAAAGAAAAAGTTAATTATAAAGACAGAATAAAAGGTCAGGAAGTCTTATATCAAGCATGCCATGACAAGACAGGGATGCTATTGTAATTTGACCTCCTTCCTGTTTTGAATGAAAATTAAGCACAAGCTTTTCCTGTTACTTTAGCTGTCATGTAATCCTTAAAATGTGACCGTTTACAAGATTAGAAGAGAAAACACTTTCTCAGTTTGTATCAGAAGTGCCCCTCTTTGGGAGCCTTCTGCTTTGTGAACTGAGAGACATTTAATCTTTCTGAAAGGTGGTCTCATAGGGACCCTGGAGGTGATCCCTTGGTTGACTTGGTATTAAAAACCAACATTCAATTAAACTCAGCATGCATTTACTGAGCACCCACTATGTGCCTACCAGAGTGAATGAATGAAAGAAATATAATACACAACCTCATGTATGTTGAAGAGATGAGATCTAGGCATTTTTTAAAAAGTAGAGAAAAATAGAAAGAATATAATTGAGTGCTAAAAATAATGGGTCTTGTGATATGTCTTGAATGATAGCCTAGAGAGGGCTGACTAGAATGAATGAATGAATAAATGGTGGAAGGAAAGAATGAATGAGCAAAAAAAAAACATTATTAGGTGCTAAATATATGCAAAGCATAGATAGATAGATAGATAGATAGATAGATAGATAGATAGATAGATAGATAGATAGATAGATAGGCGATGCAAATAGAAAAGCAAAGAACTGCTCTCAAGGAGCTTAATTAATCAGGAAGATAATACATCTGGAAAGTTATAGCTGAAAATTAGATAAATATATAAATGTATTAATATAATATATAATTATATAAATATATAAATGTATAAATATACAGATAGAAAGGTCCTATGGTTCATAGAATACAGAGGCAAAACAAATGGTAATGCCTCCACTGATAAAATCACATCAGTTTCTATTATTGAACTATTTGATGGTGCCAAGCACTCTGATGGCAAGAATTTTCTTTCCTATATCTTCAGTAGCTGAAACTATTATACTTGCTGGAGAATTGCCAGACTGTATCTCTACAAGGATTGCTTGCAATGATAGCTATGGCCACAATGTGTTGGACGTAATAGCTATTCCCAAGACTCTTGGGTTCAGAGACCTTAGCTTTCTTGATTGGGGACTGAGGGAACATTGCATCATGGTCAAGATGGTTTAAATTGACTAGCAATGCTGCCTCTTATTTCTCCTTCAAGTTGTCTTGCTGCTTAAGCTAGGCTAGATTGCTTTCTCTGTAGGTCACAGTTGGTTGGCATTTGGTGGAGTTGGTTGGCCCCTTCTCCATGGGTATTATTTCCCCAGATGATGGCTTTGATGACTGACCAAAATCAGAACCAATGATCTGGGGAGTGGGGAGAGAGGCTATTATTTGCCTCTTGGTGACAGCTGACCAGCATTTGTTGCTGCTAGTGGTAAGAAATGTAGATCTTTTCTTCCCAATGATTTCTCCATCAGTTATGGCTGCAAAACATGGACTGGAAGCATGAATATGGTATATAGAAAAATATAATTGGTCAAATTTTTGAAGGCAAGGACAGTAATTAATTTAACATTGATCTTATGGGCAACAGGTAGCCTTCTCCATTTGTTGAACAGAGAAGTAATATAATGAAAATTGGTAGTAATTGTCAGAATATATTGGAGAGTAAAAACACGAGCATAAGTTAGGTAGGAGGCTCATCTAGAGGTGAATAAAATGCTCCTTAGACAGCTTGGAAAGTTACATATTTAATTTATTATATACCTAAAAGTAAAAAAATTCTGTACATCATGGTATCAACTCAAGCAGAAACAGATCCCTGTGGGATGCATATTGACTTAAGAAATCACAAATTAACATTTCCTATGTTTTATTGTATCCTTGTTTATTTTGTTAAATATGTCCCAATTATGTTTTAATTTGGTTTAGGCCAGACTCAAGCATTTTGAGTTTGACACTTCTGCTTTGTAATTTAATGTGAAAGCTTTTTTTTCCTGTTTTATATATATGGAAATATTAATTGTATTTGCTCATCAGAATTTAAAAAACAAAAGATTAAAATAAATGAAATTGGAGCATTAGGTCAAGGTATTCAAAGTCCTTCACAATGTAACACCATGCAACCTTACCAGTCTTATTTCACACTATTCAACTTTACACATTATTCCAGCCAAATTACACTATTTTCTCTTTATTTTCCTCCTGTCCTTTTCTATTGCATGGTCTCCTGTGTCTACATTCATTATTGTCTCCTATTAGAGTCCTGCCTCTTCCACAAAGATCAGCTTTATGTGCTACTTTCTCCATTATCTTTTCTCATCCTTTAAGTTAGATGCAATCTCCCATAGTATTTTATTTGAACATCTCCTTTGTACATAGAAGATCATAGATTTAGAGTCAAAAGGGACTTTAGAGGGTCTCTGGGCAAACCCCTTCCTTTTACCGATGAAGAAATGAGGTATTGGGAGGTAAAACGATGTTTCCATCACTATAGAGGCAGGATTTGAACCCAGGTTCTCTGATTCTAGATCCCATAATCTGTTCAGTAAATTGAATTGAAAACAGCTCAGGAGTATGGTAGTGACAGTGCAAAAGAAAAATCCCAGGAGAAGAAAATGTAAATCTGAAAGAAATCAGAAGACCCAATAGAACTGGATGTTAGATTGACTAGAAGACATATAGGAGAAGAAAATATTGATTTAAAACTCTTAGTTTAGGAACTAATATGACTGGGAAATTGTGGTAAATAGTGAAGGATCATAATACTCTAAGTTGATCTTTACTACACTATATCATGGCCCAATAAATATATCAATACAAAGTCAAATTTATAGGCAATTCAATTAGGTCATGAAGAATCAGTTAAAATAGTTGTTTGGTATCATATAAACAGTTGTCATTCAGTCATTTTCTGTCCTATCAGACTCCCTGTGACTTCATTTGGGGTTTTCTTGGGAAACATAATTCCCATTTTCTTCTCCAGCTCATTTCATGGATGAGAAAATTGAGAAAAACAGGGTTAAGTGACTTGCTCAGGGTCACACAGCTAGTAAGTGTCCGAGGCTGAATTTTAACTCAGGAAGATGAGCCTTTCTGAGTCCAGGCCTGGCATTCTATCCACTTCATCACCTAGTTGCCCTTATGTAGGTAGAACAAACATTGATTAAATGTATGTTGGAAGGATAAACTTGGACCAGGAAAGGGCCTTAGAGATCATTTAGTCCAGCTCCCTATAAATGAGGGAACCGAGCCCTAAAGATGTCAAGGGACTAGCCTAAATTCACACTGTAAGTGAAGAGCTAGGATTCAGACCCAGTCCCCCGACGTTAAACTCACCACTTCCAATTTCTACTCTGCTATGTTAACTTTCAGTATTTCAGTCTTAAGGCATTTTCCTATTCCTTTTAGCTTTTGATGACTTCTTTCTTTTCCTTCTCCTTCACTTCTCCTCATTATGTATTAAACCACTGCAATCGTACTGCTTTATAACAAAGCTACTATATCCCTTCTGTATCTGAGGAATCCATACAGTGGAAAAGAGATCGGCCCCATTACAGTTTCAGCAGTGGATAACCAATCGTTATTTGATGTAATGCCTGTCAGGGTGGAGAGAGAGGCAAAGTATACCGCTTTACAAGGATATAAAAGCCACAGGTCATGCCCCTGGAATCTGGCATTTCATGCAAACTGGTTTGATAGTCAAAAGGGTTGATAATACTTAGGATATTTTCAGGGAAGGGTGCATTTCATAAGTAAGTCAGAACATGTATTTGCCTTTACACGTTATTTTTTTTTTGGTCACTGAAGAGAAAGAATAATTACCCAATTAGTTTGTGCTCCTTGAATTGTTACAGATGGGTGGTAAAATACAATATTCTATTACTGGAGAAATTATTTTCAGGTACTTAGTATTTGTTGTAATTAAGATCCACATGGGGGGGGCAGTGTTGAAAATTAAGCATGTGCTGCCACCTAGAGGATAATGGTGAACCAGCTAGGATTCTGGTTCATCCAGGAAAAGCCATTTCATGGTGGTGTTATTTTATTCTACTGAAGAACTATGTAAAATATGATTGGGCAGGCAGACATGCTTCATGTAATGGAGACCAAGCAGTCTAGCAAATGACTGAGTCCATTTTTGACATTTCAACCAGACGTTCTGATATCCTGTAGTCACAGCGACAAGAGTACAAAGTTGTCAGCTTCCAGCCTCTCCCTCAGAGGACTCCCTCGCAGATGTGTTTGTCATTTTACTGCATTTCCACCGAGCAAGGTAGGAATGAAAAGAAAATTAGGCCGGACTTTAGGCTCAAAATTGTCACAACAAATCCATAACATGGATTTGTTCTTTCTACAAACATCAGCTGAGTACCTAGCCTTGGATAATCATGGTGCCAGGCACTGTGCGCAATCTGCAAAATTACTAAGACTTAGTCTACATTCACAGACCTTTTCATCTAGTAGGCAAGAATAAATGTACACAAAAAAACCACAATACTATGTGAGAATGTGAGAACACAGTACTAGCTTGGCACAAGAGGTATAAATAAGAGGGCTTGGGGAGTTCAGGAGATTAAAAAGTATAGTAGAAATTAAGTAAATCAATTCCCAAACCCACTTCTTTTATTTTCTAGTAGGTTAAATCTGAGTTTCAGTGAAAATCCTGCAATGAAAATAAGAGGACTCTCCACCCTCCTCAGCTTATCCTAAAGAAAGGTGTGATCTCAATCCAAAATTCAAAACAGCCGTAAAGATTGTTTTGGACTGCCTCTTTACAGAAGATGGAAAAACAGAGGCATCTTGTTGATGAACATAAACTTTGTTGGTCTGTCTCTGTTCTGTGTGCTTTATTTTATGTACACAGGATTAATCTATCTTTTCATCAATTTATGAAAGTTATAATAGAGAGACAGTTATGATAGAATGAAGGACATTCTGGACTTGGAGTCAGGAAGATATGGTTCTTACATTTAATGATTGTGTGAGTATGGGAAAATCACCTCTCTAAAGTTCAGGCTATTCCCCAAGATTAAAAATCATCATGTCTTGCAGCCTGTGACAAAAATCACTGCTCATTGACCTAAAACACATGATGTATAAATTTGATACTTTTTCATTGTTCATGTGAGTATAGATTTGGAACCAAAAGGGACCCTTGAGGAAACTGAGTCCAACCCCTTAATTTAGAGATGAGAAAATAGAGTTAGAGAGAAGTTAAGTGATTTACCCAAGATTATACGGTTTATGGAATGACAGGGGCAAGATTTGAACCTAAGTTCTTTGACTCTAACGTGAGAGCACTTTCCACTGTATCACGTTCATTGCCTCTCTTGATTTGTTCCTTAGTAAGTCCGTCTTCCTTAACCTTTTGATGTTCCTTTGAAATATCCTCATGCATGGCATCATTTGAGAACAACATTGGCAACTCCATCTGGCCTGCTAAAATAGTGCTGCTGTCTGTACAAAAGCCCTTGAACTTGAGCTGAACCTGAGGACACTAACACATCTATGGGGCAATAATGGTTTTAGTTCACCCTCTCAAAACCTTTTATTTGCAAACCACAGATGAAATTTCATCTGCTTTGTATTAAGCCAGTTTATGACACTAGAGAACTTGGCACCATTATCATAAACCCCAGTGCTGGTGTTTACCCTTCTGAGGGGGAAACAATACATTAGCAGCATGCCTTTGTTTATTTGTTTTCACTTTAAACATACTCAGACCCTAGTACCCAAAACATTTTCCACTCTTTCCAAGCATTATTCTTGGTTGCTCATGACTGAAAAGCCTTGAAATGACAGAAAAGCATCTGGTTTTCCTGATGTCTTTAAGTGGCTTAGCAAGCAGAATGGAGCCTTCTTGGCAGCAGTCAAAGTTTTCCTGAAAAAGCTGGATTCACTCCCATAAGAAATAGTCCTTTACTATATAGAAATAAGAGACTGCTTACAATCTTTCTTCAGAAAAACTTTTATTATGGAAGTTGTATTTTCTTCTGCCGACTTTTGGGCTGACAACGGATAAACTAAAAGATACAGTTTACCTTTAGATGAGAGTGCCACTATGGGGGCAAAATGAAATCAATGGAGTTCCCCCTTTGGATTTAGCTAAGCCGTGACCTCCTTCAGGGCAGGATCTATCATAGGTCTGTGATCTCTGCGATCTCACAATGTTCCTTGTATCTAGTGAATGCTCACCAAATGATTGTTGAATGATTAAGAGGAGAAGGATTAATTGGAGAGGTGAAAAAGGGTAAGAGAAAAAGGGACAATGAGGGGAAGAAAAATAAGCAAGAAAGAACTAAGTGTTCATGTTGGGGAGCCGTGGCTGGCTACCGATATTTATCTCAGATGTCTCTCAGTGACACCATGCCCCTGAGGTGAGGGAGGAGAAGGGAGACCCACAAAAGGTTAGCATCTTCACATGACCATTGTAGAAATAGCTAAGTGGTAGTATGGCCTGACTTTCCAAAGCAAATAATTTCGACCACTGAGCCCAGTAAGGATTCTTGGCGTGAGATGGAGTGGAATCATCTGTTTAACCCTATATGTGATTTCTTTCCAGTCTCTTTTCACACTCATTTTCTATTTGCAGAATAGAGCACAGATTCCTTGACTGCCACATTTCTCCAATAAGCTTATTTTACCAATAGAAAAGGAGGTAGTCTGAATGAAGATATTTTGCTCTGGACTGAGGGCACTTGATTAGTTTTCCAAAATCACAATTCCAATCCTATCAGCCTCCTGTTTAGATACTTTCAGTAACTCTATAACAGGACACTCTGCTGACTTTTGCACCCTTCCCCCCTTCCTTACAACTCAGTGAAATGGATGGACAGTCATTCTCATGCTTTCTGGCTTCTCTGCCTTTGCTTGGGCTATTCCCTCCAGCTGAAATGCCTTCCCTCACATCTCTGCCACCAGATTTAGAGTCAGACCACCTGGGCTTAAGGTCTCGCTAACACATAAGTCATGTGATTTTGGGCAAGTCACGCCGTCTCTCTGAAACTGTTTCTTCACTTATAAATTGCGTACAAGTTCACGATTTACTTCACAAGATTGGAACAAAGCTCAAATGACATAATAAATAGAAAGCATTTTACCAACTTTAATGTACTAAACAGAGGTGTACCAAAAGTCTTAGTGTGCTTTTACCCTATTAAAGCTTAAAACTGGTCAAACTTTTAGGACATCCTGGATAAATGTCAACCATTACTGTTGCTAGCTATTATCTTTCCAAGGTCAACTGAACTACTGTCTGCTTCACGAAGTCTTTCCTGTTTTCACCCAACCACCAGATGTGTTCTCTCTCTTTCTCTCTCTCCTTAATCTCCATAGCACTCTGGGTGAGTTCCTTCTATTGCAATTATCTGATAACCCATCAACATTTTATATTGTTGGTATCATTTTTCCTTCAGACGAGTGATTTTTTTTCACTGTTACTCAATGCAAAAACTTCCCCAAAACATGCAGAGTAGCAAACTGTCTATGAGTCAGTCAGAGTGGTGGCACTCGAGGCACTAAGAGTTTAAATGACTTTCCCAAGGTCATATAGTTACTATTGTATGTTACTTGAGGTAAGCCTTTAATTGAAGTCTTCCTGATGTAAATCTAGTCTTTAATCACCTGCAGCAAACTTTCTCATAGTTCTTTATAAATAGTTATTTAAATATTTTCAATAGCCACCTTCTGAACTAGATTATAAATTCTTAAGGACATGGTTATCTCCCCCAGCATCTCTTACAATTTCTTGCACATAGCAAGGTACTCATGGGTAAATGGCCAAAGCACAAGCCTACATGATAAAGGCATATCGTCTTTAAAAGAAATGTGAAAAGAATAAAGTCCAGGGTAAAGATCTAAGCTGAGAAAGAACTTAGCTATTAAAATGGTATAAATGAATAACTGTTAAAATACTCAAATGGAGCTATGATTTCATCTCTGTGGCTAGTCCTTCCAACAGTGTGAATTTCAGCCCGTCCTATGACACTCTTGACTATGTCTTCTCTTAAGTTCATCAATACTGCTCCATACAACATTCAGAGGCCCTTTCTTGATTTCTGTAAATACGATAAGGCTACCAACAGAGGCTGTCTGTGATTCTATTTTCTAGCTGAGGTTCACCCATCTTTTTTCTCATGAATGCATGTCTTTGATTCCATTTCTCCTTAGTTTCCAGTTTGAAATGACTTGCAACATGCTTCAAGGACACTGTTCAGTTCTGAGTTATATTTCTGAATATTCTGGATATTCAGTTCTGAAACATACAATATTCATTTTCACTTTTACACAAACTGAAGTGTTCCTTTTCTCACAGCCATACATCACAGGAAGAATATTGGTAGTAAAGAGTTATACCTTTGATTCAGGTGAAAGTTTGCTGTCTTCAAAGGAACTTGGAAATTTTTCAAGTCAATATAACCTATTCTCCTCTTTTGTTTAATTCTGGGTCTAACTTCATTGTTCATTTTCAGTGTCTGTTCATGAAATATATACTGATGGATGAGGTTTATAGGGTGTCCACTGCGCTGCATATCAGAGTCTAGACAGTAAGCATTCTTTATCATTCTGATGAGATCATAGATCCTTCCTATATTTGCATATTCATCTTTTAGGTTTTCTTCCCCTGAAAATAAAAGCAAAATGCCACTTTAAATTACTACTAGAAATATATATTACCTGAATTAGGAGAATCTTAATATAGTCAGTTAATTTCATTACTTGAGACTTAGGAACATCCTTCAAAAGAATGATGATTATGTTACTATGTAATGATTCATTCTTATAATCATGAATAAGTATGCTCCTGTTAGAGGACATGGACAGTGGTAATCTGTAATTATAAGCCCTTGAGAAGCATGAATTGGGCATTAAATTCTGTATTTTTGTAATTAATATATTACTTTCTAAGATTCTACCTATAGTAAAACAATAACATATCTATCATGCCACTCCAAAGCACATAAATTTATAGTCTGGAATGCTAATTGAAATAATTTATTCTCTTTTTTCTACGGAAGCTAAAGTGTTTGGAGGAAAATGGTCATTTACAAGTATTTAACGTAAGCAGTGGCCAAAGAGTTTTCCTTCAAAACTTTTAGTCAGTACAACAGGATTCAAATGATTTTTGATGATTACTAGCTGTTTGCCTTTAGATGTCATAACTTCTCTGGGCCTCAATTTCCTCATTTGTAAAATGAGAGCCTTGAATTAAATGACCTATAAAGTACCTGCCAGCTCTAAATCTATGAAATAACTCAGCAGCATAGTATTTAAGTTTGAAATAAGGAAACCAGATTGCAGAACACAGCAGTTTAAAAATGCCATCATTCTGATATTCCACTAAAAATTAAAAAAGTAGATTTTGTTTTTCTGGAAACTTGTAATATTGGTGATTTTCCCTGACTACCTCTACACTACATGTTGTATGATCTGGGAAGAAAAGTATTTCTTTTATCCTCAAATAGTATTTCATTTCCTTCTTTTTTATTCTAAGGAAAGAGGAATGCCTCCGCATAAAATAGCATTGTGTTCAAGTCCAATTAAACCAACAATTCATCTAGGTAACTATAATATCTTATTCAATTTGATCAGTAGTATATTATTTTTATGGTTAAATCTTTATAGTGTAAATGTTAAGTAATAGCAAGTAATGGGATAGGGTTGAAAAGAGCTCTAAAAAGATTTTGCATGGTTCATGTATCAGACAGGCATGTGCAAGGTCAATTTACAACAGAGGCCAAAGATCATAAGGTTTATAGATACAAGGGCATTCATTCTACGAACTTGCTTAGGGAGGTCCTTTTTCCTTCTATTATCAAAACAAAATTGTTACATGATTACAGAATATTTCTTAATGGTCATATAACTCTGGATATTACACAAAAGCAGGCAAATTGTGTATGAGTTAAATATTCTAATAGAGTTTAATATGTATGTACATCTATCAATGCATATTATCTAAAATATATATTCTATATAATACTTTATGTGTATGTGAATAAATATGTTTGTGTATACATATATTCTTTGTATATGTACATATAAATGCATATATGAAATCATAGGATTCTAGGTTTAGGATCTTAAGTTACATAATTATATATATATTTCAAATAGGTATGTTTATAAATGTTTTTATTTGTACAGGCAAGTAGGTGGTAGAGAACTGGACCTGCGGTCAGAAAGATCTAAGTTTAAATCTGGCCTCAAACACTTACCAGCTGTGTGACCTTGGGCAAGTCATTTAACCTCGCTGTGCCTCAATTTCCTCATAAGTAAAATAAGCATTATAAGGGGCAGCTAGATAGTATGGAGGATGGAGCACCTGCTCTGGAGTCACTATGACATGAGTTCAAATCCAGTATTAGACAGTTACTATCTGTGTGACCCTGGGCAAGTCACTTAATCTTGATTGCCTCCATAAAAAAAACAAATGAAAAAAAAAAAAGAACGTTGTTATAGCACCTATATCCTAGGGTTGTAGTGAGGATCAAATGAGAATTTAATGCAATGCCTGGCACATAGTAAACACTATATAAATGCTAGCTGTTATTATATTTATTTATCTATTATTATTATCAATGAGAAATCAAAGGATCCTAGGTTTAGAACAGAGAGGGTCTTTAAGCATCGTTGAACTCATCTCCCTCATTTTATGGATAAGGAAACTGAAATCCAGAAAGGTTAAGTAAATTGTAAGAGGTTAAATGGTAGTAAAGGGTAAAGGAAGGGAACAAGCATTTCTTAAACACCTAGGAACTGTGATAAGCACTTTACAAATATTATCTCATTGAGAATAAGTGAGGTGAGAGTTGATTTAAAAAAAAAAAATCCAACACCCTGTCCTCAGAGCTAGGAAGACCTGAGCTCAAGTATTGTCTCTGGCATCTGTGGGCTGTGTGACTCTCAGCACTCTACAAAGTTCTCTCTGTCTGGATGTTTCAGAGATGTTGCTGAACTTCAGTGTTAGAGGAAGTTCCACACTGAAAGCTCACTACCGCAATGCAATCACAGGTCCAGTCGCTATTCCTGTCTTATGACCATCTCCAATATCCTTGTGTGTGTGTCTAACACAATTTCATTAATGTAGGGAACAACAATGAAGAAATTCCCTCAGTCAACATGGATCAGCACCTGTTCTGCAAGTTATAGTCTCAGACAGCAGTGAATTACAAGATCAAAATATGTCATTCCTGACAGATATAATGACTCATGCACTATATAATACTATCTATATAGTATGTGCATATTTGTATGTACATATATTTTCTACTATAGATATTGCAAATGTGTACATATCTACTGCAGAATATATGTATATGTAACATGTATGTTTGTATGCATATATTCTACCATGATGTACATTCTTCATAAAGTCCTACTTTTATGCAATCATTGGTCATGGTTTTTCAAATCCAGTCTCAGATACCTACTAGCTTTGGAGAGGTAACAGAGGTCAATTCTTGCTTGTTAAAAAGGTTTTAAATCTACTTTCTAAAGATCCAAAAAGTCAAGTACAGAGAGATTCGTCAACAATAGACAGGTTGCTTAGTGATAATGTAGGGGTCATAGAAACCCTGCAATTCCAGTTTTTCCAAAGCTGATTTTTGTTGTTCTAATTTTTATTTTCCTACAAAATACAGCTATAGCATTTGTACATTTTTTTCTGCCTGTGGAGTCCTCTGCCTAATCTAAAGAATAAATCACCTCTTATCCATAATGTCACATATAGCATGACATTAGCCACCTGCCTCTATCCTCACGATACTTCTTAATCCAGATTGCTATCAGACGCCTTGGTAATCCTCTTTTAGAAAAGTAAACAAACTTTAACATTCACTGACTTTTTGAGAAATAATTTCCTTTAAAAAATTCTAGATATTCCTTCTGTTAGAAAAGAAAATATCATATGGGATATTCAGCTTCATTAATTTGTTTAACAACCATCTGATTATTATCATCAAGTAAGGCACAACAGGGAGACCTGAGGTTTGCTTTACTTGACACTGTTATGGAAAATGGCCAGTGCAGAGAAAAAGTAGGATTTCCTATATTGATGAGTGCCTTCAGGAACTCCTGTGTATAAATGATACTGTGCTGATTACAATAAGCCTATAGAACTATAGACCCTCCCAAATGAGATTCACCTATATTATTATTATATTCTGCCTATATTATATTATACTCACAGAAAAAGCAAGTAGATGAAGCATGCTTATTTAGATTATGGTATCATTGGATGGACAACCCAGGATGCTGCTTCATCAGTGTATGTATCTTGATAGACACTGAAGATGAACAGTGAAAAGAATGTAGGATTGGGAGGAGGGAGTGGGCTGGACCACCTGTAGGGAGTTATACAGTGCTTTTAATGACTTCACCTTTCTATGCAATGCAAAGGCTCTTTTTTTTAACATCAGTATTCTTTTAGTGATGGTATATGACTGTGAGTCATGACAGAACATTCTCTTTGAGGCACTGAAGTTTAGAGTCAACCAAAGGGTTTCTCCCATGCACATACCAAAATCGTTCTAGATTCCTTGGAAGATGAAACAACAAAAATAACCCTTCTCATAATAAATATAAGGCAAGACAAAATACTGTCTTCCCACCAAAACTCTATTTCATTGTGCTAGAGATCTAGTAGAGATTCCAAGTTAAGAAGAGATTTCCTGTGAGTGGTGAGGTCTTCCTGTTTGTGGATGGCATTGTTCTGAATGCAAAAAAACCCAAGACATAGCAGACCTTTTGGGAAGAGATCTGGGACCATTCAAAGGAATTTGGTCCATCCTTCCATGCAGGGAAAGACTAATGGATGAAGAATGTCCATTGCCCATATTTTAATATACCTTTGAGTAGAAATGTGATAGAGATTATCTAACAGTATGTACATTTGGTAATTATGGACAATGAACTGGGCCAGAGTTGAAAAGGAAAGAGTGAGATGGGTTCCTTTCGGAAAATCACAAATCCCAAACTTCCTAAGTATGTAAGTCTCATTTTACAATAAACATTTTATTCTTGTTGCTGTATATAAAAGAGATCTGTAACTCTACTGCCTCCCTTTCCCTTTGTAATTACCATCCCCCATGTTAGGAATGCATTCCCTCCTTACTATACCTCAGAAAATATCTCTCTTTTTTCAGTACATAGCTCAAGTGCCAACTTTTACATGAATGTTTTTGGATCCCCTCAACGATTAATGCCCTCCCTCCTTCATCACCTTGTACATAACTGCCTTGCATTTCTTGGTATTTGTTTTCTACATACTTCTAAACACTTTTATGTGTACTCGTGGTATGTCTCAATAAAAAGCAAACTCCTTGAGATTTCAAAATTCTTATCTCAGATATCTAGGAGTGTCTGGGACATAATAGGCACTTGATGCTTGTTGATGTATTAAATCACACTCGATAAATAATTAAAGCACCTACTTTATGCAAATAACTGTCCTACATACCCAGGGAAATACAAAGAATAGCTATTATACCTGCTTTCATGGATTATATAGCCTAGTAGATGGGTACAACACAAACCCAGACAACTATAGTAAGTGCAGAATAATACATTCTAAATTCAACTGAAAGTTAAAGGAAGCAAGTTCTATGTGAGGTTAAAGAAAGCAAATTTTTACCCAATTAGGATCAGTCATTTACTACATGACCCATGTGAAAGGTCTAAATCACACATACTGTTCTCCCTTAAGGAAAAGTAGAAGACTTAAATGTTTTCCACTCTGCCCCATGTGGACCATTTCACCTATATCATTGAGTTGTTTATGGTGACAGCATGATTCAGAGGAAAGGAAACTGGATTTGTAGTTATAGGACCTGGGTTCAAATTCTAACATACACACTACCTCTGTAATCATGGGTAAGTTATTTTAACTTTCAGGCTTTTGGTTTCCTTGCTTTTAAAATGAAGATATTGGACTCAATGACTTCTGAGGTACCTCCTCACTCTAAATAGATGATTTTAAGATTAGCTTTTGCTATGAACATGGGCATCCATCATTAAATGAGGACTTGATCACTAGATGGCCAATCCCATTCTGTTGTTTTAGTGACTATAGAATAAATGTGAAATTAACTTATTCTAGTAATTTTGATGACCAGGCTAAATCAGCCATTTAACCTCCAAGCTATTGCTTAGCAACATATGTGATCATGAAGGGTCAATCTGTTCTGTACAAACATAGCTCTGACTCATTACATAAAATTGTAACATTAGTAAAGATTTAATGCACTTCCAAAAAAAGATTTTTGAACTAATGATCTGTACTTAGAGGGCATAAAATGGGAAATCCTCGAGTTCTGTTATGAATGTGTACATGTGCACATGTGTGTGTGTGTATTTAAGGAAGGAGCTGCATGCAGTGAATCTGAGATAAATAGTATCTGTTTTGAAAAGACATTGAAAAATTCTTCCTAGAATAACCTATTTTAGAGTTTAATTGATGGTTAGGGTTTTTTTTTTCCTTTCTGGGCAACCCTCTCCCCCACCCCAGCATTTAAAGAAATTTTTCACATCTTAGTGTCTTGATATGACCATTGGGTTTGCCAAGTTTCTTATGGAAGCCAATTATATTCAATAAATTTTATAAAGTGTGGAAACACTAAGCCTCAGCTCTGCTACTTCCTGCTTCCGTGACTCTGGATAAGTCACTTACTCTCCTCTGTAAAATGGGAGTTGGACTTGTGAGGCTCTTTCCTCTTCTAAATATGCATGCCTATGATCTTATATTCATCACGGTCAAAATACCCTTATTACTATTTTCCTATCTGTGGCCTTCCATTTCCTTTCTTAATGCTTTTCTTGGGTTACTCTCCAGCTCATACATATCTTTCTTAAACCATAACACCCAGAACTGAATACATCACTCCAGGTGAGATCTGGTGAGAGCACCATTCAGTGAAATGATCACTTCTCAATTTAGAGAAGCTCTGTCTCTCAATATTGCCCAAGAAAGCATTAGCTGTCTTGGCTGCCACACCACACTGCAGATACAGATTGAGCTTTCAGTCTACTAAAATCCTCAGACTTTTTTCCAGAACAACTAGTGGCGAGCCATTCCTCCCTATGAGGAATTCATTTTACTTATGAAGTTGATGTCTTGTACCAAGGGTAAGAATTTACACTTTTTGAATTTAATTTGATTAGATTCTGTCCAATGCTTTAGCCTAAGAAGGTCTTTCTAGATCCTGATTGACATCCGGTTTACAAGCTATCCTTCCCAGTAGTGTGCCATTTGCAAAGTTGATGAACATTCCATCTATTCCTTTATACAAGTCAGTAATCAAAATGTTAAACAACAAAAGGTTGAGTATAGATGCCTGTGTATTGGACACCTCTTGCTACAGGGGTACTGAACCACTAACATCCACTCTTTGAGTATGACCATCTATCCAGCTCTGAATCTATACAGTCACATTCTCATCTAATCCATATCTCTCTCATATTTTTCAACAAGTATGTATCTCTGTGTGTATGCACATAAATCACCTAAAAAATTGAGCTGTGAAATGGGCTACCCTGAGCATGGGTGGGTTCTTCTTCCTTGGAGGTGTTCAGGAAGAGGCTAAACCATCACTTGCTGGCTTTTTCTTGGTGGACAATATGGACATTGTATATGGATTAGAGTTGATGGCTGCTAAGTTCCCTTCTAACTCTTAAATTCTGCCTTGAATTCAAGCATAGTCAAGTTCATGAACCTTGAAAAGTAAGAACCAGTAAAACTATATGCAACCACAATTTCATTTATCATTTATTGTGCATTTCAAATCTGAAGTGGTAGTCTCAAAATCATTTTCACCTAGTTTAGCCTAGGGACATTTTTCATTCCTTTTGAAATATAATGTAGGCCTTAATTTCCAGAATGTATTCATTTCATGTCACAGTGGGTTGTTCACATTTTCTCAACAATGCTTCATTTCTTAAAATCCTTTCTGACAGATTCAGTGGATAGCCTTCCAGTGTAGTCCTCCAGAGCTAAAGAGTTTTCAAGAGAACTCCAATTGGAGCCCTGGCATTTAAAGAGTCATTTTCTCATTATTTAATTTCTTAAGTCTTCTTGCTATTAAATAAAACTTGATTAGAAGCACAGTTGAAAGATAAACTTGTTTAGGAAGACTTTTTACAACAGCAGCAACATGATAAGAAAAACTCTGCTCAGTCTAAGGAGCTAATTGAACAAAAGAGCAGAGAAAGATCTTACTGTTCTGGAGATCCCTTTCCAGTTGCCACTTACCGTCCAGTTGTTTAGTCATTTTGATGATTTACAATAACTATAGCAACCACGGATCTCTGATAATTGAAATTGTACTCACACTGTCATTTCTCACTTCCTGCTTTTATTTCTTTGTTGAAATTATCCGGTAGCATTCTTGTCCATTGTTGAATTCTGATTGGAGGCCTCAAAGACGTGGAATACAAGAGCTAGAGCAATAATGAAAGCTCACGTCTATATAGTGCTGTAAAGGAGGAAGGGAAAAAGTACAAGCGCCTACTGTGTTACAGACAATGTGCTACATTACTTCATTTTATTCTCACAACAACTCTGAGATAGAGGTGCTATTAATAACCCCATTTTGCAGTGGAGGAAATTGAGACAGATGGGAGTTAAGTGTGTCTGAGGCTGGATTTGAAATCTAGTGTTCCTCATTTCACACGCAACACTCTTTCCACTATGCCACCTAACTTTTGAAATTTATAAAACACTTAGGATTATAAATTTGGAAATATAAGGAACATTAGAATCTATCTAGAAAACTACCTAATTTTACAGATGGACTAGGAACCAGAGAATTTAGGTGGCTTGCCTAAAGTCATAGATAAGAAGTAGGAAAGGTAAGATTTGAACTCAGGCTCTGTTATTCCAACTTTATTGTCACTTTCACTGTACCTACTTATCATTATCTCATTTGTTCTATGTTCATAGAAATTACTTGACTGTTGGGCAATATTTTCTTGCAAAATGTCTAAATAGTGATTCTGGAGCCACAATTTAGGGGACTTTGGCACACACTCACCCTCCCTTTAATTTATTATATCAATATTTTGCCAAGTCTTTGGACTCAGCTAATTTTTTCATTGAACTTAATTTCTAACTAAAGTACTACAAAAAAGGTGTAGGAATAATTAAATAATCAAGAATCTCATTTACCATCAATCAATAGTGACCACATTTACGCAGCTGCCCCATGTAATTTGGTAGGGTTGGTGTTCTGTGACACATTCTATTTTGACTAAATTTTTGACTTCCTGATTAATCATTTCGCTCTTCTAATAACTTGTTCCCAACTGACTGTACTATTCAATTTCCTCTAGTGGATTCTGGAGTGCCCCAAGGCTTAGCCCATTCCATATTTGCAAGGAAATGCAACTCTTCTAGGGTTACATTTAATTAAAATACAGCAGTGTTTAAGAAAAATATTTCATTTCTAAGGTCTGAAGCCACCATCACTAGCATAATTACTTTAGAAAAAAAATCACACTGTGGAAGGAAATGAAAAAATATACCAAAGAGAGACATTAGATTCACCATTTAAATGTCTATGTAAGAAAGCCATCAAGAAACCAGCAGTAATGTTTGTCCTCTCCCTCACTGTCTAAGAAAGACAGATATAGCTCAATTACAAGTCATCAATGGTGGGTTGTTATGATTGCCCTTCCCTCTCTAAGAGGACCATGACATCAGGGAGGTGATGCCATCACATGCAAGTGAATTGGATTTAAGTGAGGGAGGGCTGTGCAAAGACCATGCTTTTCCTCCAGAGCCATCTGGGTCCAGTGGCAAGATACTGAAGAGGAAGACCAGAGATACAGTGGGAGACCTTGGGCTTTTTAAGCTAAGATCTTTAACAGGTCTCAGTTTGACTGAGACAATATCCATTTCATGATTAAAGCTAGGTAAGAAATGAAGCAGAGAATGACTTCTTTGTCTAGTCAAAAAAGAAAAGAAAATCAGTCTGAGAGGGGAAGACCTTCAGGACTTCTGGCCCAAATAGGAACAATTGCTATTTACATGCTCTCTGAGTCAATCCATGTGTGGAGATATCGGTCACAACAAAAGGAGAAATTTTGAATGTTGTGGATAAGTTCACTTATCTGGGCAGTATACTTTCCAGAGATGTATGTGCACATAGATGATGAGGTTGACACACACGTTGTCAGAGCTAGCTCATGTTTGACAGTCTCTGAAAGAAAGTGTAAGAGAAAAGAGTTTTAGACTTTCTACCAAACTGAAGGTCTATGAGCCATTGTGCTGACGTCATTGTTGTCTGCCTGTGAAACATGGAAAGTCTACCAGCACCATGCTAGGAAACTGAATCACTTCCATTTGAATTCTTTTAGGAGGATTCTGAAGATAGCCTGACAAGATAAGGTACAGGATAGAGGTTTTTTTCTTGAGCTCAACTGCTAAGTGTTCAAACTCTACTACAGAGAGTGCACTGTGATAGGCTGGCCATGTTGTTCAAATACCAAACATATATTTACCCAAAAAAATCATTTAACATTTTTCATATTTCTTTATATGTGTATGTATATGTATATACATATATAAAAATTTACTTGTCTATGTATATGTGAGACTTCCTCTCACTCCTCACTCATGGTAGCATGTAATCTTTTTGAGGGGAGGAACAGTTTTAGTTTTGTCTTTGTGTCTCTAAAATCCAACACAGTGCCTGAGACAAATAAATGAAGGGAGGAATAAATGAATAAACACCTATTCAGAGGCACTAAATGTAGCTGTGTTGGCACAGTTTCTTCAGTCCTCAAGCAGGGGTCACAAAGACATCCTCTAAATGAAGACACTTTGAATAAGTCCATTTTTGACATATATTGACGGGCCAGATGGCATTCTGCCAGATGACAATTTAAAGACAAAGAAGTAGAACCATTACAAACTATTGTTTTTGTAACTTTTGAACTGATTGGCTAAAGCTCAAGTCAAGAATGTTTAACTTTGGTTTGAACTTCAGCCAATAGGTTCATGAGACCACGATTGTCTTAATAATGAGAGATCCTGATTATCTTAAAAATGATGTTTATGAGCATTTGTCTAGTACTTCTAGGGTGCAACATATACTTTACATACATTTTGTCATTTGATCCTCAGAACTACCTTGAGAGGTAGGTCTTATCATTATCCTCATTTAAGGATGAGAAAATAGTGGTTAAGTGTGGTTAAATAACTTACCCAGGGTCACACATCTAGTCAGTATTAAAAGTATTAAAGACAGGATTCAAATTCCTGCCTCCAAGTCTGGCACTCTCTGCATTGTGCCACTCTTTTTATCTCAGTTTACATTAATATTTCAAGGATTTCTGATTTTGTCAATATACAATCTCTCTATGTATAAGCATACTTAAAACCTAAGTATACCTTATAATCCATTAATATTCAAATGTAAGGAAATTGTGAGCTTAAGAAATATGCAGAGCTACTTTGAGTCTAGGCTTTTTAGTCAGTTTTAAAAAATCATCATCTATTGTTTGAGAGTTAAATTCCAGTTTCTATGTAAATATTAAAATAGTCACCATGAAGTATGTAGAACTATGTGAAACTGTCATTCATCTGTATCTTTACTGTGCAAAAAAAGAGTACCTCTGAACAAAACATTCATGGCTTCCAAAAAACTGCTACCTTCCAAATGCAGTGAGTGGTAGAAGAGATGATAGATTATTAGAAAATCAAGAATTATGGGATGACAACAAGATGACAGAACCATTAAATACATTCATATTCAAATTGAAAAGTGTTTTTAAAGTTCATAGTAAAATTATTTTACAATAATGATACTATAATGAATTTAAATATATCTATTTTGTCCTTTCCTCCTTTACTTTGCCCCGCATCTTTCTTTTTTTCCTCCCTATTGATTTTAGAGATGTGGCCAATATTTAGGAATGATTATAATTCAAAGCAATATTGAAAATCATGGCTTTTCCTCTCACAAAACTGAAGCAAAGGTTCTTATAGGAAAGAATGCCCTAGATTGATCCAGTTGGAAGGAACTTAGTGGTCACCTGGTCAGAGTTAGGAGGGCCCTTAGCGAGCAAATTATCTTGGGACAAGAATCCTCGTAAAATTCCCGATATGTTGATCATTTAGCCTCTGCTTACAAATCTCCAGTGAGGAGAAATTCACCACTTCCCAAGACAGAACATTTCACTTTGGGATAGTGCTCGTAATTGGGAAGCTTCTCCTTATATCCAAATCAAGTCTTTCTCTTATCTCCAGTTTTTAAATTGATTCTAGCGTGACTTTCAGTCTTTTCACCATCCATGTCCACCCTCCTCCTCTGAATTCTTTGTAATTGTATCAAAAAACACAGGGCAAACTTCAGCAATCTTCCCAAATATAATAAGAGGTCAAAATCACTGTAAGTTGTAGCAGCAGCCCAGGTGAATCGTATTAGCTCTGGGTGTGCCATGTTAGCTCTCCCCTAAGTTTATTTGTATTCTTTCTGAGGAAAGTGGAAAGATGATGCTCATCTTCAGCAGTTAAAATAATCATCCTCACAAATAATTTTGAGGTTGTTCAGTCATTCAGTTGTGTCTAATTTTTCAAGACCCTGTGGATCATACTGTACCCTTCTATCATAATGCAGGTCCTTCTATCCTCCACTATCTTCTTCCAAAGTCTATTCAAGTTCATATTCATTGTTTCCATGACGTTATCTAGCCATCTCATCATCTGCCATCCCTTTTTCCCTTAGCCTTCAATCTTTCTCAGCATCAGAGTCTTTTCCAATGAGCCCTGTCTTCTCATGATATTGGCGAAATATTTAAACTTCAGTTTCAGTATTTGACCTCAGTGAATAGCCAGAATTAATTTCTTTAAGTATTGCCTGATTTTTATCTCCTCGCTGCCCAATAATTACCAGTAGCCAATCAGGTAATGAGTAGAAGTAAATTTTATGCAGATTTTTTTTTGTGTTTTATTTTCAACTTTTTTCTTATGATAACCAGAGGTCCACCCAGTTCTTTGAAACAGACTATTAGAACTGAGATAAGTTATCTAGACACTAGATGGCACTAAAGTTTGGGGAAAAAAGGAGTTAAAAGCTTAGACCAATTTCAGATTTTTTTTCCCCAAGTACCTAGGATGTTGTATCCTAGGTAAGTTAATAAATAGAAAATGTTAAAATACATATTTTAAATTTAACATTTTATAGTGGAGTTTCTGTTATTACCTCACTTAACAGGAGCAATCAATGTGATTAGAATAATCTATTAGTTTAGAAGATGCTTTGGGGTGGGGGGGGAAGTAGATTCATGGTGTAAGTAAGTATACATTCCACTATGCAGGTTTCATGCTTTCTATGATTTTTTGCCCAGTGCAATTCTTTTCCATATTTTCCCATAAAACTCCGTAAAAGATCTATTCAATGTAATAGAAGCCTTCTTTCTGTTTTTTCAGTATTCTGACAGTAAACATGTACATTAATAGAACATCTCTTCTAATCAGTCAAAATATATTTTCCAAAACTTATTACACGTAACACAACTTATTGAATCAGCTAAGAAGGAAGGACTTCTCCTCACCCTGAACAAAGATTTATAAAATCTCAAAGTTGGGGGACATCAGAGAGTTATTTTCTATAACCCATATATAAATAGGAATGTCCTCTATGATGCTTCCTACAAGGGATCATTCAGTCTCTAATGACTTCTAGTTATGGGGAACTCACTACTCAACAAAGCTAAACATTTCACAGTTGGACAACTTTATTTTTTATTATGGAATTTTATTGTTGGTGTTGGGGTTGACTGGGTCAATCAATAAAGCATCCTGACCTATCTAGCCCCAAGATTATTATTAATGAAATTAGTCAAAGGTGTGAAGTAGGTGGAATGAAACCATGACCATCTCCAATTGTACCAATCATACACTTTAAACTAAATGTAGAAAATGTTTGATTAATTGTCATGTCCTTGAAAGCCACTGGATAAAGGGAGTGAATGGCACAGGAAGCATGTTCAAATTGGTGAAACTTGGATATGCTGTGTAGGTCACTTCTCATGGCAAGCCACTGTGGAATCCCAGGATTTGAGTACCTGAAAACTTAGGATGGAAACCTTTCAGCCAAGTGCCCAAGAAGGAATTGTTTGAGAGAAGAGAAGAGGCACCATATCCACCTCCTCAATCTACCCTTTAAATAGAGAAGTGACCTTGGACCTTCGAAGAATCTTGAGTATTTGGAGAATTCTGCATCAGTGTCCTTGCAGCATCTTTGGAATAGCTGACTAGAATGTCTGTACTGAGAGGGGGAAACAAGGTGAAAATGACGTGGAAAAGTAAACTCAAGGTTCTACAAGAGGCCTGGTAGTTATATCATACCTATAAGGGAGTATCTTAAAGAGTCCAACAAAAAGGACTTCTGGGATCTGTGAGTTACCTCTATTTACCATACATGCTCTAAGCTTGATCTCACTTTCCCTTGGACTCTGTATCTATTTGTGGGAGAATGAGTTACAGACATTAGTAAATACCTCCTTTTGAAGCTAATTAAATTTAGTTAATTGGTATAAATTTATAGCCACACCAGTGTGAGCTCGTGAGCAATAGGAAGGCACCTCCAACCCTTCAGAGACCTTTAGAATCCTGAGGGAAAGTGTAATAGTGCCCTTCTGGGGATAGGTCTGTAACTGGGCGTTAGGCTATCACCTGAGAGCACGTGCTACATCGCACCAACAGGGAATTCTTCTCAGTACTTCCATCCATCCCTCCAAATTCTGACCTCTAGGGTTAAGCAAAACAAATTTAGTTTCTCTTTTTCATGACAGACCTCCAAATGCTTAAAGATAGCCACCATCTTCCCCTCTTCCCACGTCTTCTCTTCTCCTAGATAAACATATCTAATGATTCAATCCAGTGGTTCCCAACATTTTTGTTTCTCACACCCTTTCAACAACAAAACAGTGTTGTGAACCCTGAGAGTAATTTAATATACTACTAATATAATTCTTTTAGAGTTATTCCTTAAGTGCTCACATAATCACATTGATAACTTTTGTTCCAAAACAACTCCAAATCACTGCAGAAACAAACCTATAATGATTCAATCATCTGCTCTGTTGTCATAAAATAAAAATATATTTGTAACATTAATGGGCAATTACTTCTTCAAGCACTATTTAAAAAATTTAGTGAGTTCCTTGTACCAATATCAAGAACCCCAAAGGACTGGGAAACCACTAAATGGGAATCTTTGTTTAACTGATTTCCAGGAGGTATGCTCTCTAGCTGCCCTATCATATTGATAATCCTCCTCCAACTTCATTATAGCTTTTCAATGTCCTTCCCCAAACAAGAGATAACTGAAATCAATATTCTGGATGCAGTTTAATCAGACTAGAGTTAGTATGACGGTCACTTCCTGTATTCCAAAGAGTGTATTTCTAGATTTGCTATAGTCTTTTTAGTTGCTATGTCACACTGTTGATTCATATTGAGCTTACAGAGCACGCCCCTCCCCCCCAGATATTTTATACAAACAATTAATTAGCTGTTTCTCCACCCTTTACTAACCACTGATTATTTTTCATTTAAACTCAAATTTAAGATCTTTTCCACTAGTAAATGTCATCCTCTTTGATGAGGTACATTGCAATAAATTGCCATGATGCTTTAGAATCCTGAGTCTGTCGTTTAGCATATCATCCATTGCCCAGCATTATATCAGCTACAGATTTTATAAACATACAGTCTATAATTTCATTCATGCCATTGATAAAAAATGTCATGAATGAAATTGATTAAAATGTTGAAGAGAGCAGAGTCAAGGATGGACTTATTCAGCACTTGTATTAGAGAGCTCCCTTTTAAGTTAACATCAATCCAATCCAAACCACTTATTGATCCTGGTCATCTAACACGTCCAAAATCCACCCAAGTGTACTATTCTATAGTCCAAATCTCTCTACTTTATCCATAAGGATATCATGAGAGATTTTGTTAAATGCCATTCTGAAATCCAAGTAGTTATAAATCTATCAGCCAGTTTAGTGACTCTGTCGAAAAAGGAAATGTAGTTAATCTGACAAAACTTGTTCTTGACCCAATAATAATTCAGAGTGATCACCACTTCCCTTTCTAAAAGCTTTTAAACTATCCCTTTAATAATACATTACAGAATTTATTCTAGCAACAGAAGCCACATTTATTGATCTAACCCTTGACAAATCTACCTTTTCCCTTTCTCTTAAAAAAAAAAGTCATGACCACATTTGCCCATCTACAGTGCAACAGTGCCTCTCCTATTCATAATTTTCCCAAGCTCATTATTAGGGGCTCAGCAGACTCACCAAAACTCACATTCAATTCTTTGGGTAACTCGTCTGACATACTCATTGTAGAAAATTCAGTGCTCTATTGCCACCTGCTCAATTTCCTGCTAAAAAATTTTATTCAGTACTTCCTGGACCAGAAGCAATATGGTAAAAAGTGCTAAAATGCTTTGTGGTAATAAGAAGTGGAAAACAAAGCAGGTTCTCATTGATTAGGGAATGGTGGGGGTGGGTAATGGGGGGAGTGTCATATGAATATGATGTAATACTTCAGTTTTTATTGCTGTCCAGTTGTTTTTCAGTTGTATCCAACTCTTCATGACCTTATTTAGGGTTTCTTTGGCAGAGATACTGGAGTGGTTCACCATTTCCTTCTCCAGATCTTTTTTACAGATGAGGAAACTAAGGCAAACAGGGTTAAATGATTTGTCCAAGGTCACACAGCTAGTAAGTGTCTGAGATCAGACATAAATTCAGGAAGACATGCCTTTCTAACTCCAGGTCTGGTATTCTGTTCATTGTGCCACCTACTTGCCCCATTGTACCATAAACAACAAAGAATGTTAGGAATTCCACAAAACAGGAAGATTTCTATGAACTGATTCAAAGTGAAGAAAGATGCACCTGAAAATATTATATGGAAACTAAAATAATATTAATAAAAATGATAAAAGATAGCTGAACTTGGTAGTGACCGGTCTTGGTCTTAGAGAACAAATGAAGAATTCATATCTCTCCATTACGTAGATAGGAAACTATGGGGGTAGAATACTGTCAGATACTTGATTCGTCATTTTTGTTCTTTGTTAAAGGTATTCAGAAGGTTTGGGGCAGATGCATAGTGGTAAGCGTTAAATGCTAAAAAATCTATGTTGTTAAATGTTTTATTTTTTTAAGTATCAAGAAAACATTTTTTTTAAAGCATATTGTAGTTAGAATCCAGAAATCTAAGTCCATTGACCACTTCAGATACTTTTATTGTTATATTATATGCAGAGGAGACATCTTGGCAACAGTTTTTTCTACCAAATAAAATGCTTTCTTACAGTCAATGAAAAATAAGCGCAAAGGTATTTTGTAATCACGGAATATTTTCAGCTAATTGTGTGACTAAAGAAGTGGTTTATTCTAGAGTATTATTTGTGAAAGCCTGCATGTTTCAATTACACATTTTTCTCAGTGATATTCTTGTTGTGTATCTATCATTCTAATAATTTATAGAGATGAGAAAGATTATGTGCTAGTGGCTATTGGTATCTCTCAATTACATTTTTGGTAGTTTAAATAACCATGATAATTTCTTATTATTTAACAAACTTTGATGCTTTTAATGTATTCAACTTTTTTGGCTCATGTCTTTTTTGAGAGGGGATTAGGGAAGAGAAATATTTTATGATAGTTTAGAAATTCTTATGTATATATATATATATATATGTGTGTGTGTGTGTAACAAATGGAAATTTAAGGCCATCTTTATTTTTTAGTTAGTTTAAAGATTTCTTGTGCTAGGCGACACAATGGATAGGACATTGACTCTAAAGTCAAGTGAAATCGGAGTTCAAATCCAGCATCAAACACTTACCAGCTTTATGACCTTGGGAAAGTCACTTAATCTCAGTCTGCCTCAGTTTCCTCATCTATAAAATAGTAATAGCTCCTACCTTCCAGAGTTGTTGTGAGAATAAAATGAGATAATCTTTATAAGGCATTTTGCAAACTTTAAAGCCCTAGTTATTCTTCTTATTAAGTACTCACACAAAACTCTGGACTGGAAAATATTACTCAAATTTTCAATAAGTTTATCATAAATATTTTCAAGTTTTTTCTTCTTTTCAATCACACACATATGTATCTTTAATGTTTACAGATTGAATAAAGCAGGGAGGCATAGTAGCCAAAGGCAATACCTATTTAAAGTACAAGTTAGTATGCAGAAAAAAATATGTGCTGAATGATAAAAGATTCTGAGAAGTATTACATAACAAAACCACAAAGTTGAGTAGACAAGAAGCTTGGACAACTCGGTGCACCCTTGTAAACTCCCAAAAGCATATGTAACTGAAACTGGAAGGTTAAAAAAGATCCACAAAGTAGAAGAAATGTGCTGGTATCTCTATAGTCATCTACTTTCATAAGTAATGATAGTGGAACCAACATATTTGGACTCTCAACACCTCAATAACTGATGTAACCTTTCAGTAACTGACGGCAGGAAATGAGGAAGAAATGGTGGCACCTAAAATGGAGTCAGGGAACAGAAGAGTGTCTGAACATGATCTAATAAAGAAACATAAAAAGAAAAAAAAAGAAACATAAAGAAACAACTTGTGCTGTAGGCTACATGATTTTTTGGGAACTCATAAAGCATGATATAATGCAAAGAGAACTAGACTCAGAATCAGAGAATCTGGGTTTTTCTCATATATAACAAACAATTGGGTTTTACTTTCTAATTCATTTTGCCACTCTATTCTTGTATGGATGAGGTCAAAACAGCCATTCACATTTATCATTATGATTTTTAGATTTTTATTTTCTTCCCATCAAATACTATTACAATATTTCTTTTTTAAACAAGCAAAAAAAGGAAAGAGAAGAGAAGAAAAAAGGAGGAGGGATGAGAAGGGGATGGGAAAGAGAAAGGGAAAGGGAAAGGAAGGGAAGGGTAAATCAATAGTACTATTTGGAATTTGCATTGCTTAGAACAAAATAATTTGTCTCCTTCTTCTATCCTCATCCCAGACCTAAATCACTGAATTTTATATCCCACTCTCATTTTGTAGTTTGTTGTGTTTATAGCTTGTTTTACTTGAGGCAATCCCCTCCCCAACCCTACCTTCTAACTTAGATACACATTCTCCCTCTCCTTATCTTAATCATAAACTAATCTCCAGCTTGTTGTATTTTATAGCTATTCTTACAGTCTTTTCCTTTCTACCCTTTGCAATGCTCCCATAAGGATGAGGTTCCCTGGTCCTTCCATCAGTCTCTGATTGACATGCACCTATGGCAGCATGTAATTTTTCCAATTTTTCTATCTTTTGACTCTGTTCTAACATTTATTTTTGAGTCATTGAATTATGTCTCTTCTGTTCTTTCTTCCACTGCTTTTCTTAAGTTTTCAAGCTTCTGTCCCAAGCCAGGCATTCTTTTTTTTTTTAATTTTTATTGATTTCTTTGTCCATTCCTTAACTCTTCTTTCAGTTATTTTATTCTGCCAACATTCCATTCTCTTTTCTTGATTTCTAGTTGTAATCATTGCAGACTTCTTTTCTTCTAGAGGTTTATCCTACTATTCTCTTCTCTCATAACATTTTCTTTGAAAGACACTGGCCTAACTTCACAGTAGAAAAACAACAGAGATAAAAAAGGAATATTAACCAAAATTACATCTTAAGTTGAATAGGCAGCCCATTAAAGAAGTTCATCAGGATCTTAGTTACTACAGATGGAAAATGAGCTAAATGCAAAACTCAGAGGACAGTCATGAGATCTTCATAGGTGCATACATTTAGAGTTAGGAGGAATCTTAGAGGTAATATATACTTCAACCTTCTTGTTTTACAGATGAAGGAACTGGACGCAGAGAGCTAAAAGTTACTTGGTCAAAGGCAACATTGATAGTAAGCAGCAGATCTAAGACACGAACTGAAGTCCTTTGTTAATCTATCTCACAAGGTTGACAAATAACCACAGTAAAAGCCTACGTGCTTCTGGGGTAAACCTGGAACATTAAAAGAGCCAGTGGAAAACGTTAGGCACATTAAGTTGATCCTCTGTGGAAGGATGGAAAATGTATGGAAAGACATGGACAAGTATTGGATAAGGTGAAAGAGTATAGTAGGGCTTATGATCTGCCCTTGTGAAGGGAGTACTCACATCAGTGAGATACCAAGTCTAGCAAAATATCAAAATGTCTATATAACACTTAGATCTGCTAATTTAATCAGGTGAAAATACTAATCATTAGATATTGAAAACAAAGCAATTGTATGATTATCTGAATGTTTTTTCTTTAATATGTTCCTATGGTTTGTAGACACAGTTTCTTTTCTTCTGTTCTCCCATAGGCAAAAATATTGTATTTTTTGAAATATTTTATATTTTACATAACTAATGTTCCAGTTATATAACTAGCCAATTCATTTTAAGTAGCAGCTTAATTTTTGACATAATTCACCTATCTGACTGTCAACCCAATTTTTTTCTGTTATTTAACCTAGCTTCAGTTACTTTTTAGTTATACAGTTTTTGCTATCACAGTTAAAAATTCCTTAAAACTAATAAACATGCTGATTTTTCATGAAATACTTTTAAGGGAGGTTTTCCCCTAAAAGAATTCAAATCTTTCCTGAGACACAGATACATTTTCTAATGTAGATACGTTTTACGTATACACACACACAGCGAGAGATTTAATTTAATTTTTTTTCTTTAAAACAGTCCTGGTAATGATCTAGTAAAACTATGATTGCCTTTAAAATTTAATTTATCAGAGAACATTAGCGAATTATCTCATAATCCATAAACAGCAGTAAAAAACTGGGGAGAGAGGAAATTGCAAATAATTCAACTGACTATTTGGTTTCACACAGACCTCCCATTCTCTCCCTACTCAACTGTTTTACTGTTTATCAGTATCATGTTGTTGTTTCTGTTTTACAAAATTTAAATAAATTAATTTTTGAATCACTTTGTACCTAAATGCCCCAGGAGTTGAGTTAATTTCTGAACCAAACCATTCTCCAAGAAAATAATGTGAACAGTGATTATTGAGCATGTTATCCTTTAGAAATAGTATAACTGCTGGTAATGTCTCTTTTAGCTGTAAATGATGAGAATGCTATGAGTCATGGTTATCAGATTAAATATTTTGTTAGCTCCTTAAACATGGATTGGCACCCTTATATTCCATCTAGTGAGCCAAACAAGGCAACCAAGGAACAGTTAATTCCACCTTGCTATCATGGATCCTTGCTGTCATCAGAAGAGATTTTCATCAGTTCCCAAGTGCTAAGGAGCTGAATTCTAAGTTTAGTTCAGTATTGTGCAAGGTAATTTTTGAATTGATGTTGTCCATATTAGGGGACTTAACTCCCTTACATTGAAACTACATGCAAAATTAGCATTTTTCTTTACTGAAGTCATCCAAATAACTAATTATCTTTGGCATCACTTAGCTATAACAAAATATTAACTATTTTATTTAGCAGGACTCCCTAAAACAATAAAAAGATATTTTGTAAAAGGAACTATAGCTCTTAGTCCATACCAGAACATTCCTACAAAGACTAATATCCATGACAGGTGATAAATCAAATAGGCCTAGTATCATTTGAGGAATGACTAAAAAGTATGGTACATGGATGTAATGGAAACGGCACTACAGAAAAATGTCAAATATTGAGGATCTGGAGAAGTAGAAGACATATAAACTGTTACAAAGTGAAATAAAAACAACCAGAATAACAATCTTTACAACTAATACAATGTCAACAGGAACAAAAAAGTGAAGCCATGGTTGTTTGATTCATCATTTACTCTCTTTTCAAAACCTTCACTGACTTCCTATTGACTTTCAAATAAAGTTCAAAATTATATCAGCCTAGCATTGAAGTTCCTCTACCATGTGGCTTAGCGTGTCTTTGCAGGCTTATCTCCTACTCTTACCCAACACATAATTTTTCATCCTTCCTCAAAAATATATTGTGTTTTCCTTCTTCCTCACCTTTGCTCATGATGTTTCCCGTGCTTTCCATCTCCCCCTCACCCAGAAACAGTGAATCACAGAATTTCAGAGTTGGAAGTAAACTTGCTTGTTATCTAATCCAACCTAAACCTGAAAAAGCATGCCCGCTATATCTCTAGCAAGTGGTCATTCATCCATTATGTGAAGACTTCCAGAAGGAAAAATCTACTCCATGAATGAAGACCCATCAGATTTAATTAAATTAAATTCAGCTGTCATATCTCCCCAAGTTTTGTCTTTTATAGAGTAAGCATCTCCATTTCCTTCAACTGGATTTTCACCGTGATGGGTCTTCTCCTCTGGATGTTCTTCAGCTAATCAAGAGCCTTAATTTTTAACAATCCTTCAAAACCTTGTCTAAATGTTACCTCCTCCATAATGATTGCCCTGAAATTCAGTCAAATTAATGATAATTGGTTCATCAGAAATATCACATTCGTTTTAGTCAATGGGACCCTTTGAATGGTTTCCTTGTGAATTCAGTGTACAAATTGATCCCACAATGTACTACATCAGTATACCTATCATAACCCTTCATTCTTCTTTCTGTTCTGATTTTCTGAACTTCAGAACCATGCTTTAGCTATACTACAGTCTCACCCTGAAAGCTCCCTCATCAACCGAGGTCTCCTAGTTCTGGAACATTTAGCCATCCTTCTAAACGCAGACTATATACCTCTGCCAGTTCAGCTCTTTTCTCCTATTGGTGAGTTCCTTTTCAGGCTTCCATTTTGTGGAGGGGCCTATGCTGGCCAGTCTTTATTATTTTCCTCCCTCTGCTCCTGGCTTTGTAAATTTCCAAACCAGGCTTGCTGAACATCTTCATTCCCTCACACTCTGCCCCTCTTTTTTGGCATCCTTTTTATATACTGTTTTTTCCCCTTTAGAATGTATGCTCCTTCAGGAAAGGAACTCTCATTATTTTTGTGGGTATTTGTATCCCAAGCACTTACCATAGTATCTGGTCCATAATAAATATTTAATTAAATACTTGTTTCATGCTTTCCTTCCCTTCCAAGAATGGGAGTTTTCTCAGAAAACAATGATTAGCTATGCAGTTTACATTAGCCTGAATAAACACATTCATCAGATGTCATATCTTATCTACCTGTGCACCTAGACCTTAAGTAATATCAACAGTGAAACATACTCTGTGACTGAACATGGCCTGATTTTTCCCCCAAATAGTGTGAGTCTAAGGAGGAAATAAAAGTGTGTACCCCACCCCTGCCCAAACACCACATACTGTTTCACTGTGACAAAGGTACTACTCAGTTCCTTAGTAATAATGTCAGGGCAGCTGACTCCACTGAGCTCGGTAATCAAGAGAACCGAGTTCAAATCTAGCCTCAGACATGTGTGATAAGCCACTTAATCCCAACTGTCTCAAAAAAAATAATCGTAACTCACATTTATTGGTTGAAAGTCCTTTTCTCTCAATAATCATGTGAAGTACTCTTCACAAATCTTATTACTTTCATATAAAGAAACTGAAGCTGAAAGAATTAAAAGCTATTGCTCAAAGTCACATCATTAGCAAATAGCAGAAGTAGGGTTTGAATCTACACCTCTTGTCGTTCTAAGCCCACTGTTTTTTTCACCATGTCCGCAGTGTGCCTTTGTTGTTTTTTCCTCACTCTCCATTTCTTTGTGTCTATAGCAGTGTAAGAGCCCATACAAAGATCAATGCCATCACTGCTGATGTTTTAGTAACCAATTAAATTTGCATTGGTACAAGTATAATCTTCTCCAGTGCAGTGGCAACATCTACCCCCTTCCTTCCTTCATAGTGCCTCCACTGCATTGCTAACACATATTAGCTAAGAAAGTCCCAACGTTTCAGTGTTTAAATATATGGTGCAGTTCTGCAACGTAAGAAGCAATGTTCTAGGGCACAATATTTTCCCTTAGGTTTCTTGATGCCATTTTTATCCATTTCATCTCATTTGGTCATACTGAAAATAATGACTGACTAGTCAGCATCATCACCTTTCAGCATTCTCTCTAAGATAGAGAATTCTACTAACCTTTCTTCACATGACCTAATTATGACACTATAAATCATTTCAATTGCCCTATTAGGTCTCTGTTCAGTTTCCGTACTTTTAAAAATGTAGACATCAATACCAAGAAAAGTGGAGGACATTCTAGCTTTTGCATGCTTTGCTCCTATCAACTCATCCCAAAATCATTTTATCTTTTCAAGGAATATATATATATATATATATATATATATATATATATATATATATTGTTTATTGAAATTCAGTACTGATTGTTGATAACTCCATTCTGTTTCTTGCATTTAAATAGAATTTTCCCATTGTGTATCCATCTTCTTACTATATTACATTTGTACCCAAGAACACAAATTCTTGCCAGATCACTTTTCTAATTTATTAAAGTCACTCTAGAAGGTGTTAGTAATTCTGTCCCATGTTATGCCATAAGAAAACTTGATGAATTCTCAATTCCTTCATTTGGGTCATAGGTCTGGAGTAATATTAGTCCTTTCACTGATCCCTATACAGCAGCTCTTGATAGATAATACTCCAACCAATTATGTCCCCAACTAGAAGTAGTTTGGTCTAGGGCCAATCTTCTTAGTTTGTTGACAAGAATATTAAGAGAGGTAGAAGCTAAATCCTTATGTCATCTGCAGACAACTGCTGCCAACACACTAAAGTGGCACACAGGGTATGGCCAGGAACAGATGCAAGAGCTAACTTGAGCGAGCAATTGGCATAGAGGATGCTAGGCTCATAAAAGTTGGTTCAAGTCTACTTCCAGTTCATTTAAGTCAAAGAACAACCCAGAGAAGAGTGATAAGTTTAACAGACCATGGAAGACACTAAAGAGGGTATCCTGGGAAAGACCCAGCACATAAGGAAACAAGAGTTTGGGTCGTCTAGAGATCATTCAGGATAATTAGTCAAAACCTTTTAAATCAAACCAAGAAATAACATATAATGAGTGAGGTAAAAAGATAAATTAAGGAAAAACCAGAGGCAGGGACAACCACAGAAAGAGTTAGAGTACTGGTGTGACAGTCAGGTCATCAGGAACAAAGCAGGAGGTTAGGAGATTGCTAAGGTGTCTATGGACATTTGGGATTCATAGCGACATTTACCTAGGATGAGTGTGAGGCCTGATATGAAGTCTCACAAATTATATCTCTTTTACACTTTTGACTTAATAGACTCTTAGATCTATCATTGAAGGGAATAACATTTGCTTTGCATCATTTTTTGTTCAAATAACTATTATTGATTGCTACCCAGCATTCTAGGCTCATTTCGATGCAGGTTAATTGATCATTTGACTTTTTTTCTACTACTTCCCTGACTATGAAAATTAAGAAAACAAACATCTATTGTTAATAAAGATAATTTACTATTCTTTTAAAAATGGTAACTCCATTTTCCTCCATTTTTAATCTTTAGAAATCACTCCATTTTTCAGATTTTAAATTCTTTGAGGGTAAACATTCCCTTTATTCTTGTAATTTGTATCCCAAGTGTTTATTATACCATTTTAATCCCACTTTCAATAATTAATTGACAAATCATTGATTTGCGTATAAACCTGCAGACTGGTCTACTCTGTTTCTCCAAAACAGTAATTTCCCCAACTGCTTGTCATTCTTTTTCTCTTGTTCTTAAAACATCTATTTGTTTTTGTAGCATCAATGCTTTCTTATTTATCAAGTGATAGAATCGGATTTACTCAAGTTCATTCATCAGAGCTTAAAAAACAATAGAAAAACCTATGCCTTTTCATAGTCAACTGTTTTTTGCCCCTTCCACATTTATGGGTAAGGAAAAGAGGTAGGGGGAGAGCGACAAACCTTCTTCTGTCCACTCTGACAGATTTGGGCAGATCACTAAGGGGAAAGAGTTAAAAACAAAATGTTCCCATTTGGAATCTAGATCAGAAAAGCTCAAGCTGTTCTATAACCCTTCATATTGCTTTCAAGTCTTTTTCTTTCTCAAGCTTTTCTGATCTTGACTATTTTCCGTTCTCTTCTTAGTGATCTGACTAAACTGTCACATCTTGAGCTGTCTCTAACATGCACAATAAGTCTGATTTTTGACTGAGTTGCTGATTTAATAAAAGGCTAGTAATCGGTCAGATCAACCAAAGAACTGGATAATTCACCCCCAAAATCAGTTTATAGCTGACTAATAACTATATCAGCTTAGTCAAAAAGACCTAAACCATTATGATTGTCTAGAATGAGGACTGGATCTTAGAAAAATGTTTTTGGTCTTTTTCCTAAATACTGTAACAAGGACCAAGAAATTTATAATATAATGGGCGTATTTGTGGCTGAAAGCCATAAAGTGATAAATCACAACCTCATAAGTACCACATGTGAAGAAATGCTTTGTTCAGTGAGGAATAATAGCTCCTAAGCCTTATGCTCTTAAATTGGGGGGATGGGGTTGGGGAACCATACTACGAGAATTCTCAAAGGAATTAGGACTTAAAGCAGATGCAAAGATAACTACCGTAAAGTCAGAATAGATGGATCGTATCCAATTGATATCAGATGGTTGATGTAAAAAAAAAAACAAGTAAGCTTTTCATTTTACTTTTTAAGTTTGTGACAAGCAAATCAGATTTTATTTTTGATGGAGTTTCATAGGAGCTATGTATGCTTCTGTTCTGCCTTCACACATTGGATGAGTTTATAATAGGCTATGATTTCTTTGAAAGGCATAGGAATTCCATATTTACTATACAAGAAATAATATTTAGGGACTGACTCAATTGAGATGTAACTGGTCTCCAAATCTGAGGCTTCACATGCCACAAGCCTAGCTCTAGTATGAACTGTTGCCAAGGGCAATTAAAAAGGGGGAAAGGCGTGGGACTTGAGTACAATCGGTTCAAATCAGTAAACATTTATTAAATATTTATCTACATTTTGTAAGACCACAGAAATAAAAAAACCAAAACCAAAATAGCACCTCTCCTGAAAAAGTTTATGTTCTATTGAAGGATTCAAAATCATGTAGAAGAATAAATACAATATAATTTGAGGAGAGAGAGAGAAAAAACAACTGATTTCATCAAGTAAGGTTTCATGGAGAAAGTGGCCATAGAACTGAGCTTTGAAGGAAGATAAGAATTCTGAAAAGCAAAGTCTAGGCATGAAGAATGGTCTTGGTAAATAAACAGAAACAGCAGTGTTCACAGAACTGTGAACAGTTGTGGTTGTATTCGCCCTTCGTTGCCACAGAAGACCGTGCCATCAGAGAAACGATGACATGACTTGCACTTGACTTTGTTTTGAGTGAGGGAGGGCTGTACAGGTCATCAGCCTCACTTCTCCTCCAGAGTCATGTGAATCTAGTGACCAGATATTCATCAGGATGACTGGAGATGACCCAGGATGAGGCAATCAGGTTTAAGTGACTTGACCAAGGTCACAGAGGTAGCGAATGTCAAGTGTCTGAGGTGAGATTTGAACTCAGGTCTTCCTGACTCCTGCCCTGGTGCTCTATCCACTGCACTACCTACCTGCCCCTTTTGTAAATAGTACAGCTTAGCTGAAATGTAGCCTCAAGATAAAAATGTGAAATAAGCCTACAAAAGCAAGTCAAAGTCAAATTGGGGGAAGAGGAGGCAAAGGCCTAGCTACAGTTTGTATTTTATCCTAGAAGAAATCAAGCAGAAGAATGACATGGTTACCGGTTTTTGTTTTTTTTAAAGAGCTGAATTGTTCATTCTGAAAGAAAATAGAAAACTAACAGGAAAAAATATTTTTTAAAAGTTGTAATTTTAAATAATAGTTGATTGCTTTGAATATTAGGACATAACTAAATCGATAAAACATTAATAAAGTAAGTGTTTATTATGTGCCAGGGGCTATACTAAATGCTGGAAATTCAAACTGAAGCAAAAAGATAGTTTCTACCTTTAAAGCACTGACATTCTAATGAGAGAATACAACATATGAAATGGAGCTGGGTTTACCATATTTACTCTGAATTTCAGATTAACCATGGATTAATAAATTTTTAATGTCAGTCAAGCAAGGAAGGAAACAAATATGTATTAAACACTACTATGTGTCAGAAACTCTGCTAAGTGCTCTACAAATATTTTCTCATTGGGAGATAGGAGCTGTTACTATTCCCATTTCATAGCTAAGGAAACTGAGGAAGGCATGACTTGCCCAGATTTATAGTGTTCATAGGGGTCTGAAGCCAGATTTGAACTGAGGTCTTCTTCAGTCCTCAGGTTGTTGGGCAGCTAGGTGCTGCAGTGGATAGAACCCCAGATCTGAAGTCAAGAAGACCCAAGTTCAAGTATGACCTCAGGCACTTACTAACTATGACCCTGGGCAAATCACTTTAACTCTGTTTGCCTTAGTTTCCTCATCTTTAAAATGACTGGAGAAAGAAATGACAAACCACTACAATATCTTTGCCAAGAAAATCTGAAGTGCAGTCACAGAGTTGGAAATCACAATAACTTCTGGACTCTAGGTCTGGTGTTATATTCACCACACTCAGGCACGTAGTTGCCTATAGTAATCTACTATGTGGCGTGGAGGGATTTAAGAGAGATTATTATGCATCATTGTAGATATCTTCAGTTATAGAGAAGTGGAAAATGCCACTTTCTACATTTCCAGGAGAGTGGCCGGCAGACTTTTTTCTTTTATACAAGTAAGGTAAAACCTTTTATTTTCTGCTGGTGTAAGAAAGATAGATAATTTTATTGTGACAGCTCTCTGCCAAACCCTAACTTTTCATTTTTCCCTCAAGGATGTCTTTGCCATAGTCATTGAATTTCTTCCCAACCTGGTAATGGGGTCATACAACTAGAGCTAGGATGAGCTTCAGAAGCAGGTGCTAGGTCCCATTTTCATGAGGGTTAATTCCCTGGATGATAGCTGCATGGGCTGGGCTTGAAATAGGGTAGGGCATAGGAGAAGGAGAAGAAAGGGTTGTTTCCAAGACTCATCCTCAAGTTCATGGGTTGTCTCCCCTGGGATAGTGGTAATGGTGGTTTGACTTACATGGCACACACTATCTCTTGTGTCTCCCTCAAAGTGCCCTTGTGCTTCAACTAGGCTGGCTTCGCTTCTCTGTGAGTACCAGGTGGTCGGCAGTTGCTATTGATTGTGGCTCATAGGTATGACTTCCCTGAACGATTTCTATGGAGCTGGACTAGAAGTAATGCCAGTGGTTTTGCCAAGAGGTGGGGAGAACTGCTATTGCCCATTTATGAGAGCTGCTCACTAGTTGGCAATAGAGGAGCTTTTAGGTCCAAGAGGGAGTCCTCTGATTAATAATGTCTTTGGGGGTCAGGCTAGAAGTTAGGCAGAGAGTTTAAGTACTGTTTTCCCAGGGTTTTTTGGTTTAGAATTTTTATCTGTGTCCATTGGGGTATGATGAGAAGTGGTGGTTGAAGTGGATGACACAATGATTTGACTAGCCTGGAACAGGCTGTCATTTATCTTTCCATCAGGATACCTTGCTGCTTATGTCCTCCATAACATGGTGCAGTGGAAAATACAGTAAATTCAGAGTCAGGAAGCTTGTTACTTACTAGCCATGAGATCCAGGACAAATCTCTTCATCCTTTTGAGCCTCAGAGAAAAAAAAGGAAGTAATATTTTCACACCTTTCCCCATAACATTGTTGCAAGGTTCAAATGAGATATTATATATAAAGTATCTTATGAACCTTAAAATATTAGATAAATAGGATTGATGATGAAGATGATGATAAAGCTTTACATGAGGAAGCAAAATGCTGGTATACCCTATTCCTAACAGTGCTATGATCCTTTATACCAACAAAAATAGGGATTCTTTGTTGTCTTTTAATAGCTTTTTATATTGGAAAGAAAATTAGTTCAGTATTATTTCTTCCTACATTTACAGAATAGTATAGGGCTACTGACAAAATTAGGCTGTAATATTGAACTGTGTTTCTGATTCCCTTCTCTTTCATATGCCATGCTGATGTTAACATCTGAGGGGGCTGCTAGGTGGTGCAGTGGATAGAGTATAGGAGTCAGGAGGACCTGAGTTCAAACACCTCAGACACTTGACACTCACTACCTGTGTGACCCTGGGCAAGTCACTTAACCCCAATTGCCTGCCTCATCCTGGATCATCTCCAGTCATCCTGATGAATATCTGGTCACTGGTTTCAGATGACTCTAGAGAAGTGAGACTGGTGAACTGCACAGCCCTCCCTCACTCAAAACAAAGTCAAGTGCAAGTCATGTCATTATTTCTCTGATACCATGGTTTTCTTCGGCAACGAAGAACGAACACACACACACACACACACACGTGATGTTAAGATCTGTTTTAGCAAGTTTACCTAAACTGCTTTAAATAAGAAAGTAGGGCTGGATGTAGTAGCCTACTTCTGTAATCTCTGCTACAAGGGTGACTGAAGCTGGTGGAACATTTGAAGTTAGGAGGGCCGAACTGCAAAAGAACTAAGGCTGAATCGGTGTACACTCTAAGACTATCCCTAACATGGTGAGCCCCTGGGAACAACAGGGCTCCCGACTGCTTCAGGAGGGTAAAACCAACCCAGATTAGAAACAAAACAAGATAATGCTTCCATAGCAATTAGCAAAGCAGTGTGGTTGGGTCTATGAGAAGCAACTATACTTTCATTCTTGGTAAGATAGAGCAATGCAGTCTCAGACCAAACCAAATTTTAAAAAAGGACAAGTTAGTTATGATATAATTCAATTAAGAATATAGGTGGAAAAGTTACTGTACTTTTCTGTGAGATCGTGGGTGAGATACCAAAAAAGAAAACAAGTTATTTAAAAGATAAAAAGTTGGGAAACATTTCTTGTAGGCATGCAAGTAAATGGCTCCCCTCGCCTTTATTCCTGCATGAAAGGCAGTACACATGTATGATGAATGGATAGTTCAACTGAGAGCACAGAGCTCTAGGTCTCTACTTTTTTATCTGTTTTTTTTTTGTTCTGGGCGGACTGATGACCAATTGGAAAGAGGAATTAGGAGTGGTCAATCAGTAGAGGTCTAAGACTGAGACACTTCCTCCCTCCTGAGACACCCATCTCTACCCTCCCAACTCCCTCACATAACCCCATTGATCACAAAGGCTTGTGATTAGGAAAGTCTAATTTTGCTAAACTGATTATGATAAGAAGAGCCTTAATTTGGTGCTGAAATGAAGTTGACTAAACAAGTGGTGTTTAGGTAAGTTAATCAGTCCCCAAACATGGTGTTACTTCTGTCAGATAAGACCCAGAAATAGGATGGACTTCACATTTTAACATTAGATAGAGACTGTGTCTATAAAATGGTTTTAAAACTGACTAATCTCACTAATTCAATCCAAAAAACTGGATGGGGTAAGGATTATATCATTCATTGCACTGATGTAGAGAACACCTTGTTGAAGAAACTATAGGTCAGTCCATTCCCTGAAACTTACAGTTTTAGAGAATTGCTTAGAGTGTTGAAAGGTTAAGTGATTTTCCCAGGGTCATACAGTCAATATATATATATATATATATATATATATGTGTGTGTGTGTGTGTGTGTGTGTGTGTGTGTGTGTGTGTGTATACATATATACACACACACACATATATATTGAGCCAAGGTCTTCCTGTTTCCAAGGTCAGCTTTCTAGCCTCTACTCTATGCTGCCTCTATTCCATCAAATAAGCAATTAATTTCAGGGGGAAAAATTAATCAAAGAGTGAAATTATCACAGTAGCTTGCTCTGGTGACCCTGTGGACACAGCTACACAATATTTAAATCAGGCAAAGAGCAAAAGCCCAAACCAAAAACACTCCTTTAAAGATTATCTGTGGCTATAGGGATTAATATATACTGGAAAATAAGAACATTCTCTTACATTTTCTTCTGTCAACTCAAATCTAAATGAATCTTTAACTCCATTAGTCATTAGGACATATTTGCACCAATGATTATACATTAAAATTAGCCTTGAAATATAAACTGGATTTAAAATTTTAATCTGCTAGGCAAAGAATGTAGCTGTTTGGCATCCCATTCAAGTCAACAAAAAATAAAGTAAGGCAGCTGTTTAATGAACATTTGCTAAATTTTCCAAATAAACAGATGCCAAACTAATATCTCAAACTAAATAAATTCTGTGGATCAGCAAGGTGATAATTACATATGGATGTCAATGGAAGTTGTGTGTGTGTGTGTGTGTGTGTGTGTGTGTGTAACCCCTTCTTCAAATTTTGGCTGTTTCATTTGGTTATAGCTAAATGGTTCCAGTAATGAAAAACTATGCTTGACTGGAAAGTTATCTACAAATGCAAATGAATCTCCTGAAAATACACCTCATAGAACATACGCTTTACATTATTTCCCTGCAGAATTCTATTCGCTGTTTGCCTTGTGTTCATTGATTAGGTACAACTACTTTGGTGAAAATTCTGAACACTGGCTTTGATTCACAGCTGTTTGACACTAGATGAAACTTTTGAATCTATGTTTACATTTATCCTGTGATGGATGGATTATAAGAAAACGTTTATGAAATATTTCCTGTTCATTAGATAAAGGAATGTAGGATTTAGAGATGTAAGGCACCCTCCCTCAAGGAAATGTTCCAACTAAAATCCTGATTGACTCCATATGCCCATAATATCTCTCTCCAATTTTAAATGATAAAATCCTATCAATCCTTAAATGCACAGCTAGGTCAACCTCCTTCTTGTTATAGCTAAGGAAACTGAGGTTCTATGAGATTAAATGACTTTAAAAGTCCATAGGTATAAATCGGAAACACAGGATTTAAACTCTGATCTTCTAAGTCCAAGTTCGATACTTTTTCTAAAGATCATGCTGCTCTGTATGATTAGACCCATTCATTCTTTCACATTATTTCATATAGGCTTCACCTATGTCAGTGTCATTCATTTATCCATTCAACAACATTCTAGAGCCATGTATCAAGCAATTACTTTGTAATTGATTATGATTATGAGCTCCTGGAGGGCAGAGCTGGTGATTTCCTCCTTCTCCAGCACAAAGCACAGGGCCTGATATATAGTAAATATTTAATAAATATTTGTTTGATGACTAACTGTTCTTTATTTCTGCCTAATGAAATCCTACCCATCCTTAAATATCAAAATCAAATGTCACTACTTCCATGAAGTATTATCTGATCTCAGCACTCATGAGTTATTTCTCTCTCCTTAGACCTCTCATGACACTTATAACATTCCTCAGCATTTAGCATGCTCTATTTTTACATGGTAAGTATTAGTGTGTCTGTCTTATTTATTATTCGAGATTGTAAACTCCTTAAGTCAAGGTTTCCTAACCCAAGAGTCTATGAATTTGCTTTTTAAATATTTTGGCTACCAAAATGATTGGTTTTCTTTTAATTCTATGTATTTTACTTTATACATATATGAATACTATTTTGAGAAGAACCCATAGATTTCACCAGGCTGCCAAAGGAGTCCATGACACAAAAATGGTGTAAGAACCCCTACCTTACTGGTACTTTAAACCTTAAAAATGTCTTCTTATTTTTTTTTAATTTCCTTCAGTGCCCAATATAGTGTCTTTGGTATAGTAGGCACTTAATAAACATTTCTTAAATTGAATTGAAAAATTAATACAATCTTATAACTTACTACATTTGGCAAGGAAATTGCATTTTGGCACTGAACTGAATGTTTTACACTCATTTTAGGCTTGTAGGTTACATAATAAGTAAAATGTATCACATGTGGTTATGAATTAGGTATTAAAATAACCTAAACAATTAAACTAGTCATGTCGAAGTTCCATTACTATGGCTGAACAGCTATGACCCCTGATTGTGTGTACCTTAGGATAACAATATTCCAAAGATGATGTAATTCATCCCACATCAATATAGGTCAGGTTAACATTCCAATGGTGACAGTACCTACATATTCAGTCTTCAAACACTGAAATAGGCTAACTATAGACTGCTAGTGTTATATGACTTTGATCTTTGCCTGATTTTCTCTAAGCAGCTTGTTTATGCAAATTATCAAAAGGTGTCACCAAGCTCAATGTTATATTACTTATGCTAACCGTGCCTGTATTCTCTTCTATCAACCTATAAGAAATCACAACCAGTATCAGTTAAAACCATGCAACATGATATAAAGGAAAAATTCCCTGGATTTAGTCAGAGGGGAAAGAAACAAACATTTATTAAGCACCTACCATGTATACTAAATACTGTGCTAAGTGCTTTGCAAATATCTCATTCAATCCTTTTCACAATCCTGTGAGTTAGGTATTGTTACTTTTCCCATTTTATAGTTGAGGAAACCGAAGCAGATAGAAGTTAAGTGACTTGCCCAAAGTCACACAGCTAGTAAGTATCTGAGGTCTTCCTGACTCCAGGTCTGGTGCTCTATTTACTGTGCCACCTAGCTGGCAGATAATCTGGGTTCGTATACCAATTCTTCCACGTACTGCTTGTTGGACCTTTGGCAAGTGCCCTCCCTAGGCCTCAGTTTTTCCATCTATAAAATAAGGATATTGGATTAAATGAACTCTAAGCTCCTTTCCACCTCTAAATCTATGACGCTATAGTTTATGTGTTCCTGCCTTTTGACTCCCAAACCAGTAGATTAATCATATAGTAGACTGGCTAATCATGGGACAACTCATCACTAGACTGTTTAATAAATGATTACTGCTATTAGTGCACTGCAGGTACGAACTAAGCAATCAATAGGATGGAGCTAAAATTTCTTGTTAGAATTACCAATAAAAATAATTTCCAATTATACTTACACCAACAAATGAGCCCTGGAGCTACTTCAGTGAAACTCCTAATGAGATTTACCATCTCTAATTCCTTTGAAATTCTGAGCTATGGCCAGGAAAATGTCACTGGAATACAATGACCAATACCTTCCCAAGTTTGAAAGAATAGTTGGATAGGGTTGTATATTAATAGTAATAATACATTTATGTAACAACTTAAAGTTTATACATGGACACCTAGATGGCACAGTGGATAGAAGGCTAGACTTAGAATCAGGAAGAGTTTAAATCCTGGCTCAGATACTTACTAGCTATGTGGCCCTGGGTAAGTTACTTAACTTCTTGGCCTCAATTTCCTTATCTGTAGAAAAGGATAATAATAGTGCCAGACTCCCAGGGTTCTTATGATGATCAAATGAGATAATATGTAAAGTGTTAGGCAATCCTTAAAGTTCCGTACATATGCTAGCTGTCATTAAGTATCACAGGTAAGATGTGACTGAAATGTCCTCTGACTCCACAGACGATTCACCTTCCTCTGTACCACATGACAAAGGTCAGAAAGACCTGAATTCAAGCTTTACTTCCTACATACTGATGGTGTAAACCTTGACAGGTTAATTAATTTCTCAATTAATTCCAAGACAACTCTCTTAGACCCCTAAGCTGCAGAGAAGTTAGGATCAGCTGCATGTGAGAGGGAGTTTTCTCACCCAGGACTTCACTATAGCAATGAAGTCACAAATTCAGTCCCCAGCCTTTAATGTTTATAAGGTGGTTTCTTCATAATAGCTCTGCGAAATTAATGAGTAGACTCTAGGATAACTTACTCAAGACATGATTTGAAGCCAGATTTCCTTGTATTAGGGCCAGCACTCTTACTTGTTCTATTGTAGATCATAAAGGAGAATCAAGCCAAGGATTGGTTATCAATGCTCCCTGAAAGGTCACTGAGCCTCAAAGGCAATGATTTATAGGGATCTTAGCCCCCAACCATCACATACAACCACCTCAGAAACTGAAGCCCAGAGAGACTGATAGGATTATACAATGAGCAGGAGTCTACGGTACAGTTTGAACCCAAGCCTTCCTGACTCTGAGTCCTATGTACTATCCATATGCCACACTACACCTCAAAAAGTCATACAATGATAACAGGGATGTGTTTATAAAGTGTGGTATGATAACTACCACCATCAGGGTGACTTATGTGGCCGTTGTTTCAGGAACTCTAAGAGAAACTGGAAAAAGGAAAAGAAGCGTGAGTCCCCATCCTAACCCCCATTCCAGAAGCTAAAGAATATAATTTTAAAAGGAAAAAAATTCATTATTTGAGAAGCCAGTCAATCACTGTGCTCCATTTAAATCCAAGAAGTTTAAACTAATCAGTGATTACTCAAAAAATAGAGATACAGACCCAAGATGCTGAAGGAGAAAAAGGTAAGAACAAACCAACATCTATTTAGGAGACTTATAGCCATGCCCTCTGGAAGTAGAGCCATGCCCTTTGTGCCAAGAGATATTCAGAACAATTAAACTGTTTTACATCTAAGTTCCTGTTCAATTTTTAATGTGACTTAGCAGATGGAGAGCCAGTCTCAAAGCCAGGAAGCCCCAGATTCCATGATATATATTAACTGTACAACCTTGGGCAAACATAAGAACCAGATTAAAATGTATTTGGGAAATGTTTAGCAAAGTAAAAAAAAATTAATAAACATTGATAATGTTAATATGTGGCAGGGATCTTTACACATATATGTATATACATACATACATACATACATATATATAATTTAGTGACCCCTGACTCTTTCTGAGTTTAACACTACTGCTCTTAGTCTGTAAGACTAGAAAACGCTGACCTGCACCTGTAGAGGGAGCTTCTTCACCTAGCAATGAAATCACAGTTCCATTCCCTATCCTATGTGATGGAGGTGCCATCATGTGAGATCCTAATGGGCACCAATGAGGGTATCAGTATTCCTTCAGAGAAAGGTCAACAAGTTGCAAGATCAATAAGAATCTAATGAGCAAGCCATGGCAGTCAAATTTGCCAGGAAACTCTAAGGAGGGACTATCCCAACACATACTGGATGGAGACCAAAAGGAACAAAACAAGGCATTAACAAACCAGCCTGAGACCCACCATTTTTAGGACCATATGAACAGCAAGGGAGGTGAAACTTCAAATTGAAAGAGGCTCACAGAAACTAGAGAACCAAGTATAAGGCAATCGCTTTTCTTACCCTTCCCAAATATTCTAACAACTTTCAGACAGGTCTAACTTGATTAACCACTGGTATACTGAGCCTACATTAGACATGGGATATCCAAGGCAGAAAGTGCTAAAGTCAAGTGGTAAAAGCTATTGTTTGTGAATAGCATGAATTTCTTAATTTCCCAAATCGCAAATCTCCCCTTAACCAGTGCCATTCTCAATTAATTCAATACAATTACTTCCAGGAACTTGTATTCTACCTATTGTCAGGCGTTGAAATGGGTGGGGGACAGTATATACCTAGATAAATGAAAACAATACATAAACAAATGGAGTAAAATAGGCTCCTATATTGAATCTCCTATATTGAAAATAAGACAGAACACTTGTAGTGATAAGATAATAGGTTACTAGCAAGGCTGTGTTATTTTTGAGGGTAAAATCTAAATTAATCTCTGAGATATGTATGAAGAACAGATTTTCCACTCCTGGACACAAGGAATGAAACACAGAGCTAGCAAATTTGTACAACTACTGCTTAGAGGAAGGAAATATCTAGGAGACAATAAATGTGAAAAATATTAGGTCTCCAAAAATTCAAACATCTGGATGACCTTGGATACTAGAGTCCCATAACAATATGTTCGAATGTGGTTAGATCCTTCACAGGAATCCTAATTAGGAGATTAGAAAATGCTTATATAATAAATATCAAGCAAAAAAATTCACTGAAGCCCCGGGCTGAGTTGAGATAATAGATAACTGCTGAATTTGCCCAACAGAAAAGCAGAATTTATATATATATATATGGAATTATATTCATAGCAAGACATTTAGATTCAATACAACAGGCTTAAGGCTCCTAAAACCTGAGAAACAGAAAGGCAAATGTCTACTTCACTGATAAAATGAGAGAACTGCAAGAAGACCTTAGTCTATCAAATTTCAAGTTGTAATTTCACCAGGGGATCCCTACTCTATATTATTTTTTAAAATAACTATGGAGTCTCTCATTCATTCTTCCTACCTCACGCAAAAAGTAAGATTATCTGATAAAATGTGTGACAGTGCCATTGTTGGCTTCATATATCAGCACTCATAAAACAGAATTTGAAGTGACAGAAGTATTCCAAAAATTCTTGAATCTGACCATCAGATCCTGGAAGTGTGCCAGCTTCTATCTCCAAGTTCACTTAAATTCACTTAGAGCTAATGATGCATCTCAATAGAAAACAAACAATTGCAAAGTTCAGTTTAGTTAGCTATCAGTTACTTTGTGATGAACTTGGAATGGAATCTAGAAACCTTAATAAAAATTCAAACTAGAAACAGTGCCTTAAAAACTGCCCTTAAATTGCCTATTTTTAAAACCTTGTCAATCATCTTCACAACTTTATTTACAAAAACACTCATAAAGTTTTTTAAATAGTAGCTATCTCAAGACTGTGTGCCATACTAAATATTAATAGTGAGGCTTGTTTTATTATCTTTAGTTAATTGGGATAAAAACAAAATTATTTGGACAAATCTGTTACCAAGTCAATTATTATTTCTTAACCAAAGTAAGATAGAACACAGTTCCTAAACAATTTTAAGGAAAAAATATCTAATTTATATTGAAAATCTTCACTAAGCTTTCTGGAATAAAATTTTATTTTAAAAAAAAAGGAAAACCCAATGCTTGGAAAGGTAAGTTTGAGTAAATAGTTGTTGCTTTCACCTCACCAGGATATGAGTCTTTGCATATTAATAAATTCTGCTATAAGAGTAATATTTCTTCAGTGGAGGATCTATATGGAATTTGTAATCTGTGGTAATTTAAGAAAGCTTAGTTTCTATTTTATTATCTATTTAAACAGACGCTAAATTGTGCATTAAGTCCTATCCAAAGCTGAACAGCTTACAAATATTTGGTATGTGTGTGTGTGTGTGTGTGAATGTGTTTGCGTATGTGTGTGTATGTGTGTGTATATGTGTGTATGTATATATACATATACACACAAATATATGTATGTGTGTGTATATATACATATATGTATATAAAGTTGATGACTTTGGAGGGAAAATCATGGTTAAAACTTATACATGCATTGTAATATATTGTTAAAACTAATATATGCACTACTTAAGTTAAAACTTATGCCATGAAGCAAACCTTAACAGCAGAAGGGAGCTATCCACAGCTGAATGAAGCTCATTTAGACTGGAAGCAGAGTTATCAGTGTGGTCCCAAGGCACAAAAGGATAGAAGACAGTTTGCTAATTTCACATAGTGAGTCAAACAGCAGAGCATCTTGGATGTGCTTAAACCTATTTGAATATTCAGTGTCTTGATGCCTTCCTTGATCTTGGACTTCTTTCCTATTTCCCCTTTGGATACTTAGCATTGTCAACTTGTCCTTCTGAATGTAAGAATATCAGCTTCTGGGCTTCTTTGCTAGGTATCTCATAATAACTAACTCTTTTGTTCCAAACAATCCATTTCCTGATTCTGACCCCTTGCTAACTGATTCAACATCATGGACATCAGGACAAACTGTCCTGCCATGAACCACGTCAATGTTCTAGCATATAGCCCCAATGATCTCAACTTACAGCTTTAGGCAAGTCTTCATTCGTGTTTGGCTAGGTACAGGGAAAATAACACATAAGAAAAGAACAATGAGATTTATAGGACCCCCATAAAATGCCAGATGCATCTTCTTATGTCTTTGTGCAGTTGTTTACATCACTGGATTTTATTATCAGATCCTTTGTAAATTTGGTTGTGGCTATAAAGTAACATAATAAGAAATTACTGAAGGAACTGACTACATAAAAATATTTCTGTATGAAATTTCCTATGATACCAAAAATTCTGCTAAGCTGAGTTTTTTTCTGCCAAAATCCCTTGTTTTTGTACACTTTTTTAACATCTACTCTTTCATACTGGTTTTTTGATTTTTAAACAATAACCTTTCACATTTATGTAGCACTTTTAGTTTTATAAGACATTTTCCTCACAACATTATGTACGTTGGGGATACATGAATGGTTAATCCCATTTTACAGATGAGGAAACAGAGAATTAGCAAGATTAAGTGATTTTCCAGTGGTCAGTCAACACTTAAGTTTGGAGTCAAAATTCATATTTAACTCTTCTCTGACTCAGCCCAGGAACACTTCCATTACACCAAATAAGCAATGAAAAATGAATCAGTGTTAAATAAAACTTTATTTTGACAGAGGTGATATGCAAAGATCAACTAAGAAAACCATATTTATAAGAAAAAATAATACCCCTGGTTGCTCCAGAGTATGCAAGCATCTACTTGAGATTAAATTTTAAAAGTATGACCAGAAGAGATCAGAGAAGCATGGCAGCCTGAGTCTGCATATGACAAATGCTTGTCATAAGACCGTAACACCCCTATAACCTCCCATTACACTTTCTACTTGTCTTAAGTTCTCAGATTCTGTATGTTAGTTGAGTTGATGGTGTTTTTTCTTTTCTTTTAAAAATAATTATTTGTTATAAGGAATAGGTCTCTGGAGGGGAGAGAAGGATACAGAGAGAAAGATAGGTGATGTATAAACAAGAGTTATCAATAAAAACCTACTTTTTTAGAAAGGAAAATGTGGAGTGGGTTTAAGGGTCATAGAAAGGAAAGGGTTTGGAGGTTTGCTGGGGATTCAATGACCAGTCAGGAGTGGAAGGAGAAGAGGAAATTGGCAGGAAGGTTGGGTTTGGGCTCTGCAGCATAGAGAGGGAAAAACATCAAGTCTGTCAGTGACCCTTCAGGAGCCTGGGATGAGGTCTGCAATGGTAGCTAGCCTCAGTTTATAGACTTACCTGGAGCCATTGAAAGATAAGGCACTCACCCAGGATTGCAGGCATTGTTTGTTATCAGAGATAGAACTTGAATCCAGGTCTTCTCCAATCTAAAACTGTCTTTCTTTTCTATGCGTCCTGATTCTATTATATTCTTTATTTTTACAATGTATTCACATATCTCATGAACTTGTTTCATATGGTTCCAACAGCTGAACACAGAAAAACTAACTGGAATGTGTGTGCGTGTGTGTGTGTGTACACACATATGCTCGCATGTGCGAGGAAAGAGGAGAAAAGGGGTATCCTTTGACTGGTTCACATTTGAAAATCAAATACAGACTCCACTTTGTAAAAGACAATATTACCTTGGTTAGCATCATGTGTGCTTTGGAATGTTAAGCCAGAACTTATCAGATCAACAGCTATGGTACACAAAGAGCAGATAAGAATTTTTTTTTCCCATTAGTCTTTATTTAACAATGCTAAACTCAGATAAGGACATTTGCATTTACTTTTTCTTTTGATTAACGAAGTGGCCATATCGAACAACCGTTAGAAATGGATGTGCTATGAAATGTATTGTTGAGTTGTATCCAGCTCTTTGTGATATCATTTAGGGTTTGCTTGGTAAAGATACTGGAATGGTTTCCCATTTCCTTCTCCAGCTCATTTTACAGATGGGGAAAGGAGGCAAAACAGGGTTAAGTGACTTGCCCAGGGTCACACAGCTAGTAAATGTCTGAAACTGAATTTGAAATCAGGAAAATGAGCTCTTGTGGCTCAAGGTCCAGCACTCTATCCACTACATCACCTAGATACTAAGAAATTAATTCATTTTAAATGCTGTGCTCACTGGCACCAAAGAACTACCAAGGAAAAGAGATAAATGCAATCAGAGAATGACACCATAGAGTTTGAATGAGCATGTCTCAACTACTTCTCCCTCTTTCAGGCAACTGAAGGATTAAATCATTCAAAACTTTCTATTTTCTTCTTGAATATCTCCAGGGATAGGCATTATCCAACTTCTCCTTATTACTCTTTCTGGCATTTTGTTCCTCTGGGCTCAAAAAGTTATTTTTTTTAACCAGTCAAAGTATTCTCTATGTTATTTCTTTTTCCTTTTGCTTTCTCTTCTGATAAAACAAGGAGCTGCTCTCTCATGTGATTCAGAAGCTTTTCCAAGAGATACAACACAGAAGGGTATAATTTTGTTTATCTCCTTTCTCATGGAGCACTACTTTCACTTGAGTAAAACTGGCAGAGTTTCATCATGTAATGCATTTATTATTAATTAATGATTCCAAACCTGGGCTTTCAAACTTAAAACATTCATTAGTATGGATAGGAGGATGGTTGTTGTGGAAAGAACACTGAAATGGGAGTTAAGAGAACTGGATTCAGATATCAACTCTGACTCTCTTGAAGAGCTCTCTACACTTTGTTACATAAAATAAAACACAAAGGAAACCAACCATTTTGGTGGCACAATGGATAGAGAGCACTGGACCTGAAGTCAGGAATTCAAATCCACTTCCTAGCTGTGTAACCCTTTCTCAGCCTCAGTTTCCTCATCTGTAAAGTGGAGATGATAATTGCACCTACCTTCCAGGGTGTTTGTACGAATCATATGAAATAATATTTGTAAAGTGCCTGGCACATAACAAGCTTTATGTAAATGCTAGCTATTATTATATTGAAATACACTTACCAAACTATTCAAAACATAAGTTCATTGACCTCAGTATATTTCAATATAATTGGTTTCCTTTTTAATACTTTGTATTTTACTTTATACATTTCAAAACTTTATTCGAATAGGCTTCACCAGAGTGGCATGAGGTTAATAATACATAGAAAAAGAACCCCTAGACTAGAATATAAACACATATCACCTGCCTTTTCACCAGTATAATTGAACTTCAGGAAATTTTGATAATGCCTTCCATGCAAGTTCAATCAGAATTTATTTTGAGGACAGAACAATGTAGGACTTACAAAAAGACGTCCATCCATTAGGATAAACAAATGTGTTTCATAGCTCTAGTAAATCTTTCTACTTGATAAAGCACTAGAGAGTACCTGCGTGAGACCTCAGGCAACTTACTATCTTTCTGGGTCTCAGTTTCCTGACCTGTAAAGTGAAATGAGTTGGACTGGATAATCTGTAAAGTCCCTACCAGCTCTAAAATGCTATTATCTCTATGAATTTTAAAAGGTCCATTTTGTTTCCTTTAGTTCCAAAGTTACAAACATACAGAAAATATAAAATACACTCGCTCGAAAAGGAGATTTAATTTGTACTGAATCTTTATGTGATGATCTGTCTTTGATTTGATTTATGTAGCCCCACAAATACATTAACCTGTAATGAATGTTAGAGTCACTCTTGTTGTCTTCCCTGTATAAAGAGAATAGAGGCCAATGAATACTGGGAACATGGTCTTCTGAGTTTGAGGTTATTATAATTACATAAAGGAAAAAAAAGCTTAAGCCTTCCTGGAAATAAAATCACTTCTCTGGGCCCACATATTTTGGTCATGCAAAAATGACTTATGGAAATATTCTACTGGATATTCTGTGCCCAGTCCTAACAAGGTCCCTAGGCTACGATGGACGGGAGTAGGAATGTGGATCCCATGGTCTTTCACTGGTAAAACTGAAATTCAGGAAGTTTTAGCAATTCATTACATGAATCTGTCATAAAACACCTGAATAAAGAGCAGTATAGAAGAAACAAAAAGGCATCAATCTATAAGGCATAAGCAAGGGTGAGTATTTGATGGCTCTAGTAAATCTTTATATTGGATTGAAGAATTCTTCTGAATTCCCCTGCTATTTCCCTTCTAACTAACCCAAATCTCCACGATTTGGCAGTAGGTATAGTGCAAAATTAATATAGACTAAACTTCTTTGGCCATGGATAGATTAGACTACCGACAAACTGAGGATGATTGCCGTGGGTCACGTGGCAAGCAGGAGAGTGCACAGTGGCAGCCCTACACTTTTCATGGCCAGCCCAAATCCTTTGACTGCCTCAAGTGGCTCCAGATTCTTGTGCTGGCCTGTTCTAATCTATTGTTTCTTTTTCCCTCTGGGGAAAGGATAGGGATTGGAGACATGATGGGGGAAAAAGGGAAAAATGAAGGAAATTTTTGAGATATAGCATGGATGGAAACTACTGGGGTAGTAATGATTAGTATGACCAATTCACTGTGTCAGATACAGTTTATTGAAAGATGACAGTGAAATATTTAGAATATAGTCCCATACTGGGACTATATAATCTGAGATTAAGTATAATCTGAGATTCTTTGGTCTGTACTTCTGCCGTTGTTCAGTCATGTCCAACTCTTCATGACTCTAGAGTTTTTTTGGCAAAGATACTAGAATCATTTTCCATTTCTTTCTCCAGCTCCTTTTATAGATGAGGAACTGAGACAAATAGGATTAGACTTGCCTAGGGTAACATAGCTAGTTAAGTATCTAAGGTCAGATTTGAACTCAGGAAGATGAGTCTTCTTGACCCTAACTAAGCCCAATACTCTATTCACTGCGCCAACTAGCTTGGTCTTTACATTTCTAAAAATTACTGAGCACTTTCCAAAGACTATTGTTTATGTGGGTTATATTTATCCATATTTACTGTATTAAAAAATTTTAAGTCTTAGTATTATTGTAAAAATAAGTCTGACATGACTAATCCTCTAAAAGGCTCTCAGGGACCCCCAGGCATTCCTAGACTACATTTTGAGAATCACTGTAGCAGAAAATTGCTAGGTGAAGAAGATCCCTCTGTCCAACAAAAAGAAGTGTCTCATGTACAACATTTTAAACCTCAAATTTTGGGGTTTAAACCTCAACATTTTGTGAACAATTACATCACAATTCTCATTAAGGAGAAAAACGGTGAGCAAATATGCTTCTGTGTTTTGAGTCTCCCCTGTCAATATTTTCACTGTGATCTATAATAATGAACAAAGATAAATCATCCACAATCGGTGTCCCTTGACCTAGACATTAGAAAATGAAGGGAAAATGCTATTTGCCATGATCAACTAGGTAGATCCAAAGTCCATGACTTGAACTGTATCACACTAGTTTGTAATTAACTAACTTCTCCTACACCTTGTGCTTTGTATACCTAACCATGGAAAAAAATAAATGGAACTGGAATGAAATTTGAATACTACCAGGACGAATTGGAGCAAAGCCAAATGAATTATAACTATTGAATGACACCAAGAGAATTAGCAGCTGTCCAAATAACTCATGCACACAACTGAAAAATTAACTATTTATTAATAAGTAGATTGTATAGAGAATAGATAGAAGAACAAGAGTAAACAGAGCCTGAGGGTCTTGGTTCTGCAGTTGCTTAAGACTGCTCTAAAGTGGTAGAATTTCCATTCATAATATAAGCTAACAGAATTAAGGAATTTCAGGTAGATTCCATGTAGATTTTATTTTTAATATGCTGAAAAATATTCATTTTGATAAAACAATAACAGATCACCACCCCTTTTATTTCTAGCTTTTTTCCCCACTGAAAACTAACTGTAACCTTGCCATATTTCTGCTTCATCTCTTACTTCCCTGGTCTATAACATTCTTTTCAGGCAATACCTCTCTACTCTATTCAGGAACATAAAATTATATGCAATTTCTTCCACATTACTCATAAACATCTACATCCTTACATAGTATATTCACAATCAAATGTGACATTTACATTCATTTGTCATTTTCTTGATTTTCCTTTTGCTAAAGCACTGGTCTTGGAACAAGGAAGACTCATCTTCATGAATTCAAATCTGGCCTCAAACACTAGCTGTAGGCCTGAGCAAATCACTTAACCCTGTTAACCTCAGTTCCTTATCTATAAAATGAGGTGGAGAGGGAAATGGCAAACCATTCCACTATCTTTGCCAAGAAAATCCCAAATGGGGTCACAGAGAATTGGACATGTATGACTGAAACAACTGAATGAAAATAAAATACTATTTGCTTAAAAATCACTTACAGTGAGTGATGGATGGAAAAGGAGATGCATGAAATCAAGAAAAGGACTCAGGATTTGAAGGGTAAAGACCACCTGAAGACCATCTTTTTTCAATTACTCCTAGGCCTCCAGACATAATACAGAGGCTATCCTGGAAAAATAAGAATAAAAAAGCATGTAAACTATTGATCAGGATATATAGCAGAGACTGAACTAAATAATTTCTTTCATTTTTTTTCAGACCTGTTCCAAGACTAATTAAGGAAAATAAAACTAGGTTTCACACCCTAACTCCTTCTAAGGTGCTTTAACCCTCCATGTAATGTGCATTTCAGGAAAAAAAAGCTATTTCAAGGAGGGTGAAAATGATCTTCTATTTATTACCACTCTGCGTAGCTAAGCCAACTTCCCAAGTGGACAATTCAAACAGTAATAAGATATATTTCTCACTTGTTCAGAAGGGCAACCAGGCCCCCAGGTGAGAAACTGAGTAAAGTTCTTTTTGGAGGGATCTTGAGAAATATCTGTGGGAAAACTGAAGGCACTGAAGTGGGAGAAGATACCAAGAGGAACAGAGGAGGCTGTACTCAAGCTTAGCCTTTAGTTAAGTGCCTCTGAGACTGAAAATAGAATGGAATCACAGGAAATAGGAAACAAGGGCTAGAAAGGCCAAGCGAGAATAGACCATAATAAAAGCTGAGTTTCCTGGACCTTTAATCCTTTCATTATAGCAAATATCATTTCCTGCAAAGAACACAGTCTCTTGGAAAAGTTCCAGACAACATTTATGACTTATATTGCTGCCATGATAGATTACTTTGCCAGCCAAACTAGAAAACCAAAAAGATAGTCATCACTTGAAAAATATTATTTGTCAACTTGGTTATTTATGAATATGACAACTATTCAAAAGGTGAAAGGTCATTTTAAATATGACTTTCTTGTCTTAGAGACTCCACTTGGACTACATGTATGATTTTTTTGAAGATAATATTGTACTTTGCAAGAGAACTGAAAGCAAGATCACCCATAATAAATTCTGTGCATGTCAAGAGTCCAAAAAGATCTCAACAGACAGGGATAGCAGATGAAATCCATTGAGATGAAATTTAATCTGATAACTAGTACATCCTAAATTTGAGTTCGGAAAACCAAATGCATGAGCATCAAATGGAGGAGATGTGTCTTGGCATATATGAAGAAAATTCTAAAGTTGCAATGGACTCCAAGTTAAAAATAAGTCAATAGTCAAAAAGACGAATGGAATCTACCTAGTATCTAGGATGAGGATTAGTTCTATTGTTTTCTACATTGACCAGAACTAATCTAGTTAGAATATTGTGGCCAATAATTTATTTTTTAGGAAGGACATTGATAACTAGTACTTCATCCAAAAGAAGGTAACCAGGATGTTGAAGTTACATAGAACCATTAATCATTGAAAGGAAGTCATTAAAAAGAACTTTCAAGTATTTAGTTTGCCTACTACAAGGTGTCACTGAAGTCTTTGTTATCAAAATGGAATTTATCTGTGGCACATCTCTCACTCTTTCCTCAAATACATTTCCCAGTAATCAAGAATGCATAAGAACAGGTTTTTCCATCTTTCTTTTCATCCTACCTCACTTTGTCTGCTTCTACACTTGCTCTCTTAAAGCATATAAGCATGCATTCCACTGAATCTTTAAGCAAACATTACAAAAAACTGCCCTTTTAAGCATGCCAGGCAACTCCATTGTCAATCATCATTTAGCAATGAAAATAAAATTAGTCAAAAAGGACTCTACTGATAGAATACAGTTTGTTTGTCACAACAAACCTAATGTTTTATTCAAGCAATATCTCTTTCTGTAATTCTATTCAGGTTATGTTAATATATATCAAATTCCTAAGGCTATATTCACACTGGAGCAATCATCTGGCATTTGGCTGTCTCCATCATCATAAATATACAAAGCTCAAAATTTCAGATTTTTGTTACCTCATATTTGTCCTGTCAGGTGGGAGAGAGGATAGGAAATGTAAAGTCAGGTGACCTCGAGAAACAAAGGAATCTGACACTTTTAAATCCTGCAAAGTTTTGCATACATGCATATTCTGCTAAGTTGAAAAATATACTGTAATCACATTCTTTTAAAAAAAGATAGCTATAATTATTCTTGAAAAAGGGAGTGTTTGCTGCTTGTTTTATTTGGAAGATGTTATTTTATGCTGAAAATTGTGACTATAATTTTACAGTCTATTTTTATTAGCCTAGAGACAACTATTTCATGAATTGCTATTGTTGAGATTTAGGGGTGCTGGGATCCCGAATTAGTGACACATGGGTAATGCCAAAATGAATTCGACCCAAGCCTTCTTTCAGCCAAATCAAAATAAAGTTTACTAAAGATCTGCTACATTGGGCAGACTCTTAAAAATCTGAGCATTTCCATTATTAAAACCAGCAGGCCCGATTGAATCTGAGCACCTTTATGGAGGCAAGATAAGTACTATAAAAGACTATGGAAGGGATGTAGGGATGGTCAACTAGTGTAGGGTGACTGGAGAAGGGGTCCAGGGAGGATCTTGAGGAGGAGTCCAAGGAAGATCTTGATGTGAGTGACCAGTAGGCTAGGGTGGCTAGGGGTAGGAGGCCAGGAACCAAGACAGGATTAAGGTGGGAAGTAGCCAAAGGTGAACCAGAGGTAATAGACAATGGAGGGGTAGGCTAAATTAAGCACAACAGAGATTTGGGCATAGGGACAAGGAACCACTTATAGCCTCAGGTAAATGTCAGAATTCAAGGGGGTTCCCATAGCCTGTACCCCATTACTATGTCCAGTGATCAGTTAGACTGAGCAGCTAGGTGGTACAGGGATAGAGTGCCAGACCTAGAGTCAGTTCAAATCTGGCTTAAGATACTTAGTAGCTGTGTGACTCTAGGCAAGTTACTTCACCCTGTTTGCCTCAGTTTCCTCATCTATAAAATGAACTGGAGGAGGAAATGGCAAACACTCCAGAAAATCCCCAATGGGGTCACAGAGTCAGATATGATTGTAAAACTACCAGCAATGAGGCTGGTAAACTTTAGCTATCAAGAAGACAGTCTGCGACTAAAACCATAGAAGGTATCTCACAAGGTGAAAAGTAGTTTTAAGTCTGAATGAACTTCATATAAATATTCAGTATGCTAATAACAATGGATAATATTTATAGCTGTGTTTAAAATTTGAGAGGCTATGTGGTATAGTAGATAGAGACCTGGCATCAAAATCAGGAAGACCTAAGGTCAAGTTTACCTGTCACATAGAGACTGTATGATTCTCAGTAAGTCACTCAGTATGCTAAGCAATTGTCTAAAACTGTTAATTTTCAGAGAAGGTGATTATCTGCATTGGTAGAGAAATTTTTCTCATCTTGTAGTTCTCTATAACTATGAAATCTCAGGTTCAATCTCTAACCCCTTTAACGTTCATGAAATGCTTTATCTACATTTTTTCATTTGACCATCAGAACAATTTTACAAGGTCTCTAACAAAAAAGTATTTTTTAAAGTCTAGACTTGTGATGTTGTCAATGTAGAGAACATCTGATATGGAAACTCCTTGCACTGATGCACCTATGTAATTCATCTACAACTTTGAGAGCTGCCTAAGGTAATGAGAGACCAAATGCCTTACCCAGAGTCACATAGAATCATCAGGAAGACTCAAACCAGATCTCATCTAATTTCAAGACAAACATTCCTTCCTCTACTGCCTACGGTTGGCAGAAGCTCACAGAAGGAGCTTTTAAAGGGAGAATAGTCAAGAATACATGGTCATCGCCATGCCATGCCATGGAATCAGAGTAAGGTCTCTTTTGGATCATGATCTATAGCAATGGCAGTGTACCATAATGATGAAGTCACAGATCCATTCTTGTATGATTGACTTACTCGTTCATGTTCTAATTATAAGAATTATAGTGTCTCAAAATATCTTGTAAGTGTTCAACAAATGTTTGATAAATGAAAGAATAGAGGAAGAATATTTGATGCCATAGATCCACTTCACGTTGTTATTTCCTCTTAATTGATAAGCTATATTGATGACAATTATCTACTTTAAGACTTTTAATTGCTGGAGTATGTCATCATTGTCTACAAAATGCTCCACTTCAATTTAATTTACCAAATTGTAAGTGAAAATATACAGTGCGAGGTGATGAAGAAATGAAAACCAAAAAGTGGCATATTTTTTCCCTTCCAAAGAAGTATAGAGAGATGTGACACATACACAGGCAAGTATACATCAAAGTAGAACCTTTTAGGCATAAAGCAGAGAAAAGAATTAAGTCTATGAGTTCATTGGTAAAGAAAATTCCTAGTAAGCAAACGTCCCCTACCAGTGCAGGGTAGCACTTTTCTTTGCAACTAACAACCTTAGAGAACTGCCTAGACGCTGAGAAGTGAAGGGACTTGCCCAGAATCACACAGCCTGTATATGTAAGTCAAGTATTCCTGGCTGTGAGATCAGCCTCTATTCACTACATCATGCTGTCCCTAGTGACAAAATGCTTTAGGAAAATTTGACGTGGACATCATTTTCAGCTGGAGAGATCAGGGAAGGCTTTAAGGAAGAAGCACAATGTGACCTGGGTCTTGAAGGAATATTTCAAAAACTTGAGGTGAGGAGAGTTCATGTTCTAGAAATGGGAGGGGTGGAGCAGTCTACCAAAGCACATGGTGGCATCAGAGGGAAGAACAACATTGGAAAATAGCTAGTGACAGTCACATCTGGTGATAATTCAGAGTATGAAATAAGATCGAAAAAAGCAAGAACCAGATAACGGAGAGCCAGGTTAAAGAAGGCTTTTACCCTGTTGGAATTGGGAACCAATGAGGATTTAGAACAGAGAAGTGATATGGTCATTTCTGTAGATTATGTAGACAACTGTGTGAAGGATATATTGGAGAAGAAAAAGAGATAGAGGAAGATTAGTTTGGAAGTATTATGACAATACAAGAGAAACGTCACAAGGATCTAAATCAAAGGAGAAGTGTGAGTAAAGGAGAGGATAATATGGGATACAGCTTAGGTAGAATCGTAAGATCTCTAAGGTTCTTCATCGGAGACCTCCTACCAGAGTGGCTATTAAAAACTACTCAAGTACTGTCAGCCAACCAGTAAATCTCATTGTGTCCTTACCTAATCCATATCCCCTCATCCTTTCTACAAGAATAGCATAAGGCTCTTCAAAAAAACTAGTGCCTATATCCTAAGAGGTCTCCAGTGGAGCCTCCAAGGAATCTGTACTGTTTAACAATTTTAACAATTCCTTGAAAAAAAGACATAGATGCTGTGCTCATCAAATATATAAATGACACAAAGCTAAGAGGCATAGCTAATATCCTGGATGACAGGAATAGGTTCCAAAAGGCTCTTGAAAGGCTTGAGTATTGGACTGAATCTAAAAGATGAAATTCAGTAGGGATAAATGCAAAGTCATATACTTGGAGATATATATATATATATGTATATATGTACATATATATATACATACATATGCATATACATATATTTAAGAAATCAACCTCAAAGGACAAGATAGGGAAATCACAGTTAAGACAGCAGTAGTCCTGAACACTTTAAGTTCAATATGAGTCAGCAGCATGGCAAAGAAATCAAAATACTAAAGAAGTTTTGGGCGGAATTAAGAGAAATAGCTTCCCTCAGCAGATCTCATCTGCAGTATTGTGTTCCTATCTGGGTCCCACATTTCAAAAACGGCATGAACAAGCTAGAGAGAGTCAGAAGAGGACAACCAAGAATATGAAGGCCTGGAGTCCTTGTAATATGAAGACAAACTGGAATAACTGGACATATTTATCATAGGAACAGAAGATTCAGGGGGGACATGATAGCTATCTGCAAGTATTTTGAGGACTGTCTTGTGGAGAAGTTAGGGGTGGAAGGTCATAGAGAAGTTAGATTGAACCTTAAAATCACATCTCCTAGATTAATAATATTCAGAGGAACTGATATGAATAATTCTAGCCCTCTCTCTGAGAACAGGGTGGTGGTTTCTAGCCCTTCCCCTCTTGGCAGGAATTAAAGTATCCCTTTGAGAAAGATAAGGGGAGAGGAGGCTAGAGATGTCTATCCGGCCTCCCTTCAAGTCACACAAAGATCTGATGCTACATGTCGGGGATAGTCCTTGCCACATGGGGAGCTCTCTCATGAAGAAATTTCCTATACTAAAGTAGGTTGGAAGGCTGCCCAAAGCCTTCTATGTGGCTAAAAGACTTGTCCAGCATCACACAGCCAATTTATTTTGAAAGGATTTGAACATAGGTCTACTTGGTTCCAAGGCCAGATCTCTATCACTATGCCATACAGCCTCTGATCTGATCAGATGACTTGGGTTCAAATTCTATTTGTGCTTCTTACCTATGTTGTAGCAGATAAATCATTTAACCTTGCTGGCCCTCAATTTTGTCACCTATATGAGAAACAACTATAATCTTCTCAGTACAACTGAAAGCTCATGAGAGAAGAAGGTATTGAAGCTTGGAAAGAAAGGGCAAGGGAGGTGGCCAGGGATGAGGAGGTTTGGGGTTGTTGTTGTCAATGGTTGAGATGGTGGTGGTGTTTGTATGTGTGTGTACATATGTGTATATGTGTAGCACAGAAGATCCAATTAAGGCTAGAGTCAAGAAGACGTGTTTGCAGGATGCATTTACATCTATAGAAGACACATTTCCCTAAGAGTAAATCCTACCAGATTACTGGTCTTGGAGCAAAAATGTTCAATATGGCTTTATTTAAAACTGAAAAGGAATATGTGGAGAGATTGATGTAAATTTCTCCTTCATGCAATCAGAAGCCTAGAGCCTCAGCTATGTAGTAAATTGTTTTCTGTGCTCTTAGCATAAGAGGCCCTAAGATGTTTGTGACTGCTGAATGATTGTTTTTTAACCAAGTAATCTCAAGAGACTCCATCTACCTGATGAAATCCCTGTACACATAGGCTTCCTGTAAATCTGCTTCTGGAAAACAAAGTCTGACAGCTGCAGATGGTCTCAGAGAGTGGTGTCAGGTCTAATGGCCTATAAACATTATTTTTTTCAATCAAGTGTTTGCAGTTGAATTTTATGCTATCTTTCGATTAGATAACCATATCCTAACTAGCCAATGAAGACTGAAGGGCAAAGCCAGAGTTCAGGGTCAACAAGACTTGGGTTTCAGAAGACATAAAACCTTACTGTTGTGGGAGGGAAGAGTCAATGCCTAGCCAAAGACCTTCTATTCATTTCCTGTTTTCTATTGATGCAAAGGGCTACAGGGTGACTGTTACTGGAACTAAAGTCCTTTGACTTAAAATAAGCACTTAGGTTTTAAGCCAAGTCAGACTTCGAAGATGCCAAGGTCATCACAAGCCATCTTGAGGTTTGTCCTGCCATTAGACTTTGATAATACTAGAAGAGAGACTAAGGCTGACAAATTTGAGCAACTCTGCCTCATTTGAATCTAATTCATGCACAATTCATTCATCATCTACTGTTTTACCCCAACATCATGATGTCACTTGTCTTCTTAGAAAATGAAGGATGGACAACAACAAGTACTTAGGTTTTCAAAATTAAATTTAACTTATTCTATTATTATTATCATTAATGATGATAGTGTTTGTAATTATATATGTTATTTCATTTGATCATTTAAAAAAATTTACCTTCTCTCCCACCTAGTCTCCACCTTATTAAGGAAAAAAGAAACATAAAACCACTGTAACAAATATGCATAGTCAAGCAAGACAAATTCTCACGTTGTCCTTGTCCAAATAAGATGTCTTATTCTGTACCTTGAGTCTATCACATATCTGTCCAGAGTTAGGTAGAATAAATCATTATTGGTTCTCTGGAATCAACACCATTGGCCAAAGTTCCTGAGCCTTTCTAAGTTTCTCTTTACAATACTGGTTCTGTTGTAGATATCTAAACTAAACGCTTTGAATAACTTTGTAAATATCATATCACCACTTTGTTTAGAGTATTGGTATTTCACAAGTCTTCCTCATATGTTTAGCTGGGATACGGTCATTCTCAAAGCAAATAGATGCATTATGCTATCTACACTTAACTGTCTGGAGCCTCTAGCAGGACTTGCTGGAAATTTTCCCAAGATATTAATGATCACAATACCAATGGATCACAAAATCTGAGTTAAAACCTCACAAGTTATAGATGGGCCAATTTGTGCCTCAATAGGAATCTCCTTAATGACATTTCCAAACAAGTTGTCATTCAAAATAAATTTTCTGAAATCCAGTGATAGGGAGACCACTAGCTCCTGAATCTTCCCATTCAATTTTTGGACACCTCCAATTATGACGAACTTTCTCCTTACATTGAGCACAAATTGGTAACCCTTCACTTCCTATTACTCCTAATTTTGCCCTCTCGGGTCCATAATAAGTCTAATGCACCTGCCCTATACCAGACTTGTCGATGCTAAATGGTAGCGAAGCATGATCCCTCTAAATTAGAGTTTTCCAAATTCTGAATACTCTCTGGGAGCAAGGGACACAAAGCAATGGTCAAAATTACTGGGTATTTTCCCAATAAAACTTTTGCATAAATTCATCCATTTTTTTTTCAGTGAAAACAAGGTTCTAATCAAAGTCAATACAAATCAATTAGCAAGCATGGATAAAGCTCCTACTCTGTGTCAGGCATTGTGCTAGGCACCAGGCATTCAGAGAAAAAAAGAAAACATTCTCTGGCCTCTAGAATCACACAGTCTATGGAATGAAAACAGACTCATACTGCTAGTCCACTTCAAATTGTGGAGAGCTTCAAGAGAGGAGCACATTTTCTTAGTGGGCCTTAGAGCCTGTGGCGAAGGACAGAGGACTCTCTCCCTTTCCCTGGAGTCCAACAGAAGAATTGGGTGAGTACTTATGGCAGCAGCACAGCTACATGCCGATGACTCAAATACGTTTCACAGGCTGCCTAGTGTACAGAACAATCTCAGGTGGTCCAGAGAAGAGTGTGTGCTCCATGGGCCTTTCTCTTTTTTATTCTGGGTGAAACCCATACACTCAAAGTGAAAGTTAAGGGTTTGGGAGTGGGAGAGACACCTCAGAAAAAGGTCTTGATGAAGTTCACATTTAGGAGAGAGATGACAACTTGTAACCTTTCCTCCACACTAGTCCTAAGTCCATCTAGACATTTAATTATTGGGGTGCACAGAGGACTTCTCCCACTTTCCCTTTGCATTTTACTGGCAGCATGGGTCAGTAGAAAAAGAACGTTAATTTTGCAGTAAGAAGAGCTGGGTTCAAAGGCTACCTCCACCATTTAGTAGCTGAAGGACCTCAGGTAGGTGACTTCACTTCTTTGGGCCTCAGTTTCCCCAAATAAAACATGAGGAAAGTTCTCTAGAAGTCTCCAAAGGTCTCTTCTCTGTTTCTCTGACAGTGAGAAAATGCAACACAGTAGTCACTTTACATCTTTATTTTCCTAGTGTATAAATAGCTTATTCAATTTTGGTTCAGGCCAATAAAACATAGAGATCCTTGCTTTTTTATAGTAATCTGTTAGATAGCCATAATGCAGAATCATTCAATTTAGAAGTGTCTGCATGTCTACCAAATCATCCTTAGTCAACAGTTTTTAAACCGATTATTCCTATTTCAGTTCCCATATTTAATCTACGTCATCGTTCTCTCTCCCAACTCTAACCCAGGCGATGAGTGGTGAGCTGGAAGGGCCAGGCCAAGTGTGAACAGAGTTTAAAATATCACTTACTTGGAGTAATTATGCAGAAGGCTCAAAATAGGTTTGGAAGCATGTTACTGAAGGAGAATTAAATGAGGAGGGAGAAGTGGTGGCCATAAAAATAAATGTGTTTATCTTTGCACAATAGATGATTATCAGAATTTTAAATTCCAAGTCATAAACTGATGCAGACGATTAAGTTCATATACTGGTGCATCATCATAAAATGACTCCTTTCATGAAATGTTAATGTGCACATTATCAGTTCAAACTGTGCTGTTAAAATGTCACATTTTTGTCACATAAAAGTAGATATTTTCTTGCTTTCCTTAGGGATACTTACGTAGCACCACAGGGCTCATGGACCCTATTAGTACTTTATCACTCCATTATGTGCAGTGCCCACTGGTGCCCCCTTCAGATTTCCATCCATGACCTCTTATTCTTTACTTAACAAGATTTCCTGTGCTCCAAGGTTCTTGCTGGAGCTGGAAAGAAAATACCAGGGCTTCCTTTATCCCATCCTAAACCTTCCCCTATGCACCTTGATCATAGCTCTCAACCTCGCAGGTAATTAGAGATTTATTACAAAGCATCGCAAGAGAACTGACGATAAAGAAAGGAGCTGAAATGCCCAGTTTACAAAACGTCTTAATATATTTACATGCGTTCTAAAATAACTTCTTAATAATTTACATGCGTTTCTCAATAAATTCTCTTTGTTGTGGAATCCTGCCTCTGATACTTGCTGGCTGTGTGACCAGGGGGACATGATTAAACTATTGGAATTTTAGTTTCCTGTAAAATGGGGAGTAAGGCTACTCACTTTACAGGTTGTGGTGAGGATCACAGCATTACAAAATTTCAGAGCTAAGAGTTACCTTAGAGGCTATATAGTCTACTACAATATAACTGCAAATGGTCATCCAAGCCCAGCTGAAATGAGGGAGAACCTCTGTTGTTGTTGCTGAGGCATTTTTGTCATGTCCAGTACTTCCTGACCCATTTGGGGGTTTTTGTGGCAAAGGTACTGGAGCAGTTTGCCATTTCCTTCTCCAGCTCATTTTACAGGTGAGAAAATTGAGGCAAATGGGGTGCAGTGACTTGCCCAGAGCCACACAGCTAGTAAGTGCCTGAGGTGAACCTACATCTTCCTGATTCTAGGCCCAGTATACTACTACTTAGTTACTGGGAAAGAACTTTACAGGCCTTCTAGTCTTACTCTCCCATTTTATAGATAAGGAAAATGAGGCCTAGAGTGATGAGTTCAAAGTCACAGAACTCACATTTGAACCTAAGCCCAATGAATCCAGAGCCAGTATTTCTACTACCACAAAGCTGCTTCCTGTGCAGTGAAGGTGGGATAGGTGGCAAAGCTGTCTTCCAGAATCTGCTTCCCTAGCCCTCAAAATGGCGTACAGGAATCTGAAGCCTAGGCAGCGATGTTTGTTTTGAGATAAGTTACCTTAAATCCAAGTAGGGAGACAGCGTGGGAAAGCCTATTCTAAAGCTGACCTCCTCTTGAGGAAGAGTACTTTTCTCTCTGAGCCTCCTATCTACCTCTACAAACAGGGCATTGAAACTTTGCTGCCTCCTGCCTGACCCCTCTTCCTTGCTCTCCATTCATGATCCACTCCCTTGAAGAAGTTATTAGTCTTTTCACCTTGCCTCCCGCTGTGTTATGGCTGGTACCATCATGACGTAGGTCACACAGGCCCTTGACCCTCTTCTAGGTCTTTCACCTACACCAGAAGAATGGCCGTCCACTTAGCAAGGCCAAGCCAATAAGTACTAATATGACGTCTTAATGCTGCAAGGCTGCTTCCCCACCTTGACCTAACTTCTCAGGAAGGCCAGCCCTTGTCCCCTACTATTGGCTAAACTAAACTGAGAGACATTCATCAGGATCAATAAGTAATGAATATCTTTCCTTCATTCTCACTTAGGAATCCAATCATTTTCCCTTCACAGGCTCATGAGTCACTATTATTGCTTCTGAATGTCTCTTGATGGGAATATATTCATAATTATGAATAATAATTCAGTAGTCAAGTCAGCATCTCAGTCCCTTGAGCCCCATTATTTTTCCTCCATATGTCAGTTACTTGAACTGTGGGGGGTGGAAAAGTAGGAGGGAATACAAATGGAACAGCTGTGGTCCTTGCCCTCAATATGTTTACCATTTAATGAGGAAGACAGCACAAACACACAAACAGATAGGGAAAAAATTGAAAAGTTGCCTCCTCAAAGAATATAAAAAGAAATGCAGACATGGAGACATTAATTCAGGCCCAACTAAATCAGGATTGGAGATGTCAGACCCAGTATGCGTTTTCATAGTTTCTTGATGTGAGGCAGTCCCAGTGAGAAAATTCCTTCTCCTCCTATGTAGACTGAAACATGCTCTCCAAGCTTCTGGCAACGTGGATGAGCTACTTCAAGGCTGGACAGAGTATTCCAAACACCAAGGAAACCATTCTTTTTGTCCCATAGTCAACAGGACAATGATTTCATGGGCATAGAGACATCTCAGATATGGAAATTCTCTCTACGTACATGAGCCAGCTCTTTCTCTGCCACATAGTGTCCCAGAAGGGAGCCCAGAGCACTGAGAAGCTAAATTACTTGCCCAGGATCCCACAGATGGTATGTATCAAAAGGGGAACTTGAACCCAGGTATTCCTGGCTGCAAGGGCAGCTCTCTCTAGACTATACTACATCGTATCATTAAGTGAAATACAGAAAAATATTTTTCAATACAAAATAGGATATCATTGGTCAGAACAATTTCGGTGAATGCCAAATTTACATATATACATTCTCCCACAAATAAAAAACTATATACATTCAAAACATACTCAACTTATCAATTTTTTAAGCTTATGAAATGGGAAAAGTTCCATTGCACAATTTGAAAAATAAAACCATAAAATTGAACACTATTTTCTCATCTATAAAATGGGCATAATACATATAGTAGCTACCTAAGGGCTTTTGTGAGACACAAATGAGATAATATGAATAAAGTGATTTGTAAGCTTTGAAAGACTATGAGTATCAATTAGTATTCTTGAACTATTGAAGATATATTATGTGAGGAATGATTATTGCAAAATGTAACTTTTTTCCTTATCTCATTTTATTCGTGAGTCCTCATTTATATATAATTGCTTCAAAATATCAGTGACCTCATTGCGTGGGTATTGTGCTCTCTCCCCAGTATTCTTTTCTCTCTTTTCTTTTTCCTCTTGTGAAAATCTTACTGCTGGATTTCTATCAATCATCTAATCCTTTACAAGCCTTCCTTTGGATTTTAAGAATATTTCCTGGGTATCTGTCCACCACTCTGTCTGTTTATCTGTTACCTTTTATTTACACTACCTAAATTTTCCAACTATACATGTCCTTGGTGATATCTTTTATGCCATCTCTGGTAAGCAATCACTAGTTTATGTGGCACAATCCACTTACATTTATCAAGTGTTCTTTCAATACCTCTTAGATCACCTGCAATTTTGCTTCTTTGGAGGTTGACATGTTCTAAAATTTACAGACCTATAATATCACCCAGAGAATATTGTTGTTTAAGAGATTGGTTTTTAGGACAGAGAACAGCTCAGAGTCATTGGAAGAAGCACTGTGCAATTCCATTGTTGTAAGGAAGTCCATTTTTCATTCACTTACAGAGTCTTTCTAACTACATACCATGACCTGGGGAAAGTGCTTTCTTTATTCACCTTTTTCCCAGAATGGCTTAATTTCTTTTGAGTGGCCATGGATCTGATTAAGGAGGTTCTATAGTGTTCCAGGGTTTTTGCAATGAACAAAATGTCAACTATAAAAAGTTGCTTCTTGGAGGATCTTATTATCTATAAGGAAAACTGCTAAGGGAAAGAGTCAAGATGGTTTTTTAAAAAGCAAGAAAGTTGCCTGAGCTCTCCCAGTTTCCTTCAGAAATAATATTAAATCAAGCCTCTGACTGGATTCTGGAATAACAAAACCTACAAAAAGATGAAATGAAAATATTTTCCAGCTTAAGATAACTTGAAGGAACTTCAGGTCTCCCTTGGGCAGAAGGGGAGCATAACTGAACACAGACAGCATCTGGGCAAGTCAGCAGAAAGCTCGTAGCCACAGCACAGATTGGCAACCAAAGCCCTGTGGTTCTGGCTCAGGAAGCCAGTGGCATAGAAGGACAGGTGTAAGGCCTCCAGCTTCAATGCAGAAGGCAAACTATCAGTCCCAGAACCAAGGGCACAAGAGGTGTGATTAGGCTAGGCCACCCCAGTACAGTGGGCAAGCCACCAGCTCCTCAGGCCCTGAAGCAGAAACTCAGTAACCACATCCCTGATCCCAGCATAAGATGCTCAGGACAGTGCACTCTGTTCAACAAGAGCAGAGCTCAACTTTCAAAGCCATGAAACAGGCTAAAATGATAAAGAAACAGAAAAAAGCCCTGACTATAGCAAGTTACTATGGTGACATGGAAGATCAAAATATAAACTCAGAAGGGGACAATAATGTCAAAATGCCTACATGCAAAACCTCAAAGGGGAATATGAGTTGAACCCAAACTCAAAAACCTTCTGGGAAGAGCTCAGAAAATTTTTAAAAATCATATGTAAGAGAAGTAGAGGAAAATTGGGAAAAGAAATGAAAGTTGCACAAGAAAGAGTCAACAGCTTGGAAAAAGAAGGACAAAAATCACTGAAGAAAACAATTCCTTAAAAAAATACAGTTAGCCAAATGAAAAAAATCCACTAAAGAAAAAACTCTTTAAAAAGTAGAAGTGGCCAAATAGAAAAGGAGGTGCAAATGCTAACTAAAGAAAATAATTCCTTAGAAATTAGAATTGGGCAAGTGAAAGCTTATGACTCCATGAGACATCAAGAATCAATCAAAAAAATCAAAAGAATTAAAAAGTGGAAGAAAATGTAAAATATCTCCCTGGAAAAGTAACCAACCTGGAAAGTAGATTAAGGAGATATAATTTAAGAATTATTGGATAGCATGAAAGCCATGATCAAAAAAAGAGCCTGGACAGCAGTATCCTTCAATAAATTTACAAGGAAAATTGTCCTGCAGCCCTAGAAATACAGGGCAAAACAATAATTGAAAGAATCCACTGATCACCTCCAGAGAGAGATCCCAAAAGGAAAACTCCAAGGAATACTGTATCCAAATTCCAGAATTATCAGGTCGAGGAGGAAATACTATAAGCAGCCAGAAAGAAACAATTCAAATTTCAAGGAGCCACAGCTAGGATTACACAGGACTTAACAGCTTCTACATTAAAGAGCCAGAGACCTTGAAATATGATATTCTGGAGGGCAAAGGAAATTGCATTACAACCAAGAATCAACTACCCAGAAAAACTGAGTATAATCTTTCAGGGGAAAAGATGGAAATTCAATGAAATAGGGGACTTTCACACTTTCCTGATGAAAAGACCAGAGCTGAACAGAAAATACAATCTTCCAATACAAGACTCAAGGAAAGCATAAAAAGGTTAACAGGAAATTAAAAAAAAGTTATTTAACAAGGTTAAACTATTTACATCCCTACATAGGAAAATGATACTTGTAACTCTTAAGAACTGTATCTTTATTAGAGCAATTAGGAGGGGTATACATAGACAGAGGGTGCAGGTGCAGGTTGACTTTGATTTGATGATATAAAGAAATAAAGGGGTGAAAAAAGGTTATATGGGAGAAGAGGAAAGGGAGAGACAGAATAGGGTAAATTACATTACATGAAGAGGCACAAAATACCTATAACAGTAGGGAGAAAGAAGGGAGCGAGGGGAGCATTGTTTGAATCTCACTCTCAGCAGGTTTGGTTCAAAGAAGGAATAATATACACACTCAACTGAGCATAGAAATTTATCTTACCCTATAAGGAAGCAGAAGAAGGGGAAAGAAAATGGGGGAAGGAATAGAAGGGCAAAAAGAATAGTGGACAAAAGGAGAAGGAAAAACAGTAGAGAAAAGGGAGAAGGGCTGAAAGAAGGGAGGGCAGATTGAGAGAAATAGCAGTCAGAAGCAAAACACTAGTGAGGAGGAACAAGGTGAAAGAAGAAAGAAAAGTAAAAGTAAGGGAAAAAATAGCGTGGAGGAAAATATATGCTTAGTAATCATAACTATGAATGTGAATGGGATGAATTCTCCCATAAAAAGGAAGTGAATAGCAGAGTGGAATAAAAACCAGAAACCTACAATATATTGTTAACAATAAACACATCCGAAGGAGAGAAATACACCAGAGTAATGGTAAAAGCCTGGAGTGGAATATATTATGCTGAATATATTCAGCTGAAGTATAAAAAAAGCAGGGATAGCAATCCTGATCTCAGACGAAGTAAAAGCAAAAATACACCTAATTAAAGGAGATAATGAAGGAAACTACATCTAAGTAAAATGTACCATAGACAATGAAGTTATATCAATACCAAACAGATATGCACCAAGTGGTATAGCATCTAAACTCATAGAGCAGTTAAGAGACTTTACAGGAAGAAATAGAAAAACTACTAGTGGGGAACTTCAACTTCTCTGTCTCAGAACTAGATAAATCTAACCACAGAATAAACAAGAAAGAAGGAGGTAAATAGAATTGTAGAAAAGTTAGATATGATAGACTTCTGGAGAGAACTGAATGGAGATAGAAAGTAATATACCTTTTTCTCAGCATTATATAGCACCTAAATAAAAATCGATCATGTATTAGGGCATTAAAAACCTCAAAATAAATGCAGGAAAGACAGAAATATTAAATGCATCCTTTTCAGATTATGATGCAATAAAAATTATGTGTAATAAAGGGCCATGGAAAGATAGATTAACATTAATTGGAAACCAAATAATCTAATCCTAAAGAACAAGTGGATCAAGCTACAAATCATAGAAAAAAGCAATAATTTCATCAAAGAGAATGGCAATAAAGAGACAACATACCAAAATCTATGGAATGCATCTAAAGGAGTTCTGAGGGTAAATTGTATATCTCTAAATGCTTCCTTGAATAAAATAGAGAAAGAGGAGACCAATGAATTGATCATATAATTTAAAAATCTAGAAAAAGAACAAATTAAAAATACCAAATTAGAAATTCTGAAAAACAAAGGAGAGATTAATAAAATTGAAAGTAACAAAGCTATTGAACTAATAGGTAAAACTAAGGGCTGGTTTTATGAAGAAACCAATAAAATAGATAAATCTTTCATTAAAGTGATTTTTGAAAAAAGAAAGAAGAAAACCATATTACCAGTATCAAAAATGAAAAGGGTGAATTCACCACCAGTGAAGGGGAAATTAATGCAATAATTAGGAAATATTTTGCTCAACTATATGCCAATAAATCTGACAATCTAAGTGAAGTGCATGAATATTTATAAAATTATAAATTGTCCAGATTAACAAAAGAGGAAATAAAATATTTAAATAACCCCATTTTAGAAAAAGAAATTGAACAAGATATCAATGAACTCCCTAAGAAAAAATCTCCAGGGCCAGATGGATTTAAAAGTGAATTATATCAAACATTTAAAGAACAATTAATTCCAATACTATATAGATTATTTGGGGAAAGTGGCAAAGGAGTCCTACCAAATTATTTTTATGACACAAATATATTGCTGATATCTAAATCAGAAAAAGCCAAAGCAAAAAGAAAATTATAGACCAATTTTCCTAATGAATACTGATGAAAAAAACAATATTAGCAAAGAGATTACAGTAATCTATCATGAGGATAATATACTCTGACCAGTTGGGATTTATACTAGGAATGCAGAGCTGGTTCAATACTAGGAAAACTATCAGCATAATTGATCTTACCGATAGCAAAACTAACAAATCATATAATTATCTCACTAGATGCTGGAAAGACTTTTGACAAAATCCAGCATTCATTCCTATTAAAAAACACACTGCAGGGGGAGGAGCCAAGATGGCAGAGTAGAAAGACTCACATATGCTAGCTCCGAACCCACAGCCCATAAATTACCTGTAAAAAGAACTCCCAACAAATTCTGGAGCAGTAGAAGCCATGCAGCAACGGAGTGGAGGAGATTTCTGTTCCAGAGAGCCCTGAAAAACTGACACCAAAGGTCCACCATACACCAGACCAGAGCGGATCCCAGCCCTGCATTGGCCATGCAGCACCAAGAGGAGCAGATCCGAGCAGGCTTCAGGGACGGAACCTCTGGCGGCCGCGAAGGTCCCTCAACCCACAAGTGCTACAGGTCAGTGAGAGACCCTATCTGGCCGAACAAGAGGGGAGCAGGGTGTCTCCATAACTCAGGACCCCTCGGGAGGAAGCAGTGGGGAAGCAGCAGACAGGAGCTCCCAAAGCAGACAGGAGCTCAGATCCATTGTTAAAGGTCTCCACATAAACCCCCTGAGGGAACTGAGCCCTGTAAGACAGCCCTGCCCCCACCTGAGTACCTGAATTTAATCTCACATTGAATAGCAGCCCCAACCTCGCTGAAAGCCCTGAGGCTGGGAAGCAGCATTTGAATCTCAGACCCCCAGCACTAGCTGGGCGGATCTGGAGGTGAGGCAGGAGTGGAGAGGAATCTCAGAAGTCAAGTAACTGACTGGGAAAATGCCCAGAAAAGGGGAAAAAAATAAGACCATAGAAGGTTACTTTCTTGGTCAACAGATGTTTCCTCCTTTCCTTTCTGATGAGGAAGAACAATGCTTACCATCAGGGAAAGACATAGAAGTCAAGGCCTCTGTATCCCAAACGTCTGAAATAGATATCCAATGGGCTCAGGCCATGGAAGATCTCAAAAAGGATTTTGAAAATCAAGTTAGACAGGTGGAGGAAAAACTGGGAAGAGAAATGAGAGAGATGCAAGAAAAGCATGAAAAACGGGTCAATACCTTGCTAAAGGAGACCCAAAAAAATGCTGAAGAAAATAACCCCTTGAAAAATAGGCTCACTCAATTGGCAAAAGAGGTTCAAAAAGCCAATGAGGAGAAGAATGCTTTCAAAAGCAGAATTAGCCAAATGGAAAAGGAGGTCCAAAAGCTCACTGAAGAAAATAGTTCTTTAAAAATTAGAATGGAACAGAAGGAGGCTAATGACTTTATGAGAAACCAAGAAATCACAAAACAAAAAGCATACTAGAGAGCATAGGAATAAATGGAGTTTTCCTTAAATTGATAAGTAGCATCTATCTAAAACCATTAGCAGTATTATACATAATGGGGATAAGCTAGACACTTTCAGGTGTGAAACAAGTATGTTCATTATATTCAATGTGGTACTAGAAATACTAGCTTTAAGAATAAATGAAGAAAAAGGAATTGAAGTAATTAGAATATGCAATGAGGAAACAAAACTATCACTCTTTTCAGATGCTATGATAGTATACTTAGAAAATACTAGAAAATAAACTAAAAAACTCCTTGAAATAGTTAACAACTTCAGCAAAGTTGCAGGTTATAAAATAAACCCACCTAAATCATCAGTATTTCTATACATTACAAACAAAACCCAGAAGCAAGAGATAGAAAGAGAAATTCCATTTAAAATAGCTGCAGACACTATAAAATGTATGGAAGTCTACCTGCCAAGAGAACCTCAGGAAACATATGAACACAATTCCAAATCTAAACAACTGGAAAAATATCAATTGCTCATGGGTACACCAAACTAATATAGTACAAATGGCAATTCTACCTAAATGAATTTACTTTATTCAGTGCTATACCAATCAAGCTACCAAAAATTATTTTATATAGCTAGAAATAGATAATAGATAACAAATTTATTTGGAAGAACAAAAGATCAAGACTATCAAGGGAATTAATGGAAAAAAATGCCAAGGAAAGTGGTCTAGTCATACCAGATATAAAACTTTATTATAAAATGGCAATCATCAAAACTATTTGGGACTGGCTAAGAAATAAAGTGGTAGATCAGTGGTATATGTTAGGTACACAAGACACAGTAGTCATTAGCTATAGTAACCAACTGTTTGATAAGCTCAAAGACTCCATCTTCTGGGATAAAAACTATTTGACAAAAATTGCTGGGAAAATTAGAAAACAGTATGGCAAAAACTAGGCATAGACCAATATTTCACACCTTATACCAAGATAAGGTCAAGAACATTTCACACTGTATACCAAGATAAGGTCAAGATGGGTACATAATTTAGACATAAAGGGTGATGTCATAATTAAATTTGGAAAGGAGAACAATTTATGACCAAACAAGAGATAGAGAACATTATGAAATACAAAATGGGTAAGTTTGATTATATTAAATTTAAAAAGTTTTCACACAAAGAAAACCAATGTAGCCAAGAATTGAAGGAAAGCAGAAGACTGGCAAACAATTTTTACTGCCAGTATTTCTGATAACAGCCTCATTTCTAAAATACATAAAGAATTAAGTCAAATTTATAAGAATACAAGTCATTCCCCATTAGGTAAATGGTCAAAGGACATGAACAGGCACTTTTCAGAGGAAGAAATTAAAATTATTTATGGTCATATAAAAAAAGCTCTAAATAACCATTGATTAATGAAATACAGATTAAAACAACTCTGAGGTATCACCTCACATCTATCAGATTGGCTAATCTGAAAGAAAAGGAAAATGACAAATATTGAAGATGTGGGAATACTGGAACACTAAAGCATTGTTGGTGGAGTTATAAACTGATCCAAGCATGCTGGAGAGCAATTGGGAGCTATGTCCAAAGGGCTGTAAAACCGTGGGTAAATTTTGATCCAGCAATATCACTATTAGGGCTGTATCCTAAAAAGAACTTAAAAAAGGGAAAGTAACCTACAAGTACAAAAATATTTATAGCAACTCTTTTTATGGTGGCAAAGAATTGGAAATGAAAGAGATGCCCATCAATTGGGAAATGGCTAAGCAAGTTGTGGTATATGAATGTAACAGAATACTATTGTGCTATAAGAAACAATGAGCAGACAGATTTCAGGAAAACCTGGACTTAATATGAACTGATGCTGAGTGAAGTGAGCAGAACCAGAACATTGTACATAGTAACAGTAATGCTGTGAAATGATCAACTTTGACAGACTTAGCTCTTCTAAGCCATACAATGATTTAAGGCAATTCCAAAAGACTCATAATGGAAAATGCTCATCACATCTTGCGAAAGATTTAGGGAGTCTGAATGCAAATCAAAAAACACCGTTTTCACTTGGTTTTTCTTTCTTGCAGTTTTTTTCTTTTGTTTTGATTCTTCTTTCACAACATAATGTGGAAATATATTTAATATGATTTTACATGTATAACCTATGTCAGATTGCTTACTGTCTCAAGGAGGAAAGTGGGGAGGGAGGGAAGGAGGCAAATTTGGAACTCAAAAGCTTATAAAAGTGAATGTTGAAAACTAAAAAGAAAAAATAAAAGGAAAAGAAACCCTCTTCCATTTTGACTGCATGGGATAGTTACAAATTAGCTTATAAAATTTAGTTTAGTTATGCAATATAATTCATGTATTTAGAACAACTCTACACCCTCTCATTCTTTGCATTTATTCCAAACTAGTTTTTAATCACCACAGTTATATCCCACATGCATTAATGTGCCTCTTTACAAAAAAGCCTCCATGATAAGATCTATCCAAATGTGGGGAACCATGTAAACTCTTCATACCACTGACTTCTGTGAGTTCAATTGTCAACATTTATGCAGATCTTGACCTCTTGTCTTGACCTCTCATCTCTTTGTCCAACAAACCAGCCCCATTCCCTTCCTTTTCCTAATGCCATATTTCTAAAAATAGTACTTGACCTTGAAGTCAGACAACCTAAGTCCATGTTTCAAATCTTCCACTTACTCAGTTATGATCTTGAGCTAACCGTCTAATGGGATAACTTTTTCTGGGCCACTGCTTTCTCATCTTTATAAGGAGGATGATATTTATTTCATTTTGCCACAGAATTCTTATGAGGATCAAATGAGATAATATATATAGTAGCTTAAAAGGAAACATATGCTTATGTAAATGCTTATATGTATATGTACATATGACCTTTATTTTTCAGTTTGCTTTTTTACCACCTATACAAACCATATTCATTTCTGTTTTCCTGACCTTGTTATGCTCCCTTTCCATGTCCTTTCAAAATTCTATTTATTGTTCAATATCCAACTCAAGACATGCTTCCTCCATGAAGTCTTACACTACCTCATAACTAATCATTTAGTTGTTCTCTGAACGTGTTAATTGCTCTGTATCATATTCCTAATTATGTTTTAATCTCTTTGAGGGGAGGGACCATGTCTTATAATTGTTCTTATCTCCCACAATAATATAATGCTAAGCATAAATTAGATGTTCAAAAGTATTTCTTGATTTATTAAGCCATATCTAGTGACTGAACTTTGAAAGTGGGCCATTAATAATGCTAGCAATTACAGCTAAATTCTAAATTAAGTGGTTGCATTATTTTAATTTTCAATGAATATTTCCATTGAACTAGAACCAATTACCTTATTTTACATATAATTATAACTTAGGAGAGTGTAAATTTGAATAATATGACAACTTCTTGTGATTCTTTATTCATACTAGTCAGTTTCTAACTATAATAGCTAACATTTAAAGTTTGCAAAGTACTTTTACAAATATTATCTCATTTTATCTTCACAACAATCCTGGGAAGTAAGTACTATCCCCATTTAACCCCATTTTACAGAGATGGACAAGGGTGAAGTGACTTGCTTAGGGTCACATGGCTAGTTAGTATCTGAAGCTGGATTTGAACTCTGAGATTCCTGATTCAGGTCTAGGAATCCATCCACTACACTGCCTACTGCTACCTCGCTAGTAATGCAAATTATAATACAATTTATAAGTAATATAAATTATACATATATGTATATATATATATATACACACACACATACATGTACTATGTAAGGAAGTAGAAGGGACCCTTAAGAAGATTAAGTTGGGAAGGGTGACTGTCCCTGACCAAATACATATAGAAAATATCTGTACTAGGGGTAATTTGTTTTTAAATAACCAGGGATAGATTTTCAAGCTACCTCAAAGACTCAAGCCAATAAGTATTTATTAAGCACTTCCCATGTGCCAGGCACCTTGCTCAACCCTAGGGATACAAAGAAAGGTAAAATAGTCCCTGCCCTCAAGTTGCTGACAATTCAATGAAGGGAATAACCCTCAAACAGCTATGCACAGGCAATATACACAATAAAATGGAGATAATCTCAAAGGGATGGCACTGTCATTAAAAGAGATTGGGAATTTCTTGTAGACAAAAAGAGATGAGACTCAAAGGAAGTCAGAGAATCAGGAGGCAAAAATGAAGGTGAGAAGAATTTCCGACATAGAGTACAATTCATGAAAATGTCCTCCTATAATTATTTACTCATCTGAGCCTTTCACCAGTCCTATGATCATATAACATGTTCAATTTTAAAAACACTAGAATCATCAAAAACTTTACTGAGAGACCCATAAAATAGCAAAATGCAACATTGAATTAATGTTGAATTTCTTTTCTGTACACTGTCAGTTTAGTGTTTATGTATGATAACAAGCAATATTGCAGGGGGGAATGGGAAGGCAAGATTTAAAATAAAGCCCATTCAGTGAAAGGAGTGAACTATATTGAGCAATAAACAGTGCCCAATGTCCTTACCCTCCCCAGATATGTTTCATATGCAGACTTGCACATGCCTCTTTTCAACCATAAATTAACTACATGCTTCAAGTGAGATCTCTGTCTTCCTCTTTCAACACTCTCGCCATTTGATATGACTTTTAAAGGTCATCTACCAGGGTTTCTTCTTTTTCCAACCACACAAATAACATAAATCATCCTCATCCTTGTCCAGCATAACTAAAAGACATATTTATCTTGAATGTGCGTCCTCAGTCCCTCTTATATGCCCTTAGAAGAGATACATCCGGTTTCCTAGTACTCCTTCAAATCTTCACCTTGCAATCCTGCTATCAACAGTTCCCTCTCCATTATCTGGACTACTGGCATGAACACCAAAGATAACCCTAAAGTTAATTTAGCCATTGGTTTCAATCCCACCCCACCCCCTTTGCTCTTCAGCTACATATGAGTAGAGAGGTTGACAGATTCAAATTTCCTAGTTGTCCACTAATATGTGCTAATGACTAGTGAAATGACCAGGAGAAGGTTAGATTTACAGGAGAAGAGGAGAGACAAGGGCAAGGTTAATCTACAAGATGGCTATACTTTTTTAGTTGGGAGCTCTGGTGTTTGTTTTGTTTTACACTTTTAGCTGTTCTCTGTGTATTGAACTTGGACATTAAACTCATCTCAGCTCTGACTTATTTTGAAACATGGTCAGGCAGTTTAATACTTTTGTACCTCTGATTATCCACCTGTTCAGCTTGTAAGATGAAAAATTATCTTGCATTTTGGAATCTAAATATTTCAGTAAAATTAAAGAATTAATGTAGCTTCAATGAACCTGAAGAAAATATAGGAAAATAATACGTTTGAGGATTTTAATAATAGTTACCGTCATTTGGGAAATAGCTAAACAAACTATAGTACATGAATATAAAGGATATATCCTAAGGATAAAGAAATGTGAAGAATTCAGTGAATCAAGAAAGGAACTTGCATGCAGTGAGTAAAGCACCACAAGGACTATAAAAGGACTATAATAACGTAAACGATAACATTAAAGAGAGTTAAACTATGAACAACGTTGGCCTTGAACATGGTACTCTCCTCAGTAGAAAAATGGGGACTGTCCAAGTGGAATTTTCTGGTATGTATTGTTATATGTGGTTGCTATGTCAGTAGACTTTCCTTAAATATTTTTTGTTTTTACTTTTTTTCAAGGAAGGATTCAGTAGGGTGTGGTGGATTTGAAGAGTGATATGGTTCATATAGGTGGTGTATAGGGCCCAGAGAGCAGGCCTTGAAGGCAGGAAGCCCTGACTTTAAATCCTGCCTCTGATACATACAGGCTACATGACTCTGGGTAAGTCCCTTAATTCAGTGATCTAAGCAATTCTCTGATGCTGTGAGTTGCAGACAAGGTGCTGACCTGCATTGGAAAAGGGCATTTCCCCACCTACGAGTTTCCTATACCACTTATTTCATAAGTCCAGTCTGAACCTCTATCCCTTTAACTGTGATATAAAAACTAAAAACAATAATAAGAGAGATTGACTTCCCAGGGACTGGAACATACTTCTCAGACTTGAAGTTACTGGTACAAGTTACCAGAAATATTTTCTGGCTAGCTGAAGTAGCTATCTGGGTCCTTGGCCCCGATCAAACTAGGTCTGCAATTCTATCCCCACAAATTCCATGACAACTAAGCCAAGGTTGTTCCAGTTTCCCTTCACATTTGTTTGGATAGGTCCTATATGGCTGATACCGTTGATAACAGAAGAGAGGCCCCTGCTGGATGATTTTGAGAATTTTCATCTTGAAACTCAAAGGAATCTTTGGAAGCCTCATCCAGGCCATGATCACCAACAGACAACTTAGTCAGAGGGAGAACTCACTCATGGAATAACCCAATTCTTTCTACATGATGAATCTGTATTTAAGAGGTACATTGTACAAAGAGAAACCTTGAATATTGAGTCTGACTTGAATACTGACTCTTTCATAACTTCCTTACAGTGTGGCCTTGGGCAAGTCTTAATTCTCTGGGTCACAGTTTCTTCAACTATAAAATAAGAAAGGTTGTTCTTTCTTATATAGAATATAAGAAATATATAAGAAAAAATATAGAATATAAGAAATATATAAGAAAAATAAAGAAAACTATAAAAAAAGGTTGCTTCAGACAATAATAATGGCTAGTATTTGTATAGTGCTTTAAGAGTTACAAAGCGTTTTATATTTATCTTTTCAATAGGCATGGTAATAGACATAGTTCTTGTTTTTAGTTTTCATCTAAATTTCATTTTTTATTATTTAGAAATCTATTTTCTCTTCCTCTCACTACTGTTTTCATTGGGAAAAGAAAAGGGAAAGCAAATTCCTTGTAGGAAATGCTCATAGTCAAGCAAAGCAAATTCCTTCACTGATCATCTTCAAAAAATTATGACTCCATCCCTCTGTCAAGAAGTGTATAGAACACTTCATTTTCAGTCCTTTGTAATCATGGATGGTCATTTTATCTTCAAAATAGCACATTATTTAATATTGATAGTATAGTTTTAATTATTTTAATTCTGGTCCCTTCATTCTCAATAGGTTTATAAAACTCTTCAATGTCTCTTAGAAATAATTTATTTCCTTATTTCTTATGACATAGTATTCTATTACATTCATATAACAAAATTTGTTTAACTATCTCTTAATTTCCAGTTTTGAGCACCACAGAAAGAGCTGCTATAAATATGTATGTATATGTATCTTCCTTAGGCAAAGTTATTAGCTTAAGTCAGAACCTAGTTGTTAACCAGTTATTCTCTCTGACTTCCCCACTTTTCCAACTTACCACCAAAATAAAAACTTACCAAAAAGTTCTGATTTTCTAACAGGTGCATTATTCTTACAAGAATAGCAAAGACCCTCTTGGCAAAGTTGCAGTCTGGATGTGATCACACACAGTCTTTCCATTGGTACAAATTACATTGCTCACAACTACTTGAGGACCCTCTGCGCACTGAGTTAGAAAAGCTATAGGTTAGTCAACAAGAACTAGAGTTTTGAGGAGTCACTGTTTACCACCAGGTGGTGAGTCTGGAACACCACAAGATGGAAGGCATCCTGCTGTTGGCAGCTCCTACAGCCAAGAAAACCCCACAGCAGCTCCTATGAATTTCTGGGTATCACCGCTGCTCCACTGCTCACCCCTTTGACAAACTTTTAAAGCCCCCAAGAACTCCAGGGGAAAACAGGAGAGAGAATAGAGCGTAGAAGCATTTTGCCACCCCTAGTCTTCTGGCATGCCCTGGTTTCCAGAAACTCTTCATGATCAGTAAACAAGCACTTACTAAGCATTATGTTGCAGGCACTGTGCTGAGCGCTGGGGATACAAAGAAAGCCAAAAACACTTAGGAACAAATACAGTGAGGGAGACAGCATGCCAACAGCTATGAACTTACAAGATCTATAAAGTGTAGGTAAATGGGAGATAATATCAGAGGAAAGGCACTAGCAATCAGAAGGTCCAAGAAAGGCTTCTTAAAGATTTTAGCTGAGTCTTGAAGGAATCCAGGGAAGCCAGGAGGCTTCATGAGTAGAGAGAACATTCCAGACAGAAGAGACAAGGAGTAAGAGTCAGGAGATGGAGGGTATTGTATGAGGAAGGGCAACAAGGCCAGGGTCATTGGATCAAAGACTATATGGATGGGAGGGAAGTGTAGGAAGACTGTAAAAGGTAGGAAGAGTCAGGCTATCAAGGGCTTTAAAAGGCAAACAGAGGATTTTATATTTTATGTGGAGGTAATAGAAAGTCATTGGAGTTTATTGAATGGGGAGTGGGAGAGACGATTACATGACATAGTTAGACCTGCACTTTAGGAAGATGATGAATGGGTAGATGAATCGATGAATGAATAATGATAAAGTGTTTAACTGTTTACTATATGTCAAACATTGTGCTAAGTGTTAGGGATACAAATACAAGAGCTAAGACAGTTCCTGCCTCCAAAGAATATATATATTCTAATGGGAAGAGCTACAAGGAACTTGTTGACAAGGTGGGATATTTTGATTTAAAAAGTTACAGGAATGTTGGGGTGCAGTGGATAGAGCACCAGCCCTGAAGTCAGGAAGTCCTGAGCCAAATCAGTCGCAGACACTAGCTGTGTGACTCTGGGCAAGTAGCTTACCCCAATTGCCTCAAAAAAAAGTGACAGAAATAGTGAGAAGAGTAATAGGAGAATAGATTGACATACCTTTTAAGGAGTGAAAACAGAGTTGATTTACAAAAAGGCAGGAGGGGAATAAGCAGCTGTTGTAGTTCAGTCATTTCAGTTGTATCTGACTCTTTGTAACCCTATTGGAGGTTTTCTTAGCAAAGGTACTGAAAGTCACCACCCTCACTTTCTTCTCCTGAGCCATCTGGGTCCAATGACCAGATATTCATCAGGATGGCTCACTTTCACAGCCCTCCCTCACTCAAAACGAAGTCAAGTACAAGTCATGTCATCATTTCTCTGATGTCATCAAAAAGGAAGGATGAACACAGACTGAAGTACTTTGCCATTTTCTTCTCCAGCTCACTTTACAGTTGAAGAAACTGAGGCAAACAAAGCTAAGTGATTTGCCAAGGATCATACAGTTAGTGTCTGAGGTTGAATTTGAATTCAGGTCTTTCTGACTTGAGGGCTGGCACTTATATGAACTGTACCTAATGCCCTAATATGCATTTATATAGTACCAACTATATATGTGCCAACCACTATGCCATGCAATTTTTTTGAAAAAATATATTATCTCATTTGGTCATTACAACAGTCCTTTAAGATAGGTGCTCTCATTATCTCCATTTTATAGTTAAGGAAACTGAGGCAAACAGAGGTTGAGTGAATTGTTTATGGTCACACAGCTAGTAAAATTTCTGAGGCTTGATTTGAACTCAGGTCTTCCTGCCTTCAGGCCCAGTGTACTATCCACTGCATCACCACCAATCTCTAAACTAGAAAGGATGGTGGTAAGTATAGCTTGGATATGCACTGGAATGGTAGATAGTGGATAGGAAAGAGTTGGCTAGGGAGTGAAATGAACTGTGCCTGGACCCATGCCTAGATGTAGTGGGCTACTAAGGCAACATCTATGAGATAAAAGCTTTTATCAAGTGCCTACTATGTTCTAAGCACTGGGGACACAAATACAAAAACAAAATAAAAAATTATCCCTGCCCTCAAATGTTTTGCATCCTATTGGAACTGCCTTTCTTATGAACTTGGCTGGTTCCCAAGTTCAGGACACTGTCATGTTGGTTGTGGACATTTTGACTAACATAACTCTGTGCCAGATCCTCCACTGCTAAAAACTGTTCTAGAACTTATTCCAGTTTCATATCCTTCCATCTTAAAGAGATAATTATGGAACATAATTTATTCCCTATTTATGGTTAGTTTTCTTCTCTGCCCTGCATGTTGAGGTGCATCTTTTCACTGTTTCCCACAACAAAACTGATAGTGATACTGAAAGAACCAATTGCATGCTACAGCTGTCCTGTTGCTTCAGAAGTAATCTTTAGATAACTGGCCTGCCTTAGTGCTACTTGTGAATTTTGCATAAGAATTCTATTTCTCTACCTAGAGAAATATTTTTTTAAATTATAGCTTCTAATCTAATTTCTTCTGATTCCTCATGGCTCAGCTCAACATCTCAGTGACCAACTTCTACTTATAAAAATTGAAACCTATGTTTGCAGTGGATATTCCAAAGGCCATCAATACTTCATTTAATGAATTCCTAGCTGCCATCAGATCCCTGGTTAACCTCTACAAGTCAGCAACCATCTTTAGGTCTCAAACTGTACCACTTTGTAGCAGCCAACTTTCCTGAGAGCTGGAAGACTGTAACGTTAGGTCTTCCCAAGAGAGCAAGAACTAAATTCAGTGGATTTCTAGTTGGAGCTCCCTGTCAGCAAACAGATCATCCTAATTATTCATTATTGCTCCCTTTTAAGACCAGTGTGGAGGCTGGTCACCAGGATTCACCATCTTCTCTGAAAATAACTTATAACCATGAGAAGTTGACAACAAGGAGGTACTAGAATGCTGGTGGTATTGAAGGCAATTCCAATAAGTCCTGAATTGGCAAGCTTAGAAGCCAGATGAGCATACATGGCAGTCTGCCAATAGCCCCACATCCAATATGGTTCCCTAGCAAAGAGAATGGCATCTCAATTCCATTGTGACACAGGTGCAAAGAAGCATTATAGGGGTCAGTGGGGAGTCAGGGAGGACAGTGGTGGTATTTTCAAGTAGGAAATGGTTGCAGGCAATTCAACCCTGAGCCTACAAAGCTATAAACTATCTTTCAACACAATGGACCAGAGTATACACTGGGATCCTCTTAATTTTATAGCTCTTTACTCCCTTCCAGCAGTACTACTGGTTTTCCTCTGCTGCTCAGCTGAAGCTCTCCTCTGTTCCTGATTGGTGGAATGTGTCTCATTATTGGTGCCATCTTTATCCGCTGTTCAGATATTATTCCTTTGGTTCTTCTCTATTTCAGATGCAGCTCATTACCCTGAAATTCAGTTCTCTTTTATCAGATGGTGTCTATCACTCATCTGTGTTCTAGTGATCTCAGTTATTGCTCCTCTTGCTGCTACCTGGGGGTCATCTCTTTTCCAGGCACTCATCCCCTATCCCAGGGAACCAGATCTCTAACATAACCCAATGTGGGGGTGCATATCAAAAAGCACAACTGCATTATCCTTAAGCTTTCATTTATACATGGTTTCTAGAGCTCCAAACTTCACATGGTAAACCTCTTCAGAGGGTAGGAGTAAGGATGTGGTGGAAGCAGCTCCTTGCACCATGCAAGCAAGTCTTTGCCTCCAATGCTATGGAGACTTATGCCTCATCACTTAAGGACACTGATAGAATACCAATATTGAAAAAAATAGGTCTTTAATTTCGTGGTAAGTCAGTAAAAATGAAGTATTGCAATATCCTCAAACAATTCACCTTGCTCTTCTCCTGTTCAGCTCTGGGCCCAGTTCATTGTCCATGTGTTTTATCTGTCCTACATATAGATACATACTGACAATCTATATAAAATTTCCTTCCAAATGAATGTGGATCCCTGTGGCATATTTATGGGAATATATGAAAAAGGATGAGAAGCCATGAATGGATTAGGATTTGAACTGGAAGAGAGATGCGACTCCTGAATCAACGAACTCAAAAAATCAGTTGAGTATCTATCTCACAAGGTAACTGTGAGGATAAAATGATGTGTATAAAATCCTTTAGAAATCTTAATAGGATATATAAATGTCAGCTGTTTTATTACTATTAATAATTCTATTATTGCTAATGATTAAATACAGCAGAATTTTAGGGTTGACTTGTAAATAGATAAGGGTGGAAATCATAAGTACATACTATTGACAAAATGAAGGGGAGAAATAAGCTATGAGATGCTACTCAAAAGATATCCTTTGATAGTCACTAAGCTTCATGAAAGGAAGACCCATGTGTCTCAGGGACTTCCTATTATCCTGCCATTTTTTCTTTCACTAAACATTTAAGCACCAGATTTAGAGAGTGAAAGTTTCATGTCTGGCCCAGTAGCAATTAGCTTACTATTATTTAACTCTAAACATAATGGTGGACTTCAGACTCAATGTTCTCATCTGTATATCTGCAAAAGCAATTGTTAGAGAAGTGTTGCATAATCTTGATTCCATTGTTTATTAACTATGGGACTTTGGGCAAGTTGTTTAAACTCTCCAGGCCTCAGTTTATATTTCTGTAAAATGAGATTGGTGGATTCAATAATTATGCTATGAAAATTATGAGATGGATACATAATGAAGTTATAGAAAAGCATCAAAAATTAATAAATATAATATTCATCAAAATTATTCTAAGGGTTTGGATAATATCTGGGAGCCAATTATATATGTTATATATTGACCTTTTGAAAAACATTACTTAGGATTAATGTAACAGAAATGTATTAGAGACCAAAGATCAAGAGTGATTTACCATGTGTGGAAAAAAGTAATCATTTTTGTTTGTAACTATTGAGACATAGAGCTGAGAGTTAACAGAAAGGTGAGCAAATACATTACACTGAAATAATTCATGATTTTGAAGACTTTCAATATTGCTGTTTAAAACATTTGCCAACGAGGGTCACTGAATTACAAAAGGCTATAGCAGATCAGATTCTCTTCCAACATACATTTTTTTGACCAATCAAATTGCAAATTATTAGACCAAAAAGAAACATTAGTTTAGAGATGACCTAATCCAACCCTCATTTTTTTTTAATTTTTTTCACCACAGAAAGAAATTGACATCCAAAGAGGCTGGCTCCCACTCATGTCTTCATGCAGCTGAAAATAGAATCTTTGTTGATAATTTTTTCCTTGGTGAAATATTCTGGTGAAGCTGCTTAAAATTTTTAAATCTGAAAAGTCTAATTAATGTTAAATAAGTGCTACTTTAGATAATCTGACAAAATTTTACTTAAGGGAAAAATAGTTTTAAGTATTTTTCTTCTCTGTGTAGTTCCCAAACACATTCCATTTAAAAACACTTTCCATTAAAATGTAATTACTAGCCAGGATTGTCATTTCATTGCAATGTCATGGCATGCTTGCTGGATATTCCTGCCTAAGGCTTATTTTCTGTGCTTTATCAGGTCCATCTAAAATTTCTCAGTTATTATGCTAGGGATTCAGGGAGCAGACAACATAATCCCATGAAGCCCTAACATTTCCCTTTAGAAGTTACCTATTATTTAAAATATTTTTAAGATGTAAAAGACATTTGCAAAAGGATTGGGAGGTGAAAAGGTAAAAACACAGGAAAGCACACTCCCTAATTTGTCAGAAATACAAATTATAGTAACTATCACATCTGAGAATATAGGCATTAAAGATTAACGACTTAATAGCAGGATGTCAGACAAGATAAATCAAATAAAACTTCTTGTTATTTTTAGCTTTCCTATCATTTATGTTTTCTTTCCTTTATTTTGGAACACCCTCTATGAAGATGGGGACATGGAAATTTTATTCCTTTTGCTACATGGAGGACAGAAGTCAAAGAATAAAACAAATATATTATTACTGTTTCATTTGATTTTGTGTGTTCCTTGTAAGATGTTTTGCCCCTGAAGATGTCTGAGTTGACTTCAGATGCAGAAACTGTTTCTTTATTTATGTTTTCATCCTTGTCACCTAGCATAGTGTCTGGTGACTAGTAAGTATTCAGGACATCAATTTAAGTTGGTGATTGATTGATTGAAGTAAAAATATGAGAAAAAAGAGTAAATTTGACTTATCTACATACTGGTGGTAGTTAAAAATCAGATTTTTTTAGAGAAAAAAAGAGAAAGTACTTAGAAATAAACATCACACAAAAGTTATCAAAAATTGTCCAACTTCATGCTTTTAGATCCACACTGAACACAGGTATACATGAGAATTCCAACTTAAATTAACCCATTTTATCATTACCAGAAAAATATTTATATATGTACACATTTTTTTCTATTTTGATCCTTTTAATGAATTTAATCTTTCCTGAGATGTCCTTGCTTCCATCTTTTAGTTAACCTGTATCTGCAAACTAATCTTGGAATTCTGCCATTGTCCATCTTGCTATATATATATATATATATATATATATCTTCCATTTCAGCAAGTAACTTTCTATTTTAAATAAGATTTTGTGATTTTACTTTCTTGTTTTTTATTTATTTTTATTAACAATCCAAAAATAATAGCATAGTTTTCTTGTTCTATTCTCTTGTTAAATCCATATTTCATTTTAAGATTAGCATGCTATTTGGACTGATAAAGGATTATGGGACTTAATTTAGCATCTATGGTCATTTGTTTGCCACTGTTTCATAATTCAGATATTATATCTTCAGGTGCCTCAACCATTTGGCTACTGAAGAGAAGTAGCTCAGGGGTCCCTAGTCCCTAAACCCATTCTTTGTATAGCCTATGTAACTTGAACTGACTAAAACGTATCATTGTAGTATAAAGGAGTTGCAAGGAATTTACTCACTTGAAGTTAAAGTACAGTTTATACTGAAAGAATACAAGCGACAGCAGCATAAAAGCAGTTCGGAAGTGAGACTTCAAAAACTTAAGGGCTTTCCTAGTTCTCTGACAAAGTGAGGTTGACTGGAGTCTACGATACAAAAAACCCCAAAAATACTCCTGAGAGTCATAAGCTACCTACTGGGAAGAAAACTTATCATAAGTGAAGATCAGGAGACATCATCAGAAAGTAGCAACAGTTCTGCAAGATTCCCCCCCCCACCAAAAGTGCATAGAGCTTATTTCCTTCTTCCTTTCTTCCTACAATCTCTAGCTGGAACCTTGTTCACTATGGAATGTGCCTTACGATGGTTCTGTCTTCATTCATTCTCGCTCATAGACGTGCAGAAAACGTAATCCCAAGTCAAATCTCCTTTACCAAAACATTTTCTGACAACTTCTAGACTCTGCTCCTAACCAAGATAGTTTAAAAATCCCATAAAGCAGGGACTCAGTCTTTTCTGTTTCATGGTCCCATTTAGCAATCTGCTGAAATCTATAGATTCCTTCTCAGAATGTTTTCAAATACATAGAATTGTAAAGGAAATTTGTTGCCTGTGAACTTATGGGAATATTCTCAAAATAATGATTTTAAGTGGATAAAGTGAAATATGTAGAATTGCAAATGAAATCACTTAGATTGAAATATACTTATCAAAATACTTAAACCAACTAAACAAACTCAGGGACCTTAGGTTATGAACCTCTGCTAAGAACTTTCACTGACTGAAATATCTAAACAGCTTCAAAATCCTCAAAACTGATAATGTTCATACCTATCATTCCATCCCTACTTATTTTGAATTATCAGTGATTTAATGCACCACTTTCTTGACAACTGATTGAATTTACTAACTTCAACAGCCTTTCTCACAGTAGAGCAGAATTCTATTTAGGTTGCTTAGGTTGCTGAAACCTGAGCTCTTTCAGTTCTTAACCATGTGCAGTACTTAATTTAATTTCTCCTTGTTCATTCCTTCTGTAGAATGAATTTTCTGTCATTTTATCAATTTGTTCCATGATTTATTTTTAGCATTTCCTCATTGTTACTTATAAATACTTCATTCAAATTTTCTTTCATAAAATAAATTTTCACTGGATTATTTTCTCTTTCATTGTTGCAGAGTTTTTTAAGGCTTGAAACCCAAGTTTTCTCTATAGTTCTATTCTGCTATGTTCTATGTGTTTAGCAAATACATCTCAGTAATTTCTTCTTGTTTTGTTTAGTTTCCTAACTCTAGCTAATTCAATCTGATAAATCTTCATTAAGCTATTATGTATATGGAAAATGATATCCAACTTATCTTCAAAGAACTTACAATCTATTGGGCTGGATAAAACAGCAGTCAAAAAGCATTAGCACCTATTCTGTACTTGGCACTTTACTAGATAGTAGGGATGTAAAGAAAAAAAGGAAAGAGCCTCTGCCATTAAAATTTACATTTAATTCAATGTAAACACAAAATAATGATCTTACACTCTATTTTATGTGAACAAATATGATAGTGCAGTTTCATAAAGGCTTAAGATTCATAAATTCATATGAAATGCATACATAGGAAAGATTAAGCTGAAAAATCCACTAATATATTGAGAAAGGAGAGAACAGATCTTGTTGGAAATGACCATGGAAAGATTCATGAGGAGGGTGACAACTGAGCTGAGCCTTAAAGGAAGGGGAAGATTTTTACATGTCAAACTATGGGAAAGTATATTCCAGGAATGGGAGGGACAGCCTGCAAGAATTCATGGAGGGAGGAGAAGACAAGGCAAAATGAGGAAATGGGTATTTTGACTGGAAGGTAGACTGTATATCAATATATCAGTCAACTGACATTTATTAAATGCCTGCTATGTGCCAGGTACTGTACTAATCCCTGGGAATAGGGGGTATAGAAAAGAAAGCAAGACAAAATAGTAGCTGCTTTCAAGGAGCTCAAGTCTAAGGGGGAGGAGGGAGATGACATGGAAACAAACATATACCAACAAGATTTATACAGGATAAATTAGGAGTAATCTCAGAGTGAAGACATTGAGATTAAGAAGGAATAAGAAAGGCTTCTTGCAGAAAATCAGACTTGAGTCAAGACTTGAGGAATTCAGAGAAGCCAAGAGGCAGAGATGAGAGGGAGAGACTTCCAGGCATGAAAGATAGAAAATGAATACTCATGGAACTGGGAGATGGAGTATAAAGTGCAAGGAATAGCAAGGAGACCAGTGTCTCAGAGTAGATGGAGGGGAGTAAAGTATAAGAAAACTAAAAAGACAGAAAAGGACTAGGCTACGAAGGGCTCTAAAAGTCAAACAGCTCATTTTATATTTGACCTTGAAGGTAATAGGGAGCCACTGAAATTTAATGAATAAAGTGGGGGGTGGGGACACACCATAGTCAGATCTGTGCTTCAGGAAAATAAATTTGATAACTGAGTTTGTATTGGAGTGGGGACAAACTTGTGGCAAAAGAAAAATAACCAGAAAACTATTACCTTCTGGTTTGAGGTGATAAGGGTCTATATCAGGGTGGTGGCAGTGTTGGAAGAGATAGCATAAAAGAAATGTTATGAAGGTAGGAATAACAGGACTTGGTAACTGGTTCAATATGGAGGGGTGAGAGTAAGACGTTGAGGAGAACATCTAGGTTGCAACCCTAGGTGACTGGGAAGATGCTAGTACCTTTGAAAGTAATAATGAAGTTAGGAAGAAGTGAAGAGTTGGGGGAAAGATAATGAATTCACTTTTGGACATGCTGAGTTTAAAGAATCTATGAGATATCATCCAGTTTGGGATGTCTAATAAATAACTGGAGATAGTATACTGGATGTCAGGAAAGAAATTAGGGCTGGACACATAGATCTGAGAGTCATCTGCATAGAATTGAAATCACAGGGGTCTGGTGTGAATAGTATAGGAGCAGAAAAGGAGAGGACCTAGATATAAAGAGAGATTTTATAAGATTTTATAAGAAAATTAGAAGAACATGGAACATATTACTTATTAGACTTACAGACAGGTGAAAAATTATTTAAAAAAACAAGAGAGCAAAATTAAGTATAAAATGGATACTTTTGCTTATATTAAACTAAAAAAGTTTTGTACAAATGAAAAATACAGCCAAGATTAGAAGAAAAGCAGAAAACTGTTGGAGGATTTATAGGTAGTTTATCAGATAAAGGTATCATATCTAAAACACATAAAGAACTTTGTCAAATCTATAGGTATACAAGTCATTCCCCAATTGATAAATAGTCAAAGGATATGAATAGGCAGTTTTCCAATGAACAAATCAAAACAATATATAGCTATATAAAAATACTCTAAAGCATCATTGATTAGAGAAATGCAGATGAAAACAACCTTGAGATACAATTTTATACCTACCAGAGTGGCTGAAATAAGAGAAGGAAATGTGACAAATGTTGGAGAGGATATGGAAAAATTGGGACATTCATTTATAGCTGCTGGAATTGTAAAATGATCCAACCATTTTGGAGAGCAAGCAATTTGGAGAGAATTATGCCCAAAGAATTATTAAACTACCTATACCCTTTGACCCACCAATAACATTACTTGGTCTGTTTCCAAAGATGATTAGGGAGAAAGGAAAACAACCTCTATGTTCTAAAATGTTTATATTAGTTCTTCTTATGGTGGCGAAGAAGTGGAAATTTCAGGGATGTCCATCAATTGGGGAATGGCTGAACAAGTTGCAGTATAGGATTGTGAGGGAATATTACTGTGCTATAAGGAATGACAAGTTTGATGGTTTTAGAAAAGCATAGACTTGTACAAAATAATGAAGAGTAAAATTAGCAGAACTAAGAGAACATTGTGTACAGTAACAACAATTTGCTTTAGGAATGACTTTGAGAGATCATAAGAAAGGGAAAAGGACCCACATGTACAAAAATATTTATAGTAGCTCTTTTTGTGGTGACAAAGAACTGGAAATTGAGTGGATGCCCATCAGTTAGGGAATGCCTGAACAAGTTGTGGCATATGAATGTTATGGAATAGTATTTTTGTATAAGAAATGATGAGCAGGCAGATTTCAGAAAAACCTGGGAAAACTTGCATGAACTGATGCTGAGCGGAGTGAGAAGAACCAGGAGAACATTGTACACTGTAACAGCAACATTGTGCAACGACCAATGTTTATAAACTTAGCTCTTTTCAGCAATACAATGATCTAAATCAAGAATTCCAAAAGACTCATAATGGAAAAATGCTATCCACTTCCGGAGAAAGAGTTATGGAGTCTGAATGCAGATTGAAGCATACTATTTTCTTTCCTGCTTTTTCTTTCTCATTTTTTCCCTTTTGTTCTGATTTTTCTTTCACAACATGACTAATGTGGAAAAATGTTTAATAGGAATATGCATGTAGAGCCTATATCAGACTGTATGCCATCTTCATGAGGGGGAAAATTTGGAATGAAAAATCTTATAAAAGTTAATGTTGAAAACTAAAAATAAATTTAAAACTTTTTTTAAAAATAATGACTTTCAGCAAATAAGTTCTTAAGTCTATCATAACTTTTCCAGTTTGTCACTGTGGCATACAGGGGCTCCTCTGTTCTTGAAGGCTAAGGCAGCAGAGCAGATTTGGTGAAATCTGTCATGTTTTAAAGGCTTCAGGTACTGTCTTAAAAGAAGAATGAGAACAGAACTTCAGAGTGGAAAGCAAGTTCAGTGTCTATAAGTTATGTCTATCATAAATTCCCAAATTAGCTATAAAGCATATGTGAAAAAAGATGCTAGAGGAAGAACTGATAAATATAAGTATGCATAGAATAATTTTACATACATATATGTGTATATATGTATGTATGTATGTATATATATATATCTAATGGTAGCCATCTCTAGGGAGGGGTGGGGAGAAGGAAGAAAAAAAGGGGAAAAATTACATGACACATTTGCTGTATGTTTGAAACTAATAGTAAGCTGTGCATAGTAGATTTGCAGTTTCATGTACAATCATCTTTTGATAGAACCATGCTATGGAAACGCCCATCTTATTCCATAAATTTAAAAAAATAAAAAAAGAGAAGAACCCAGGACAAAGTCTTAGAGGAGACCTATGGTAATAGGGTGTGACCTAGAGAAAGATCCAGCAAAAGGAAACCAGAGGAGCAGTCAGACAGGAAAAGGAGAACCAGGAGAGAGCAAAGTCATAAAAGCCTAGAAAAAAATGAGTATCAAGAAGAGGGTGATGAACAGGATCAGAGGCTGCAAAGAGGTCAAAGTGGCAGAGACCAAAGGAAAGGAAGTTATAAAATAAGAAAGGAAATATAGACTGCCAATCAATTAATCAGTCTATAAATATTTATTAAAACAAGTCATAATTTGAGAATGAATATCAAAACAGGATTGGAGAGGGAGTAAGATATGACCCCTGGTCCATGTTTAACATTGATTTGCTATTATTACTGTCATAATTGTCATTACCATTGTTGCTGTTGTGGCTATGTCAACAGCAACAATGGTAATGACAATTATGACAGTAATAATAACAAATCAATACGCCCAAGTCCTTTTTCAGTTTGTCATTGTGGCATAGAGGAGCTCATCTGTTCTTGAAGGCTAAGGCAGCAGAGCAGTTTTGGGGAAATCTGTCATGTTTTAAAGGCTTCAGGTACTGTCTTGGAAGAAGAATGAGAACACAGCTTCAGAGTGGAAAGGAAGTTCAGTGTCCATCTTTCCATATTATACTAAGTAAAATTAACATCTATCATAATACTTGCTGAATGGTCATGAAGATTAGATCTCCTTTCCTATAACTTTCAGCTGGGGAGAAAAAGACTCATCACCAGGAAACTGGTTCTTTGGTAATTAATTCTTTAGACATGGAAATGCAAGAAAAAGTGTTAAGTACTCCTTCATTCTACACAGTATCTTTCCATTTCTTCAATGTAATGACCATGAAAAATTGGTGGAAAAGATGGCACAAAAGGCTAAAAAATACACCTAATCTTTAGGCCATCTATAAACATTAGAAACAACAAGGCAGAGGGCGGAGTCAAGATGGTGGAGTAGAAAGATGCACGTTTGCTAGCTCCAAACCCACAGCCCATGCATTTAATGTAAGAAGAGCTCCCCACAAGTTCTGGATCACTGCAGGGTGTGCAGAAACACAGTGGAAGAGATTTCCGTTCCAGAGAGCCCTGGAGAGCGGTCCCCAGGGTCCATCGTGCCCCGGAAAGTGGACCCCACCCCAGCGCTGCCCTGGCCGTGGCCCCAGAGAAGCTGATCCCAGCAGGCTTCAGGGACGGAAGCTCTGGGGCAGGGAAGGTCCCTCTGCCCACAGAAGCTACAGGTCAGTGAGAGACACGTCTGGGCTGGCCAAGAGGGGAGCGGGGTGTCTCCGTGACTCGGGCCCCCTCGGGAGAAAGCGGCAGCAGCAGAGGCAGGGGCGGGAAGCAGCAGAGGCAGAGGCAGCAGCAGCAGTCCCTGGGACTCCCTGAGAAGGCAGGATCTTCATTACTGAAAGTCTCTGCATAAACCACCTGAAGGAGCTGAGCCTGGGAGACAGCCCTGCCCCAACCCGCTCCATTACTGAAGGTCTCTGCATAAAGCCCCTGCGGGAGCTGAGCCTGGGAGGTGGCCCTGCCCCCACCCCAGCACCAGAACTAAAGATCACATTGAATAGCAGCCACGCCTACCCCGGAAAGCTCATTTGAATCTCAGACCCCAAGCACTAGCTGGGCAGATCTAAGCGGGGGTGGAGAGGAATCTCAGAAGTCAAGTAACTGGCTGGGAAAATGCCTAGAAAAGGGAAGAAAAATAAGACTATAGAGACCTTTTTTGAGCAGATGCAAATGATCCCGACTTTCGGATCTGACAACGATGAGGAAATATTCTTGCCATCAGGGAAAGATGTGGAGGGCGGGGCCCCTGTTTCCCAAACATCCCAGGGGGATGTCGGGTGGGCTCAGGCCTTGGAAGAGCTCAAAAAGGATTTTGAAAAGCAAGTTAGACAGGTGGAGGAAAAACTAGGAAGAGAAATGAGAGAGATGCAAGAAAAGTATGAAAAACGGGTCAATACCTTGGTAAAGGAGACCCAAAAAAATGCTGAAGAAAATAACACCTTGAAAAATAGGCTCACTCAATTGGCAAAAGAGGTTCAAAAAGCCAATGAGGAGAAGAATGCTTTCAAAAGCAGAATTAGCCAAATGGAAAAAGAGGTTCAAAAGCTCACTGAATTTAGTAGTTCTCTCAAAATTAGAATGGAACACATGGAGTCTAATGACTTTTTGAGAAACCAAGAAATCACCAAACAAAACCAAAAGAATGAAAAAATGGAAGAGAATGTGAAATATCTCATGGGAAAAACAACTGACCTGGAAAATAGATCCAGGAGAGACAATTTAAAAATTATGGGACTACCTGAAAGTCATGATCCAAAAAAGAGCCTAGACATCATCTTCCATGAAATTATCAAGGAAAACTGCCCTGACATTCTACAACCAGAGGGCAAAATAAGTATTGAAAGAATCCATCGATCAGCACCTTAAAGAGCTCCTAAAAGAGAAACTCCTAGGTATATTAAGGCCAAATTCCAGAACTCCCAGCTCAAAGAGAAAATCTTGCAAGCAGCTAGAAAGAAACAATTCCAGTACTGTGGAAATACAATCAGGATAACTCAAGATCTAGCAGCTTCTACATTAAGGGATCAAAGGGCGTGGAATAGGATATTCCAGAAGTCAAAGGAACGAGGACTCAAACCAAGAATCAACTACCCAGCTAAACTGAGTATAATACTTCAGGGGAAAATATGGTCTTTCAATGAAACAGAGGACTTTCAAGCATTCTTGATGAAAAGACCAGAGCTGAAAAGAAAATTTGACTTTCAAACACAAGAATGAGAATAAGCATGAAAAAGTAAACAGCAAAGAGAAGTCATAAGGGACTTACCAAAAGTGAACTGTTTATATTCCTACATGGAAAGACAATATTTGTAACTCTTAAAACTTTTCAGTATCTGGGTAGTTGGTGGGATCACACACACGTACATGTGTGCATGCACACACACATACAGATATGCATGCACATACAGAGACAGAGAGCACAGAGTGAATTGAATAGGATGGGACCATATCTTAAAAGAAATTAAGGTAAATGGTGAGAGAGAAAGGTAGGGGGAGGAAAGAGGGTGAAATGGAATGGGATAAATTATATGTCATTTAAGAGGCAAGCAGGAGACCTTTTAGTGGAGGGAAAAAGAGGAGAGCTAAGAAAAAAAAAAACAAGAAGATTACCCTCATCACATTTGACTAAAGGAAGGAATAAAATGCACACTCATTTTGGTATGAAAACCTGTCTTACAGTACAGGAAAGTGAGGGAGAAGGAGATAAGCAAGGGGGGGGATGATGGAAGGGAGGGCAATGGGAGGAGGGAGCAATTTGAAGTCAACACTCAGGGAGGGGCAGGATCAAAAGACAGAATAGAAACAATGAGGGGCAGGATAGGATGGAGGGTAATTCAGTTAGTCTTACACAACAGAACTATTATGGAAGTCATTTGCAAAACTACACAGAGAGGGCCTATATTGAATTGCCTGCCTTCCCAAAGGGAATGGGTGGGGAGGGAGGGATGGGGAAAATTTGGAACTCAATTTTTAGGAACAACTGTTTAGTATTGTTGTTGCTACTAGGAAATAAGACATACAGTTAATGAGGAATAGAAAGTCATCTGGCCCTACAGGAGTAAAGAGAAGATGGGGACAAGAGAAGGGAGGGATGACAGAAGAGAGGGCAGATTGGAGATAGGGAAAATTAGATTGCTCGGTGTATTGGGGTGGGGGAGGGGAGAAAAAGGGGAGAAAAAATTGGAACCCAAAATTTTGTGAAAATGAATGTAAAAAGTTAAATAAATTAAAAAAAGAAAAAAAAGACAACAAAGCACAGTGGATGGAAAGTCGACCTTGGAACCAGAAAGACCTGAAGTTTAGGACTTTCTTCCAACACAAATTGGCTATGTGATCCTGCACAAGTTAGTCAACCTCTCAATGTTCTTGGAAACTCTCTAAGACAATAAATTGCAGAGAATATGTTGATCTGTATTAATAGAGGAAGGTCCCTCCTCTAGAGAGTTCACTATATTGTAAAATCTCAGCTATATTGGTGAAATCCCAGGTCCGATCCCAATCACTTCTGAATATTAACTTAGTTATTAGTACTCCAAGTATACGATCTTTGCCCAGTGACCATAGTGCTTTAGGAACTACATCATATCCGTCTTGACCTTTTTGTAGTAAATAAAACCAGAAGACAAAGGGAAGTTACAGCTCAGCAGAAGGATGCCTCACTGGTTCTACTTGGAAAAATCAATAAGTGATTGGTAGATTTGTTTTTACTGTGCTTCCAAAGGTGACAAGAAACATCATTTAATGGAATTTAGTGACCTCATATTGCAGAGTTTATGATATCTACAAAAAAGAAAGCCATGAAAATAATTGCAGTTTGTGCCACTTTGGATGAAGAGGGTAAGTAGAAAAGTTCTATGAAGAACTTGATAAGATTTACCAAAGAAAATCTCCATATGTTTTGATACGTGGTGGCTTCTTTATGAAGAGAGGCTTAGAGGAAGTGGTGAAAAACATGTTGAAAACAGAGTTCAGAACCAGGAAACAAGAGAAGCAAATACTTGTAGCTTAGATAGAAACCTTATGACTACAGGTCATGAATTCTTTCTTCAAGAATAGATCTCCTAGGTGCTAGACGTGGGAAGTACCTAACAACATCACACGTTAAAAAATAAAATTTGTTCTACTTTAACAGGAAGAAAACTGGTTACTGATGCAGGAGTTACTTTTGAAACATTTATAGGTGTCAGACCACTGATTTGTTAGAGCAAAGATAAAAATCAATACTAAAATAGAAGAAAAAAATTTTAAATGAGAAAATGAGCTTCAATTTGACCTAAAATTAGTTGTTGGCAATGAAGAATAATTTTAGGTAACATTAAGATGATACTTTAAATTTGTGAATCAGTTCAATTAAATAAAAGCTTGTTAATTGCCCACTATGCACAAGTCGCTGTGTTTGGTACTGGAAGATAAAAATGATACTCATAATCACTCTAAAAAAAGTGTTCTGTTAAATTTTTCACATGAAAAAACAAATGAAGAATGCCTCTTGTCAAAACTATGATATATATTTGTATAGACAATTCATAAGCCTGGTTCATAAGTGTATGTTTGCATATATACATATGTATATAGGTAGGTATATACATACACACACATATACACGGGACTAGACACTGCACAAATAGCTAACTGGATTGTCCTTAGGAAACTATGCAATATTATTAATGACCCCAAGCTTTTTCCAGAACAAAAGACCATCTTTTTAACATCAGGATCCTTCCGAAGATTGTGTATGACTACAAGTCATGTCTTCAAGGAATTAAAGTTGAAGGTTACGCAGAAGACAATACAAATGTATATGGTGGGCATGAAAAAGCTGTGACATATTACCAGTGAAGGATTTCATAGAAGTAGCATAAAGAATGTCATCGTGAAGGCAGATGATTTATATAGTGGGGTAAAATTGATGAATAACCCTTTTGCTCTTATGGCATCCACGCAACAACAGAAAATTTAGGGGAAGTTGATAGCACATTTGCTTAGACCTAGAGCTTTTGTGGAAGATTTATAGAAGGATATACAGAACAATAATATAGGACAAGAAGGCATGGATGTATTGTGATCTTTATTATTGAAGGGAGTTATTCACATAATTGAAATCACAGATCACTTGAAATATCTAAATATTGAACTATTCACAATTGTGTATATAATATGTACACACAAAATCAAAGTCAATTGCAAGTCATGCCATCATCTTGATGTCATGGTCCTCTTCTACAAGGAAGGATAAACACAACTTGTGAGTGAGTAGCCGTTTTCTTCCTCCTCCTCCTCTTTGTGTTTCACCCCCAAAGCTGCCTTTTTCCTCTGAGTTTACTGCCTACATTTCTTGCTCAAACCCAGTTCACTCTGCAGCTCATAGACTAGACAACGAGTCCCCACTCACCTAGCACAGGGTGGATTTAAATACTAAATAGTAATTGCTTCTCTTTTACCCAGGAACCCTGAGGGTCTTCTCCTAGTTTGATTTTTTTTCTTACAGGGGCCATCCCTTGAGCAATTACTCATTGAATGGTGTATCTCACTTAAAGTGAGAATGCTATAGGACCTTAGCCTGAAAGGGCCAGGGTCATTGCATCCTGGGCCATCTTCAGCTGTCCTGATGAATATCAGATCACTGGACCCAGATGGCTCAGGAGAAGAAGTGAGATTGGTGACCTTGCACAGTCCTCCCTCGCTGAAATCCAAGTCAACGGCAAGTCATGTCATCATCTTGATGCCATGGTCCTCTTTGAGAATAAAGGACAAACACAACAACAATAATATGTACACATACATTATATATATATACACCATATATGCATATGCCAAATTTGGTCTCATATATGTGACTATAATGTGTGTATATATACAGAAATATATCCTCCCTCTGAAACCTCATGGTGGCAAAGAGGACATTGACCCTGGCTTTGTAAAGGGCCCTATCAAGGAAATGTGGATGTGTGTGATAAATTGTGTGCCTTTTTTTTTAAAGAAACAAACCTTTTCTAAGTTTAGAGACAATCATTATGAAGTTGGCTGTGGGTTGATTAATTTTTTAGCCTCAAGAACTTTTGAAGACCATATACTAGAGCACAGAAAAATTGCACTTTGTATTGGTTAAAGGGAGTACTGATATCAATGAAATCATGGATCTCTGAGGTGACTATGATAAGGAATTCTCTTCTTTCAGTCTCTCCAAATATATGCACATGCATACATGCATATAAATATGCAACACAAAACATTCTCATGAATTAACAAATGAGAGGTTTAATTATATAAAAAATTCAGAAAGATTTTAAATATCAGCAATCTCAACTTAGAACAAGACAAAAATATATTTATGTCATTTTGCATTTCTTTGAGTGTTTATACATATATATGCATATTTACATATGTGGGTAAACATAAACAGAACAGAAATTCAGATTCAAATTTATATGACACATGTCCCATAAAAGGTCTCTATTGATTTGAAACTAAATATATTACTTCCTGATTTTTAAAAATTGATACACAACTTGTAATTACAAAATCTGAATTTGGTTTCAAATTTTATCCCTGACCCTCAACTATCTATATGATCTTTGGTAAGTCTCTGGGCCTCACTTTTCTTATCAATAAAGCAAAAAGGTTGAGCTACCTTCCAGCTCTAGTTTTCCAAGATCTAAGGAATAAATCATAATGTTTGATTTATCAATGTATCTTATGTTAGCTTAAAATTAACAGAAATTCAAAGTTGTGTAGTGAAAAGGGCGTAGCATTAGAGCCTGAGTTTGGATCCTGGCTTTGCTATGTGTTACATCAGCCAATTTAATTTCCTTAATCCTATTTTTAGTATTCAATATTCCTTTTAATTGCTTTTCAGTGTTTTGAATAATTTTAAAATGAGATATCAGGATGCATTTGCCTGTTTATAGTTTTAAATTAGACTTTGCTTTCAATGTTGGCAGGAATCATCCCTTTAGTATTTGTAGCACACTTCCCAGGCACATGTTTAATGCATGGTTTATTTGGTGGGTCTGTGATTGTCCTAGTTTTTTCTACTCATGAAATTTTATCCCAGCGTAATAAGAATACCATACTATAATTAAAACCAGTCACCGGAAATATCTCATTCTAATAAGTAATCATTCCACAAAGCCATTTTAAATCATTTTGTTTTGTTGTGGTCATGTTAAAAAAGAAGTTTCCAAAGAAAGTCAACTGCCAAGTTTCCAAAGACTATAGAGCTAGAAGGGAGCCTCATAAATCAGCTACTCCAACTCTCTCATTGTATGGATGAGGAAACTGAGACCCAGAGACCCAACTGTAGGTAGAAAATTCAGGATTCAAATATAGGTCCTTTGATTCTAAATTCAGTATTCAGAGATTTATTTATCAAAGATCACATAGTAAGTTAAGGAGCAGAGTCAAGATTTAAAGCCAGGCTCAGATTCCATTATTAAAAGTTGTGTGTGAATTTTAAAAACCTGGAAATAATGTAGCATGTTTTTAAATCTACCGTCATAAGTCTTTTAAATGATCAATGCTGAATATAAATTGATATAATAGATATTAACTTTAAATTAGTTAAATATAAAATAGTATGAAACACATCACTGGTAAATTAAATACCACTCACAATGTTGTTCATAATCTTTCCAAAACCTCATAATAATCATGAGATATTTCATACCCTAATGGTATGCAATATTTCATCACTATGATCTTTGGGTATCATAGGCACAAATCACAGTGAGAGGTTTGTGGATTGCTATATACAACTCACCAGTATCTGTTGTTGCAAGTGACTTGCCCCATAGAAGCTCTCCAACCCTCCCCAAAGGATGATTCTGGTACCCAGCTGCTTTTTACCTTATCTCCAGTCATTTTGTAAACTGTTTTCAATTGGGCATCTCCATTCCAAAATGCCACCACTTCTCCATGTTCTCCCATACTTTTCCACAATTTATGTTATCTTCATTCAAAAGTGCAAGTAATTTGGACTTCCTGGTCTGAGTTTCTTTTTTTCATTTTATATTCTATTTTATGTTTGTAGCTACAGAATTTTAAAGGAATACAAGTCAACTATCTTATTTCCTTTGGATTAGATACCTTTGGGATAGGAGAGTTGGAGAGAAAGGTCCAAAGAGAAAGATGCAGGATCATCTGGCAATATCTTTTTCATTAGTTATTATAGGTTCAATTTTTTTTAGAATAATCTATATCAAATCACTTTAGATTTCAAGTAGCTCCATTTAAATCTCACTTTCTAAGTTGGAACTTGTATAAAATATATTGTACATAGTTTATTAATGAATACTACAATACTGTTCCATTGATCTGACTTGCTTAAGCATCTTAGCTTCCATGGCTGACCCACAAATCCCTCTGGGCATCTCTCTGCTTTTCTTCAACTTCAGCATCATCTCCAATTTATTGGGCAGTAATTGGCATTTTAAAAACTTCAGTAGACTTCTAGGTTACATGAATAGTAAGATGGAGAACATTTTCTCTGATCTCCATGAGCCTCTACAAAAGAGGAGTCATGCACCAAAGATAAAGGAACTTTAGCTGTCTTCATGGTCTAGAACATCTAGAACCCAAAGAAAGCAAAAGAAAACCCAAAACCATGAACTGATGCCTTCTGACCCTTAGCATTAACTTAGCACTCCTCCCTCACCTCCCACTCTACCACCAGTGAAGCTTCCCTAGAACACCCAAGGACACGATATCAACTTACAACAAATGGAGCCCTCATACCCTATCTCTCATCCCTTTTCTTTCAGTGCCATGGAGATCCTGGCTCCTGAATGTGGAAATTTGCTTTAGCTGTGACAAATAGTTCCTCAAAAGCAAATGTTAGTTGAGGTTCACACTCTATAATACCATAGTTGCAAAGTTCTGAACTGCTGGCACCAAGTCAAACAACTTTCTAGCTGGAGCCAGGCCAACAACCCCATAACACCAATAGATCTTGAAAGCATGGCAGACAACCTATTGCCCTAGTGCCACAAATCTCTGAACTGTTAGTACCAAACCAAAGAATTAAGGAGAACGGAACACAAGGACGGGACACTGTGTGGGGAGGGAGGCTGTGTTTGCAACATTCTACCAAGCTTGAGGTAAAGAACATAGCACCCAGCTAGGGCCTGTTCTAACTTCCCAAGAAACAGAGACTTAGGCTGGTGAACCATGAATTGTTTAACAAGGGAGAAAGCTGAGGAACTTTGAGATACGATTGAAGCACCAGGAGTCAGAAAGTAAGTGATAGGAAAAATAAGGGAGGAAAAGACTGAAATTAACTAAAATTTCAGAAAGAAGAAAATGCAAAGATTTTGAACTTAAACAGATAAGTCAATAAGAGAAATAGTGGAGGGAAAATCAAAGGATATATGACCTTCAGATTTAACAAACAAGTTCAGGTATCTCTGAAAAAATGCTATAAAACAGAGAAAAATGATGAAATACTTGATGAGACAGAGGACCCTGTGGAATTTGAAAACCTAGAGTCACAACCCGCTGTTCCTGAGTGGTTAAAAAAAGAAATGAGAATTATTTATGTCCTACACAGCAAAAACAATGGGCATAGTAGAAAAACTGGAATTTGCAATGGCAAACTGCACCAAAGAAACAAGAGGTAACAATAGGTAACAGGGAATGCAAATGCGCAGAAGTGAAAGACAATATAGAAGAAAATAAGCAAAATCCAGTAACATTGAAAGAAAATATGTTCACTATGCAAGCAAAACAAGGGCATCTCAAAGACAGGATGCATGGAGACAATCTTAGAATCATAATTCTCCAAGAAGATTATAGGACAAGAAACCTTAAAGGCCATAATGAAGGAAATAATAGAAGAAAACTGACTAGAACTTTTGAACATAGAAAATGAAATTCCAACTGAAAGAATTCACAAATAGCCTCTAGAAAAAAAGCCCAAGGCTGCAAATTCCAAGGCATGTATTTAACAATATAACAATTGATCAGATACAAGAAGTACTATAATTTGTCAGGAGAAAGACCTTCACATAAAAAGGAAAAGACACTTGAATAATGCAAGACTATTCCGCACCCACTAGAAAACATAAGAAGAAATCAAACAGTATGTCCCAGAGAGCGATAGAATTCAGGATGCAGCTGAGGGTAACCCAGCCTTTAATTTCGGCATCTTCTCCAATCTTTTTCATTTAGTTTACAAAAATCCCAACTGGTACAGCATAACTTGTTTGACAAGTCTGGCTGTTTTTAAGTCTTTCAAATACGCCCCAAATCTTTTTCCCATAGTGTCAGAAATTACTCAACATTTTTAAAGGAAAGAAATGGGGAAAGTAAATTTAAATAAAAAGGTGGTATTAGTATTTATCCTTAACATATTTGACTCCCGTTTTTGAGTACTTGTTATTGGTCTGGATCTGTGATTTCCCTGATGTATGGAACTCTTCATAAGGATGCCTATACCAACTATTTTTGAAACGTATCAACCTAGAGTGTTGCCCAGAATACTGTTTCCCAGAACACTACATTGCCCAGGATCACATGACCAGTATGTGTCACAGGCAAGTCTTGGACCCAGGTTGTCTTGACTTTGAAATCAGCCCTGTCTACTACTAATTGCTGCCCCTTGAGTCTTTATTAGTAGGCCTTCAAAATTTTACCAAATTGATACTACTATAGGCTGCCCCCAGGTATTTACAATGTAACGAGATCTTTTTAAAAGGAAAAATATAAAAATATATATTTAGCCGTTATTAAGTCACTTGCTCATAATCACAAAATTAGTTAGTACAAATTCCAAAACTTGAACCTAGGTTTTCTTACTACAGAAACACTGTTCTTTCCATATACTATATTACTTTATCAAAAAGAAAAATTCAGGTGGTAGCAATATTTGAGTCAGGCTTGGGGGGAGGTGGAACAGGGAATGCAGTATCACTTATGTAAGACTGAAATGTCATTAACATGAGCCTCCATTACTCTATCAAATATTCTCAGTCATTCTGATGTCTTAATATTGTAATGTTCTTTTCATAAATTTCAAGTCAATTTTCAATGACATCTTTCACTCCCAAGCATTATGGTTTATTTGTCCTTGAGTAGAATAAGTAGTATGACCTGCAAATCTAATTAGGTTGGCCTCCATTTGTGCTAAATCATTTGCTCTTCTAGTGTCTGATACCTTATAAACCAATTGAAGTATTAGTGGCTTTTACTAATCATTTTCCCTTTAGAATTAAACTGAGAAACCATTCCCTTTTTGTTGCCATATAATATCCAATAGGATAGTATGTGTATATATATATATACATATATATGCATATATAATTTATAAACATATATACATACATATATATGTGCATGTGTGTGTATATATACATATATATGAAACAAAACCGTGTGTGTGTGTGTGTGTGTGTGTGTGTGTGTGTATACACACACACGGTTTTGCTTCATTCCTCTGAAAACACTATCTAAGAATCCTGTAGTCAGTACAACAGTAATCTTAGGTCACTGTGTCAGCGACAGATGTAAAAGTGGCAGTGATCGTTAATATCATCATTCTTATTTGCTTTGGAGAGTCCCACATTATCTATCCCATGTGAATTTAAATCTTCCACCAGAAGCAGCAACTCTCCCTCCTCCTTATGGCTAAAAAGCTAATTGGTTCAAAAATCGTTTACTATACTTTAAAATTTTTCATCAAGCCTTTCAAAGCCATTGACATGTTACTTGCCATTACTAGATGTCAAGAGCAGACTGCTGACTATGGCACTCTAAAATATTGCTGGCGAAATGAAAAATAATGAGTAGGCTGACAACTCCAACAGTAATGGCTCCACAGCATCTCAAATCTAAGTTGATTGAAACTTCCCCAAGATTCCTTTGATGTCTTGACTTGACAAAGATGTATGTGCTCTATACCAAGAGTACTCAGATTTAAGCATTAGTCATAATTAGAAATACACATATATGATACACACATGCAAATAATATATACTGTATAATAGATATTACTAATACCTAAGAATTTATAAGACAAACATTGGTCTATTCTGATTCTTAGTTTCTCTAGCAAAAGAAATATGATATTCCACAAAAATGTAGGCACTATATTGGTGATCTAATACTCCAGCTACACACTATAAAAATGTGAAATCTAAATTTTCACCAAATATAATTGCTGAATTCATAGGCAATAAAGGCACTTACAGAAAATCAAGTAGAAAAACTATTTTTATTGAGAAATTTTGTTGGTCAGTCATTTCAGCCATATCTGACTCTTCATGACCCCATTTGGGGTTTTCTTGGCAAAGATACTTGGGTGGTTTGTCATTTCCATCTCCAGTTCATTTTACAGAAGAGGAATTGAGACAAACAGGGTTAAGTAACTTGCCCAGAGTCACACATTATCAAATACACTGAATCAAATGGTTAGTCGTGACAGGTCAGCACAGTGTTAAAATACATGCTTCATTCAAGTAATTCTATTATCTATCAGTCCTTAAATCTAAAGAAAATATAAACATTAAAAATATTCAGTATTGCCATCAGAATGAATTTCTAATAGTCAAAAATGCCTTCCACTGATATTTCCTGAAATAACAAATATTAATTTTCAGTAGATCTAGTTTTTGAAAGAAATTCTGTAGCATACCAGAAATCTGGATATGAGATAAATCATTTTTTACATATATTGAAAAATGTTTTTTACCATTTTCTCTTCAGAGTTAAACAAAGAGGCTACTCTCTTTTATTACCAGCAGAAGAGGACATGAACTTACTCCTGTCCATGGTTCTGAAGGCTGGCTAATCTATGGAACAGACTACCACTTAACAGTGCTACAGCTGAACCTCTAAAATTTCAATTACTTGTTAAAAATAAACGAAAGCCACTCTAGAATTTAGTTGGGGTCTCTGAAGGCAGCAGAGGGGGCAGCAAAATTAGGTTCATGAATCATGACTGAGGTACAGAATATAAGAAACAACATTGATCTGCTACTCTTTGCTGCTTATCTAACCACCCTTTACCATATTGGAAGGTTTTCAGAGCTGTGGGAGCATTATTGGAGAGAAAGTCCATTCCCCAAAGAATTTTGTTTTCATAGGGTTTAGTGACCTGTTCTTTCAATCTGTCTTTTGAATTCTGTATGTTCTACCCCTATGAATAAGTCAAATACTGCTGAATCAAAGTGGGAAGGTGCATGTTTTCTGTCTATCCCAAGATCAAGGCCCCAAGAAAGGGCCTATGGACTCAGAATTTCTATGTCCTTTTGGGGATTAGAGTGAAACAGAGCATCTCCTGCATGAATTGATCCACTAGATAAAATTTACCCTAGTAATTTGCTCATTCTCTTGCCTGAGGCATAACCTTCTGAGACCCTCTTGATTTATCAGTGTAGGGGGTATAGCTGAGCACTAGCCATCACATAGTGAAATATCCTGCTCCTTTTGGGATGGACCTTTCTAACAGTAGATGTAGATGAGGTCAAAGAAAGCAAAAGAATAAAATTTCATGCATGAAACCAGGGATTGGCTAACTGGTGAGCAGTTACTAAGACAGACTCATTCCACTAGTGCATTTATTCACTAAAAAGCTGCAGAAAGCCTGAAAAAAAGACAGTTAATTATAGCCATAAAGAAAAATACAAGTCTTGTAGATGCATTAGAATAGGGCATACAGACATACAGGACTGTGGAAAAGATCTCATCAAAAGATCAGCAAAACAAAAGGAGTAGCACTAGATTTTCCCTAATTTTTCAGAACTGCAATTTCTTTGAGAACTTAGTAGTAACACTGACACTTTCTCGTTGAAATAGGAAAGTGAATAGTGAAGGTAAAACCACAAAGTTTTCACTTAATACTGACTTTTTTATAATCAGTTGAATGGAAATTATTGGAAGGGTAAGATCATTATTAGCTCCCAATTAGTGTGAAAAATGAATCTCATGAAATACATTATTTGAATTTACACTGTATATTTCTGTTGGGCTAGAACTAATTACCATATTCTACAGAATTATAATTTCATGTAGTATGAATCTAAATTCAGTGAAACACTTTATAACATTCATTATTTGCACTACTTGGGACTCAACTTTTATTGTAGCTCCTAGAAGAAGGTGGGGTTTTGGTTTTTGTTTTAATTAATGCAAGCAAATACAGGTTCCAGAGCCTGAACAGTGTTTCCCTCAACTGTGATCATTTAGATATAAGCACAAAGTTTTAGATTGTGGATAGCATTTAGTTAATGTTGGACATCTTGTTTCACTGCTAATAATAATAAAGGCAAAGAAGAGTATAAGAAATGAAAATTAAGCTCATGAGAGGAGACCTAGAGAAGAGAAAGTAAGGAAAGAGATGTCACACTGTTTACAGTTAGCTCAAAGAAGAGGCAATTATAGAAATGACATAACATTAATAGTAGTAACAAGGTATCCATCCCACTCCCCTCAATACACCTAGATCCTGACTCCATCATCCATTATGTTGGTTATCCCTATTTGCAAATTTTATAAGTTGATAAAAACCATCTATGTAAACATCCAAGTTAATGATAAAAATGTTATTCAACACAGGGTCTAAGACATATCCCACTCTATTAGCAATTTCATTCCAAGTTGATATTGATCCATTAATGACTTCTTATTAAGTTAATCATTCATCCAGTTTCAAATACACCAAATTATTATCAGGAAGCTACATTTCTTCTTTTCTTCAACGATCATATGAGAGACTTTGTCAAACACAGTGCTTAAATTAGGTAAACTTTGTTACATGTTCCTAAGATATCAGTCTAGTAGTAGCTCTTTTAGAAAGGAAATGAGGTTGGTTAGATATAAGCTGTCCTTTTTAAAGTAACTTTTCAAAAAATTAACAAGACTTTTTTATCCCTTTTTCACTGAAAAAAAATAGTTTTATAACAAATATGCATCGTATGAAGCTCTTTGTGGTCAGCAATTCTATTTCTAAATTTTTTTGGATAATACATTTCAAACATTTCCTAAGACTAAAAGTCATATCCACAAGCTTACAGTCTAAAGATTCCACCACTATCTGCTTTTTTGAAAATGTTATATTTGCCTTTCCCTAAGCATATAGCATCTCTCCATTTCTCTGTAATCATTTGGAAAATGAAGACAATAAATAAGACCTACTGCCCATGCTTGTGATGAGGACCACAGTAGATAACATGGAAAGTGCTTCACAAATTGTGCAATGCTAAATAAATGCAAGCTATTATTATTACTGCTATTATGAAAAACTCCAGGAGAGTTGCAGGACTGGCAATACATTTGATAGGAGGATTTAGGAATTCTTCTTAGGGCCTGATGTAGGTTTTACAGCTGTACCTGAAGAACCATTCATTCCCCTCTTAAAAGGTGGCACCCCTTTCTCAGGGGTTCAAATTTTACTACTAATATTATCATTTATAAGGTGATAGGATAAGTAATCCATTCTGGGCAAGAATTCCTCCAGTTCTTGACAGAGTAGAGCCAAAACTGTTACTAGATCTCCCATGACCTGAAACAGGGGTGGGGAAGCTGCAGCCTCCAGGCCATATGGGACCAGAAGGTCCCACACAGGTGCAGCCTTTTAGCTGAGTACAAGTTTTACAGGACAAATCCTTTTACTAAGGGAATTTGTTCTGTGAAGTTTGGATACAGTTAAAGGACCACACTTTGGATACAGTTAAAGGACCACACTTTGGATACAGTTAAAGGACCACACTTTGGATACAGTTAAAGGACCACACTTTGGATACAGTTAAAGGACCACACTTGAGGACCTAGAGGGCCCCATGTGGCCTCACCCCTGGCCTGGAGTGAAGCAAGATTGTCCTATTCCATCTGGCCTGGAAATGGAAATTAGGCCCATGATGGTCAGCATCTTCTGTCCTCCAAATGTATCCACAAGCTTCAACCAACAAGAGATACTTGGGGTCAAGAGGACAGGTACAAATTTAAGTTTCTCCATGTTCTGTGTAGGAACAAGAGAAATACCATATATCTAAGGGACTACGTATAAGCAAGAGACTTGTCTAGGTACAGTGACAATACTGGATCAGCAAAGCAGTATTTGAGGGGTCAGAAACAAGGTTTTCAAGAATCATAGCAACAAACTTAGATAGCTAGTCAGCAAACAAGATCCAAGACAGGGGAAGATTAATTCAAATATGTGCTCAAATCAACAGATCAGCAACTGAGAGAGAAAGATCAAGGCAAGCTTTCAGAACACACAAATTTCTGTCCCTAGATAGGTTTGGGCTTCTGATCTCTTCTGCCTGTCTTCCCATTTGTTACCTTTCTAGGCAGCAAAGTGATGTAATGGTTAGAGCACTGGACTTTGAGCCAAGGTCTAAGTTCAAATCCTGCTTGTGCAAGTGCTACAGACACATTTATTGAAGATCCATAAAAGAATGTTCTTATAAAAAAAGTCTTTGGCACTGTTAAATGATTCAATGTTAGAGATTGATGTGATTTTTATCAGTGAAATGACTATTAAAGAAGAAATATTATCATTGTCTTTACCACTGTAGTCTAAGGACAATGAGATCTTTCCATCTGACTTGCAATTAAAACCTTAATATGTGCCGTCTCTCTCCCAGTAGGGACTGTCTTACCTTTCTATTTGTATCCCCAGCACTTAGCAAAGTGTTTTACAAATTATAAACCCTTAAGGCATTATTTTTTCATCCATTTATTCACTTAATATGTCTCAGCCTTAGTTTCTTCATCTATAAAATTAGAAGAATAACAGCTCCTACTTTCTAGGGTCATTGTGATGACAAAATGACATAAAATGTATAAAGTGTTTTATAAACCTTAAAGACATACATACGTGTGTGTGTATGTATATTTATAAGCTCTTGATTCTATTTTGGCTGCTAACAGGAGGGTCCTGTATCATAGAGGATACTAATTAGCTCTATCTTGGAGCAATCTACTTCCTCTCCCTCAGTTTCCCCATTTATAGAATTAAGAAGTTGAACTAAAAAATATTAAAGATGTCTCCCAGTTCTTACAATCTATGATTACTCCAATGATGGCAAGCCAGTCTTTTATGGAGCTCTAGATCTAGAAACTCTAAACTTATGCAACTTGGCATATGCCTTGGTCCAACTTTCTCCAGGTCAGGCCTGTTACATCAGCCCTTGAGAGTGATAGGACACTACAGGTTTGTGGGGTATCTCCATTATCTTCTGTTAGCTAGAGTCTTTATTGTGTTTTCCAGAAACTAGAACTTCAAATCAATATAATCCAACAATTTGTCACTAGGTGGGTTTTCCAAAGGGATATCTGCTTCACAGATATAGAAAGAACAATATGCAAACATTCTCACCAGCATTTTATAAATACGTCTCTTTCCTCCAATTCCCTGGAGACAAGGTAGGGAATTAAGCTTACAACGTAACTAAGTTCCTCAGTAGCATTGCTACCACCAAAGTCACATCCAAAGGGAGCATCAATGTCAATTTCAACTGGGCAGAAATCCTGAAGATCACTCCAGATGATTACTCTGTGCTGGGCTGGCTGTAACACAAGCTTAGATTGTTGGGTTCCCATATTCTCGTGGCTAACACTCCTAGTTGTTGAAAGTCCCAACATCAAAGACTCCACTTACTATAGAACAGGAAAGAATGAGTAAACTTAGAGTAAAAACTCTAGGACCTAGGTCCATTTATCAGAAACCACATGACCTCAGTAAGGAAAGCCTCTAGGACTTGTCCTCTTATAGCATGTTTTACCAAATGTGATGAGTGATGAAGGTAACTATCTCCCCATGCATGAGTGCCATGAAGAGACGGCCAGAGCTGATGTGGTCCCTTTTGAATAGTCATCATTCCTGACTATGCAGCCAGTAGACAAAGGTACCTCCCAAACATACGGTAGGCCACTGGAACAAGCAACAGAATGTCTGTGCATTTAATTTCTTCAAAAGTTATCCCAAGTCTCCCAGAAAATGTTCCTTATCATCCTCCATAGGGAGATACTATTTTAGCAATCTGATGATGGCAATACATGCGTTAGACCCCAATTATATTTGCAATTTGACTTTAAATAATTAAAATTTCCAGTGTCTATATGACTTGAGAGATAATATGGATAGAGCTGTTTATTGTTGAATCTGTAATGGAACCAAAGATGAATTTGTAGGAAATTAATATTTATATTCAAAAGAAACTTTAAAAAGCATTTTGAAAAAGTTTATCTCTACTGAAATAAAGCTTTGGCTCTTCTGTGAGTTGCCATCTTTAGTGTGTTTTGTGGATGCACAATTTAACAAATTATTATTTCTCTACTACTACTGTAACATTTGAATTTGCTTAACAACAGTCTATTATTTTGTTATTTGACAATGCTGACTTTTTTTTCATTTTGGAAGGAAAGATTCCCTAAGTAGATGCCAATTTTGGCTAGCTTCCAAGAGATGTTTTCCATTAATTTCTGAGAACAGATAAACTGTTAGCCAGTGATCTACACTACAACAATCAGTTGGATAGGTTATAATATTGAGTCACTATTTGCATTTCAACTTTATTTGCCACATGGTTTATGAGTATACCAAGAATGAAGCTGAAATTTTTTGAGGTTAAATGAGATTCAGTCAAAGCTACAAACAGTGCTGACAATTCTTTGTCAGCTTGCAAAAATGTAAAAACTACTTTCAAGCCAGTGAATATGGGTGTGATCTACTGGAAAGACCTTATGATTTCTTTCTTTTCTTTTTTTATTATTATACTCCAAATTCAAAATTATAACTTCTCAAGGGTAATATTTTACCATTGATATATTGATATGCAGTTTCTTATTAAATGCCTGCCTGTGATAATGCAGCAATCTATAGAACATTATCACAAGACTCTGAAATGCCATCTTTCTTGTTTAGGTGCTTTTGTCAAATGCTACATGATTACACTTCAAGTGAATTCAAAGATGATTTCTGTATCTACAACTAAATTGTAGATTAAGTTAATGCCAATAGTCTGTTATATAAATCAATTACATATGTTATCATCATTGAAAATAATGTCTCTTGTAGAACAACAGACCCACTAATGAATTGTTGGTAGAGTCATGAATGGTTCAACCATTCCATAAAGCAATTTGCAATTATATGAAGAAAGTGGTCAAAATATACATATTCTTTGACCCAGAGATTACACTAAGTATATTGCCTCAGAGAGGTCAATGACAAAAAAAAAGATCCCACAAAAAGCAAAATATAATAGGATTTTTTTTAGATTCAATGGACTAGAAATAAAATAAATTCCTATAGACTGGAAAACGGATAAATAAGTTGTGGCACATGCATGTGATGGAATAATATTGAGTTATAGGAAACAATGAACATGAGGAATACAAAGAAGCATGGGAAGATTAATATGAAATGATACAAAGTAAAGTAAGGAGAACCAGGAAAATAATATACACAATGAATACAACAATATAAATGGAAAGTACAATAACAATGAAACTATTGGAAGTAAAGCTGGAAAGTATAATGACCAAACTTGTTTCCAAAGAAGACATATGAAAAAGCATATTTTCCTGCTCCTTAATAGATGAAGGACTATAGGTGTGGAACACATGATGTCAGATTTAAAAAATATATATTGGCTACTTTGCTGGATTATTTTCACATCTTTTTAATTTTTTATGCACAGAATTGCTCTCTGAGAGGTGTGAATATGTCGAAAATGCTGACAATTTAAAAATAAAAGTTATCAATAAAATTTTAATTAAAAATAAAATGCTTATCCAGTAGAATGAAGATTCCTTGAGAACATAAACTTCATCTTTGTATCACAGCTCTTAATTCTGCATAAAGCTGGTGCTTAGGATACAATCCACTTTCACTGAAATTATTAGTGACTAATAGCCCTTAGTCTGCGAGCTCCTTGAGGTCAGGGATTAGCTTGTATCTTTCTTTGTATCCTCTTTGATTAGCACAGTGCCTGGCATATAGTAGGTGCTTAATAAATGTTTATTGGCTCTGGCTCTGATTATAGCCATACTAAACAATGAATTCTTAACTACCAACTGAATTGGAAGGAACTGCAGTCTGTCTTCAAGAGCACTAACAAGTGGTCATTCAGTTTCTTCTTGAAAACATCCAGTGAAGGGAATCCATTCCTTCTGGAAGCAATTCATTCCACTTTGGGATCACTCTGATAATCAAGAAGTTATCTCTACCTCTAAGCTGAAATCGATCCATCTGTATTTTCTACCCTTTACTTCAAATTCTGCCAACATTTATCATGGTCCTCTAAGTCTGTTCTCTGACCTAACCATTACCAGTTCTAGCAATAATTGGATTTTCTCAAGCCCACTGGCCATCTTAATTATTTTTCTTCAATGTGCTTCAGCTTGTCAAAAAAAAATTGCATGATTTCATTTGTATAGAAATTTCCAGTGATGGGCTCCTGCCACTAATGTAAGTCAATAATTCAACTTAAAATTTTCTTTAGAGAATTGAGAGGTTAAGCATAGTAGAGGTACTCAGTGTGTCAGAGGTGGGACAAACAATCTTTCATGAAAACCTAGTTTTTTTTTAAAAAAATTATATAACCCATCGCAACAAAAGAATATTTCCAGTCAAAATACTGATTTCCTATCATATAAGCAATCAGAACAACCAAGTCTAGAAAATCTCCCACATCTTCTTACTGTCCCATGCCTTTCAAAAAAATCAACTCAAATACTGTTAAAAGTTCTCTCTTCTGGAGCCTGTGGTCAGGACATACTCATGATGCTTTATGAAAGTCACTGTAGAAGCTGAGAAAAATTTAAAAAAAAAAACTTCTCTCCAAAAGTATCCTCTAAAGGATGGAATGCATTTGGAAATTGCTCTGGGGTTCCTGAAGGCTTATTTTAGTCACTTGTGAGGACTAAAACTAATTTATTTTTTTCATTTTTCATGATTTCATTGTCCTAACTGGGTCAAGGGGGAGATATAAAAGAACGATTCACACTTTTTTTTGCTTTTCCTTTGAAATATCTCTTTGTAAATTTCTTAAAAGAGATACACTGAACATTTGTTGCTGCTGTTGTTTCATGTCAGAGCACCATGTCTATTTTTCATATGGTTACATCTGCTTACATTTCATGTAAACACCCTCGGGAAAGGGTGATTATGTTTATTTAAGGAAGATGCTGCTATGGTGTTAAAAACCCTAACATCAAAAAGAATGTTGAAAGCCCGGGTTCATTTCCGAGTATGGTTGAATTTGAATCAGGTGGGTTTACTTGGTGTGACATGGAACTAATGATGTATGAGTGTCATATTAGATAGAGTTTTGGATTTGGAGTCAAGAAGACCTGAGTTTGAATATTTTCTCAGACACTAGCTGTGTAAGCTGCGGCTAATCATTTAATTTTTCACAGTGTGTTTCCTCATCTGTAAAATGGGTATAATAACAGCATCTATAGTGTTGCAATGAGGATCAAATGAGATAATTACGTGAAGCTCTTTTTAAACCTTAAAGAATTATTTAAGTGTAAGCTACTATGGTTGTGATTTTTAGGACAGAGTATTCAAAATGGAGTAGCCTAGCACAGTTTTGGGCTTAATCATAATAATAGTTCATTTTTATACAACACTTCCTATTTTACAGGGCATTTTAATATCAACCACCCCTTAATGTGGATGGCACACATAGTACTGTTCCCGCTTTACAGATGAGGAAACTGGAGCTCAGACAGGCTAAGTGACATACCCAGAATCAGATCTCCTGACTCCAAGTGCTCTTCCTGCTGCACTGCAAGGTCTTCCATTCAATAAATCTTTGTTGAATGAGTGAGTCTATTATTCTTTCTTGATAGCAAAATGTGTCCAGTCTTCAGCGGTAGCCTAGCAAGCATTCTTTTAAGTGTCAAGAATTAGTAGATCAGAGGTGGGGAACTTGCAGTCTCAAGCCCCTAGATTAGATAGACTCTGAATTTATGGCTAAAGTTGGTATTTTTAGTACACTGTAGTCATGGGGGAATTTTTACCATCACATCTCTCTCAGTTTACTCAAACATGATTCCATATAGAGTCGATTAATGATGTCTCCTGCTTCTCCCTGGGAGTGAATGGAGGGAGACAAGAGAGTTGAATGTTGACAGGGATGCTTGATAACTTGCTGTCAAAAACTTGGAATAATTTAAACTGCAATAAAAAGCTGCATATGAGAACTTTCCTTATGCTATTTTGAAAATATTTCAAAATAAATTACAGGGAATTTTAAATAGCTGCCAGAAAGGAAATATATTTTTTCAGCCCCCTTACAAAGGGGAAGAACTGAGTTCTTGAAATTCCAGACAGATAGTCAAACCAATTTCTCTAATATAATAATTATTCTTGTCCTATTTTTTCCTAATGGCAAAGTTTCATCTGACAATTGCAAATCCCCCTAGGTTTCTTAATCATACACTACAGTACAAATATGCTATGCCTTAAGGTATTTGAATGAGTAATTAATCATTATGAAACATATTTTTTTAATGTCCTGCTTGTCTATGAAGTCATTGCTTTTGTGGCCTTCTTACTCCATACTAAGCTAGTTGTGAATGAAACTACCCAAAACTTTATGGAGAGGATTAATGTGAAGATGGCCATGACCAAAATGATTTTTGTGTCTTCTGTCCATTGTCAATAAAATCCAGGTTACAGTGATCATTTCTACTTTCTTCTTACATAATATGGTGCCCTTGCACAGCCCTCCCTCACTCAAATCAGTCAACTGCAAGTCATGTCATCATTTCCATGATATCACGGTCCTCTTTGAAAATGAAAGACAAACACAACCTGTGAGTAGACCAAGCTGCCTGAATGGGGACCCAACTAGGTGGGTAACTCAGGTCTCCCTCTCCCTCTCTTCCTCTCCAAAGGAAGGTAAATTTCCAGTTAACTTGGGGTTTACTGCCTAGATTCCTTCCTTCCTTCCTTCCTTCCTTCCTTCCTTCCTTCCTTCCTTCCTTCCTTCCTTCCTTCCTTCCTTCCTTCCTCCTTTCCTTCCTCCTTCCTTCCTTCCTTCCTTCCCCCCAGTTCACTCCGAATCTCATACATTTGATCAAAATGGGTCTCTGGCCAAACTCCACTTAATGACTGCATTTTGGACCCTCCTGTCCTTGAGTGAATTTAGAGTGAAAGTCAATGGTAACTGTTTCTCTTTGGGACAGTAACCCTAAGGGTCTTTCCCTACCAGCTTGATATTTCTGTTTTGTTTTGTTTTCTTAATTAAAGGGGTCAACCTAACTCACTTTTTAAAGAGGCAAGGCCTATTCTTGAATGGGTATTACCTCACTTTAAGTGAGTACCTGAAAAGGTCTTAGCCTAAAAGGGCAAGGGTTTCCCATTGCATCCTGAGCCGCCTCCAGTCATCCTGATGGTTGCTGTCGTGTTCGACCTTCATTGCCAAAGAAGGCCATGCCATCAGAGAAATGATGACATGACTTGCACTTGACTGTTTTGAGTGAGGGAGAGCTGTGCAGGTCACCAGCCTCACTTCTCCTCCAGAGCCATCTGGATCCAGTGACCAGATATTCATCAGGATGACTGGAGATGACCCAGGATGCACTGGGAGACCTTGGCTCCTTTAGGCCAAGGTCTACTCCGGTACTCACTTAGGATGAGGTAACATCCATTCATTGACAAAGTCTGTTTAAGTAGTAGCCAAGAGGTGGCCCCTTTAATGAGGGAAAGAAAAATGATGACATCAGGCTGGGAGGGAAACAGCAACATTTACTATTGATAATCACTATGAAGCCAGCAGGGTCCAGAAGAGATCCCTTAGGCAGGTGCCTAGTGTTGTTCAATGTATGAGCTTCAGAGTATAGTAGGTTTAAAGTTTTGGGAAATGGAGGGGAAGGGAAAGAAAGAGAAATGAAGGGAAAGGAAGGGAAGGGAAGAGAAAGGCAGGGAAGAGAAGGGAAGGGAATGGAAGGGAAGAGAAGGGAAGGGAAGGGAAGGGAAGGGAAGGGAAGGGAAGAGAAGGGAAGGAAAAGGCTGTTTCTTAAACAGGCCTATTCAATGAATGGGTTAAATAGAACTTGACCTAAAGGGGCCAAGGTCTCCCAGTGCATCCTGGGTCATCTCCAGTCATCCTGATGAATATCTGGTCACTGGGTCCAGATGGCTCTGGAGGAGAAGTGAGGCTGGTGACCTGCACAGCTCTCCCTCACTCAAAACAAAGTCAAGTGCAAGTCATACCATTATTTCTCTGATGGAATGGTCTTCTTCAGCAACAAAGGATGAACACAAAAATCTATGGATAGATACAGCTGCTTGAATGGGGACTCAGCTAACTGGGCAACTCAGCTCCTTCTCTCTTTTCTGTCTCCCCTTCCCCTTTCTTCTCCTTTCCAAAGGAAGGTAAATTTGTATGGCCAGAAGATGCCCAGTTAACTTGAGTTTTACTGGCTAGATTCCTTTATTTTTCCTTTCCTTTCCTTTCCATCCTGATGAATACCTAGTCACTGAATCCAGATGACTCAGGAGGAGAAAGTGAGGCTGGTGACCTTGCACAGTCCTCCCTCACTCAAATCAAAGTCATCTGTAAGTCATGTCATCATTTCTGTGATGTCATGGCCCTCTTCAAAAATGAAAGGCAAACACAACAATTATTTACTTCATTCCTCCACAATTCCAATATTGCCTTGATACTTTGCAATGTCTAAGAGTTTATCTCTGTGGATCTCCTTTACACATAGAAATAGAACTAAAAATAGATATCTCTCCTATATTTCATGAGTTGCTATGACCAAAAGACCTGGAATTCTACTTCTTGTTATATCTCTTTGCATTTTTATGGACTGACCCTTGGGCAGAAGATATTCAGTGCTTTACTAGGCATTTGTCTATATTCAATTTCTTTCTAGAGTAGCCTATCCTGGGTACTACTCGTGGGGGAAATGACTCAGAATCTCAAAGAGAAAGGGGGCCCACCTTCTGAGTAGACAGTTTTTCCAACTCCCCAAGATCCTGACTTCCCCTGAACTTGATCTGTGAAAGGATTGTGGGAAGAAGGCTGCCAGAAAGAAAGGCAACAGGAGCTATCAGGGAGAAGCTACTGTTCTCTCTTAGAGTTGCCTCTCATAGGACCAACATAAACTGAGTGATGTTTAGTAAGATATGATGGTGACCCCAAGCATGGGAGAAATCTACATCTCTGTTGAAGTTGTTTAGGAAGGAAGAAGCACTGACCCATCTCCCTCTCCTTCAGTCTCTTCAGGGATGAACCAAATGCTCACATGGTTTAGTCACTCATTTCCATTCCCTGCTTCTCCCCTGTTCCTGCCAGACTGTTCAAAAAGACAGTTGGGTCTTGAGAAGATTCATTCTTTTCTCCACATTCCCTTTTACTTCTAGTGTTTAAAATGGGATAAAACTGTTAGCCAATAACAAAAGCTCCATCTTGAAGTGTTTATCTAATGTGCATGTATACAGAAGAGAAGTGGGGTGAATTCCTCTTTCAGAGATAAGACACATATGCATCCAGTGAAGGTGAACTGGAAGCTAGAAGTACAAAGAAGCAAAGGAAGGTGAGAGGGAAAATGTAGAAATATATCCTTACACCAATATTCTGTCCCTTTTATGAAAAAAGAATAAGCCCCCAAACTCCATGGTCTGGGAGGAAACAGCCACTTTAATCTTAAAGGCATTGGAAAATTGATCCCTTTTCAAAGGATTCCTTGGGAAAATTCAAAAGAAATAAACTCAGAGGTCTGGAAACAGTGAGCACTATGAAGGTGCAGTAGTTCAGTCAGAGGACATTGACTGTGAATGTGCAAGTACCTTAATGACACTAATATACATCACATTATCTCAGAAATATTCTTTTCATAAGAAGCAAATAATGATGAAAGGCTGCAAAAGTGTTTTTTATGAAGGAAAAGAGTTGTTTTTATTGTCAACGGATGTAAAATATTGCCACTGTTATGGATAAACATTTTGGTATTTAATATGAATAGAAAAAGAACTTTGTTTTTATGTAAACTGATAAACTATGTCTATGTATGAAGAAATATTGATTTTAGGTGGAATTTTGGACAATTTAGGAAAGAAAATTATCTGTGATGTGACGGTTTAGATCTCTTTGTTAACAATGAAGAATGATACCTCACTTGCATGGTAACAATTTGATGTTATAAAGAGGCAGAAAAGAATTTTTTACTTATCAAAAATGGATAAATGTGAGTGGGGGGAAAACAATCTTAAGAGACTGGTTGCCTTCTTGGGAACAGAAAAGCAAGCTTGATGGGTATCTCCCTTAATTTACATATATTTCTGCATATATATACTTTTGAAGTTATACCAGTCAAAAAACCAAGTGAATACTTTCCAGAGTATTTTTTTAAAAGGAAATTTCATTTGGTAAAACAAAATGTCTAGATTATCAAGGGAAATTATAATGAGGTAAAGACAAAGAGGGAGTAGTACTTTCAGACCTCAAACTATATTATAAAACAGAAGTCATCAAAACCATCAGGTATTGTTTTAAAAATAGAAAGAAAAGAACAGAGCAGAAAAGTTAAGGGAGAAACAGAAACAATGAAAATCAATATAATGTAGAAAATATTCCATAATTCATTCTAAATGGATATTTGATCTTAATATTACAGATTATATTAATAAAAATTAAGATAGAAAATCATCAAATGCCTCTCACAGTTATGAGTAGGTATTTCCTTAATAATATAAGGGATAGACACAATTACAAAACATAAAATAGATAAATTTTAAATGACGCTGAAAAATTTTTGCAGAAAATCAAAATACCTAGGATAAGAAGGGAAGTAGTCTATTGGGGGAAATTTTTTTTTGTATCAAATTTCCCCGAAGAATGTTCAGCATCCAAAATATATAAACATGTACGTATGTTTGTATACGTATGTATATATTTATGTGCACACATATGTATTATATGCATACATATATTCCATACATATGGCAACCTAATAGTCATTCTCCAATAGATAAATTGTCCAAGGATGTAAACAAACAGTTCTGAAAATAATTGCAAATTCTTTCCAACCACATGAAAGAACGCTCCATCTCACTAATAATAGAAATGCAGGCAAAACAATTCTTAAGTTTTGCCTAACATCCTGAAAACTGGCAAAGATGACCCTCAAAATGTCAGTAGTCAGTATTGGGGACTGCTAGATGGTGCAGTGAATAGCATACCAGGCTTGGAGTCAGGAAGATCTGAGTTAAAATCTGGCCTCGGAAATGTAACAGTTTTGTGACCCTGGGCAGGTCACCTACCTCTTTTTTGCCCTGTTTTCATCTAGAAAATGAGCTCAAGAAAGCAGTGGCAAACTACTCCAGTATCTTTGCCAAGAAAACCCCAAAAGGGTCATGAAGAGTCATACATGACTAAAAATGCCTGTACAACAAAGTCAATGTTGGAGAGGTTGTGAGATGATAAGTACTCTAATGTGTTGTTGATAGAGCTGTGAATTGGTACAACCATTTTGGAAAGCAATTTGGAACTAAGCAAATAAAGTGACTAAAAGTCTATACCCTTAGAGAGATTGAATTACTAAGATTATACCTCCAGAAAGTCATTGATAAGAAGAAAGTCTTCATATACACAAAAATATTTAGAGTAGTCATATTTGGTGATAGCAAAGGATTGGAAACAAAGTAGATGCCCATCAATTTGAGGAATGACTAGAGAAATTGTACTACTTCAATGTAACAAAATTTTACTGTCCTGTAAAAAATTATGTATATGATGAAAAACAAAAGGCATGAAAAGATCTCTATGAGCCATTGCATAATGAAGTAACAAAGCCAAGAAAATAATATACATAATATAACAATGTACAATCTCATGCAAAAACAATCAGAAACAACTGTAGCAAAATTATAAAATACTAGCATAACTTGACATAAGAGATGTGAGAGGACACCCTCAACTCACCCCTTTGTGTAAGTGGGAGGTGTTGCACATTGCATGTTTTTAGGCATTTTCGGTGTATTGATCAATCATAATGATGCTTTCCTCTTCTTTTTTGTTTTTATGAAATATTATTTGTTATATGAAATGACTTTCTAAGAGGGAAAGAGGAAGGGATTCTGGGAAAATCTATGACAGTGTAAAAAAACAAAAGACATGGATAAGAATTTATTTTTAAAAATAGAAGTTGATAGAGGGCATTTTTCTATTCCAGTTGAATAAAAAATCCAAAGCAACCTTAGGCTTGACATCAGGAAGAATGTGTTCAAATTCTACCTTTCATATTTCCCACTAAGTTCGCTTACCCTGCCTGAGTCTCAGTGAATTGTCCAAGACCTAACTTAGGACAAACTGCCATCTACGTTGGTGGCGAGGATTCTCAGTCCACCAAAATCACCAGTCTTTGATGCACTGGTGAGCTTTCTGTAATGATATTCATAATTCTCATATAGTCACAAGCACACATATTTCTAATTAAAGAAGAAACTAGGCATATTTATGTGGATTGGTAGAAATTCAAATATTCATTCAACAAAAATTTATTTATCCAGTGGGGCAACCAAAGATTCTCTGACTTGGAGAAAATACTTCAGATCTTCCCTGAGAGAGAGATATAGGAATTTCACCTCCTTTACTTCCCTTCACCACCTTTCATCAACATCTCTGCATCTTCTACCTTCTGCTTCAGATATATCATCAGTGTTCATGGCTATCCTGTTTCTGTTCATCTTTCTCATTCTTAACCTTCTTCCACTCCTACCAACTTAGGGCTGGGGCAGTATTTGAGACTGCTGGAGTGATCAGATGGTATGTTCACTTTCAGCAAGATTGGCAGAGTGGTTAGTCCCTCTCACCTCAAACATTTATATGACAGTAAAAATGCTTTGGTTCTTACATCATGAAAATAATAGCAACACACACCTAAGTGGCAATGATTTCCCTTCTATTCAGCAATACGAAAGGATCTACTCCCATAGCCAGGCTAGATCTGTCCAGAACATGGCTTCCTTGAGCACTCCATTCATGCTTTTCTAATTTCCTTGTTCATTTATTTTTTTTCTTTTCTTTTTGAAGCAATGGGGATTAAGTGACTTGACCGAATTCACACAACTAATATGTGAATGTGATTGGTTTTTAATTCAGGTCTTCCTGATTCCAGGACCAGTGCTCCATCCACTGTGCCACCTAGCTGCCCTTTCCCTTGTTATTTAGATCTAAATACTCCAATAACACCAAATGCCGGTAGGACACACATCTTCACTTGATTATCCTGTAGTTACTAGAAACTTAGCATGTCCAAAGTTTATTTCATCATTGTTTCCCACAAATGGACTCCTTTACCAAAGTATCCTACTTTGGTCAATAGTACCATTGTACTTCCAGTTTCACTGGCTAGTAACCTTGGAGAGTTTTTTTGATTTTTTCCTTTCTCTTATCCTTATATCCCCAAGTTCCTGTTGTTTCTTCTTTACTCCTGTCAGATTTCCCTACCTTTTTTCCAGGCCCATTAAAACCATTCAAGTTTGACTAGTTATGACCTCACCATTATTGCATTAGCCTCCTCTTTGTCTACTCTCCTTCCAATCAATACAGTTCACTGCTAACAAAATGTCACTTTCATTACATCATTACCTTCTCCAAGAAACTAGAATAGCACCCTCATTCACTCAGTCAAATATTTGCAGTCTTAGACCAGTAACATGAGGTAGTGTGTCATGAGGGAGAAAATGATTAAATGAGATGATAATGTATCACATCAAATTTCCTCATGCTAACTTTTAAAGACTTCCATTCTATTACCCCATTCTTGTTTCCCTCTGCACCAACACATGCTCTCCATTTTTATCATGCTAGTCTCTTTACTATATACACACATTCCATTATCACTTTGCCTCCATAGGTTTGTCTATGCTGTATCTCCTGACTGCAATACACTCTTTTTTCCCCATCAACTTGATTAAATTCTAACAGGTAGAAATTGTTCTTCAAAAGAATTCTTCAATTTGCAGAAGATTCATCATAGATTTTCATTATAACAGTGAATCCAATTAGCGCGTTTGAGATGTAATTCAGTTTAAAAATATGTATACAACTTTTCTAGGACAAATATTAAATTGACAAGTGAGATGCACTTGTAAATTGTATATACTTTTCAAATGTGTATTTTTCTTATTTCTCTTATTCATAGCTTTCTGGAGAAGGGATTTTGCTTACTATCTTTTCTGTATCTCCCCACAGTATCAAGCTCAATGCTACACAGTGGCAGCAATAAAGTTAAGATTCACTAATAATGCCACAAATACATCAATTTGGGTGAAAGTGTTTGATGAAAAGTTTTCATTGGGGAGATGTTATTTGGATGATTGTCTGTATGCCTGCTTTATTCCCCGCTCCCCAAAATACAAATTTACTGACTTGTTCCCTGTACTTTTCCCTTAGCCCCAATTGCTGATATCTCTACGCCCAAAGAGAAAGAAATGTCATTGAGTAGAACCATCTTACGAGGGAAATAGATGTACAGATAAACACACCTATATGCTATCTTATTTTCCTGTGAGTTAGTAATGTAACAAACAAATTTTACTTATAGTAGAAGTTTTCTTCATTATAGACAGAGATGTTTAAAGTTAATGATGCTGAAAAGATTTATATGCTCTCACTGAAAACAATGCTTAAAACATCTGGCTAGTTACTAAACTAGTCTCAGCACAGATTCATCATCTGTAAAATGGGGAATAACACCTGTGGGTTATTGAGAGGTCTAAATGAGATAATGTATGTAAGGTACTGCACACAATTGGAATCACTATATAAATGTCATCCTTTTCCTCCTCCCTCTTCATATTACTAATTCTAAACATATTTTTCAAAAACAAGTACTGTGTATTGGGATTTTGGCTTATTTGTAAACTACAAGAGAGAACAAACAATAGCTACATTTTTTATTTTCCTTACTGCCTAGCACGGTGTTCTGTATATACTGAGAGACTCTTCTGAAATTAGACTGCCTAGTCTGTATCCAAAGCCTCAGCTTGGTTAAGATCCTCCAGTCCATGAACTCTACTGCCTTAAATTCCAAAAATTCAGAGTCACCTCTGTGTGGAGGCTATAAATAGGAGGAGCTCAATAATAAATTAATGTGTTTAATGGTTTCAACAAAATGAAAGTCTTTAATTATGGAATTTTAAAAATTATTTTTAAAAGTTCACTTCCAATAGAGATGATATCTTGATTTGGCATCATAAAAATAAAATGCCTTCCTTCTCTTTTTTACCTCCTTCCTTCCCCTTCTTTTCATTTTCTTTACCTTGCCTTCCCTTTTTCCTCCTTTCTGGTCCCTTCCTTTTCTCTTTGTCCACCCTCCCTCCTTCATTTCTTGGCTTTCCTTCCCTTTCTCCTTTTTTCTTTTTTACTACCCTCTCCTTTCTTCTCCTTCTCTTTCTTGTCCTTTCTTCTTTGTTATTTTCCTCACTTTTCATTTCCCCTTCCATTTCTTTTCCTTTCCTTTTCCCTTCCCATTTATTTTCTTTCCTTTCTACCACTTTCCCTTCTTTTCCCCTTGCCTTCTCCTCTTTCTTTTCCTTACCATTCCCTTCACTTCTTTTCCCTTTCTTTTTTCTTTTCCTTTCTCTTCCTTTCCCTTTCCTATTCCTTTCTTATCCCCCTTTTTCTCATTCCCTCTTTCCTCCCAGATTAAAAAACAGCCCCTACTACAAAAAAAAACTTACATTCTACAAGGAAATGAAAGAGACATGTACACAAATAAGTAAACCCAAAAATTATACAAAATGCATGCAAAGTAATAGGAGTGAGAGTTCAAATAAAGGGGAGGGGAATTTTTTCTACAGAACAAATGTAAGAAATGACACTTAAGCTCATCTTTTAAGGAAGCTAGAACTTTTAAGAAGCAGAAGTGAGAAGGGCATGCATTGTAGGTATGAAGGGAAGAGACAACATAGCTCGTGCAAGGGCTCTGAGAGAAGAGATGAAATGTTTTGCGTGAAGGACAGCAAAAAGCCTAGTTAGGCTGAAATATAGAGTGCAAGTATGTCCTGCATATAAAACGAAATCTCATTTTCACCCTTGACTATTTTAGTGAATTCATGATTTCTCTAATGTGGATATTTCACTAAGGTAAATTTGAAAAACCCTTCCTTCTCTTCTCATCCTATGTAATTTTTATCCATATTTCCCAAAAAATCCTCCACAGAAAGTCTACTTCACCTTGTACTAGCCAACATAACACAAGCCCTTCTCTGGATCTTTTAATATCTCAAGGGTGCTTTGTCTCGGTAGTTAAAGCATATACTCCTATAACAGCCTGAACTTAAAACTTTATCATCACAAATTATATTCGGGTAAAAAGGAGACAGTACACTTTTCAAAAATCAGTTAATTTACTAAAGCTCAAGACCACTGTGCAGACCTATCTGAGGAATACATTGGCTTGAATTTATAATATCAGCTGATTTAGATGGAGTAGCATATTACAGTTTTTCACTGTTTGTGTGTGCAGGATTTATACCCATTATACTAAATCAGAATTTTATTGAGCATACTTGCTAGGCTTCTGGGGACATGATTTGCTGTGGTACATATTCCCCCCCCCCCCCCCGCCCCTTATACACAGGAAGCTGAGTCTTGCAGGATCCTGCTGCATAATGAATAAGAGACAACACTGAACTTTGTCACTTCCTGTCTTTACCTTTGCAACACAACAAATGAGCACCCCATAAAAGAGATGTGGGATATCCGTCCTTTTGGGAATCACAAAACTCCAAGCATTTCCCCTGCTCTGTCCTGCCCTACTTGGGTCACAAACTAGAATGACAGGACTGTAGAGTCTATTCCAAAGTGGCTAAATAAAGCAAAGGATCCTGATCCTGGAAATGGCTGGGTACTCTGCCCTCTTTCAGCTATTTAAAGAGAATTCAAGGCAATTTCCATACTGGCACTGTAGGTCAGCACTGAGTTACTACTGCCACCAAGTGGGTGATCCTGAGAATTACAAGTGTTGCTGCAACCAATTAGAGAAAGCAATCCCCAGAGAGAACTCAATCTCTTGTTTGAGACATGGAACAATCTGCGCAAAACCAGGCATGTTCAAGGACCCAGCATGTTCATGTCTCCTTTCCTAGATAAGACTTCCTAGGACCACAGTCATAGGAAGTTGGTGCGGGTTCTTTTGGGAATTTTCTGAGTAGTCATGATGCTTTTGAGACTGCAATTTGCACCCATCAATCAATGAAAAGAAAAAAAATAAGACTAAGATGACAATTTAATGAAAAATATAGTACATACATGATTTCAATATCAAGTGTCTCATATTTTACATTTTTGGACGATTTCAGAAATCAGTATAGTATTGAGGTGATGGGGCAAAGGAGGGTCAGCCAAGTGCAGCTTTTCCTTATGCTGCTCTAGGTCTACTGATGCTGCTATATTACATACATATGTTATATTAATGAATCTAAAATAATCACTTCAGTTAGATCTGCACAAGAAATATATTGTTTTGTCTGCTACTCCATGCTGTGTCTCTAGTTCTTACATCATCTCTCAATATCTTGGGCTCCATCAGATCTTCCACAAATCTGTCTTATACATTACAGGAAATCATATAGCCTTTACACTTTTCCATCCACATGTAATACACATATTTTTTTACCAGACCACAAGACTATGATAGTTTCAAGGTCACCATTTGGAGGAAGAGGAACATTTAGTGTTCCCAAATGAAGGGTAAACTAGCAGCTACATAGCCTTATTTTTAACAATGGCCTCCTGTCAAACCTGGGACAAATTAATTAATCTCTGAGAATTTGACTTTGGTGGATCACATGACATGAAATTTGAAGGACAGGTAGAAAATTACTGGGATAAATTCAGAAACAAATGATGGAGTAGTAACAATAATGAATTCAAGGCAAGTAATTTTTATTCACAAATGAGGTATGAGGAATAGTTCATGTAAATGTTATTGAATGTCTGGACTGTCAGTCACTATACCTGCTAAATATGCTTAAGTTAATTGAAATCAATTCAGCAAGTATTTATTAAATGCTAACTTCAGTGCCAGGCATTGTTCTAGGCACTGAAAATACAAAGACTACAAGGCAATAATCCTTGTTTTCAGGAAGTTAACATTCTTCTATGGTAGAAATTACATGGTCACAGGTAAATAAATACAAAATAAATTTAGGGAGCATAGAGCACTAACAATTAAGGGGACATCAGGAAAAGTCTCACCAAAGAGGTAGCACTTGAGCTTAGCCTTAAAGAGAGTTAGGGATCCCAAGAGCTCAGATGACTAAGGAACTTGTTCTGCTGTTTACTAACTTGGTACTAATTTAGAGATGAACCACAGAGAGATAAGGAATTCAGAAATGGGGGGCAGAGCCAAGATGGCAGAGTAGAAAGATACACATACTCTAGCCCTTCCCCCACAGCCCACAAAATAGCTGTAAAAATGATTCCTGGCAAATTCTAGAGCAGTAGAAGCCACAGAATGACAGAGTGAAAGAGATTTCCAGTCCAGGGTGGCCTGGAGGACCTATGGAAAGGTAAGTTACACTGCATGCGGGATGGAGTGACACCTGGGGGAGCCTTGGAGGCAGGGTCCCCAGCAGCAGCAGAGGCTCCTGGATCCTTCAATCCACAGGTGCCAAATAGAGCTTTGTAGGTCAGTGAGATGGTTTTTTCGAAGGGTGGGAGGGGAGCAGGGCACCCCCCTGACCCTAGCTCCAGATGGCTGTGGTGGTAGTGGTGGCAGAGGCAGCAGCAGCAGTAGCAGCAGCAGCGTCCCTTTGTGGAGGTCTCAACCTAAAGTCCCTGGGGGGATTGAGCAGCTGATCTGACCTCAACCCTGAGTGGCAGCCCTGCCCCTGCCTAGAGTCCCTGGGGCATTCCAGCAGCTGATCTGAATCTCAGCTGAGAGCCCAGTCAGGGAATAAAATCACCTCCCTTGATTGTGCCACCTTGGAGGAACTGAGAACTTACAGGTCCTCAGAGTATACCTTCCTCTTGATAAAGGGCTGAAAAGTCAAGTAACTGGTTGGGAAAATGCCAAAAAAAGGGGAAAAATTAAGACTATAGAAGATTACTTTCTTGGTGAACAAGCACTTCCTTCCATCCTTTTGGATTAGGAATAGCAATGCTTACCATTACAGGCCTCCAAAACAAATATGCAATGGTCTCAGGCCATGAAGAGCTCAAAAAAGATTTTGAAAATCAAGTAAGAGAAGTGGAGGAAAAATTGGAAAGAGAAATGAGAGTGATGCAAGAAAACCATGAAAAGCAAGGCAATAGCTTGCTAAAGAAGATCCCAAAAAATGTTGAAGAAAATAACATCTTTAAAGGCTAACTCAATTGTAAAAAGAGATCCAAAAAGCCAATGAGGAGAAGATTGATTTAAAAAGTAGAATTAGCCAAATGGAAAAGGAGGTTCAAAAGTTCACTGAAGAAAATAGTTCTTCGAAAATGAGAATGGAGCAGATCAAAGCTAATGACTTTATTAGAAACCAAGAAATTATAAAACAAAACCAAAAGAATGAAAAATAGAAGATAATATGAAATATCTCATTGGAAAAACAACTGACCTGGAAAATAGATCCAAGAGAGAAAATTTAAAAATTATGGGACTACCTGAAAGCCATGATCAAAAAAAAAGAGCCTAAACATCATCTTTCATGAAATTATCAAGGAAAGCTGCCCTGATATTCTAGAACCAGAGGGCAAAATAAATATTGAAAGAATCCACCAATCACCTCCTGAAAGAGATCCAAAAAGAGAAACTTCTAGGAATAATGTAGCCAAATTCCAGAGTTCCCAGGTCAAGGAGAAAATATTGCAAGCAGCTAGAAAGAAACGATTCAAGTATTGTGGAAATACAATCAGGATAACACAGGATCTGACAACTTTTACATTAAGGGATCAAAGGGCTTGGAATATGATATTCCAAAAGTCAAAGGAACTGGGATTGAAACCAAGAATCATCTACCTAGCAAAACTGAGTATACTACTTCAGGGGAAAAAATGGTCATTCAATGATATAGAGGACTTTCATGCATTCTTGATGAAAAGACCAGAGCTGAAAAGAAAATTTGACTTTCAAACACAAGAATCAAGAGAAGTATGAAAAGCTAAAAAAGAAAGGGAAATCATTTCTAAATTGAACTGTTGACATTCCTACATGGAAAGATAATATTTGTAACCCTTGAGGCTTTTCTCAGTATTTAGGTATTTGGAGTATTTCTCAGTATTTAAGTAATGTACACACACACAGAGCACATGGTGAATTGAATAGGAAGGAATCATATCTAAAAAAATAAAATTAAGGGGTGAGAGAGGAATATATTGGGAGGAGGAAGGGAGAAATGGAATGGGGCAAATTATCTCTCATAAAAGAAGCAAGAAAAAGTTTTTCAATGGAGGGGGAAAGAGGGGAGGTGAGAGGGATAAAGTGAAGCTTACTCTCATTACATTTGGCTCAAGGAAGGAATAACATGCACACTCAGTTTGGTATGAAAACCTATCTCACACTACAGGAAAGTAGGGGAGAAGGGGATAAGCACAGTGGGAGGGGATGATGGAAGGGAGGACAAATGGGAGGAGGGTCCAATTAGAAGTAAACACTCTTGGGGAGGGACAAGGTCAAAAGAGAAATAGTAGAAATGGGGGCAGGATAGGATGGAGGGAAATATAGTTAGTCTTACACAACATGACTATTATGGAAGTCATTTGCAAAACTACACATATATAGCCTAAATTGAATTGCTGGCCTTCTCAGAGGGGATGGGGGGAAGGAATGAAGAGAAATTGGAACTCAAAGTTCTAGGAACAAATGTTGAGAATTGTTTTTGTATACAACTGGGAAATAAGAAATACAGGTAATGGGGTATAGAAATTTATCTTGTCCTACAAGACGAGAGAAGATGGGGATAAGGGAAGGGAGGGGTGTTAGAAGGGAGGGTAGATTGGGAGAAGGGGTAATCAGAATGCTCAGCATTTTGGGGTGGGGGTAGGGCAGAGATGGGGAGAAAATTTGGAACTCAAAATTTTGTGAAAATGGATGTTGAAAACTAAGAATAAATAAATAAACATTTTTTAAAAAGACTCCTGAGTGTACTAAAACCAGATTAAAATGTAACTGGGAAATGTTTATCAAAATGAATAAAAATATAACACAAAATAGAAAAATAAATAAACTTTTGAAAAGGAATTCAGAAATGCCAGAAAGGGTAGATGGCATCATTTTCCTTTTCAAAATCTCCCTGAATTCAATAGAAATGGAAAGTATTGGGAAGCGTCCTGAAGATTTAAAAAATAGTTTGTTGCAGGTATAAAAATGCTGCTTTTTATCTTCCTCACCATCATAAATAACTGAGTGGGAAGAAGGATTGTAGGAATGTGGATTTGGAACTAAAGGAGACCTCAGGGCCTTTGAGTCCAAATCTCACCCCCAATGTTTGCAGATAAGGAATAGAGGCAATGGGGGCACAGAGTTTAAGTGACTTCCCATGAGTCATACATCTAGTAAATGTCAGAAGTGAGATTTGAACTCAGATCCTTCTGATTCCAGGTTCAGTTTCTCATCCATTATAGGTAACATCCCAAAGTTCTCTAATCTCATGACATCCCTAAGTGGACAAACTGAAGACTCTTTGCTTATTTTTTTTGTTCTTTTTAAGTTGTGTCCTTCCCTACCACAACAAAATACATACACTACCCCTTCCTAAGTGATGGTACAACATAGCTGACATAATGTATATTAACAAGAAAGGCTTTCTCCTGATAGGGACTTGGAAAAATATAGGCCAAAGAGTTAAAAATCCAGCACAGGCATCACACAGATACTGTCTCCAACAGTCCCTGCTCTACAGTTCTTGGTTCTGTAGTTGGCAGACTGGAAAGGACTTTTCTTGCAAAAATGCTGTTCATGGGCTCAGAATACAAACATTCCACTAAGCACAAAGGAACAGGCATATAACAAGATTCCAAGTTATAAGGATTTCCCACTGACAGTTCATGACAATAGTGTACGAACAATGAATTCAAGTATGTTCAGATGTGCAGAGGAAGTGCAATCATTTAGTTCTCTTCACAAGTGAATCAAAGTTTTCAAGAAAATTGAAATCTGCCTATGTCATTGTCCTTTAAATGAATTATCCTACATTTCACAGATAAAACACAGGTAATAACACTGGAGTTTTTGGACTCTGGCCTCTAACAGGTTCACTCTTGATCTGGTCAGATGGGCAAAACAGGAATAATAAAAAAAAGCAGGCAGAACAGAGCAGAGCAGCTAGTGTGAGCGAGAGAGGGAGTGATTTTGCCTAAGGGAGCTTGTTTATGGGGAAGCCTGATGGAGGGAAGGCTTGGGGATGACCATGTTCCCTGCATTGATAATGTGTATAGATTTCTTTCTTATGATGATGGATTTGGCTTTCTGGTATCTGAATAAATATTTTGGTTTTGTCTTTGAGGAAGACAGTTTATATTTCACAAATTTACCCTGCAAATATGCATGCATATCTGTAATGACCGCTATGGGTATCGCTTTGGCATTACAAATGGCAAGAAGGATGGGATCGTGAAGTATAAAACCTCTGCTTGGAGACAGGAAAGCTCCAGGGAAAGAAATGGGATGGGAGGATTTACCTTATTCCTCCCTGGTGAGAGAATGGGCTAAAAGCTAAAAGCACAGGATTTTGTGAAAACTGGGAACTGAGGCTACAGAAGGGAGAACTCAGATTTAAGAAGATATTTGCAAGGAACACCAATAGAACCAGGGAAAGAAATAGCAGGGGTAATATGGAAGAGGATGGGAATTGTTAACAAAGTATCATATTATGTGTAAAAGTAGAGACAATTGCTGGAGGAAAAGGTTCAGCTGAAAAAGGATTTAGCTGATTTACATGAGAAGCTTACTATGATACAGAGTTCAAACATTCCTTTAGAAGAACAAGCTACAAAGTATCAGGTGGGACCTGAAAAGAATTGTGAGAGTGGCTCAGAAAAAAAAGGGGTGGTGGTGGGGAAGTTAACAAGAGGAAAGTGAACGCAACCCTTACATTTGTGGAGCCCAGGCATCTGGGAGGAAGATATGTGGGAAGAAAATGAAACAAATTTAGATGAGAAGGCTTTCTAGGAATGTGGGTGCACTTTCAATACTACAAAGGAAGCAGGAGAACCAGGAGCCACACAGAGCTTAAGGAATTAACTGAGGATTTTACTCAGAAGGAGGTCACTGGTATTTTAAGTTGATATATCCCCAAAATAGGAGAATCATTAATATCTTGGATAGTGACAGTCAGTGAAGAAGGGACCAGAGGAGTATGAATAGATAATATAGCTTGAAATTCATGCGTATTAGAATCTTTTTGTACAACAAGTTTTTAGGGATTAACATATTCAAGGAAGTAACAATGGAACTAATCTGTTAGCTTTAGCTGCCTAGGGATGCAGTAAACAATACTCCACTGACTCTATGTTGCCTAATAGAGATAGACCCCTGGTATGCACTTAGAGACTGTATGAGAAAGTTAAAGGAAGAGGTAATAAGAACTGTAATAATGTTTATCATAATACATAACACTTCCTTAATGGTTCCTCACAGAAATATAATAGTGAGGACTGCTCCTCCTGCTTATAAGCAATTAATTCTGACTCTACTAATTGGGGAAATAGGGCACCCTTTTTAGAAGGTGCTGGATAAGTTTTCACAGTTAGGTAACTTAGGGGAATGGGGAAAAGACAAATTTCTTCAATAGAGAAGAGCAAATAGCCAGGGGATTCAAAGTCAGAAGAGACTAACAAGGAGAGAAATATTTACTGCTTTATTAAGAGCAAGGATAGATTTTGGAAGAATAGATGGTATTCTAACTAATAAACTATACAAAATGTATTGAGAAAAGGGACTTAATATTAGACGAACAGGGAAGTAAGAATTGTCCCTACAGATCCTCCTAAATTATTGTATCCAAGGTCGTAATACCTGTAGGGAGAATAAGAAATTGGCCAAGTCCTAGCTCAGATTAAAGAAATACACAGACTGGATTACAGACCCCATATCATTCTAACTATATACTGGAAAAATGGATCAACCACTGTGATGAGGCCATTAATAGATACTGGAGCAGAGACTTTTCTTATATAGGGAAACCCTGCAGTAAGGAAGATAGGAATTAATGCAGTTCCAGTGGGTTCATGGACTCCAGAAGCACAGCTGACACTATATTTACCCTGCTTCTGATTATTGTCTCCTTGTTATTTTTGGTCTTTGTTTCTTTGTTTAACCTGTTTGCTAGATTTGTCTCTTGCAGGCTTAGTGCCCTCTACTTGTAGATGACTGACTGCAAAAACTGGATGTCACTCTATGCCCAAGACTGTGACATATCACCCCTGGACCTGGCATTGATCAAGCTCCAGATACCAGCTAAAAACCTGACCCCTTGAATGGATTACAACTCTATTTCCAATCTCAGAAGGAAGCAGTTATAGAAGAAGAGACCTTTGTCCCTTACCCTAATGGATTTTGGGTCCAATTTGTTTAAGGGGGGGAATGTTGGGTTGCTTGTGCTCAAGCCTCCACCCTAAAATATAGTTTTATGTGCTTATTTTATTTTATCTCAGTTAGCCCTGTTATATTGTTGTGAAGTAATATTGATACCAGTTACCCCTAAACTCTCATTGACCTATAATGGACATGAAATATCTTGGGGTCGAATACAATGTTAAGGGAATTTGAAGATCTTCTCTGTCTCTTAATAGACCCTTGTTACCTACTTTGAGCTTTGGACCAGCCCACAGTCTGAGTTACATGGAGCCAATGGTGGGAGGAGCTTGCAAAATGAGTGGAGCAGGAAGGTAACTACAAGAGAGTTAGGCAGAGCTGAGAGAGAAAGCAGGCCAAACAAAGCAGAGCAGCTAGTCTGGGTGAGAGAGGAAGTGATTTTGCATAAGGGAGATTGTAGGGAACCTGATGGAGGGAAATCTTGGGGATGGCCATGCTCCCTGCATTGATAATGTGTATAAATTTCTGTCTTATTTTGATGGATTTGGCTTTCTAGTATCTGAATAAATATTTTAGTTTTGTCTTTGAGGAAGAGAGTTTATATTTTGTGAATGTACCCTGGAAATATATGTGCATATTCATAATGGCTGCTGTGCGTATCACATTGATATTACATCATTATAAATAAACCAACAGCTTGAATTCATTTTTAGAAAGGATATAGAAAAGGAAAGTAAAGGAAGGTAGAATATTACTGTATTCTACTGTAAATAGAATACTTTAAAAATAGTATCTAGAGTACTAAAAATAAAAATGGTCTAAACTTGGCAAGAGAATCCAAGAAAAAGAAAAAAAGGCTTGAGGGTAGAAAGAGGAGGATCTAGGAAGATGGTAGCAGTATTTGGATTAGATTAAATGTTAACTAACAAAAGAGAAAAGGCAGATGTGTCCAAATCTCATTTTGTTTCTGTTTTCTTTGTTGAGGAGAATGATCCCTGACTCACCAAAACTAAGAGGAAACTAATTGATACTCAAGATAAATTGATGTAAGAGATTGATCAAATGACTTTAATTCATTCAAGTAATCTAGCCCAGATGAGCTACATCTCTGGGTTAAAAAAAACTAGTAGATATGCTTAGTGAACCATTATTTATAATATTTGAAAAAAATTTTAAATGAGAGATTAATTTTTCCAAAAATAAAGTTAAGATAATAGAGTCTACAAACTATAGGGCTAGTCAGTTTGACTTTGCTTTCCAACAAAATGTCATAACATAATATATCCTTTTGCAATATAGTTATTAAATTATTTGATCAGAGGAATGCTATAGATATAGTTTAGCTAGATTTTATCAAAGCATTTGAAAAAGTGTCTCATGCTATTCTTGTGGAGAAGATAGAGAGATATAGACTAGACAAAAACACCATCACATGGATTGGGAGCATTGAATGATTGTACTCAAAAATTGTCATTAATAATTCACTGTCAACTTAGAATGAGATTCTAGTGGAGTCCCTCAGGGATCTACAGTGACCTGCTTAACTTTTTTTTAACAATGACTTGGGTAAAGGTATAGTTTGTATGTTTATTTGATCTGCAGATGACACAAAGCTGGAAAGCATAACTAAAATATCAGATGACAGGATCTGGATCTAAAGATAAATTGATAGAAGAAAGCTCTATAATGAATCAAAGAAGATGAAATTTAATAGAGATATTTAACTTCAGAAATATAAAATGTAGAACACCTGGTCAGACAATAATTTGTATGGGGGGGGGTGCAGGGAGGGAGTACAGAATGGATTTTAATAGAATCCAAACTCAAAATTCATCAGCAATATGATGTGGCATCCAAAAAAAGTAAATGCCTTCTTACCTTATGTTATTATAGACATGGCTTCCAGAAATAAGTGAAACTGGAGGGAGGGTAGAATTTGTTCTATATCCTGTGCCTAGAATATTGTGTTCAGTTATGAGCAACATAATTTAGGAAAGATGTTGATAAGCTGGTGGGCAACCAGAATGTGAAGGGCTTTGAATCATCGAATCATCATCAATCATCAAAAGAATTTGCAAACAGATCATTTAAGTCTGATGACAAGATTAAACTCGCTAACAAGTATAGCTGTCCAAAGTAGAATGGCCTGCCTCAGACAGAGGTGAGCATCCCATTCTTGGAAGTCCTCAAGAAGAGTCAGGATGACCTAGAATCCAGAGACCTGGATTCTAATTCTAAGGACCTGTGATTCTGATTAGTTTTTGTCCTTATTTCAGTAAAGTAATATGCCATAATATCGTAAACTTTGTACTTACATACAGAGCTAGAGTGTAACTTTAATATATGGAAAATAGTCTCGTTGCACTAAAAGTACTACACATATATTTTCTCAAGTTTATTGGGTGAGGGCTACAAACAAAGAAAAAAAATATCTTCCCAAATTTGCAAAAGGTCATTGGTTCATGAGAATCTCTGTAATATAATGTATGATGTATGCATAATGTATGTGTGAGACCCTATATACCAACATGTACTGAGAATGTGTGGAGTGTTAATTATGTTGCAATATATAATCTTGTGCGTTATTTATGCAGTGCCAGTAATGTACACTGGTTTCTTTCCGTGTTTGCTATGCACATTGAATGCTAAGGGTGCATCAATTATAAGCCTTTAATATTCTCTCTGCCAATTCCCTCCCCATATAATTAATGATACAAAGACCATTTTATTCTTCAGGTGACTGGTATACTTTTGCATTTTTGGTGGTCTCAACTCTGGCCACTTAGAGAAAAAGTGTACCAAGATCTAATTTTTAGATTTTCTTATGAAAGCGAATTTTCTAAGGGCCTATTATTCTAATTACAGGACTTCTGTAAGACTTCTAGAGAATCACAGAATCTATGCCAACTGTGACAAGTGGTCAGCCAGTCTTTTAGTGAGTAATCCTGGCAATGAGGTAGAACCCTCTAATGGCCAGAGCATCCCATTCTACATTTAGACAGCTTGAATTGTTAGGAACCTTTTTTTTACATTAGACCTAAACTTACCTCTTTGCATCTTCCACCCCATTGGTTCTAATTCTGAGCATCTATAATTATGATAATTTTGAACAAGACATTTTCAGAAATAGAGAAAAGTCAAGGGAAAGGGGGAACCCAACAACAAAGAGAGATGCTGGATTAACCAAGAGATTTGATAGGCATTAAAACAGAATTATACTGCTAAGACCCCTGAGAAACAAATTTCCAGGGAAACCTGACAAAAAGGAAATTTTAAAAGAAAAGTAAATGTTCGGGAAAGGGAATTGAGGGCCTTGGGTTTGGAGAAGTCAGTGTTAGAAGATTAAAACAAAATCTTAAAAGGAATCATGGCTGAAAATGAGAGTAGATAGTTCAAAGACAGAACTCCCATCTTATGATTTTTTTTTATATTCTCAATGGAATAAAAAGACCTTCTGAGGTTGTTATCTATTCTGCAATTTTCCTGGGAGGCTACCTCAGCATATCTTTTATTAATAGTGCATGATCTCAAGAATAGTCACTAAGGAAACAGAAAAAAATGCATCTGGTTTTCACCAGTGTCTGAAATGCCGATGTCAGTACATCCCAAGAGCCTTCCTGGAGACTAGGCTTACTCAACATAAAAAGTAGCTCCCTATGTAGTTTATGGTTTTGTGCTTTGAAGGCCCACTAAGGAAGACTTGTGCCTCAAAATAGCAATTCTAGTATCTATCATTCCACAATTGTAGCCTCATTCCAGGGTGTCCAGGGTCATAATAATTCTGACATCATGGAAAGAGAAGGGAAAATAGGTTGCACACAACTCCATAAAAGAGTATTATCTCATACAAGGGAATGGTGTAACACAAACTGTTGTTTCGGTGGCATGTACCACTCTACTCTACACTATGCTAGATTCTCACTGATTCTGTTCCAAAGTCCTGGCCTTAATACTACCGATTCAGTCTTCACTTATGGGTCTTTCTTCCCTTATACAGGTTGGATTTTCCACATAAATTTTGGCTTGACCCAGTATGACCTCTAATTGTTCACCAGGTGAATGTTTCCCAGGATACAAAGGAACTATAATTCAGAATTTGTGAAAATTAAAGAAAGGAAGTGGTGATGGTCCAGAATCAGCATGTGTTCAATAATAGATGGTATTGATAGAATTTCTAAATGCATATATCATGGGGATGCTATGATTTAGTATCTGTGGATTTCAACTGGGCTTTTGCAAAGTCTCTTATGGCTGCTTGTGAACAATCGATGTGGATTACTTGAAAGACCTATAGTGTGGATTCAGGAATTGGTTGTACTTAAAGAGTACTGATCTATAGATCAATGTCAGACTGGAGTAAGGTCATTACTGGAGTGCCCCCTGGAATCCATTTTAGCCCTGTTCTGGTTCATTCTTTTGTTAGTGACTTCTGTAAAAACATAGGTGATATCCTTATCAAATTTTCGGTTTTTATAGAATTGAGAAAGATATAGCAAATATTTTATCTATTAATCAGGATCCAACAAGACAATGACAGGCTAGAGTAAATCTAATGAAATGAAATGTAATAGGGATGAAGGAGAAGTGCTTTTTATAACACAATGTTCATCTTTGAGTGCTGTGATGTACTCTAACATCGCAATCCAAGATGTTCTTATAAAGGAGGTAGAAACATTACAGGAAAAAATACAAGTGGAAAAAGCAGATAAAATAGAAGTAGATTAAGAAGGAACCTTGGAAACCCATCTACTCCAATATCCTCATTTTGCAATAAAGCAACAAAGTCCAGAGAAGTTAATTGTCTTGCCTAAAGTAAAAAAGATCAATGGAAAGATCTAATAGTGGGTGTGAGATGGTCTGAACACATTATGAATTGACAATTTTGAGAAGCAGAGTAAAGGATGCTATCAAAACAATTAATATAAAAAGGATGTTGAAAAACAATGAATATAAAAATGGGCTGGTCATGACACACATGAAAGCTAACCCATGGACTGTTCGTGTTGTCCATTGCTATCCCTACAATGTAAAGAGAAGCCAAAGAAAGTCCCTAGAATACTGAGTGAACCTATTGTGGTTAATTTACAGGAAAACATGGACAAAACCCTCACAAGATAGACAGACATGTCTGCAACTTGCATCATTGGAGGGAATGGCATAATGATGAGATCTTCCATTTGAGTATTTGAGCCAAATCCTAGATTCAATCTTGGAGAGTAGAGGGAGATGAACAGAATGGGAGAGGCATGGCTAGAAAACAATCCTGGTGAAAAAAGATTAGGGGATTTTAGTGGAATATAAGCTCAATTTCCATATGAGTTAACCATGTGACAAGGCACTTAAAAGCAAATTCAACTTCAGAATATTCAATAGAAACATAATGTACAGAATTAGGGAGGTCCTAGTAGTCCCTCTTGCCTTTGCTAAGTTCAGACTAACCAATAACATTACGTTCAGCTCTGAGAAACACATTTATGGGCTAGTATTTACAAACTGGAGTATCTTCAGGGGAAGATAATTAGGATGGTGAGGTGACTGCAGAAAATGCCATATGAACATCAGCTGGAATAACAGGATATGGTTAGCCTAGAGAAGACTTTTAAGGGACATGTGATAGATATCTTTAAATATTTGAGGAGAGAGAATTTTTCTGTTTGACCATAAAGGACACAGCCAGAATCAATGATAGAAGTTAAAGAGAAGCAGATTTTTCCTTGATAGAAGTAAGACTTTCTGATAATTATTGGTGTTGTTCAGTTGTGTCCAACTCTTCATGACCCAATGGACCATGGCATACCATTCCCTTCCATCCTCCACTAACTCCCCAAATCTGTCCAAGCTTATGTTCATTGCTTCCATGACACTATCTAACTCATCCTCTGCTGTCCCCTTCTTTTGTTTTCAATCTTTCCCACATCAGGGTCTTTTCCAATGAATTCTGTCTTCTCATTTTGTGGCCAAAGTATTTAAACTTCAGCTTCAGTATTTGTCCTTCCAAAGAGTAGTCTGAATTAGTTTCTTTAAGTACTGATTGATTTGATTTGATCTCCTTACTCTTCAAGGGACTCTCAAAAGTCTTCTACAGCACTAGAATTCAAGTGTCAATTATCTCAGCTTTCCTTATTAGTCTGACCCTAATCAGTCTACTGGAAAAATTATAGCTTTGACTATATGGACTTTTCTTGGCAAGGAGATGTCTCTGACCTTTAGCAGGCTGCCCAGATTTCCCATAGCTTTCCTTCCGAGAATAAAGCATCTTCTAATTTCATTGCTGCAATCGCTATCTTCAGTAATCTTTAAGCCCAAGAATATAATATCTGACACTGCTTCTATTTCTTCTCCCTCTGTTTTCCAAAAAGTGATGGGTCCTGTTGCCATGAGATTAGTTTTTTGTTTGTTTTTTAATGTTAATGTTAAGCTTAAAGCCAGCTTTTACACTCATCAAGAAGCCTTTTAAATCTTCTTCACTTTCTTCCATCAGAGTAATATCATCTACATTATCTGAGATTGTTGATATTTCTCCCAGTAACCTTAATTCCAGCTTTCAATTCATCTAGCCCAGCATTTTGCATGATGAATTCTTTATATAAGTTAAATAAATAACGTGACAATATATAGCCTTGTTGTCCTCCTTCCCCAATCTTAAACCAATCAGTTATTCCACATTCGGTTCAAACCGTTGCTTCTTGACTCACATGCAAGTTCCTTGGTAGACAAATATAATGATTTGGTCCTCCCATTTCTTTAAGGAATTGACCAAAGATGGAAAACATTGCATCAGGAACAAAGTACAGTAGCTTCATCATCATTAGAGGTCTTCAAGTACAGAGTGAATGATAACTTATGGTGGGTGTTGTAAAAGGTTTCCTAGGTCAGCTTTAAGTTGAGGTATAATAATTACTCACATTTATATAGCATTAAGATTTGCAAAATACTTTTCAATAACAATGTTGTAAAGTGGAAGCATTATCCCTATTTTAAACATGAAGAAATTGAAACTTAGCTTCTAATAACAATAATAACTTATGTTGAGTTTTAAGGTTTGTAAAGTTCATATATATAAAATCTCATTTATTCTTCACAGTAATGCTGTGAGGTAAGGGTTGTTATTATACCCATTATACAGTAGAGGGAGCATGGAGAGATCAAGTGATCTGAGACAGGATTTGAATGCAGGCCTTACCACCGTCATTGGTGGTCCAGAACTCTTAAGTGCCATGCCCCTAGATGACTGTGGTCACATAGATAATAAGAGTGGAAGTCAAGATTCAAATCCAGATTACTACAAGTCAGTAGGTGTATCAGCAAGCTTTTATTAAGCACATAAATACCAGGCACTGTACTAAGCATTGGTTGTCGTCCTTCATTTCAGAGGACCAAAATGACATCTCCGTGAAAAAGTGAAGTTTCAGTGTGTCCAGCTGTGGCTGATCAGACCAATATGAGCTTGAAATGCTCTTCCACAGGTTGGGCACAGATAGTCTGTGTGAATGTTTGGGGTGGATACTCCAAATTTATGCATACTATGTTTACTTTGTGCTGTCTCAATTCTGCTTTGCTCATAGAGCCCAGTACCCTTTCTGATGTGGGTATGCTATGCTGAGCGATTCTGTGCCCATGTCTCCCATGTTGCCCAGTCAAAACCAAAGTTCTTGAGAAAGACCTTAAGAGTATCACTATACTATACTAAGCATTAGGAATTCAAAGAAAGACAAAAACACTGCTGATGGGCCCAGAAGCTTTTCTGCCTGATCCATTTCTGAGCTGAGCTGAGTTACCCCTTGTTAGGCAGCTTGGTATCCCCCTCTCATATTTGCTCCCCAACACTCACCATATTGATGCTTGATTTATTGTAGATATATGATCTACTTTAGGCCTACTATAGCTCTGAAGTCCTGAGTTCAATCTACCAACCTCAGCCTCCACAGAACCCAAGCCCAGCAGTAATTTTAAAAGTTATCGTTTAAAACGATAACTGAATGAGTGACTGGGCATTCAAATATGTCTGACTGACAATGATACACTGGCAACATTTAAATAAATGATAAATTCAGCTCAACTGCCATCAGAAAAATATAGTGGGTGTATTAAATTTCCTTTTCAGAAACCTAGGGGGACATGAATTGAATAAGAAAGAAGTGTTTCCAGACACATTCTCAAGAAACACATGTTTTTGGGGGGCGGAGCCAAGATGGCGGAGTAGAAGGACGCACGTTTTCGAGCTCCGAAACCACAGCCCATATATTTCCTGCAAGAAGAACTCCCCAAAAATTCTGGAGCACTGCAGCCATGCAGAAACACAGTGGAAGAGATTTCCATTCCAGAGAACCCTGGAAAGCCATCCCCAGGGGTCAGTGTCGCCCCAGAAAGCGGAGCCCACCCCTGCGCTGCCCTGGCCATGTGGCCCCAGAGGAGCAGATCCGAGCAGGCTTCAGGGAGGGAATCTCCAGCAGCCAGGAAGGTCCTTCCACCCACAGATGCTACAGGTCAGTGAGAGAGATGTCTGAGTTGGCCGAGAGGAGAGCGGGGTGTCTCCGTGACTTGGGCCCCCTCAGGAGGCAGTGGGAGAGGGAGCGGCAGAGGCAGTGGCAGAGGCAGTGGCAGAGCCCCAGGATTCCCAGAGCAGCAGGCAGAAGTTCAGGGCCATTACCGAAGATCTCTGCATAAACCCCCTGAGGGAACTGAGCCTGGGAGACGGCCCTGCCCCCACCCCAGCAACAGAACTTAAGTTCACATTGAATAGCAGCCTCCCCTGCCATGGAAAGCCCATTTGAATCTCAGACCCCAAGCACTAGCTGGGCGGATCTAGGCAGGGGTGCAGAGGAATCTCAGAAGTCAAGAAACTGGCTGGGAAAATGCCTAGAAAAGGGAAGAAAAATGAGACTATAGAAAGCTACTTTGATGGGGTACAGATGTTCCCGCCTTTCAATTCTGATGATGAGGAACTATTCTTGCCATCAGGGAAAGATGTGGAGGTCAGGGCTTCTGTATCCCAGACATCCCAGGTGGATATCTAGTGGGCTCAGGCCATGGAAGAGCTCAAAAAGGATTTTGAAAAGCAAGTTAGACAGGTGGAGGAAAGACTGGGAAGAGAAATGAGGGAGATGCAAGAAAAGCATGAAAAACGGGTCAATACCTTGCTAAAGGAGACCCAAAAAAATGCTGAAGAAAATAACACTTTGAAAAATAGGCTCACTCAATTGGCAAAAGAGGTTCAAAAAGCCAATGAGGAGAAGAATGCTTTCAAAAGCAGAATGAGCCAAATGGAAAAAGAGGTTCAAAAGCTCACTGAAGGTAATAGTTCTCTCAAGATTAGAATGGAACAGATGGAGGCTAATGACTTTCTGAGAAACCAAGAAATCACAAAACAAAACCAAAAGAATGAAAAAATGGAAGAGAATGTGAAATATCTCATTGGAAAAACAACTGACCGGGAAAATAGATCCAGGAGAGACAATTTAAAAATTATGGGACTACCTGAAAGCCATGATCAAAAAAAAAAGAGCCTAGACATCATCTTCCATGAAATTATCGAGGAAAACTGCCCTGATATTCTACAACCAAAGGGCAAAATAAGTATTGAAAGAATCCATCGATCACCACCTGAAAGAGATCCAAAAAGAGAAACTCCTAGGAATATTGTGGCCAAATTCCAGAATTCCCAGGTCAAGGAGAAAATATTGCAAGCAGCTAGAAAGAAACAATTCTAGTATTTGGGAAATACAATCAGGATAACTCAAGATCTAGCAGCTTCTACATTAAGGGATCAAAGGGCGTGGAATAGGATATTCCAGAAGTCAAAGGAACTAGGACTCAAATCAAGAATCACCTACCCAGCAAAACTGAGTATAATACTTCAGGGGAAAATATGGTCTTTCAATGAAACAGAGGACTTTCAAGCATTCTTGATGAAAAGACCAGAGCTGAAAAGGAAATTTGACTTTCAAACACAAGAATGAGAAGAAGCATGAAAAAGTAAACAGCAAAGAGAAGTCATAAGGGACTAACCGAAAGTGAACTGTTTACATTCCTACATGGAAAAGACAATATTTGTAACTCTTAAAACTTTTCAGTATCTGGGTAGTTGGTGGGACCACACACACACACACATACACACACACATGCACACATGTACATGCATGCATGCACACACACATACACACATGCATGCACATACAGAGACAGAGAGCACAAAGTGAATTGAATAGGATGGGACCATATCTTAAAAGAAATTAAGGTATATGGTGAGAGAGAAATGTAGTGGGAGGAAAGAGGGTGAAATTGAATGGGGTAAATTATATCTCATTCAAGAGGCAAGCAGGAGACTTTTTAGTGGAGGGAAAAAGAGGAGAGCTGAGAAAAAACCATGAAGTTTACCCTCATCACATTCGACTAAAGGAAGGAATAAAATGCACACTCATTTTGGCATGAAAACTTATCTTACAATACAGGAAAGTCGGGGAGAAGGAGATAAGCAGGGTGGGGGGGATGATGGTAGGGAGGGTAATGGGAGGAGGGAGCAATTTGAAGTCAACACTCTTGGGGAGGGACAGGATCAAAAGACAGAATAGAAACAATGGGGGGGCAGGATAGGATGGAGGGAAATACAGTTAGTCTTACACAACACGACTATTATTGAAGTCATTTGCAAAACTACACAGATAGGGCCTATATTGAATTGCCTGCCTTCCCAAAGGGAAAGGGTGGGGAGGGAGGGATGGGGAGAATTTGGAACTCAAAGTTTTAGGAACAACTGTTTAGTATTGTTGTTGCTACTAGGAAATAAGAAATACAGTTAATGGGGAATCTGACCCTACAGGAGAAAAGAGAAGATGAGGACAAGAGAAGGGAGGGATGATAAATGAGAGGGCAGATTGGTGATAGGGAAAATTAGATTGCTCAGTGTATTGGGGTAGGGAAAGGAGATAAAAGGGGAGAAAATTTGGAACCCAAAATTTTGTGAAAATGAATGTAAAAAGTTAAATAAATAAATTTTTATAAAAAAAACAAAAAAACAATAACATTTAGGAACCCATTTTTATCTGGGGGGAAAATGTGAAGACTTAAGGTAATAGAGATTGAAAAGACTTCCTAGGTTTTATGATTCTACTCTGGACCTAATTAAGTATAATTAGGTCTAATCTCTAAAAGATGAGTAAATAGAGTAACATAAATAAGTAATATAAATAAGCCTGTAAAGGTAGGTTGGAGAAAGACTTATTCTATGTAAAGAAATTGGATTCTAATTCTACTGATAATAAAGAGGCCCAGGATGTTTTTGAAAAAAAAGAGAGAGAAAAAATTGAATCCTCAAAGGAGAGTGACCTGGCCAAGGTCTCAGAGACAGTAAGTGGCCTGCTGAGGCAGAATAAGAATTGGGTACCAGTCTATCAACTTCAATATTCTTTCTATTAATATGCTCAGAACAGTCCTCTGGAAGAAGTGCTATTGTTATTCCCATTTTACACATGGGGAGATTAAAGAAAAATTGTCCTTGCTCAGGTCACACAGCTGATGTCTGAGGATGATTCAAACTCAGGTGCATCTGACTCCAAATCCAAAGCTCTGGACAAGAATTGGTGCATAGATTTAAAGTTGGAAGACAATCATGCAATGCAACCCTTAATCATGCAACTGTCAAAGCTGATGCCCAGAATGTGATTTGGTCAAGTTCATAGAAGGAGTAGATAGAGATAGAGATCAGGTGATAGGATCTCAGAGTCCCAGAATTGCAAATTTAGAACTTGAAGGAACCTCTGAGGTCATCTGGTCTTTCTTGCTCAAGATCACACAAGGAACAGGTGATGGAGTCCAACTTTGAACCCATGTCCTTGGGTTCCAAAGCCATGGGTCATTCCAATGCCCCACTACCACTTTAGAATTCTAGAGCTAGAAGGAGTTTTAAAATTGCTCGGTTTGGAGTTTTATATGGACCCCTTGGGCAGTCTGTAAAATCTATGGATCTTATCTCAGAATAATGTTTTTAAATGTAGGAAAAAATACATAGGATTATGAAAGAAATCAATTCTATTGACATAAAGATGTAATGTTTTTGTTGCCATCCAAGGTCATGGATCTCCAGAATCTGTTTACCTGGTCAGGAATTCAATTCCTCATTTCTTCACTTTGAAGATGACTCTCAATAATTTGTTCAAGGTCACCCAGCTAGCTGGTGGCAAAGCCGTACCAACTAATTTAACTGTTTTCTCCCCATTACACCACAGAAGGAATATCTTCTGTTGGCTTGTGTGCCTCCTGCCTGCTTCCGCAGGCACCGTTAGAGAAGTGGGAAAGAAACCCTCCGGGGAGGTTTCCAAAGATGCTTCAAAATAGACCCAGCACCCGAAGGTACTATGAAGGAAGCCATGTTTCTAGATAAATAAAATTGTGCTTTTCAGCAACACAGAGATGGGGTTAGCGGGGAGAAGAGGGGACTTTCTGATCATAGAAGAGTTCCTTTTGTCTTAGGAAAGTTCCTATGGAGAAAGAGAGCTGCGGGTTGCAGCAGCCCTGCTCACAGACCCTCCCCCTTTACTCGCAGTCCCCTTCCCCCCCACCTTCCCGCAGCTGGAGCACGTTGGACACGGGTGTGTACAGGGTGCCTGGAAGCTCTGTATTCAGACTCCTGAGGAGAAGGAGGTGGAGGTGGAGGAGGAGGAGGAGGGGAGGCAAGAGGGCTTTCGACTCAACTCGGGGCCCCCCAGAAGAAGGGCAGTCGCACTTTCTACCAAAGGTGATGATGCTTCAGGTGGGTGGGTCGGTTTTCAGGATGTGTCACCACACAGGAAAAGACTCCTGTTCGGGTGACAGGGTGGGCAAATTGGTGGTCAGGTATCAGCGCTCCCGAGGTACAGCCCCTCCAGCTGTTCTTCCAGCTGCGTGCCCCACCCCTGGCAGCTGCTCTAGAGTAGCGTTTGCAGCTAGGTGGGTCAGGTTCCTTTTCCCGGGGCTAAGGGGGTCCTCTTACCTGCTTTGGGATAGATACCAGGCTTGCCTTCTGTCAGCTCGGAATCTCCCCGCCGGAAGAATTGGCAACAAAGTTGAGTTCTGGGAAATAGCCAACTTCAAGGGGGTGAGCGGGGAAGCTTGCAAGAAGGAGTCCCCCAAATAAGGAATGCACCTCTCTCCTTACTTTGGAGGGGAGGATGGCTATGGGTGCGGAATCGTGCGCACACTGTCAGATTCGATGCTTTGTTTGGTTTTGCTTAACTGTATTTCTTTGTTACAAGAGATTGACTTAGGGTTGATGTGGTTGGAAATTATATCGAGAAGTGACAATTGTCTAAAAGCAAAAGGCATAATTATCATTTTTAAAAATTAAAATAACACAAGGCTATTTTCAAACCTTAAAAGGCAAAGAGAAGGAAAACAAAAACGCAGAGGAGAGAGGTGGCAGTGGGGTTGAAAAGGAAAATGGCTTTCGGGAGACAGCACTGGGCATACAAGTGGCTTTAGGCACCTTGAGTGTTCCAGAGCTTTGCAACATTGGACCACATATCAAACCCAGGAGTTTGTTACTTGACAATATTGGTAGAAAATAAGCCAGGGAGACAGGAGGGATGAAGCATTGGGCTTTTGTTTTCCTGAGCAGAGTGAGTTCAAGGTGTCTGCTCTGTGAAGACTCTCCTCTCTGCAAACCGCAAGGCTTTTCAGTAACAGGGCTCACTGCCTGAAGTTGGTCCCTTCCCTGAAGTTTTACTTGTGCTGTGATCCCACTGATGTGCATATTTCTTCTAATGCAGATTGCAACCCATTTGTGCCTTCACTTTCAGGGAAAAATCTCTTCCCCCCCACTTGGGTTAGCTTGGAAATTGTTGCATTTGATGGGGGATGGGGAGCGTCAATAACCTGTGCTGGGGGTGCTCAAGGTCACCCCCATTAGTATCAAGGTGTTAAAGAAGTCTGAGATCAGAGTGAAGACTATGATAGATTGCTGTGAAATGAAGGACATGGGTTTTGCAGAGTAGCATGCAGTTTGATTGGGTAAGAACATAAAATGAGTGCTCCCTGAAACTGGATCTGATTTCTCCCAAACAGGGAGAGAGAAAGGAGTTTTTATCTGCTTTCTTTTCATAAATCTTTTGAGTGAATGTTTTCTGGCTAGATTCCTTTATATTCCATTCTCTCTCTGGGTATACAAAGTCACATATGAATATATTCTTTGAGAGCATATGTGTGCATACATGCTTACACTAATACATATATTTCAAACTGAACAGTATAGCTGAGAAAAAGATAGGCTTGCCATAAACTGACTTGTGGTGCCTATAATTTTATTTTATTTTGAATGTGACATCTATTTCATATCAATTGAAGAGACCATTTGCAAAGTAGCTGTGCTTTCATTTAACTATCTAGTGAATATGACAATGTAATTGCATTCAATATAATTTCTCACAAATGTTAAAAACAATTTTAAAGTAGCTAAAAGTATTCACATTCCAAGAAAAGGCTTTTTTTCCCTATACTCACAGTGCCTTCTTTGCACATGAAACTGGTCACTGATGAAATATCAATGTAGGCATATTAACAAGTAGAGATTGAGCAAGAAAAGAAAATCCATTAGGCCCTTTAAATAGGATGCAGCCGTAGCCCTGAGGGTCCATGATGTTGCGAAGAAAATAATTAGTTTTAGTATCAGCACCTTGTTATGAAGTACTGGAAATTGATTTTATATTGGTATCATTGCCCTTTGTGAAATGATATATTAGTCTAATACGTCTTTGGAGTTATACATAACTTGAGTTTTATCTCCATGTTTCTCCGACTTGATTATAATGGAACAATCTCATCATTAGGTTACTCTAGCTGACTGACAAACTGGATTCGACAGTAAGAGAGTTGCTGAGGTTGGTGGTAGAAAGGCCTTCCAAAATATCGTGGGGAATAAACTAAACCAGCATGATACTGAGGGTGAATTCAGCTCAGTATTACCTAGATGAAGGCTGGTTATCAGAGTTCTCACTGAAGCACAAAGATTTCAGCCAGGAAGGGTAGGAAACATTTTTGCAAGCAGCTTGTGTTTGTGCATAGATAAAAATAAACATAGATGCATGGTCACAAAATATTTAAAATAAGCTAAGTGTGTCTCTAGCATCCTCAGCCTTTTCTTTTGCTCCCCAATTCCTCAATAGTATCCCCTCCTTCTATTAAACAGGAAAGGATCTGATAACTTTCATACTACAACTGAAATTAATTCACATTCATATGTTAAGGTTTCCTAGTCTTACATAGATTTATGGATTCATGGAAGATTGGCCTGAATTAGAAATTACATAATCATAGAATTTAAATTTGAAAGAGACTTTATCATGTGGTCCAACTTCCTTTATTTCTATTTGTGAATAGTTGGGTTTTTTTTTTAATCTTGGCATAGTGGAAATAAAATTGGATTTGCCTTACCTGTGCGACCTCAAACAAATCACTTCAGTTCTCCGAACTTCATTTTCCACATCTACACAATATGAGATCTGGACGCAAATAAATAATCTGTAAGGAAGCTTTCAGTTCTAAATTCTATGATCCTATTATCTTCATTGTGGAATAAAGAAAGGTATAGGATATATTTCTTGGGGCAGGGGTCATTTTTCAAGACCCTAAAAATCATACCATTCTTAAAGCTGATCCTGAGGTTAAGCTGATCCTGAGGCTTTAATTGGGGAGGGGGATGTTAGAAGAGATGGTAATTTATCTCTTTCCCCCTACCACAAACACTTCCTTTTTTCCTGAGTAATGTGAACCTGGCTATAGTAACTAAAGGCCTATTGCTTGAGAGTTGCTAGGTACCAAAGGGCCCTTCCAGAGATCACTGGTATCTTACATAGGTTCCCCTTGGCAAGGTGACTTGCCTTCTTCCTTTCCCTCTCTCCTCTACCCTTTAACTCAGATCTATCTGTTATTGTCCTTCTAATTCATTTCTCTCAGATCTATCATTTTAAAATAGGTTCAGGGAACTCTCTCCTCTTACTCAGCATCAGTTTATAATTTAGGAGTTTCAGGGAGGTAAGGTGACTTTGCCTACAACTAGTAAGTACCAGAGGTGAGCTTCAGGCTGTCTTCCAGGACTCCACTTTCAGCACCATGTTTACTCTACCACAATGTCCTTTACTTACCCCAACATATGCACTCGGTTGCTAAATGTTGTCATTTCTAACCCTATACTCTTCAATTTGTCCCCTTCTCTCAAAGCCAGTCCTTACCTTTATCACCTCTTGCCTTCGCTGATAAATGAGTTTCCTAATTGATTGCCTGCCTCGAGTCTGTCCTTATTCCAGCCCATCCTCCATACAACTGCTAAAGCGAGTAGCCTAAATTGCAGAACTGACCATGAAACCATCCCCATTAAACTTGATTATCTCTAGAGTCAAATATGGTTTGGACTTTCGTTTCTAATCCTTATTACATATTGCTGTCTCCACAGACATTATGTCCAGCCAAACTGACCTTTTTGCTTTTTGGTTTTTGTTTTGTTTTACACAACATTTCATGTCTTGCTGCTGTATCCTTACTGCCTACTCCTCATGCTTGAAATGTATTCGTTTCTCCTCCCTCCCTGATCTCCCTGCCTATTTCTGTGTCTGTGTCGGTGTGTTTATGTGTGTCCTCCCCCCACCCCATTAGTTTCCTTCAAGGCTCAGCTCAAGTGCCACCTTTCGTGTGAAACATTTCTGGTCACCCCAGCTTCTAATGACTCCCTCTTAAAATCACTTTACATCTGGTTTTGTAGGTAGATATAGCTACAACTATGAAAGGAAGGTAATTTTGGATGGCCAGAGTTCCCTTGGAGTTTCCTGACTAGATCTTTCTCTCTATCTCTCTGTCTGTTTCTCTCTCTCTCTCTCTCTCTCTCTCTCTCTCTCTCTCTCTCTCTCTCTCTCTCTCTCTCTCTCTCTCTCTCTCCTTTCCCAAAACCTTAAACCCTGTCCATTCTGAGGTTCACAGATTTCACACCAATACATCCCTGCCCAAACTCCACTTCATGGATGTTTTCTGCACCCTCCTGGCTTCAGAGTGATTATCAATACTAACTGTTGCCCTTTCCCTCCCAGCTTCATTTATTTATTTATTTATTTTGCTCATTAAAGGGGCCATTCCCTAATTACTTCTTACAGAGCCTTATTCACTGAATGGCCTAACCTCACTCTAAGTGAGTAACTGAATAGGCCAAGGTCTCCCATTGCATCCTGGGCCTTCTCCAGTCATCCTGATGAATATCTGCTCACTCAGGAAGGGAAAGTGAGAGTGATGACCTTTCACAGCCCTCCTTCCCTCAAAATAAAGTCAAGTGCAAGTCATGTCGTCATTTCTCTGATGTCATGGTCTACTTTGCCAATGAAGGATGAACACAGAAAGAGATACAGATGAGACAGAGAGAAAGGAAGGAAGGAAGGAAGGAAGGAAGGAAGGAAGGAAGGAAGGAAGGAAGGAAGGAAGGAAGGAAGGAAGGAAGGAGGAGAGGAGAGGAGAGGAGAGGAGAGGAGAGGAGAGGAGAGGAGAGGAGAGGAGATGAATAGACAGATATAGATGTTGTCTCACACAACTACAGCCTACACTCCTGCAGGTTCCCATTTATCCTTGTATTTCCAGTGCCTGGTACATAATAGGCACTTAATCAGTATTTGTTGAATGATTGATACATAAATATTCATGAATTCTGTTTTTGACACGTTGAGTTTAAGAAACCTATTGCACATTCAGTTTGAGATGTCCAAGATGAAATTGGTGATATGGCACTAGAATTTAGGAGACAGATTGGGATTAGATTTATAGATATGAGAAATCACCATGCTTAGGGATGATAATTGAATTCATGAGAACTGATGAGATCATCAAGTGAGATAGTATAGAGGGAGAAAGGAGGGGGCCCCAGATTAGAGATCTGGGGAACACTCATGATTAGTAGACATGATCTGGGTGAAGATCCAGTAAAGGAGGCTAAGAAGGAGTAAACAGAAGAACCACAAGAGAGTAACGTCCCCAGAAGACGAGTGCTTCTTCATCTTACCTTGTGAGAAGGTAACTCATGAGCCCCAATCTATGCAGTTCCCATTGACTGTCAGCCATTAAACACAACTATCTCTTAGCAAAGTCATTTGCTCAAATGATATCATAATAAAAATAAGTACAAAATATTTCCCCCAACAATGAAAAGTGAAGTCTCATACAATATACATAAAGTCCACAGAAAGAGCAGGCTTAGAGTACAATGGCAGTGTGTCACAGGAGCAGGATACATGCATGGTAAAAGCATCTCACAACTCCTGGTACTACAGGCACTGAAAGTTCTTTCTCCCATTGTAGAATCCATTCACAGTTCCTTTTAGAAGCAGTATCTGTACTAGGTGGATTTCCCAAGCTTAGATGTCCATTCTCTCTTCATAGAGTCCTTACGCTGAGGTTTCCAGGGATTACTCCTCTCCATAGCCTGGCTCTCCATTTCTAAGGGCTGTGATCTTTGAAGCTGCTGCCTCCATAAAGTGACTATCTCTCTGTATCTATGTCTGTTTGGAATTTAAGTCTCTGTTTCTCTACAAATGCAGTGACCCCAACGAATCCAGCTAGCTCTAGTGGCATGGTTGATATGATACAAGATGGGGGAGAGAAAATTCCATCCGCCCACCCTTCCTGCACTCTGATACAAATTCATAGATCTTCTTCCACAATTGCCTCCAACTCTTAAAGGTAAACTTCTTAAATTCACTCTAGCTATTTAACACTTCCAAGAGGTGTGGCTTGCTTATTTGCCTAGGTATAGCACTTTTCCCTTCTTGACTCAATTTAGAAAGGAATTTGCCTCTGTCAGGGCACAGACTCATTTACATATTTAAAAAATTATCATATGTGACATTATTCTGCAACTAGATTAACTGAGATGGGGAAAGGGAAATTGTTGTATGTAAAAGCAGTATTAAATCCAGTTATTTAGGTGAATTACCTTCCATTTATGTCCATTATGTAGTTAGTAGAGGATTGATTATATATGTCATTAAATGTATCAAATTAATATTGTTGCAAATTTTATTTGATTACAGTAGTAAACTGTGTAGATATATGCTCTGTCTTCTCAGATTTCTCCTTGCTCACAATTTTGAAGTGTTAGAGGAAACATAAAATATCATCAGAGTAACATGTAATCAGTAATCTGGTCCCATGGTGAGAGTGAGAAATGACCAAATGACAACCTTCCTACTCTTTTGTTGTTGCTCAGTTATTTTTCATTTGTTTCTTCATGATCCCATTTGGGGTTTTCTTGGCAAAGATGCTGGAGTAGTTTGCCGTTTCCTTCTCTGTCTCATTTTATAGATGAGAAAACTGAAGCAAAGAGGGTTAAGTGACTTGCCAAGGATCACACAGCTAGTAAGTGTCTGACACCAGATTTGAACCCGCATCTTCCTGACTCCAGGCCCAGCACTCTAGATGCTCCATGAAATTCTGAGCTAAGCTCTGACTGAAAACTCTTCATCTCTATTTTGAAGAATGTATAAATTAAGTTCTATGGAACTCAAGTGGTAAAAACACATTTGATTCTTACTGATTTTATTCCAGATCTCTTCTTTTTAGGCAGCTTCCAAACTAGAGTTGGGTTAGATACTTATTTTATGATATTTAGAATTTATGGTATTTAATATTTATTTTATGGGAACATGTTACTGAAATGGAATTTAATTTTTATAATAAATTAGAAGCTTGTGAAATTCATTTTATAAGAAGTGTCATTTTGTTTAGGAAATACAAGAAAAAAAGTATCACAAACTCTCTTACTTAGATATTACAGGGTCGCTGTTATTTCATTCATTTGGATAATCCCTATCCCGCTGCACTTTATAACCCCTCATGCTTCCTTAGCCTATGTACTTCATGTCCATGTCCTTCCATAAATCTTCCAAGTAATGTGCTAGACTCCTTTTTCTCACTCTTTCGGTTTTTCTAGGGTGCTAATATACTACTCAAGCTGTCCATCTGTTGTTTTACATTCTCACTTATGACAGATCCACCACTGCCTTTTCCAGGCATGTCATTGTTATTTAGTCATTTTACAGTCATGTATGAATCTTTATGACCACTTTTGGGGTTTTCTTGGCAAAGATACTGGTTTGCCATTTCCTTCTCCATCTCATTTTATAGATGAGGAAACTGAGGGTTAACTTGTTAGTAAGGGTCTTAGGCTGGATTTGAACTCAGGTCTTCTCAACTCCAGTTCTGGTATTCTATCCACTGTGCCACCTAGCTGCATACTAGATTCAACAATGTATTTTTGCCCTTTCCTTTCCACAAGTAGTAATGAGCTATGGACTATATACACTGCCATTTATCTTTCCATAACTTTGGATTATTTGTAATTTTTAATTTTTTTCCAAATAAAATTATTCTGAAATAAAATTAAAAAGCAAATATTCTCCCAATGAAAAATACATTAGAAGCCTCATACTCAAAGTGAGTATGTGATAAGACCTTTGCCTGAAAGGGCCAGGGTCTCTCACTGCTTCTTGGGCCATCTCCAGTCATCCTGATGAATATCTGGCCACTGGACCCAGATGGCTCAGGAGAAGAAAGTGAGACTGGTGACCTTGCACAGCCCTCCCTCACTCAAAACAAAGTCAACTGCAAGTCATGTCATCACCTTGATGTCATGGTCCTCTTCAAGAACCAAGGACAAACACAACAACAATAACTACACACATATCTAATACCTTTTTAAGTAGTTTTACTGTCGAAATATTACTCTTCTCTGTTACTTGGTGGATCTGTGGTCCCACTGATGTGTATACTTCTAATGCAGATTGAAACCCATCTGTGCCTTCATTCTTTGTAAATCTGTTCCAAGGCTTCCTGCAGATCTTTCATGGGTTATTTTTCACCTCATATGTTGGGGTAGAGGTGGGGAGTGCTATTGGGAACTCTTAACCTGGGATCTGTGAATTTGATTTTTTTTAAAATTTCATTTAGTGTAATTGATTTTCTTTCTCTTCCTATATATTTTATTGCATGTGTTTACAATCATTATTCTCAGAAGGGATCCATAGGCTTTGCCAGACTGCCAAAGGGGTCCATGACACAAAAAAGGTTAAGAACCACTAGGCTAGAGCTTCTGACATTGCATAGATACTAATGGAGCATCTTACCACATGACCAGCCCACCATATTTTCAATTATTCTTCATTCTAATGATATCTTTTTATGCTACCTCTCTACAGTTTTTTTGTTGGTAATGCATTATATTCTGGTTTTGCCATCCCATGTACTTCTCCAATGTGCTTTGGTTGTCTGAAATTTAAGTTTTTTGGAGTCTGTGATATTCCATAACCCAAAGGAGTATGGAATCCAACCATGGAATCCATAAAAGAATATCAATGTTCAAAAGATGGACCTTTGCTTCTCTAAGAAGTCTGGGGTCATTAAAAGCATGCTGTAATATATAAAAAGCAATCTAAACTGCTTTTCTCTTGTTCTACTCAGAGTCTTCCCTAGTACATTTCAGCTACCTTTTAGTGGCTCGTAGACTTCTAAAGAAGAAACAAGAATGCTAAAACAAAACAAAAAAAAAACTTCACTACAGGCACATTTCATCTCATCCAAGGTTAAACTGTAGGTGTAGGGGATATGAAGGAATAGGAAGGGAGCAAGGGAAGATGATAAAGCAAGACTACCTCAGGATCACAGAAGGGATCTCCGAGAGGAAAGGTAGCAGTATTTAAGCTTTGGATATGATGAACTTGAGATTCAACAGGAGGAAAAAGGGTTTTTATGCTTTAGGCAAGAAGCATCATCTGGACTTATCATCTGGATAAGGCCAGGCTCTTATCATTCAATTACTGTGTGTGTATATATATATAATAGATATTATTTTTCAATCATTTTACACAATTTATCTGTGGATCTGTCTGGACTAGATTGTACTGTTTCTTTTTCTTTTTTTTTTCTTGAAACTGAGTTATTTACGATCTCTGTCTCATGTTTTGTTAAGTGGTAGAGAGAGGGGAGGGTTATAGTCACTCAACAATTTCCTTTAAATTTTTGAGGTATTTTTTAGTTTGTTCATCTTTTCTTTTTATTATTATCATTTACATAAAGGATGCCATTAAAATGAAGTATGACCAGAAAATGTAAGCCAACTATGTGGTGAGAATGCTCTGTTAGTAAATGTAATATCAAAAGTTTAGAGTAGGAGATTTTAACCTTTTTTGCTTCATGGACCCCACTGACAGTCTGGTGAAGTCTGTGCTAATTGTGTATAACTGATTCTGACAATTATTTTTATTGTTCCTCTGTTTGGTGTGAATATACCTTGTTTCTTGAGAATGAAATAATTCCAAAAAATTTGTTTTTATTACATAAATAGCTTCCTAGTGCCTAAACCATAAAAAGATAAAGCAGAGAATAGATTAAAAAATACAAAATAATATAAAACCAATACACTATCATAAAAATTGTTAAGTTATGAAGTTAGATTTCTGCCAGGAATGCAAAGATGACTTGACATTGGAAACATAAATAATCATATTAAAACAGAAACAACCCAAAATATGCAACAATAGATGCAGGCGGGAAATACTTAAAAGATTCAACATTAACTTATGCTAAAACTCCTAAAAATTATAGGAAAAAAGGTCCATTTTAATCAAATTAAAAGGAAAGAACCTTGGTTCCTTATCTGTTAATTGTCTGAATTGAACAAAATAGCTTCTAAGGTTCAAATCTGTGGTTCTATTAATCTATAATCCTTTATATCCAAGGACAAGAGTTAGAATTATTTGCAATGCCGAAATACTAGGTTTCCCAATAATTACAGAAGTAGAGGAAAGATATCCTCTCTCTCCACTATTATTTGCCTAAACACTAGAAATGCTAGTGATAACAATAAGATGAGAGAAAAAAATTAAAGCCATGAGAATCAGCAAAGAAATAAGATTATATTAATTTGAAAGTAGAATGATGGCTTACTTTGAAAACCCCAAGGAATAACTTTTAAAAACCTAATTGAGGCAATTAAGAGTTTTAGGAAAGTAAAAGGATTCAGAATAAACTTGTGAAATCATTAGCATTTCAATATAAAAATAATTTTAAAAATAGGAAAGAATTATAAAAAGAAAAATCCTATTCAAAATTAACTACAAAATGCATGCCATACAGCAATAGATTTATCAAGATACACCGAAGATATATTTTGACTATATCCATTACCCCTTCCCAATGCAAATCAGAATCTCTTTTGAGTTGCTTGTAGAGAAATTAATTAAATTAAAGGTTAATTTGACTTGTCCCAGGTCACACAGCCAGTGTATGTAATTTGAAGGATTTAAACTAAGGTGTTCCTAATTCTGAGGCCAGATACTATATCACACAGCAGCAACATAATCATAATTCTGTCTTTATAGAAATTAATAGAAATGATTGGGTGGGTATCCATTGGTAGGGATCTCATTCAAGCCCCTCTCAATGATTTTCTATTTCTGGTATCATAGGCAATAGGGGACAATTAATTAGGCAGCTGAAAGTTTCCAGCAAGGAAAATTCTGTATATGGAGGCCCTAGAACAGGGCAGGACAGTGGGAAGGGATGCCAGGTAGGAGAAGAGGATGTAACTATTGCAGAAATAGTTAGTAGTTGATTAGCAATCCTTTCATCCTTATTTAATTGAATTGTTCCCACATACTTCACAGTGACTAGCTCTCCAATACCATTGTCTTCCCTCTCCCTTTCGGCAGAAGACCTTACCTCTTATTTTCCTGAGAAAATAGAGGTCACCATTGTGAAATTCTCTACTTTCCTACATCAGACTTCAAAATCCTTCACAATCCCCCATTTATCTGATTCAGAGATGAGCTTCTACCTGACCAAGACAGCCTCCTTTGCTTGCACTCAATCTTGCTCCTTCCCATCTCCCCTAATACTTTGACTTTGTAATCACATCCCTTTTTCCCTCACATTCAATGTCTCATCTGTTGGCTTCTTCTCCATTATCTACAAACTTGTCTAGGTCTCTTAAATTCTTTTTGAAAAAATTTTTAAAAAGAACCCTCCCCAGACCCTGGCATTTCCTCCAACTATTGTCCTTTGTCTCCTCTTCCTATCTCACCTAAATGAGAGAGGGTCAAATCCAGTCTCAATTTCTATACTTTCCAATCACTTCTCAGTCTTTTGTGGTCTGGTTTTGGACTCCAACATTTGACTAAAACTGCTTTCTACCAAGTTTTTTTAAGTTAAATTCCATGGCCTTTTCTCAGTCTCGCAGAGTCTGACCTTTATGTAATTGTGACACTCAACCATTCAGCCCCTTCCTAGACACTCTCTCCCCATTGGACTTTTGTGGCACTGCTTCATCATGACTCTTTTTATACTATTCTGATGATTCACTTGCTAGATTATCATTCTCCTGTGATTCACTAAATGGGAGCATTCTCCATACATGTTGTTTCCTCCATTAGGAAGTAAAATAACTGCTTAAAAGTGGAGGCTCCATTATTTGTTGTTGTTCAGTTGTGTCCAACCCTTTGTGACCCTATTTGGCTTTTTCTTGGCAGAGATATTGGAGTGGTTTGCCATTTCCTTCTTCAGATCATTTTAGAGATGAAAAAACTGAACCAAACATGGTTGAGTGACTTGCCCATGGTCATTCAGCTGGTAAGTGTCTGAGGTCATATTTGAGCTCAGGTTTTCCTGATTCCAGGCCCAATGAAGGTTTAATTCAGAAGGTAAGGATTAATTGAATAGCACTCTGAAAGAAAGACAAGGCATTTCATAGATATCATGAGAATGATTTCCATTACATGTGAGAAGAATCTTGGGTGAAGGTATGGAATCGCTTAAATGATAATAACAAGAAAATGTCTATAGGAATAGCGGTCCAGCAGCAAGGGTTTTCAGAACGCCTTCAAAGTAGATAACTGTAGTAGCAGATCAGATTTGGGGGAGCAATGGAAAGGTCAGAGAAGAATGAGAAGAAAAGTGCTAAGCATCAGGAAGGTTATCTGCTTTTAATCACCCCTTCCCTCATTCTCTTGGTGTCATTCCTCCAGGGAGATGTTCTTGACACAAAATGCCAGTTATCCAACTTTTACCAAAACTTCTACTCCTCTCCTCCTCCACCTTAAATTACAAAAGGGTGTGTTCGATGTAGGAAATATTGGATTTGTATTTCAACCACTTTCCCAGAAGCTCTAGAGCAACGTGTATTATTCAAAATAAATAAAAGGAACTAAATACTGATCATTGTGCCTGTGTAAGCAGAATTGGAGGTTAGAAACAAGTTCATCCACTGGAAACCATGCAGTTTGTCAAGGTTGTTTGCTGTTTCCAATCCAAAAACCTCCCTCTTATTTCATGAACAATTGACCCCTTTGGAGAAAGAATAAATCATTGAAAGTTTTGTTGTGTAAAACCCATAACCTGGCCTTGTCAGCTTTTCAAATATGAATTTTCATCATAAAATATGCAGCAGAGATATGTGCTGAATTTGTTATGTAACCTGTTGCTTCAGAGATGAAGTACATCTCTCCTTGGCTGTTTTATGTATTTTTAAACTTATTTTGGGGTTAGTTTATTGAATTTGGTTTCACATGGTAGTTCCCTGCTATTAGTAGACAAAGAATTGAATCTACATCTTTACTCTCATTAAGCCTCTGGTTCACACAGACTACAGGATATATAGCTTCATCCTATAAAGCAATCCCACTAAAAGGACAGCAGAGCCCAGCTAGAAAAGACATCTTGCCATCTTCCCTGCTACCAACTCATATATCTCTCCTCCCAGACCCTTCCATCAGTTTTCTATCCCTTGCTCAAATCAAATTAATGTTGCTATTACTAATGGAAAGGGGAGAATGATATGCTATCCCATGGTCCACTAATGATCCTCATGAGTCTGAATTGCAAACTCTCTATCTAGTCTAGGGTTCTTAATCTAGGGTCCATGGATTTTTTTTGGTATTATATATTTTGGTAACCATTTTTCTAATTAGTCTCCATTGAAATCTTAAGTATTTTATTGTATCGGGGGGAAGAGTCAAGATGGCAGAGTAGAAAGACTCACTTATGTTAGCTCTGAATCCACAGCCCATAAATTTTCTGTAAAAAGAACTCCCCACAAATTCTGGAGCACTGCAAGCCATGCAGAAACACAATGGAAGAGATTTCCGTTCCAGAGAGCCCTGGAAAGCCATTCCCAGGGGTTTGTCACACGTCGAACAGCGGAGCCCACCCCTGTACTGCCCTGGCCATGCAGCCCCAGAGGAGCAGATATGAACAGGCTTCAAGGATGGAATCTCTGGCAGCCATGAAGGTCCCTCCACCCACAAACGCTCCAGGTCAGTGAGAGAGACTTCTAAGCTGGCCGAGAGGGGAGCGGGGTGTCTCTGTGACTCGGGCCACCTCAGGGAGGCAGCGACAGAGGCAACGGCAGCCAGGCACTCCAGGAGCCCGCAGGAGCTCAGGGCCATTACCGAAGGTCTCTGCATAAACCCCCTGAGGGAACTGAGCCTGGGAGGTGGCCCTGCCCCCACCTGAGCACCAGAACTTAAGCTCACATTGAATAGCAGCCACACCCACGCAGAAAGCCTTGAGGCTGGGGAGCAGCATTTGAATCTCAGACCCCAAGAACTAGGTAGGAGGATCTAGGCAGGGGTACAGAGGAATCTCAGAAGTCAAGTAACTGGCTGGGGAAAAGCCCAGAAAAGGGAAGAAAAATAAGACCATAGAAAGCTACTTTCTTGGGGGACAGATGTTCCCGCCTTTCATTTCTGATGATGAGGAACAATTCTTACCATCAGTGAAAGACATGGAGGTCTGGGCCTCTGTATCCCAGACATCCAAGGTGGATGTCCAGTGGGCTCAGGCCATGGAAGAGCTCAAAAAAGGATTTTGAAAAGCAAGTTAGACAAATGGAGGAAAAACTGGGAAGAGAAATGAGAGAGATGCAAGAAAAGCATGAAAAACGGGTCAATACCTTGCTAAAGGAGACCCAAAAAAAATGCTGAAGAAAATAACACCTTGAAAAATAGGCTCACTCAATTGGCAAAAGAGGTTCAAAAAGCCAATGAGGAGAAGAATGCTTTCAAAAGCAGAATGAGCCAAATGGAAAAAGAGGTTCAAAAGCTCACTGAAGAAAATAGTTCTCTCAAGATTAGAATGGAACAGATGGAGTCTAATGACTTTCTGAGAAACCAAGAAATCACCAAACAAAACCAAAAGAATGAAAAAATGGAAGAGAATGTGAAATATCTCATTGGAAAAACAAGAGACCATTTAAAAATTATGGGACTACCTGAAAGCCATGATCAAAAAAAAAGAGCCTAGACATCATCTTTCATGAAATTATCAAGGAAAACTGCCCTGAGATTCTAGAACCAGAGGGCAAAATAAGTATTGAAGGAATCCATCGATCACTGCCTGAAAGAGATCCAAAAAGAGAAACTCCTAGGAACATTGTGGCCAAATTCCAGAATTCCCAGGTCAAGGAGAAAATATTGCAAGCAGCTAGAAAGAAACAATTCCAGTATTGTGGAAATACAATCAGGATAACTCAAGATCTAGTAGCTTCTACATTAAGGAATCAAAGGGCGTGGAATAGGATATTCCAGAAGTCAAAGGAACTAGGACTCAAATCAAGAATCACCTACCCAGCTAAACTGAGTATAATACTTCAGGGGAAAATATGGTCTTTCAATGAAACAGAGGACTTTCAAGCATTCTTGATGAAAAGACCAGAGCTGAAAAGAAAATTTGACTTTCAAACATAAGAATGAGAAGAAGCATGAAAAAGTAAACAGCAAAGAGAAGTCATAAGGGACTTACCAAAAGTGAATTGTTTACATTCCTACATGGAAAAGACAATATTTGTAACTCTTAAAACTTTTCAGTATCTGGGTAGTTGGGGGGCCCCCCACACACACAAACATGCACACACACATGTACACACATGCATGCACACACACATACACACATGCATGCACATACAGAGACAGACAGCACAGAGTGAATTGAATAGGATGGGACCATATCTTAAAAGAAATTAAGGTATATGGTGAGAGAGAAATGTAGTGGGAGGACAGAGGGTGAAATGGAATGGGGTAAATTATATCTCATTCAAGAGGCAAGCAGAAGACTTTTTAGTGGAGGGAAAAAGAGGAGAGCTGAGAAAAAAACATGAAGTTTACCCTCATCACATTCGACTAAAGGAAGGAATAAAATGCACACTCATTTTGGTATGAAAACCTATCTTACAACACAGGAAAGTGGGGGAGAAGGAGATAAGCAGGGTGGGGGGGATGATGGAAGGGAAGGCAATGGGAGGAGGGAGCAATTTGAAGTCAACACTCGGGGAGGGACAGGATCAAAAGACAGAATAGAAACAATGGGGGGGGCAGGATAGGATGGAGGGAAATACAGTTAGTCTTACACAACACAACTGTTATCGAAATCATTTGCAAAACTACACAGATATGGCCTATACTGAATTGCCTGCCTTCCCAAAGGGAACTGGTGGGGTGGGAGGGATGGGGAGAATTTGGAACTCAGAGTTTTAGGAACAACTGTTGAGTATTGTTCTTGTTACTAGGAAATAAGAAATAGAGTTAATAGGGAATAGAAAGTCATCTGGCCCTACAGGACAAAAGAGAAGATGGGGACAAGGGAAGGAGGGGTGTTAGAAGAGAGGGCAGATTGGTGATAGGGGAAATTAGAATGCTCAGTGTATTGGGGTGGGGGAGGAGATAAATGGGGAGAAAATTTGGAACCCAAAATTTTGTGAAAATGAATGTAAAAAGTTAAATAAATAAATTTATATTTAAAAAAATAAAAAAAAATTTTAAAAAAGTATTTTATTTTATGCATTTATAAACATGATTCTAAGAAGACATCCATAGGCTTTACCAGACTGCCAAAGTGGTCTACCAAAGAGGTTATACATCCCTGACCTAGATACTCTTTTTTTTCTACTAATATTTCCCCCCAATTACCTGTAAAACCAAAATTTTTTTTTAAATTTGGGATTTTTTGTAAAGTTTTGACCTTACTTCTATCCCTCCCTCTCCTCCCTACCCCAGAGATAATAAGCAAACTGATATAGGTTATACATGTGCAATTATGTAAAACATTTCCATGTTAGTCATTTTATACAAGAAGATTTAAGAAAGGGAGGAAGGAAGGAACAAAGAAGAAGGATAAAAGGAAGGAAGGAAGGAAGGAAGGAAGGAAGGAAGGAAGGAAGGAAGGAAGGGAAGGGAGGGAGGGAGGGAGGGAGGGAAAGAAGGAGGGAAGGAAAGGAGGGAGAGAGAGGGAAGGAAGGAGAGGAAGGAAGGAAAGGGAGTGAGGGAGGAAGGAAGGAGGGAAGGAAGGAAAAGAAAGAAAGAAAGAAAGAAAGAAAGAAAGAAAGAAAGAAAGAAAGAAAGAAAGAAAGAAAGAAAGAAAGAAAGAAAGAAAGAAAGAAAGAAGGAAGGAAGGAAAGAAGGAAGGAAGGAAGGGAAGAAGGGAAGGAAGGGAGGGAGAGAGGGAGGGAAGGAAGGAACGAACGAAGGAAAGAAGGGAGTGAGGGAGGAAGGAGGGAATGAAGGAAGGAAGGAAGGAAAGAATGAAAGAAAGAAAGAAAGAAAGAAAGAAAGAAAGAAAGAAAGAAAGAAAGAAAGAAAGAAAGAAGAAGAAAGAAGAAAGAAGGAAGGAAGGAAGGAAGGAAGGGAAGGAGGCAAGGAAGGGAGGGAGGGAGGGAGAGAGGGAGGGAAGGAAGGAAGGCAACAAAGAAAAGAAAAATACTATGCTTCAGTTTGTATTCAGACAATATCAGTTTTCTCTGGAGGCAGAAAGTATATTTCATTGTGAGTCCTTTGGGATTGTCTTGGATCGTTGTATTGCTGAGAACAGCTAAGTCACTCATAGCTCTTCATCACACAATATTGTCATTACCGTGGACAATGTCCTCCAAGCTCTGCTCACTTCACTTTGCACCTTGATACTCTTTTCTCTCGAGGTTTCCATGACACTACTGTCTTCTGGTTGTCTCCTACTAACTGCTCCTTTTCAGTCATCTGAGAGAAAAACCTTAAAAAACAAAAAAAAAGATAAAAAAAACTCTTCATTTGACCCTACCATCCCCTCAGACTATCATCCTAGTTTATTCTTCCTTTCAGGACAACTCCTAGAAAAAGCAGGGGGAGATCTGGTCATGATGGTAGACAATACAGAAGGAATTAATGGATAAAGTGATTGAAGATGGGGAAAGACAGTCTGTTCCAGTCTAAATCAAAGCTGTTAGAGCAGTGTCAGAAATGAGCCCTGCTCTGGGGGTTGTTTATGACTCTAGGGAGTCTGTAATTCCAGAATACAATGGAATATATTAAATTTATGTTGTCAGGCCTTCACCACATCAACCCAAGTCTGCAAGGAAAAGTTTATGGCTTTTTTAAGAGTTAAAGTTGGTAACCCCAGATTTGCCGGGTGCTTGAAGTTAACTGAGAAAATTTTTTTTGTTTCTTAATATTTGCTCTTTCAGTGCACTGGTAGTGTGACATAGTGACTTTTTATGAATACTTTAAGAATCTCAAGGTTCTTTCCTCACTATAACCCATTGAGCATTAGCAACAGAAGGATTACTGGAGGCACCCTCTGGTTCTAGTGATGTGACCTTGAGCAAACTGCATAACCTCATTGAGCTTCTCTTTCCTAATCTGTCTAATGTTATTGACAATGATGATGGTGATGATGATGATGATAGCTGCAATTTATACAATACTTTTAAGATTTGCAAATATCTTTACAAATGTCTCATTAGATCCTCTCAACATTGTCAAATATATGCTAGTTATTTCCTCCATTTTATTTATTTTTATTTTGTTTTTAAAATTCTCAACTTTAGAAATGCCAAAAAAGGATATTCAAGTAAAAAAGGAAAAGGAAAAGAAAGAAAAAGTAAAAAAAGAAAAATAATTACATACAAAACCTTGAATCTCTAATTCATAGCTTGCTTTAAAAAAAAAAAAGTATATAAATCCACCAAATAACTTTCAAATCTGTTATCCTTGCCTGTGATTCCTTCTGAACTTCTTTCTATTCATTTAAAAAATGCTTCAAGGATCCTGTTTCTTTTGTGTCTGTGTGTGTGTGAACACAATCACTATTGTTTCACTAGTATAGTGTATTGTGTTCTCCCTCAACATTATTCCCATTTTACAGATAAGGAAAGTAAGATAGAGAGACTAAGTGACTAACCCAGAGTGACAGAATTAATAAAGTGTCTGAGGCAGGATTTGAACTTAGGTCTTCATGACTTCTAGTCTAGTATTTTATTCACTTTGCCACCTAGCTGCCTTAAAATCAGGTTAGATGATATCTAAGATTCTTTCTGACTCAAAAAAAAAATTTAGTGCTGACTCACCATTTGAGGCTAAAGTGATATATAACAAAATGGTCAATTAATAAACCAGAATGATCAAAGGTTACAAATATTTGTGCAAAACATGTAGTTACTGATCCTTTTTCATACTGTAATAACTCACATAATTGCAATTCATTACAAAACATAACTTTCTTCCTGTTATAATAACAATGTGCATGTCAGATATTTTTTCTGTCCAGTCACTTTTCAGTCACATCCAACTCTTTGTGACCCCATTTGACATTTTCTTGGTAAAGGTACTGGAGTGGTTCACCATTCCTTCTCCAGCCCACTGAGAAAACTGAGGCAAACAGATTAAGTCACAAAATCACACAGCTAGTAAGTGGCAGAGGCCATACTTAAACTCATAAAGATGACTTCCCGACTCCAGGTTTGGCCATTGACTATCAACTTTGTTTTCTGTTTTTCACTTGGCTATTTCTATAAACAGAATGTAGAAACTTTCAGAGTTTTCTTTCTGTGATCCTGAACATTTCACTCAGTATCATATTCATAATAGATATTCCATCGCCAACAAGGTGTATACAACATGGAATTCATGACTAGAATAAATTATCAAACAAATTTCTTCAGTTTCTCATGAAAATAAAATCTAAATTCTTCATCTGGGTGAATGCTATTTAAATGCTATTTAAACCAACTATTCTTGGAAGCAAGAGGTTTGGCATATCTCCACCAAGCTAACTGACCAAATTCCCAAGATTCCATTCTCCCACACAGAATAACCAGGAGTGACCAGTCACTTCTTCATCCTTTTCTTCGTCGGACAAAACCAAAATCAACCAAATAATCAGCAAACTTGAAAATCAGCATAATTGTTCTGTTATGTGCTTGGTATTGGAAATAGAAAGCCAAAAAAAAACCCAAATCCAAACATTTCCTACACCTCAAGAAACTTAGATTTTATGTGGAAAACAATATATATGTACATAAGTAGATGAAAAAATACATACAGAGCAAATACAAGGTAAATCTAAGAGAATTTTTTTAGAGGTGGATTTGTAATTTGTAATCCAGCAGGTAGGGGATTACAAAAAGGCCTATTTGAGGTGAACTTTAAAGAAAGATAGGTAAGGAGGAAGTCCATTCGAAGGATGGAAGACAGCCTAAAAAATGCAATTTACTACACAGGTCACCTGGGAAATGATCAATATTTCTCTGGGTCATTAAAATAACCCCAGCCACTGAAATAGTTCCTTTATAAATTCTCAGGCCTTGATAATTTTACATATTTTTTAAGAAAAGAAAATCAAATTAATCTAGGTAAATGAATAAACTCCCTGTGGGCACAAACTATCTCAAGCTTTCCTCTTCTCTATCTATCCTTACAAATGCTAGATATAAAAATCACCCAAGACACATTTGATTTATTGCAAGCTCTTTTTCAATTCTTATTTTATCTTAACATAACCCTTATTCAGACTGATATTGTCCTAGCTATGTTATGTTGCTGTGAATTAGAAAATATAACATTGTCAGAATTGAAATTATATATATGTCACAAAGGACAATGGAAAGTCATGTGTTCAATTTTAAGTAGCTCAGAGCAATAATATTATAAATGGAGTCTCCCTGCATTTCATGAGACTGACAAAATCTCTCTTCCTGTTATTGGAAGATGGTGAAATTGAGGTTAAGAGTCGTGAGCTGATTTAATCATACAACTGGTTAATCAGTATAATGAAATGGAAAGAGCATAGGACTTGGAATGAAAATTTCTGGGTTTGAATCCAGGTTCTTCCCCTTTCTAACTGCTTATAAAACACCTCCAAAAAGTCACAACTCATGTGGTCAGATGGAACATGAATTCTACTGGGTCCCTGAGGAAAGAACTAAAAGCAAAAGAAAGAAATTACAGTGAGAAGATTTGAAAAACCATTCCCAAGAATTAGATGTTTTCTAGAGTAAAATGGACTGCCTCAGGAGGCGGTGGATACTTCAAGTCAGAGCTGGATGTTGGAGGGGTCTCCATGGAGAGGGGTGTCTGTTATACTAGAATGCTTTTGATATCCATTCCCCCTCTGAAATTCTATGTCTGTGTTATAGGTGTGCACAGCACTTGGCAAATCGTTATATTGATCTTAGGCATTGTTATTCATTATTATTATAATAACCTTTCAAGGGGCTCTTAGTTTTTTAAGCCTTATCTCTAATTATGGACCCCGTATTAAAAACTTTATTCCCCCCCATTCTGATCCAGTGACACTAACCTTCATGTTATTCCTCAAACAAAACGCTCTGTCTCCTAACCCTGGGTTTTTTCGCTGGTTGAACTCATGCCTGGAATATTCTCCTGGGTCATATCTACCTCCTGGTTTCCCTGGCTTCTGTCAAGGCTCAGCTAAAATTCTACCTTCTACAAGAAGTCTTTTTCAGTTCTCCATAATCTTAGTGATTTCATTCTGAGATTATTCCCAATTTGTCCTTCTTATAATTTGTACATAGATTTTGCATGTTATATCCTACAATTTTTTATGTTTCTCTATATCCCCAGAACTTAGCACAATGGCTGACAAACAGTAGGCACTTAATAAATGCTTATTGACTTGACTTAACATTTTTGAATTTCAGGTTCCTCCTCTGTGAAATGGAGATAATGGTGTCTGCCTTTAGTGGCAATCTGGCATAGAAGGCTGACCTTGCAGTCAGTCCTGCCTATGTCACATACTAATTCTATGACTAGGGACAAATCACTTTAATTTGTCAATGCACTCCACTATCCTTTAAGACTATAAGATTCCAAGGGAATTGCAGCTTTGTATTGGTGGTAAAGAGAATTTCCATACTGGGAGTAACTTACATTGATAAAAACCTAGATCTGACCCTAATACCTCTATCTCTCAGAGCTGTTGATTGGCTCAAATGAAGTAATACATTTTAAAGTGATCTACTTGTCTATTATCTAATCATGCTCTTAATAACTAATACTTGTTCTCATGTTTGGATTAATAGCCAATAACACTGTCTTTATGTAATGTGGTTCATTTTTTCCCCTAAATTTTCAGTAATGTCATATTGTGAGCTTATTATATCTGCCATATGTCCACAGGTGTAAGTAAAATGAGCTCATGAATGAATGAAAAATTGTGAATTACACACTTGCTATATGTCAGACACTATGTGAAGCCCTGAGGATACAAATAAAAGCCAGCAAAAAAGTCTCTAGACAAACTATATGCAGGGGTGTGGTGGCCAGGTAGGAGTGTTTTGGATAGAAAAGAGAGGTATGGTGTTTAGATTTAGAGAATAATTTACTGAGGCATCATTACACTGAGTCATAACTCCGATCTCCTTTGACCAATCAAACTGTCGGAAGGACCCACCATAATCCTGAGCAAAGAGAGCCATTTCTTAATCTGTACAGTTGAATAGGTACTTCTATCAGTCTCTATCCCAGAAGTTTGAAGTGCTTATCCACACTCACTTTTCCTTTGTCATCCCTGGGAAAGGTCTCAGTGACTATGTGGTGAGCCATAATTCTCTGTGAGTCCCTCTAAGAACCCCAGAGATTTCTTTAGGAAAGGAAAAACCTGACTTCTTTACCTAAGGTGTAATTCACAGGGAACATTCTTTTTCACACAATGCAGACCTGTGTCAAAGAGCTTTGAATGTGCTAATTAAAATGTCAAATGTTGCTGGGATGAACACGTATTTTTATTCATCATTTCCTATACTTATTCACTGATAGATAATGATGTTGCTGTCACATCAGTGGTATCCAAATGCTAAATATGCTTGAAAAACTAAGCATTTGATAATATTGAACCAGATGAACTAGAGGAAAAAATAATTTTAAGTAAGCTGAGAGGTCAATTGAAAAACAAATTAATAAAGCATTGATGTGATGACATTCCCATGCTATAAAACCACAAAGCAAATTAATCAAGTATTAGCATGATGGTGTCTCCAAGCTTTAAGGCTGCTTGTCATGTTGCAAATGCATGAGATATCAGGTAGAAAGGCAAGCAGGGAGCTGAGGGGCCACCTCAATAGAGGAGAAAACATTAGCCCTAAACCTAAACACCCTTCCTTAAGTGGTAAGGCAAGATTACAAATAGCAGATACTAGAGTCCAGTCAATTACAATACACAGCAGTTCTCGTGGACTGCAAATGTGTGAAATATTCTAAAGCAGTACCCAGAGAGTGAATGAGGGGAGGCAAAGTGGCTTGGAGGCCCTTGGAAGAGACACAGAGGCACACATTCAATTGAGATAATGAAGCTTGGAAACATTGCCTTGAGAGAAATTATTATTAGATAACTAATTGTTAATATTGAGGAGACACAGGATTTATTCCTTCCTGACACCTTATTCTCTTTTATGCCAAGCCAGCATCTGAAAAACAGAGCTGATAATGAACTTGGGTTAACTTTCTCCTCAATCTTGTTCAGACCTGATTTGGGAAACCCATTATGTTCGACTCAGGTTTGGGTAGGGATAAATTCTTTGATTAGATTCCCAAATCTGGGGATGTTTTAAAGTAAATGACATGATCAAAGTCACAGTCCCCAACCTCCTATTAGAATAGATCCACTTTTCATTATAATATTCATTTTCTTTTAGTACATGTTAAGCAATCAGGGTGTCAATTGCCACCCTCAGGAAAACCCACTCTTCTAAAGGGTATATAAGTGTTGAGTGCATTCCATGAGGGGACTTTGGCATTCAAGAGACTCACTGACCCATTTTGTTAATTATATGCTAGCTTTGAGTAATAATATGATTAATTACCCAGAAATTATGCCTCTCAAACTTTTTAAATGTCACAGCCTCAAAAGACAGATAAGTAATTGCTTGAATGAGCTACTACACAGAAGTACCACCAAAGTCTAAGTCCAATTCCCCAACATGCTATGTAACCAGAGTATGTAACCCTAGGCTCTCAAAAACAAACCAGCAGATCACATGTGCCTACCAAGCTTGAAAGGCTCCAAGGACAGGCTTCACACAGCAGGAGGTAGGAAGATCACTGACATATATCAGAAAACCAGGGTTCTTATCCAGCTTCTGACACTTAACTGCCTGTATGACTTTAAACAAATCATTCAACTTCTCTAGGCCTCAGTTTCCTCATTTGTAAATTGCATAGGGATAGATGAGATGGCTTCTGAGGTCCCTTCTAACTCTAGATACAATCAAAACCATAAGCAAATGAAAATGGAAGGACTAGAATTTAATAGTGCCTGACAGACCTGGTCTTTCTAGTCTAGTACTAGATACTGTATACTAGTAATAGATCTGGAGATATAAATACAACCCTTCCCTCAAGTGGCTTACATTCTAAAATACCTTTATATGGCACTTTAAAGTTTACAAAGCCCTTTGCATATGTTATCACATGTGATGCTCCCAATAAGCTTAAGTGATATCATGTTCTTAGTGTTATGTTAGAGGAACTGCAAGCAGGCTAGCATAGCCAGATCATATTAGAAGACTGGAAATGTAGGGAGGGTCCAAGTATTGGGTAAATAGCTATCTATGAGATTAAATTGTAAGGTACTTGTGGTTTGGTGTTAGAAAGGTCTTAGACTATCATATACTTCAACTCCTTGTTCAAAGTATGAATCCTTTCTAGAAATTTGTTGGCTAGTGGTTGTCCATCTTTGTCTTGAATATCTCCAATGACAGAGAGCTTATTACTTATAATTCTATGACTCTGGACAAAGCAGCTTCAAAGACTCCAATAGAACTCAATAGTTTTCGTTTCTAATACGTCAGGTAAGCAATGCCAAGTTATGTCCCTTTTTATACCAGGTAATAAATAAAAGCAAAGCATCTTGTGCTAGGTGTTCAATAAATAGCTTTGATTGTCAAGGGAAAGTCAATGCTTACATAAAAAATCCTGTGAATAGAGCTATAACTAAAAATGTGAACCATTTTTCCTTTTCCCTAAAAATCTTCAAGGCAATTGTTTGTATTGTGAAAGAGTTCAGACTTTGTCAGGAAGAGGTCAAATTTTACCTGAGAGTTACCAAATAACCATTAATTGATTTGAATATTTTCCCCATTATTTCTTTGAAATGAAGTTGTTCTAGGTTGTTAGGAAAATGGACCTCAATTGATTATCTCCAGGATTCTCATTGACTATTATGTTAAATACTAATGACACTTTGGAGAGTGTTAATTATGTGCTTTACAATGAATGCACAGTGAAAAGCAATGACTAAAGTTGTATGCTTTCTTTTTTGTGTTGCCACTCGAATAGTTTTAAATGAGTACAAGTTAGAAATACAAACAGCTTCATATATGATGCAGATGGCACAGTTGTATATTTAAGAACATTCTCTCCACATCTGGATTGCCAAGCTTTAGGGAGTCAGAGGAACTAGAAAGCATGTACTGGAAAGAACCCCTCTCCACCTGAGATCCTGAGCAGATTCATCAGAGATTTCATCTTCAAAATATCACCAATGCCAGAAGGTCTTTGCATCAAGGAACTCAGAAATTAGAAGCCAGTGTTTATGATGACTAAATAATACAATGAAGAGAACACTAAAACAGAATTGAATACTGCAAATTATACAGTCTTTACCCTGTAGATGAGATGAGAAAATCTACCTCTGTCCTTTTCTTGAAGAGGTGGGGCATTATGGATACTAAATATTCATATACTGTTAGATATGATCCCTGGGTTAGTCAGTTATGTTGAACTTCCTTTGTTGGTGCAAAGGAATGCTGATGATGGAGGAAGGTGGGGAATAGTGCTAGAATATCTGGAAAAAAATAATATAAAAATGAAATTTATCATTGAAAAAGTAAAAAGGAGTCAAGTATGTAATTGTCTAAGACATTGATGCTTAGAGTTGGAAATAGCCACCATTCTACTGAAGTTGTTATCTCTGAGTTTACAATTAATCTTTTGACACTTTGACCTCTTTTAGACTCCTTCTTGACCTCTCTGTGGTCATTGACTTTGTTGACTAACCCCTCTTCCAGAGTATACTCTCCCCTTGGCTTCAGGAACACTGTGTGTGTGTATGTGCATGTGTATGTGTTTTACCTCTTTTACAATTTGAACAATTCTGATAGTTAAGGAATTGGGTTTTTTTTCAGTAGTTTTGTGCTTCCTTTACCAAACTATTTATCAAGCTCTCTTCATAATTTTCTTGCATCACTTTCATTTCTTTTTCCAATTTTTCCTTCACTGCTCTTATTTGATTTTTAGAATCTTTTGCTCTTTTTTATCTCTTTCTTTAGATTTCCTGGGAATTGTTGTTGTGCTTGTGTCTAATCTGTATCTTTCTTTGTGGCTTTGCTCATAGATGTTTTTAAGTTGTTGTCTTTTTCTGTTTGTCTTGAGTTTCCCTGTTGCTGCAGAAACTTTTTATGGTAAGGTTACTGTTTTTGTTGGGGTTTTTAAAATCATTTTTCCAGCCTATTTCTTGACTTTTGACTTTATGTTAGAGTTGGGACCAGCTCACCTCTTTGGTAGGAGGAATATCTGGTCTAAGACTTTGTCTTTTGTGCCCTTCTGCTGCTTTCACAGTTCAGTGGAGGAATGGGGGAGTTGTAAGTTTGGTGCTTCCAACATGATGTGATCTGGGAAGAGATCTAGTCACTGGCCTTCCGGTCTATGTCCTGATCCTTACAGAGGTAGGGCCTCTGCTCCCTTATAATCTTGACTACTTCTCTATTTGCCCTGGAACCGAGATTTAGAACTGGGTAATGGGTGACCGAGCTGCCGGCTGCAATTCTTCCTTCTTCCAGAAGTCCCTTGGGATCTCTATCTCACCAGGTGTATAATCCCTTACCATCCTTGGGTGTTGGGCTGCTCTCCACTTCTCCTGCCTCTGTCATAACCCAGGGTTGCCACTGTGACCAGTGCTGCTTCTGCCCCACTACAGGTTTCTGGTCAACTCCACCCCAATATCTGCAGATCTCCCTTTTTATATTTCTAAGCTTCGGGGGGGCAGAGGCAAGATGGCGGAGTAGAAGGATGGACCTGTTCTAGCTCTACCCCCATAACCCATAAAATACCTGTAAAAACTTACTCTAAACAAATTCTAGAGCAGCAGCAGCCACAAAACAACAGAATGAGAGATGTCCAGTCCAAGACAGCCAGGAAGGCCAACAGAAAAGGTCAATTTCACCAGGCTCAGAGCAGAACACAGCTCAACCTTGACTATGTGGCACAACAAGACTGGAGCAGGCTTCAGGGCATGGAATCACAGGTAGTAGCTGTAGTTCTCAGATTACTCAACCCACAAATGTCAAAGACAGCTTCAAAGTTCAATGAGAAAGTTCTTTTACCTGGGTAAGAAGCCCCAACTCCAGCACCAGCGTGGCAACAATCACTGCAGCAGCAGCAGCCATTTTTGGAGCTCTGGGACTAAAGATCCTGGGGGAATCCAACAGCAGATCTGAGTCTCAGTTTTGAGTGGAATCCTGGGGTGAGGAGGAGCACCGGCATGGTAGAGTTGGTGGAGGCTCTAGAGAGAGAATTCTACTTGCGTATCCTGGGCAGAAAAGCTTGTGGTTGCTGCCCAACCAGTGTGTAGGCCAGGAGAGGAGCAAACTCCTATCCCTTGATGGTGCCACCTTGGAGGAACTAAGAACTTATAGGTCCCTAGAATATACTCTCCACTTGACAGAGGACTCAAAAGTCAAGTAACTGCCTGGGGAAATGTCCAAAAAAGGGGAAACAAGCAAGACTATAGAAGGTTACTTTCTTGGTGAAAAGGTATTTTCTTCCATCCATTCAGATGAGGAAGAACAAAGCATACCATCAGAAGAAGATATCAAAGTCAAGGCTTCTACATCCAAAACCTCCAAAAAAATTATACAATGGTCTCAGGCCATGGAAGAGCTAAAAAAGAAGGATTTTGAAAATCAAGTAAGAGAGGAGGAGGAGGAAAAATTGGGAAGAGAAATGAGAATGATGCAAGAAAATCATGAAAAGTGAGTCAACAGCTTGCTAAAGCAGACCCAAAAATGCTGAAGGAAATAACACTTTAAAAAATAGACTAACCCAAATGGCAAAAGAGATCCAAAAAGCCAATGAAGAAAAGAATGCCCTAAAAAGCAGAATTGGCCAGATAAAAAAGGAGCTCCAAAAGCTCACTGAAGAAAATAATTCCTTAAAAATTAGAATTGAGCAGATGGAAGCTAATGATTTTATGAAAAAATCAAGAAATTATAAAACAAAACCAAAGGAATGAAAAAATAGCAATGTGATATATCTCATTGGAAAAACAACTGACCTGGAAAATAGATCCACGAGAGAAATCTTAATATTATGGGACTACCTGAAAGCCATGATCAAAAAAAAGAGCCTAACATCATCTTAAATGAAATTATCGAAGAAAACTGCCTTGATATTCTAGAATCAGAGGGTAAAATAAATATTGAAAGAATACAACAATCATTTCCTGAAAGAGATCCCAAAAGGAAAACTCCGAAGAATATTGTAGCCAAATTCCAGAGTTCCCAGGTCAAGGAGAAAATATTGCAAGCAGTTAGAAAGAAACAATTTGAGTATTGTGGAAATACAGTCAGGATAACACAAGATCTAGCAGCTTCTACATTAAGGGATCAAAGGGTTTAAGATATATTACAGAAGTCAAAGGAACTGGGATTGAAACCAAGAATCATCTACCTAGCAAAACTGAGTATAATACTTCAGGGGAAAAAATGGTTATTCAATGAAATAGAGAACTTTCAAGTATTCTTGAAAAGACCAGAGATGAATTAGAAAATCTGACTTTCAAACACAAAATCAAGAGAAACATGAAAAAGTAAACAGGAAAGAAAAATCACAAGGGGCATACTAAAGCTGAACTGTTTACATTCCTACATGGAAAGATAATAGTTGTAACTTTTGAGACTTTTCTCAGTATTTGGGTGGTTGGAGAGATTGTTATATTTAAATATATATGTATATATATATATATATATATATATATACATATCTATTTATAGCAGAGAACATATGGATGGTTGAATGGGAAGGGATAATATCTAAAATATATATAATATATATACACACACACACATATGTTTGTGTGTGTGTGTGCGTGTATTCTTCTAAGCTTTTCCAAACTAGAAAAATGGCTTGTTTTAACTTTTAATTGGCTTTCTTGCCTAGAATTCAATTTAAAGCATTTTTAGGAAGGGATGTGTCTCCAGAGCTCAGAAAAATATTGATTTCACTCCACCCTCTTGATTCTGCTCCTCCTCTGTGACAGTTCATTAACCTAACCCTCTTTGTTTCCTTTGCTGGATCATCATCTGTGTCTTGCCCACTAAGGCTCTGTCATGAGCCCTCTTCTCTCTCTGATCTCATCAATATCCATGGGTTCAATTTTCATCTCCATTAAGTTGAATTCCAAATCTAATATCTCATAACTAATAGCTCTCAATTCCCTTATCACCAATTGTTTACTGAATAATATCACCTAGATGTCTCATAAACATCACAAGCTGAAAAGATACAAAAGTAACTTCTCAAAACTTCCCCATTTGTATTAATGGTACAACTATCCATCTGAACACCTAGATTCATAACCTTGGCACCATCGGTTACTTTCCCCTCTCCTTGCCCCTATATCCAGTCAGTTGGTTAGTCTTGTTTTATCTACTTCCACCATACCTTTCACATCTCCATCTCCTCCTAAACTGACATGGGCCTAGTTCAAACTTTCATTTCCTCTTACTAGGACAATAGTCTTCTATTGGGACTCCTTGCTTCTAGTCTCTCCCCTTTTCTATCTATCCTCCACAAAATTGTGAAACAAATGTTCCTAAAATATAAGTCTGACCAAGTCACTCCCTTGCTCAAAAACTTCCAATGCCTTTCTATTACCCCTAGAATAACCTTCCTTAGTCTGACATTTAAATCCCTCCATAATCTGATTCTGACTTACCTACCTTTCCATATATTTCATTTAATTCCCCTTAATACATTCTACTTTCCAGACAAAATGTCTTATTGGTGGTTTTCAAAGCTCAGCATTTACTGTTCCCTCCTGTATTCCTGGCCTTCAAGCTTCAAGCATGCTCCCTCCTTCCTTCTGACTCATAGAAGCTTTAACTTCTTTCAAGTTACAGCAAAAGTACTCTTTCTTACACAAAACATTTCATGATCCCCTCTTTTGTTACTAATTTATTTCTCCTCAAATTATCTTGAATTTCTCTACATGTGTACATCTACATGATATATAGTACCTGTAATGTTAATGGAATGGGAAGATCTTTCCTGCCCATTAAGAGACCTATCTGATCTGCTTTGAGCTCAGATCCAGCTGACTACTGGAGCCTGAGTCACACAGAGCCTGAGTCACATGGCATGGTGAGAGGAGCTTGACAAACAGGTTGAGCAGGAAGTGAGAGTGAGGCAGAGCTGGGAGAGAGTGAGGAAGAGCTGAGGCAGAGCAGCTAGCATAAATGAGAGAGGGAAAATTTTGGCTAAGGGAGGCCCAATAGAGAGAAATCTTGATGTCAGTGCTCCATGGATTGGTGATGTGTATAAGCTTCTTTGTTGCCATGGTAGAATTAGCTTTTCGGATGTCTGAATAAATGTTTTGCCTTTGAGGAAGAGTGTTATTTATATTTTGTGAATTTACCTTGGAAATATGCATGCATGTTCATAGGGGTTGCTAGGGGTGTTGCATTGGCATTACACTTCCAACTCCACTCCTGCTATGAAGTCATTTCAGGATAAGAACTATTTTATTTCATTTTTTTTCATGGCCTCCTTTAGTGCCTAGCCTTGTATGTCAGTAGGCATTTAATACATTTTTTATTAATGTAATTCAACTTCACTCTACATTTTGGCCCCAACCTGTACTATTGCATAGCCTCCCAATGCAAAATTATACAACCATATCAACTTGAGAAAAACCAAAGAGTGGCAAATGTTATCTCATCACCACTCTTTCTCCAACTGGTCTGAGGAAAAAGTATTTATGTCTCCCTCAAGTAAAAGATTATCCTCTCTCAAGCTACTTCTGAAAGCAAAAGGTAAAACAAGATGAAGAAAATTTAGTGTGTTTCAAGTAATTACCTGTCCACAAGACAAGACTAAATATACAGCTGACTGTTGATTAGCATCCATTAAAAATGAGTTAGTTAATACTGAGCAGAGACCAAAATTAAATGGTAAGTTTGATAAAATTCTCAAGGTATCCCTTTGCTAACCAGCTAGATAGCTGCTTTGTTGGTTTGCTTGTTTTTTGTCTTTCCAACCACTGATGGGCAGTATCCTATTTTTAGGGCAATTTGAATTTACTCTTTTTTCATAGTCTCCCTATTGTCAGGGAGCAATTCCCTTGTCACCTGAGATGTTCCTTTCCCAGCTCTGAAAGATACTTTGGCCTGGTTCCTTGCACCACAGCCAGGATTGTACTATGACCAGCAGGCACCAAGGGGCTATCAATTGTTTAATTTACACCTACAGAATCAGCAAGTTACTAATCAGGGTTAATTTATTGTTTGGTTGATTGTCTAGATTTAAGAAAGTATCAGTAATACAGATTAAACTCAAAAGTAGGTACTAATCACATTTCTTCCTTTCCCTTCCCACACTGCTGTTTAACATTTACCAGCACATGATTCACCACTGCCCTTTCACTCAGTTCATCCAGATTTACCACTACCAACTGTTTGTGAAAGTATATTAGACTACTATATCATATAAATAAAAATGTTCTAGACTTGGAATCATTGTCTGCATTCAATTCCCGGGCTCTGTCATTTACTAACATTGCAATCTTGGCAAAAGCAACTTCTCTTAGGTTCAATTTTCCTCTCTACATAGTAGAGAAAATAATGCTTCTGCTACCTACCTCACAGGTTTGTTCTGTTAAAGGGTTGTTTTATGAATTTTTTAAATTTTAATTTTATTTTAAATATATTTATTTTATTAAATATTTCCCAATTATGTTTTAAAATTTTGAGTTTTTCAAAATTTTGAGTTCCAAATTCTCATGCCCCTCCCCCACTCCTTGAGGAGGCAAGCAATACAATATCAATTACACATGTAAAGTCATGCAAAACATATTTCACATTAGCCATATTGCAAAAGAAGTTTTTATACATCTTAAAGCACATTATAGATATCATTATTAAATTAAAATTCTGGGTCCTTATGTTTCACAGATAACACCCAGGAGGCATTGGAGGTTTCAGTCTCTAGGCTCTAACAGGTTTACTCTTGATCTGGTCAGTCAGACGCCTTTGGCAGCTGCTGGGAGAACCTGCTCCTACAGGATTCCCTAATCACCCTTCTCGAAGAGGCCAGCAAGAAGGAGAGGCAACTACTCCTACATCTTAATGGGGTCAATCAAGACAGGCACACTTGTGCTCTCCTCTAAATCCCCTCAAGCCTCATTGGGGGCCGATTGAGGCACACAGAGATTCCCCTATGGGTTCTCCATGGTTTACCCCTAGGGATTCTCCATGGTTTTTCCCCACTCATTGATCAGTGCCTACCTGCTTTATAAGGCAACAAAGAAGGTATCTTGCCAGCATTAAACTCACAAGTTAACTTTAGAAATATTGTCATTCTGTGCAAGCATAGTAAATATTACATTATGTCACTCCTTATCTCATTGGCACAGCCTCAGTAGGACTGTCTGTCACTGTGATTTTGGGAATTACTATCTAGGATCCTTGAGACTACTCTGGGAGTTATTACCTAACATTTAGAAACTAGACATTCCGATGGCCATGGATCCTGAGAAACTAAAATCTAAAAGGATAACAAAATCCTCCTTACACATTTTAGTAATCAGGAACAATTTGATTACTTAGTCTTATGTAATCCTAGTTGTAAACAATCAGTTCTCTTTCAAGACTGTATTTTATGACAGAAGTGGCAATGAATGCCTATAGTCCCTACTACCAGGGAAGCTGAGGCTAGTGGATCAACTACGTTAAGGAGTTTCAAGCTTCAGTAAAGCTAAAACCAGTTGGGTATCTGCACTGTCTAGCTGCAGGGAGGGGGAAGGAGGCCATAGTTTCCTCATCCCTTTCACACCAATACAGTGAGCCCTTAAGAAAAGGGAGCTATTAGGCTACTTCAATGCTGCAAACCCGACTAGGCTGGAAACAGATTGGGTCAAAGTTTCCTTGATGATCAACAGTGGTGCCAGGCCATGAGCTACCACTGAGCTTCCAGCTTGTCCAAGTTCAAAAGCAAAACCAAAAACCTATGTTTTACATAATATTATATATGATTATGTTATAAACTTCTGTAAAGTTATTTTGGTTGATGAAGAATCCTGACCTCATTAGTGGAAGTTTACAGGGGGAAAAAAGGATTATTCACCTACTAATTATTTTAAAACATCAAGAAATGTGTGAAATTGTCACTGTAACAAAAATAAACTGAGCATTTGCCTTCTCCTGTGATTTATTCTCTATCTTCATTGCCCTTTAGCCTATAAATTTGCTTTTAACTATTCAAATTTCTTAACACTTTTCTTTAAAAAAAACCAAAAAACATTCCCTTTAAATTCATTCCTTGTTCTGCTAGTCCTAGTCACAAAAAATGCATTTTTAATGTATGAAGATGTCAATGTATACAGATGACTGATGCAAATCAGAATACATTAAAATGACACTGTCAGTCTTCTTCCTTAAGTACTAAACTTGCAAGCATAAATTTCCTTCTTTAAGAGAGTTGGGTTTTTTTGGAATCCTCCAAAAAGGAGGAATTGGAAACTATTTAAGAACAGTTTTAGGGGAAGGGGAACATACTGTAAAATAAAGATCAAAACCTGGATACAAGGAAAGGGAGTTCTGCACTTGTGAAACTCTCAAAGAAAGCACTTTGTTTCTCATTTCTCACTTTCAGAAACTAGAGGAAGGGTGACCTTAACAAGCAAATTCCAACCATAGGTTTTTATTGGTTACAAGGTAAACAGAAAGAATGTCACATACAAGATGACAAGGACCCATGTTCTGTAGGATTTTTATTAACTTAAAGGAATGCACCCTTCTTTTTCCTGTTTCACATATAAAAAAATTACTGAGGGTTTTCTTCCCCTTTTATTCTCTGACCCACTCCAGCTTCCTTTGTAGGCATGTCCCCCATGTGACCTCAAGGCCACATATTCCCCACTCTTCTAGAACCAATATGGTGAGCCCTTGTCTAGGCTGAGGAACAAGGTAATGGAAGGTGAGTAGAACAAGGAGTGATATATAGTCATTTTTTTCCCCAATGGGACTCTAAGAATAGTTGTAAGATTTATTACAATATAATTGAACTAAGGGTTGGAGGTAGAAGAAATTTCACATGGAATCTAAACATTTTCAAATGGAGAAGTACCACAAAATGTTCAGTGCAGACATTTAGGATCCAGTATTTTCCCAAAATTCATCCCTCTTCTGTTTCCTTCTTTTGGCTTATGGCAGTGTCATCCTTTTAGTGATCCTCTTGATATGATTTCTGATTCTTCCCTCTTTCTCAACCTCCTGCCAGGTCTCATTAGTCCCAATCTTACATCCATTCACTTACACAGTTTCTGCTGTAGCTCATGTCCTCATCACCCCTCACCTGGACTATTGCAGTAGTCACCCACTTTGTTTCTCTAATTCCATTTTCTGTCCTCTCTAATCCATTTTTCCAAATTTTCCAATCTAGCAACCAAATTGATATTTCTAAATGATAGATCTGACACTACTGCCTCAAAAAAAAAAAAAACCTCACCTCCAAAAGCTTCTGATTGTTTCTAAGATAAAACAAATTTCCCTGTTTTGGCATTTAATGCCATCTACAATCTGAATCCCATATGTATTTCCAGATTTTTTCATATTTCTCCCTTTGTTGCACTCTCCTTTCCAGTCAAACTGACCTGCCACCTATACCCCATACATGGCATCCCATCTATTCATCTGCTCCTTTGAACAAATGATCTCTGATCTATGGAATTCATTTCTTCCTTACCTTCACCTTCCTTAAAACTGGGAGTTCTTGGGACCGAGCCAAGATGGCGGAGTAGAAAGATTCATGTATGCTAGCTCTGAACCCACAGGCAATAAATTTTCTGTAAAAAGAACTCCCCACAAATTCTGGAGCAGCACAAGCCATGCAGAAACACAGTGGAAGAGATTTCTGTTCCAGAGAGCCCTGAAAAACTGACCCCAAAGGTCCATCGCACACCGGGCAGCAGAGCCCACCCCTGCACTGCCCTGGCTGCACGGCCCCAGAGGAGCAGATCCAAGCAGGCTACAGGGACGGAATCTCTGGCAGCTGTGAAGGTCCCTCCACCCACAGGTGCTCCAGGTCAGTGAGAGAGACTTCTGGGCTGGCCGAGAGGGGAGTGGGGTGTCTCCATGACTTGGGGCCCCTTGGAGGCAGCAGCAGAGGGAGGAGCAGAGGCAGTGGTGGCCAGGTGCTCTCGGAGCAGACAGAAGCTCCACTCCCTTACTGAAGGTCTCTGCATAAACCCCCTGAGGGAACTGAGCCTGGGAGGCGGCCCTGCCCCACCTGAGCACCAGAACTTAAGCTCACATTGAATTGCAGCTGCGCCCGCTGTGGAAAGCCCTGAGGCTGGGGAGCAGCATTTGAATCTCAGACCCCAAGCACTAGCTAGGAGGATCTAGGTGGGGGTGGAAAGGAATCTCAGAAGTCAAGTAACTGGCTGGGAAAATGCTCAGAAAAGGGAAGAAAAATAAGACTATAGAAAACTACTTTATTGGGGAACCGATGATGTTTCCTCCTTTCATTTCCAATGGGGAGGAACAATGCTTGCCATCAGGGAAAGACATGGAGGTCGGGGCCTCTCTATCCCAGACATCCCAGGTGGATGTCCGGTGGGCTCAGGCCATGGAAGAGCTCAAAAAGGATTTTGAAAAGCAAGTTAGACAGGTGGAGGAAAAACTGGGAAGAGAAATGAGAGAGATGCAAGAAAAGCATGAAAAACGGGTCAATACCTTGCTAAAGGAGACCCAAAAAAATGCTGAAGAAAATAACACCTTGAAAAATAGGCTCACTCAATTGGCAAAAGAGGTTCAAAAAGCCAATGAGGAGAAGAATGCTTTCAAAAGCAGAATTAGCCAAATGGGAAAAGAGGTTCAAAAGCTCACTGAAGATAATAGTTCTCTCAAAATTAGAATGGAACAGATGGAGTCTAATGACTTCCTGAGAAACCAAGAAATCACAAAACAAAACCAAAAGAATGAAAAAAATGGAAGAGAATGTGAAATATCTCATTGGAAAAACAACTGACCGGGAAAATAGATCCAGGAGAGACAATTTAAAAATTATGGGACTACCTGAAAGCCATGATCAAAAAAGGAGCCTAGACATCATCTTTCATGAAATTATCAAGGAAAACTGCCTTGATATTCTAGAATCAAAGGGTAAAATAAATATTGAAAGAATACAACAATCATTTCCTGAAAGAGATCCCAAAAGGAAAACTCCGAAGAATATTGTAGCCAAATTCCAGAGTTCCCAGGTCAAGGAGAAAATATTACAAGCAGCTAGAAAGAAACAATTCCAGTATTGTGGAAATACATCAGGATAACACAAGATCTAGCAGCTTCTACATTAAAGGATTGAAGGGCATGGAATAGGATATTCCAGAAGTCAAAGGAACTAGGACTCAAGCCAAGAATCACCTACCCAGCAAAACTGAGTATAATACTTCAGGGGAAAATATGGTCTTTCAATGAAACAGAGGACTTTCAAGCATTCTTGATGAAAAGACCAGAGCTGAAAAGTAAATTTGACTCTCAAACACAAGAATGAGAAGAAGCATGAAAAAGTAAACAGCAAAGAGAAATCATAAGGGACTTACCAAAAGTGAACTGTTTACATTCCTACATGAAAAGACAATATTTGTAACTCTTGAAACTTTTCAGTATCTGGGTAGTTGGTGGGACCACACACACACATACACACACACACATGCACACACACATACACATGTGCACACACACATGCACAAATGCATGCACAGAGTGAATTGAATAGGATGGGACCATATCTTAAAAGAAATTAAAGTAAACAGTGAGAGAGAAATGTAGTGGGAGGAGAGAGGGTGAAATGGAATGGGGTAAATTATATCTCATTCAAGAGGCAAGCAGGAGAGGGAGTGGAGGGAAAGAGGAGAGCTGAGAAAAAAACATGAAGTTTACCCTCATCACATTCGACAAAAGGAAGGAATAAAATGCACACTTATTTTGGTATGAAAATCTATATTACAATACAGGAAAGTGGGGGAGAAGGAGATAAGCAGGGTGGGGGGGATGATGGAAGGGAGGGCAATGGGAGGAGGGAGCAATTTGAAGTCAACACTTGGGGAGGGACAGGATCAAAAGACAGAATAGAAATAATGGGGGGCAGGATAGGATGGAGGGAAATACAGTTAGTTTTACACAACACGACTACTATCGAAGTCATTTGCAAAACTACACAGATAGGGCCTATAATGAATTGCCTGCCTTCCCAAAGGGAATGGGTGGGGAGGGAGGAATGGGGAGAATTTGGAACTCAAAGTTTTAGGAACAACTGTTGAGTATTGTTCTTGTTACTAGGAAATAAGAATTACAGTTAATGGGGAATAGAAAGTCATCTAGCCCTACAGGACAAAAGAGAAGATGGGGACAAGAGAAGGGAGGGGTGATAGAAGAAAGGGCAGATTGGTGATAGGGAAAATTAGAATGCTCGGTGTATTGGGGTGGGGGAGGGGATAAATGGGGAGAAAATTTGGAACCCAAAATTTTGTGAAAATGAATGTTAAAAGTTAAATAAATAAATTTATATTTAAAACAAAAAAACAAAAAAAAACCTGGGAGTTCTTAAACTGGGGTCCATGTCCTAAGGATTCTGTGGCTAGATATCAAGAAATTCATGAACTTGGATGGGGAAAAGTGTTATATCTTCATTTTCACTAACTCTAACCAAAATTTAGCATTTCCTTCCATTATATATTAAAAAAAAAAAAAAAAACCAAACATTATTCTGAAGAGGTGTCCATGGACTTCACTAGATGACTAATGGTGTCTAAGACACACACACAAAAGGTTTAAAGTTTATTCCTTTAAAGTATAACTCAAATGCTGCCTCCTAGACAATGGCCTTCTTGTTACCACCACTTATCAGCTCTCTTTCTCTCTTGAAACTTCCTTGTATATATTTTGAATTTGCTTACCTGTGGACATACTGTGTCAAAATGTAAGGTCCCTGAGGGAAGGGACCTTCATTTTGTCTTTGTATGTCAGAAACACAGTGTCTTGAACATCAAGTACTTAATTGCTGAGTTAATTTGGGTTAAATTAGTTGAAACAGATGCTATACACAAGGACTATAGAAGAGGAGGAATTTGTCTTGCAAAATTTTTCATTTTGTTAGAAGGAAATTATTAGCATGTAACAAAATAGATTAAACTTTAAAGTCTTAAACCTAAAGCTTGCATTTCATTTTTAATGAGACTGTATTCAGCAAAGTCTTACGGAATCACACATTTGTAGGCTGTATTTAGGGAAAGTTGAGGTTCTAGATTACATAATGATGGGATGAGGGGGCAATTAAAATGTCCATACAAAATTCTTTAGGAAAATTTGGATGTTTCCTTATTTAAGTTGTCATTTCTAAAAACATATAGTAGTATGCCACACACAAAAGTCACCCCTAAATAATATTTTGACTGAGCAGTCTTTATTTAGCAGCCATCATAGTGCCTGGAATATAGTAGATTCTTAATAAATGCTTATTGATTGATTAGCTTAAACTCAGAATTAATAAAGAGCTTTTAGAAATGTTGTTTCTGATTACTGGTATATATCTCACTTTGAGTTATTATACAAATGTTTAAAAAGTGTACTCTTTAACTATAATTTTGTGCCCACAGTTTCTCGTTAATGGCTTAGTCAATGTGGTGCTAAACAAAGAGAGAGGGTTTTTTTTAATTAGTCGTATGGGTGATTTCAAATAGCCACATAATTCTTTGAACCATCATCTTTGTGACTGAGTTAAGTCAATGCTGGAATCTTCAGTCAATTTGGGCAAGAAGTCTATCCATTATCCAAGTGCTACTTTGTCCTTGCAATGCTACACAACAGATTTGAATAAAATATTACCTAAATTGGTGTGTTTTGGCATCACAAAGTCCAACCACATTAAGTTTATCATAATCAATGACTTCCATAAGTAAAAAAAGTATTTCGAAGTGAGTGGGACCTTAAAATTTAAAAGCAATTAATCTGAGTTAACAAAAATGAGATTAAATGGGGGGAAAAGAAAGAAAGATATGAATGGAAATTTAGGTTGTCTGACACCAATATCCAGACAATGGACTGATTTTTTTTTTATTTTATCCAAATTTGGTGAAGAAAATGTTTTCCAAGTGTTCCTTACTTATCTCTTCCTCACCCTAATTATGTGTCAGACTCTATCTGTAAGTTAATTTTTAACTCTCAGCTTTGCTTTTTAAGCATTCAATATTAAAAAAGTGAAATATTCACATTATAGGATTCAGTAAGTAATTCACTGTTCTGTTGCTGTTACAGCTTTAGCTGCTGGAAGCTCATGAAGGATGAATTCATTTCAGCCCTCCTTTTGGAATGCCACCTCCAACCCTTTGAATCTATCCCGAAGCAGAGAGTTCTCTTACCAGAGCTTCAGTACAGCAGAGACCATCGTCCTTCCTTCTTTGATTGGAATTCTCTGTTCCACAGGCCTAGTAGGCAATATTCTCATTGTGTTCACTATAATAAGGTATAAGAATGAATTTAAAAACTCATTTTTCTTTTCTTTCTGAATCCTGTTAAGCTGTGATTTCAAAGCAAGACTTTCCTCCCACAATATTGTACTTGGCATGTTTAAATTTTTATAATATTTCCTAAAATACCTGGTCAACTTTTCAGGCAATAAAGATAAGTACAGCAACTAAGAAAATAGTTGATTCTAATATATATCTTAGGAGAGCAAAATCGTAATCAGTGTCTGGTATGTTGGTGAATTTTTAAAAGGGTTAAAGTTGAAGCATCTTTAATGCATTATCAAATTGCTAACTTGAAACGTTATATGATTTACTTTTAAGTCTGACTCTTGGACCTCATTCCAGCAAGAAACTCAAGTTGGGGCTCTAAAAGGACTATGGTAGCCAACTGCAAACTGGCAAATGCTACTGCTAAGATGAGAGGTCTTTGAGTATGGGCCAGGTGACAGATTGCATGTAGGAATCTGCAAACTAGCATAAGTTTGAAGAAATTCATTACTGAGAGGTTGGCTGCAGAGTGATGTGTTTTCCAGCACTAAGAGCCACCTAAGGCAATGAAGAGAGATTTCAAGGAGGACGTTCTCACAATGATGATCCCACAAGCAAATAAAACCTAACAAATTTTAAAGCTGGGTCATCAGAGAATTGTTCCCTCTAAGAACTTTTCATCTGAGTTGTAGATCAGAAAACTGAGCTGATCTATCAGCTCTATACCCTGAAAATAGACAGATGCCTTCTGATCTCCAGAGGATACAAGACAACCAGATGGTTGGCTCTCCCTTCTAGTAGGAATTATCTCCATCTACGGCAAACTGAAAATCTCCTGCAACTATTAAACTAACTTCTCATCATATTCACAAACTGCATTTGGCTCTCTCTTTATTCCTTTCAGCTCAAAATTTGGCCAAGTATATATAGCTATAAATTGTTTTTAGTTTGCAGAAAAGCAACATCCCCACCCCAGTGGATTTATAAGCTTAAAGTTCACTTATGCTCTGCAATTAATTGGCATCTCTTATCAAGAACCTAGTTTTGCCACTTTCTAGCCATGTAACTATAAACAAACTTAAACTCAGTTAGTTTCCATTTCTTTCTTTGTTGCTGTTGTTGAGTCATTTTTCAGGCGTATCTGACTCTTCCTGACCCAACTTGGAATTTTCTTGACAGAGATACTAGAGTGATTTGCCATTTCCTTCTTTGGCTTATTTTACAGACAAGGAAACTGAGTCACATTGGGTTAAGTGACTTGCCCAGGGTCACACAGCTAGTCAAGTGTTGGAGGTCAAATCTGAACTCTAGACCTAGGATCTATATCTAGCTGTCCCTCCATTTCTTTAATTTGTAAATTGAGGCGACAGTACCAGTTGATTGCTAAGTTTCTCCAAACTTTAAAATCTCTATCTTATCTAATCATATACCGTTCCTTTCCATCTCACTCCATCCTATTCTATCCATCTCATCCCATCCTTCTTAGTTTCACTGGACTTTAGCCAGAACAGGAGATGAGAAAGGAAGTGTGGTGTAGTGGATAGGGTTCTAGACTTTGAAAATCAGGAAAACCTAATACTTACTAGATTTGTGATCCCAGGCAAAATGCTTTATTTCTCTGAGCCTGAATTTCCTTGACTATAAAATTGAAGGAGCTGGACCCTGACTTTCAATGTCCCTTCCAGCTATGAATCTATGAACCTATGAATGATTTTCTTTTAACTCTCCCATAGGTATGATCTGGACCTACTATATTAACCACCCTGCTATTCCCTTCAGATCTTTGCCCATGCTTAAATGTTTAGACCATAGATCTATCTAAATGATGATATGGTTCATTTTAACCCCTGATTTGGATTGCTGTGCAGCTAATTATGTAGCAGTGAGCCATTAACAGACATTTACTGTAAGCTTCCCCACACCAATTGCCTTGACTGAGTCAATCAATTACATGGAAATAGCCTAAGATTTGACTTCTCCAGTCAGTCTCTCTCACTCAGAATGCCTTGTAAGCTCATGCTGCTACTTTCTCTGCAGTATTAATGTTCCTGTTACTTAGAAAGTGGTTTCTCTAGACATTCAGAAGAATTTTTAGTCACATCTGAAAATGAGCATGAGATATCCAAAAACTGCTAGTACTCCAAATTCACTATAGATGCATTCTGAAATTGTGCCTATAAAGTGACATTTCAAAAATCAAACTGTACTTTTGCAATGACTTACATTTAAATTAGAACTGGGAGTCCCCAGTTCTGCCTTGACTGCCATAGTGTATTTGTTACCTCTGTTAAGAGAACATGCCCCATTAGAATTTTGATGTACTGTTTAACCATCAATGATTGAAAGACCTGAGAAATTTCCTTGTAAAGGATCTGATCATACATAGCACCTGAAGTACTAACTAAAGATCAATCTTCCCATTGTCAAAATGCCAAGAGAAGGAAAGAAATCATTTCTAAAAACAGATATGTAATCAATTCAATAATTATTAAGTGCCTACTGCAAGCTGTACATTTTGTTAAGTAACTATTATGTGGGGAAAAAACAGAATCTGAGTATCAGTATAAAGCTCACAATCCATTTGGAAAGTCAAGATTTACATACATGAAGTAATTAGAGAACAATTCAAAAGAGAAAATAACCAAGTGCAAAACAAATGATGGGGATATTATAATGGGAAGTCAGGAAAGAGATAGTATACAAGGTAGAATGAGCTAAGAATTGAGATGAGCCTTGAAGGATATCTAGATGGAAAGGAGAGAGTAAAACATTTTAGAGCATTCCAGATTGAGTAATGGTATAAGCAAATAAGACAGGAATCAGCTTGGTATATAGGGACTGATTCTGGGATGAACAACCTTAACTGAGCAGAGGGCATATTTGGGGGTATTTACTGTTCAGTCCTTCAGTCACATCCAGCTCTTCATGACTCCACTGTCCATGTGGTTTGCTTGGCAAAGATATTGGAGTAGTTTGCCATTTCCTTCTCCAGTGGATTAAGACAAACAGACTTGCTCAAGGTTATACAACTAGTAAGTACCTGAGGTCTAATTTGAATTAATGTCTTTCTGAGTCCAATTTTGGGATATAGTAAGAAATAAATAGGGCCAGTTAGAGCAAATCTGAAGTCAGATTCTGTTTTTGGTATTCTTCTACATAGCCATAGATATGGTTATGCATTTAGAACTAGAAGTAATCTTAGTGCCTTTATTTTACTGAAGAAACTGAGGCAAAGTGGTTTTCCAGGGTCATGCAAAGAGTAAGCCTGCAAATCTTCTCCTCTCTTAAACACACAGTATCCTGTATCTCAGCCAATTCACACATGGCCTACCTCTCTCAGTAGTATTTTCAATTTTAATAGATGTGTCTTAAATGCCACAAAGATTAAAGAAATGACTAATTCTCTAATGGGATAATTTGCCACCATGGAAGACTGATGGGCTGGCACTTTTGACCAAGGGGGCTCTTCTGACACGTTCTTTTCCAGCAGGATTAAGTAGCTCCCAATGCTTCCTACCCTTAAACTGGCTCTAAATATGTGGTTGGAAGAAAGCAATGAATACAGAAAGTGAATCTCTAATAAAAAATCAATCTTGAACTAATGGCCCCTAGAAGCATGATGACTCCAAATGCAGTAAAGAATTGCTTAGCTAAGAGAATATCCGAATCCAAATATTGATCATTATTACACCTGTTAAAACCTCTCCTTTCTTCACCTCATCCTCAGTTGATGGAGGATTCATGAGAAAAAAAGCAAGCCTTTTTAGCTAAAGGAATATTAATGCAGCTTTTAAAATGAATGCTTTAATCTTCCAAGTAGCACTTGAGATGCTCATCTTTTATTGCTAGGTATTTAGCTAAGACTGTATTTTTACAAAGTACTCTATTATACTTTTAAGGCATTCTTATTAGCTTTTCTTGTTAGTCATTATTGTCTCTGAATTTAAAAATATTAAATCTATCTATATAAAGGAAAAGAAATTTCAAATTTACATATATTTATATAATTATGTTAGAGAGATGAAAAACAATAGACCCTAACATCAGATGAAAAATTGATAAGCTGTGAGCAGATGTCTGTGTTTACCAAAAGAAGAAATATGTATAGAGAATTGGACTGAAATAATGATAAACTGAAGCATAATAGGATTATAAATTACAGCTAGAAGGGTCCTTAGAGGCCCCTGAGTTCAGTTGTGTTACTTTACAGATGAGGAAATTGAGAGACTGTGAGAGATCAAGTGACTTGTTCAGGGTTGCACAGCTAGTAAGTATCTAAGGTAGGGATTTGAACTCAAGTCTTCTGACACTAAGCCTAGCACTCCATCCAGCATGCCATGCTACCTATCCAGAGGCAGCAGATAGAGAACTGGATTCAGATGAAGAAACCAAGGCACAGAGAGGAGGAACCAGAAAGACCTGAACTCAAATCTTGCTTCAGGTGGTGTTCAAAATATACCAATGAAATTATAGATCCTTATCATTTAAGTAACAAAAATCAACTTTTGGGAGTCAAACTTGGGAGAGATTTTCAGATCTGTAGTGACACTCAAGAGTCTTGAACTTGACTCCTGCTAAAAATGATAAATGGAAAGTCAACTATGGGACACATTTAGATTATAATTCCAACTTTAGAAACCAAAACCATTTTTCTTCATTTGTCCCTTAAACCTTTGGGCTGTGCAAGAAAGCTATCTATTGAAGCCTGACAGCAAGAAATATGAAAATTTGGAAAAATAAATCAACATGTACATTTAGATTTTGGGTCCCATTGGATAATCCCTTCAAACATGATGGTAGTTTATCACACACGAACACACCACACACACACACACACCTCAGAATCTCTTTTTACCAGCAACAATGAGCAGGTGCACAAAATGTAAAAGACACAGGAACTCATGGGGAATGAAAGCACAGTGATAACAATGTTTCACACATAAATAGCCGGCTAGAGGATTTGTTTCTCTATTGCTTTTGCTTTGCATGGTGTCATTCGCAATCATAAACTATCTAATGAATGTATTCCCTTGCATTTATTGCCTAGGCATCTCTGAGCTGTTACATCCCTAAGGAAACATCTTTGTTTGTTCTCAGGGTCAGAATTCAGAGTTTCTGCTATGTTCACTACATCATTTGGTTTTTTTCTTCTTTCAAACAAAAATAAGGTTATTTAAGAAAATAACTCTGGCCACATACAATAGGATCCTAGATTCAGAGATGAAAAGGATGTTAGGGGTCATCTAGTCCAATTCCCTCATTTTACAGATGAAGAAACTGAGACCCAGAGAAGGCTAGTGACTTTCCCAAGGTGACACAGCTATTAAGTGTCAGAGTCAGGATTTGAACCCAGCTCCACCGACTCCAAAACTAGCTGCCTTTTCACTGTAGAGAAAAGACACAGTGATCTCATTAGCAATAATTAGAACATAATCACTAAAAGTTTACATTTTAATTTAAGTGTGAATACATTATTCCTTACAGAACATGATGCTCCCTACCACTATCCTATAGAGGATGATAAAGCTGGTCCCCTGAAGTCTGTGGCCATCAAGTACAAAGTGCTAAGTTCTACTAAGTTAGAAAGACTTTGAATAAGGACCAGATAAAAGATAATATATAGTAAAACTCATGACATTATTTCCAAGTTTTACGATCCTCCAGTCCTCCTTTCTACCTAGTTACGTCTGCCTCATCTCTACCCATGGCTTTCCTCTCACTGTCAGCAGAGATCATGCTATGGGAGTTCTAGAAAACTAAATCAGGAACAACTGGGTATAAAACCCAAATATTTCTCCAACCTACTTCTTTCCTTCAACAGTCATTCTACTTTGGAGCAGAAGTTAATTTTATTTAGGACATTACTTGGTCCTCAGATTTCAGACCATATTTATGGGCTATAATAATTCCTTCAGTCAAATTAGTATAAATTAGCATCAGAGTTAGGAAAAGCTAAGATCAAGTTCGGCTTCTATTCTGCCTCTACTGTACAACTAATTTTGTGAACCTGGACAAGTCACTTAATTTCTCAGGCCACCCCCACCCTGCTCCCCGCTGCCACCAACAAGGAAGGAAGGAAGGAAAGGAAAAGAAAGGAAATAAATGTCTACTATGTGCCAGGCATTATGCTAGACTCAGATATTATCTTTCATAATTTTCATAACAACCCTTCAAGGAAGGTGCTATCATTATCCACATTTTACAGTTGAAGAAACTGCGACAAACAGGTTAATTGACTTGTCCAGGATCACACAGTTAATAAGTGTCTGAGGTTGAATTTGAATATAGGTCTTCATGACTCCAGAATGAGAATTCTATCCACTGCCCCACTTAGTTGTCTTATGAGACTATAAGTTGCAGACCAGTTGCCAAAGAAAATGGGTAGAGGATATTTCCACATAGGGAGGTCTCCATACCTACAAAATCATAAGTCTAGACCAAAAGGAAATGTACAAAATGTCTACACCTACCCAGGACCATAAGGCAGGAGCCAGACCTATTTTGATGGTACTAAGTGCTTAAGAGTGTTTAAGATAGTGGTATTATTAATTATTAAGATAGTGAAATTTTTAATAATAATTCAATGATAAGTAAACACAGATTCATAAAGCATCTAATATGTGAAAAAAAACACTATGTTAAATAATAAGGATGAAAAGATGAAGCCAGTGGCGTGGAATGTATATAGAGAGTATACATTCAGGAGAAATGGATTTTGTTCCCGTCACAGACACTAATTGTGTGAACTGGTCAGATCACTAAACCTCAGAGTCTCAGTTTCCTCATCCGTAAAATGGGGATTGTTATACTTATAACATTTACTTCCTTGTGTTGTAAGGGAAGTGCTTTGCTTAAATTGCTATCAGAATGCGAATTCATAATATTTCAAAGATGGGCAGTGTTCTAAATCTCCTGACCTTAGGGAGCCCTTAGTCTTAATATTAGGGAATGGACATTAGTAATGTACAAATAAATAGTATATAAAGTAGAATATGACAGAGGCAAAAGAGAAGTCCAGACATGATACTCTAAAAAAATTGAGGAGGGAGAAGTCACTTTCTATATAGTGAGGAGAGAATCTATAGAGTGGGGATTTTTTCATAGAAGAGTTGACATCCAAGCAAGGACTTGAAGGAGGAGAGAGAATGGTTGGAAAGTCAAAGAGCTGCATAGTACATAATAAGAAAGACTTGAATTTGTGTCCTGAATCAGACCCTTAGTAGATGAGTGCCCTTGAGCAGGTCTCACAGCTTGCTTCAGCCTCAGTTTCTACTCTACATTTCTGTAAAATGGGCATTTTTACTATTTTTGTTATTACCATTGCCATTGTTATGTTACCATCATTATTATTATACTTCCCCATAGGTTTGTTGTGAGGCCCAAGTGAAGTAATATATATGTAAACTTTGCAAACCTTAAAGTGCTATATAAATGTGATATATTACTCTTAAGGAGGGATCGTGTTCCAGGGTTGTGAGGTTGGTTTTCAGTGGTAATACTTTCTCCATACCATCTACCTTTTCAGTCTTCTGTCACACAGGGCTTATCACATCTGCTTATCACATACTCTACATTTTTGTCAAACTGAACTGTTCCACCTTCTTTCATCTCTGTGCCTTTGCTAGAATAGTTGCCATTTGCTCATGCCACTCTCCAGACCTTCTTTCCATATTCCCGTCTTCCGTTCCTTTGAGTGTTATCTCAGAATAGCAGGCTATTCCTTGTATATAATACAGCATCTCCCAACTCCGTGACTTTTCACCGGCTTAGCTTCCCCAGTTTCCTTCAAGATAGCTAAAGTCCCACCCTCTTCAGAAGACTTTTCCCTGGCTCTCCTGCCTCCCCTAATCAATCCCCCAGCTTCTGGTGCCTTCCCTATAAGATCATCTTCCGTTATTCTGTAGCTGTCTTACACATATCTCATCATTTGCCCATTGTCTCCTGCATTAGAAAATGAGATCCTTGAGATCAGGACATTTTATTTTTACTTTCTTTATATCCACAGTATTTAGATCATTGCCTGACACATAGTAAGCTTTTAATAAATGCTTTTTGACTGATTAATTGAATTATATGTCCTCCATTTAGCTTTCCCTGGCTCCCCTAGATGACAGGGATCTCTCCCTCCTAGAATTTCCTAAGGCATTTTTCCTTGATCACTTATTTACCCTATTTTACTCTACTTTGTATCATACTTACCTGTGTGATGGGTTGCTTGGGTTCTGGTACTTAGACCCCTTCATCCCTTACCCCAAAAGGTCCTTACCCCAAATCATTTGTTTAAAGAGGTAATGATGGGGTGCTTGGGTCCCTGTGCTTGGACCCCAATTCCAAGGTCACATTTCTCTCTAGCTTCAAAACACTATCTCTGACAGTTCTCTCACCAATACAAGGACACTATGCCTAGTAATAAGTCATGAGTGGGACCCAGTAAAACAAACTATCTTTTCCCATCACAAAAAACAAGCTGATCTCTGAAGAAATTTTTTTATAAAAACAGGACTATCTTGTAACCACAGAATTCTCATATATTGAGTCCCAAAGTTATCATATTCAATCCAGTGGTCAAGCTATAGGCATCAGTTTTCAAAGTTATCTTGCTACAGACATAACAGACCAAAAATACACCCCTGAGAAAACCCTTCCTCTAGTTTCTAGTAGTGAATGACGCTGTGACCAAGGTTGTATGTTTTCACTAATTAGCATAATTGCCAGATAATCCATTCCTTTTCCTACATAAGCTTTAGCATCATTCCTGTTAAGTTACAAGTTTCTTAAGGAATGTAAATTCCCCAAGGAGTGATGCCTGCCTTACTGGCCTTACAGTAAATCTTTGCCACTTTGACTTAAAGAATGCTTGAGTCTGTGAATTCATTCCAGGCAACCCTGTCCAGTAATCCTGTCTTTGTGGGGGTCCCTGAAGCTCTCAAACCACATCATGTATACTTGTCTTTCATCAACCCACAGGTGATTATAAGCACCCTGAGAACTCATTAATAGTTAGACTACAAAAGTAGAGTTGGCTGCTCACATCATATTCATGAGAAACCTTTACTCCCTTCCTATGTTTCTATGCTTATTATCAAAGACTTGCTACTTTGTCAGGGAAAAGTTATTCATTTTTAAAAGCGACCATCGACAGGAATGACCTTAGCCCTGCAGTGGAGCAGGGTGGAGGAAGACGTGAATAATTTATAAATCTTCCACACCAGTGGCAAATGTAAATGCAAATAATGCATAATGTATTGTTTACAGACAGTTTTAGGATACCTAGTATTAATGGGAGCTATTACTAAGAACTCTGAGATAAGGAAAGATGTAATTCCTGACCTGAGGGACCATGAAATTAACATCATTAGCTCATATGGTTAGCTAGACGCAGCATTCTAAGCTTACTGGGAGTTAGGTGGCTCCATAGATTAAAGTGCCAGGCCTGGAGTCAAGAAAACTCCCCTTCCTGAGTTCAAATCTGACCTCAGACCATTACTAACCATATGACCCTAAGCAAGTAAATTAACCCCTGTTTGCCTCAATTTCCTCATTTATAAAATGAGCTAGAGAAGGAAATGGCAAATCATTCCAGTATCCTTGCTAGGAAACCCCAAAATGAGGTCACAAAGGGATGGACTGAAAATGACGGAACTACAACAACACGAATTCTAAACTTGGGTATCTGTGCCATACGGTAAGGGGAATCTCTATTCAGTCCCAGCAGTCATGAAGACTGAGAATCAAGTTCTGCCTTTGACACAGGCAAGTTATTCTCAATGTTCTAGACTTAAAGTCAGAGGACCTACCCAGGTTCAAGTATAAACTCTGTAATTTACCATCTATGTGAGCTCAGAAAAGCTGCTCTGGTCTTCAGTTTCCTATTCTGTAAAATGAGGACTTTTGAATAGATGACCTCTAAGGATCCTTCTTGTTTTTTATTCCAGGACTGGAGACTTTTCCATCTCTCACTTTCATAAGATCACAAATGAAGAGTTGGAAGGAACATAGGAGCCATCTAGTCAAACCACTCATTCTATTGTTTAAATTTAAGTTTTAGTTTTCAGCATGTGCTTTTATAATATTTTGAGTTCTAAATTTTCCTTCCTCTCTTCCCTCCCCAAGATAGCATGAAGTCTGATATAGATTATAATGTACAATCATATCAAACATATTTCCATATTAGTCATGTTGTGAGAGAAGAATCAGAACAAAAAAGGAAAACCACAAGAAAGGAAGAAAACAAAAGAAAATGATGTGCTTCAATCTACATTCAGATTCCATAGTTCTTTCTCTGGATGTGAATGGCATTTTCCATCATGAGTTTTTTGGAATCGTCATACATCATGAGCTAAATCTAACAAAGTTGGTCACTGCACAGTGTTGTTGCTACTGTTACAGTGTTCTCCTGGTTCTTCTCATTTTACTCAGCATCGGTTCATGCAAGTCTTCCAGGCTTTTTCTGAAATCTGCCTGCTAACCATTTCTTATGGAACAATATTCCATTATATTCGTATACCAAAACTTATTCAGCTGTTCCCCAATTGATGGGCATCCCCTCAATTTCAATTCTTGGCCACCACCAAAAGAACTGCTATAAATATTTTTGTACGTATGGATCCTTTTCCCTTTTTCATGATCTCTTCATAACCGGCTCTTTTTTAGAGAAGAGGAAAGTGAGGTCCAGTGACTTGCCCAGAGATGTGTAACTACATCAGAGATAGAATTTAGATGCTCATGACTCCAAGTTCAGCTTTTTATCTACTGTACCACAAAAGAGTTATTAATATGTGTGTATACATTACATATATATACATATATACCCAAGAAATCACAGATTCAGTCTGAATGGGGGGAGGGGGAGTTGGAGGAAAATGACAAATAGTGGCATGGCTAAACCAATTTTAAGATTTTTGAACAAAATAAAAACGATGCAGATTTTTTCTTTTATCCGTTTAAAAATAAGCATACCATTTTAATATTCTCCAGGATAAGGATGGTTTTTTCCTGGTATCATGGGTTTGAGAGGAGATAGCATTTTTGATTAGTCATCAATCTTTCTCTATTTGTTTTAGGTCTAGGAAAAAGACTATCCCAGACATATATATCTGTAACCTGGCCATGGCTGATTTGGTCCACATAATTGGAATGCCTTTTCTTATTCATCAATGGGCCCGAGGAGGAGAATGGGTATTTGGGAGTCCTCTCTGCACCATCATTACCTCACTGGACACCTGCAACCAATTTGCATGCAGTGCTATCATGACTGTAATGAGTTTGGACAGGTAGGCAGATGTGCTTTGAAATACCTCATTAAATGGCTGAAAAATAAGGGAAACTTGAATTTGGCTTTACAAGTAGAATATTGAGCAGACATTTTCAAATATAGGCAAAACTGGTGTTAGTTTCTCAACAGTAGGGCTGCTTTCTTTTCGTTCTTCACTATAGTATCAACTGAGGGAGAAAGCTTGCCTAGTTAAGGTTTTTTTTGGGGGGTCTCATAATTCCATAACTTAATTTCATATTAAATTTTTTTAGTTAAATTTTTAAAAATTATTTTATTGATGTCTTTTGTTTTTATATCATATTTATTTCCTGGATTCTCATTTACTTCCCTTGTATATTCTCCTGGCAATTCTATCTCTTCCTTCTTACAAGAGAACCAACTTTTGCCCAGAAGGAATCCATGAAGCAATGCCTAGAACTGAGGTGGAAAAATAACTAGGCCTCTTCCTGAATCCTCAGCCATTCACATAGTCCTGCCTAGTAAGTGTTACAGTGGCAGCTGTTTACTAGCATATTTATAGGAACCCTGAGTCTCCCATGGAGATTATCTTTAGTCCTGTGGACCAGAAGTGTCAAAACAGCAGGCAAAAATCCAGAGTGAGGCTAGAACCAGATTAAAACATAACTGGAAAGTTTAACAAAATAAATAAATATACAATACAACGTGTTAATTTGTAGATTTCTAAGTCAATATACATCAGCAAAGATCCATTTCTGAGACTGATAGCCCTGCTATAGACCCATTTCATTGTCAGTAAAAATTATGCCTCCTTACACTATTAGAAATTTATTCTACAGCAGCCAATAGCAACCTAGAGTCTTATTCCAAGGCATTTAATCTGGTGCATAATCAAAATGGTCACCTCTGTCTTAGCAGGATCAGCCATTGCTCTAACCACACATGCACATGCTAGGAACCACTGGGACAACATGCCAGAAACCACTGAGAAATATTTTGTAGTCAAAGTCTTAATGGCTATTCCCATAGAAAGGACAGGAAAAACAACCTCAACAATAAGTGCATCAGTGAATCCACTGGATCAAAGTAAAACGCTTTGTTATGGCTCTCATAACTTCAGTGATGTTTCAAGTATTTTATGAGAATTGAATTAAATTATGAGTATCTTAGCATTTACCTTCCTGAGCATGTCCTTGAGGTGGAGAAATGGTGAGCAATTGTACCAGTGTGTGATCTGATAACCAGCAAGGTCATTTACTCTAACGATAAGTCAAATCCACAAGCTTTTAGTAAGTGCCTACTATGTTCCACCACACAGCATATTAAGTCCTGGGAATACAAGGAAAAGTAAAAATAATCCTTTCTCACAAGGAGCTCACAGTCTAATGGGGAGGGGGGGATAATTCTGTACAAACGATATTATCAGAAAAAACTAGAGCTAGTCAACAGAGAGAAGACATCAAAATGAAGGGGAATTTGGAAAGGCTGGAAAGACTTCTTGCAGAAAATAGGATTTTAGCTGGGACCTGAGGGAAGTCAGGGAAGCCAGAAGACAGAGATGAGGAAAATAAACATTTGCAGCCATGAGGAATGGCCAGGGAAAATACATGGAGATGAAAGATGGAATGTAGTGTCTGACAAACAGCTAAGAGACAAGGGTTACTAGATCATAGAGTACAGGCAGGTAAGTAATGTAGAAACAAAAAGGCTATATATAGGAAGGAATCTAGTTATGAAGGGCTTTAAAAACCAGATGATTTTATATTGGTCCTACAGGTAATGGGGAGTTAATTGGAGGTGTCACATGTTCAGATATCTTAACATCAAATATTTGATCTCTTACCACATTTCTGAAAAAAAAATTCTCAAAATGCAAAACATGTATCTTTCTCCATAATTTAATAACCTATATAGTAATTAGCACTCTCATATTTATATATAATTTCCTCATTTGAGTACAGAGCTAATGCAGCCAAGATCACGGGTCCAAACCTGATGTAGGCCAACTAGCTTTCTCTTGTTCCAAGGTCACAGACTGTAACCCAGACCTACAAATTATATTTTCAGTTGCAAAGTGGACAAGGTGAGAGAATATAGTGGGCTCAGTGCTTCCAGGGTGATATTCAGGAACATTTGCACCAAAGGGTTCCCCTAAATCCTTTTGGCTACATAAAAATATAAGTAAATGTAGAACAGGACTCTTCCAGTTGAGATCCAGAATGCCTCAAATAAGCCAGTGTTTCCAAATAATTGAGGATGGTTGATAGTATAAATATAGTCTATCACCACTACTAGCAAAACAGCTCCAGCTAATGGGGACTCAGTGTCACCAATTTCTCAGTTGAATACTGTTCTTGAAGTGAAGAAGATCTGGGTTCAAAACCTACTTCACACACTACCTGTTTGTAAGCTTCATCTCTAAAATGAAGGTGATAATATCTATAGTACTGACTTCGCAAGGTGGTTATAAGGTTTAAATAATGTGGCTGTTGTTCAGTCATTTCCGTAGTATATGACTCTTTGTGACCCCATTTGGTGTTTTCTTGGGAAAGATATAGGAGTGGTTTGTCATTTCTTTCTTCAATTCATTTTACAGATGAGGAACTGAGGCAAAACAAGTTAAATGATTTGCCCAAGGTCACACAGTAAGTGTTTGAAGCCAGATTTGAATTCATGAAGATGAGTCTTCATGACTCCAGGTCTAGCTCTCTATCTACTGTGCCACCTAACTGCCTATACAAATAATGTATTTAATGTAATTAATGTAAAGTGCTTCATAGACATTGAAGTGCTACATGAATTTATTTATAGCATCATTATTTAAGAACACCTTATTATTACCAGGAACAGGGAGGAAGGAATTGTGTTAGCCTATCTTGGGAAAGACAATTTGTCTCCTTCCCAAAAACTTCTTTAACAACACCTGTTGGGTCCTACTATAGGATTCTCAGCTCTAGCTTCAGCCCAAGGAAAGTTTGACTTCCATAGGCAGGGATCAATATCTTTCTCTCATATTCCCAGGATCTTTATGCCTCTGACCTTGGAGCCCAGGGAAAAAAATCTCTTGAAGTTTATATTTGATTCATGCCTAAGGTCTCCCCAAAAGAAATTATCAGAACCCTTACTAGAAAGATATTTAATATACATGGTAGATCTGATATAGGACAGCTATTCATTTCCTTTACACAAAAGAAATGCTTAAAACACAAAAAGACTCAAGCTTACATCGACAAAGACTTAAAACATCAAAAAAATAACCCACAACTTTTATTTTACTTTCCTAAAATATTGAAACATGAAAGATGTTGTAAGACCTTTAAACATGCATTTCACCTTTACTTTGGCTCAGTACTCTCAACAACTCCCTCAAGGTCTATATCTTCTGACAAGTCATAACATGGCTAATTCTTGGGTTAGAGGTAATTTTGTCCTTCAAGAAATATTTTAGAGTTTAAAGGGGGCACCTTCTGCTACCAGTCACCTGGAGCTTTCAATGGTTCCAAAACTCTAGTTTACCGGGTAACTTCCAGGAATGGAAATGTCCATCTCAGTGCTATTATATGATCACTCGTGCTCAGGGAAAAACAACCACAAAAACTGAATTCAGCCATGGCTTTGAAATTTAGTCTCAGACTCAATTAAGTGAACATTGTTGTGAGTAGCTAAAATACTACCAGGGAGCCTCCCTCCTCATCACAGAGAGAACAGAATAGAGAGCAGTCGAGCTACAAGTTCAGGGGAGAGGCAAAAGTAAGGAAGAGTAGAAGTTGTCCTCCCCTTCCAAGTATATGAGTGGCAGCTCTATGGTCAATTCTCTTGAACAGAGTCGTTTTCCTCCCCTTGCATGGCAGCAACATGAACCAAAGGACAAATCAGAAGATTGTTTCAGTAACATCAAGTGCAATTCCTTCAACACTGAGCCACGGATGTCACCCCAAGTGCTCAAGAGGGCTTGAGCTCTGCATGCTGCATGCAGTGGCCCCTACAGGTCCATCTTCATGTGGTTCTATGGGTGTACTGTAGCCAGAACTGGTCAGTGAGAGCTCCCCTGATTGCTTCCATTGCTTCTCTTTTTCCAGTTAAAATGTGAGTCCTTTTCTTCCACAAGAAGGAATTCAGTTGCCCTTCTCTCTAACATCTAAGGAGTACTAGATACAGATTGCAGTCTCCTAGAAAAAGACATTTGTTTTAACAAGCCATTTCTTTGATGTTCACAGCTTCCAAAACAAAGCCCAGTAGCCAGTAATGTTTAATATATTCTGGAAAAAACAGAGTACAAGATCTTTGCACATTTTACCAATTTCAGAGATGTATGTCCATTTTTGTTCTACTACCTGGAACAACAGTCTTTCTGAGCCCCATTCTTAATACGAAATGGTTTTTTGTTCTCTTGCTCTTGTTACAAATTGGAGCAAGAATTTACTTAATCCATAGTTAAGACCATCAGACGCTTTAATGTTCCCATCTGTATAAACCAAATTGTTTTTAACCCAAATTGTTTAAGCTTAACCCATGACTCTATGGATTTTAAATTCTCATAGATTAAGGGTTCTCCACCTTTTTTTGTCCCCTACATTCCCTGGTTTTCAGTAAACTTCCCATTACCCATATCCAATATGAAAGAAAACAACTTATAGTGTTCATGATGCACATGCACACAAGAAATAAAATAAAGAGATTACTCTTCCTTCTCTAAGAGTACATTGAAAATTTAACTTCTCAAGCCATTTTTTCCCCAGATTGGAAAGGAAGCCCTGATGATCACAGGATCACAGATTTTGAGGCAATAGGACTTTAGAGTCCATTGAGTCCAACCCCTTCATTTACAAATGAAAAAACTGAGAGGGATTAAGTTACTTGCTCATGATCTCACATCTAGTAAGTATCTGAGGCAGAATTTAAACCCATAACTTCCTGACTCCATGTGTACCATTTTACTCCATATACTAGGGTTTCTTATCATGGATCTCTTTGGTAGTCTGGCAGAACCCATGGACCCCTTCTCAGAATCATGTGTTTAAATGCATAAAATTAAACATATAGGATTATAAAGGAAACCAATTATATTGAAATATGGCTATCAAAATATCTTTATAAATAAATTGACAAACCCAAGTTAAGGACTCCTATTTTTAATAGGCCTCCAAATTTCCCAAAAATATATAAAGAAATATCTATGCTCTCCTGTGTTTTTGAAAGAGAAATAGTAGTTTCTATGTAAATTACTAAGCTCTTGATGGTTGGTTTTTAATAGCTTCAGTAATGTGATCAGTAAACCTTTTCAATTATATATTTAAACCACTTTGATGGCTGTCAATTTAATGAATCATAAAACTCAAGTGTTTCAAGTAGTTCTTTAATTTTTCTTTCCATGATTAAGGACAAGTCCATGACTGCCAGTGTCAAATATTTCAATAATAAGCAGAAGCCACTGTACTGTAGCATAGCTCACAGTTTTAACATCCAAATTTTCATCTTATTTGCCTCCAGGTCATTTGAAAGGAAAATAAAATGTGTAGCCAGGATTTTCAGCAAAGGCAGTCTTTGTGTATAAGTTATCTGGAACGTCTGAAGCCATAGTATAAGGCAAACATTCTTTGGAACAAGGCTCCCAAACCAGCTGATTGCCACTAACAGATCTCAGAGCCCAGACTAATTGATCATAGAACTTGCATCTGTTTTCCCTTGATGCTGTGGCATTTCCAACAGGGTGATGAGTCACATCAAAATCTGATACTCTTCTCTCCCTACATCAATAGTCAGACATATATATTTGTCTAGCAGAATAAAAATATGCAATATTACCTACTTATTTTAGTCAAAGGCCTATTCTAAAGAGGTAGTATGATACATGAGAGAAAGCACTGGACTTGTTAGAGGATCCTGAGAAAACTAATACTCCTTCATATCTGAGTAGCCCTGAAGACCACAAGCTTAAAGTTTCTGCTTTCACTAAAAGAGCTTAAAACTGCTTGTACTGGCTTAAGAGTATTAGTCACTGGAGAAGTGGCTCTGCACCAGAAGGATGGAGAAGAAACCCAGAAGAATAATAGCTGTGCCCAGCATATGACATGTAGTATAGACTGTTTTCTATCAAGGATAACAATTCAGAATTAAGTTGTACTGGGAACATGGATTTCCCTACTCATATGCCTCCATTCTAGGCTTTCTATAAATTTTTGTATACCAATGGGAGCTCAGGAGTTATAGTTGGGTAGTAGATATATAACTCTCCTACATCAAAACCTGAAAGTAAGTTATTGCATTAAGGTTCACCTTCTGGAACCATCATCAGACCCAGCCTTTTTTTTTTTAACTAGTGTGAATAAACAATTGCAGAGACAGATAGCACCCAAGAAAAGAGATACCACTTGCCCTGGCCATACTACATATATAGAATGAATACAAGGTATTTGAGCAAGAAAGGTGTATCAACCAAATACTTCCAGACAAATCATTTTATCCTTTACATTTCCAAAGTTACCAAGCCTCCTATCCATTCAACAAACAGAGAAATGAAAATCAATGAACAGGCTTCCAACTGTCTGACCATTACATACATAGCTACTAGAGAGGGAAGCACCAACATCTGGGTTTTCAAAGTCAGGGGGCTGTTTGGGCTTCCCAGAGTCTCATCTGGCACATAAACCTTCTTCCAAAACTAAGCCCCAAAGCAAAATCTCCCCTCAGAGTACATATACCCTTTTCAGAAGCAGAGGACACAATCCCTCAGTGACCCAGAGCCTCATTAGCAATGAGCAAAAGGTGTGGGCCTTCATAGGAAACAAGCCTCTTCTAATCAAGCCTCCTCAATAGCCCCACCTGAGGCCTATCAATGGGTGGGGAAAATTTTTAACTCCCATGACAGAAGGAGATTAGATGAGGGAATGTGGAACATCATCATTTAAAAGTTGGCACTTGAGAGAGTTTTGAAGTGAACTAGGGAATCTAAAGGTGCAAATGAAGAATTCCAAGCATGAAGAAGTCAGTGAAAATGTGTATAGACAGAAGAAAGTGTCATGTATGTACAGTAAGAACAGTAAGCACAACAGTATGACTATTCCAGAGAGCACATGGAGGGGGTTAATGTGTTGTGGAGAGTTTTAAATGATAAGCATAGAAGTTTGTATTTGATCCAAGAGGTTATAATACAACATCTGAGTTTATTCAGTGGGGGAGGGAGGGAAAGGAGAAGGGAGAGAAGCAGAGCAAGTTAATCCAAGAAAATCATTTTGACAACTATGTGGAATAGACAGAGACTTGAGGTCCAAAACTCCAAATCTATGGTCCTATGAAGTCACCACTTTAGTCACAAGATTTATTTTTAGGATCAAACTCTTAAGATGATAAGAAGTAAGACTGAAGGATCTTGAACCAGGAACACTTTCCTATGCGACTTTGAATCTCTAAAACTAGTATCACTATTTAGAAATTCACTAATTCCCAAGCTCCACATCCCCACAAGCAGTCCTACTTAGTTTAGATGTTATTAGAGCCAAAGTGTGTCAGCCTACATGTTTGCTTTGACAGTCATATGTCTCCCAGAATTTCAGAATTCTCTCCGTCTCTGTCTCTGCCTCTCTATCTCTGTCTCTCTCTGTCTCTCTGTCTCTGTCTGTCTCTCTCTCTGTCTGTCTCTGTCTCTGTCTCTCTCTCTCTCTCAATTCAGTCCTTCTGACACATTCTGGATTGTTTCAACTAATTCCTCTTGACTTGACAACCATGCGTGAATTGCCCTATATGCCAATTTCACACAAATGAGATTTGTTTTTACTTCCATTTCTTTTCTAACACCTGCATTAATAATCCATCAAAATAGATGATAAACAACCGTGATCAACTCCATGTGCCTCCTGTTTCTCACATACAGCTGTTTCTCTTTTTCAGGCATACTCAAACAAGTGAAATCCATGACCATGCAAAAGAGATTAGCCTAGTAATTTATGTAGGAAAAAGCAAGTAGATGAAGAAAGTATATTGCCCAAATTAAGTCATGCTGCTAGATGAATTAGTCCATCACCACATATATCTTGAACAAATACCACAGAAGGATTATGAGCTGGACCAGTAATTGAACAGAAGAGCAAACTACTTGGGAAATTATACAGTGCTTCAGTGATCTCAGGCTCATACTATTTTAAAAAATTAACATTTTCTGAACCTTCCATAGTCTTTTCATGGAAAAAAGATAACACCTGGCAAAGGGAAGGCATTATTGGACCCAGAGCTCATCAATAAAGTGGGTATATGACATGGTGTACTTCAAGGCTTAATACAAACAACACAATGTCATCCACTAAGAGGATCGTCTATATTACTTCCCCATCTAAAGAAAATTCTTCTTCCATTTGTACTCTGCCATTCATGATATCAGCAAACACCTCTGGCAAGTATATGCCTTCTTGTTTCATGTCTCACTTAACAGTGGTAATGGAAAAAACAGTAAATAAAATTATTACTACAATGGTATCTTTCAAGGAATCTTATAAGATAGCATATGCATGGGAAACATCTGGTCTTGGAGACCAGGTTTTATATCACCAAATCAAACGTATTTTTAGAAATAATCAAAAGCAATAGACAGTGAGATTTTTGCATTCCCTGTTTTTCTCATTCAGTTCTGTTGCTCTGAAAATATGATCTGATATGGGAAATCATCTGCAAAAGCCTTTTTGTATCCTTTGCATATTATCTTCAAAGAGATCTATATATTTGCAAAATAATCTTAAAAATCTCTTATAGATAAAGAAAGTAAATATATTGGTCACTAGTTACTACTTCTCAGTTACCTTCTAAAATTTTTCTCATTATTTTGGACTCTTCCTCCTCCCCTTGAAATATCTTGACAATCTATCCCAAAGTGTCTTTAAGACTGACTCAACTCCAGCATGGATTTTCCTCTATATGTATCTGGTCAGATGCAGGTGTTGTTCCCATTCATATTCCTAAGAGTATTACCACTTCTTTGTATAATACTGGTACTGATATTTTAGAGTACAAATCTTTTGGTTCCTTTGACATCAATAATGAGACCAGATTACTAAAGAAATTCCAGCAAATCCGGTACATTTTGAATCTATTTATTTTCTTCGAGTTGTATCTATTAGTCTAGCTATCTGTAGACTTGTTTCCCCCTCCCTCTAATTGACATTGTATTTGACGGTCATGTCTCTTTCTTGGCAAGATCACATGCTTGCTAGCTAAAGCGATGTCTACACTATTTTGCCCTCCACTAACTGTGCAACCTCTCTAAGCTGCAATTATCTACATAGTGACACATCTCAAAAATTAGCTATCCAAAAAAGGAGAGGGAGTGTCTCTCCCCTCACTGATTGTACTCAAGCAAGGGATAGATGCTATGAATCATAGATATTTTCTAGGTATGGAAAAAACTCAATGGTCCCTAAAGTTCCAGCTCTCAAATTTTGTGATTCTACAAATAAAGGAAATCATGAAGTTAAACATAAGTGTTCATACTTTCATGGCATTTTCCAATACCCTTCTCCAAAAAACTAAAACAAAACCAAAAAAAAAAAATGGCAACTCTCTCCACCAATGTAATTTTGCTCAGCAGTGAATCCTCTTGAATATAGGAGGGATATTTCCTCCAGAAGGAAATCCCTGATCAGAATCTAATTTTTAGAGAATATCTATAAAGGGCAACATTGTAAAGGTAAAGTTCAGTCGACAGATTTTTTTTATCATTATCACTCTTACTTGTAGTGGCAGTTATTTGTTGGAGTGGTTTATTCAGACCTCCAGACTGAAAAAGTGTTTTCTCTAAAGGTGCATCCCATCTTTCAAAAAGTATTACTTTCCTTGACCATGATAGAGTTGCACTTCAGGGAAAATAATAATACTAATAATTTACTCTTGTCATGAACCTTTCATCCTTAGAGCTCAGACTTCTATTGATTGTTCACAAACACTTCTCAACTGGTTTTACAGGTACTTGGCTCTCGTCCAGCCATTTAGGCTTACCAGTTTGAGAACAAGGTCGAAGACCATCCGCATCAATTTGTGCCTTTGGGTAGCTTCATTTGTTCTGATGCTGCCTGTCTGGATCTACTCGAAAGTCATCAAATTCAAAGATGGTTTTGAAAGTTGTGCTTTTGATTTAGCATCTCCTGATGATGTGCTTTGGTAAGTTGTTAAAACTTAGAGAAAATAAAGTTGAATTAAGTTGTCAAGTATTTCATCCCACTTGTCTGTGAGTGAGCAGCATTGGAGAGCCTCCTCTCAAGGTACTCAGCACACTCCTCTCCTCTTATCTTCTTGCTTTCCACAATCAATTGGATACTTTCATTTGGTGGAGGAGGGCTTGCACATTTTATAACCTTTATAAAGGAGCCTGAATTTAAGATGGTACCAAAATGATTTTGAATCTATTAAAATGTTTGGTTTAAAGCAACACATAAGATTAGCCAGACTGGCATGCAGCAATCAAGATTAGGAGAACACTAGTGGGCTGCTTTGATTCTAAGTCTATATCTAGATCACACTGACTCAAGACTGGGATTCGAATTATGCCTCTGCGATATGTCACCATTTTTGCTGTCATTTTAGTCATGTCCAATTCAGTGGATTAATTATGTCACATGACTAGCTTTCTGTAGACTTGTTTCTCTCTCCCTCTAATTGACACTGTATTTGGCTATTATTTCTCTTTCTTGGCAAAGAGATTGAGTGCTGGCTAATTAAAATCATTTCTACACTATTTTGCCTTCCACAAACTGGGGTTTTCTTGGCAAAGATAATGACTCAGTTTGCCATTTCCTTCTCCAGCTCCTTTTATAGGTGAAGAACTAAGGCAAACAGGGCTAAGTGATTTGCCCAGGGTCACCCAACTAGTAAGGTCTGAGGCCAAATTTTAACTCATGAAGATGAGTCTTCCTGACTTCAGACCTGGCACTTTATTCACTGTGCCACCTAGATGCCTATATAACTACTCTTTGTCTGTAAATAACTACCCCCCCCCACCATCTGTAAAGTGAGAGTGGAAATAGATGGCATTTAATATCCCTTCTAATTCTAAATCTATACTCTTTTTAGCTATTTGAAAAGTACTGACCAAAATAACTAGGTAGAGTTTTATTTTATCTATAGAGTACAAAATAAACTACTTGGCTGATTTTTCCTCACTTGATCAAACTACTTTTAACTCAATGCACCAAATTAATCACTTATTTTAGTATTAGATAGACAAAGACTGAGAGTGACTGAGTCCTAGGTTCTACAATTGAAGCCAAGGTCACAAATAAATAAATCTGCAAAGATGTGCTGTATCGAAAGAAATTCTGCCCATCACTTACTTCTGCTTTAATCCCAGTTATACACAGAGATTATAATTACCAAAGGATGATTTCTAAAACCTCCTAAAAGACAGCAGGAATAGGAGAAATTTAACAAAGGTAGGCCATGAGCTTGAGAAAAGGAAGAAATGAGAATGGAAAATAGCTACTTGTGTTTCTGTTCCTGTCTGCTCCTTTCACTCTGGCAATAGGACCTTATACCATGGCTTGATTGCAGGAGAAAACAAACCAAGCAACCTCCTGAGCTGAGAGAGAAGGTGAAAACTTGTCATTTACAGATTTATCCTTCAATATGATGTAACCATTTTTCCCTAATGATCAATCAAGCGATAAACATTAAGTGCCTTCTCTTTGCCAGGCACTGTCTTCTGGAGAGGACAATAAACTGATATTGTTGCTTGGTCATTTGGTGGTATCTCACTCTTTATGACCCCATGGACCATACTCTCCATAGATTTTTCTTGGCAAAGATCCTGGAGTGGTTTGCTATTTCCTTCTCCAGTGAGTTAAGGCAAACAGAGGTTAAGTCACTTACCCAAGGTCACAAAGCTAGTGTCTGAGGATGGATTTAAACTCAAGTCTTCCTGACTCCAGGCCCAGTGCTCCATCCACTGAGCCATTTAACTGCCTCATGTGTTGGTACATATGGGAAAAAAAACCTCACAGTTCAAGTGTTCTTCCTCATTCTGGAGAAATATGAAATAATCTGAACTGAACTGACGGTAAAAATCACCCTAAGTAATTAACTCCTTTTTATACTCTATGTATCTCTAGTTGGGCTAACTGTCATCACTGAAGAGGTGCAAAGAGAGGGCAAACACCATGTTGTAAAGGAATTCTTTACTAGGTTCTTAGGTTTCAGTCTGTCCATAAACTTGAATGGGGGCATAACAGAACTCTGGCTTCTTTTGTAATTCTATGTATTTTCTTTTATGCATTTAAAAACATTTTGAAAAGAGATCAGCAAGCTGCCAAAGAGGTTCAAGACATACAGAAGGTTAAGAACCCTTGTTCATCTTGTCCATCTGATACTTGGAAGATGACCCTAGGTCTGTTCATGTTGGAACACACATGAAGTCTCTTAGTCAATCCATTCATAGTTTTGCCCAAATCTGAAGAAATATTGGGATGTGCTATATACTATTGAGTAAATTCTTAGTCTGATATCACAGTGTGGTATCCATTCTCTTTATTTTTTTTGCTTTACAGGTACACACTTTATCTGACTATAACAACATTTTTTTTCCCTTTGCCTTTGATTCTGGTGTGCTATATTTTAATTCTATGTTATACCTGGGAGATGTACCAACAAAACAAGAAAGCAGGATGGTAAGAGTCTATTTCATTATCTTTTTGGCTAATGAATCTTCATGTATCCTAACAGACTTGCAACATAGCTACATAAATATTTTAAAGGAGTGTATAAGTGCGTGTATAATGTGTATGAAGATATGAGTACATATATTACATGTCTATATACACAAGAGGTGAGAGAGGGAGACAGAGAAATAGAGAGAAGATGAAAGGGAAGGAGGAAGGGAGGGAGAAGTAGTCCATAGTGAATAGAAAACTGACCTGCAAGCTAAGAAGACCTGTGTTCCAGTTCTGCTTCTACTATATACTGGTCATGTGACCATAAGCAAGTCATTTAATTTCTCACTGCCTGTAAAAGCAAGGACACTGACATACCAAGGAAGGCCTGCTGTATATAGATTCTTTGATCTGCTTTTCTAAAAGGAAAGGCAGTGTTTGAGGGGATCAACAATCACTTTAATCAAGCAAATGTATCATTCACTTAGTTCAAGGGGAAAAGTCAGCACCTTAAACTTCAGAGAAAATACAGAAAAATCAAAATCAATAGACAGAGCTTCTAGCTATCTGACAGTAAGCAATACATACATCACAAATCAACAGACAGACAATTGTCTGACCATATATACATAGTTACCAGAGAGAGAAGCACCAACATCTGGGTTTTCAAAGCTGAGGGGCTGCTTAGTGGCTTCCCAGAGTCTCATCTGGCACACAAACCTTCTTCTAAAAACTAAGCCCCAAAATAAAACCTCTCCTCAGAGTGCTTATACATTTTTCAGAGATAGAAGGCATCACAACCCCTGATAACCAATGCCTTATTAGAAAATTAACAAAAGCTGTGGGCCTTCCTACATGCCCTTAATCAAACTCCCCTTAACGAATGGGAAAGGTCTTTCCACTAAGAATCAAAATTATATGAACAATAAGCAAAAATGCATTATCAATACAATGCTTTCTAGGAAACCCTCTAAGACTATAAATTATACATTGCAGAGAGGTTGCCAGCATACATTGATAGAGGAAATTTACTTACCCAGGAAGTCAAGTTCTCTCTCTCTCACTCTCTCTCTATCTCCCCCTATCTCTCCACACACACACACATGCACACACACACACTCATACACATTCACACACAAACATAAAAATGTTCCAAAAAACAGTATCATTTCAAACTATTAAAGCTTAAAACTGTTAATAGTTTAAAACTACACTAAGACTTTTAGGATCTGCATACATATGTTTATGTTTGTAATGTATGTCTGTGTGTTTATGTCTGTATACACATGTGTATATGTGCTTCCAGTCTTATATATTATATTATATATTGTATATGTATGTTTCTGTGTATATATGTGCATGTGTACATATATGTATGAATGTATACACACACACATATATGGCAGTATGGTATATTGGCTAAAGCAGTAGACTTAGTCAGGAAGATGCAATATTTTAAAACTATAATCTCCAAGTAATAGACCAGTGCTCTCAAGAATAGTTATCAGTATGATGCACTTGGAAAAATTGTCAATTGAGTATCTAAATGCAGAGATATAACTAGGAGTATTTTTTACCTCAGGCAAAATCATTTGTGGAAGCAGGGGTGGTAGGCAGTAGTAGCACTGACAATATAACTAAGACTTTAGTTACTGCAAGGAAGGGAATGGTTCTCTCTTCCCCCTGAAGGAGTTGAGAGGAAAAGTGAGCCTCAAGAAAAGGGCACCCCGGCCAAGAAGTAAGGTATGACCTAGAGGCAGTTTTGCCAGATGTAGCATGGAAAGACCATTAGGTGAGGTGTTGGGATAGTAGTAACCATAGGGGAAAACATGCCTTCCAGGTGACAGAGCATGCTCCTGCATCCTGGTTGTTGGCATCCTGGGAGAAAGCTCCATTTGAGCCATGCTACTTAGGCTCTGTCAAAAGAAAAAGCTTAAGTATTGAGTGTTTAATAGTGAATTCATATTATGTGCCTGGTAAGTTTTTTAAAGATGTACATTCCACTGAAAAATCATTAGAAGCCATACCGAAATTTCTAAGAAATCATTTTCTTCTCATTTCCTGTGATTCTGGTCTATATAGTCACTTCTCTCCTAACATATCCTTTGCAGCTATAACCCTAGTATTCCCAGACAAAGGGTTCTGAAGTTGACGAGAATGGTCCTGGTGCTGGTCGGGGTATTTGTCCTGAGTGCCACACCTTATCACGTGATCCAGCTGGTAAACCTGCAGATTGCCCAGCCAACACTGACTTTCTATGTGAGTTATTACCTCTCTATCTGCCTCAGCTATGCCAGCAGTGGGATCAACCCCTTTCTCTACATCCTGCTGAGTGGCAATTTCCGGAAACGCCTGACACGGTGCATCCACATTCAAAGGAAGACAACTGAGAGGGAAATAAACAATATTGAAAACACCCTGAAATCAAGCTTTTAGTGGGTGTCACTAGCTCAGTGAGGGCATTCAAACACATGTTGGTCTAGATAAGGCCCATTACTGGACGTATACGGAGTGGGCCCAATAGAATTTAGTAGTAACCTTTATTCTTGTGCAAATATGATGCAATGTCATAAGTCATTAATGAAACAGGTCAAATGTAATTAGTTCAGTGTGTTCATTACAGAGAAGATTTTGTTCTCTGTTTGGAAGCAGGAATTACATTAAAATACCTGAATTTCTCAGTAGTTTGTGTTTATTATTAGCAACTGTGGCACCACACTACCACAGATAGCTAAATCACCTGGCCACGTAGCCTTCTACACTATGGCCTCCCCATAGCTGTCCTTACGGTCCTTGCCACCAGACTGCCTTTCAGTGAGGTCCTGTTAGTACTTAAGTGTCTAAATCCCTTTTAAGAAGGGGTCTCACACTTATTTCCTCACTGTAGCACCTAGTGCATAGTGAGGCCCCAGGGTGCTCTGGCTTCCTCTCCTCTTTTTTTTGTAATATTGAGAAAAAAATGAACAAAGCAAAGACAGGATTATCTGCTCTATGTTCTGAGTCTAGCTCAAAAGTCTAGCTTTGAAATCTCTAAGTCTGGAGCCTAGACACTAGCATCTTAAGACTGAGACCTAACACAGGAGGTCACAAGTATATTTTATAGTTTAATAACTTGCTATTGCTTATTGTCATTGCTTTTTATTATTGTTTCTGTAGTGTTTCCTTCAGATTGTTAATCCAACACCTGACATCGAGTCTTCATATTAAGGAGCATGCCTGTATAAACAGTCAAAAGTATATCATTTTCAAATCACAGAAATTCATTACAGACCATTTTTCCTCTTGATCCACATTATACATATATTATATATATAGTGCATATGTGCATAAATTGAAGAAAATATTAATGATTTTTTAGAGCAAAAAGTACTACTTGTTTCAAATGGCAAATGAAATCTATAAAATAATCTCCATTATTGAAACACATAAATGATTTGCATCACCGGCATTTGGATCTAATCTTTAATCAGCCTTTCAGGAAAGATTCTAATAATCTACCTTCCTCTTGGGGCTCAGATTCTCTCTAGTGAATCAAACTTTTAAAACAATAAATATAGACGGTACTTGAAAGACAATGTGCTTGGAACTGGAGCTTGATGCAATAGAAAATCATTTAAAAATATTTTTAGGCTTTTTTTTCCTATTGCAATGTCTAATTTCAGGTATGCATGGTGCCAACAAAGTGGGTGCAACCACCTAAAGTGAACTACACTCCCATTCCTTTTAGCACTGTAGCTACCACAGTAAAATTTATGCTTGCCTCAAATGCCTAAATCTTGCACTTAAAAAGCCTGGTTAAATTCCTTGGTGTGTGGATCTCCAAGCCTTCATTCTTAGCCCTCTGAGTATGGTTATTAGTGCTCAAGCACGGAAATCTCTAAGACCTAATATAAGCAGTCACATATAGATTTTGTAATTTAACAACTTACTATGGTTTATTGTCATTGTCTTTTTTTAAACACTGGCACTAAATAATCTGGTGTTTTATAAAAATTTTCAACTCTGCTTGGAGGCTATTGACAAATGAATTTTTTTCTAACAATATTTTCAATTATCTTAAAATAATTGCAAACATCAAACATGCAATAATGCTTAATAGGCTGAGGAAAGAGGCCCTTCTCTTTGCCTATAAATTAATATGGTGGCTAATGAAGTATGAATAAAGCAGGTAATTTTTTTTGGTACCTTTGTATATCTTTTCTATAGATAAACACATTTGTATGAAAACATGCAAGGATGATAAAACTTCTTCATGTAATATATATTTCTCCCCACAAGACATATTTATGCATAATTCTAAGTAAATTTAATGACTATTTCTATACATTTGATTAATTCATCAACATTGTATTACTCATTTTTCCATAGGATTTTAAGATATGCATGGTGCTTTCCCTATATCAAACCTGTTAGAGTAACTTTATTAATGTCATTTTACAAATGAGAAGGTAAATGACTTACCCAAAGTGACCCAGTTCCTAAATATCAAAATTAGGATCCAAACTCAGTTTCTTGACTTGAGAGCTCCTTCTATCACACAAGGCTGCCTCTTACTACAAGTTATCTTATGAGCTCCTGCCAGCATTCTCCCTCCGCCCTGCTCCATGTACATTGAGGTCTAGTTGAGTCATTTCATGTTTGGGATATTGGTTTTCTTTAGGACTTTTAAAAATCATGTCAAGTAATCTTATAACTGTGAAATTGCTTATCACTGTGGCTTAGTTTGCTGTTTTCACTTTTGAGTTTGTCTTGTTTAAGCCATTCCAAATTTTAATTTGCTTAGCTCAACTTGTGTCTATTTATATCCTGGTCAGGATAAATTCCTTTGAGTACCAGAAGTAGTGAAAACACATGAGCCATAGCAGGATATATCAGTGTCATTTGGCTTGACCCTGATCCCTTTACAAGTTTCATCCTCTCTGACCTTTCTCTTCTTTTCCTTCTTCCTTCTCTCTGTTAGGTAAATTTCTTGACCTTCTGCTCTTAGCTCTCTATAACTCTCCCAAATTCCTGGGTTATGTGTTCTTCCTTCCATCTTTTTTTCATGTTCTTTTAAAATCTGAGCTCATCAGAGAGCTCACTGTGCAGTCACATATATTTCTTTATCATTTGGGATTATTCATGATGGTATTATAAGAATTTTATTTTCTTCTAAGTCATATTCCCCTTGGGAAATAATCCCTGTTTTGTTTTTGTTTTTGTTTACATGATCATATTTTTTCTCTTAATTTTCTGGTAAACTTCTTTGCTAAAGTCGTGTCTTTATCTGACTATAAACAGCATTCCCTTTCTTTCAATAATACAAATTCCAGGATAAGAGTCATTTTCTTCCTAGGTTCCTACAATTTCTACATCACCATCTAGTTGTTTGTTATCAGAATTTTTTACAAAGTAGTACTTACTCTTTTTGTTTCATCTACTTTCTGAGAAATGAAATTCTTAACTAAAGTAAATCAAGAGTTTAAGAGATGCTCTGCTTTTAGCAGATTGAGACATTCAGCAGATGTCCTCAAACACATTTGCTTCTCTAACAGAGTTTATAATCTGTTCTGGAAAAGCATCAGCCTAAATGTGGAAAGTATTCTGGATGGAGAACTGGGAGATGAGTTCAAGCCCCAGCTCTGTCACTAATGAGGTCTGTAACATTAGGAAAGTCATTTCCCTTTTCTAAGTTTCAGTTTTCTCATCTGCAAAAGGAAAACATTAGATGATTTTAAATCCCCTTCAAACTGTGGCATTCTATTTTATGAATATCTGTAACCTCTGTCTAGCTTGGTGGACACCATTTGCCTGTATTGCATTAGGCACCATGAAGGAAATAGATTTTTAACATAGTGCTTTCCCAACAAAGATCTTACTATCTGGTTGAAAAAAATAAAGCTATCAAACAGGAAGTAACTGGTGACCAATACAGGACAATATATAATTGAGGGCTAAATTATGTGGTAGATATTCTAAGTGCTATAGTTCAAAGAAAGGGAAAATGGATGAAGATTGGAGCAACCATGAAAGCATGAAAGTGAGACTTCATGAAAGAGATGACATTTGCTCTGGGCTTAGTCATAGAATTTGGATGCATGAAAAGAAGAGGAGGAGGGCAGTATGAATGAAGAATGCTTCTCGTAGCCATCCTTTCTTCTCCATTCCTAGTGGTACCACACTTGTCTAAACACTTGCCTAGATTATTGTAACCTCCTTCTAGTTATTGGGAATAAACAAGTAGTGTCTTTGAGGGGCAGTGAAGAAAGAGACTTCCTGGAGCAGAAGTTTGGTCTTTGGAGAGTAGGAAATACAGTTGGGTATGTATGGTGGGGCCGCATTATAGAGAGACAATCTTAAAACTCAAGCAAAGGAATTTAGATATGTCACAGAGGACTTTAAAGAGGTTGGATTGGCTTTTGAGCCAGGGAACAACATAATGATAGCAGTATTTTAAGATCAGACAATGACATGTGCAATGAAAGGATTAGGGACTAGAAGCAGGGAAGCCAGCTAGGAGGATATTAAAATAATCTAGGCATCTATCCAGATAAGAGTGTTGGCACTGAGCATGTGGAAGAAGGGACAGGTGGGAAAAATATTTCAAAGAAACATCCACAAAGCTTCATGGCTTGAAAAGGGAACCCCTTTACTCTGAGAATTCATTTCATAAGATCATAGATCCTTCCAGTATCTTGGTGGCATCTAGTCCAAAACCCTCATTTTACAGATGAAACTGAGACTCAAAAATGTTAAGTAACTTATTCAAGTTAACAAGTGTTGAGATCAAGGGTTAGGGTCTACTGGAGGCTTCAGTCATGGTCACCACATGATGAAATCAGGCACCTAAGTCATTGGAGACATTTCTGCCCGATTACTACTGAACACCTCAGTTAAGCTTCATAGAGCCTCTAATAAGCTCTGCAAGTGCTCTGGAACTGAAGCTCTTACTTCCTGCTTAGCTGTATGTAAGTATTATCTTGACATCAGAAAAATTCCCCAGGAGGTTGTAATAAAATGATGTTAGTCAACAGGTTAACAGTATTTATTAAGCTGAACACTAATTCCTAAGTGTTAGAGTACAAATACAAGCAGAAAGATAGTTCCTGCCCTCAAAGAATTTATATTCTAATAGAAAACTCATAAAAGAAAGCTTAAGTGGAAGTGGCAGGATAGGGAAATGACAGGTGAAAGTACCAGGAGGTTGTGGTTGGGGTGGAGCTTCATTACAGAGAAAGTCCAGGAGGAGAGTCAGGAGTACAGCCTGGATAGGAACGATACAAGTTCTGGGAGGAACCAGTCAATCAGAAACAGAGGCCTCAGGGGCAGAGCATACTTTCACTGTGTGAAGTCCAGGGCTGGAATGGGCCTCCAGGGTGACAAGGTGTCTGGGCATTGAAGAGGAAGTTTGGGAGGAGAGATTTAGGACACCAATTTTATAAATCAATCAGGCAAACACAGGGGCAGCTGGATGCTCCAGTGGATAGAGTTCTGGGCCTGGATTCAGGAAGATTCATCTCCCAAGTTCAGCTATGACCTCAGACATTTACTAGTGGTGTAACTCTGGCACATCATATTAACCTGCTTCCCTCAGTTTTCTCATCTGTAAAATTGTGTTCATCTTTTGTTGCTGAAGAAGACCGTGACACCAGAGAAATGACATGACTTGCACATGACTGTTTTGAGTGAGGGAGGGCTGTGCAGGTCACTAGCCTCACTTCTCCTCCAGAGCCATCTTGATCCAGTGACCTGATATTCATCAGGATGACTGGAGATGACCCAGGATGCACTGGGAGACATTGGGCCCTTTAGGTCAAGGTCTTTGCAGGTACTCACTGAGGGTGAGGTAATACCCATTCATTGAATGGGCCTGTTTAAGAGGTAGCCAGGGCATGAGCCCTTTAATGATACCAGGAACAAAAAAGACATCAGACTGGGAGGACAACAGCAACAGCTACATCTATAAAATGGAGAAGGAAATATCTAACCGCTCCAGTGTCTCTGCCAAACAAAACCCAAATGGGGTCACAAAGATCCAGACATGACTGAAAAACAATTTACAACAGTTAAAACCCCCAGAAGCCAGGGTGACAGCAAATGGAAGACAATAACAAGAAACCCTGTAGTTTGCATTTTAAGTAGATTTTACTGAAGTTTATTTTCTTTGCTTGAATAATTTCTTTTTTTCTTCCCATGAAATCAGATCTTTTACACCATTTAAGACTCCTCTTTTGAAGAGAGTTCTATTTTGCATTCAAGAAAAACTGGTTTGAATCCATTCTAGTCACTTACTAGCTGTGTGACACTGGGTAAGTCACTTAACTTTGGGGAGCTTTATTTTCTCATCAGAAAGTGAGGGGGTTGGACTCGATCTCTAAAGTTCATTCTCTCTCTAGATCTCTTATCATACGAGCCCCCAAGAAGTCTTTCCTGACCCTTCTGGATTCTAGTAATCTCTCCCCTCCTCCTTCCTGACAGGCCTAGTCTCTATATTGTACAATGACTATGTACTGTCTTGTGGAAGCTCTTGAACTTTTGGATTTATTGTATGCTCATTTAAATCTTGTATATAGCTTTTTCTGTGCTTATGCCTTATCTCCTCAATTACATTAGTGACTCTTTTATATTTAACTATGTATCCCACACTGCATTTTGCTTGTAGTTGGTGTTCAATAACTATTTGTCCTCTTTGCCATGTATTTCCCCCCCTCAGGTAGAACTGTAACTCTACATTATAAATGGTTTATTAAGATTTTACACTTCCTTTATATCTTTCATTTGAGGAATTTATAACACTTTTACAAACTGTAGGCAGAGGCCTCTATTTGGAAAACATAAAGGCATGGATCATTTCCTATGATTTAAAAGCAGGCATCCCAGAGGTACAGAGCAACATTTTGACTGGAAATCGTCAATGTCATTCTAATCACTGGGTGGAAAGGTTTTGACACTCCATTTAGAACATTCTGCCTGAAAGGTTCCAAGATATCCAGCTGAGAAAATACTTATTTCAGTTTCTCTGCTTCATGTATCTTGTCATGGTGTTATGAAATATATGAATAACCTCACTGAATAAATAATGTCTCCACCATCATTTGAAGTTATTAACTTAGGTAATAGGCTACTTTTCTGAAAGGTAAGAAATTTCCCACCTTCTAATGATGAGATAGAAATCTGCAGGGACAGAGACAGCCATTATTCAAGGTGAGACTTTGCCTTAAGGATGCAATGGTCGAAATTCACAATTACCTAGAAACTCTAACTATTGATAAAAAATGGAAAATGTAAGCTTGTCAGTTCTGCTGCTGCTGGTTTCTTCTCTCTCTATTAAAAGCTGCCTGCGGGATCATAGGATCATTGGTTTAGAGTTAGAAAGGGCCTTAGAGGCCTTCTGTATCCAACACTTTCATTTTATAGATGAAGAAACTGAGGCCTAGAGAGATTAAATGATGTGCCCAAGATCACCTAGCTAGTAAGTGGCAGAACCATGATTTAAAATCCATATTCTCTGACTCCAAATATAGCACACTTTCCATGGAAATTATATAAAATTCATTCACGCTAAAGTATAAATTACATGTGCCCAAAATTGCTACCTTTCCCAAAGAGCTTTGCATTTCAACAAAGATAAGATTCTTAAGTTAAAGTACCAAAGTTTCCATTGGTTTGCCAGGGCAGTCTACTTAATTTTATGCATTGGTGAACAAGTGGAGGTATTCCCATTGTGAAAGAGTGCCCTCTCTGTACTTCTGAAATATGCCACCTAAGCACTCACCTGGCCAATCTGTAGAACAGAGCAATCAATCCTTTTGGTAGGAGCCAACAATCTGATATCCTCTAGAGTCTTTAACAGTAAATTGCCTAACAGCTGATTGGTCAGGAGGTGCTTGGCCTTCTGAGTCTCTGTCTCAGAGAATACCATACCTTCTTATTCCTGAATAGAAGTCAAAGGCAAACAATATGGTCTTCAGGTAACTAACACGGGCTTCATCTCTTCATTACTACTTATGAAACCGTGACCTGAATTTTCCCAGTAGCCTACATAATGTCTGCCAAACATTTTAACTCTTTCCTAACCTGGGAAGACCTTGCTCCTAACCCATTCTGCATGGTGCCTCCAAAAGGAATTGGATTTTTTTTCTTCCTTTCTGAATATCTATGAGAGAGGGGAAGAGGAGAGATTTAGTCTTGAGGTAATAAATGAAGACGAGTAGAATGACAGAGTTAGAAGTGGAAGGGATCTTCGATGTCATCTAGTCCAACACCTTCATTTTAAATGGTTGAGGAAACTAAAGGTAGTACGTAGCAAAGCTAAAGTCTTTCCTATTTTACTCAATCTCCTCTTTTCCTCCTTGAAGCCTTCCCAGACCAACCTAGTCCTCAAAAGGGTGACTTTCATCCCTCTACCTGTACTAATCTAAGCTCTTCCATAATTTCTTATTCTGATCCATTGTTGCCCTAAGTATTTCAGCTTTTGAAAGGATGTTACAAACCATTAATTGTATTCATAATAATTTTATTCATTTTATTTTCTTGGATTGTTTTCAAGGACAGCTTCACAAAAAAAAAAGTATAAATGTCTCTCAAGTCATCATTCCAAACAAACAACACCTAGAACATAAAGCAGATCACTTCAATGTACAAAGGAAACTTTATTCTAGCCTAGTTGGGCAGTTTTACCTTACAAACTGATGACTTTCTATGGGTATGAGGTTTCCTAAATATATCTTTTATTCATGTAGTAAGTTATTTTATCCATTTTTCAATAAGAAAAAAAAGCCGAAAATGTTTATTTTTCTAATTAAAGGTTAAGTGTTCCTTCCAATTCATGTTCCAGAAATTTTCTATAATATGATGCAATTATATAGGAGAGATATTTGACATGAATAGGTATATATTTTATCATCAAGCTTACACATAGTAAAGCACCCTATACTCCAACTAATAAGTCTATTTTTCTCATTATTTTCAAGTTACTTGACCTCACAGCTATTCAGCTTTTAAGATGTCTCAGTCATGCCCTGCACTAAAAAGGGAAAGTGATTTCAAAGGCAATAAATCAAGAATGTAGCCTTTCATGACCCTGCATCATGAATTCATCAAAAGTCATTCCCTAGAGATGTGATGCCCAACTGAACCTGAGGCTGCTTAGCTGCACGGCTAAGTCAAATTTACAAGTATTTAGTAAATGCTTACTATTTGTCACATACTGTGCTAAGCTCTGGGAATACAAATATGTGCAAACAAAAAGACAGTCCCTCCCCTCAAAGAGTTTACATTCCAATGTGGGATTGGGGGAGAGACAACACATAAAAAAAGGGAGCTGAAAAGTTTGGGGTGGAAGGATAAGATATGAAGGAGAGATGAAGGGTACAGGAGGAGAGTCAGGAACGCAGCCTGGAAAGGAATAAAGATGTGGGGGGTTCAGGTATGCTCCTTGAAATGAAAGTTCTGGGAGGACCCAGCCAATCAGAGAGGAAGGTCTCAGGGATGGAGGGTGCTTCCAATCTATGAAGTCTAGGGCCAGACTGAGACTCCAAAGCGAAGAGGTTTCTAGGGCATTGTAAAGAAAGTCTAGGAGAGTTAGGGGTATGATATGGAGAAAAATGACCCTCTAGAGGAAGACTCACAGCACAAAGAAAATAGAGTGATAAACGCAAAGGAAAAGACATCTGAGGACACCTAAATTGTACAGATGTGCACCTCCGTCATGTAGTGAGCATAAGTATATTAACTTAAAATGAGCACCTCCATTTTCTTTTTAAAGCCTCTATTTTGTGACTAATATTGTTAAGTAAATTGTTTTTTCTGTTATAATATACAGATTTGAGTAGTATGCTTTGGAAATGAAATGTGTATTCCCCATACTTGGTTAAAAAAAACTTAGTGATAAATGTGTGTTCCCCAAATTTGGTAAACAACTGTTAACTATATGTGTTTGTGTCTTAGTTTTGGTGAATAACTGATAAACATTTTCTAACAACATTAGGAAACTCAAGCTCTGATTGACAGTTTCTTTTTATCGTAAGCTTAGGTGGTCAATTGCCAATCAAAATTTATATGTAATTTGTAAATGTCCCTTAGCCAAAACCCCAGAAACCCCAGCCACGAGTCTGTTCCTGAGTCATAAATAGGATAGATTCCTGGGTCCTCACATTTGAAGATCTGAACATTTCATGTTTGCTCGAGAAAAATGTCATTTGATAGGCACCTGCCAGAATGCCATCTCTGAGGGATGCCCACAGATTGTGGCTTGGTAGAACGGGAACATTGTAAACATTTTTTGGAACCTCTAGGAATCAAGTTGATGGTTTGTTCCTAAAAGGTTAATGTTAATTATAATGTTAATAAAGTTTGCATGCTTAGAGAAATGTAAGTCTAAGTTGGTGTTTTTATCATACATAACATAAAGTGGTTTTAAACAGGTACTATGTGTCACACATTAAAACAATGTTCTACCTGTCTCCTTGTCATTCTTTCCAAGTACCCTATTACTCTGAGAAATTTGAATACATCGGTGGATCCATGATTTTCATGATGTAGCCACTACCCTTTAAAAAAAAGTCTGCATCTATCTAACAGATTAATGATTCCATTAATATTTTCTGAGAATCACTGTGCTTCCCATCTACTAAGTTTCGGGAAGCTCATCACTTAGTTTAACAGAGGTAGGAACATTTCTGGTTAAAATTCCCAAAGATGGCATAACAATGCACCAAAGGGTTGTGATCTGTGTCTATGAAAGGACTACTCACAAATGAGATTTCAACTACTTTAAGTTTTGAATTACGATTATAGAAGGTAAGACAGTAACAGTAAGTCAGTGGTGAGATTCAAAATAATGCTGAACCTGAATATAATGTTCATTTTTCAGGTTCCCGAATCAGTCAGGCCTTCTCTTGGACAGTACTATTTTTCTTCTTTTCTTTCTTTGAATGTATTTTTATTTGTATGTATGTTTTCCTAATGATAATCTATAGAATTGAGTAAATCCTTAGTAATTTGTACTAATTTGGGAAAGTATCATTTGAAGGAACAAAATGTAATAATTCAAATCAAGTAAATACCTACAGAGAACTAGCAAAAACCAGAATGGAATCGGGGAGAGTGTGCTAGACTTGGAGTCAGGAAAAGTTAGATTCAAATCTCACCTCCAAATTTACTTACTACCTGGGTAACCAAAGCAAGTCCTTTCACTTACCTAAATGAGGATGATAATATCTATTCTACTTGTCCCCAAAAAGGTTGTTGTAAAGCTCAAATGAGATAATGTATAAAGGGTGTTCCAAAAGTCTTAGTCATGTTTTACATTTTAATAGCTTAAAACTTCCCCATGAGAAAGTCTACATGCTTTGTAATACTTAAAGCAATATACAAATGTCAGCTACTATTGTAACTCTTATGTGCCAAAGACTAGCATACACTGGAGACCAAAATATGAAAATGTATGTCATTTCAAGAAGTTTATGGCCTAATAAGACATATATGGCATAATCACAAATAAGGGTGAGATAAGATAGAGTATGGTGAGGGCAAAGAAGATGCTTTCAGAAAACTTGAACAGAGAGAAATCACCTTCAACTAGGAACAAAAGAGAAAGTTTTATAGAGGTATAAGGTAGGGGTCTACTCCAATCCCAACTAATCACAGAGAGATCAGACATATTCATTAAATCAATTAAAAGTGAACTAGTTGTGAATGTCTTTAATCAACGTGAAAAGATCATAAGGGCTTTAAGCCATTGGATAAACACATATGAGGTCACATGGAAAGTAGCATGTTGTTGGTTAAATGAATCAATGATGACCCATGAGGATATTAAAAAAACAAAACAAAACAAAAACAAGACAGCAAGCCAATTTAGCATTCCAGAAGCAGGACAGTTTAGGAAATTCTAACTAAGCCTCTGAGAAGAAAGGCCCTTCTTTGCTCATTCCTCAGATGACCGGAGCCTGGAAGGGGAATGGCCAGCAAAAGATGAAGTACCTATAGACCGAGGTAAAAAGACAGTCACATGGGGATTGTGACAGTTTTAGAGAGTGATGCTTTCTCATGACAAAGAAAAATGCCAGCTGTGAAAACAGCTGTGAACTCAACAGAAACACCCACCCTCAGAGCCCAGAAGAGAGCTACGCTTAAGGGAAATTTCCCAAGGATTCTACAAGACTTCCAGTAAATAGGAGATAAACATTTACCCTTTGGCCACAGCTGTTTTTTAGACATATAAGTCATTAGTTTCTAGACATATAAGTCACTAGTACTGTAAGTGTGAGTCCACTCCCTTGGGGGACGTTGGAGAGGAGGGGAAGAGGGGGGTTGTTTTATATTAACTGATTTTACAATGTGTGTGTTTTTGTGTGTATGTTTGCATGTATATACACACATATATACACATATGTACACATATATAACAGATACACACATATATCTTTTCTAAAAGTTGAGGTAGCTGACTAATAGTATTCAATGGGAAGCATATATTGGGCTTGTGGATAATAATACTAGAAAGCCCAGATATTCAGCATTATCTTTGCAACCTTGAGAGGAGAAAAAGTCAGTCATGCTCTGAGGACTCAGCATGAGGGTGTAAGTGCAGATTAGGAACATGCCCCTAGAAGGGCTGTATAATGACCCTAAACAGCCTCTCTACTCTGCTAAATGAAGAAACTACAGAGAACTCAAAACTGCTCAATCACCCTGTCGGAGCAGACCAGCAATAATGACTTAAAGTCCCTTTTGCAGCACCAGGGAGTTTAAATATAAATTATGTGCCAATTTCCAGGAGTTTTTCTCACCCACCCCCCATTCCCCACTAACATGAATCAGCACTAGTCCCCAGGTCAGTTTCTTGCACCCTTCCCAGGTGCCTGGTCCTGCTTGATCCAGAAAAGAATCCTATAAAAACCTTGACCTTCATATTTTAAATGTCATCTCAAAAAAGGTGGTTTGCTTCACTGTCTTGTTGTGTGCTAGGGGTTTTCTTCTAGAGGACTCCTGATGTTCCATAATTTCATAAATGCCTTGTGAAACAAGGTGCTAGAAAGAACATGGTGCCATATTTGGGCTTCAAAAAGAAGGCATTCAATAGGCATAAGTGTGTGGGTCAAAGACCACAGACTCAAATGAAAATCAGAGACTTCTCAAGGTAGAAACCTTACAGTCTTGTGAGAAAGGTCACCTTCTCTCTGATGAGTAGTCAGGAGAATGAGGCAATTACAGAAGGCAAAAATAGAGATTATATAGCCCTAACACAGATCCTGCCCCTCCCCCCACCCCTGCTGACTTTTTATTCCCATTGGCTGGGAAGCAGGTTCACAATCTAAATGTGACAGTCTACCTTGTGAATAGTGGCAAGAAAGCAGTGGAATAACCAATAGAAAGCTAAAAAAAGTTAGGCATTGTTGATGTGGCACCCCAAGGAAGTTGTGTTATGTTGATGTAGCAAACCAAGGAGGGGGAGGGTGTTAAGTTTCATATTCCCAAAAGTCACATGATTTCTGGGAAACAGAAACTTAGGCCTAGCCATCTACTAAAAGCCTTTTGTTAAGCACTGAGAAGTCTTCACTAACTTCATTCCATTCACAAGTGTGCTATAGAGACGACCTGTATGAAGACATGGAGGTGGGAAAATGAGTGGAGGAAAGAAATAAGAGAAGAGTTAATAGTTCTCATTTGCTTGAAAATGAAGGGGGGGACAGAGGAGGTGGAGTAGAGTAAAATAAAGCTGGAAAGATAAGTAAGAGTCTGGCTTTAGAGGTCAATTGCCAACTAACTGCCAAGCTTAGGAGTTTGTACTTAGTGTCCGAGGCGAAAGTGAATGACAGAGGTTTTTGAGAGGCAATGGAATCACCACCTTCATCATTATGATAATCACAACATTTGTATAGTACTTTAAAGCTTTTAAAGCACTTTACACATATTTCCCTAGCTTAGGACTCAGCATCTGTTATTCCTATCCACCCCTAACCCTGTCCTGTCTCCTGCTTAGGATAACTTCTCCATTCTTCTTTCACCTAGTATCTCCTTTGCTGGATTCACTCTTCCTACCTACATACCTCTTCCACAAGGTCCAGTCAATAGCACTCTGCCCTCATATCAAGTGTGAAAACTGCCTTCAGAGTTGAGGGAACCAGGAGAAAGATTTTCCAACTGCAGACATCCTCAACCCTCACTTCAGGTATAGGCACAGATATAATCTTGTCACTCCTCTACCCAATAAATTCCAGCGATTCTCTATAGACCTAAAATCAAATATCTTATCTATATTCCATCCCATTAAAATTTCTATTTATGTAAGTTTTATTATGTGTATAATTACACATTTAACATACATTAATATATGATAATATACCACATATAAATAAGTGTGCACATATAGGGGAAGCTTTCCAAAACTTGTCATTGATAGGGTACATGATTAAAACAGTTTAGAGACTACTAAGATTGACTGCAAACTATACTTGTTCAGTCGTGTCCAACTCTTCATGACCTTGGTGGACTTAATGTACCCATGTCTATTGGTTTTTGTTTTTTGCAAAGATACTAAGTTGAAATTTCCTTCTACAGTGGATTAAGGCAAATAGGTTACGTGACTTACCCAAGGTCACACAGTTAGTAAGTGTCTGAAGCTACATTTGAACTCTTCCTTGGAGTCTTCCTGATTCCAGGGCAGCATTCTATCCACTGAGCCTTCTAGCTGCCTCAAATTATACTACAAATCCTTTTACTAGATTTGTACTTTAAACAAGGAACTTCATTCTTTAAGTTTAGGAATCCAACTATATGAATGAATTATTTTAGCTTGGAAAATCCTAGAAAAGGATGAAAATTTATCAACTGGTTATTTTTAAATACCCAATTTGCTTGAGTCACAGTATTGGAAACTGAGGGAAATTTGAATTAAATAAAAGCAAATTAAATTTTCAGAGTACATATCCACTTGAAGTGGCAGCTCAGGCAACTGGAAAATTTAACACTTTTCTCCTGAAAATAAAGCTTTGAGCTTCTCAAGAATGAAAAGTCATGAACGCTACATACTATGACCACTAGGAACATAAATTCAGAGATTAGGTTTTACAGTTTCACCTCTTATTGAAAATCAGAGTTCTTTCTTAAAGTCAAAAAAGCCAATCCTAGTTTAAAGCAAAAACAAATGTCCATAAAACACCCAACTGTTCTTTTCTTTACAATCCTGAGAATATTCACATGGCAAAATAAAGTACTCCCTTAATTTATAAAACCAAAGATTTTTCCTGTTCCATTGTTATCTCTGTATCCCAAATACTCTGTGCATTGGTGCACATAGTAGATCCTTCAGAAATGCTTGTCAATTGATGGATTTCTGTAAAGAATGTTCATGTAAAACAAGTTGTGGTATATAATTGTGATGGAATACTATTGTGCTTTAAGAAATGACAAGCGGGATGGTTTCAGAAAAACTAGGAAGACTTTTATGAACTGTTCCAAAGTGAAGTAAACAGAACCAAGAGAACATTGTATACAGTAACAGCAATATTGCAATAATGATCGGTAGAGAAAGACATTAGCTACAGTGATCAAGACAACGAACCAAGAACAATTCCAACAGACCCTTGAGGAAAAATGCTATCCACTTCCAGAGAGAAAACTGATGAACTCTGAATACAGATTAAAGTATATTTTTTTAACTTTCTTTTTTGTGCTTTTTCATTTTTTTGTTTGCAGTATAGCTTAAATGGACATAGGTTTTGCATTACTTCACATGTTAAATTGATATTATATTGCTTGCCTTCTCAATGGATGGGGGAGGGGTATGAGTGAGAGAGAATTTGGACCATAAAGAATAACTCCCACTTGGGCTTCCGGTGGGTGATTAGGTTAAACAGAAAAAAATGGGAAAAAAATACATTTCAGTCATAAAGCCAGATAACCAAAGAAAGGAAAATTTTTTCCTATGTTGTAGAACTTCTAAAAACATATTAGTAGATTATAAAGGTTTAGAGATTAAGAATTCATGAAGGAGTTGGGAGATTAATCATTTTAAGAGTGCAGGGAGAACTGCTGTATTTTGGGTAATTTCAGGAACTCACTGCTTTCTCTTGGTTCTATCTGATAACTCCCTTAGCAGAAGCTTAACATCTGCTGAAATATTTTAGTGAGTTTTGGGGTAGCCTTCTGCAGAATTTACTTTAAGGAAAATAATTATTAAATTTTGCAAACTCATATCTCTTTTTCCCTAGAGATTGATAGACCTTTTGTTTTAGCGTAATAAAGGAAGTCAACTAGTTTGAAAGTAATCCCAGAGTGAAGAAAAAAATAGGTATGTGTTTTGCATTTTACAATTTATCTGAAACAAATAGCTGTCTCTTGTCAAGCCTTCCTTGACTATGAAAAAAATATTGTCTAAATCATGGAATAACTTAAAATGAGTAAAATTTAAGTCAAGAATGTGATTTAAACCAAAGAGTGATCCATGGGGAGGTGATCAGGAACTAAGAATGTCTTTTTGGGAAATCTGAAATAGAAATTTCAAGGCTCTATATAACATAATTAATTATTTAAGTGGATTAGAAAGGTCACCAAAGTATACTAGAAAGAAATCATGTATTTGAGCTCTTGGGAACCCAATAAGGTAAAAATATAGTAATTAATCAGGGTTGTATAAAAATTTGTGCTAAATTGCAAAGGAGAAATTCTATGGAATAGATTAGTTATTGAGATAGTCTGGAACATGGTTAAGAAATACATTATTCTGCCCCTGAAAGACCAGTCTGGGAGCATATTCTGCAGTCTTTGTGGTATATGAATGTAATGGAATACTATTGTGGTATAGGAAATGATGAGCAGGCAGACTTCAGAAAAACCTGGAAGGACTTACATGAACTGATACTGAATGAAGTGAGCAGATTCAGGAGAACATTGTGCACACTAACAGCAACATGGTGCAATGACCAACTTTGACAGACTTAGCTGTTCTCAGTAATACAATGTTATAAGACAATTCCAAAAGACTCATTATGGAAAATACTATTCATATTCAGAGAAAGAGCTATGGAATCTGAATGCAGATTGAAGCATAGTATTTTTCTTTTTTTGTTGTTTTTTCTTTCTCATCGTTTTTCCCTTTTGTTCTGATTATTCTTTCACAATATGACTAATATAGAAATGTTTAACATGATTGTACATATATAATCTATATAGATTTCATGCTGTCTTGGGGAGAGGGGAGAGGAGGAGGGAGAAAAAAATTTGGAACTCAAAATTTTATAAAAGTGAATGTTGAAATTTGCTAAAAAGAAAGAAAGAAAAATTAGTGAGCCCTCTAGTTTGATCATAACCTGACTTATTTATAAAAACCTTATAGATCTGGTTTATGGATAAGAGACACATGAGGGAAATGGACTGGCCCCTTACCAACTAACCAAAAGGAGGAATTGTAAGAACTGAGTGACCCACACTAACTCCAACTTGTGACTCAATTCTCAATCTAGTTCAGTTCCCTTTCTGTTCATTTATCAGTCTAATCCAATTTCTGTGTTGTGAGAAAGTTTATTCAGTTGTAAGAATTGTGAGAAAGCTTTATTGCATTGTTTGAATTTTGAATATAACCCTTCATGGCTCAGAAGCTGAACCACCTCTATGTTTTTCTTAATGACCTTCAACTAAGGACCTAGTTTGTGCTGATCAGAAACCCAGTCTAATCCAAAGACTGATGTAAAGAGTTTTCTCATAGTTACACATCTCAAGCAACCCATATGTCTTATCTTAAAAGTGGACCTGTAGTGATCAGTTATCATTTCTATGTTCCTTTAATTGAATAAAGATACTTGGGGGGTGGGGTAGGACACCTTTTATCTGATTTCAGGGAATTGCACTTCTTCACTCTCCCACTCCCAACTTGGAAAATCCCTAATATTTCCTCCAATTAGAAATTAGATCACCTGATTTTTCTTCCTGGTTAATTGTTTTCTTTTAATTAATTGATCTTTTTTGATTGTTTGATTTTTGCATTAAACATAAAAATCCGACTCCCTGTATGCAGGGTTCAGTGCCAAAGAGTAGGCCTGGTCCCCATTTGCTATGCAATTGGCATGCATTACTTGATAAATTGATATGCTTATAAGCTGGAACCTTTGTTTCCTCAATCATTTCATTTTTTCACCTGCCACACTATATTGTCTGGTTTGACAAGAAAAAACAGAAAGAAGAAAAACAGGTTTTGGAACTGCTTGGTTATAGAGGAAGAAATGTTGAGTCTAATCAGATGGTATCAGAATCCTGATAAGTGAAGAGCTAGCTAGCATAGGCTGCAATGCCCCAGAGATAGCCAGCCTGATGAGTTTTGCAGTAATCTGTCTTAAAGAATACTATACTACCAAGTAAGTGGTAATGCTCTCAATGTCCTTCTGAGGGTATTTGTACATTGAAAGAGCTTGCACATGGTATTTGGTTTGAGAAGTGAAAAGGATTTCATCAACTAGAAAGTGATGTATCAAATACATACAAATAAGTAATGTAATGCAGATACTCCTGGGTAGACTAATGACATCAAATCCTGTAATCCAGAGATGTAAATTAGCTTGAGGACATAGTTTTCCTCCTTCATGTGTTTTCCATTCAGGTTCTTATGCATGACCACTTTCCCTCACAGATCAATTGAGTGCATGGTGAGAAAGTATGATAAAAGTTTATGTATGGACTGTGAGGTGGATTATGATGTATTTATTATTCCTTAATTTGCTTTAATGCATTAATACTTGTGATATTATTATTGTTATTTCCATCATTATTATTGTTGTGGTTGTTGTTTCTAATAAATGGTCATGTTTATGATATAAAACTGTCAGTCATTTGAGTGAATGATTTGTGTAAATGGAAGTACACTTGTGGGAGTTCAAGAACTAAAGTGGTGAACAAAGGAAGTATATTTCCCCTAAACAGGGTTATCCCAGAGACCTGTGAGAATTTCAGGGAAGCTGCATGGTAGTCCTTATCTAAAATGAATGAGCCAGCCTGGGGAATTAGTAGGTAGGTGTTAGGCACTACAGTGATTACAGACCTACCACACATCTGTTTGGCTGAGGTTAAGGCTGTCACAAGTTCTCTCAATACATTTACCTCCTCATCTGTAAAGGCAATTATGAGAGTTAAAGATCTTTCCCACCCATTAATGCGCCTACTTATTAAGGGAAGTTTGATTAGGGGAGATTTGTTTTGGAGAAAGGCCCACACCTTTTGTTAATTTCTAATGAGGCACTGATTCTCAAGGGTTGTGATGCCCTCTGCCTCTGAAAAATGTAAAAATACTCTGAGGTGAGGTTTTGTTTTGGGACTTATTCATTGGAAGTGTTTGTTTGGCCAGATGAGACTCTGCGTAGCTGCTAAGGATTCCCCCAGCTTTGAAAACCCAGATGTTGGTGCTTCTCTCTCTGGTAACTATGTATGTATTTCTTATGGTCAGATAGTTGAAAGCCTTGTCTGTTACTTTTTATTTCTCTGCATTTTCTCTGAAGTTCAAGGTGCTGACTTTTTCCCCTGAACTAAATGAATGATATATGAGCTTGATTAAAGTAGATGGTTGACCCCTCAAAAGTTGCTTTCCTTTTAGAAAAGCAGATCTAAGAACCTGTACAGCAGGCCCTCCTGTGTATGTCGGGGTCCTTGCTGTTACATCCTAAAAGAACACCTGCTCTTTACTCTTGTTCCAGGGAAAAAGGTGTCCCTACACTTTACCCATATAACCTCTTTGTTTGTGTCCTTGATTCTACCCATCCCTTCTTTCTAAAGGACATTACTTCATCAACATCATGCTTTTGTCTCTCTCATGCATCTGTTATCACCTCCTCTCTACTAGCTTCTTTCAATCTACTTATAAACACAAACACGTCTCCCAGATAAATGCAAATAAAAAAGAAAAATCTTCCCTTGACATTTCCAGGGCCTCATCTCTCTCTTCCCTTTCTTCATCAAAGTTTTTGAAAAAATAATCTATGTTCAATACCTCCACTTGCATGTGGCACTTTTCAGAGCCATAAAAAGAAATCTTTTATGGGTGTGAAAATGATTGAACAGGAATATTTTTGGAGTCAAGATGGTGGAGTAAATAGCAAATCACTGTAACTCTTCTACATTCACCTTTAAACAACCTAAAATACTGCCACAGGGCAAGTTATGGACTGGCAGAACCAAAGACCAAGAGTGTTACAAAATATAAAATAGATCATTTTGATTATATTAAAATAGAAAGCTTTTGTGCAAACACAACCAATTCAACCAAAAAGAACAAAAAGCTGGGAAACAGTCTTTACAGCAAGTGTCTCTGACAAAGGTCTCATTTCTCAAATATATAGAGGATTAAGTCAAATAATGAGTCAAATAATGGCTATAAAGGAAGTCTCGGTCACTGAAGTCAAAAGTCTAAATATAGAACTGAAAGGTCATCTAGTACAGCTCCTTCCTCTTACAGAGTGCTGGTCTTGGGAGTTAGAAATCCTATCTCTTTCACAAATAAACTTTATGTGACAATGAGTAATCAATCAAAAAACCTATTAAGCACCTATTTTGTAGCAACTAGATGAAGGAGTGGATAGGGCACCAGAATTGGAGAAAGGAAGATCTGAATTCAAATCCAGCCTCAGGCACTTACTAGCTATGTGACCCTGGGCAAGTCACTTAACCCTGTTTATCTCGGTCTCCTCATCTGTAAAGTGAACTGGAGAAGGAAATGACAAACCACTCTAGTATCCTTGACAAGAAAATTCCAAATGTGGTGACAAAAAGTCAAACACAACTGAAATGACTTAGCAAAAATAACTACGCCAGGCCTTGTGCTGGGCACTAGGTTACAAAGATAAAAGAAAGAAGACTTGATGTTTCTAGAAAGTCCTAACTGTAAATCCACTGTTTTTTCCTCTGGACCACACTGCCTCTCCCACAGCTACAGGAGAATTAAAAGGGGAGGGTTTGGGATGGGAAATGGTGAGGGAGTATTGGCCATGTTGACCTTGAGATACCTATAGGTTGTCAGGATACAGAAGGCCAGCAGACGGTTTATAAGGTAAGTCTGGAACTCAGAAGAGCCCTTGCCCTGCTCCCACAGACACATGCCACTGCAGGAGAGATGCAGAGGTGCCCTAAGGTACTACTAAAGTCTTTGTAGTCACTGTTCATTCACTCCAACTGATCTGTCTTCTGTCTCTTAATTGCTTATTCTCATTCTCTCCACTCTAAGAGTGTCTGCCATTCTTTGCCCTTGTCATCCCTGATGAGGTCTTTAAAATGTCTTATTTGTTGATCTCTGCTTCTCTCTGTTTTCCTTTCTTCTTGTTCCATCTATTTCTTACCACTTCTTGGCTCTCTTGTTTAAAAAGAATGACCTTTTATAGAAGCTATCAACCAGTCAGATCATGTCTGTGCTTTCCATTCAGTGAACCAGCAGGTCACAGCATGTCATTTTGTTGAGTGACTTTGTAAATAACCAACATCAGCCATCCTTGGACTTTGGGGGAAGAAAAACACATATCCAAACAAAGCATATTCTACTAAAAAGTTATGAGATTTTGTAATCACTAAACAAACAAGAAAAGGAAATATGGAACAGACAGCTCATTTGGTTGAAGCATGTTACTAATAACGTCAAAGTTTAATCCCTATATAGGCCAGCTTCTTAAGGACACAGGACAACATCATGGAAAGAACAGCATCTTGGAGCAGTAGAAAGTGAGCACACTGATACTGTGGAAAGAATGTTTGATTTAGACTTTCGAATGTTTGGTTTGAATGCTGACTTTTCTACTTACTACATTGTGACCTTAGGCATGTCACTTAAGCTCTCTGTGTTCTCTTCTCCTCCTCTGTAAAGTTAAGAGGGGAAATGTTTGAATTAAATGACAGCTAATGTCCTTTCTCGTTCTAAACATATTGCAAGGAGCTGGGGTTAGAAATGGCAGTATAGTTAACCCAAGTGATTTTTTCATCACGTTACTAGGGGTACTTCTCATGAAATGAGATCTTGAGAGGAAGAAGAATATCACATGTCTCCTTTATGAAAATGTAAGGCACTGTTATACTTTAGAATAGTAATTAAGATATGAGAGATATGACCAGGTCTTTGATCACATGGACCTAAGCATACCCCCAAAGTAACTATGAAATCAAGCAGTGTCCAAATCACATATGAAAGTGTCCTAAAAAAGGTTTCCAAATGATCCCTTTCCAGGCTGGGTATTGTACTTCCATCCCTGATAAATTTAAAAGCAGATGCAAATTACCTATAGAGATGGGAAAAATGGATTTGAAGATCCAAGATTACAATGACTCTAACCAATATAAAAAGGTGGAAGCTGGGAGGAACAACTAGCCACCCTCAACTAGGGCACAAATTCTAAGACTGATAAGTTGTCTAGTTGTTAGTAGATAACTTTTTCTAAAATATATTTTATTGGCGCTTTTTGTCTTAACATCATAGTCATTTCTGGGGAAAAACCTCCCTCACTTACACATATACACCATTCCCCAAACTATTCTTAAGATTGAACTCTTTCTTTGTAACAAAGAAAAATGTCAAGCAAAAACACCCAATGCGGTGACCCTATTCAGATAAGGTCTGAACGTGCACAACATTTTTTCCCTACTAGTACTCCATTCCTCAACTATGATAAGGATGGTATATTTCATTATCTCTTCTCTAGAACCATCACTGGTCTTTCAATTTCTCAGAATTCATTTCCTTCATTTATCTTTTAATTTACATTATTGCAGCCTTTGTGTGTGGTGCTGATCTTTTCATTCTGCTTCAGTTTATGAAAACCTTTCTATCTTTCTCTGAAATCCTCATATATGTGATTTCTTACTGCACAATTGTATTTCATAGTCTTTCCAGCCATGCCCTAGTCAATGAATTCCCAATTTGTTCCTAGTTCTTCTCTACCATAGAATCTTGCAATAAATATTTTGGCAACTTTTGGACCTCTACTTCCTTCTTTGGTTTCCTTGGGGGTATCACTGAGTCAAAGGAAACAGATGATTTAGTCTTTTGTTTTCATTGTTCCCATAATCTTTAATATAATTGCTTCCTTTTATGGTCTACTTTGAAACATTTATTACTAAAAAGATCATTAGTTAGTCTTCTTTAGGTCTATATCTTTTGCATGTATTTCCTTTATTATTATGTCCATTACATTATGGATTGTAAATGTGGTTTTTATTTTTGTCTTTTGAAGTTGATTTGGCCTGTAGCCTACCATAAGATCAATTTTTGAAAAAATACCATGGAATAATAACAAATGTATATTCTTTAATATTTCTATCCAGAAATCACCATCCATCAGTGAGATATGACTTTTCTAACAATTCATTCAGCTCTATTTTCCTTCATATTTAGCTTCCTATTGGATTTATTCAACTCTCTGGTATGTATGTTCAAGTCTCTTAGTTTATTGCTCCTGTCAATATCCTTTTATATTTACCTAGCTTATCTTTTAAGCACACAGCTGCCATGTCATTTGTACATATATAATGTTGCTTTTTCATTGTCTCTGATAACTTTAAACATAATATACTCTCACTACTTGCCTTCCTTGAGATTAACAATTTTTATTACTGCTTTATCCAAAATCACGATTCTAAATCTTGCTTTGTTAGTCATCTGAAATAAAAATAGATGTTGTTCCATCCCCTGATTTTCTTCAGTGAGCTTTTGAACCTCTTTTTCCATCTGGCTAATTCTGCTTTGTAAAGCATTCTTCTCCTTATTGGCTTTTTGAACCTCTTTTGCCAATCGAGTTAGCCTATTTTTCAAGGTGTTATTTTCTTCAGCATTTTTTTGGGTCTCCTTTAGCAAGGTATTGATCCATTTTTCATGCTTTTCTTGCATCTCTCTCATTTCTCTTCCCAGCTTTTCCTCCATCTGTCTAACTTGATTTTCAAAATCCTTTTTGAGCTCTTCCATGGCCTGAGCCCATTGGATATCTATTTTGGATTTTTGGGATACAGAGGCCTCGATTTCTATTTCTTTACCTGATGGTAAGCATTATTCTTCCTCATCTGAAAGGAAAGGAGGAAATATCTGTTCACCAAGAAAGTAACCTTCTATGGTTTTATTTTTTTTCCCTTTTCTGGGCATTTTCCCAGTCAGTTACTTGACTTCTGAGATTTCTCTCCACCCCCACCTCACTAGTGCTTGGAGTCTGAGATTCAAATGCTGCTTCCCAGCCTCAGGGCTTTCAGTGGTGGGGAGGGGGGGCGGGGCTTCTATTCAGTGGGATTAAGTTCAGGTTCTCAGGTGGGGGCAGGGCTGCCGCCCTGGCTCAGTTCCCTCAGGAGGTATATGCGGAGACCTTCAACAATAGACCCGAGCCCCTTCCTGCTCCGGGAGCCCCTGTCTTCTGCTTAGCCCACTGCTGCCTCCTGAGGGGGCCTGAGTTATGGAGACACCCCGCTCCCCTCTCGGCCAGCCCAGAAGTCTCTCTCACTGACCTGTAGCGCCTGTGGGTTGAGGGACCTTCGCAGCTGCCAGAGATTCTGTCCCTGAAGCCTGCTCGGATCTGGTCCTCCCAGGGCCATGCAGCCAGGGCAGGGCTGTACTCTGCTCCAGGTCCGGTGTGCGATGGACCTTTGGCACTGGTTTTTCAGGGCTCTCTGGAACAGAAATCTCCTCCACTCCGTTGCTGCATGGCTTCCGCTGCTCCAGAATTTGTTGGGAGTTCTTTTTACAGGTAATTTATGGGCTGTGGATTTGGAGCTAGCATACGTGAATCTTTCTACTCTGCCATCTTGGCTCCTCCCCCCATCCCCTGAATTTCAATGTATGTACCTCTACTTTGAAAGTATGCTTCTTATAGGCAGCATATTGCAGGCAATGGGCCTGGTAAAACTATGACTTCAAATCATTCAACATTATGGTATCAAAACACAAGGGAAGACAATAGAAAGAGGCAAGGGTGAGAAGGGCCTTGGTTGGTACTCATCATTTCCTATGGATCTACCTATCATCTCCATATAGATGACTCCCAGATCTCTATGTACAGTCTCAGTTTCTGGTCTGAGCTTCAGTGCTGCGTCACCAATTGCCTGTTGAGTATTTCCAACTTCGTGTTCTATGTGTCTAAACTCAATATGTCTAAAACTGGACTCAGTATCTTCCCCTGCTCAAACCATCTTTCAAATTTCACCATTTGTTTCTGTCAAAAGTACTACCCTCTTTCCAGTTTCACAGGCTTTATCTTTAACTTCTCATTCTCCCTCACCCAATATAACAAATGAGATAACAAATATTGGCATTTTTACCTACACAGCAACTCTCACATCTGGCCCCTTTTCAGTATTCACATAGCTACCACCTTAATTCAGGCCCTAATTCCTTTTCAGCAAGATCATTGCTTTTCCCCACTCCAGTCTCAGTCCATTCCATACATTGCTTATAGCCAGAGATTTTTATTTATTTCAGTGACTTCTGCCATGTTATTTAGGATTAACAATCTTCCCTTCCCTGCCCATTAGTAGGCCTCACTTAGAGCCCATTAAGTGGAGTTTGATCAGAGGAGTCTTGTTTTGTAAGAACACCTTCACTTCTTGTTAATTATTGAGGCACTGGGTTTTGAGAGTTGCGCCTTTCTGCTCTGAAAAGTGTATATATTCTCTGAGGTAAGGTTTTGCTTTGGGGCTCAGAAGAGGGTTCTTCTTGTGCCAAGTGAGACTCTGGGTAGCCATTCCCCATTTACCTGCTTGAAAAAACCCAGATGTTGGTGCTTCTTTTTCTGCTACCTATGTATATATGTAATGGTCAGATAATTGAATCTGTTGATCTCTGATGTATGAATTACTTATGGTCAGACAATAAGAAGCCCTATGTGTTGGTCTTTATTTCTCTGTTTGTATTTTCTCTGTTGGTGAATGTAATTAAAGAAGATTGCCGACCCCCAAAATAGAATGACACCCGTGTTTATTCCTGAACAGATGAAGGTGATCTAATGGAACAACACCACAGTGGGAGTTAGTATAAATCCCATTTAATGATAGAGAATGATTTCTTGGATAAATTGCTGAAGATTGTTTGATAGGATTTTGTTGAAAATTTTTGAGTCAATATTCATTTATGTTATTTGCCAGTAGTTTTCTTTTCATGTTTTTTGCCTAACTTCTTCTTATCAGCTAAAATAATTTCAGAAAAAATAAATACATACATACATACTGAAACCATAATTAACTTCTTCAAAGATAGGAAAGGACAGTGAGAGGGGAGGCAAAGTTGTGGGTTTTTTTAAGGTAATTAGCATTTTTATCTCCAAGCTACAACACGTGGGTGTCCATATGCTATAAGCCTAAATTCTCAAGGTCTTTGCTGAAGAGAATATTGAAAAGGTGGCTGGAAAAACTCACTACTAGATTTAAATCAAGGTTCACTTAAAGAGGGAACAAAGAAACATGTTTAAAAAGCAAATATCAGCCTTACAATTAAGTAACATTTTTCTTTCCTTTTGAGGTGAGTGAATGATATAAAATATGTGCAGGGATTTTGCTCAACACTTAGGTGAGCAGATGATTATGACCGAGCCTTTTCATAGCAGTCCTTAGACTCTTCTGCTCTCCTACCTTTCTGATTGCTCCTCTTGCCTCCTTTCCTCTATTGTATCCTCCTCTTCTACCTATCCTTAAACTAAGAATGTTGCCTCAAGTTCTCCCCTTCTCCCTCAAAACTCCTTCAAGATTCAATCTACCCTTAGAACTCCAATATTCCCTGGTGATTACTAGGTCTAGCCCTGGATTCTAACCCTTCATCCAGTCTTCTATTTTTAACCACTTTCAAACCATATCAATCTGATTGTTCCAGCACATTCAAAACTGAGAAAACTGGAAAGCAATCTAACAACAGCTAAGTATAGGCCAACATTTCACACTATATATCAAGATAAGGTCAAAATAAGAACATGATTTAGACATGAAGAGCATTATCATAAGCCAATTGGGGGAGCATGGAAAAATTTTACCTTTCAGATCTATGGATACAGGAAGACTTAATGACCAAATAAGAGGTAGGGAGGATTAAGGTAGGTAAAATGGATAATTTTAATTACATGCAATTAAATTTTTTTTGCAAAACAAAAAAAACCAATGCATTAAAAAATTCAAAGGAAAGCAGGAAACTTGGGGGGAGGGTTGGATTACAGCAAGCTTCTCTGATAAAAGGTCTCATTTCTCTAATACACAGGGAACTTAGTCCAATTAATAAAAATAAGAGCCATTCCTGAATTGATAAATGGTCAAAGGACATGAACAAACAATTTTCAGGGAGAAAAAACATCAAAACTCTCAATAGTCATATAAAAAAATTAGAGAAACACCTGTTAAACAACTCTGAGGTACAACCATGTACCTATCAGATTGGCTACCATGATAGAAAAGGAAAATGGCAAAGGCTGAAGATGAATAAAAACAGGTACAGTAATACACTGTTAATGAAGCTTTGAACAGGTACAATCATTCTGGCAGATAATTTGGACCTATGCCCCAAAGACTGTAAAACTATGTATGCCCTTTAACCCAGCATTTCTGTATGCCAAAGAGATCAGCAAAAAAGGAAAAGGACCTATATGCACAAAAATATTTAGAGCAACTCTTTTTGTAGTGGCAAAGAATTGGAAATTGAGGGGATGTCCACAATTGGTGAATGTCTGAAAAAGTTGTAGTATATAATTGTGATGGAATACTATTGTGCTATAAGAACTAATGAACAGAATGGATTTCAAAAAAAACCTGGGAAAACTTAACACAAACTGATGCAAAGTGAATGAGCAAAACCAGTAGAGTACTGTACACAATAACAGCAATATTGTAATGATGATCAACTCTGAAAGACTTGGCTACTCTGACCGAGAAAATTATCCAAGATATTTTCAAAGAACTCATGACAAAAGAATGTTACTCACCTCCAGAGAAAGAACTGATGAACTCTGAGTCAGATTGAAACATATTATTCTCCACTTTCTTTATTTTTCTGCTTTTTAGGGAATATGGCTAATATAGAAATATGTTTTACATGACTTCACAAGTGTAATTTATATCATATTGCCTTGCTTCTCAACAAATGAAAAAGGGGTTGGAAGGAGAGAGAGATTGTGAAACTGAAAATAAATAAAATTAATGTTACAAAAATAAAAACTTGAAACAAAAAAGTACCTGAAATTCAACATCATTCCCCAACCAGCATCCCCTCTTAAGTTCTCTAATAACTTTAGCATTAACATCTCCTCAGCTCTTTTTAAACTCTCCTCTCTTCTTCACCCACTACATGAAGTCATCAAAGAGTTTCCTGGAAATTTAAATTATTCACCATCTAAATTGATCAACTGAACTGGTTAATTCAATATCACCATTTCACTGCATGCCAAAATGTGACAGACATTTCCCAGAACATATAATTATGCTAAACTCATAGTCTAATTTAAATAATGCATGTATGTGTGGGCTAATACAAAATGAAATTTACTTCTACTTATTATGAGAAAATATTGTTTTCATAAATACAATTTTCAAGTATAAAAATAAATATACTTTCATGTATCTATGAGTTTCACATATATGTTATATATGTGTCTATATGTTATTTTTTAATCTTTCTATAGTGATGATTCAAAGAGAAATCAGGCCATCTACTAAAACAAAGCACAATGGAAGTAATGATTATTTCTTTATACTTACATTAAAGGTGTCTGACACAGAGGATGTAAGAACAAAGGTGGTACATCACAATTGCTTGCTGATTGATGCCGTGCCCAATCACAAAAAAAATGAACCTGCTCCTACCATAAAATGATTTTGCCTTAATTTTCTATTTCATTTTAGATATTATGAGAGTAATGACAAATACATAAAGGGGAAAAAAGGTTTTCTAGAGATGATGAAGCACCACGTAGGTGCTGCTGTAAAGATTAAATGAGATAACATTTATAAAACAATTAGCGTAGTGCCTGGTACATAGTAGACATCATATAAATAATAGTTATTGTTGCAGTCAAGTAAAACTGGACAAGAAATGCATGGACATAAAGATGTCCATGCTAAAAAGAGGACACAACTTCAAAGGCACTGAGGCATTGAATCTAAAATGAGAAGGGTTCCGAAGGCTAAAAGAAATCTCTGACCTGTTACAATAAGTGTGAGAGAGTCCATAAATAATGACCCATATACCTACTTTTCCATTTCTACAAAATTCTCCAGAATACTCCAGAACAAACATTATCCATGCACCACCTAGCTTCCCAGTGTTGAATGTTATATTGAGTAATTTTTATCACTGTCCAAGGTCCTGATTGCTCTGAGAAACTTACACAATGACAAGACTACCTTCCACATCGTTACATTAGCTTTTATTTTGGTTAAGTCATTTCATTTTATGTCCCTCGTTTTCCTAATTTATGAGATAAGGGCTTAGATTAGCTGGTTCCTAAGACCCTTTCTATCTCTAAATTTTATGATTATATGAATTTACTTCAATACATTGAAAGATCTGTGATTTCATCAATGTTGGTACTCTTTCCAGTACTGAAAATTGTAATCCTTCCATATCGTACTGAACAGTTTCATGAGACAGCTTTGTAGTGGGCAAAAATATCAGCACTTGATAACCAGTTTTGAAGTGATGAGTTTCTCCAAACTTAAATAAATTTGACTTTGGAAGATATACTATTGTTGGCCCATACTTGAGCCCATCCAGTTTTATGGAACTTAGAAGGACTTGAACTCTGCTAACATGACTTTCAAGAGCTCAGGGTCACCTCCATGTAACAAGGAGGCATCAGAGTAAAGAGGTAGTGGAGAATCTTTTATTTATGTTCTATATATCTAAATAATGATTGTGAAAATTACAGCTTCCATTTCTATAGTGTTTTAGAGCTCACAAACTACTTTACTTGATAAACAACCCCACGAGTTAGTTAACAGAATTATTATTGTCTTAAATTTATGTAGGAATAAATTTGGACTCAGAGAATTAGTGTATGTATAGTCACATGACAAGCACTTGTCAGAGTCAGGACTCAAACATACATCCTCTGATTCAAAGTCCAGAACAATGTCTACTATTCTACAATGTCTCTCCAGAGTTTTACTATATATTCAAGAATATTAAATGAAAAAAGAGAGAGGCACAGAGAGAAAGAGATGGAACAAAATTGGAAAATGCAAGTGATGAAAAGGATTTGTCTCCAGTCTTATTGAAAAACATGTTTTGAGAGTGCCCAATGTGGTCAATGATAAAATGAAAGCTTTGTGAAGATTTCTAAAGAAAGACATTAGTTTCACAACATTTATACTGGTTCAGTTCTAATTGAATTAATCTATCTCATATTTACACTTTTTCCAGTTAAAATTCTTATGAGTATTTCAATTCTAATAACTTCACTACATTTTGCAAAAAGAATATTCTCTCAAGATTCTCTCAAGCTTGTATTTAAGTGGCAATTGATTTTGATCCATTGAAATTTAATGTAGTTCCCAATATCTCACTGAAAGTCTAAAGGAGATCTACTTATTAAGAGATATGAGGATATAGCTTCTCTGAAGGCAGTTTCTTTAGTTATCAAATAAGGTGAGTTGGACTAAGTGATTTCCATATATAGTTCTAAAATTCCTTTAGTCTAGGATTCTAGTTACTTGGGTTTTTTTTCAGCATATGCCTCTAAAATCCAATTGAAACCTTAAATATGTGATTTTGGGGTATATGAGATCTTGAAGAATTATATTTTCCAAGCAATGCAGTAAGGAATGTATACCAACCTGAGAAAAGAGCTCAATTTCTTTAAATGAATTCATTGTCCCATAAATGTCAGTAAATCATTTCACCTTAGAAACTCTAAAAAAGATGTGTTTATGCTGATTTATCTTAAGTGTTTTAACATGGTATATTGTTTCTCCATGAAAAATCTCCATTCCTCCCTAGTCATTTAACTTTTAGAGAAATTTTTTGATTTCCAGCATAGGAACAGATTAAATAACTGGATCTGAAAAGAAGGTGTATGTCAGCTCAGAAAAAATGTTCCTCAGGAAATTGTCCTTAACCTTGAGGTGTTCACCATTTTCATCATTTTTTTTTTAATTTATTTATGTATTTATTTATTTAGCTTTTTACATACATTTTCACAAATTTTTGGGTTCCAAATTTTCTCCCCTTTTCTCCCCTCCACCCACCCCAATACCCCAAGCAATCTAATTTTCCCTATCTCCAATCTGTCCTCTCTTCTGTCATCCCTCCCTTCCCTTGTCTCTATCTTCTCTTTTCTCCTGTAGGGCCAGATGACTTTCTATTCCTCATTAACTGTATGTCTTCTTTCCTAGTTGCAACAACAATACTAAACAATTGTTCCAAAAACTTTGAGTTCCAAATTCTCCCCATCCCTCCCTCCCCACCCATTCCCTTTGGTATGGCAGGCAATTCATTATAGGCCATATCTGTGTAGTTTTGCCAATGACCTCCCTGATAGTCGTGTTGTGTAAGACTAACTGAATTGCCATCCCTCCTAACCTGCCCCTCATTGTTTCTCTTCTGTCCTTTGATCCTGTCCCTCCCCAAGTGTTGACTTTCAATTACTCCCTCCTCCCTTTGCCCTCCCTTCCATCATCCCCCCCCCGCAATATCTCCTTCTCCCCCGCTTTCTTATACTGTAAGATAGGTTTTCATACCAAAATGAGTGTGCATTTCACTCCTTCGTTTAGTCAAATGTGATGAGGGTAAACTTTTGTTTGTTTGTTTGTTTGTTTGTTTTTTCCCTCAGCTCTCCTCTTTTTCCCTCCACTAAAAACATCTCCTACTTGCCTCTTAAATGACATATAGTTACCCCCTTCCATTTCCCCCTCTTTCCTCTCACTACATTTCTCTCTCACCATTTACCTTCATTTCTTTTAAGGTATGGTCCCATCCTATTCAGTTCAATCTGTGCTCTCTGTCTCTGCATGTGAATGCATGTGTGTATGTGTGTGCATGCGTGTACATGTGTATGTGTGGTCTCACCAACCACCCAGATATTGAAAAGTTTTAAGAGTTAGAAATATTGTCCTTCCCTGTATGAATGCAAACAGTTCATTTCTGGTAAGTCCCTTAATACTTCTCCTTGCTGTTTACTTTTGCATGCTTCCTCTCATTCTTGTGTTTGAAAGTCAAATTTTCTTTTCAGCTCTGGTCTTTTCATTAAGAATGATTGAAAGTCCTCTGTTTCATTGAAAGACCATATTTTCCCTTGAAGTATTATACTCAGTTTAGCTGGGTAGGTGATTCTTGGTTTGAGTCCTAGTTCCTTTGCCTTCTGGAATATCCTATTCCACGCCCTTCGATCCCTTAATGTAGAAGCTGCTAGATCTTGGGTTATCCTGATTGTATTTCCACAGTACTGGAATTGTTTCTTTCTAGCTGCTTGCAAGATTTTTTCCTTGAGCTGGGAGTTCTGGAATTTGGCCACAATGTTCCTAGGAGTTTCTCTTTTTGGATCTCTTTCAGGAGGTGATCGATGGATTCTTTCAATACTTATTTTGCCCTCTGGTTCTAGAATGTCAGGGAAGTTTTCCTTGATAATTTCATGCAAGACGATGTCTAGACTCTTTTTTTTGATCATGGCTTTCAGGTAGTCCCATAATTTTTAAGTTGTCTCTCCTTGATCTATTTTCCAGGTCAGTTGTTTTTCCCATGAGATATTTCACATTCTCTTCCATTTTATCGTTCTTTTGGTTTTGTTTGGTGATTTCTTGGTTTCTCATAAAGTCATTAGACTCCATCTGTTCCATTCTAATTTTGAGAGAACTATTAAATTCAGTGAGCTTTTGAGCCTCTTTTTCCATTTGGCTCATTCTGCTTTTGAATGCATTCTTCTCCTCATTGGCTTTTTGAACCTCTTTTGCCAATTGAGTGAGCCTATTTTTCAAGGTGTTAATTTCCTCAGCATTTTTTTGGGTCTCCTTTACCAAGATATTGACCTTTTTTTCATACTCTTCTTGCATCTTTGTCATTTCTCTTCCCAGTCTTTCCTCCACCTGTCTAACTTGCTTTTCAAAATCCTTTTTAAGCTCTTCCAAGGCCTGAGCCCACCCAACACCCCCCTGGGGTGTCTGGGGTACTGAGGCCCCGCCCTCCACATCTTTCCCTGATGGGAAAAATACGTTCTCGTCCTCCCCATCAGATCCGAAGGTCGGGATCATTTGCATTTGTTGGAAAAAACTCTCTAAAGTCTTATTTTTCTTCCCCTTTCTAGGCATTTTCCCAGCCAGTTACTTGACTTCTGAGATTCCTTTCCACCCCAGCCTGGATCCGCCCAGCTAGTGCTTGGCCTCTGAGATTCAAATGTGCTTTCCCGTGGCAAGCTTTAGTTCTAGCGCAGGGGTGGGGGCAGGGCCGCCTCCTAAACCTGGGCCCTCAGGGGCTTTCTGCAGAGACTTTCTAGAATGGAGCGGGTGGGGGCGGGGTGGGGGGCCCCGCCTACTGTGCTCAGCTCCCTTGGGGGTTTTATTCAGAGGCGTTCAGCAGTAGAGCAGGGTGGGGGCAGGGCCGTCTCCCCTGCTCGGCTCCCTCAGGTTGGAAAGACCTTCAGTATTGAAGATCCTACCTGCTGCTGGGGGATTCCTGAGTCCCAGGCCGTTGCCGCCTCAGCCGCCCACCCACGCCTCTGCCTCCGCTGCTTCCTGCCCCCCGTCTCTGCTGCCGCCGCTTCCTCCCGAGGGGGCCCGAGTCACGGAGGCGCTCCGCTCCCCTCCCCTATCGCAGCTTTCTTTCTTACTGACCTCTAGCTTCTGTGGGCGGAGGGACTTTCCCGGCTGCCGGAGCTTCCCCCGGAGCTTTCCTCTCTGAAGTCTGCTCGGGTCAGCTTCTCTGGGTCGCGGCCAGGGGTGGGGGTGGGGTCCGCTTTCCGGGCTGCGATGGACCCCGGGGACGGCTCTCCAGGGTTCAGTGGAACGGAAATCTCTTCCCCTATGTTTATGCACCCCCTGCAGAGATTCAGAATTTATGGGGATCTCCTTTTACCTCAATTCCATGGGTTGTGGGCTCGGAGCTCGTAAATGTGCGTCCTTCTACTTCGCCATCTTGGCTCCACCCCCCATTTTCATCATTTTTGTCTAGTTTTAGAAAGAAATCTCAATGTTTACAATTAGAATAAGTCAGTAAAAGGCTTTATCATGATCATAGTTACGAATCAAAACAGAGAGAGACATCAGTTGACTCAGAGAAGGGAGTCTCTTTGAGGCAAGTGGGTTTCTAAATATGAATCGTTTTCCACAAGCACTTACATAACCATGCTAGGTTCACAAGTAGAAGAGGAGAGACCCAATACTGGAAGCATTCATAGGGATACCCAGGATAGAATGGGAAGGGGCAGCTGCTCATGAAGTTTGCACACCACCTGATGAGAATCAACTGAGTGTGAGCTGAGAGGCCTAAATGAATTCCTGCTGTGACTGGATAGAAAAGAGGTCTTCTGTTTGGTTGAAATGAAAAGTCAAATCAAAAAGTGTATAATTAAACCATTATATCTTCTAGGAGGCAAAGCATTTTAATTTCACACTGCTGACCTTACAATGGAATCTGAGTCTTGTGAAGATTGTTCATTAGAATCATTGGATTCAATACATGACATATAATTGTACATATAATGCCACCAAGAACAATGAATTTCACAGGTTTTTCGCCATTCCTGGTGATGTTTGGATGAAAGTCTCATCTGCTTGCTGATTTTTGTGTTGGAATTTTGGAAGATGAAGAAAATGTGGAGACTCAAATGTAGTACATCATTTTGCTAAAAATTCAGTCCAAGGAAGTCTACCACCTAGCTGTGGCCATTTTTCAGAGAGGGAAAAGCAATAATATGACATTGAAATTCATTGTCAGGACCCCCCAGGCAAAGGACAGAGCTGTGTTAAGAAATCCTAATGTTCAAGTAAAACACAAAGTAGCAGAACTGTGAAGGGCCACCTCATACCATGCCACTGAAGGACTAGGTGATCTGTAAGTATACCAAATAGCTCTGGAGAACAGTCAAGATTCTGCAAAAATGATACATCAAGGAGGAGGGAACTTGCATTTATTTAGTGCCTACTATGTACCAGGTACTAGGCTAAGCATTTTTGATCCTCATGACAACCCTAAGAAGTAAGTGTTGTAGTATTCCCATTGTACAGTTGAGGAAACTGAGGCAGACAAGTTAAGTAACTTGCTCAGGATCACATCGGTAGTAAATAGCTGAGGCTGAATTTGAACTCAGGTCTTCCTGACTCCAAGACAAGTGCTTTTTCCACTTAGTCACCTGGTTGCCTCTAGTATCCCAACAACCTGCTGCCCTTAGATACATTGGTGTAAGGTTTCAACTTTTTTTTCTACTCAGAGGAGACTGTAATAGAAACATTCCCATCTTACTATACCTCCATAATGACTGGGCCCAAGGAGAGATCACTGATTGAAAGAAGGCCCAGAAATTTTTCTAAGGCAATTTTAATTTCTGAAGAGAACCACATGGAAAAAAATGTTCATGGTTCCTGATGTAGAGAAAGGGGAGCAGTCACTCATGAGCTACTGAAAACAAACTGAGGAAACTAAGAGACAGAAATGGCTTCCTACTACAACTGGGATGACTGATTACACAGGCTGAGAAAGACTGGTACAATGGACAGAGCACTGGAGTTGTACTCAGACAATCTTAGTTCAAATCTTGGCTCTTCTGATTATATCTTGTGTGTGACTGTGGGCAGTTAACATCTGAAATCCTAAGCTCCATTGTTTTCCTATTAGCTTCAGGATCAAATATAAAAATCATCTGTCACATAAAGCTCTTCCTAGACTAGTCCCTTTCTACCTATCCAAGTTTCTTTCCCTTTGCTCTCCTCTACACATTCTACAATTCAGATACAGAGGTCTATTTGCACCTCATTAAATAGGACACTCCATCTCCCATCTTCATGCCTTTTGTAATGGTAATTGTACTGGCAATCATACATTCCATCTCTTAACTTTCTTGATTTACTTCAAGACTCAGCTCAAACAATATATTCTCTGAATACGTATCTTGTATGTGCCTAATTTTTAAAAGTTGTAATTCCCATTAAAATGTTTCCTCTTGAGAGCATGGACAAGTTTTTGCCTGTCTTTGTATCCTCACAGCTTAGCATAATGCCTGGAAAATAGTAAGTGCTTAATAAATGCATGTTGACAAATTGACTGGCAAAGTCAGAAGACAGACAACTATGAGGAGAATTAATACTACGTAGCAAGTCCTGGCAGTCCTTCTCCACAGTCTCATGGTGATCTCAAATGAAAGGAGTCATCTCTTCCCATCTGTGTCACATTGGGCAGTAAAATTGCTATCTGTATTAACATTCTCCATCAAAAAAAACCAATTTAAAATTCTTTTTCAAGAAAATAGTCTTGATGACATTGGTGGAAATTTTGTTTATTGGTAGGGAATGGTTTATCTTTAGGAATAGAATGGACTTGGAATGTCCTAGAAAAAAATTGTGCTGTCATCCAAAAAACAAAAAAAAAGAAATCTTCCAAGGGTAGCAGTATCTTTACCAGTGGGAGACCTTATGTCTATCCAGACTTGATGATTCAAAAATTTTGAACAAAAACAATGTTTGAGGCTTGTTTGCATCATTTAGGTCTGAAAGTCTTTCCTTCATTGCAATTATTAGACCTAATACTCCATTGCCATCAAGAACTCAAGGTCATCTTCCACCAAGTTGTGGAATTAAGGATAAGATCACAAATTCATTTAAATATTTAAGAATATCTATCTATGCCTCACATAACCATAGGACACTTTGGCGTTACAAATTTTGCAAATTAGTAAGTTCTGGTAACTTAAAAATCTTTGGGTAGTAGCCTGGTAAGCTTGATGTCAATCATTAACACTTATAGGTACTTTGTCATAGTCAACAAACGTGTATTAAGTTTCCATTTTTTGAAGCGTCTTGTGCCAGACATTCAGAAGACTTTATTAGGCAAGACAAGACCTTTACCTTCATGGAGATTAAGGTCTAGTCAACAAGGATTCCTTCTATTTAGAACTATTCTAATAGTTTTTGCCATACATGTTAATCAGCATCAACTACTAGTCAATTCTACAAGATCTCATACTAGAAGGGGAGATAAACCTGTTCACACTGAGTTTGCTGTTGTTTAGTCAGTTAGTAATGTTTGACTCTTGGTGGCCCTGTTTGGGGTTTTCTTGACAAAGATATTGGAGTGGTTTGCTGTTTTCAATTCAATTTCATTCAATTCAACAAACATTGAGCACATCCTTTATGAAAGGCATTGTGCCAGGTTCTAGGCACATCAAATATTCAAATGATTCAATAATTTCATTAATTTGGAAGCTTTCTCCAGTGTTGCAGATCACAGTCCAAGGCTTCATTGCCTTGGTGACCTGTCCATGTCTTGCTATAAGTTTGCCAAAGTCTACATACCATGCCAGAGGCCTTCTTCACTTTTTCCTTGGCAACACAAGAATGACAGTGAAACATTCTGGCTGTCCACTTATCATTCTTTCCTTCCTCACAAGTTGTCCTGTATCCTCTTTCCAACACTCATTTCCCTGATGGACATCCTTTCCTCTTGTCCTTCTTCCTTTGGAGCTCCTCACTAGTAATGTACCGCAGCCTGCTCACAGCCAATTCAAGCCTTTCCATTGTCCTCTGTGGGAGATTAATTTTCAGTTCTTCAGAAATTATTGTGTTCCATATCACACATTGTAAAAACAACATAGGTAGAAAGTTGGCATAAATAAAATGGGCCTTTGAGTTGTGATATGCTTCAGTTCATTAAAAGAGCTTTTAAGTTTTCTAAAGGTAACTGATGCCCACTTGCACTATTCGTCTCTGATAGACATACTAATAGACGTACACATCTGAGCTTAAAAAGATTAAAACAAAACAGTCCTTGACCTCATTAAAATCTACCATTTTAATACCCCTAAGGTGATTGTTGTTTGTCGTTCATTTTCTAACAGAACAAATGACATCACAAATGATGTCTGGACTCATGTGTAAATTGGATTTAAGTGAGACAGAATTCATCAGTCTCACTCTCTCTTCCAGATCCTGGAAATGATCGGGGATGCAATGGATGACCTTGGTATCTTCAAAGTCTGACCAAGCCCTAAGCACTGAAGTGCCTGCTTCAGCCACCATCATGATCATTGGAACAAACTGTTCTCATCTAGCCATTCTACCAGGCAAAGTCGTCACATGCTTGGGGTAGATATTCCCGTAACTCATTGATGGATTTGAGGCCTATCAGTTACCCTCAATCTGTTTTGGCCCAACTGCCATGACAGTTTACCAAGTTGTGGCTTTGTTCATGCTACAACTTCTTGGAGTCATAGGTTAGAGTTGAATATCAGATAGACACCAAAGGCAGATGAGCAGCCCTGAAAAGAGCTCAACAATCCTTCACACCAGAAGTGCTAGTCTTCCTTTAACACCCTATGTACTCCATCCTTAAGGCATCCATTTAATATAAAAGGCTTACTTCATCTTAATAACAGGTGAATAAACTCTATCATTTTTTTAACTCCCAAAACTTTGGTGGGCTACGCTAGTCTAACTTTGCTCAATGAGCTCCAGTGACTGGTTCCCTCAAGGATACAATTTTCTGTTTGATATTCAAAGTCCCTGGCTTCTCCCTACTTTTCTAATTCTCCTACACTTTACTCTCCTATACTGGTCTGCTTCTACTTCCTCAGATAGCACCCTCCATCTTCCATCTTGGTGCCTTTACTCTGACTGTACCTCATTCTTGGAATGCCCTCACCTTTCACATATGTATCCTAGCTTCCCTAACTTTCTTCAAGATTCTGCTCATCTCACCTTCTAAAGGAGGTCTTTCCTCCTATTCCAGTTACTACTGCTTTTCCTTTTCAGACTACCTTACCTTACTTTGTATACATTTTGTATATACCTATGCCATCTCTTCAATTGGAATGGATGCTCCTTAAAGGTAGACATTGTTGTCTACCTACAATTTGTTGTTCTTCTGGTTTACCTGTATTGATTAGCACAGTGCCTGACACAAAGTATACGCTTGATAAATTTTTATTGACTGTCTGACTGGCAAATCCCTAATTTCCAAACATGTTATCAGATTAGATGGCTTATCTTTGAAATCTGCCACATTTTAAAATGAATATGTGATAGTCAACATTCACACATTTATTATTATTTATTAGACAAAATTCATGAGAAATGACATGTCTGGTACAAGGTAAATTCCATGATTTTTAGATCTTTACAACTGGACAAGCTTTCCTACAAAGTCTGTGTTTAAAAGTTTGCTTTGAAAAGAATAATATCCAAACAAAGAAAAGTGATGGGTGTTTTAAAGTCAAAGCTACAAACTAAAAAAAGCTTTTCTGAAGCTGCTATTGTTGTCAACTCTCTCTGGCACAATAGTTATTCAAGAAGTTAGTGAATATTAAGCTTTCCATTTTCCTTAGCTATTAAGCTTTCCATTGAAAGAATGATCCATCAAAGGTCCATTGTGACCTTTTTCCCCACTTGTTTCTAAAAGTTCATGCTTTATAATCCTGAGAGGCAGTATGGTATAATGAATGGATTTTTGGACTTGGAGTCAAGAAGACCTGGATTTGTATCTAGCCTCAGATGCTTACTACATGAGTAACCTTAGACAAGTTGTCCTCATTTCTGCATCTGTAAACTGACTATACGGCTTCCAAGGTCCCTTCCATATCTAAATATGTTATCCGATCATCTCAACTGATGAGGTAGCTAATTCAGTTAAATATACTACAAGTATGAACTAAGATCAGCTAATTAGATATTTCACGAGGCATCTCCTGAGAATTTGCCTACCTTCTTAAGTGGATTATCTGAAGTACAACTAGATAATATTATATGCATGAGGAAGATTCTAGGTAAAAGTATTATTAAACATATGGGAGTTTAAATATAAATTACTCAAAAAGAAGGAACCTATTAGAAATATGTGGTAAAGTACCATATTAAGGTTTTAAATCTGCTAACTTGCACAAACTAATAAACTATTGGAGTAGGTTTGCATCAAAATGTGGGGTCAGGCTAGCTCAACTTTGCAGAGTTGGTTGACAAAATAGCATGCTACAACTACCTTTTTATTGCCTCTTGTAATTTAATTGAGTATTAGGCTAATGAGCACCATGGCAACCAGTCGTTGGAAAATGGTGTGCAACGGTGGGATTAGAGTCTGATCAAGAACTGATCGTTTTGATTAATGTGGTGAAAGTAATGAAGGAACATTTCACAGTGCTGTCAATAATTTGGAGGAGATATAAGATACAGTTTCAAGTGTGCGTGGAAGAAGACAAAACTCTATCTTTATTACAACTAATTTCCAATTAATGTAAATGAATTCTATGAAGTGGTCACATCGTTTGAATTCAGACTGCATATTTTCAATGAGCTGGAACCAATTACTATATCTTACATAATTATAACCTTGAATAGTGTGAGTTCAAATACATGTGACTACTTCAAGGGATTCACCATTTAAACTAATCAAGACTTCACTAAATATAAAGAGTGTAAAACAGAGATATATTCCAACGTCTCCAATGAGGTACTTACTGAGCATGAGATGTCTAGAAATTAGCTAACCTCAAGAGGAGATGAAGATCTTGGATTTAGATCTAGAAGGAATCCCATAGCCATCTAATGCAATCAACTTCATTGTGCTGACAATAATAGTTAATATTACTAGCTAACATTTACAAAAGGCTTCAAGGTTTGCAAAGTGTTTTACATAGTTAATTCATTCAATCCTTACAACAACCTGTGAGGTTGTTACCATAGTAAGGTTGTTTTGGGGCTCTCCTGTTTCTCTTTTGGCCAGGATCTTCCCCTTCCAGTTTGATTTTTTTTTTTATCAAAGGGACCACCCCTTGACTCACTTCTTAAAAAGCCCTATGCACTGAATGGGAGTTGCCTCACTCAAAGTGAGAACTTGAAAAGACTTTAGCTTAAAAGGGCCAAGGTCTCCCACTGCATCCTGGGCCATTTCCAGTCATCCTGATCCATATCTAGCCACTAGACACAGATGGCTCTGGAGAAGAAAGAGAGGCTGGTGACTTTGCACAGCCCTTTCTCACTTAAATCATAGTCAATTGCAAGCCATGTCATCATCTCCCTGATATCATGATCCTCTTGGAGAACAAAGAACATAACTACAGCCCATTTTACTGATGAAGAAACTGAAGCAAAGGTCAAGTGACTTGAGCTGAGTCTTACAGTTATTAGGTATATTAAGTACCTGAGGTAAGATTCAATTTCAAGTCTTCTTGAAAACAAGTACCTTGCTCTATCTACTTGTACCACCTAGCTATCTATCTCATCCACTCTGTAAACAAATTCATTTAAATAAGTAAAATGAAATCCAAAGTTGTCAAGTGATTCGCCCCAGGTCAAATAGCTAGAAGATGTCAGAGCTTGAATTCAGACACAAGCCTTCTGATTCCAAAGTCATCTGTCTTTCCATTGCACCTAATATGGTCTTGGCAAGAAGAAAATGTATTGAAGATTAGAGACTAAATAAGGGGTATACTCAAAGAGAAGATAACACCTGAAGCTTAGGAAATAATAGCCACAATTGTGGAACGGAGAACAGACTGATGATATGCCAGGAAATAACCGGTGCTCCCTCTTATTTCTCCAGAATATGCTCCAGGGCCAGAGGTGACTGTAATTTGTAGACTAGAAAAGGGTATAACATAATGTTTCTGAAAAATTCTATGCATTTTTTCCCCTTCTTCCTTCCCAGAGAAAACAAATGTATTGCACCAAATGTTCACTCACAGTATGATAAAACCAAATGATAGGATGAGAGAAGAGTGCCAAGAATTAGTGAGTGTGGAGCTCTTCCTTTCCCTTTTTTTATCTTTCCATTTTGTCCTTGACAGAGACTAAGCTTTTTGCTTTGTCCTAAGAAATGTCCTGGAGATACAAAGAAAAAAGCAAAAACAGGGACTCTTCTCTCAGAGAACTGATCATCTAGTGTAGCAGACAACAGACACAGATACAATTAGTGCATACACAGAAAAGTAAAATAGAGGGAAGCTAGTCTTAGAAGGAAAGAAGATTATGGAGACAGTGATCAGTCACAGGGCTCTAACCCATTCTGTAGACACACCACAGAGGCTATTCTAGCCTCTAACCAGAGTAGCTGTCTGAGACTGAAACTGAATAAACTAGCACTCCAGAAGTGATTCAAGGGTGAAGAACTGAGATTGTCCTTCCAGACAGGAGTAAGGACCAGTGTTTAGGACAGTTCAAGTGTTGGGAATTAGCACAAAGAAGAGAGATTGGAAGCTTTTGAAAAATAAAAAATCCTCGATGACCTGGGAGATGGAGCTTACCCCAAACTTTCCCATTCCCCCTCCCCTCCACCAAAACACAGGAAATCTGATGAGACTACTTGGTTGATGGCTGGAGGAGCTCCTCATCTGGTAGACAAGTTACCCTTTATCACTGATGTCACATCAGATGTACTTTGATTACAAATTGAATTAAGAATCTGGAGAGATTGAATCAATAAACAAATCCTTTTTATAAAAACTAGATACATGCGGCAAAAATAGGAATTATCAAGTACGGTTTTCCAGACCCACACTGACTGGGTCACATGCAAGTCAATCACAACAATAGCCCGTGAGAAAAATAAAAAGACCATCAAGTCCCAAGGATTACGCTCCCCTCTTGATGCCACTTAGCAGAAGATACACTAAAAAGTAAGCATTTAATATAGCCCTCTTCTGAGTCTCCGTGAATAAAAGGTACACCTACTAACCTGCATGATTTAGTTAAATAAGCAAAGTCTAAGACTGTTGATTAATAAATGTGACCTTACTTCCCCATGAATTTTGAGCATGGTAACCCATGAAAAGCACCCCAAAGTATCACATGAAATACCCACAAAGTGCACGTGTCAGAAATACAAGCTACACTTAATGAAAATGCAGCATTCTCATGGAGCGGTTGAGGAGCTAGATGTATGATTTGGTGCACAGACATTGCACAGGAATCCTTGTTCCAATTCTTTAGTACTTTTCAACAGGAGGATAAGAAAGCCTCTGACTTTGAGTTACATGTGGAGAGGCTTTCTATAAGGGTGGGTAGTCAGAGAATCCATAAATACTGAACAGATGGTAAGTCTCAGACTTAGACAAGTGGGTAGTTAGTTGGTATATGAAAGGAACATATGGAGACACTTGTCAATTCATCAGAAGTTTAGGATATGAGACAATATCTAATTATAGAATCAGCTGGGATGTGCCTCCCTATAGATATTCGCCATCACTCCCTCTTCCCAAAAGGTCAACGCTCTGTTCTAATCACCAAGCTATTCTGACTCTGTTTCGCTCTTTCTGTGTTGACTTGTTTTACTAGATGTTAAGATATCACAAACTAATGTAAGGAAATGAGCAAAGATAACCTTATCAACTTGAAAGTAAGCATATGAGTTCAGAACCTAAAAACAGAGATTAAAATACCATTTTTTCAAGAGCCTTTTCTACTTCTGTGCTATAAAAGCATTTTAAAGTCATTGCTTCATTTATCTTTGTAACAGTGCTGTAAGCAAGAAATGAACTTACAGTAAATTGTTCTTCCCACTGTTTCAAAGGAATGCTTTCCTACACCTAGCAGCTACCAATTTTCATTTGCAAAATCGAAGCTTTTTCCAGAACTCTTTAAAAGGTAAAATGGCATAATGGAAGGGAGTACAGAGAATCAGAGGACCCAATCTCAAGCCCTAGATCTTTCTCTTACTACCTAAGTGACATAGGACAAATCACTTAATCTTTCTGGACCTTAGCTGCCCCATTATGTATATTATGGAAGGTGGAGTCTATAGGACTTAAACCACTAGTTCTGGAGTTAGAGAAGTTAGGTTCAAATCTTGCTTATGATTTACTGTCTGTGTAACCTTATATCACCTAATATTCCTGGGCCTCAGTTTCCTCATCTGTAAAATGAGGAGGTTGTACTTGAAGATTTCTGATGTCTTTTCCAGCTCTAAATTTACACTAAGAATGTAATATCTCATAGACACGACTAAGGATTAAGTATCACCAGTAAGAAATTTATTCTTGTTCATTTAAATTATTTGTGTTCATTTACCACAGTAATAAAATGCAATTCCTCACAGGTTAGTTCATTCACTCACTGGAGTATTTATTACCTCTTATGTTCAAGGTACTATGTGAGTACTACAAAGGATACAAAAATAGACAAGATATAATCCCTATCATCCAGAGTAGTAAGAGTAAGCATGTTAAGTTAACATAACTGATTCCATTTTGTTTTAAACCTCCATTTTGTGACTGAGTTGTTTTGCTATTTGGTTGTTTTTCTGCAAGTTGTTTTTCAATAATAAGATAAACATTTTGTGGTGTGATTTGGTAAACACCTTTGTGTATTTCTAAGCATATGTGAATGCTTAGATGGAACAGACCACCAATGAGAAATAATGTAAACAACTTTACTAAGAGCTTATGGAATCACCTACCAATTAGAGTTTGAGTGTAACCAGCTATTGCCACTATAATATTTAAAAAAATATTTTAAACTTTTTTTTATTTAAAAAGTTCCTGACTGACAAGTCGAATATACAGTGTTCCTTAACTTGAGACTCAAGCACCCTACATTTTCATGAAAACAGTGCTGATACACAAAGACTGGCCAGACAGTCACCTCAGAGATTCAGTTTCTGGCTAGACAGTGAAGGAACATTTTCATGATGCACTGGCATGAGATACATTTACCCAGACTTGTAGAAATCAGGTTGGTGTTTTTCTTTTTCCTTAGAGAAGTTAATGTTAATATTTTCAAATGACTCATTGCATATGATAAATTAACAACATTTGAGTGTGGGCATTGACAAGCGTAAGTCTTAATGTTTCCATGCGCTAGTCAGAAAACATAAGGGTAAATTAGTTAGGTATATGCACTTTTTACATTATGTCCAAAACTTTGAAAGTAAGAGATAAGTGTAAATATAATTATAATACAATGACAAAATGTACAAAGCACTTAAGAGTTTAAAAGTACTCCAATTTTTCAATCTGGAAGAGATCATATCTTTCTGGGAAGAATAGATTCTAAAAAGAAATTTGCATTACTGTTGAAAATTAGACTGTTCCCTCTCTGTCTTCTTTTTCTTTGCCATGTCATCTGCAGCCTCTATGTTGGTGTAGGTCATGGATCCCAAGATAGAAAAACACATCCTCCTCTTTGACAGCTGTGTTTCTTGTCAAGTGACATCTTCACCATCTTGAGGCTTGTTTATTTTCAAATGCAACTAAGGCTTTGCCTTAGTTCAAATCACTTTAGCCCCAACTCTCAAACTACTCAGAACAAAAAAAAAATCTCCTTTCAAAATTCAAAGAGTCTCATTATGTTACTGCAAAAAAAAAATGCATTTTGGACCATAGGTGGTATTGAGACTATGGAACCAGGATCAGATACACTGACATAGCCTATGACATTTCTTACAAGCATCCCCTACTTTTTCCCTCACATGTCCACTAATCTAGTCCAACACTTATCACTTCTTGCCTGTACTGTTGTAATAGTCTCCTAAGTAATCTCTGTTCCCAGTCTCTCCTCTTTCCAACCTTTGTTCTACATGGCTGACAAAATATTTTTTTCTAAATCACAGGTATGACTGTATACCTTCTCACATTAAAAAGTAACTTCAGCGGTCCTTATGTCTTTAAGATCAAATGCCAACTCTTCAGTTTGGCATTTATAGGCTTCTGTTTTCTGGCTCCAATTTCCCTTTCTTACGATCAGAGATTTTTAGCTACAAGGGACCTTAGAAGACCTGTAGTACAACTCTGTTTTATAGATGAAAAAACTGAGGACCGATGAGGTTTTAAGTGACTTGTCAAAGGTAATAAACAGTAATAAACAGCAAAGTAATAAGCAGCAAAATTGAAATCTGAAGGCAAGTCCTAAGACTCCAAGTTTCCACTCCTACGACATCACACTTTACAGACTTATTTTCATGCCCCTTGTGTTCTTATTCCCTATATATGACATTCTGTCTCCCATTTCCATGTCATTGCATAAGCTGTCTCACATGCCTGGAATGTATTTCTGCCTCTCTTGGCCTCTAAGAACTTTTAGGTTCCTTTGAGGATCCACTCAGATACCACCTTCTACAAAAAGTAATGGGAAAATAGAGATCACATATTATTTGTTTCTAGCCTATGTATTAGGTATCTTTATTCAACAACAGGTTTATTAGGAAATTGAAGCTCAGAGAGTTGAAATGATTTGTCCATGGTCATATAGCTATTAAGTATCAGAAACAGGATTTGAATCCAGGTTTCCTTGCCTCCCAGCTCAACACTGTGTTTAATACCCCAGAATGACCTTGGTTCAAGAACTGTCTTTGACTTATACCAGCTGTGTAACTATGAGCATCTCTTACTGTCCCCAGGCTACTCCCTAAGATATATAGTAATATATCTTATAGGATATATAATAATAAAGAATGGTTACCCATCTGCATTGTTGAAGGAAGATTCCACACTGAAAGTTTCCTACACCTAATGAAATCTCAGGTCTGCTTCCTCCTTCCCCCAAAAAGAATTTCAGAAAGATATATTCATTTATGTTTATATACATATACGTATATACATATACGTATAAACATATACATATATGTTTATATACATATCATTATGTTTATATACATACATATGTATGTATATGTATATGTATGTATATGTGTGTGTGTATGTCAGTTTCATTCAACATGGAGTTGTTTTTGTTGGATAATGGTCAGTTTCTCTTCAATATTACTTAAAAAAAATTTTGGAACTAATTTTTTTTTAAATTTATGTAACAAAAACTTTGTTCCACCAAATGAAAGTGACAAATCTGTAAAAAAAAAAAAAAAAGAGAGAGAGAGAGAGAGAGAGTGCCTTTATTTTCTTGTCCTACTAACACATACATGTTTTTCCAGGCTTCAGTTCATGAAATTTTAGTTAGCCAAAGAAAGAATGCCTATTTGTCCTCATCTTCCAAATTACTAAAATTATGACTAGTTGACATATATAAAATAAAAAAACTACTCTGACCAAATTTTCATGCTTAATATTTTAATGCAAAGTTCTTTGGTTCACTACTCAAGACCATTTTTGTGTACCATTGAAAGCAAAAGTCAGTCAATTAGCATTTATTAAGCTCTTGCTGCATATGTAGCATGGTGCTAAGCACTAGAAATGCAAACAGGACAGTCTATGCCCTATGGAGCTTATATTCTAATGAGGGAAGATACCACATACAAGAAACTAAAGAGGGCTGGTAAATAGTATGGGGGCATGATAGAGGAAATCCTAAGTATAAGCTGAAGAGAAAGATGATATGGCTGGCCTGGTTACCCTTCTTAAATGTAGATTCTACATAGACTGAAGTCATTCAATTAAAAGGAGGGGCAGAGTGAACTTCCAATGTGTAAATTCCAGGAATGGAATTTCATTTCAGTTCCATTTAAGAATGAAGAATTGGAACATTGTAGAAAAAATCAGAATTAAGAGGAAGAAAACTTTAGATCAACAATTCTGAAAAATCTATAATTTCAATAGTCTGGGTCTTCCTCTACAAACCCAGACTAAAATTCCATGCCTTAGTAAATGGCCTTCATGAGATTCTGTGGCAAAACATTTTATTATCTGTTAGAAAAAATTATTTGCAATAAGCCTTTTATTATTTAGCTAGATCTTTGTAAACACATGTATACAATCTGTCACTGATTCTATACTTAAATATTTTCTGCTTGGTAGGGCCTGCTAGAGAGTTGCACCCCACAGCCTAATCTTTCGGATGAATCTAAAAATACATTATTCTAATTATTCAGCCCACCTGCTATATATGCTAATAAGCAGTCATTTTTACTGAGAAATAAATTATATCCAAATCAGCTATATACCTTATATATAGCTGCTAGCCATCCCTTCCCCACTTAACCCTCCCTCCCCCCCCCAAATTCTTCTGTTAGCCTTTCAAACCAAGAGATTCAACTGATTGATCTGGAAATTGATCAAACCTAAGAAATGTTATTCTGGTAATGACAGCAAGAAAGCCATTTAACAAGGTAGGACCTTCATCTTTACCAGTTCATTATGTCCTAAAAGGGGGAAAAAACCTGTGAAGGGACCAGCTGGCAGAGGGAAACAAGAGTCTTTGAAGATTAGTTCTCCTGAATCAATTCAGTTAGTTAGAAGCCTGGCAAAAGTAGAACCTGCAAGCGAGCATTAAATGAAACAAGGTGCTAAATTATCTCTGAGACACATACAGACTCTCAGGCTACTGCTACTTGGATTAAATATGTTTGAAGGTGACCACGTAAGCTTTACTTCAGTAAATGTCCAGTGGAAATGCTCTTTTTTAAGTCTGGTAGAATGATAGCTCCAAGTTTTCAGGGGATGTCCTATCTTTTAACCTACATGAGTTTGGAACCACTTGCAGTCAAAATCCACCATTACCATCATTGACTCATGAAGAATAATCATAGGATAATAAATGCAGCAGTTGAAGGGAATTCAGAGGTTGTCTAATCCAACTCCATCTTATAGATAAAGAAATGGAGGCAAAAGATTTAGTGAATTGCTTAAAGTCACACAAATGGTAGGAACCAAAGATAGGATTTGATCCACACTCTCTTGACTCTGGAGCCAATATTTTCATTGTGCATTCACTGTTCCATGAGCAACAAAAGGAATAGGATTAAGTCTCTATCTGTGATTACTCAAAACCAAACCAAAAGGACCATATGGGAATGGCAGGGATCTACAAGGAAAACAAAGCAAGGAATCAGTTATTTGGTGTCATGTGGACAAAACAAATAAGAGACTGAACTATTCATTTTTCAACCAGTTGTTTTTGAGAAACTCTCTTTATGTCCTTGACAACATGACTGGAACTGAAGGCACACTATACAAATAATAATTCAAGTTCATCAGGCAACTAGACTGCTCATCGTTCATTCTTCACTCAGACTAGTTATTTAAGAAACAAAGACATTCTCTGCCTTTTGACCCCAAATGAAGAGTCTTGTTTCCTGAATTTCCAATGAGCAGAACTTTTTACTGGAAACCAAATGATAATATTTTAGAAACAAAAAATGCACCAAACATAACCTGTGACTGAGGAAAGACCAAAGACAAATTTAGATGCTGAGTATCAAATTGAACAACTTGCTCAGGGAGCACTTCTGACCAGAGCTTTGCTATATTATGCTATATTTATGCTGTGCTTATGCCATATTATGAATATTTTCCTGCTGGGGCCAGGTCCTTGGCTGGCACAGTCTCAAAAGAAAGAGAGAGAGAGAAAAATTGAAGTGAAAAGGGAAGTGATGCAAATGTGCTATTTTTAGGAGGCATGTTCTGAAAGTCCATATAGTTTAATATTTCTTCATAATTTAATTCTTGTCATCCTCAGCCGTAGTCCCACCTTATCACCTCCCATAAGGAAATGACTTGTAGTGAAACATGAATTAGAGTTGAAAAAGTAGTTCTGTGATCTTATCCCCCCAAAATCCTGGCACTATAATCATACCTATCTGCCAGTAGTTAGCAGTGTGGTCTTGAGCAAGTCACTTGAACTACCTAAGAGCCTCTGTTTCCTCATCTGCAAAGGGAGAGGGTTAGTTAGATCAGAAAATATCCAAGTTCCTGTCTAGATGCAATAGTCAATGATTCAGTTGAGCCTAGAAGATCTTTTTTTTAATATTGGAAGATAGTGTTTACAACAGAACCAGAACACTCAGAGTAAATGGTACAATGCATAGGAGAATTAGTAAATTGTATTCTGTGGACACAGTTCAAAGTGGAACAAAGTGCAAATGTGGAGATCTTTCTGTTTAGGTTTATGTATCATACTAAATTGTTTGCCTTATTCTTTAAATTTGTTAAAGCTGCTTTTTAGTATCACTATCATTTCCAGGTGATTCTCAGAACCAACAAAATCTTACTTTGTAACACAGACATATGGTTAAGTGAAACAAACCAATACGTTGACCATGACCGACAACATATACCTCCTAAGACTTCTGTAGTTTATCATTTCTACTGAGAGGAGCAAGGCCTACTTCACATCTGTCTTCTGAAGTCACAACCAGTCACTGAATGGACCAGAGTTCTGATGTATGAACACATAGTAGCCACTTAATAAAAGCTTTATTCATTCATTCATTCATGTTTTCCAATGTTGTTGGCCATGGTATAGTAGTCTTGGTTCTCCTAACTTCACTCTGTATCAGTTCATATAAGTCTTCCCAAGTTTCTCTGAAATTTTTGTATTTATTATTTCATACAGTAACTCCTTATATACCCTAATTCATTCAGCCATTCCCCAGCTAATGGGCATTCATCTTTTAAAAGATTTTTGCCATCATAAAAATGCTGCTATAAATATTTCCCCTTGGAACTTCTTTGACTATACTCCCTATATTTTTATTTTTCCTACTTATCTCTCAAGATTTGGGTACCAGGGCCATTTCTTCTAATAAAGCTTGATAAGATGCTAGCTCTATTTTAGAAAACAATTTGTGTAATATAGAGGTTTGTTGTTCTCTAAATGACTGATCAAATTCATTTAATGTCCATCACAGTACAATACAAATGGAAAGAACATTCACACACAAAAGAATCAAAAGTGGACATAGCAAAATTGTAAGGATTAAGCATGACTTGAAGAAAGAGATGCAAGAACACTCCCAACCCAACCCTTCATGGAAGTAGGAAGTCTGCAGGTGTTGTATGTTGCACATGTTTTTGGACTTTTTCAGTTTTTTAACTGGTTGAGATGATTTTTCATCTTTTGGTGGGGGGTTCTTTAAAAAAAGTATATCATATGACTTTCTATGAATACATAGAGGAAGGGTTCTGGGGAAAACCATGGGGATGTAAAAAACAAAATCCATCAATAAAAACTTTTTTTAATGCAATAAAATTGTAACTTAAGAAAATGAAATCAAGTGGAACTTACATTTCAGGGGTTGATACAAATTTATAACAATATTTTATTATTTTTAAATAAGAACTAAGCACTATTTTTTTCTGAAGTCCATCATAGCTTGTGGCTTTTGGGGGGAGATTTCATTTACGGCTTGTTTAGTCTCTGTTTCTAAGATTGAGTTGTCTAATATTGTCCATTTTTTTCTGTTAAACTGACTGTTTTGCATTTCTGTAAATATACTCAGCTGTCTCATTTAACTTTTCAGTTTTGTTTTCACATAGTTAGGTATAATCATTTCTAATGATTTCTTCTCTTTATTTGTTTACTGCTCGAATTCCTTCTTTTTTATTTTAGTAATTTGGTATTTCTCTCTTTTTAAAATCAAATGGACTAGTGGTTTGGTCTTTCTTTTTAAAAAAAAAGCTTTTCCATTTTATGGCTTCTTTTAAAGTGTTTATTTTCATGTTTATTTGGAAATTATTAATATGTTGATTTTCCAGGGTTTTTTTTAGTAGCAAGCTCATTTTATTGATCATTTTCTCTCTTTTGTTGATATGAGTAGCATTATGAATTTTCCTCTGACTGCTTTGACTGCTTCTCATAAGTTTTGGTAAGCTATTTCAGTGTTATTATTTTCTTCAGTGTAATTGTATAATTTCTTTAAATTGTTCTTTGGCTCACTCATTCTTCAGCAAAGCACTATTTAGTCTACATTTAAGTCTGAATTTTTTCCAAAAATTTCCCTTACTGATTATGATTCTATTGCATTGTGGTATATTAAAGATATTCTTAATATTTAATATTTCAGTTCTGGCATTTCTTCATGAGGTTTTTTTTTACATATAAGCACAAGGTCAATTTTTATAAAGCTGTGATACAAAGTTGAAAAATATCAACATGCTTTATGATTGCCATTAAATAATTAACAAAGGCTTATCCTATCTAATATGCTGTTAAAATTCCTAAATTCTTTTTGGTTACTTTTCTCCTAAACATGTTAAGATCTGAAAATTCCCAACCAATATTGTATTATTCTCTAGTTTTCTCTGTAGTTCAATTAGTTTTCCCCTTATGTACTTGGGGATTTAACCATGACATTTGTTGTATATGCATCTCATGTTTAAATTGTTTCAGTGTCTATGATGCTATTACATGTAAATAAATTCCCTACTCTCTCTCTTAGTTTCACTGTTGCCTTATCTGGGAAAACGAGTGTTATTTATTTATTTTTTATTCAGCTGAAGCATGATAGATTATATTACATTTTAATTTTGCATGGATTTTATATTTTAAGTATTTTTTAAAATTAAACAAACAAATTTTTCCTATTGCATCACAGTCCTGGTAACTGGTCACTGCTGTGGCGCCATGAACTGACCTGGTAAGAGGAGATAGGCTTCTCTTCCCCTCCTTATTTCTCTTTCACTCAGACTCTGAGAAATGGGCCTGGGAGTGTTTGTTCCTACTCTGTGTTGTTTGTCCTCCTCACTTTCATGTGCTGGAATTGATCCCCATGGGACCCAGAAATTCCAACCATGACATGTTTGGAGCCAAAGTTGTAGCCAGCCTATCCTATCCTATCCTATCCTATCCTATCCTATCCTATCCTATCCTATCCTATCCCATCCTATCCTATCCTCTCCCTCTTCACTAAACCTAAACCCAAACTCCTAGTGCACATGCTCAATCTTTCTCTCTTTCTCTCTCTCTTTCTCTCCGTCTCTCTGTCTCTGTCTCTCTCTCTGTCTCTCTCTGTGTCTCTGTCTCTGTCTCTCTCTCTGTTTCTGTTTCTCTCTGTCTCTCTCTCTCACTCACTCTCTTTCTCTCTCTCCCTCTCTCTCTCTCTCCCCTTCTCTCTTCCTTAAAAAAAAAATCAGTCCTCAGTAGTTCAAATTACCCCTGAGAAACCAGGGTGCCTGGAATTCAAGCCCAAGAGGAGTTTGAGCTTGGAACTGTGCTCTAGATGAATTTAGCTAAATTATGAGTCCAATCCCTTTCCCCTCTCAGAGACTGAGGTGACACAGAAGGGGGTGGGGAGCAAAACTATTCCTCCCATATATTAGAGGAGTAAGTTTATATATTTGAGATTATAGCTTTGAAGTAAATATCTATTTTACAAAGCTAAAAAAAAATGCATGCAAATCATTGGGTGCTTTTTTTATCCATTTTTCCACTTCCTAATCCCAATATGATTGTTACATTTATTTTTGCCCTCATTGTATCCTTTTATAGTGTTTCCTTTCTGTCTCTCATCCCCTCCTTCTAAAGAAAAATGAAAATGGGTAGGAAAGGAGAGTGAAATCAACACTCCTTATCTGCAGCTGTAATGTCTGCTGTTTGATGCAAATCCTATCCTCTCCCTCTTCACTAAGCCTAAACCCAAATACCTAGTGTGCATGCTCCCTCTCTCTCTCTCTCTCTCTCTCTCTCTCTCTCTCTCTCTCTCTCTCTCTCTCTCTCTCTCTTTCAAAAATAAAAATTAGTCCTCAATAGTTCAAATTAGTCACTTCCCCCTGATTTTAAAGTTCCTTGATAGCAAACACTTTCTTCTCATTTCCTACTCTTTCCCCCAATCCCTAGCATGCCAAATTAGATTCTCAGTCATTTAATCAACAAACATCTTAACTAAATGTTTACTATGTGCTAGGTATGGAAAAGGTCTGAGAATAGAAATACAAGCAAAAAGATAGTCCCTGTCCCCAAGGAGCTTATATTCTAACAGGGAAAGAAGATAAAGACTATAAAATAAAGCCTACCTCATTATTGTAATGCTAATGAGGCCCAGGTTTGAGGTATCTTTGATCATTGCCAACCATCGCATGAGTGAAGATAGCTATAAGATGTCTAGATAACAAAATATGGAAGGTTCAACCCAACCCATCATAACAAATAGAAAGAAATCTCCAACATGTCTACTCTACCAGCATGCTATCAGAAACAACATAGGAATGAAGATTCAGAGCTGGAATTGTCCTTAGAAGACCATCAAATCTAAAACATTTTCATATATGAAGATCATTCATTTAATAAACATTTAATTTTTGTGTGTCCAACACTAAGAAAAGTCTTAGTAGGGGGACACAAAAGAATAAATAAGATTTGATCTCTGCCTTTCAGGAGCTTACACTCTGTCTGTGTCTATTGGAGAATAGTTCTTGGTCTTATGTATGTGTGTCAACTCCCTACATGTCAGATTATCAAAGATTTTTTTATGTAAAAAAAAAATCCTATAAAAAATGTCCCTTTTAACCCTAGTTGACCTAATTCTCAGAAACCCTTTTTTTCCATTTCAGGCATTACTGACCAATTGACCACATGGAAGTATGTTGAGATACCCCACACAGGACGTCTGGATGGAAATGTGCAGAAAACCATGGGAGATTAAAAAAAAACTGGAATTGAGGAGAAAGATTGTAGTTGGACAAATAAATAGCTTTGGGAATCAAGTGAGTAAAGATAGTGATTAAAAATGAATTCACTAAGGGGAAAATGATAGACAAAAGAACTAAGCCTTGAGGAACACTCATGCTTACGATATGAGAGATGAAGGAGACTGAGAAGGAATAGCAGTGATCTATACAGAAGAGGAGGGGGAGGAGCCAAGATGGTGGAGTAGAAAGATACACATATGCTAGCTCCTAACCCACAGCCCATAAAATACCTGTAAAGAAGAGCTCCCAATGAATTCTGAAGCAGCAGAAGCCACACAACAATGGAGTGGAGGAGATTTCTGTTCCAGAGAGCCCTGAAAAACCGACACCAAAGGTCTGTCACACATCAGGCCAGGGTGGAGCCCAGCCTTGCCTTGGCCATGTGGCACCAATGGGACCAGATCCAAGTGGGCTTCAGGGATGGGGTCTCCAGTGGCCCCACAGGTCCCTCCACCCACAGGTGGCAAAGGTCAGTGAGAGGGCCTTTTCAGCTTGCCAGGAGGGGAGGGGGGTGTCTCCAAAACTCAGGCCCCCTCAGGATGCAGCAGCGGACAGGGGATCCCAAAGCAGACAAGAGCTCAGATCCATGGTTGAAGGTCTGCACATAAACCCCTGAAGGAACTGAGCCCTGTGTGGCGGCCTTGCCCCCACCTAAACCCCCTGGGGGATTTGAGCCCTGTGCAGCAGCCCTGCCCCCACCTGAGCAGCTGAACTTAATCTCACACTGAATAGCAGCCTCACCTCCACCAAAAGCCCGAGGCTGGGAAGCAGCATTTGAATCTCAGCCCCCAAGCACTAGCTGGGTGGAACTGGAGGTGAGGTGGGGGTGATGAGGAAACTCAAGTCAAGTAACTATCTGGGAAAATGCCCAGAAAAGGGGAAAAAAATAAGACCATAGAAGGTTACTTTCTTGGTGAACAGATATCTCCTCCCATCCTTTCTGATGAGGAAGACAATGCTTACCATCAGGGTAAGACATAGAAGTCAAGGCTTCTGTATCCCAAACATCCAAAACAAATATTCAATGGGCTCAGGCCATGGAAGAGCTCAAAAAGGATTTTGAAAACCAAGTTAGGCAGGTGGAAGAAAAACTGGGAAGAGAAATGAGAGAGATGCAAGAAAAGCATGAAAAACAGGTCAACACCTTGCTAAAGGAGACCCAAAAAAATGCTGAAGAAAATAACACTTTGAAAAATAGGCTCACTCAATTGGCAAAAGAGGTTCAAAAAGCCAATGAGGAGAAGAAGGCTTTCAAAAGCAGAATTAGCCAAATGGAAAAGGAGGTTCAAAAGCTCACTGAAGAAAATAGTTCTCTCAAAATTAGAATGGAACAGATGGAGGCTAATGACTTTATGAGAAACCAAGAAATCACAAAGCAAAACCAAAAGAATGAGAAATGGAAGATAATGTGAAATATCTCACTGGAAAAACAACTGACCTGGAAAATAGATCCAGGAGAGGCAATTTAAAAATTATGGGACTACTTGAAAACCTTGATCAAAAAGAGAGCCTAGACATCATCTTTCATGAAATTATCAAGGAAAACTGCCCTGATATTCTAGAACCAGAGGGCAAAATAAGTATTCAAGGAATCCACCAATCACTGCCTGAAAGAGATCCAAAAAAGAAAAACTCCTAGGAACATTGTGGCCAAATTTCAGAGTTACCTGGTCAAGGAGAAAATATTGCAAGCAGCTAGAAAGAACCAATTCAAGTATTGTGGAAATATACAGAACAGGAAACTGATGAGTAAATGGTGTCATAAAAGCTGATGGGGGCATAAGTATTTTGGAAGAGTAAGTAGATTCCTGTGTTAAAAGAGGAGACAATATGCATGGGGAAAAAAGCCCACCAGATTTAGCAATTAAAAGATTGTTCACAACTTTGAAAAAGAAGATTCAGTATTGTGGTGTAATTAGAAGCCAGAATATAGGGAGTTGAAGCATGAAGAGAGAAAAAAGAAGTAGTAAGAAAGAATAGTCAGAGAAAGTATGCACTTGGCGAAGAAGGAGGCATTGGAGATCACATAAAAATAATTTTAACAAGAATAGGGCAGAGGGAAAGAAGGAACATCTTGTATGGAAATTTCCAAGTTCAAAATTATGGAAGATGGACATCGAAGGATATTTGTGAAGGATGAGACATCTAAGGATATTTGTGAAGGATGATTGAGAGCCTGTGGATACTTAAAGTAGAATGAAGATGGAGGTAGTAGTGGAAGGAGGTTGATGAAGAGAATGTTTGAAGGGTTTTCAAGAATGAGAGAAAGTGTTGAAATAAAAACAAGATTGGGTTAGCGGTTGAACTCCTTGGGAAAGAGAGTAATCCGAAGACCAATCAATTATAGCAAAAAGGACCTGGAACAGAAGTAGTAGATGGATGAAATGACTTGCAGTGTATAAGAAGTGATAGCAGTATAAGAACGGGAAAGAAGAGACAATAATAAGCATGGAATACTCCAATGTTTTCCTTGGCCATTGTGTTAGATGATATAAAAGAAGGAATTCCCAACACTAAACAGAGGGGCCCATGCAAAGCCTTCCTGAGGAGGCAAGTTTCCATGAGAACAAGATGGAAAGAACATGAGAGGAAAGGATCACTAATGTAGGGGAATTTGTTGATGACATTAGAGGATTCCAGAAGGTATAACAGAGGGTAAAGATGGAGGAAGATAGAGATTAAGGAGGTTGCTGTGTTGTTTCAGTCATATACAACTCTTCATTACCCCATTTGCCATTTCCTTCTACAGCTCATTTTACAGATGAGAAAACTGAAACAAACAGGTCATATGACTTGCTCAGGATCATACAGCTAGTAAGTGTGTGTCTGGGGCCATATCTGAAGATGAGTCTTCCTAATTCCAAGCCCAGTGCTCTATCTACTGGATCACTACTTCACTGCCTTTAAGGAGGAGGATTAAAGAGGAGGATAGAATTTTACAAGAGTAAGAATGTTATTGGTGGCAGGAAAATGGGATTATTTACTTTAGCAACTGACTCTGCATCATAGGAATTAGGGGAACAGGAAGTGGGACTATTCAGACAGAATGGTATAATGAAAAAAAGCACTTGACCTGGAATCAAAGGTCCTAGATTCAAATCTCATCATTAATACATGCTACTTGTATGAGTAAGTCACTTCACTTTACTATTCTCAGTTCCTCATCTTTATTTAGCCTGAGGGTGGCACCCACATGAAGACTGTATCCATTTTCTCTTTCTTTAGACTGGCTCACTTATTCCAACCTGGCTTTATAAAAACAGGGGATCATTATCACCATATATATGTCTATTCCCTCTCAGGGTCCTAAGGTTAAATCTAGTATATGGAAGGATATATTCCTATCATTTACCACTGTGTCCCCTGAGTCCCTTCTGGTGTGCTTTCCATTTACACAAATCAATCATAATAACATGATTGACTGTAAAATATGAAATATTTACTAAATAAGGCAAAATCAAGAATAGTCTTGACCACCTTTGGCAGGCTGTTGAGAAAGTGTTATGCTTTTTCACTGATAAGCAGCTTCCTTAAGGCAGAAAACTCTAATATAGTCTGGGGCTCTGGGGATTTTTTCTCTCTCAAGATTTAGATTTTAAAAAGGGCCATATAGTCTTTCTGAAGACAATTCTTCAAATAGCTAGGGATTTTATTTTATCTAATCAGTTCTTAGCAAAGATACATTTCTTCTCACAGCAAAGTAGATGCAAGGTTTCTGTTTCCCTCTTGTTCTCCTTCTAATATGAGAGGAGTAACACAGGAAAACAATTTTAGATGCTGATCAACTTCCTGTTAGCTCCTGTATTCTTTCTTCTGTGAGGAGCTCCTTTTGTCACCTCTTGTAACTTCTGTTCCTGACTCCTCCTGTGCTCAGCCTCTCCTAATGATCATATCCTACCCTTCTTATAATTTCCAATATCTTAAATAAGGACCTCCTCACAAGCAGCAGACAATTAGACTAAGGTCTAATTGTGTGAAACTCAAAAAATTCTGCTTTCTTTTATATATGACACCAATGGACCTAATAACAAAATATTTTTTCATTTATTAAATTAAATTAAAATAGAAAAAAGTTCCTCTTTCCTTCTGTGATTAATAAGATTTACTGAATGAAAGCAAAGCTTTGCTTAAAATATCAACAAATTAAATTTGGTGGTCTGCCTATATCAACCTTCATCATTTTTACTGGTTTGTTATCCAGCTCAGTTGTTTTAGAAATTGCTGCAACCAAGGAAGGCAATCTATTCTATCTTAGGTTGTAGATTTCTTAAATAACTCAGAAAGTGTAATTGTTGAAAGACACTTGAAAGGGTATTCCTTAGATTTGGAATCAAAGAACCTAGATCTGAATGAATCTTGATTCTATCTAACTACCTCTCTGACCTTGAGCAAGGTCATTAGCCTCTATAGTGCTGTTTCTTTATATGTAAAATGGGAGATTAGACTAAATGACCCCTAAGGAACTTTTTCTATGAGTCTATGAATCCATTATTTTATTCCTTGTTTTCCCTGGGGATTCACTAAGGTTAGTATAGGAGATAGGGCCTGATTGATTCCACAGTAAAAGGAAGAGATAATGAGGCATATGTAGATCCATATACATTCATCATTAGTAGAAAATTGCTATACAAGGCAAAGAAACTTGTCCGTGTTCTCTACATAAAGAGAAAATGTAAAGTTATATGAGGAAATTAGACCTTTGACAAATGTAGAAATTATGTGCATTAGAAATAGCTTTTCTTATCAAGTTATTGACCATGTAGTCAAACAAATACTCTGTAACCCAATTATTTCACATTTCCTACATCCAGTTTCCACTCAAAAAATCCCATGTACTTGGATCCAAAATCAATTCAAAACTAGAATCATTATTTAGAACACTGACAAGTTTCTTGAGCTGAATCTTAAAGGAAGAGAGGGCCTCTGTGGCAGAAATAAGAGGGTAGTGCATTTCATGCATGTGAGACAGTCAATGTGAAGGCACAGAGGTAGGGGATGTATGGTCTCTCCTGTGTGAAGAATATGGAAAAAACTAGTTTAGCTGAACCACAGAGTTTGGGAGCACTGTCCAATAAGACAGAAAAGATAGATTGGATAGACTTTTAAAAGCTAAAGAGAAGTTGATTTTATAACAGACACAATAGGAATCCACAGGAGTTAGTTAAGTAAGGGTGTCAACATGATCAGATCTTTGCTTAAAGAAAATCACTTGGGGAATTATTTGTAAAATGAGTTGGAGAGAGAAGACATAAGGCAGGGAGACCAGTTAGGAAGCTGTCACAATAATCCATGTGAGGGATAATGAAGTGTAACATGTCTATCTTCTAAAAAAAAAAGAGAGAGTAAAAAGGGTACTCAGTGTATGATGTGAATCAGGTATGGGACAGATATTTATTTCTTACACATAAGAGATTTTCACAAGCACAATGTGACTTGTAATTACTGTAATCTCTTAAGAGGCTAATATTTAACCCTCATCAGAACATAATGCAATTTCTGGGTTGGCTGATTGGACATTTTGTATTATATTGGCTTTCCAATATCCAAACTCCTGATTCATATCTGTTAATAAAACACATCAGACTTTGGGCCAGTCCTCTTTTGGGTTATCATCTCCCAGAACACAGGAGTAATTACTAGAGGGTGCTCCCCTTGGTACCAAAAGGAGAGGACCAAAGATCTCCAAACTTCTTGAATTTACAAGGCCACCTTTAAGTTTAGACACATTAAGAACAGTTTTCAATTACCTCCTTAGGTAGGAAAAGGCAAAGTGGAAAAGTCTTACAGAGAGGCCTAGGCACAAGTTTGAATTGGGAGTTATAGCAGATAGGGGAAAGAGCAGAATTCATTTTTCCACCTCCAGTGAGAGTTTGGAGATCACGACAACACAAAGGAGAGTCAAAGCAAAGAAAATGAGCCAAAAGCTGTCTCTTCTAACTGACACAGCTACTCCAGAGTTTACCGTGTCATTCTAAAACACCATGTCCCTTTAAGGTCTGGGTCACTCATGGCCAGACACAGTCAGGGAATTTGTCAACTTCAATGGCCCCAAGTACTAAGCAGCCATACATTTGGCCAAAATGACTCTGAACGTGTTTTATGGGATTTCTCTTGTTATGGAGCTTATAAATCTTTTGTGTTTTAAGCATTCCTTATGTGGTATAGAAAATAAATGTCATTTGTTGCTGTCCAGTCATGTCTGACTCTTTGTAATCTTATTTGGAGTTCTCTTGGAGAACCACTGGAGTGGTTTGCTACTTCCTTCTCCAGCTCATTTTACAGATGAGGAAACTGAGGTAAACAGGGTTAAGTGACTTGTCCAGGGTCACATAGCTAGGAAGTGTCTGAAGCAAGCTTTGAATATAGGTCTTCCTGACTCCAGGCCCAGCACTCTTTTTTCTATGCCACTTAGCTGCCTCTACCAAATATCTTATATCTGAAAAAATGAACACTGTTTCCAACCCATAAAAAATTACCTTAGCAAGTAAGATTTGTCCCACTGCATTCCTCTATCAACTACTTATTTTGAGGTCCCAGAAACTATTCTCTGGGCAGAAAATTTCTTCCCAGAAAAGTATTTGTAATTGATTAGAGTAGACTTTAAAGTAGTGATTTAAAAGAAACGCTATGTTACACTATTAGACATCTTTTCATAGAATCCTATAATTTAAAGTTGTAAAGGACCTTAGATATTAGGCAGTCCAACCCCCTACATTACAAGATGAAAAACCAAGGCCCAGAGAAAGTTATTTGAAATCGAATGCTCTTCCTACTACATCAGGGTTTGACCTCAGTCCATTAATCAACACTCTGAATGCAGTCATTCATCCAGCTCTGAATCTATCCAATTTTATCTTATCATCCAAACCACATTTCTCCATTCTATCCACTGGGATATTATGAAAGAATTTGTCTAATGCTTTGCTGAAATGCAGATACATTTTATCTACAGCATTCCCTTCCCCCATCTAAAATTTTACATAAGAATAGTTTTTATTACCTTAGTTACCACCTATGCAGAATTCCCTGCTCATTTTTGTCATTTAAATAAATTGAGAACCTTGTTCTATTATGCTTAATATTCTATAGTGAGTATTCCAAATGCCCTAATAAAGGGCTTCTTTGAGAGGAAAATGATATATAAGTAGCTAACTACTCATGGTTAGCCTGGGAGATAAGGATGGAGGAAGGAATGTAGGAACAGGGACAAGGGTGGAAGAGGGTAGTGAGACCAGGTTTATTCCTATGGAGAATGTGACCCTGAAAAAAAGGAAAATGAAAACATAAGCCAATTGGATAATGCTTGCCACCCTTAGGTTGCCCTTTCATTTCTATTAATACTTGTTGCAAATACTGATAAAGGTAAAGCAAAAGCACTAGCTGAGGAAGTCAGAAGACTCTCCTGGGTTTGCATTTGGACTAGCACTGAATAAATCCATATTAACTGACTACCTCTACCACTTACCAGGTATGTTACCTTCAGCAAGTCAGGTACGCTCTGTAACCTGTAAGTTTCATCAGCTGTAAAATGGAGATTATGATACTTCAACAGGTACAACTTCAACATGATACATTAAAAGAAACAGCAGATATGAAAGTTCCATGTTACTGTAAGGTACTATGTAAATGTACGTTGATACTTGGAACTATTCTATGATCCCATTATATCAGAGACCCCTTCAATAAGGCAGCTTATAGTCCATACACTAAGTTTCCCTCTCTCATCCTGTCTTCCTGTAAATTCCCTTTAGTGCCCTCACCCAATATTCTGACAGCCTAATTCTATTTCTCTTACCAGTATGCAGATGCCAATGGAACATGAAGGCTGTCTATTGGTTTTTCTCTAGCTCTTACTTTGAAGAAGACTATCTCCTTTTTTTTCCCCTTGTCAATCAACAATATAAATACAAGCTACTACTTATTTCATCTCCACAGGTTCTTAACATTTTTCTGGGTCATGACAGGCTGGTGAAACCTAAGAACTCCTTCTCAGAACGTTTTTTTTTAATATATAAAATAAAATAGATAGGATTACAAAGGAAACCACTTGTATTGAAATACAGTTATCAAAATATTTTTAAAAGAGTTCATGGATCCCAGGTTAACCCAGGACTCTGCAAAGGATCGATCAAGCAATCGATTAGCATTAATTAAGTGTATATTATGTACTAGTATTATGTACTACCTATAACAAGACAAAAATGAAGCTACCCCTACTCTCAAGGAGCTTACTTCCTACCAGAGGAAACAACATAAATGCATGTAAGTAGAAAGGATATATGTACAAAGTAAATACAAGATTTGATGGCTCTTTGAACCTGGTAGATAATAAACGTTCTCTCTCTCCTTCTATTTGATTCTAATTTTTCCAGTCTGGGTAAAGAGGTGACTGTTGGAAGTGCAAGCTATAAGCGGGGGAGTGGAAACATAGTTACCTGGAGAATAGTGATATTCTCACACAATTCATATGGACTTTTTCTAGTCAGGCTAGTTTTCATACTATGGACCCATGGAAGACAACTTAGCAACTGATGTATAGAATTGACTCTTGAAAAGAATTTGATCAGAAATATTTTTCTGCCAAATACTGAAAGTTCTCTTTCACCACTCTGAAAAATACTAGTCTCTGCTAAGGGCGCTTAGTATACACTGTTTACCATTAAAGATATTTCCACTGAGAATTGCTCAGAAAAATGTGTTAGTCCAACTGACAGGTATGAAAATACATAGACTCATGAGAAAACTGGAACTAGATATTAAAGTCAAGCAGCAATTAAATATAAGGCTTTCCTCCCTTTCATTCTCCATCAATGTGAATTCACCTAGTGTTAAGATGCTATTTAAAAACAAACAAAAAGGATATCTATCAAAGAATCTCATTAAGAGTCACTAGTTTGGCAGCCCACCCAAACGAACTCTCCAAATTGGTGTAATGTAAAAGCACCTAAGGATAGGAGAAGATTTGAGGAGCTTTGGGGTCAGGGTCAGATTACATAAGGAACTAGCCCTTTAAAATTAGCTCTTTATAATGTCACTCTAAAACCAGGCTGGACCATTTTTTTGACTCTAGGACATATGGCATGGAAATGGCCAATCTCACCATTATGAAACTTTACTAGGCAACTGTGACTAAAGACCTGAAGTATCCTTGTCACCTCTAGAAACTTTGGCTAATCATATACTGCTATATTGCCAGCCTGCTGTGTTGTAGGTGGTAGTCTAGGATGGGGAGGGGGGGAGATAGAGGGAAGGAGAGAGCTAAAGAAGGGAGAGTGAGCTCATGCCTTCTCAGGCTAGCCATACTAGTTAATACTTTTGCCTCCCTGAATTTATAGGGTACCCTTACTTCATGGGCTTATTCCTCAATTTAAGATATCCAGAAACTTCATTTTATAAACTCACACAAATATGACCAGTTTGGAACTCTTGGAATTGGAGGAGAGAACAGAATACACTAACTTCAACATTTATTAAGTGCCAACTAAGTCCCAAGCCCTGTACTATTCACTGGTGACAGTCTAAGAATTAAATTTAAAAAACCATTCCTGCCATCCTGGAGTTCAAAGGCATATATAGAATATTTACAAAGATCTATTATAGAAGGTAGTGAGCAATTCTATTATTTTCTATGAGAAGACAGATGACTAAGATATTTATTTCTAAATATGTGAAAGGTACATAAGTGATCTGGAAGACAAATGTTATGTGAGAGGTCTGAGGTGTGTTCATCCTTCATTGCCAAAGAAGGCCATTTCATCAGAGAAATAATGACATGACTTAGACTTGATTTTGTTCTGAGTGAGGGAGGGCTGTGGAGGTCAGCAGCCTCACTTTTCCTCCAGAGCCATCTGAATCCAGTGACCAGATATTCATCAGGATGACTGGAGATGACCCAGGATGAGACAATTGGGGCTAAGTGACTTGCCCAAGTGACACACACAGCTAGTGGGTGTCAAGTGATTGACTCAGGTCCTCCTGACTCTGATGCTCTATCCACTGCACCACCTAGTGATGGAGGTCATTACCTACTTGGAGGATCAGGAGAGACTTCATAGAAGAGATGGCATTTAGACTGGGTCATAAAGAAAGGGTAAGATTTTGCCAGATGATAATCAGTGTTAAGAGACATTCCAGGGAGAGAAGAATACTCCAGGCAGAGAGGATGAGCAAATTTCAGGAAGTGCCAGCATATGAAAGGGTGAGATGTGGAGGTGAGATGTGGAGCCTAGAATAGAGTGTATGATATGGCTAGGAATTAATTAAACTCACAAGAGACTAATTTATAAAACAGAATGACCATGCAGTCATCGATAGTCAGGGACAGACCGTTTTTGTAGTCAGAATATTCACATGTACAGTCCAGACCACCCCTATGTGATATTAAGGAAACTGGGAAACTGAATTTGTCTTCAGAAAGTTAGTTTGTGAGTATTTTTAAGAGCAAGGGGAAGGGAAGGAGAAAAGGGAGGAAGAAAAGATGGAAGAGAAAGTAGCAGCAGCTCTACTTCACATAGACTAGGTTCACTGTTTTCAAGGGAGCCTGAAAGCGCAAAGCAAGAGGATCAAGCTCTGTTCTTAACTCATTATTCCCTCCTCAACCCTGAAGTATCTCTAGGGGGGAAATCTTTTGAATAAAGACTCGGCTTGCCTCATATCTAGGATCTTCCCTTAAAAGGTTAACAGATGTCTCTTTTACAAAAGTTACTTAAGGTACAATGTAGTATCTTGTGAAATGCTTAAAACACACACACCAAAAAATAATAGTAATAATATCAATTCATAAGTATGTGAAACAAGAACCAGCAACCCATCACTCCCATTATACTTTCCCAAGAGATATTTCTCAAGGTCATATTCTGCCTCATGGTCTTACTAGCTATGTGAGCCTGGTCAGGTCACTCTCTAAGTCGCAAATTCCTTATCTATAACATGAGGACTTAATGATCTTCAAGGTCTTTTCTAGGTCTAGATATATGGAACTATAATCTTGTGATTTTCAGGAGATTTATGGGACTATTGAACAGATATTTCCTCTTTAATCCCAACCCAAAATGTCTGTGCCACCAGTCTGGCTGTCCTTGCAAGACTGTCCATGGCCGGAGTTTTCTTACTGTTTTCATTCATAATATCCTCCTGACAGTAGTCATCTTTACTCCTCTGAGAAGTTGTTGACTAGATCACTTTCTAATGGACAAGCAACACCCGGACCAAAGAGTTCCAAGACCTACAAATAGCTTCCAGTGCTAGAAACATCCCAGAGTTGCTGTTCAGTCACCTGTGTTTAGAGAAAGAAACATGAAACAGATGAGATAGATTTGAGGTCTAAACTCAGGTTCATCTCAGCAAGCACATGTTCTAGGTGGAAGGAAAGGTTGCTTATGTTCCAGACAGAAATAGAGAAAGAGAATTATTCAGTCTCCCAGATTCATAATCTAGGTATTATTCCCAACTCTTCCCTCCTCCTAACCTAGGCATCAAAAGAGTTGTGACATCTTGCCCTTTCTACCTCCATAACATTACTTTGCATCTGATTCCTTCTCTTTAAAAAAATCCATCATCTTAGTTTAGGGCTCTTTCTTTGCCCCTAACTAGTTCTCTCCTCAGTAACTAATCATCTAGAATGAGCTGGGGTTTTTTTTTATTTAGCAGGCACAAGGAAATACTAGGCTTATCATGTCTAGTTATTATGTCCTCCTTCCCTTGCCTTTTTTCCGCCTTCTCTCCTTTTGACTGTTTGAACAGCAATAGACCTCCTGCATACAAAATTGGATGACTCCTCACAGTGCTAACCTCTCTCAGTTCCTGGGGTATGCCTGAGAAGTCATCCTCTTGACCTATGAGAAGAATTAACCTTTTAATGAAATTGAGTCCTTGTGGATGTATAGCTTCCTTAGCTTTACCTTTTCATTACTAAAGAATGTCAGAGTGCTAGATGAAGCTTCCTACATTTACATGTAAATCAGGATGGCAAAAGCCAGTCATCCCAGGAGCATATAATGAAGAAGCATCAGAATCTGATTTTTACAAATTCCTACTTTGCTCCAACTGTCAATTCTCTTTATTCATTTCAGGAATGTAGTGGGGAAAGAATCATAGAGTACAAAGCTGAAAGAGATCTTTTATCCAGTGCTCTCATTTTACAGAAGAGAAAACTAGGTATTAAGTAATCTTCCCAAGGTCACAAAGGTAGTAAATTGCAGAGTCAAGATTAAAATCCAGGTCATCTCAGTTTAAATATGCCTCAGATACTTACTAGCTGGACAGACAGCTTAACTTCAGTCTGCTTCATTTTCCTCAACCATCAAATAGGGATCATAATAGCACCTACTTCCCAGGGTTATCCCAGGAGATAGTTGTAAAGTCCTTAGCAGAGTACCTGGCATATAATATGTGCCTAATAAATGAGTATTTCCTTCCTTCCATCTAACTCTAAATTCAGTGTTCTTTCCACTACATCATGATGCCTCAGACAACCTGAACTTGACTTTTTGCTCTTACCATGTGGCCCTGGGAAAGACACAAAATTAATGAGGTCTCCATTTCCTCATCTGTAAAATGGGAGATGGAATACTATTCAGATTTCCTACTTTGGCCAATCACTCAATAAACACTTATTAAGGGCTTTCTTTATGTCAACCACAATGCTAAGTGCTGGGCATGCAAATCAAATCATGCTTCCACTGCTGTAGGATCCTTAATATCTTCTGATGATGTCACTGCCCTAACCCTACTAAGCCTGCTCTCTTCTGGTCCTGAGTGATACAGAGTCTCTCCCCGTCCTTGATCCTTGATGGTCCCATATGGTTGCTTGCTGCTTAGTATTACTTTGCTAAATCTTGCGGTCACAGATGGTCACTGCTGGGCATGAGTTGAGAGCTGCGTCCCTCCATAAATTCTAGTAGCACACCATTGTGCCTGAGCTCCTCTCTGCTTCCAACAACTCCCCAAAAAGTTGGGGTTTAGGGTTAGGGTTAGGGTGAGGGCTAATATAAAGGGATGCTATCTCTTCTTTATAGAGGAATGAGTGACTTGTGCTATGTTCCTTTAGCTGAAAGTCCTGAAGCTTTCCCCTACAATTGCTCTGTTTTAGAGCAAAAGGCCTAAAACATAGTCTGCTGAGCATAGAGAACATGAAAACTTTCCTAGAGAAAAGTCTCTGGTGGTTCTTTGCCATGAGGGATGATCTGACTGTTGCTTTCAAACTTTGGCCAAAATGTACTTTCGAATTCAGAAGAAGATGCTTTGCCTCAGGTGACAAGCTCTTTGGAAAATGGAGCAGTTGCTAACGATCTAACTAGTACTTCCAGAATTTGTTTTTAGTCTCCCCGCTCCTTTTCCCTTCCCCCTTTTTCCCTCCTTCTCTTCTTCTTTCTCCTCCTCCTCCTTTTTTTCCTCATCTTCCTTTGCCTTTTCCTTCTCCTTCTTCTCTCCCTTCTTCTCCTTCTCCAACTTCTCAAGTTTATGTGAATTCTTCATTAGCTCCCAATCTGGGATATCGTGTCATCAAATTCATCTCAAGGGAACTCTGTCATAAAAACTCCCACTCAGCTATGTAATTCTGTTCTATGTTTTGACAAATCCCTGTGGACCAAACAGGCTTCTATTCTCAGGATGACACTAAGTAAACACAAAAGCTAAGCCCATTGTCTCCCTCCTGGTCTTTCACCTATATATGTGCCAGCGAAACCTTTCCAGGTTTTGAGCTTCCCTTACAAAAGTGTCCATAGAGAGCACTTTTGTCTACTTCTCTCATTGCCTCCATCCTATGGTAACTTGTTCTAAGCTCTCCCTCCCAGGAGAGGAAATCCTTGAGGACATAATGGGGACCATGTCACTTTTAATCTCTGTGTCTCCATTGTCTAGTACCATGCCTTACACAGAGTTATGAATAGGACAAAGACAGGTGAGTGAACGGTAGCAGTGGAAGCTGATGGAGTAACCTCATATTGGGAGACCCTTACCACCATGGGGAGTGGGAAGCAAATAAACTCCAGCAATGGGATCCTGGGTGAGACAGCTCAGGCAGTTGTACAGTGCAGCATACTGGACCAAAAAAAGAAAAGACATGAGGCATCAATTCCTGGGGACTCTGGTCCCTGTTAGGAAGAAATTCACTTCTCTGAACAATAGCACCCTGAAGTAGTCAGGACTCTGGTTTCACTCATAATAGGCTAAATACATATTTCTTTAGTAGAGTTGAATTGTTTCTTTCCATGCTCCCTTACTCCCACCAACATTTTTGTACATAGTATACTTGAAGTGGAAATGGTATTGCACAAAGACAATGTGCAACAAGGGTAGTGGGGATTGCACTTTGGAAAGTCCAAACCACTTGCCTGAGGGATGGCAGGAACTCTACAAACTCATTGTCTATATGCACATACTCAATCATTCAACAAACATTTAAATAAGCCTCAGGTACCTGGTTCTGGGCACCCCTATCCTCAAGTCATTCCCTATCCACTAATCTCTATGATCCTGGGGCCTTAGGGATAAGTTCTGAGTGTAGAACACAGTGTTGATGGAAAATTGTTAAGGAAAAAGAAACTCGTAGAACTGTGTGAAAATTTGAGGTGTGTGTATCCTGTGGCATTTTGATAGGAGTACAGAAATCAGTACCTGGAAGACTTAGGGTTGAGAAAATATTCAGTTTCATAATACATGATTCCACCCAAATTTTATTAGTCATGAATCCCTTAAGGCAGAAAAATTTTCTATTCGAAAGCAGATTATTAATGATCCACATTAGTGTGATATAGGATCAAACAGTTGTAAATGCATGAGTTTATACTTTTGATGTTGGTTTAATCAATCTCTTCTATCTTATAATTTAACTGAACATGGGTTGTTCATGCTCTAATAGGTTGATTATAGTTTCTTCAGTGAGAACAATTCCATGCTATAAAAGGAGATAAATAGGACCTTTTTGTGGAGTCTTACATGGTAGGTATTTGGACTTGGAGCCAAGAAGATGTGAGTTCAAATTCTACCTCTGATGCTTACCTGTATAACCCAAGTAAGTCTTTTAACCTTTCTCAGCCTAGGTTTCCTGATCTTTAAAGTGGGTATAACAATACTATCTACTGGCATGGTTATTATAAGAATCAAATGATATAGCAAAATGCTTTGCAAACCTAGAGGACTTATGTAAACTAATCCTGAGAATAAGGATTCTTTTTTTAAAAAAAAATGCATAGAAATACTGATGATTGATTCAGTGTAGAGAATTCTCAATTTGGTAGCCCAGTGGATAGAGTACTGGACCTAGAGTCAGGAAGACTCATCTTCCTGAGTTCAAATCTGATCTCAGACACTTAATAGCTGTGTGACCCTGGGCAAGTCATTTAACTCTGCCTATTTACTCATAGGTTTTCTGACTTCAGTGCTCTTTCCAATATACTATGCTGTCCCACCCAGTGAACAACAGGACCGGGCCCGGGACCCAAAGTCAGCTGTCTAAGTGAGCTGTAAAATCTGTAAGGGATTTATAAAATCTGTAAAATGAGTTGGAAAGGGAAATGACAAACTACTCCACTCTTATGTCTTTGCCAAGAAAACTCCAAATAGGGTCATGAAGAGTTGAACTCAACTGAAACCCCTGAACCACAAACTCTCTTTGCTATCCAGATTGGCAATTTGTCTACAACAATCTTAAAGAATTGGTATGTATGTCCATGGTCCATGGCCACAATGTATATATCAGAAGTGGGATTTGAACCCAGGTCCACTGTGTCATGCTACCTTTCAAAATTTCTTTAACTTACTTTGACTTTAATGTTTTTTTATCTTTTTTTTTAATTTTTAGTGATTTATGGTTAACAGTGAACACCAATACAATTAAACATTCTCTGCTGTTATTTATATTCAAAAGTAATTAAATTCAACCTGTGAAATATTATTATAGCTTTTCACTTAGCCACTACCTTTAAATTTTCAATAGGATAGTGTATCCATTTCCATTCACTTTTCCTCATAGACAATCAGAGGGTTTTTTCATATCTTTTCATATTTCTTCATGTTCCTTATAATTGTCTATCTTAATGTCATTACAACACCAAGACTTATTAAATATATTTTTAAAAAAATAAGTTAGGAAAGAATATAATGAGTCAGAGGAAACATGCTCAAATCTAAAGGAATAAATCCATAACTCCCATTAAAGACTGATATGTTTCAATTAGTTTTACTAATACCCACTTTCTGTGTATAACTCCAAACTCCTGAGATGATGCCTGCAGTACAAATAATGCGGAAGGAAAAGTCCTGGATTTTTCAGGCTCCCTTCTCTAGAATTCTGTGATTCAGTAAGAAGAGAGAAAAAAGGCAACGTTTTGTAAATATGCCAGACCAAAATTCCAATACTTACATCATGCACTGGATTCTCCCCTCCCTCTATTCAGTAACCTTTCCTTTCCTAGTTTCCCTTCTGTCTCACCTTCCTCACAAGTCAACAAGTGAATAATTGTTTATTAAGTGCTTACTTTTCTAGTTAAGCCTCTGTTCCCATTAGTCAATAAACATTTATTGAGCATTTATTATGTGCTAAGCACTGTGCTAAGAGTTGGGGACATAAATACAAGCAGAAAGGTAAGACAGCCCCTGTTCTGGAGGAATTTACAGTCTAATGGGCTGGACGGAGGCAGTCCATAAAAGGATGCTGGGAAGAGTGAGAGCGGGCAGTACCCTCACTGGAGCAAACTCCAGAGAAGGAAGGATGGCTGATATTGGGCCTTTCCTCAAAATGGGTGTTCCAGGAAGAGCTAACCAAAGGAGAAGAGGCTCACATGGGAAGAGTTAAGGGTTGGTGGAAAAGTCTAAAGGGTAAAGAATGATTTAAACGTAGGTCTTCTGATTTCAGTGTTCCTTCCATGATGTTCTACCTAGTGAACGGCAAGGCCAAGACCCAAACTTGGATCTTTTGGTTTTTCTTACTGGACTTCTCTCTTTTAAGGAAGGACCCAGACCAACCATCCATCATTCTCTTGACTTTTTCACAATGACTCTGTGAGGATACTCTCCCCTCACCATTTTCACCTATTTTCATCTCTTGGCTTCCTATATTAGAATGTCTTCGCAGACAGGGAATGTCCTGGCACCTGTGTTTCTGTCATGGTACACAGCACAATGCCTGGCATAGAGTAAACATTTGTTGATTAGTGAGACAGAGAAATAAAGAAAGAGAACTACTAAAAATCAAAGCATGAAGAAAGAAGAGAAGTTGGTGAATGCCAGGAAATCCTGACATCTTTCTACTCCACCTCACTGCCTGATATGGCTTTTCTCATCTCCGCTAGGATTCCAAAACTTGAAGCAGAGACTGAGAATAATTATTATAAAGTGAAGGAGGCTGGAAGGATTGAGGGTTACTTCACAACAACAGAATGGCTATTCAGGGCATTCAATGATAATTAGCCACTAGCCTCCTATCCCAGCATTTTAGCTACAGGAGAAAAGAATTTCAACGGCACATTACTGAGTAAGGTGTGCCATCTGCTGGACAAAGAGAATTCAAGCAAACAAACATTTTTCTAGAGAAAATATTGCATGCCTTAATGCAGTTTATTTCTTGTTAAATTTTGTGAACCTGAAATGAATTGTTCATTCTTTTACTAATTAATTTGATTTCTTGCAAAGCAACCCACTAAGTAAATGCCACAAGATTCTACAATTGGTATCTACCACCATTACCACCAAACCCCACAACACCCACAGATAACTATTTAATCAACATTTAGGTTCTACTGAGACACCAGCTTCTTCACCTTCATTGGTCCCAGTCTCCTGATAAAGTTGGAGTTTGTGGAAGTCAGAGCATACATAGACAAGAGAATATATGAAATTTCAGCTTCCTTGCTTTTATGAACATTCAGGTTTTCGTGGCCTTGCTAAAATTATTGTATTCAAAATAGATTAGATTATAAATCTTTGTGCTGAGATTTCTTATTATTAATCCACCACTTCAGACACTTTTTTGTCTTGTTTTTCTGAAATTCCTCTGCCCACCCCCCTCCCAACTTGGAACTGTTTAATGCTTTTATGAAGTCATTGCTAACAAATGACATCTTCATCTGAGTAGTAAAGATCAAAGACAGTATCCTTTAAAATAGCAAGTATCATTAGGTCAAGGAAATATCTCAGCAACATTCTCTCCTTTGGTGACCTCCTTGGTGGTCCAAGAAGACCTCCTCGTCTCTCCCAAACCCCAGGTATGGAAAGCTGTGAGTCAGATCTTTCTCCTAATCCCCTGTCCTTCCATAAAATTGCTCAACACAACACAAGGGCAGAGATTGCTCAGTCACTCAGTGCATTTTGTAGGCACAGGTGTAATATACTCCTGTGATATGTGATGTTCTTGACTTGTTCTTGACTAAACAATCCCTGAAACTATCAGCCAGGTCTTAGTTGTCCACCATGAAGTGGCAGGTAGGGAGATTGGAAACCTCTGCCTTTTTTTTCTTGGTGTGATGGTATTTCTGGTGTGTTAGAGAAAAAGGATAGAAGGTTCCTCAATGTCAGCTTACAAGGTTAGAGGGGCACAGATACCAAGAGTCTTCGAACTCCATAAAGTTATTTGTCACCTAGCACCCATGCCACCTCCCTCCCTGCTTTTGCTTCCTTCACCCTGCAATTTATTCTTGGGGCCAGACATTTCAGTGTTCTTCATCAATGCTCAGAAATCCAGTCTTACAATCAGTCATCAGCTGAGGTTTGAGTTAACACCAGCTGTGTTTACTTCAGCTCAGTGGTCCACTCCATCACTGGGTAAATGCAGCCTAGATACTTCAGCGCTGCATCCAAACAGGCACACCCTCTCCATCAGTAAAGATCTTTTTACAGCTTCAAATCTAGAGACATATTGAGGCTTTTGGGAAGCATTCAAAGGAAAGAGCAGAAATATTCAAGTAAACATAATAGTAGGAAATGGTGTGTTCAAGTTAACTCTGTTATTGACAGAACTCTGCTATTGACAAATAGCACCCAAATCTCTGTAACTAAAAACAAAAAACTTAACCAGTAGCAACAATATGATTATTATTTAGACTATTGTTTTTTCTAGGCAAGGGCCAAGTAGAAAAGTCAACAGCCTGTTTATTATCTATGCTACCACATCTTTTCTTTCAGTACACACATAGGTCATCTATCTAGGGTGATAAGCCCATATATATCCTAAAATATCAAATCTACCAATTCCTGAAATTCCATCAGTGATGATGTATCCCTATTTGGTGTGTTCCACTCTTTCTTTTTTGATTGAGTTGGGCATTAGTAACAAGCAAGAGACAAGCAGGCCTTCAGCATGACCGAAATTTCTCACTATTGGACTTCAGGCAGTGTGGTAGGGTAGAAAGGATAGTTAATATGGATTAAGAAAACCTCAATTCAAATCCCATTCTACTAGCCAGGACCCATATATCAGTTCACCTATTTGGGCCTCAGTTTCCTTTTCTATAAAATGAGAGGGTAGACTAGATGATCTCTAAAGTTTCTTCATGAACAAAATACAGCTTTAGGGTGTGTGCATGTGTGTGCGTGCACGCGCGTGTGTGTGTGTGAGCGTGTGTGCAGAAACAGCTAACGATACCCAAAAGGAAGGATATCATGTTGTTTGCAGTTTTCTATGACTCTTTGTTAGCCCATTTGGGGTTTTCTTGGCAAAGATACTGGAGTGGTTTGCCATTTCCTTCTTTGGTCAATACATGGTACCACAGCACATTCCCCACCTCCTAGAATATAGATGAAATATGTTTAAAATGAAGTTGCTTCTAGGAAGGAGAACCTGGTCAATCTTGGATTTAATTATTTTATTATAGATCTGGATCTGCAAGGAACCTCATAGGTCATCAAGCCCAATTCCCTCATTTTACAGATGAAGGAAATGAGATTCAGAGAGGTTGTGACTTAGTTTTAAAAAGGTAATGATCATCAGCAGAATTTGAACCCAGGTCTATCTCCAAAGCCAATTCTCTTTTCACCGTACCAAACGTATTGGTGTTTTTTCCCCTTAACAAAATTGATCACGACAGTAAAAGTATATACTGGTCACCGATGGAAACGTGAATTAGAAGTACTGGATTTAGAGTCAATAGAATCTGAGTTCAAATTCTAGCTTTTCTACTTGTTAACTGTATAACCACAGAAAGATTATTTAACCTTTGCAGTCCTCAGTTTCCTCATCTATAAAATGCTGAGGTTAAGCAGAGTGACCTTCCAGTCCTAAATTCATGATTCTATGTTTCTGACCACTAGGAGAGGAAAGTTATGTTAAAAGTACAAGTTCCCCGCAGAATACATACATGACTTGCTTCACAATTTTGTACTGTGATTTCTATATCTTTTTTTCTGTGTATTTAGTTTCAGATCTCCTTCTGGAATTTCTTATTTCATTTATTCAAGACTTTTGAATCCATATGCCATGCTCACCCCAGGAATTATTCTCTAGACCTTTTTTTTCTGAAACTTGACTATTTTAGGACATGGTTGTTCCCAAAGTGCTTCACATACCATCCCTTCTTTCTGGAAGACCCATTGAATAAACATAGCAAGATAGCATAGCGGAGGAGGTCACCATAGCATACTATAGCAACTTCTCTCTTCCACCTATCAAGATCAATCTCAAAGTCCACTTCTTTCATAAAACCTAGGATTTCCCTGTCCACACTGATTTCTCACTTCTTCTAAAACCCAGTTCAACTTTTAGTTGCTTCCATAAAATATTATTGTTGTCCAGTCATTTCAGTTGTATCCGACTCTCTGTGACCCCATTTGGAGTTTTCTTGGCAAGATACTGGAGAGGTTTGCCGTTTCCTCCTCTAGCTCATCTTACAAATGAGGAAACAGAGGCAAACAAGGTTAAATGACTTGCCCTTGTCAGACAATTAAAGATCTTTCAGGCAGGTGCTATGTTTGATATATTTTCTGTGTCTCCCTTTGTAGCTAGCACTTTTGTTTGGTCCATGTCACTTTTGATAACCATTTAAGTCAAAGAGGAGCTAAAATTCAGGGAGTTTCCACATCAATGAAATCACAGAACCTTGGAGTATTAGAATCTTGCACGACAGGTTGACAAACAATAGCCAGTGGAACCTGCAGAACCTGTGTGTTAAGAAAGGTTTTCATATGCTGAATTAAAATTTTAGTGAATTAAATAACAGAGAGACAGAGAAAGGGGCAGAGAGAGCAAGAGAGTTACCCCTATTGCACTCTACTAAGAACATAATAGGAACTCAACAGATAGAAACCAATTGAGGATCTTTAAGTCGCAGTAGATTCCTGCCATTAAAGTCAAGAACTACCTCCTCTATTTCCCTCCCCCAACTAAATGGAACCCCTCTTCCTCAATACTAAAATTTAATAGTTAACAAACATTTTAAACTCTAGAGCAGTGAGGTGGCACAGTAGATGGTGCACTGGGCCTGAAGTCAGGAAGACTCATCCTCCCAAGTTCAAATCCAGCCCCAGACACTTAATACCTGTGCAACCCTGGGCAAGTCACTTGACCCTGTTTACCTCAGTTTTCTAACATCTGTAAAATGAACTAGAGAAGGAAATGACAAACCATTCCAATATCTTTGCAAGAAAGCCCCAAATAGGATCACAAAGAGTTGGACCCGACTGAACAATAAGAAAATTCTAAACCCATTACTTAGACTGAGCTCACAGAGAGGAGGTCCTATTTTGAGGACTTCTCCCAAATAATCTCTGTAGTTCATGTTTTCCCCCAACTAGTGCTTAGCCTTTTGAATACTTGATTTGACAAGTTTCTAGCTCTTCCCTAGGAATTCTCCTACAAGCAGTCCAAGTTGCCAAGGCATTAACATATTATAAGTTTACACAGCAAAGTACACAGAAAGGATCCCAAACCTGAGCTTTTCCCATCTTGTGAACCTAACCTCCCCCAAAATCTAAGTTGCTCTTATGGCAAGTTCCAACCTGATATTATATTCTCGCTTCCTACCCCAAACAAGAAAAGAACTCAGAATCACTGGGGAGTTAGTAAAGAAACCTACCTCTCTGGTGAGACCCATATTTCCTAAAGAACTAGATAGTCACTCCAGTCTGTGATGATATTCTGGGACTAAGGATCCACAAGCGAGGAAAGAACTCAGTGTCGTTTGAAAGTTATCCTCTCTCTTTCACATTTCCAGTAATTTATAGTATCAGTCAAGGTAACTGGTAAGATTTGCTCCATGATATTGTGCCTCTTTGCCTCATTGTTCCTCAGGTCTGAACCCTACTCTGGGGTCCTTGGATCTGGGGTTCCCCAAAGTCCCCTTTTGGGGAGCCACATCTCCTCTCCCATTGCCTCTAGATTTTCAGTCTCTTTCTCTGTCTTTCTCTGTCTCTGTCTCAATCTCACTCTCTATGACCGCGTGTGAACCCATCTCTCTTCATCTCTGTCTCGCAATCTCTCACTGTCTCTCATTTTATGTCTCTCTGACTCTGGTTGTCTTTCTCCCTTTGGCCACATTGAAGATCAGCATTATCTAGTTACCTACATGCATCAAGGCTTTACTTCATCACTATTTTGATTTTCACCAGTGCTGTGGCAGTCACCACTCCCATGACTATCTGCTTCTTGCTGCTACTGCTCTTTCCTAGACAAAAGTCCCACCTAGAAAAAAGCCAAAAGTTTCTCTCTGTTGGCTAGTGAGATCTCCCGAGTCTCCTGTCTCAACTAAGAATTACCAGCCCTTAATCTTGTGAGTTCTTGTGACTGAATTCCACAAAAAGCTTTCATGACACTTCTTCTAGGTCTCAGTGTTAAGACAGATAGGACACGCTCCAACTGAGTCATTTTGAAACTAAGAAAAACACATCACTTTCTCTTGTATTTCTGCCTCTCATCATCCACTGTGGTGACCAGGGCCAGATCCTTCAAATTACTCTGAGGTCTAGAGATACCTCAAAATAAGGCCTAGAAACACAAGAGGGTGAAAAGCAAAGCAGGCAGCTGCTGCTGGCAAAGAAGGCATAAGAGAAAACCCAAAGTCTCTTTAAGTATTTAGTAAGCATCAGGTAATATAGTGCACTCTGAAAGGACTGACGGTGATTCAGAATTCTAATTTTCATCTTCAAAACAGAGCTTGATCTTAAAACTCTTGGCAAGTACTTTGGTATTCATAATACTCAAAAGATGTTCCTTATTTTTTATTTGATCTCTACTTTGGGTTTCTTAGATTGCAATCAATGAGGGTTCTATTCCTACCCCTGAATTACAGATCTTTCCTTCAGGTTTTTCAGCCCTTGGGCTCCTTTTGGAATTGATTGTGGGATGACTTCTTTGCATGTATCATGGCCTTTATGACCTTGACAAAATTAATCTTATAAAGGTTGGAATGCTTTCAAAATGATGTTAGGGAAGTTACAAGCAAGCAAAAGTTTTCTGATGCATTTTTTTCCTAATAATAAGACTTTCTTTAACTTGGGGAAGTATGAAGGTTTTATCCTAAATTAGGGATGGGCACAACAAATCAGGACAGTATGGAGCATTTAAACAAGCAAGTGTTTAGAAATACTAAAGATTATTTCTTAAATAGGGATGCCCATCTGTAATTACTTCCTTCTGTGATTCAGTCCTTCTTTGGGCCTTAGTTGGTCATTTCAGTCCCTAATTTATGGCAGTAATCTGGAGACAGGTTTTAGAGATCTATTGATATTCTGGATAAATAAACCCAAAAATGTCTGGAGTAGAATTTATTATGTAAAAAATCAGGGATAGTAATCATGACTTCAGACAAAGCTAAATAGATTTAAATTTTTTTATTTAAATTAAAATTTTCCTGTATAAATAGAATCTAAGTTGCCAAGTACAGAGGGGATGAAGAAAACTATAGGGAAAAACTCTCATAGACAATCTCTCAGAATGAATGTGACTGGGTAAGAATATTGTGTGGTATAGAAAATGATGAGCTGGTAGATTTAGAAAACTATAGAAACATTTTGACTTATGAAGGAAGATTCTATCCACCTTTAGAGAAGTAGATGACAAGTAGAAATAAGTCCAATACAGTTTTATATATATGTGCTTGAATATATATGTGCATTTTTATGGATATCTATGTACATGTTTTTATATATGTATGTATGTATGTGTATATACATATACACACACATACACATACAGACACACATATATCTCCATGACTAATTGTAGTCTTCTTGGGAGGAGTGGGGAAGAGAAAGAGATAAAAAATAAAATAAAAAGTACACCACAGATGACAAAAGAAAACCTACAAGGAAACAAAGAAAAGAGGGACAGCTTTGAAAATAATAATCTAGTTTTTCTTGAAATGGAAGTTTATTACTTTATATTGAATCCTCTCATGTTCTGCTGTGCATGTGGCATTTTTTTCTTTTTTCTTTTGTATTTAAGTTTAGAATACATTTTCAATAAAAAATTTCATTTTTTAAAAAAATAAAAGAAAAAGCAATTAAACCCAAGAGAATAAAAATAGGTGATGGTTTCCAAAGGCCAGGGGTGGGTTGACAGGGCAAAAGGAGCAGATCTTTGCTGATAACCATAGCATTCCCCACGGTGCTACCAGAACAAAGTGTTTCAAAAGCTACTGATTGCCAAGAGTTTGAATGTTGTGAATTAAAATGTTATTCACTATGTTCTAACATTTTATTTTCAATGTCTTCAGGGAAGTGATTTGGTTTACCTTGTATCTTTGATGAGTTTTGTGTTGCAAAATCTTCAGTTAAGTTTAACCAACAAATGTTTATTAGTTTCCTACCAAGCTCAGGGTATTAGCTCTATCTTCAAGCAGCTTATCATCGACAAGGCACTGGAAGAGGATATGGGATATAAACTGAGAAGCCAATATAAAACAAAATATGCTGAGGGCAAAGGAGAGATCCAGCAACATATTCTAGGAAAATCTGAATAGAGATTTTTCATCTTAGAAGATCAGGGTGAGCTTCATAGAGAAAGTGGTATTTGAGTTGGGTTTTGAAGAAGAAAAAGAATTTTTAAAAACATATTTTGATTAATAATTTTTACTTTGCCTAAATTTGCCCTCATATTTTTCCCCCTCTCCCTCCCAAAGAGTCACTCCTCATAACAAATAATTTTTAAAGGAAGAGAAGAAATTAAATAAAATTTATCAGTCCTTCCAAAAAATCTGATATTATACGTAGTGTTCTACACCATGGCCCCATCTCCTTCACAAAGGTGTAGGAAGAGGTGTCTTTTCATATCTAAAAGAGAAGTATTTCAACAGAGGAAGCCACATCCTTTCGAGAATTTGTGCAGTCTTCTTTCCACTACTCATGCCTGGATATCTGGCTGCTAGCCTGAAGCCAGGTGTTTTCCCAGTTTTCCAATGGCCATCATCATATTCCCCCTTATGGTAGCTTTCCACTTCTAGTTTTAAATTAAAATCTTATATAAAATATCTCCGAATCGGGCCTGATATCCAAGGTACCTTGACAATGAACAAAAAAATAGAAAAAGTCAGGATCCCAATAGATAAGCAGCTAAAGGATATTAACAAATAACTCTCAAAAGAATTGCTATTAATAACTATATAAAAGAATGCTCCAATAAAAAGAAAAACATAAATCAAAACAAGCCTATGGTTTCAACTCACCCCTAGCAAATTGGCAAAGGTAAGAAAAGATATGAATAATTAATATTAGATGAGTTGGGGTAGGATAGACAAACTAATGCACTTGTGACAGAGCTGTGACTTGTTTCAACTATTCTGGAGAATAATTTGTAATTATGAAAATGAATTGCCTAAGTGCCCATATCTTTTGACCATGAGATTTCACTGCCAGATATGTCTCTTGAGTTGATCTATGGTAAAAAGAAAAGCCTCACATGGAGTAAAATATTTATGGCTGCTCTTTTTCGGCAGCAAAGAATTAGAAACAAAGTAAATGCTCTTAGAATGGGGAATTTCTAGACAAATTGTAGTATATAAAAGTAATGGAATGTCTTTGTGCCATAAGAAATGATAAGCATGAAAGCATGAAAAGACTAACATGAATTTATTCAGAGAGAAACAGAGCTAGGAAGATCACATACACAATGACCATAACAGTGTAAATGTAAAGAAAACCACAAAAATTAAAACTAGATGCTGCAAAATTATAATGACTAGGCTTGGCCCGAAAGGCTAGATGTGATCAAATCTTCCCACCACTTCTTTGCAGAGATGAGGAATCCTGAGTTTAGAATACTGCCAGTAATACCAGATTTTTAAAATACATTGGTTAGTTTTGCAGAACTTTTTTCCTTCTTTATTATTTGTTATAAGGAGTGACTAACAATTTATTTTAAAAACAAAATTTAATAAAGCCAGATCTTTGTAATAAAGAATAAAAAGAAGCCTACTATAATGGAAGTATTTTATACTGTTCTCTCGTGTGAGCTATCTTAATAATAATGTAGTAACAGTTATAGTTAGTAATTAGTATAGTTAGTATAGGAATTATTATTCCTATTGAGGGGGAGATGAATTGCTCATGGGCCTATGATTTCATTAGTATGAAATAGAATGATTGCCCCTCCTTTCTATTTTGGTGTAATGTTTAATTTCATGATGCTAAGAAAGCATTCTAATCTCTGTATAAATGAAAGGGAATGTTGGAGTGGGTTTTTTTCCTATTTCTTTATTATAATCTTTTAGAATATAAACTTATTAAAAGGAAGCACTATGTGACTCTGTGACCCAGATCACATAAAGCTAAATAAAAAAGAGTTTGGTTAGCTCTTAGTACAATTTTTCAAACCAGCCTCTATCAAGGAAAGAAAAAATAGCATTTTTCTCTAAGTCTCTATGGAGAACAGCTGAAACCTGAAACATCTATAGTAACTTTTATTCCCTAAGCAACATATTTTTAACCTATAGTGTAGCACTTGAGCCATTTGAATTATGCTAACATATGTTTCATTGAAGTAAAAGAAACTTTGGGCTCTTCTCCCTTCTGCTAGGTAAACAGGAATTTTTTTAAGCCCATATGGGGAAACCTGGCCATCTGTGAAAAGCCAGATGAATGTTTCCATGTTAAAAGAACTATTCGAGGCCTTTCAAGACTAGAGTTGGTGTTGACACTTTGAAAAAGGCCTACTAATAAGATAGACGTCAAGTTATATTGAAAACCTGGGTTAAGTTGAACTAAAAATGCAATCAACTCAGATACTTAGAAGAGGCACTTGTGAGAAAGGCAGGCTTTCAGAGGTTTTCCATGCTGGGACTGGCAAGCAAAGGACAACAATGTAGGTTTTTACTTAGAGATGGCTTTGTTCCCTTCATATATTTCCAGTCACAACATGACTCATGAAATTTTTTAATATGATAAAACATTTCTCTGCATTGAGACAGGGCCCATATGAGCAGACTTCTTTGTACGGGTCTGGCAAGAAAGGGCCCAAGTTCACTTTCTTGTCGGGAAAAAAAATTGGTGTAGACAGCTGTCTGGTTAGTTGTTCAGAAACGTTACTAAATGTCATTGAGTCCTTCTAGCACAGTAATTCTCAAAGTTTTTGGTCTCAGAAACCCTTTTCATTCTTAAAAATTATTGAGGACCCCAAAATGCTCCTGAGTTCAAATGTATCAATTTTTACTACATTCAAAATTAAAATAAATAATTTTTAATTATGTATTGATTCCCTTAAAATAGCAATGATAAACCCATTATATGTTTATATATAACATAGTTTCATGAAAAATAACTATATTTTCCAAAAAAATGCTTTCACTGAAGTAAATACAAGGAATGGCATTATTTTGCATATTTTTATAGATCTCTTTAGTGTCTGCCTTAGTATCTGGATTCTCATCTCTCTGCATTCAGTCTGTTGCGATATGTTGTTTTAATAGAAGTACATGAAGAAAAACTGACCTCACAGAAATATACATTTGAAAAAGGGAGGAATATTTTCATAGACAAATAACATCTTAATATTATTGTGAAAATAGTTTTGACCTCACAGAACCCCCTGAAAGAATCTCAAGGACCCCCCAGGGTTTCACAGACCACATTAAGAACTCCTGTTCTAGCAGGTAGCAAAATAAAAGCAGTACCAAAACCAAATTTAAAAGAGAGAGATTTTAAATATGAAATCATGTTTAACATATTTAGTTTAATCATTTAATATTTATAGTTAATTACTATATCATATTTAATTAGTATTTAATAATATATTTAATTTAAAATGTTAGACATAAAACTTTAAAATTTTTTTAATAATTTAGCAACCTTCCCCAAGTTGTAGCACTACTGTCAAATATCCATTGTGTCCAGGCTGACACATGCTGATGATTAGGGGTGGGACAATGGAGAGAACCATTCTGAAGGAAAGTATAAAGGTAAACAGAATGCTGCATAATAATTAGAGATAGCATTGATATTTAATTAATAATTTATTTAATTATAAGGATTGGAAAAGTATTTTATGTCATCTCATTTGACTCTCGCAGATGGTAAAACTGAGGCCAAGAGAAGTTAAATTACTTGCTCAGATTTAGGATTTGAACTCAGATTTTCTGAGTCACCTACATCAAGCCATAAAGTAGATAAAGGTATAGGGAAAGACAGAAATCAGAAGGAATTCATATGGCAATAGGTCAAGGCCTTGTCATTTATGTCTACAAAAACACTATAAGGGCAGTGAGTAGTGAGCAGTAAGAATTAGTGTATGTCTCATGTGATGGTTTCAGCCAAAATAGATTCTCTTTCTACTCATGGCATGTTAGTTATACCCTTTCAATCCAGCATTACTTTCACTGGTAAACTTGGGCAGTTATTTCAGTGTCTCCATGATTTCTAGCAATTAAAACTCTTAGAGAATCTCAAAAGACGCATCTTAAATAAAAAGAGTAGATGTATAGAAGCTAGGCAAGCAAAGGTGCTCTATTCCTTTACCAGTCCAAGAGAAGGAAATCTTGAACATAGACAAAGAGACAGACAGACAGATAGATAGATAGATAGATAGATAGATAGATAGATAGATAGATAGAAGATAGATAGATAGATAGATAGATAGATAGATAGATAGATAGATAGATAGATAGATAGGTGATGGATGGGGATAATGAGTATGGACAGAAAAATAAATGGATGGTTAGATTGATAAATAATTGGTAGTGATATAATGAAGAAGGGAAGAAGGAAAACATATAGTTTATTCCTAAAAACTATAAAAGAAGAATAAAAAATAAAAAGTTACTTTTGACAGCCTTCTGACATCAGGGTAACCCTCAGAGCATGGGCACTGGCAGAAGATGTCTGGCTAAGTCCCTAACAAGGAGACTTACCATGGAACCTAATTTTGAAGGAAAAAAATCCTAATTTTAAAATCCAATAGCTCCAAATAAGTAGATTTGGCCTGAGAGGGACAGTTATACACAGTCTGAAATCTAACCATGGCCGATCTATTACCTATGAGATTAGATTCCATCTACTTTGTATATATACTACATGTACATGGTTGTTTGCATATTATATCCTCAGTTAGAAAACGAGTTTCTTGAGGGCAGAGAACATTTTTGCCTTTTTGTATCCCCAGTGCCTAGCACAATGTAAGCACTTAATAAATGCTTACTTGATTGACTATATGGCTATGTCAGTGAAATCTAATGACCAGAGCAAGGAGTAGGTAGAGTCAAGGATTATCTGCCTACCTTTCCTATTGAAAGATCAAATCTAAGTTCCATTTGAGGGCATGTTACTAAATTAAAACAAAACAGCAATTCTAGAAGATAGTGGAATACATATTTAGAAGTTGAAGGATGCCAAGTAATAAGACTTGTATCAGCCCTTGTCCCCCAGTGTTTGACAATATTATGTTACTTTTAAAATGACTATTTGTGCCTCTGAGCACTGGAAATATTTTCTTCGTGTTTATAAATATGTCAAGTATTCCCGTCTGTTACTGTGTTCTGGTACAGCTGTTAAGCTAGAGTCAGTTTCAGAAAATGGCACTACAGGGTGAAACAGCCTGTTTTCAGACTTTATCAACCATCTGGAGTTTCAAGCTGTTTTGTTGCCCTGGAATACCATTAATAAGTTCTGTTTAGTTGCTATTTTTGCAAAACCCATAAAATAGAAAAGATGGATAGATACATAGATAAATAGATAGGGAGGGAGGGAGGGAGACAGGGAGGTAGATAGATAGACAGACAGTCAGGCAGGCAGACAGACAGTATGTATTTATGTATATATATATTACTAAATGAATATTATATACATGCATATATATAAATTAATCAACCTAGATTAAAGAGTTAATTGTCCTTAGAATCTAGCACTGTAATTAAAGAAGCCTAAATACCTGCAACAGGAACAAGTGACCAGGATATGGAATGGCAATCCAACCCTCCTTCAGCTAGCAAAATAAGAATTCATGGAGGTTATTTCAGGAACTTAAATATAGACACAATGATCAAGAGAAATCTGTGGGTAATACCTGACTACAATACCATCCTTCTCCATTTTATGCCGTTCTTTCATTCTAAATCAAGTAAGGGACTTCCACAGGAAGCTCCTGGTTGAACATTCACCTCTTTCACAAAGTTAGACCTATCAGTGATAGACAGGAAAAAAAAAAACCCTGAAGATGGACATCGCAATGAAACATATATGGTTTCACTGTCGTTGGAAATTGAGGAAAAATGCCTCTCTCAATGCAGATCAACAATTACTTTGTAATATATAATCTTAGAAAGTTGCCTGAAGCAAGTTTAAGTGACTTCCCCACTGACCAGTATATATCCAAGTTGGATACTAACTCCAAGGTCAACTTTCCATATACTATTCCTGGTATCTCCCCACTAGCTTGGTGAGGGTAGTACAAGTAAGCCTTCTAGTTCAGGTGAGTTTTTGATGATAAAGCCTTTCTCAGATGGGCTACATATTTGTTTGGTAGTTACCTGACACTGTAACCTATCAACTTTGGGAGAAGCACGTTTGAGAGTTCCAGATGTTACAGAGAAATATAAAAGCCCACCATGTCTGCTATTTATTGATCTTTAAAAATTGACTCAGTAGAACAAAAATGTGACCTTGAAGACTCCTCAAATAAGGTATTTCCAATGTATATGTTAAAAATATACATGATTCTGTGAGATTGTAGTGAGATCGCAGTATCAGAGATTTGACTTCATAGATAATTTTGTTCAAGGATCTAGTGAGAATTTTCATGAAGCAAGGATTGAAAAACATAGGTATACATAAAAAAGACATACTCATTTCAAGTGTTCGCTTGTGTCATGGAAGATGCCCTAACTGGAGTCCAAACAAAAGAAGGCTCCCCTGTTTGAAGGGGAAACTTCCCAGATCCTATTTGCCTATATGTATATGTATGTGTGTGTATACAAATTACTCTAATTATGACATCTTTTATCTGATCCTAATCTTTCCCTTCAGATCTCTCCTGGGCTATCATTTCTTCACTGACTGCACTCTTCTTTTTTTTTTTCATTTTACTGAGCCAATACAATTCTGCTCTATCCTCCACACTGAAATCTCTCACACTTTTGTCCTATCACCAGTCATTTCTTGCCAAACTTTAGCAGTGAATTACCCCTACTATCTACCATCGAAGTCATGATGCCTCAGATGATGGAAGTAAGGAGGTTATATTTAAGAAGGGGATCACTCAATTCAAAATCCTGAAGGTAAATCCAAGCCAAGTAATGTCTAGGTCTAGAATATGGCTACATTCACAAGTGAGAACATAGTGGAATGTTGACACAAGTTCATTATATATCTCCCATTGATGAAGATAAGTCAACCTTCTGAGAAAGAGGGAAGCAAAGAGCATTTGAGTAACTTTGACAGAGAACAGAAATGCTGAAGGACAATGGAATCTCTTCCCCTAATACAGGACAAATAACTTGTGGAATTTCTGATGACAATCTACCACCCTCCATCATATGGATGAAACTCTTCTACTAGTCACTCTACAATCAAATTTCTCTCTTGCTTTCTACGTCTTCTTTTTTTTCTTCTCTTTCATGCCTAGCCCTTAGGGCTCCTAGTGCCATCCAAGGGCATTACTTTACCCTATTCCAGGTGGGGACAGGAAAAAGTTACAGTTTTTATTCATTCAATTTTCATCTCAACCATTTCTTAAAGTTAACTTACACATTTTTTGGCCCAGATCTGTGGTTTCATTGGTGTTGAAAATTGAGGAAAAATGCCTCTCCCAATGCAGATCAGCAATTGCTTTATAATATACAATCTTAGAAAGTTGCCTGGAGCGAGCTTAAGTGACTTCCCCAAGTTCACTGATCAGTATGTATCCAAGTTGGGACTTGAACCCAGGAGTTCCTGCCTGCAAGGCCAGCTTTCTATCCACTACCCCAGTCTGACCCTCATCTTGCATATAATAGGCAATAAATAAATGTTTATTGAGCTGAACTAGATGCTTTATGTAGTAAATAGTACTGATGTTCTCTATTCATCTTTAATATCAGACAAATCCCTACATCTTAGTGTGCTGCTCTTGTCACTTTTTAGGCACAATCACTTCTATTCTGGGTCTCTCTGTACACCCATTGGACAAAACTGATTTTCTGCCAGTCTTGGGCCATGGATGTGGTACTAAGTTCTAGTAAACAGCAGAATTATCCTCTTTCAGTGAAACAGCAGCTTTAAACTTGGGGTCTTCAGTTTTTCAGTCTGTTCCCTTGGCTGGGAAATATTTCAGTGAAAAGCCAGAGAACCGCAAAGTTCCTCAGATATACAATTTAGGCTCTGAGAAATTTCCATCTCTCAAGCTGTAGACGATGTAAGCCTCTCGAGAAGTTCACTTAACAGATTCTGTTTGTTTGTCTCCAATGAGCACCCGGAAGCTACAAAACTCTCCTCCAACCAAAACAGACAATTACAGGGCTTGTAGGTCCTCAGTCAGCTCTCAAGCTGTAAATGGTGCTAAAGAGAAATACAAATGAGCTCAACCAGCTCTGCATAAAGACTTGTTATGCAAGAGTCCCAAAGTAGTTCTTTCAATTGTAGTTTCTCAGAATCTTTCTCAGTTGTAACCGCTGAAGACAATCACATGTATATGAGCGATGTTCAGTGATGACTTGTAGCCATCCTTACTTACTAGTAGGATATTTTAGAGGGATGTTTTTATTCCAGCAGTCTTTGTCTTTCCTCAAGCACTTGTACCTATTTCTCCCCTAACTGCTTCGAGCTATGTCATTCACACAAGCGTCCTTTTATTCCCCCTTTCAGTAAATAAAATGTCCATATAGTAAAGGGACAAATCTTACACTATTTTGTGAAGGCCCTGGAGACAAAAATTAAACTATTCCTATACCCAATAGGCTTACATTCTATAAAGGGAAATAGCATGTATACATGCAAGTACATAAAAGACTAATACCAGGTAATTTTGGAATTGAAGCACTAGCAGTTGAGAAGATCTAGAAAGTGTTAATTGAACTAAACTTTGGAGGGAATGCTTTTCGGAAATGCTTGTTTCTATTTTAGAGTCCATGGGTTGATACATCTTTCATACCGGTCTGATTGGAGTTCTGATAGTTTTAAGGAATCATTGTTGCTATATGTCCTGATTGTTATAATTCCAACTGAACAAGTAAAGTGAGCTAGTTACATAGCAGAGAGGAAAAAAAGGAGGAAGGAAAGAAGGAAGGAAGGAAGGAAGGAAGGAAGGAAGGAAGGAAGGAAGGAAGGAAGGAAGGAAGGAAGGAAGGAAGGAAGGAAGGAAGGAAGGAAAGAAGGAAGGAAGGAAGGAAGGAAGGAAGGAAGGAAGGAAGGAAGGAAGGAAGGAAGGAAGACAGGAAGGAAGGAAGGAAGGAAGGAAGGAAGGAAGGAAGGAAGGAAGGAAGACAGGAAGGAAGGAAGGAAGGAAGGAAGGAAGGAAGGAAGGAAGGAAGACAGGAAGGAAGGAAGGAAGGAAGGAAGGAAGGAAGGAAGGAAGGAAGGAAGGAAGGAAGGAAGGAAGGGAGGGAGGGAGGAAAGGAGGGAGGGAAGGAGGGAGGAATCCAATGCACTTATTTTATAAAAGGAAACTGAGTCTCCCAGGTGTAGCAATTTGTCCAAAGTCACACAAAGTTAGAGGCAAAGACAAGCTTCAAATGCAGGTCTTCTGGTTCCAAAAACATTCTAATGCTATGTATGATTCACAAACCAATATCATTCCATCAACTCCTCTTTCACACACACAATTGTTTTAAAAGGATTATTAAAATTATCTAAGAATTATTAAAACTGAGTAATATGACAGGCATCTTAAGTAGTGGTTGTTAGAGGTGCATGTATTTATATATACTCATATATGGCTTATTTTCCAGTTGGTGACATAGGTGCCAGCTTGCTGCCTCATTAGTTATCTAAGAGTATGTAGTATATAATTTGGCCACAAGATGGCTCTCATACTACCCATGAGTAACCTACTCCCCATCCCTAAAGCTTACTCTCTAAAATCAGGGCAGAGAGAGAGCTCAGAGGAGCTGGCCCAATAAAGGTGTAGAGACACGATCTGAAATGTGCCCCTAAAATTACCAAAAATCCAAAATCTCTCTCATTTCCAGCCTCTGAGCCTTCATCCAATGACACTGATTTTTCCCTCCTCATAATGGGTACCCCACCACTCACTCTCAGGATCTGCAATTTATTGACACAATCAAAAAGCATATAAACCCAAACAGTAAAAGATTCCTCGGGGGTAGCAGAGGGAGCAGAGAAAAGAAAAGGATTTGGAAAGTTTTAGGAGTGAGAGACTCGCTTAGCAAGATTCTGGGTGAACACAAACAGGGCAATGCACTGAAATTGAATTTCAGCTTTGTCTCACCCCCGATGGTTTGAGTTCACAGCTGAACTTGTCTGAAACAAATCTATGTCTTCCAGGTTCTTCAGTCTTGTCACAGATGAGCTTCCCACAGCCAGAGGATCCCTCAAGTCCTTCCGATACAACCTCATTTCCCAGGACCCCTCTGAACTCAAATGACAGTCCTACATACCCCTACTTGTCCAGCTACTGAGAAGAAGAGAACAAATGAAATTGAAACTACCCTCTCCCATCATCCCCAAGCTCGCCCCCCCACCCCCTTCCCTACCAGCCCTCCCTCTCTTCTACCCTTTCCCATCATGGTCCGAAATCTGAGGGCAAAAGGTAAACAGTACCTTATGGTAAATGTATGCTCTCAAATATTTCCCAGATTAATCAAGTCTTTCTCCAGGCATTTTCAGAAGAGCTTAGAAAAACACTTTATATCATAAATTAACATTTTATCTATATTATATGGGGGAAAGGACTCTGGACTTCCAAGTCTTGACTATCATTTTCTTTCTAATGTTATGACATTGGGGAAGTTTTATCTTCTTTGAGTCTGAGTTACTACCTAAAAAAAAAGGACAACAATATATGCCCTGTCTATTTCTTAGTATCATTGTGAGTACTAAATGTGGAAATGGATTTGAAAGAACCTTTGTAAACTACAAATGTTATTTAAAATAAGCTATTAATTTTAGGTCTTTAATTTACTAGGTTAAAGGGGTTTGTTAAATGAAATTTAAATCTATGAAAGCATTTATACTAAAATTTTGAAAGATTTGAATGTTGGGTTGTTATAATATATTGTGATAGCCATTACCTTGTGGAGGGGCAGCTAGGTGATGCAGTGGATCTTCATGAGTTCAAATCCTGCCTCAGACACTCATTAGCTGTGTGATCCTGGGTTAGTCCCTTAACCTTGTGTGCCTCGGTTCCTCATCTGTAAAATGAACTGGAGAAGGAAATCACAAACCACTCTAGTATCTCTGTCAAAGAAAATCCTCAAATGGAGTCATGGAGAGTTGAAGAGGACTGAGAAATGATTTAACAACTACAGTTTTGTGGAGAATGATTATATTTGCAATGACTCATTTCCTTGCCATCAAAGTTTTGTTTCTGGCAATAAATTGGATGCCTAAGCCAGGTGGTTCTTCTACTGAAGGTATACCTGGCACGTTATGAACTGAGCTTCTTTCTCCATTGCCCAAGGTCACTAGCTACTATGGGAAGTAGTATGAAAAGCAATCAATACCAAGAAACATTGGTTCTTCTAATACAACTAATAAATTTTATTATCTTTTTATCTTCTCCAAAAGTGTCACTACAAGCAAACATATGAAGTTGAATCTGTAACATAAGATCCATGCAACCATGCAAATCTCCCAGACCTTCTGTCAAAATAAATCTCCAAAAGCCACTGAAAACGTGGCTCTCCATGTTTAATGCAGTCATTAGCAATAATGTTGTCTTAGTCATGTCAATACCACACATACACATTAATCCCAAATATGCTTTTCGTTGTGTTTAGGAAGCAATTTCTTTTTTTAAACTCTGAGAAATATATTGGGAAGTCAAAGAAATATTTGCATTTAAATTACACCTCATGCTTTCCCTATCAATTGCTTTAGAAAAATGCAATTTTGATGGCATGATAAAAGAAAAAGTAAAACTTAACAATGCATATTTATTATAATTTCAAGAAAAATAGGATGGGAAAAAACTAATAGATGATCACTGCAAAACTTTCTTTGAATATTTTGTTGGAATGAACTATTAAAATATAACCTGGTTTAGACCGAATTCCATAACTTTGAAATTAACAGCCAGAAGTTGTCCAAATTAGGGAGAAGGTTCTGAGTCATATGAGCAACAAGATGGAAGATGAGACTTTTCCAACCCCCACAGCTTCTCAAACTTCTCCAAACAGAAAATAAGCACCTTCAGCTGTCTCCAAGGCCTTGGACACCCAGAATTCAAAAAAAGGTTAAAAAATAAAACAGTGACTAATACTCACTGACCATCAGCTTACTCAGCACCCCTCCCGCATTACTGGCAGTGAAGCTAGAAGAACCAAGGACATGACCCAGGTGTAGGCCAAAACCCACCCCTACACCCAACTCTCCCTCTTTCTGATGCCATAAAGATCCTAGCTCCAGGCTGTATATACATATAAATATATACATGTATATGCTGGTATACTGTCCAGGTTTCATAGGCATACAACAATGAGGTCAGCACCACGGCTCTGTAGACCTTCAGTTTGGTAGTCAGTCTAATATCTCTTCTTTCCCAAACTTTTCTTCGGAGCCTCCCAAACACTGAGTTAGCTCTAGCAATGCGTGCATCAACCTCATTGTCACTATGTACATCCCTGGAAAGTACACTACCAGGGTAAGTGAACTTATCCACAGCATTCAAAATTACTCCATTTGTTGTAACCATGGTTCCATGTATGAATGGTGTGGTGCTGGTTGATAGAGCACCTGTATTTTCTTGGTATTAATTATTAGGCCATAATTAGCACAGGCAGCAGAGAACTGATCAATACTTTGTTGCATCTCAGCTTCAGAGGCTGTATTGAGTGCACAATCATTCAAAAACAGAAAACCACACACCATCACTCCCTCCACTTTGGTCATGGCCTGTAGCCTTTTCAAGTTGAAGAATTTGACATTTAGAGTGTAGCTCAAACCAGCTCAGAATGTAGCTGACCTTGATGCCGTGTTCATCCTCATTGAAAATATTTGACAATGTGGATGAAAACATCATGCTAAAAAGCATTCAAGCAAGCATACAGCCATGACAGACAACTGAATCACTTCCATTTGAATTCTCTTAGGAAGATTCTGAAGATCACCTGGCAGGATAAGTTACCAGACACTGAACTTACCTGAACTAAACTGCCAAGCATTCCAACTCTATTTCAGAGCATGCAACTCCGATGGGCTAGCAAAATATACACTTGCCGAAAAAGACTGTTTCATGGAGAACTCACACAGGGCAAGCATCCACACAGTGGTCAGAAGAAGCAATACAAGTTCACTCTCAAGGTGTCTCTTAAGAACTTTGGAAATGATTGTGTGGTGTGGGAGACACTGACATAGGATGCTAAGCATGCCATTCCCACATCAGAGAAGGTGCTGTGTTCTATGAGCAAAATAAAGTTGAGAGAGCTAAAAGCAAACATAGGATGTGCAGGTTTAGAGCATCCACCCCAAATATTCACACAGACTATTTGTGCCTGACCTGTGGTAGATCATTCCAAGCTCGTACTGGTCTGATCAGTCACACTGAAACTTGACTCTAGCACAGTGATATCATTTTGATCCTGTTTGAGAACGAAAGACAGCAACCAACATATATGCATATAAATATAGACGTACATATTTATTCTACATATTGAGGTTGTTTACATTTTTTCTAAGTCTATGTATAGAGATTGTTTCATTTACACACACACTCACAGATACAGATAAATAGATATACTCCCTGTGCCTATAACATTATCTAATATTCTACTACTATAATATGGGCAGAAGTTCTGTGTCATTTAATATTGTAATTTTGAAGCTATGTTATCCTTATGGTTCGTGTCAGGATGGTTCAATATTTTATTAAGACTTTTTTTTTTACTTTTCATCACTCAGATCAACCCAACCAATACATATCAGTTACAGATCTCAAAAAGTGCATGGCAGCAGGGCTCAGTAGGCTTACTTTGGCTCTAATAACTGACTCAAATATTAAGAATCAGATACATTTTTCAGCTTTTGAGGAAAAATTTTTAAAAAATAGGCAAAGCAGCATGCTGCTTCAATTTCAGACCCTGATCTCTTCTTTCCTATCCAGTCCCTTCCCCAGAGGTGAAGCCAAAACTTGAAAAAGGGAATTAAGAAATAGAAGCCCAAGGACCTTATGGGTACACTGATATTGAGTGGCAGTGTGTAGTGTAAGACACTTGATTGATTGACTGACAATGATTTGGATCCAGATTTCAGGAGGAAAAAGCAAACAGACTAGGTTGCATTTGGAAAATTTGTTCTGTGCTTTTAAATTTTATTATTTATTTTTAACATTTTTTTAAATTTTGAGTCCCAAATTATCTACCTATGGAGAAGGCAAGCAATAAAATATCCATTATACATGTAAAGTTATGCAAAATATAGTTTTATATTAGCCATATTACTACAAAAAGCAATAAAAATAAAGCAAAAAATTATGCTTCAACTTGCACTCAACATGCTCTCTCTGGAGGTATGTAGCATTTTTCATCATGAGTCCTTTGGAATTATCTTGGATCATTGTATTGATACAAGTAGCTAAGTCTTTCACAGTTGCTCATTATTACAATGTTAGTAATTGTGTACCACGATCTCCTGGCTGGGCTCACTTCCCTCTGCATCAGTTTATATGTCTTCCAGGTTTTTCTAAAACTATCTTTCTTGTCATTTCTTATAGCACAATAGTATTCCATCACAATCATATACCCACAGCTTTTTCATCCATCCCCCATTTGATAGGCATCCCCTCAATTTCCAGTTCTTTCCTACCACAGAAAAAGAGCTGCTGTAAATATTTTTGTACATATATACTTCTGTGATTTCTTTGGGATACAGATCAAGTAATGGTGTTGCTAGGTCAAAGGGTATGCATAGTTCCAAAGTGTTCCGCAGAATGGCTAGACCATTCCAATAGCAATGTGTTAGTATCACTATTGTTCCACATCCCCTCCAGCATTTGTCATTTTCCTTTTCTGCCACTTTAGCCAATCTAATAGGCATGAGTTGTTTTACTTTGCAATTCTCTAATCAATAGTGATTTAGAATATTTTTTTATGACTCTAAGTAGCTTTAATTTCTTCTTCTGAAAACTGCCTTTTTATATCCTTTGACCATTTATCCAGGGTAGAATGGCTCTTATTTTAATAAATTTAATTCAATTCACGATATATTTGAGAAATGAGACCTTTATAAGAAACTTCCCACAAAAAAAAAAAAAAAAACATTTCTCCAGTTTCTGACTTTCCTTCTAATTTTGGATGGATTGGCTTTGGTTAAAAACTTTTGAATTTTGCATAATCAAAATTATCCTTTATAATTCCCATGATCCTGTCTTTGGTCATAAACTTGTCCCTTGCCTATAAATCGGACAGGTAATTTTCTCTATGTTTTCCTAATTTGCTTATATCACCCTTTATGTCTAACTTATCTACCTCTTTTTATTTATCTTGGTATACGCTGTGAAATGTTTGTATCTGTGTAGGTTCTGCCAAAATGCTTTTCAATTTTCTCAGCAATTTTTGTCAAATGGTGTATTTTTTACTCAAAAACTTAGATCTTTGGGTTTATCAAATACTAAATTACTATGGTCATCTCCTATTGTTTATTGCATACCTTCTATTCTGTGGATCCACCATTCTGTTTTTAGACAATATGATTATTTTTGATTACCACTTTGTAATATATTATGAAATCTGCCATTGCTAGGGTGCCTTCCTTCATTGCTTCTCTTGATATTCTTGACTGTTCTGTACCTTTAATTCCCCACCCCAAGCTTTTGTCTGAAATGGAGGTCCATATCTTTAACAGCAATATTCTTCTGCTAATCTGTATGGCTGAGAGACATGGAATGCCAATCTCCAAAGAATTAAACTTGCAGGTCACTCAAAGGAGTGAACCAATGGAGAGATATATGGTGAGTGTGAGTATACTGTATTAAGTGATTAATGAATACCTATGTGGATAAAGCAATGTAAAAGATACCATATCAAAGTGGAAAAGAAAGTGTGTCAGTCATTCAGTAAAAGTGAGAGCTATCTAACTGAAAGCATGTATGACACCTGGCATCAACACAAAGTCAAGAGATTTAGGAGAAGGTCCCCAGGAAGTTGGGTGGATTTTCTACCCAGGATTCATAAAAGGACATGAACAAGAGTGCTCAAAATAAAAAAGTACAAATGAATTGTGATCTAAATTAATAAACACACCCATACCAATGAAATCATAGATCAGAATAAGAAAGGACATTAGGTCAAACAAAAAGTCCCTAAAAATTTCAGGAACTCCTCAATCCAGCTAATGAATAAAAAGCTAGGCCAGAAACAGAGGTGTCACATCCATATCTTAATACTCTGTGCCACAACAAATGAAACAGAGGAGTCAGAAAAACATTTTAAGACTCATTATAAACACTAATAAATGTGTGAAACAAAGACTCTTCAAGGCTGCAAAATCTTGTATTGCATAACAATAGAAGTAAAACAAACTACCCACAATCAAAACTTCATTCTTTAAATTGAGAGGTTGGACACAGAGAAATTAACGAGAGTTCCATTAAGCTTCCACTCTTAATTTCATTTTGTTTTTCCCTTCACCATCACTATCAAAGAGTAAAGGAAGAGGAGAAGGAGTTATGATGTCATTTTGTCCCTTAATTTGGAAGTAGAGCTGGAGAAGCAGTTTGAACTTACTGTCAGGAAGATCTGAGTTCAGAATTCACCTCAGATATTTACTAGCTGCACTCAAGGCAGGTCATTTAACAGCTCTCAGTCTCTACCTTCTTACCAGCAAAAATGGAGAAAATACTAACACCTACTTCACGGAGTTGCTGTAAAGATCAAATAAGATACATGCATATATATCTGTGTATAGATGTAGCTCAAATATATATAAAGTACTTAACAAACCTTAAAGAGCTATATAAATGTTCAATATTAGCTGGTTGGCTGAAATATTGTGTGTAATTTAGGAAAAGTAGACCTGTGGTCCAAACCCCCAAATGTCCTTACTGCCAAATACAGCACCTGGACAAAGAAATTCATCATGCACTCCATTGTGCAGAATTTGCCTCTATTTTGCTTCTTTTTCATTGCTTCTCTAAATGCTTATCATCCAAAGTACAGCTCATAAGAAAACCCAAGGGGTGCACAAACTTAAATTTAAAAGAAAAAAGGAAAGCTCAGGAGAAAATGCTGAAAAGGTGGCCTCATTCAGAGTATCCTAATCCTCTTGGCCAATTATCAAATTCAGATACCTTGACTTATTTGTGATTCAAATATTTTTTCCACCTAGTGGTTATAGCAAAGACCTGTAACATTTCTGACTCTAGTTTTGCTAATGCAAATTTAACAAATGACTTGAAATCTCTTAAATAATACTAAATGTCAATTTTTCCTGTGTATTCACAGGGGGATGGTTCTCTGATGTATTGCATGCATTTAACATATGGTTGAGTGATATAGCTTAGTTTACTGCTTTTTAATGAAAAACAATGACATTTGGAGATTTTTACGTACAGGTTGGATTTCAGTGCTGTTTAATCCACTATCCCTGAAACATAAATCATGCACACATCCTCATATACCTTAGAATTTAATATTGGATTGCATGAGATGTTCCATAAAAAAAAAATGCCTAGATGATAAGAACCATGAACTTAAGTGCCTACTGTATTTATGAAATGTAATACTCAAGTTACAGCAGAAAAACAGTTTTCTTCACTTAGTGGAAATCTAATTGACCTAGATGGACCCTTCTATAGGCAGTGTGTACCTGAAAACTTTCTGGACTGTGGGGACATGTTAACTCAGAATCTGGAGGCTCCAGAGATGACAAACTCTCCAATTGCCCACAGCTAGTAGCACTGTGGGTCTGGAGTCAATAAGACCCGAGTTTAAATCCAACCTCAAACAATTACGAGTTATGTTACCTTGATTGCTTCAATTTCCTTATATTTAAAATGGAGATAATAGCACCTACCTCCCAGGACTATTGTGAGGACCTAATTGATAATAATTGTGAAGCACTTGATATCTTGCCTGGTACATAGTAAGTGCTATAAAAAAGGAGGAGGAGGAAGAGGAAGAGGAGGACAAAGAAGAGGAAGGAGAAAGATGATGATGATGATGATGATGATGATGATGATGATGATGATGATGATCCAGTAACCATGTTGAATTTTCAAAATCTGCTGGCACTAGTCTTATTTCTTAGTAATACTTCAGGCTCTCTTGACTTCATTCTCGGCTCTAGATAGTAACTCACCATCCAGTTATCAGTGATGTTAAGATCTTTCTTGTATACTTCCTTTGTGCATTCTAGTCACCTCCTCTGCTTCTGTTAAAACCCTACCATTTTTGTGTTTCATTTTGACCATTTTTCATGAAACTTTCTTTTGATATCTCTAATTTTCTTGAAGATTCTCTTGTGTTACCCATTCTGTTTTCTTCTATCTCTTTGCTTTGGTCATTTGAGAAAACTTTCTTATTTCTCCTTGTCATTGTCTAGAATTCTGCATTCAGTTGGGTATGTCTTTACCTTCCTCCTTTACTTTTTACTTTACTTCTTTTCTCAGCTATTTGTAAAAACCTCATAAGACAATCATTTTGCTTTCTAGCTCTTTTTTCCTTTGGAATGTTTTTTTTTTGGTTGATGACTCCTGTACAATACTGCAAACATCTATCCATAGTTCTTAAGGCACTCTACCAGATCTAATCCCTTAAACCTATGCATCACTTCCAGTTGACATTTATAAAGAAAGTTATTTAGATCATATCAATATAGTCTAATGGTTGTCCTTCCTTTCTTCAATTTAATTTTGCAATTAGAAACTTGTAATCTGAACCATAGTCACCTCCTGGTCTTGTTTTAACTGACTGTGTAGAGTTTTTCCATCTTTGTCTGCAAAGTATATAATCAATCTGATTTCAGTATTGTCCATCTGGTGATGTTCATGTATAGAATTGCCTTTTGGCTTGTTGAAAAAGAGTGTTTGCTAAAACCAGCAAGTTATCTTGACAAAACTCTATTAGTCTGCCATGTTTCATTTTATACTCCAAGGTCACACACATGCTTGCTATTCCAATTATCTTTTTTTCCTACATCAGCATTCCAATTCCCTATGATGAATATGACATCTTTTTTTGATGTTATTTCTAGAAAAATATTATAAGTCTTCATAGAACTGACTAACTTTGGCCTCTTCAGCATCAGTAGTTGGAGCATAGACTTGTATTACTATGATGCTGAACAGTTTGCCTTGGGTTTGAACAGATACTATTCTTTTATTTTTTAGATTATACTCCAGTATTGTTTTTCTTACCCTTTCATTGACTATGAGGGCTACTCCACTTCTTCTAAGGGATTCTTGCCCATAGTAGTATGTGTGGTGATCATCTGAATTAAATTCACATATTCCCATCCATTGAAGTTCACTGATACCCAAGATGTCAATGTTTAATCTTTCAACTTCTTGTTTGAACACATCCAGCTTACCTTGGCTCATAGATCCTACAGTTCAGGTTCCTACCGAATATAGATCTTTACAGCTTTAGACTTTCCTTTCATCACCAGACACACCCACAGCTGAACTTCTTTTTGACTTTGGTTCAGTCATTTCATTAGTACTGGAGCTACCTGTAGTTGTCCTCTGTTCTTCCACGGTAGCAGGCTAGACTAGACACCTTCTGATCTGAGGGGCTCATCTTCTGGTGTCATATCTTTTATCATTTTAACACTCTCCATGGGATTTTCTTGGCAAAAATACTGGAGTCATTTGCCATTTCCTTATCTCGTGAAGGATCACCTTAACAAATTGAGAATGGCTAGCTAATTGATTAATTTATGTCAACTAATGATCATGGGAAAAAATGCACCAGTAGGTGTGCTTGAACTTGAAGTATGACACTAGGGAATATTCCCCAACACTACAGGGATATCCCTAGAGTCCTAAAGGGAGATATAGTAGCTGTCCTTATGGGAACCAATATGACAATGTGAGTGTTGGGAGCATTGGAGAATATGCCACAAAAAGAAGTCTTCAAAAGGTAAGTAGCCTTTGAGATAGTTCTTGAAGAAAAGGTGATAGAATGGAGACACTGTGAGGCAGGCACATTTTAGGGAAAGCAATGACTTATGGGAAGGAAGCTGCAAGTTAATTTTAGAGAACAGAAAGTCTTACAGTTTGACTGGAGTATAGAATGCACAAAAGAGACTAATGGGAAATAAATCTGGAAACATATGTTAGGGTCAAATTTTGGAAGTCCTTGAATGCCAAGCAAAGGGGTTTAGAATGTATTTTGTACATAAAGGGAAGCCATTAAAAGAATCAATGAAGCTTATCATCAAGCATTTTTGACTTCTACATAAGCTTTGAAAGAACATTTGATTGATTCATTTCTTTAAACCAACACAGACTTTTTTTTAATTTAAAAAAAATCACCTTTTTTTTCTCTCAGAGAATAGCAAAATCAAGCTTCTTGGCTACTTTCTCCTAAGTTATTTCTCTTATGATATTTTGACTATACCTCTTCATGATGACAAATACTCCAAGAACAGATCACATCATCAAAATCCAATTTGATGGCCTTCCAAATTTTAAGTACTCTTTGGCTTATTTAAATGAAGTCACTTTCACAGGTGCATTGGAAACATGCCCATGGAAAAGGAATTGAAGCAATAAAAGTCATCAAAAAACTGTCTTTTAGCTGCACATCTGCACCCTAGAAATGGCACCCCTTAAAGAAGAGGGCAGCCTGAAAATTGCTGCAGTTGTCTTCATACTTCTAAAATGAATTCTCAGGTAACTTTCTGACATTTACAGATGCTGGCTGATTCTTCCTCACTCATTTGAGAGATAGTTGCATCTCCATTTGATCATTATAAAGACAAAAATGAGCATTTTTAATTCTAGCACAATCGGGGTGCTTGAAACACCTGTGGGGAAGTTGCAAATAAAAATAGGCATCCATGAAATGATACATATTTTATGATCTGGAACTTTATTTTAATAATGGTCAGTCTTTTTTTAAAAAAAAAACTCCTTTTCTGTTCGTATCACAACCAATAATGCCCATTTCTATGACTTTTCAATGTTTCCCAAGTGTTTTTCTCACAACTTACCCTCGGGTGGGCAAGTATTAAAGTTTTCTCTTTTTTGTAGATGTGGAAACTGAGCTTAGAGAAGTTGAAAATACTTCTCCACATGACTAACAAGTATCCGAGAGGGAATCTGACCCTATTTCTCTCCAGACTCCAAGTCCTGCAGTCTTACTATTAAGTACCTATGTTGTTACATTTCCTTTTCAGGGGCTATATAGCTGGGATTCCTTAAAGATGAACTACTAGGCTCTGACAACGTATTACATGGTTGGAGGAAAGGAGGATAATCTCCTTCTTTCCACTTTAGGTCTTCTGAAGTAATGTTTTCCACTCCAAATTGTACTGAAAACTAGTAATCTCTATTGGTCTTATCTCTTCAGATTATCTTTTAAGGTTACCATGGACCACTAAAATTATGTAGACCATATACATATATATATATATATATATACACACACACACATATATATACATATATATTTCAAATATACATATACATACAAATACATATAAGTACATATATACATTAAGCTATTTTATATGCATACATATGATATGTTAATAATACATTACATATCATATGTACATGTGTGTATTTATAAGCATATATATGCACATATATACATAAAATTCTTCAATAACTAAAAGACTGACTTTGAGCAATTTAAATCTCTTTCATTTCCTTCCTTGATCACTGAAATAAAACCCAAATCTGTATTAAGACATTTCACTTAAAGAAAATTATTATGTGAAATATATATATATATAAAACTAAATAATTGTGGAAACAGGAAAATCAGAGTCTGTCATTGTAGTTTCTTACACAACAGTTCATGTATTCATGGAGTTAAAGAGGCTCCTACAGGCTAGAGAGGTAGGCCAGGCACCAAACAATTTCCTTGCAAAGACTTTATTATTAAACTGATTTCTTAATATTCAAAACCATCCAAAGTAAAACACTTATAAGAAATCTTTGAATTAATAAATATCTTGTGTTATAATAAACACAGGAGACAGTGTGATGTCTAAAGAATAGTGAGCTGTCCTTGGACTTAGAAGGATAAACCTGTGAACCCTCATTAGGTCCCATATCTCTTGAACCCTCTGTGGCTAAACTCCTTAAAAATGTCATCTACGATAGGTTCCTCCACTTATTTTCATCTCATTCTCTTCTGAACCTTACAATTCAGCTTCTGACCTCATCATTCTAGTGAAACTGATCTCTCCAAAGTTACCAGTGATCTTTCAATTGCCAAATCCAATGGTCTTCTCTCATCCTTCAGTGTCTCTGCAACCTTGGACACTGTTGCCCACTCTCTCTTTCTTGATAACCTCTTCTCTCTAGTTTTTGGGACACCACCCTCTCTTAGTTTTCTTCCTACCTGTCTGATAGCCCTTTATCAATCTCCTTTCCTGGATTCTTCTCCAGATCTCACCCTCTTACTGTACGTGTCCCTCATGATTCTATCCTGGTCCCTCTTTTTTTCTCCCTCTAAATTTAGTGATCTCATCAGCTCCCATGTATTTAATTACTATCTCAATGATGATTCTCATATCCACATATCCTGTCATAATCTCTCTGCTGACCTCCAATCTCACATCTTGAACTACTTTTCAGACTTCTCAAACTGAATATCTAGTAACATCTTAAACTAGGATTTCCAAAACAGAACTTAATATCTTTCTCCCTCAACCTTCCCCACCTCCTGATTTCCTTGTTACTATAGAGCTCAACTCCACTCTCCTAGCACAAATTCCTTATTAGCTCTTACCCTTCTCCATGTACAATCATTGACAAGGTCTGATAATTTCACATTTTCAACATCTCTCAAATATACTCTGAGAGAGGATGTGTACCTCTTTGCTGAAGGCCCTCACTATGCTGTGCAGGCCCCCACCATGTCTCAATTATTGCAATAACCTGTCTCAAATCTCTTTTTACTCCAACTCATCCTCCATTCAGTCACTAAAGTGATTTTTTCCAAAACTCAGCTCCAATCATGTCACTCCTCTTCTCAGTAAACTGCAAACCCTCCCTATTACCTACAAGGTCAAATACAAAATCCAAGAAAACATTATCTCTTGGCTCTGAGTATTTTCTCTGACCATTCCCCAGGCTTGGAATTCTCCTCTCCTGATCTTCACCAATTGCCTTCCCTGGCTTCCTTTAAGTCCCAAGTAAAATCCTATCTTGTCTAGGAAGTCTTCTCCAGACTCTCTTAATTCTAAGGGCCTTCCTTCTCAATTATTTCCTATTTTTCCTGCACATAGCTTGTTTGTCTCTTGGCTACTCTATTAGATTATGAGCTCCTTGAGGGCAGGGACTATCTTTTACCTCTTTTTGTATCCCTACTGCTGTCATAGTTCTTGTGCTTAATGGATGTTTATTGGCTTTTAATTGATAGAGGGAATGAAATTATATTTTAATCTCATTCAAAATAATTACAAAATGCATAAAATATGTGAGAATTAATACACAAAGATAAATGAGATTTATATATGCATTTACATATATATGATGTATATATATGTGTGTGTGAGTATATATATGCATTATATACATGCACACACTACACTTTACAGCAATTAAAAAATAAATCATGTAAATATATTCAATGTTCTTTCCTGGGCTATGGTAATATGCTAAAAATAATTACACTATCCAAATTAATTTATAGATTTAGTGCTATACCAATCAAAATAACATGCCAATGGGATATTTCAGAGAACTAGGAGATCAACCACAAAATTTATTTGGAAAAACAAAAGGTCTAGAATTTGTTAAAAATAATGAAAACAAAATGAAAAAGAGTCATAGCATTATCATACCTCAAACCATATTATAAAATAGTAATTGTCAAAATCATTAGGTACTGGCATTTTTTTAAAGAAGATTGGTGGAACAGATGAAAAACAAAATAATTAAAATAATTAATCAAAATAATTAGAAATACCAGTTTTTGGTAAACCCAAGAACATAAATCACTCTGAGAATGGCTCCATATTTAACTAGAACTCTTGAGAAAATGAAAGTTTAGCAGAATTTAGGTTTCCACCCAGAAGCTTATACCAAATAGAGCAAAATATAAGCAACCTGAATACAAAGATTACGTCATGAAAAACTAGAAGAGGACCAGAGAACATACCTTTCAAGCCATTATGATGGAAGGAGAGAATTCATAACCAGATAAGGAACAGAGCTAATCAGAAAGCCAAAATAGACAATTTGATCACATAAAATTTTGCATCAACAAAAATCACTGAAATTCAATTAAGAAAAGAAAATACTGAGTGGGGCAATAATATTTGCATCAAAAAACACCAATAAAATCTGATCCCAAGAAGTTTAAAAAAAAGGACCTGATGCCAGTACTTTCTTGGTTCAAGCTTGATGTTAGAATAAAATAAGGCCCTCCCAAATTACTGAATGGTTAGCAAAAGAAGGATTGCTTTGCCTAAGAAAGCAAGAATATTTAACATGGGTATAATAGTACTTAGTGTCTTTGCACGTGCCCTAACTCCCTCATCTCCATGTAAAAACATGTCTGGTTATTTGAGCAAGGTACAGTAACCCACATGGTCTTCAGAAATCAAGTTGGAAGGCCCCAGTTCAACGTGAGTAGAACTTTTTATACCCTCAGGTGACCTAAGCTTTGGCCAATAGAAGCAAGGGCCAGCTAGTTCCAGAGACAGCTTCGTGGCCTTTTAGGAAAAACTAATTCCTGCCACAGGAGGGAAAGGAGGAATGGGCCTAACTAATGGGGGCAGGGGAAGGGGAAGGAAGTAGCCTTACTGATAGGGGGAAATGCTAGAATATAACAGTCCTTTCATATCTGATTTATAAAGAATTAATGCAAATGTATGATCGAAGAACCATTTCCTAATAGGTAAATAGATATTTCCTAATTTACCTATTAGGAAATATCAAAGGATATGAACAAATAATTTTCAAAAGAATTGCAAACTATAAATGGCTATCAAAACATTTCAAATCACTAATAATGGATAAATTACACATTTCTGAGATTCCCCTCCAATTCCACAAATTGATGAAGATGATAAAAAAAAAGTGGGGGAAGGAATCATCAGTGTTGGAGAGACCATAGAAAAAGATAGGCACACTTTGAATTGGTCTAACTATTCTTGATACCAATTTGGAATAACTCAAGGCTAGCTATTCATACCCACTGATCCCACTGTTGGGCATACAACCCAAGGAGGTCAAAGACAGAAACAAAGATCAAACATTATAAGCCAAAATATTTATAGCAGCATTCTTTTTGGTAGCAAAGAACTGAAAATAGAGTTCATGCTCATCACTTGCCAAGTAGCTGAAAAAGCTACAGCTTTTTCACCATAAACAGAATATTGTTTTACATAAAGAAATGATAACTATGAAGAACTCTAAGAAATATAGAGGATTTGTGTTAGTTGATGCAAAGTAAAATAAACAGAGCCAAAAGAACAATATGCACAATGATTACAACAATATTGATAAGATTGCTAAAAGGAAGTCAGACTCTAAATAATGAAAGATCAGTATAAATCCTAGTGAACAGGTGGAAAAGTATACTTCCCTTTTTATAGTGGAGAAGTAGAGTAGTTCTAGAGATGAATGTTGTATGCATTGTTAAATCTGATTAGTATACAGAGTATTTTTGGTTTATTATTTTTTTTTGTAATAAGACAGAGTGACTTTTGAGATGAGAACAGAAGAGGAGGGTTTATTTCCAGAAATGCCATTGATGTAAAAACAGAAGATATCAATATAACTTTAAGAAGAGCTCCTTTATGGTCTCATTTCAGAAATTTTTTTCATTTAAAATACATTAATTGATTAATTTTCCAACACTTGAATATCTAAATAATATTGCTTTCATTTAACAAAATTTCTCTATGAATAACTTGCCATGGTGATGGGTGAACTTTCTCTGATTCCATCCAAACAGCGAACACATTTTTAAAATAATTGATGTCATACTTACGGACAAAAACTAACTTACCTCCCTCACCACCACCATTACCTTACAAGTGGACAATTAAATTCCACTTCGTCTTTATTGTCAGGAATGGTCAAATCTTTTATTTAACTGAATGTTACCCTTGTGAATAAAACCAAACAATATTCCTTCCATTTGTTAATTCATTTAAAAACCATTTTTGTATTTCCTTAGTATCAGTGTCAAGCCTTGCTTAGTGGTTAGAACATTGAACCTGAAATCTGAAACATCTGGAACAAATTCTGTTTCAGACACTAACTGTTTGTATGACCCCAGAAAGTCACTTGACCATTCTAAGCCTTAGTTTTCTTTCTGTAAAATGGAGATAATAATTGCATCTGCTTCACCAGGTTATTATGAAAATCAAATAATAAGCTTTACCCTACTATGTAAATATAAGCAAAATTATTGATCTCAAAAAATACAGAATAAACTGATATTTAAGCCAAGTCTACAACCATTAAAATAGCTGTATGATAACCTCTAAAAAGTCAATATCTTCCACTATCCACTAATGGATACCTGATTATAAATAAATTCATAGACACTTTGTATCATCACAACCACCATCTTCCAGTCAAGAAATTAATTGAGACTGAGTCACACTGAATTAAAAATGTAATATTTCTTGTAATCAATTGTCAGGTATTCATTTGGGGTTTTAAACTTATAGATTTGAAGAAATATTTGAAGTAAAAACCAGACTCTGGTATCAATTTTCTATAAACTAATAATTGGGAAAGATTGTACCAAGACCATTTCTCTACAGTATGATATAAAAGTTCATTTTCTATCCAGTAGGATGGACAGTTCAACTCACAAGGAATGAAAGTTGACCAGGAAAGAAGAAGAGAAGTGTTTGAGTAAAGAAAGGCATGGAGTGAAACATGGGAGGAATTGAAAGGAGAGCAGATTGGGAAGGATAATATGAAAGATATGCGAAAAAAAAGGGGGAACAGTAGTTCCTCCCAGGAATCATCACACAGAAGTAGACTGTTCTAAAGTAGGTTTAAGACTATGTATGGCCAAGCAAGCATTTCCATTTGTAGTCTCCTCGGTCTTCTGATCCCCTTGAACAACATAGTGAAAATTCCCAATTCTTCTTTAAAGTTCTCTGACCATAAGTAAAATCAATAAACTTGAAAGGTCAAAGAGACAGTGCAATCATAGCCATATTGATTCAAGATTCATGTTTTAATAAAAATAAAAACTAGCATTTAAAACTTGCAAAATGCTTTACAAATATTTTCTCATTTGACCTTCACAACAATCCTGTAAGGTAGGTGCTATTCTTATCTCTGTTTTACAGCTGAAGAAACTGAGGCAGAGGTTATATAATTTGCCCAGATTAATATAGCTAGTAAGTATCTGAGGCCAGAGTCAAACACCAGTCTTCCTAAGTTTAAGTTCAATGTTCTATCCACTATACCACCTGACTATTTCTGTTCTAGCCAGCTTAGTAGTCTCTCTTTGACACTGGTACCAAAGGATAGCAATCAGAGACTTGTTTTCCATTAAAAGACAGATGTGCAAGATAAATTCAAAACTTCTTTACAAACTTTACTTGGAAACTTTCATGAAACCTAGCTAAATGAAATAATACTCTCATTTATCCTCCCTAAGTCCATCTCTAAAAGGTCAACTCTCTACTATCTATGCAATGATAATACTTTGAAAATGAGTATAAACCCTACCGTTCCCTTTTAAGTATGATATAGTCAAGTATCCATCACTTGGGGTCATCTTTTCAGTTGCTCATGTGCAGTGGATGCTAGCTAATCCATGAATTCCGTGGCTCAGGAACTTTTTTGTCTTAGGATTCTGTTCTATTGGTTCAGGGCTGTGACAATACCAGAGGCGGTATTCTCTGTCATCTGACAGGGTTTGGGATTTAGGTGCCTTAGGGCCATTGAACTACCTCCAGGCTGCCTCAAAAAACAAAGCCCACAGTTAGTAATATCCATGCTACCCTGATCAGGAGCTGGTTGCAGATGAGAACAAGTAGTATGATTTAGTGTTCCCTTCTGAAAAAAACAGATCATTTCCTCCACAAGCTGTACTCACTCACTAGAAGGTTTTCTTACTGTGATAAATATGGCAAACTTTTCTCACATACCTTCCGGTGCTAAACTGCCAGTCTCCCTCAGAGTCCTGCCATACTTTCCAGAGACTGTAGGCAGTGATTAAAGCTCCTAATGCCAGGTAAAGTGATTACATCAAGAGTCTAATCTAGGGGTGAGGAATCTGTGGCCTCCAGGCCACATGTGGCCCTCTAGGTTCTCGGGTGTAGTCTTTGACTGAATCCAAGTTTTAAAGAACAAATAGTTTTTATTAAGGGGATTTGTTCTGTGAAGTTTGGATTCTGTCAAAAGGCTGCACTTGAGGGCTTAAAAGACCACATGTGGCTTGGAGGCTGCAGGTTCCCCACCCCTGGCACTCTAATCCTTCAACATCTCATCAATTTAAGTGGGAATTATGAAAATAGTCAGTTTGTCATCCACCATACCTCAACCTCTCTTAAAATCAGGCATGAGATGCTTAAAAAATAAATTATGGTGCTAGACCACTTGAAGCTGATTCAAAGGATAGATACAAAGGATATCCAAAGTCTCAAAAAAGAGGTATCAGAATAATCTTTTTTGTTGACTTTATGTTATATGAGCTATCAGCAGATGGAGCCATTTGCTAATTGAATAGCCATTCTCAGGCTCAGGCTTGCTTGCTTAGAATGGTATATATCCTCTGTTTCTATAAACCATACTATATTTTCATGTTCACTGTGGTAAGCTTATTGTTGCATTTTGAAAGATTGACATTTATTACATTCAGGAATTGTGCTGGGTGCTGTAGGTGATACAAAGATAAATAAGACAGAGTCCCAGTTCTTAGCATGGTGTGGTACCTTGTACATATTGCAATACTTTTATGCATCCATGATCTCATTAATGTAGATATTCCCTCCATATGGCAACAGGTATGACTAATTTCTCAGAATTGCTGGATGGACCAGTCCTCAAAGAAGTTGGAAAAGCTGTATATCCAAATCCAAATTTGTACATTGTACATTCCCTACTTCCCCCAAGTTGAAATACATAAGCAGGGATGGCGAACCTGACCTCATGGCCACATGTGGTCTTGTAGGTCCTTGGGTGCAGCCTTTTGACTGAGTCCAAGATTAACAGAACAGATCCTTTTATTAAGGGTATTTTTTCTGTGAAGGTAGAATTCAGTGGAAGGCTGCACTTGAGGACCTAGTGGGTTACATGTGGCCTTGAGGCTGCGGGTTCCTCATACCCACACACTTGAAAATCAGCAGAATCACTGAAAAGGATGAGGAATGAGGTGTGGTATCAATTTAAGTGGTTGCAGCTGTAGACCAGCTACATAAGGGGAGTTAATAAAGAGAGAGTATGAATGTTACTTTAATTGTAGCCCATCACTTCCTTCTAAATGTCTGCTATGGATCCAGAATCAAGAGAAAGCAAAAGCTGCTTTCATTTTTCCCCATAGCAGAAAGAAGAGGTGAAGATGGTTCATCCAATTCATTGATCTTAGCTCTTTAAGTATTCTTTTAGATGTAATTAGAAGCTTTGTTGATTTCAAGTAATTCTATACTCAGGAACTAAGCAATTTCCTAGGTGAAGCAGTGATCATTTTGAAGAAGCCAGTTTATAATTTCTATACAGCTCAAGGTTTGTATAATTAGAGTTGAAATTTTATTTAAATCATGAGAAAATACAGTGTTTTGTTTTATTAGTGCCAGTTTGTCTTTTAAGAAGGCGAGTAGAATTGCAGTAGAATATCCATTATAATACATTTTATTTCTAAGAGTTTTAAATATGCCACGGATCATATCCCATTAAAATACTATGGGCATACACCATAAGAGTATGCTTATAGCACAATTAGCCAGGTGTTAGCCCTGTCCCACAAGGCAACATTGAGACATGTCATAACCCTGCCTGCTTAACTATCTTGAGTAATATCCTAATTTTTCAATGCCATTTTATGATCTTGTAATTCTATGGAATAGGTATAGAATAATTTATGCCTTGGCTCTGCTCCTGTCAGAGCATTAGGTTATATGAATGGAGTCACCTTTCTACCAGTAACAAAGCAGGACTTCCTTGATTCAGAACTGATCTGCCCCTTTCAAAGAGAAGATCTCATACTTAACCAAGAACTTGTAATTAACAAGGTTATTGACATGTCTCAGGGAGGGGGGAAATGAAGGAGAGATGGAGAAATTTTGGAACTCGAAATTTGTTTAAATGAATGTCTAAAATTGTCTTTACATGTAATTGGGGAAAAAATAAATTATTTAAAAAAGAAAATAAAAGTGATGATAAAAAGCAAAAAAGGTTGTTAATTGTTATTGTTCGTATTTCATTCTCAAAGGGGACAGATGACATCAGGAGACTTGTATGTGAATTGGATTTAAGTGAGGCAAAGCTTTTCAAAGTCATCGACCTCACTCTCTCCTCCAGTCATCAAAGTCCTGTGGCGAAACTCAAGACAACTGGCAATGGCTTGGGATACAGTGGAGGACCTTGGCCTTTCTAAATCAAGGTCTTTCCCAGGCCTCCGTCACCTCTAACTATTAGTGTGTGCAAAGGAGCAATAAGGTAGGTAATTACATATGACCTGGCTATATAGAAAGTGCTAGGAAAATAAAGAACAAGACACAGATATTTTATTCAACTCTTGAGTTCTCTTTCTCCCTTAAACTCTTAACCCTTTGTCTGGCAGTTGGAGGAGCAAAAAAAAATGATCTTTGTTCTTTCTTCTCTCTCTCTCTCTCTCTCTCTCTCTCTCTCTCTCTCTCTCTCTCTCTCTCTCTCTCTCTCTGTCTCTCTCTCTCTGTCTCTCTCTGCCTCTCTCTCTCTGTCTCTCTCTCTCTCTCTGTCTCTCTCTCTCTCTCCCCCTCTCCCCCTCTCATTCTCTCTCTCCCCCTCCCTTTCTCCCTCTCTCTCTGTCTCCCTCTCTCTTTGTCTTTCTCTTTCTGTCTCTCTCAGTTTCTCTGTCTCTGCCTTTCTCTGTCTGTCTCTGTGTATCTGTCTCCCCCTCCTCCGCCTCTCTCTACTTTTTCAGAGCTGGAAGGTCTATGTGGTCCCTCGTCAAGGCAGGACCAACTGGCCACAAAAGATATAAAATAATTTCATCGTATTTGTAGGAATGTATGTATATTTTGCATCTTTATGCTTTTATGTTAGCTCTAGATTCCAAAAATGTTAAATAGGAAAAACCATTCACACACAATATTAAAACTGTAAGAAATAAATGTGAGAAAACACAATATATCATGAAGATAAAGAATAGATAAATTAACTAAAATTTTTTAATAATTAGGCATAAATTATTACTTACCTTAATAATATAGCTAAATCAGAATTTCTACAGATTTAGTTTCAACTCCTCATCTAATTTTATTTCCCACTTCAACTCGGAGGCAGCATGGCACATTTGAAAAAGCACTAAATTTGGTATAGGGGAATGTGGGTTCAAATTATAGCTCTGCCACTTAATACACACCTTGTGGTTTTGAATGTATAATGTGTGATAGAAATTTAATAAACAAGGATGATAGATATAATCAGGAAAAATAAGTGAACTCTATGTTTTGCTTTCATATCCCCTCTGGTTATAGAATATTGTGTAGGAGGTGAAACCATTAGCCAAGTGATAGCTTGCTACACAGTTTGATTTAAAGAACATTTACAAAGCACCTATGAAGCATCATACCTTCTTAGAAATTTTTTCTGTACTTATTGTTTCCATTTGTTCATTTATAACTCAATTTTCAAATCCTTAAAATCTGATTTCTGACAGTGCAACTAAAACTGCTTTCTCTAAGATTATCAGTGATCTTCCAGTTGTTTAATCCAATGATCTCTTCTTAGTCCTTAGTCCTCCTTGACCTCTTTACAACTTTTGACACTACTAATAATTTTCTCTTCCTAAATATTCTCTACTCAATTTTTTTGGACAGTGCCTGTTTCCACTTCAATTCGACTGATTGTTCTTAGCATCCTTTCTTGGATCATCATCCATGCCTTGCACTTGGGGACTTTTCTTGAGCCCTCTTCTTTTCTTTTTCTATGAGAGTGATTTCTTATTGATTCATCAATTCCTATGGGTTCAGATATCATTTCCATGCAAAGATAACTCCCATGTCTATATATTCAGTTTTATCTCTCTCTTGATATCTAATTATATAACACCAAATACCTGCTAGATATTTCCTCTTGGATAGCATAGCAAACACAGTTATGTCCAAAATGAAACTCCTCTTCTTCTCCCCCAAACTCATTCTTCTTCCTAATTTTTCCAGCTCTTTCAAAGGTGTCACCATCTTTTCAACTATGCAATTTGAAAACCTGGAGCTGTCCTTGACTCTACATTCTCTCTCATTCCCTATAGCCATGAATAAGTGCTGTTTTGGATATGGTGAGTTTGAGATACTCTAAAACATTTGAGTTCTCTAAGTTGGTGATTTGAGACTGGAGATCAGGAGAAAGGTTGGAGCAGAATAAGTAGATCTGAGAATCATCTGCACACAGATAATAATTTAGCCCATGGAAGATGATGAGATCATCAAGTGAACAAGCATGTTATTAAGTATTTAATATATGCTAAGCATGTACTAACCCACCCCCACCATCAAGGAATGCACATTCTAATGAGAAAGAGAATGTATAAACAGCACACACACACACACACACACACACACACACACACATAGCTGATGGAAGGTAATCTACGAGGGAAGGTACTAGGAGTTAGGTGGAATTAGTTGAAGATGATTTGAGACAATCTTTAAGGAAACCAGGAAACTGAAAGGCAGAGGTGAAAGGGCAGAGCATTCCAGACATGGCAGACAGCAAGTTGTTGTTGCTTGTTCTTCATTCTTGAAGAGGACCATGACATCAGGAAGGTGATGTCACAACTTACTCATGAATTGGATTTAAACGTGCAAAGTCACCAGCCTCACTTTCTCATTTGGAGCCATCTAGGTCCAATGGCAAGATATAGATCAGGACAACTGGAGATGGTACCCAGAGGGCAAATAAAAAGGCTTTGAGATGGAAGATGGATTGCATACTCAAGGACCATCAAGTAAACCAATGTAAGTAGATTTTAGAATACATGAAGAGGAATAAAGTATAAGATGACTGTAAAAGTAGTAAGGGGCCAAGTTGTGAAGGGTTTTACATATTAAGCAGAGCATTTTACATTTGATCCCAGAATTAATAGGGAGCCATTGTAGTCTATTGACTAGGACAATAACACGGTCAGACTTGTGCTTTAGGAAGATCATTTTGGTAGTTCAATAGAAGATAGACTGGAGTGGGAAGAAACTTGAGGCAGGGACAGCAACCAGATGTCTATTGCCATAGTCCACATAAAAGCCCACACTAGGGTAGCAGTGGTGTAAGAGGGGAAAAGAGGGTGCAAATAGGTGAAGGTAGAATTAACAGGTCTTGGCAATACATTAGAAATTATAAAATGAGAGAAGAAAAGGACTCAGCACACTTCTTTGGGGGATACCCACAATTAGTGTGTATAACCTACTGGAGGAAGATCCCACAAAGGAAACTGAGAAGGAATGGTCAGTCAGTTAGGAGAGACAGGAAAGAATAGTGGCACAAAAACCTTGAGAGGAAAGAATATGCGAGAAGAGAGGATTCTAGAACAGAATGTGATTGATGATGTCAAATGTGGCAGGGTGGCAGAGGGAGAGGTTAGAAGAGTCAATGAGAGTAAGGAGTATTCTGAATGTAGGTGCCATTGTTTTCACTGTTCATCCTTTCATTCGTGAAGAGGACCAGTAACATCAGGAGGGGGTTGTCTTGACTTACAAGTCGATTGGTTTAGTGAGGCAGGTCTGTGCAAAGTCATGGGCCTTAGTCTCTCCTCCAGAGTCATCTGAGTCCAGTGGCAAGACACAGGTCAGGATGAGTGGAGATGGCCCCTGACACAGTGGCGGACTTTAGCTTTTTTAGGCTAGGGTCTTTCCCTGGCCTCAGTTTATCTGAGGTAACACCCATTTGGTGATTTAAGACTAGGTAAGGAATGAGACAACAAATGGCCTAGTTTGCCTATTCAAAAAAATCAGTCTAAGAGGGGAAGACTCTCAGTGTTGCTAGTCAGAACAAAAACAATTGCTGTTTACACTCCCTCTGAGCCATCAAAACCTAAACAATAACCAAGCGAAGCTTGGGTTGAGACTTATTGGCCAATCAGTGAGATCCAAAGTGATTTGTGTCTAAGGTATAGTCAAGTAGTTCTATTTGAATCTGGTGCTGAAAAGGATGGCCAAGGATACCATGTTATCAGAAAAATAGAAGGTCTCAGTAGGAAGCAGAAAAAAGTAGGTAATATGAAATGAAAATGTTTAAGATGAAAGGAAGTTTGTTAACTACGCAACTGATATTCTAGAATACAGTGGAAGGGGTGGGAAAATCTATAGTGGGTATAGAGAATGAGTAATGACAACAGCTTGGGGTTCAGAATACCTGAGATGGGGAAAATATATAGGGAGAAGCATTCTTACCACTGAGGAATGAATGTAGGCAGTTTCAGTAGCTGGAGAAGGAGAGGAAAATGATTAAACTGTTCAAGGCTATCCTCCAAGTCTGTCTTCAAGGCAGATAATAATTTTGTATCCCATGAAGCCTGACTCACAGTAAGCAGGAACAGGTGAATGATCAACCTAGAGAAGTCTAGATAGGAGGCAGGAGCTGTGGGTCTAACTGGACAAAGGCTTTCTGAGCACTGGAGGAGGCTCTGGGGTGAAGAAAAAGAACAGAGGGTCTTCATCCTGGACCTATAGATGGGACTTCCTGGGAATTCTCAAAAGTGGAGAGACCACAGGCAGATTATCTGGATCTGGGATAAGAAATTCTCAGGAGTGAAGAGACATTGAATCCCAAATTAAATATATTCCACACAATAGCTAAAGAAAATATTTTTCAAAAAAAATTGTAGCACTTTTACTTTCTAACATAGAAAGTAACAACATATCTTGTCATCAAGAGGATCTGTCTTCAAGGCTGATAGCAAAATAACTAAGTGGAGAAAGCAAGGGCCTTTAATCCTCCCAACAAGCCACATGAATAGGAGTTTTATACAGGGAGGAAAAGGTTTATCAATACTATTGATTACTACAGAAAGGAAAATAAGGTTGCAACTTCCAGTTAGGAAGGGAGTTAATACATGGTTTCTAGATCTACTACGCAAAGATTTGCCCTGAAGAAGAGATAAGAAAATGCACCTCCCTCTATTCTTTGCAGAAGTGGAATGCTATAGGTGTTAAACATTGGATATACATACTCTAAGACTCAATTAATATGTCGGTTGGCTTGCTGAACTACTTTTTTGTCTCTCCATTTTTTTCTGTTATAAAAGATGGTTCTAGAATTTGGGGGAGGCAGAAAGGGGAGGATATATTCACAAATGAAACTTACATGAAAGCAAAAGATACCAATATTTTGTAATCTACTTATCAATTTTCACTTACCTAATAAAAAGTCTGTGCAATAGCATTAATTTTTTTGCAACAAAAATCTGCATTTTTCTCGCCATCTTTTTCCCCTATTACCTAAGCTGTACAGTTCTCATGAATTTGTATTTCAATTAAATTCACACAGGAGCTTTTAACTTAATCAGAGGCCCATATATTTACATGAATTTGTTTAAAATAATAATGTCTTTTTTGTTAGCTTTCTTCATCAGTTTCTGACCGGTTCAAGTTGATTATTTTAATGCAAAATACATCTTTAGTTCTTTGCACACATCAAACAAACTGGGGGAAAAGACCCAGAACTCATTAAAATAATATGCTTAAAGCATCTTCTCTCTAACCTTACAATAATGAATGGGAGATGTTTTGAAAATGATGAAAAAGCATTGACAGGGAAAAATAATGTTAAAAATGTTCTATGCTGCTCAATCAAACCATGATTGGAAATAAATATTACAGTGCACTTTATGCCCAGCTAATAGAAGAATCTGCTTTCATCTTTCTATTTCAGGGAAAGTGACTTTTTTTCCAGTTCTCTTGTGGCATGCCAGTGCCCACTGTATTTTATCTCTTTACCTGCTCAACATCATTAGAAAATGCTTCATCAGCCTATTGGCCTTTTTATAGCACTCTATACCCATTTGAGGGAACTGTTAAAAAAAACTCTTTGAAAACTATCAATTTGCATTTGAAGAAAGGAAGAAAGCTAAACTGGAGTCTATTGGAGAGAATTATCTGCTTCTTCCAAGTCCCATCACCTGGGACTTGGTTTATGTCTTTGCTTTGCCATTCTTACTTCCAGATATCCTCTGGTTTTCCACGACTTCCCCTTTCTCTATGTCATTACCTATTATCCTGACTTGAAAAGAGTGAATAAATGTTACACAGTACTTACTCAACTTTTCCATGATAAAGCCACAGCTTCTTTATGTCTTTGAGAAGGAAGAAATTTATAAGCCTTTGAGGTGCTGACCAACAAAATCCTGAAAAACTCACCAAGCACCATCGAAATGGATTTGAGGACAACCTGCCAAAATTAACAGAGAAAAGTAACAATTCATTGTTTTCAAAGCATTCCTCTTTCTGGTGTCCCTCAATTAAAGTGGGCTTGTTTTAACCAAATGATGATCAAATAACTTTATAGTCTCCTTTGCTCTAAAGGAGAAGCCTCATCACCCCTAGTGACAGACATCATGTAGGATCTTTGTGAAACCCAACCTCTGAAAACCAAAGCTTAAAAACTTGTCGAAGTTTTTCTGCTTCAAGGCAAAGAATACCAACCTCAGAAACAAAAGAAACCTGGAATTTTCTTAATGCTGTTGTCTCTTATCTTTGGTACAACAGGATAAGCTCAGGTAATACCATGAAAGATGTACTAATCTTATGCTTTCTCAATACTTGTTTACAAAATCATGGAATTTAAGACTTGGAAGGAAACTCTATGGCCATCTGAGTCAAACTACAAGCAAAAGAAATCCTTGCTCTAACATACCCAGTAAGTGACCATCCAGCCTCTCCTTGTAGACCCAGGATGAGAGAGGTAACACATTCTTGAGGTGACACATTCCACTTTGGTTAGTTCTAATTGTTTATTTTTTTTAATTTATTTTTAGATTATGACATTCATTTCCACAAAATTTTGAGTTACAATTTTTCTCCCCATCTCTCCCCTCCTCCCACCCCATAATAACTTGCATTCTGATTACCCCTTCCCTCAATGTGCCCTCCCTTCTATCACATCCCACCCTTCCCTTATCCCCTTCTTCTCTCTTGTTTTGTAGGGCAAGATAGATGTCTATATCCAATTACCTGTATTTCTTATTTCCCAGTTATATGCAATAATAATTCTCAACATTTGTTTCTAATACTTTGAATTCCAACTTCTCTCCCTCCCTCCCCACTGAGAAGGTAAACAATTCAATACAGGCTATATATGTGTAGTTTTGCAAAAGACTTTCATAATAGTCATGTTGTATAAGACTAACTATATTTCCCTCCATCCCACCCTGTTCCCCCTTTATTCTATTCCCTCATTTGACCTTGTCCCTTCCCAAAAGTGTTTACTTCTATTAGCCTTTCTTCCATTTGCCTTTCTTCCATTTGCCCTCCCTTCTATCATCCCCCTCATCCCACTTGTCCCCTTCCCCACTACTTTCCTGTAGTGTAAGATAGATTTTCATACCAAATTTAGTGAGCATGTTATTCCCTCCCTAAGCCATATGTGAAGAGAGCAAGCTTCACTTTTCCCTTCTCACTTCCTCCTTTTTCTCCTCCATTGAAAAAGATTTTTCTTATCTCTTTTATGAGTGACAATTTGCCCCATTCCATTTCTCCCTTTCTCTTCCCAATATGTTCCCCTCTCAATCCTTAATTTTATTTTTTTGTAGATATCATCCCTTCTAATTCAACTCAACCTGTGCTGTCTGTGTGTGTGTGTGTGTGTATGTGTGTGATCCTTCCACCTACCCAAATCCTGAGAAAAGTCTCAAGAGTTACAAATACTATCTTTCCATGTAGGAATGTAAATAGCTCAGCTTTAGAAAGTCCTTTATGATTTCTCTTTCCTGTTTACCTTTTTAGACTTCTCTTGATTCTTGTGTTTGAAAGTCATATTTTCTCTTCAGTTCTGGTCTTTTCATCAAGAATGCTTGAAAGTCCTCTATATCATTGAATGACTATTTTTTTCCCTTGAAGTATTGTACTCAGTTTTGCTGGGTAGGTGAGTCTTGGTTTTAATTCTAGTTTCTTTGACTTCTGGAATATCCTATTCCAAGCCCTTTGATCCTTTAATGTAGAAGCTGCCAGATCCTGTGTTATCCTGATTGTGTTTCTACAATATTCAAATTATTTATTTCTAGCTGCTTACAATATTTTCTCCTTGACCTGGGAACTTTGGCATTTGGCCACAATATTCCTAGGAGTTTCTCTTTTCAGGTCACTTTCAGGAGGTGATTGGTGGATTCTTTCAATATTTATTTTGCCTTCTGGATGTAGAATATCAGGGCAGTTTTCTTTGATAATTTCGTGAAAGATAATGTCTAGGCTCTTTTTTTGATCATGGCTTTCAGGTAGTCCCATAATTTTTAAATTGTCTGTCCTGGATCTATTTTCTTGGTCAATTGTTTTTCCAATAAGATATTTTACATTATCTTTTATTTTTTCATTCTTTTGGTTTTGTTTTGTAATTTCTTGGCTTCTCATAAAGTCATTAGCTTCCCTCAGCTCCACTCTTATTTTTAAAGAATGATTTTCTTCAGTGAGCTTTTGAACTTCCTTTTCCATTTGGCTAATTCTGCTTTTGAAAGCCTTCTTCTCCTCAATGGCTTTTTGAACCTCTTTTTCCAATTGAGTGAGCCTATTTTTAAAGATGTTCAGCATTTTTGGGGTCTCCTTTAGCAAGCTGTTGACTTGCTTTTCAAGCCCATCCATGGCCTAAGCCCATTACATATTCATTTTGGAAGTATTGGAGGCAAAAGCTTTGACTTCTCTGACAATATGCATTGTTCTTCCTCATCTGAAAGGATGAAAGGAAATACCTGTTCATCAAGAAAGTAACCTTCTATGGTCTTATTTTTTTTTCCTTTTTTTATGCATTTTCCCAGCCAGTGACTTGACTTCTGAATCCTTTGTCAAGAGGAGGGTCCTAGTGCTCCTCCTTCCCCCAGGACCATGCTCAGGGATGAGATTCAGATCAGCTGCTCAATTCCCCAGGTGCTTTAGACAGAGTGCTTCACAGATAGACATCACAGACATGACTACTGCTGCCACCACCTGGGACCCATGCTGAGGGGGATCCTGCTCCCCTCTTGCCCATCTGGGAAAGCCCTCTCACTGACCTTTGAAGCTTTCTTTGGCCCTTGTGGTTGAGAGATTTGAGACCCTCCCTGCTGGGGATTCTTCCCCAGAGGCCTGTTCCAGTCTTGTTTCTCCCAGTACCACATGGCCAGGGCTAGACTCCACTCCACTCAGTGTTCCGTGGAATAGACCTTTCCTGTTGGCCTTCCAGGTTACCTTTGGCTGGAAATCTCTTTCACTCTGTTGTTCTGTGGCTTCTGCTGCTCCAGAATTTGTTGAGAGTCATTTTTTACAGGTATTTTATGGGCTGTGGGGGAAGAGCTAGGGTATGCGTGTCTTTCTACTCCACTATCTTGGCTCTGCCCCTTGGTTAGTTCTAATTGTTATGGAGTTTTTTCCTGACATTAAGCCTAAAATGGTCTTTTTTGAAACTTCCAATCAAAGTCCCTGCTTCTGATCTCAGGACCAAAATGAACAAGTCTAATTCCTGTCCCTTTAAATACTTAAAAATAGCTATCATGTCCCCTCCCTTTAGTCTTCTACTCTCTGGGCTAAACATGCCTAATTCCTTCAACCAGTCCTCATATGATATGGAATCAAGGCCCCTCATCATCCCAGTTGCTTTTCTCTAGTTAACTTCCAAATTAACAATGTCATTCTAAACTATGGCACCCAGAACAATAGTTCCAATGACATGTGAGGAGATCAAAGTACAGAGGGAGTACAACTGCCTTCTTTCAGAATGCTGTATTTCTCTTAATGCAATCCAAGAAGGTCTATTTTAGAAGACCTCATTATAAACAATAGGATATTTCTCATCATTTACTCACTTTAATCATAAATGGATAGCCTTATATTAAGGCTTAATTCACACTTTAAAATGCTAATTATACTCTGAAATATGTTGTGATTTATTGTTAGCAAGTAAATGAAAATTGTCTTTCTATGAATAATTACTCACAGAGAGGCAGAAATAAAAACTTCAAAATTCATCTATCCCTGACTCTCCAGAAAAATAAGTGATCTCATTGGTTCTTATGTATTCAATTATCAAATCTCTGAAGATGATTCCCAGATCAATATATTCAGCTCTAGTCTCTCTCCAGAGCTATAATCATGAAACTGCCTTGTGAGCATCTTGAATCAGATATCCTCAAACTTAATATGTCCAAAGCAGAATTCATGCTCTCCTCCTCTAACAAACCTCCTATCTTCTGCATTTTGCTATTACTATTTAAGGTGCCACTATGTTCTCAGTCACTCAAACCCACAAAACTGGTATCACCATTGACTCTTCATACTTACTCGTCCCACATATTCAACCTATTGCCATATCTTGTTCTTTCTACTTTCAAATCTGTTATATATGGCATCTTCTTTCTGCCCACATGACTGCCATACTTATGTGGACTATCAGTCTTTTACCTACATCAAATCTCTCCCCATTCCAATGCATCCTCTACTCAACTACCATAGGGATTTTTCTAAAGTGTAGATCTGATCATATTACCCTCCAATTAATAAACCTCTCATTACCTCCAAGACCAAATATAAAATCCTCTATTTAGAGCCTTTGAAAATCCAGCCTCTTCCTACCTTTCTAGTCTTCTTGCACTTTACTCCTCACACTCACATACTTTACTGTCCATCATGTACTCTGTAATCTAGCTACACTGGACTATTTATGCTGGTTAAATATGATATTTCATCTTCCATCTCCATGCCTTTGAATGAGCTGTCTGTCATACCTGGAATTCTCTGTCCTCTTAGTTTTCCTGACTTCCTTCAAGACTCAAATCTCATCTTTTGTAGGAGGCTTTAATCAGTCTCACTCAACTGCTTGGGCCTTGCCATCATCTACTCTGCATGTATCTAGTATGTACCCAACTATTCACAAGTTATCCTCCAATTAAAATGTGATCGCCTTGGGGCAGTGACTATTTTTCCCTTTATTTGTATTCCCAGTATGAGGCACTATGCCTGAGAAAAAGAAAGTGCTTAATAAATGCTTTTTGACTCACTGATTGAACTACCAAACCATTGCTACTTGGTGAATCTCTATTTTTAATTTGATTTTAATTTTGAGGTGAATCACATTACAGTCTTACCTAAAGTAATCTTTAAACTCAACATGACTTCTCACCTTTACTAAATAATTTTCCTTTTAGTTCTCATTTTTCCTTTTGTTATACAAGCACGCTGATTGTCATGGCAATAATGACAACTTAATTACATTGTACTTCAATCATGATACTTTTAAAAGATTTTGTTCCATCAAGGCTTTTGTTCAAAACAGGTATTTGTTTTCTTGAAGGTAATGGCCATAATACACATTATTATTCTGAGAATTTTACAGAAGCTACATAAATATGACAAAACCATTTTAAATTTTAATTTTAAAACCTTAAGCTTTTTGTTTAAATGTTATTTTTAAAGTCATGTTCTGGTTAGGAAACTAGTTCCAACAAACTCTCACTAAAGCAATTTGGAACTGATTCTACTCTTATAGTTATTGCTAAAGGAATTAACTGAGAAGATTTTAATTTGTGCAACTCATGCCCCAGCATCACAAACTGTACTTTTGTGGACCAGGTTCAATCTCAAAGGGCCTCTCAAAAATGATATCTCTTTGGATCATTTTTCCCCTACCCAAAGTTGCCCCTGGCAGAATCTAACTAGGCTACAACTCATGTTGTATTCAAAGGTCTCCACAAATGTGAGTAAAATGATGTAATAGCAAGCACCCTAGCATAACCAGGACAACCTGCTGGCACAAGTTCTTAGATCTGCTTTTCTTAAAGGAAAGCAACTTTTAAGGGGTCAACAATCTTTTTTTTAATTACATTCACTAGTTCAGGGGAAAAGTTGCTTTGAATCAGGAAGTAGAGCTTTGTCTGTTGGTCTTTAGTTCTCTGCTTGTATTTTCTTTGAGTGTATTTTCCCTGAAGTTCAGGGTGCTGACTTTTCCCCTGAACTAGTGAATGTAATTAAAAAAGATCATCGACCCCTTAAACAACTATCTTTCCTAGTAAAGCAGATCTAAAAACCTGCACTAGCAGCCATCCTGGTTATGCCAGTGTGGTTGCCTTTACAAATGGTCTCCCACTCCCTACCGGTACTCAGTCTAATGATTTACTTCAGCCCCTGGATAATATATAACACACATATAAGACACATGAAGAATCAATACAATTCTCTTCCCCCTTGGTCGAGTTCCACCTTACCCCAAGGATCTTATATCAGGATCGAATGAGGTAATTATCTCTAATAGGCATTATATGGCAGCCAAGTAGCACAATGGATGAAGCATTGGGTTTGGAATTAGAAAGATTCATTTTCATGAGTATGAGTTCCCAAACCCGGCCTCAGATACTTACTGGCTGTAAGTATGGCAAGTACTTGGCAAGTAACTTACCCTGTTTGCCTCAGTTCCTGATCTGTAAAATGAATGGGAGAAGGAAATGGAAAATTAATCCAGTATCTTTGCCAAGAAACCACAAAATAAGGTCACAACAAGTCAGACACTACTGAATCTATGGGACAACTACAAAGGTACTATATAAATATTAGCTATTATTATTATATAATGCTCCAGACATAGCATCACTCTATGGTTTGGAAAAGAAAAAAACTTGGTGTTAGAGATGCAGCATCCTAATAGTTTGGTGAGTCCTACAATCGCTCAAAGACACATATGGGTCTTCAACCAATGGGGTTCTGGAGCCAACTCAAAAACCATCTCCTAAGAGAGCCATTGTTAAATTTTCAGTTCCCTAGATATTTATAGGAAATCTTCCTTATCGATAGCATCCAGGGCCTTAGCTACCTTCCAAATATCCCTGAGCTGGTAGTAAAAGAAGGAATAGTACCACTTAACAAATAGAGGAAAAGTAAATGGAATCTATATATAACACAAGCTGATTTGTGTATATGCCAATCATATAGGGAGGAGAAGAAACAGATGATCTTAGAGAAAGAAGTATGATAAAAGCATCGTCTTTTTCTTACCTATTGGCGATTGTCCCATTACTATGTAAGCACCTTTAGAGCAGGGATTATTTTATTCATTGAATTTGTAACCCCAGGAGTTAGCACAATATCTGCACAGACAATTCATTGATTGATTAATTAACTGGTTGAAGCACAGAATCACAGAATTTGAGAGAAGAAACTTCACCAACCATCAAGTCCAACTCATTCCAGAAAGTCATACCCCAGCTGTAGAAGTAGCTGAGTAAAGAAGTCAGTTCATCAATAAACATTTAGTAAGTGCCTACTATGTACCAAGGCTAAGGACTGGAGATATAAAATGAGGTAAAAGATAGGCCCTGTCTTCAAGGGGCTCACAATCTAATTGGGGAAACAACTAAATATGTACAAAGTATATACAGGATAAATAGGAAATAATTGAGAGAAGGAAGTTTGGGGAACACTTTTAGAAGATGGGATTTTAGTTGGGACTTAAAGGAAGTCAGGAAAGTTAGTAGGCAGAGATGAGGAGGGAGAACATTTCTTGCATGGGAGACAGACACAGAAAATGCCCAGAACCAAGAAATGGAGTGTCTGGTTTATAGAATATCAAGGAAGTGAATGTCCCTGGATCAAAGAGTTCCTGGCAGAGAAGTAGACATGAAAAGATTGGAAAGGTAGGAGATGGCTAGGTTATAAAGGGCTTTGAACACCAGAGGATTTCGTATTTAATCTTGGAGGTAATAGGAAGCCACTAGAGTTTGTTGAATAGGAAGGGTGACATGGTCAACAAGAATCTGATGTTCCTAATATAGCATAAATATATATATATATATATATATATATATATATATATACACTGTATTTACTAATCTATGTCTACTATCCCCATCACACTCCCAACACCTTCCACCCAAAAAAGAAATTTGCAAATTCCTTGAGGGCAAGGACAATTTTCTCTTTGTCTTTGTATCTCCAATGCCTAGCACAATTCTTAGTGGGCTGTTAAGAAATGCTCATTGAATGAATGACTACTGGTGATGTAATTCCTGTTTCTCATGAATTTTAGTTTCATGCAAATTCTTGTTTATCATTATTATTATTAACAATAATAATAGATGATTTACATAGTGCCTAAAGGTTTGCAAAATGTTTTACATATTTTACATATCTTATTTGATTTAAAGCAAGGATGATCCCTTGTCTTGTTGACCATTTCAATCAAAACCAGAGTGAAAATTAGTGAGGATATCCCATCTGGAAAGCAGAGGACAAAATTTATCAGCACCTTAAATGCCACAGCTTTTTATAAATTTGTTATTATGTGCATTTCAAGTCTGGAGCTAGAGAAATGCAGTCATGGTAGTAGGGTAGATGCATAAGTAGTTTCTATCATCTCAAGAGAATGGTGATGACAAAAATATTTGACATTTATATGGATTCCAGGGTGAGTTGGTTTGCTGGACTCTCATCACTTATAGGATCATAGATTTAGAGCTGGAAGAGACCTCAGAGCTCATCTAGTCCAATCCTTTCATTTTCACATTAGGAAAATGAGACCTAAACATTAAATGATTTGTCTGAGGTTATGCAGCTAGTCTTTGACAAAGCTGGGATTTGAACACCATTCATTCTCCTTTTATGTACACAAAAATTAAGGGCCACTAATCCTTGCTGCATGACTAATGTTAACAGCGCTGATGGAGATTTGGAGGAATAACTGAGTCTGGTAGGTCAGGACAAAAGCCATGGGAAGGTATCAGGGTTAGTAATTTTCCCCAGGAAATTGTGCTTTGGTGCCAGTCTTCAAGAGTACTCTTTGGGCAGCTCAAGTTGATAAGAGGGAGGCAGTGAATCTTACCCTTAGACATAGTAGGAGAAAGTTTTTTTCAAGTCAATAAAAATATGAGAAAGGGGGTCATTTACTGGTGTACATATTACTCCCCACTTCTACTTATTTCCCACAAATTTATAAGTGAGCATTTACAGGGTGAGAGACTCCCCTCAGCAACCACTCTCATCTGCCATCAGGACAGGCAAGGAAAGAAAAGGAGAAGAGTGGTTGTCTCAAATGAGATGTTTAGTTTCCTATATAAAAGAGTAATTGTATTTAAGATTTCTAAGTTTTACTTCCTATATCTTACTTTAGTATGTCTTGAGTCTTTGGCTAGAATTGATCCCCAACAAGGAGGGTGAAGTTGAGGACAAGATAGCCAAGATGCAAAAAAAAAAAGAGAGAGGACCAATAAAAATAATCTAGCAAGCCCTTCCTCACCCCTGACCAATTTAAATGTAAAAATTACGAGCTGCAGTTGTGTCAATATACAACTGAAGATAAACAAAGGAAAAGAAAGAAAAAGCAACAGCTTAGTATTTGTAATGGACAAGCAATGTAAATGAACTTCATCTGAGGTGAGGTGAAGCTAAAATAACCCTGGCCTATTTGTCTAATACCTCAGTACCAGTATATAGTGCATTATATTAGTTTTTGTTCTGCTGTCCTTTCTGCTTCATTTTCATGAGAATCTGTGAGGAGAAAGAGCTGAATGCATCTGCTACAAGCAGGCAAAGGCTTATGTTTTTTCAAGATCTAATTGGTCTGAATAGGCCTGGAAGCAGCTTGTGCAGGGCAGAAAATCAAACACAAGAGCATCTCCTCCAGGCCCTGATACCTCTGTCTCATTACAATCTGAATCCTACAAATACAGACTCTCCTAGAGCCCAGGAGAGAGGGCCTAATAATAAACATGAACAATCGAACATTGCTCCCTGAAGTATAAGAGAATTCTCATGCGTGTGTTTAGAAACTATCAAGTACCCAGAGTTCTTTTGTCACTGACCACCAAGGCAAGAAGATGTTCTGCTTTGTCCACCCTTTGTCTCTTCACAGAAATGACTAAAAAGGGGGCAAGCTTAAGATCTCTACCTGAAGAGATCTTCCCAACCACTTTTTTTGTCCAGTTTCATATTCGTTTAGTGCTAGTCTGGCCCCCAGAAAAAATCTGGAAAGATATTACATCTATAAAATCTAATAGGAATAACTCACAAGAACATTTGCAAACATTATTTACAAACATTATTTCATCCAATCCTCACAATCGCTCTATGAGGAAAGTGCTATTATTGCCCACATTTTATAGATGAGAAAAGTGAGGCTCAGAGAGGTTCAATGACTTACCCAGGGTCACAGAGCTAAGATGTATCTGAAGTAGGACCTGAATCCAGGTCTTCAAAACCCTATGCCATACTGCCTCTGGAAACTACCTAACAATAGAACTACTATTTTAGTTCATATATATCAGATTTATGAGTTTTCTTTGGTTAACAAAGCCCTTTACCTATATAATCTCATTTGAACCTTACTACAATCATATGAGGAAGGTGTGATTCTTAAAAGATAGTGTGTCAAGGCAGCTTTGCAGAATCACAGAGTTTCATAGCTGGGAAATCAGCCACCCAACAAGTTGTTGTCCAGTTTCCGTAGTAGAACTCCAAGGCAAGGAGACTAACCACCTCCCAGAGAAGCTTTTTGACAGCTCCCACTGTCAGAAAGTCTGGTCCTGTCTTCAAGTTAATTTTGCTTCTTTGTAACTTCCATCCACAGCTTCTGATTCTACCCTCTGAGGACAAACAGACCAAATCTAATCCTTCTTCCAAGTCAATTTTATATCTAATATATAATAATAAGGGGGAAAAATCTTTAGAGAAACTCATGCATGTGGATCAAGTAGCCAATCAAATGCCTAAGCTGTGGGACTGTGCCAGGAATCTTTGCTACATATTCCACAAAACATTATTACTTCCCTGTTAGAGCTGAAGGACAGACTAGTGTTCAGCTGGTTCCATGTAGTCATGCTTTCTATTTATATTATCCTAGGATCTAAGACTTCTCCCTCTGCTGTCTTTATTTGACATCATCTGAAATTGTAGAATGAGAGTCATCATTGTCCCCCTTGAGGCCCATTATCTGCTACCATTTCACAAGAGGATTTGTGTGGCTCAAATCATACATTCATCATGGAGATGATAAGAACTCCTTTCTCTGCCGATCTGAAGTGATTATCTTAAACTGGCTAACATTTAGGCTTCACATCACTCCCTGAAATGAAACACAAACGGGCAGATGCTCTGATGGCCTGGCTTTACCCTGTCAGCAACAGACAAAATGATTCACTGGAACTTGTGGACTCGACTGAAATGCAGTCATTAGTCAGTTGGTGGCTTATATAAATGTTGCAATGCCTGGTTAGCCAAAGTTTATGCTTATAGCTAAAGTTTTTTGACCAAGGGGCTAATCAGTACCCCTCAGTCACCACATAACTGGATCTCAGGAATAAGTTCACAATTCTTTTATTATATTAGGTTAGGGTAGACAGAATTCTTTTTGCTGTCACAACTTTTGAGCTCAGTGAACCATTTAATTGGATGTGTAATCCATTGGTAAGGCCTTAAAGGAGAGTTGATTTTAAAAAGTATATTTTCTACATGTTGCTGTCCCTCCTCACTTTCCTACCCACTTCAAGGGTCATTAAAAGCTGCCAGGTCAGGTATCTCCAATGGCCTGCTGTAGCATTAATGTTACTAGCAACTGCTGTAGAGGCATAAGGCCAATAACACCAGCACACAGGAGAGCTGCTAACATGGGTTCTTGATCTGCTTTTCTAAAGGAAAGACAGCTTCAAAGGAGTTAGTACTCTTACTCTTACTTTAATTAAATAATGCAGATAAGTAGCCAAGAAAGAATCCAATAGACAATAAACAAAATATTAAAATAATTTACATCACAAGACCAGGGAGCACCATCATCTGGATTCAAATAGCCAGGGAGACCCTTAACAACAGCTACCCAGAGTCTCATCTGACCAAATCACAAAAACACATTCTTCCCATGAGTGAGCCCCAAAGCTAAATGCCAGCCTCCCAGAATATATAACAAAGACTCGGCCCTTGGTTGGCTTAAAAGCTTGAAAGCCCACGTGCTTAGCGCCTAATTGGCTCAGCACCTAATTGGCTCAGCCCCTGCCAGGGCTCTATGTGATTCAGGATGTATCACAGCTATGAGCTGAGGCAGAGTTCAAAGCAACATGATATCCATAATTGAAATACCTGTGTACCTTTGTGTTCTGGGAACACAATTCTTGTTCCAAGGGAAAAGGGGACACATGTGGTCACATAGGCCTATTATTAATGGATGGGGAAGATCTTATATTCCATTAACCCTACACCTGCCAAGCTAGGATCTTTCTCAACAGTTCTATGTAGCACTGTCATCCTCATGTCCAATCACCAATCAGCAGAAAAATAGCTGTGGTCAAAGGGCAATTCACAACAATCGTTCTTCCAGGTTGAATGGCAGTGTTAGGTTAGGAGGAGCCTGTTGTAGTAGAGAGAGTACTGGACTTTAGAACTGTAAACATCCCATCTTTGATACAGATGTCATCTATGACCAGGGAGTCAATCCCTTCCCAAGGAGGTCACTTGCCCTTCACTCACATTGCCAAGTCTAAACTTGAAGGAAGCCTGAGCTCAGAGAGAGATAATCAGTTTTCTCTCAAACTCATTGGGAACCTATTCTAAAGTAGGGTTTGGGGAAAATTCTGAAACAAGACTCAGGAAGAGTTATGGGTAAAGCCTGCCCTAAAAAAGACAGAAAAAGTCCTTTCTTTGAAAGGTACTCAGAAACAAAATAGATATTGGGTATTATGCAGTAACTTATTTCCTTTGTTGCACAATGGAGTTTAAAATTTAAGATTTATAAGAAGCATATTAATAGGCTCATTAAACAATAACAGAAACGGAGGCAGAGCCAAAATGGCAGACTAGAAAGACACACTTACACAGGGTCTTCCCCACAGTCCATAAAATACATGTAGAGAGGGACTGTCAACAAATTTTGGAGCAACAGAAGTGGAGAACAACAGAGTGGAGGAGATTTCCAGCCCAGGGTGACCTGAAAGGCCCACAGAAATGTCGGTTGAGCCAGATGTGGGAGCCGAGCGCAGAGCTCAGCCTAACCTTGGCAGTGGCACAGCAAGACTCTGGGAGGATGACACCTCAGGGGCAAAATCTCCAGTCGCAGTAGCGGGTCCCCAGATCCCTCAGCCCATGGGCACCAAAGGTCAGTGATGGGGTTTTATCAAGCCAGCCAGGAAAGGAGAAGGGTCTTCCCATAGCTCCAGCAGCAGGCAGCCACCTCAGAGGCTGCACGCAACAGCCACATACATTTTTGGAGCGTAAAAACCCCTGAGAGCATTGAAGAGCTGATTCTTGCTTCCACCCTGTGTGAAGGCCCTCGCCAAGCTGGTCTTTGTCTCACACTGAATGGCAGCCCTGCCATCCAGCTTATCTGAAAATCAGCCCCCAGTGCTGACTTGGGAACTGGAGGCCAGGTGACTGTGGAGAGGAGCCTCTGCTAAGATTCTGGATGCAAAAATACCTCTCTGTGACCGGAGAAGTACACTCTTTATTGTGCCACCTTGGAAGAACTGAGATCTTACAGATTCCTACCCTACTCTTGATAAAGGACCCAAAAGTCAAATAACTGGTTGAGAAAATACCCAAAAAAGAGAAAAAAAATAAGACCATAGAAGGTTACTTTCTTGGTGAACAGATATCTCCTCACATCCTTTCCAAAGAGAAAGAACAATGCTTGCCATCAGGGAAAGACATAAAAGTCAAGGCTTCTGTATCCTAAACATCCAAAATAAATATTCAATGGGCTCAGGCCATGGAAGAGCTCAAAAAGGATTTTGAAAATCAAGTTAGACAGGTGGAGGAAAAACTGGGAAGAGAAATGAGAGAGATGCAAGAAAAGCATGAAAAGCAGGTCAACACCTTGCTAAAGGAGACCCAAAAAGTGCTGAAGAAAATAACACTTTGAAAAATAGGCTAACTCAATTGGAAATAGAGGTTCAAAAGATCCAGGAGAGACAATTTAAAAATTATGGGACTACCTGAGAGCCATGATCAGAAAAAGAGCCTAGACATCATCTTTCAGGAAATTATCAAGGAAAACTGCCCTGATTTTCTAGAACGAGAGGGCAAAATAAATATTGAAAGAATCCAGATCACCTCCTGAAAGAGATCCAAAAAGAGAAACTCCTAGGAACATTGTGGCCAAATTCCAGAGTTCCCAGATCAAGGAGAAAATATTGCAAGTAGCTAGAAAGAAGCAATTCCAATATTGTGGAAATACAATCAGGATAACACAAGATCTAGCAGCTTCTACATTAAGGGATTGAAGAGCATGGAATAGGATATTCCAGAAGTCAAAGGAACTAGGACTCAAACCAAGAATCACCTACCTAGCAAAACTGAGTATAATACTTCAGGGGAAAAAATGGTCTTTCAATGAAAATGAGGACTTTCAAGCATTCTTGATGAAAAGACCAGAGCTGAAAAGAAAATTTGACCTTCAAACATAAGAATGAAGAGAAGCATGAAAAGGTAAACAGCAAAGAGAATTCATAAGGGACTTACCAAAAGTGAACTGTTTACATTCCTACATGGAAAAGACAATATTTGTAACTCTTGAAACTTTTCAGTATCTGGGTAGTTGGTGGGATTACACACACACACACACACACACACACACACACACACACACACAGAGCACAGAGTAAATTGAATAGGATGGGATCATATCTTTAAAAAATGAAATTAAGTGGTGAGAGAAATATATTGGGAGGAGAAAAGGAGAAATGCCTCATAAAAGAGGCAAGCAAAAGACTTTTCAGTGGAGAGAAAAAGAAGGGAGGTAAGAGAAAAACATGAAGCTTGCTCTCATCACATTCGATTAAAGGAATAAAATGCACACCCATTTTGGTATGAAAACCTATCTTACAATACAGGAAAGTGGGGGAGAAGGGGATAAGCAGGGTGGGGGGATGATGGAAGGGAGGGCAGTGGGAGGAGGGAGCAATTTGAAGTCAACACTTTTGGGGAGGGACAGTATCCAAAGAGAGAACAGATGCAATGAGGGGCAAGATAGGATGGAGAGAAATATAGTTAATCTTATACAACATGACTGTTACAGAAGTAATTTGCAAAACTACATAGATATGACCTATATTGAATTGCTTGCTTCCCAAAGGGAATGGGTGGGGAGGGAGGGATGAAGAGAAGTTGGAAGTCAAAGTTTTAGGAACAACTATCAAGTACTGTTCTTACTACTAGGAAATAAGAAATACAGGAAATGGGGTATAGAAAGTTATCTGGCCCTACAGGACAAAAGAGAAGATGGGGACAAGGGAAGGGAGGGATGTTAGAAGAGAGGGCAGATCGGTGATACGGGCAATTAGGATGCTCGGTGTTTGGGGGTGGGGGAGGGGAGAAATGGGGAAAAAGTTTGGAACCCAAAATTTTGTGAAAATGAATGTTAAAAGTTAAATAAATTTAATTTAAAAAATAATAAAATGGGTTTACGCTATTCAGTTCTCTTGAGATACTAGCACAGCTGTACAGGACTAGAGGCTTGGCATCTGAGACCCTGGATATGGAATCCTTATACTATCTTCTTGACCTAAAATAAATGTCTCGTACCAGAAAAAAAACAAAGAAAACAACAAATCAGCAGAGGTAAAGACAACTAATATAATACTACTAATGGTCCCCTTTTCCTCCAAAATGCACTGTAGTTTCAGGAAACCTCTCTGGGAAGCCAGCACTGACTCAGGAACCTAGAACTCCAATTCATGAGGTAGCCCCCAATAATGGAAATCCTCATCTGGCAGGATTACTGTCTAGTCATCTGTTCTCAGGAAAAGAAACATAAGACAAGAAAGGGAACTCAGGTCCCATCTCAGACTCATCTAGAAAAGCATGGGTTCTAACTTCCATGTGCTCATGTTGTAGCTGCCACACCTAGAAGAAGAAAGACAGAGACTGTTTACAATTCTTATAGACTCCTGATGAGAGTGACTCTTCCTAGCCAATAACTTTCAGTACAATTTCCCAGTCATGGGGATCAAAGACCAAACCAAGAATTACCAGTTTATGTGTTTCCTTTGGAAAAGACAAAAGAGTTTGCTAAGCTCAGTGGCAGGTGACACAGTCAAGCACTTGCATGGAAGTCAAAACAAGAGTCATAGAAACACTCTCAAGTTCTCTCTGAAGAACTTTGGAATTGATTACAAAACACAGGCTACATTGGCACAGGACTGTCCAGCATGGTGTACTGCATCAAAAAAAAGTGCTGTGTTCCATGTGCAAAGTAGAATTGTACTAGCTCAAAAGCAATATGAAATGCACAAATTTAGAGACATCTCTACTCCAAATGTTCGTATGGACTGATCGTGCTCTACTTTTCAGAGCCTATGGAGTTTATATTGGTCTAATCAGCCACAGTTGGACACACTGCACTTTGACCCCCACATAGTAATATCATTTTGGTTCTCTTTGAGAATGAAGGACAACAAATTAACCAACGAACCCACATATTACTCTTCACATTCCACATTCCAGCACATTGGCCATCCTTATACGTGATATTACCTTTGCTATTATTGTCTATTTCTTCTGACTGCTCATTCCTTAAATGTAATCTTTCCTTATGTTTGCCTCTTAGAGTCCCTCAATTTCTCCATGTCTGAGTTTTAAGATTCATCTCCTAAGTGAAGTCTTTCCTAAACTTCCTGGAAGTAAGTGCCCTTCTATCACCCTCCTCTCCAAATCACATTGTACCTAGTTTGTATTTTATATGTACTGTCTCCCTGATAGAATGGAGGCTCAATGAGGGCAGGGGCATTGGTATCTCCACTACCTAGCACAATTTCTGGCACAGAGTAATCACTTATATATCTATTGGTTGACTTTTGGGGGGTGGGCTAAATGTAAACTAACAGATAAGGTCAAGGTAATCCTAGATGGGGGCAAATGTTCAAATACATTCTGTGGTACTCCATCCCTGGAAGGCAAGAATGTAAGACACTGACAGGTTTTAGCATGTTAGCTATTAATTCTGTTGTATTTGCAGGATTCCAGTAAACAGACTTTTATTAAATAGAAAATTATATATCCCTATTGATTACAGCCTTCTGTCTCCTACTCAGTAGGAAGCAACACAATTGGATCATTTGGGGAGCTTTGTTCTATCAGCATGAGCCAAATCTTTATTCTGCAGTCCATATCTCATACCCGAAGATTGATTTCATTAAGTTCTGAATTGGCTTTTCCTCTTTCCAAATATGCTGAAACATACAAATAATGATTCAAAGGCCAGATGATCATTTGTTGGGTTTGCTCTACAAGGGATTTCCATGTTTCTGAGACATCCTGTTATGCTGATTTAACAGAATAAAGTAAAGGAACAGTCGCACATTGCCATTGCACCATTTTTTAAAAATGTATACTTGTTTTTTAAACTACCAGAAGCTTTCAAGTGATTATTCAAGAGGAAGAATTTTCATGGCAAGTTTATTGACAAACTTAAATCTACCAGGAGGTGGCGATCCAATACTAAATCAAAGGACTTGGGCGTCACTGAGAAGTATGTTACCTGGAGTTTGGGGTGCACTGATTCAGCTGTCTTTACATTGTGCTTACCATGGTCTGTTAAGGAAAATAGCAAAATTATATTCACTGAAAATGAATTTTAAACTACCTTAGATCAAGGTTTTGATCTGCCGGACAGGAACTAAATGAAGAAGGACTTAGAAATATAAAATCTGTAATGGCCTTCTCTTGTATTAATAAAATGGGAAGAATGAACTTGTTATCTTTGCTTCCTTGAATTCTTCCTTGTATGAGGTATTATATGGCATATATGTATGTGCTCTGAAAAGGATAAGTGCTACAGAAATTCAGACTATAACTATTATCTACACATTTTCTCTAGGAATAAGTGGTGCTATTTTAAAAAAATCTTTAGCAAGATATTACTCATTCCAGAAAACTATTTGCCAAGGAAAGATACACATAAAGGGTAATCAGTGGACTGAGTAAACCTAGAGCAAAGACCCTTTCAGACTCTGAGAAGTTGTATCTACATGTGAAGGAGCCAGTGATGTGGCTGAACAGGTAGTCAAGGCAAAGGCCTTGTCCCTGGGCTTGGCATTGTATCTCTATGTGCTTTTCTCTACCGACTCCCACACATGAGAAAATGAGAATTTTTAGGGCTTTAAAGCCCTAGGAACCTAACCTCCAAAGATATTAGGTAAATAAATTACTTATTTTAAGTTTAGCCTTCAGAGATTGAAATTGAGACAGAGAGAGAGAAAGAGAGCACTCATTGTAGAGAGAGTTAAGTCTATCACCGAAATCCAGAGAATAAGGGCATTAGGTCCCTAGGATGATCTTACTTTGTGTTCAAAAGAACTTAGAGCCTGGGAATTTGCTGTTAGGAATATGAGAGGTTTCAATAGCCAAATCTGTGAGACAAAGATATTTCTGCTGATCCTATAGCAATAGATTTTTTGACTTTCCTAAAACAGTTAGAAAAAATTTACTTACAGGCTTTAAACCCAAAGGAAAAGAGAGCACCCTAGCCAAGCCAGAAGCTGAAGGTGACAAATGAATGAATGAATGAATATCATATGTTAAGTTCTTACTATGTGCTAAACGCTGTGCTACAGGATACAAACAAAACAGTTCCTACACTCAAAAACTCACATTCTAATAGAGGAGACATTATATATGAAAGGTTTCAGGTGCCGAGTCAGATGGAAAGATCCCACAATTCTTGGGGTACTGTAGCAAAATAGATGGTAATGCCTTTTTAATGTTATTTCCACTGATAAAATCATACCAGCTCCTGATGTTGAATCATTTGACAATGCCAAGGACTTTGGTGACAAGAACTTTCTTTTTATAAGCCTAGTTATATCTCCATAGGAGTTGCTTCCCTGGATAATGGCTACAGAAACTGAGCTGAAGCATTGCTATTCCAAAGACTCTCGGGTTCAGTCAAACATAGCCCAACTTTAACATAAAGTTCAAAGTCAAGAAATAGTATGGAAAAATTAGGAAACAACAAAAAGAAAACTTGACTATAAAGCTGCAATGTTAACAGGAAGACCAAGACAAAAACACAGAAGACAATAATGTTAAACAGCACAAGCAAAGTCTCAAAGCAAAAAAATATTAATTGGACATAAGCCCAATAGGAATTCCTGGAAGAGCTAAAAAGGGATTTTAAAAATCAGAGAGGTAGATGAAAAATTGGGAAAGGGAATGAGATGCAAGAAAATTATGAAAAGAGTCAGTGGCTTGGTAAAAGAGGCAACTAAAGTGCTGAGGAAAATGACACTTTAAAAAATACTAGTAAAAGCATTAGTAAAATAGTAAAAGTAAAAAAGGCACAGTAATCCACTAAAGAGAAAAACTCCTTAAAAAGCAGAATTGGGCAAATAGAAAAAGAAGTACCAAATCTGACTGAAGAAAATATTTTTTTAAAAAATTAGAATTGAATAACTAGAAGCTAATGACTCCCTGAGATATCAAGGAACAGTAAAAAAAGTCAAAAGGATGAAAAAATTAGAAGAAAATGTGAAATATCTCCTTGGAAAAAAAACTGACCTTGAAAATAGATCAAGGAGAAATAATTTAAGAATTGTTGGACTATCTAAAGGCCATGATAAAAAAAAAAAGCCTAGATATCATATTCCAATAAATTGTAAAGGAAAACTGTTCCAATATCTTAGATCCAGAGGGAGAAATAGAATTTAAGGAATTCATCAACCACCTCCTGAGATACCAAAATGAAAACTTCCATAAATATTATAGCCAAATACCAGAGCTCCTAGATCTAAGAAAAAATAATTCAATTAGATAAAAAATAACAATTCAAATATTATAGAGCCACAGTCAGGATCACACAAGATTTAGTGGCTTTCACGTTAAAGGAGCAGAGAGCTTAGAATATGACATTCCTGAAAATAAGAGAGCTAGGATTATAACCAAGAATAATTTACCCAGTAAAACTGAGTATAATCCTGCAAGGAGAGGAAATGGATATTTAACCAAATAGAGGAGTTTCAAGAATTCCTGATGAAAAGGCTAAAACTGAATGGAAAATTTCAAGTACAAGACTCAATAGAAACATAAAAAGGGAAACATAAAAAAGTTATTATGGACTGAATAAGATTATACTGTTTATATTCCTATAGAGGAAGATGATAACTGTTAATTATTAAGAACTTTGTCATTCTTAAGGTAGTTGGGAATATACATAAAGGCATAGATGTAAGTTGATTATGATAGGTTGATTTCAAAAAAATAAAATTAAAGAGTGAGAAAGAATTCATTCAGAAAAGGAGAAAAGGAAACGAAGAGCAAGGAAAATTATCTCACATAAAAAAGGGACAAAAGGAAGAACTTCTACAGCAGAGGGTAAGATGGAAAGGGTGATGAGCAATGTTTGAATCTTACTCTCATCAGAATTGGCTCAAAGAGGAAATAATATACATACTCAGTTGGATATAGAAATTAGTCTTACCCTACAGAGAGGTGAGAGAAGGATGGCTGATAGAAAAGCAAGCAGATTAAGAAAGGTAGTGGCCAGAAATAAAACAGATTTTTGTGGAGGGACAGGGAAAAAGGAGAGAAATATAAGGAGGGGAAAAAATAGGATGGGGAGAAATATATAGTTAGTGATTATATCTGTGAATATGAATGGAATGAACTGCTCATAAAATGGAAATGGTAGCAGACTGGATTAAATACCAGAATCCAATGATGTGATTTTTTTTTCCATAAGAAACATACTTGAAATACAGAGACACACACAGATTTAAAATAAGGAGCTGAAGTGGAATCTATTATGCTTCAGCTAAGGTGAAAAAAATAAAAAACAAAGATAGCAATCATGATTTCATACAAGGTAAAAGCAAAAAAAAAGACAAGTAGGATACCTACATTTTGTTTAAAAGTACCATACACAATGAAGAGATCAATGTCAGTGGGAGGATCATGATAATATCACTAGAACACATAGCAACCTTATGGCACTGGAGGCATGAATTACCCACTCCACACGTGTGCCTTGCTTAAAAATAGGATTTTAAAGCTGGAAGGAACCTTAAAGACCATCTGGTACAACCCTCTCACTTTATAGCTAGAGAAAATGAAGAACCTAAATTACTTGCTCAAGACCACTTTGAAGTAAATATTAAAGAGTTAACATTACAACAAGTATCTTCTGACACCAAGTCAAATGAATATTCTCTCCTCTACACCATTGCAATATGGCTCAGAAAAAAGCATAAATCATACTTAAATGCTTGTCAGCCAGTAATTTCCCCTTTCTAGTTCTTGTTCTAGAAGACTACTAACGTGTTTATGAAATAATGACATTCTTAACAAGGTATGACAAACTTGTAGCCCATAATGAAGAAGAGGAGGAAAATAAAGGGAACAAAGAAAATAAGCTTTTGTTCCTAAATTCTCTCATGATTTCAAGCCCCATGTATTGGAGAAGACAAATGGTAACAGATAATAGCAACTGGAGAAAAAGAGTAAGCCAGGGATGAGACAGTACTAGAACAGGGACTCATCATGAGGTTGAGCCAAATATCAGTGGTATGGAACAGCCCATGGTCATGGACTCTGTGTTTTCTCTCTCTCTCTCTCTCTCTCTCTCTCTCTCTCTCTCTCTCTCTCTCTCTCTCTCTCTCTCTGTCTCTCTCTCTCTGCCTCTATCATTCTTTCCATCTTTATCAGTCTCCCTGTCTAAGTGCATCTGAATCAGTAAAACAGCAGGTTACCCCATCCAACCTGCAAAAGTTACATCAATCTGTTCCATCCCCATTAGTACTCCCCATCATGCCTCTGCACATAAGTGGAACTCACATAGCAGTGACACTTCAGCCTTTAAAATGCTGGCATATTTTAAAAGGAGTATTTTCTTTACAAGAACTTCTCACATCATCGATAAAAGAGTAAATAAATCTTTAGTTTTTAAAGACTTTTTAACATCATCTTCCTACCCATAATTCCTACCTGGGTACTGGTTTTCTTTAGCAACACTGAAATGTCTCTTCAGCGAATGGAAAGAGAAAGCCAAAAGTCAGAGTCATTCCCTTTAATGTCCACTGAGTGGGTCATGCCCCCCAGCTTAATGACAAAAATCCTTTTTTGCATGCAACTTTGCCTAGCCTTCTTGTAACCAAAAAACCAATAAGGTCATCCTAAAGTGGTCGAGTCTTTCAAATCTAAAGTACACATGATGGGCAGAAAGTAAACAGGACATTCAACCCATGCTCAAATGGGTGCACCCCAATTTAACCCATGCACACACACACACACACACACACACACACACAAATTCTTCTTCAAAAGTCAAGTTTAAGTGAAAGAGAAGAAAGAAAAATATGAAGGATTCAAGAAAGGGTACCAACAAGTGTTATTCATTCATGAGTAGAAGGAGTATTTGGAAGCTCTATTCCCTCTCTAATTTGCTTTGCTGGTCCCCTGCTATGCTTGGGCAGGCTTACTCATGCAGATGTATATAGGCATACATACAAACACACATACTAATAACCAATTCAGAATATTCTTCCTAAATTCTTTCTGGGAGAAGAGGAAGAATCCATCTCCTGGGATTACCTCTTGATATAACCCTAATGTCCACTTTCCAATAACAAAATTTACCTTCAAGATGTCAAAACATAGTAATATATGGATAGTGTATTGGGGTTTAGACTCAAGAAGATCTGGATTCAAACCTGACTTCACAATATGTGAAGATCAAGTCATTTAACCTCTCTGGGTCTCAGTTTCCTCATCAGTAAAATTAGGGTCTATCACCAAATGGCCTCTGAGATCCATTCCAGCTCTAAGCCTGGAATTGCATAATCCTATAAGACCACCGAGCATCTGGGCTGAGCTGAGGGTTGATAGGGAAACAGCATAACTGAGGTCAATTGAGGAACATTTTATTATTTTATTGAGGTATTTTTTAAAATACATTTTCTTGTTTGTTAGATATTGTTCAGAAACTATTTTGCCATTTAACAATACAATCAACTGGCATCTTTGGTACATTTGTTTTGTTGGTATTTGTTAGAGTTGGGAACTCTAGTTACCAGGACCCCTGAAGGACAAAGTATTTCATGTGTATTCCAGACACCTGCCCTGAAGTTCTAACAAGAAGAAAATGAATACAGCATAATAGTTATTGTATGCAGTACTTACAAAAGAGAATATAAGTGAATGAGAAGAACCAGAAGAGTCTACCCACTCCATTTGCACCATGGGAAAGATGGCAGGCTTGACAATATTCAGGCACTTCAGAGTCATGATGAAATAATATTCCTGAAATCATATGTGGGGACCATTCTATCCTTATCCTATATAATAATGCATAGAAATATAATATACTATTACATATAGAATATAATAATTTATAGTAATATATTAGGTATATCTAGGCAGGCAAAACAGAATGAAGGAAGGAAGGGTAAGCTCTTTGAAGGCAAGAATTTTGTAACATTTTTCACATTTGCATCTCTAGTACCTGGCAGAGTGCCTCATGGGAAGTTTGTCACCAGCAGCACAAAAAAAAAAAAAAAGAGGAAGAGGAGTTAAGAGAGTGGATGAGAAATGTTTAACATTTGTCTAGTTCAATTTTTAACATTTTTATTTTATGTTTTGAGTTCCAAATTCTATCCCCCCCCTTCCTGAAGTAGTAAGCAATCATATATAAGTTACCTATGCAATTATGTAAACCATTTCCATACAAGAAGACTTGAATAAAGAGAAAAATGAAAGACAGAAAGTGAAAAATAGCATGCTTTAGTCTGTATTTAAACAATATCAGTTATCTCTCTGGAAACAGATAGTATACTTCATCATTAGTCTGTTGGGATTGTCTTGAATCATCTTATTTCTGAGATTAAGTCATTCACAACTCTTCATGAAACAACACTGCTGTCACTATGTACATCGTTCTCCTGGTTCTGTTCACTTCACTATGCATCAGTTCATTTAAGTCTTTCCACATTTTTCTTAATATTCATTTTTAAAACTTTGAGTTCCAAATTCTCTGCCTTCCTCCCTTACCACTTACCTCATTGATAAGGCAAGCAATTAGATATAAATTGTTAATGTGTAGTCATGCAAAACATTTCCTTGTTAGTCACGTTGTAAAAGAAAACATCGATCAAAAATGAAAAGAAAAAACTCAAGAAAAATAGGAAAGTTTAAAAAAGTATGCTTCAATCTGTATTCAGACACCATCAGTTCTTTGTCTGGGGGATGTGTAACTTTTTTCATCATTAGTCCTTCAGAGTTGTCTTGGATCATTGTACTGCTGAAAATATCTAAGTCATTCATAGCTTATCATCTTGCAACATTGCTATTACTTTATACACAGTATATTTCACTTTGCCTCAACTCATGTAAGGTTTTTTCTGAGAGAATTGTGCTCATCATTTCTCATAGCACAATAATACTCCATCACAATCACATAACACAATTTGTTCAGCCATTCCCCAGTTGATAGGCATCCTTCCAATTTCCAACTCCCTGCTGCCAGAAAAGAGCTGCTATAAATATTTCCATGCATATAGGTTCTTTTCCCTTTTGTTTTTTATCTCTTCTTAGATATAGACCTAGTAATGACACTGCTATGTCAAGGGTATGAACAGTTTTATAGCCCTTTGGGCACAGTCCAAAATTGCCCTAAAGAATGATTAAATCAGTTCACAACTCCATCAACAATGCGTTAATAGCTCATTTTCCCACATCCCCTCCAACATTTACCATTCTCATTTTTTGTCCTATTAGCCAATCTGTAGGTATGAGGTAGCACCTCAGAATTGTTTTAATTTTCATTCCTCCAATCAATAGTGATTTAGAGCAGTTTTACATATGGCTATAGATAGCTTTGATTACTTCATCTGAAAACTGTTCATATTTCTTGATCACTTAACAATTGATCAGTGGTTTCTATTTTTATAAAGTTTTTATTCATTTCACTGTATATTTGAGAAATAAGAATTTTAGAGAAACTTGCTTCAAAATTTTTTCCCAGTTGTGATTGCTATTTGTATTCCTCTCCATCCTATTTCCCCACACACACACCCTCTTTATTCTATTCTCTTTCCTTTCACCCTGTGCCTCCTCAAAATTTTTTTCTTCTGGTTACTGCCTCTTCCATCTATCCTCCCTTCTATCACCCCCCCTTTCTCTTCTCCTTTTCCCCTCCTACTTTCCTGAAGGGTAAGATAGATTTCTGTACCCAATTGAAAATGTATGGTATTCCCTCTTTGAGCCAATTCTGATGAGAGTAAAGTTCACTCACTACCCCCCCCAACTTTCCCCATCTTCCCTTCCACTATAAAAGCTTTTTCTTGCTTCTTTTATGTGGTATAATTTATTGCATTTCCCCCCTCCCTTTCCCTTTCTCCCAGTGCATTCCTCTTTCTCACCCCTTTACTTTTGTTTTTTAGATAGCATCCCTTCATATTCAACTCATACCTGTGCCTTCTGTCTAATATACACTCCTAACTTCTCTAATAATGAGAAAGTTTTTATGAGTTACAAGTATCATTTTCCCATACAGGAGTATAAACAGTTTAACCTTGTTAAATCTCTTATGATTTTCCTTTCCTGTTTACTTTTTTATGCTCCTCTTGAGTCTTGTATCTGAAAGCCAAATCTATTCAGTTCTGGTTTTTTCATCAAGAATGCTTGGCAGTCCTCTATTTCATTGAAGTTCCATTTTTTCCCTGAAGGATTATACTCAGTTTTGCTGAGCATGAGCAGGTGATTCTTAGTTGTGATCCTAACTTTTTTGTCCTCTGGAATATCATATTCTAAGTCTTCCAATCATTTAATGTAGAGCTGCTAAATCTTATGTTATCCTGGCTGTGGCTTCACAATACTTGGATTACTTCTGGATGCTTGCAATATTCTCCCCTTCACCTGAGTGCTCTGGAATTTGGCTACAATATTCCTGGGAGTTTTTTCCTTGATAATTTCTTGAAAGATGATGTCTAGACTCTTCTGGCTTTTGGGCAGTCCATCAATTTTTAAATTATCTCTCCTGGATCTATTTTCTAGTTCAGTTGTTTTCCCAATGAGATATTTCACATTGTCTTTTATTTTTTCTTTGTTTTTCTTTGTTTTCTTTATTTTTATTGTTCCTTGATTTCTCATAAATTTTCTCAGAGCTACCATTTGCTCAATTCTTTTTATTTTCTTTGGTGAGATTTGTACTTTTTTCCATTTGTCAATTCTACTTTTTTCTTGGATGAATTTTTGTGTTTCTTTTACCATTTGGCCTATTCTATTTTTTTAAGTTGTTATTTTCTTCAGTATTTTTTTGCATCTCCTTTACCAAGCCTCTGATTCTTACCATGATTTTCTTGCGTCACTCGCATTTCTCTTCCCAATTTTCTTCTACCTGTCTTACTTGGTTTTCAAAATCCTTCTTGAGCTCTTCCGTGGCCTGAGAACAATTCATATTTTTCTTGGAGGTTTTGGATGCAGGAGCTTTGACTTTGTTGTCTTCTTCTGAATATGTGTTTTGATCTTCCTTGTCACCATAGCAACTTTCTATGTCTAGCATTTTTTTCTGTTGTCGCTCATTTATTCAGTCTATTTCTTAACTTTTAACTCTTTGTTAAAGTGGGACTCTGCTTCTAGGGTGGAGAGCAAACTGTCCCAAGCTTCAAGGGTTTTGTGCAGCTGTTTTCAGAGATACTTCTAGGGACCTGTAAGCTTTCAGTTCTACCAAGATGGTATGATCTAAGGAGAAGTGCGTTTATTACTCTCCTGGCCTGTGCTCTGGTGTGTGAATGACCATAAGCATTCTTTTCTGCCTTGGAACTGTGTCAAGGGTCCCTTCTTCACTGCAGCCCATAAGCTCTAGTGTGCTAAACTCGTCCTTGCCTTGGGACTGCCACAAAGGACTGTGACCCAGATCTGAGTATGGCCAAAGCAGCATAGTCCTGCCCCCAGTGCCAAGAAAGAGACCCCTGTAATAATCTCCTTCTGATCAGTTGTTCAACCCCCTTACCATCTATGGGTTGAAAGTGAAAGTAGACACTGCTACTGCTTATACAGTGGCCGCAAGGCTTGCTCCTGATCTGCTGGGGCCCAGTCTATGAGTGACAGACCTTTATTGACAACCTTCTAAATTGTCCTTGGCTGGAAAATTATTTCACCCTGTCCTTTTGTGGGTTCTGCTGCTTCAAGAATTGTTTTTATGGCATTATTTAAAGGCATTCAGTGGGCCTTAGAAGAGAGCTCAGGTGAGTCACTGCCTTTTTCCCACCATCTAGGGTCTGCCTCAATGGGCTGTATTTTCAAACAAAAATTGCATAATCATCTCAAGCTGAACTTGGATTCAGAAAAATCCTGACCTTGAATCCTGCCTCAGATATTTCCTATGCAATCCAGAGCAAGTCATTTAACTTTTCTGTGCCTCCATTTCTTCATTGGTAAAGTGGAGGTAATCTCTCTCCCAGGGTTGATGCGACAAGATGAGATAGCATATGTAAAGCTGTTTTACAAACCGTAAAGTACTATATAAATGCTAACTATTGTTATTGCTGTTATTGCTGCTGCTATTACCTGAATGTCATGGAAGGCAGTCAGCCTCAGGTCCAGGTTAAACTAGGTGATATCAAGATCTCTTTCAGCTTTGAGCCTGACTATGTGCAATCAATTAGTTTAACTGGTTTCTCTTAGGGACCCAGTGCCTCAAGATTTTGGGACCTACAGCCATCTACTGAGGGAAATATTATAAGACATTTATTATAGCATCTTTCAAGTTGGAGTCAGAATTTTTAAGTTTTTATTGATATCTTTTGTTTACATACCAAGTAGATTTCCCCCATCTTGCTCTCCCTGTCCAACAGAACAATCCCTTACAACAAAGTTTTTTTTGAAAAAAAAGGACAACAAAACCAATTAATATACCAAAAAAAAATCTGATATTATATGTAGGTTTTCAAATCCACAAACCCCCTCACCTCTGCAAGAGAGGAAAGGGAAGTGTGATTTCATATCTCTTCAAGCTTATTTTTTGTAATTTTGTTTAACATTCATTTTCTATTTTTTTTGTTCTTTCATTTACTTTATTGTAGTCATTGTGTATATTGTTTTCCTCACTCAGCTTACTTCATCAGTTCATGCATGTCTTCCTAAGCTTCTCTGTATTTATCATTGTCATCATTTCTTATAGCACAATAATACTCCATTATATCCATGTACCACGGTTTGTTTAGGTATCCTCCAATTGGTGGGCATCTACTTTGTTTCCAATTCTTTGCTACCACAAAAATTGCCACTAAAAATATTGATTTACAAAGTATTTTTGCAAATTACCTCCTTGGGATATATTCCTATACTTACAGAAGAGAAAACTGAGGCCCAGAAAAATGATACGACTTCCCTGATATTTCACACTTTTCTAATAACAGAGCCAGGATTTGCATTTGCTAACTCCCATTCCAATGCTCTTTTCACTACCCACACCCATTCAGACTCTCAGATTATATTAGCTTATCCTGCTTACTAATCTATAGGGCTGGCACTATTTACAATTTGCTGCTAGAACTTTCTCAGATGAAAAGCTAGACTTTGAGTTCCAGATAATACTATCATATCACAATTTTTTTTGTTGAAAGCAAAAAATAATCCATACCATAGCAGAACGACCCTATGACTACTTTTTTTAAAAAGTTCCTTTTTTTTGGTAACTATAGTAGACCCAACTTAGCTGGTGTAGGGTACTCTTGCCTGTCTTAGGTCCAACCTGTTATTTTGACTCTTCTATATATAGTTGCTTTGATTTTTGGCCTATAGGATATCAAATTTGTAGAGTAAAAATGTGTTTTATAACATATTATGTTAAAAGTTAGATAGAGTATGTATACACACACACACATACTCAGACACACATATTATACCACCAACCAATGAAGAAGAACCTTACTGATTTCCTCTCTCTCTCTCTCTCTCTCTCTCTCTCTCTCTCTCTCTCTCTCTCTCTCTCTCTCTCTCTCCTCCCTCAGAAAAGGGCAAATTTATGTGACCCACAGAAGAAAAGACCTATAAATATAAGAATTCTAATATTTAAATATCTTTAAACAAGGATATTGGATCTGAAATGGAAAATGATACATTATCCAAATACATCTCCACTCAGTGTAGCCCAGCATAACTCATTTCTTGACCCTGAATTGATGCCCATTTATACTTCAAAACTGTAGGAAATAAATCTGACAGCACTATTTGATGTTTACATGAAAATGGACTTCAAAGACAGCAGCATGTCCCTGCTCATTTTGTGGCAACAGATTGGCAGCAGAAAGTGATTATGCCTCTGATTACCTATGTCCATTGTTACCACAGTTTCATTTCAAGCTTTTAAAAAAATTTAATCATTGTCTTTTGTTGGTCAGCACAATAGTGCAGAGGGCCTGCAATACGTGTGGAAACAGCCTCCCACAATACGGGTAAGTAAGTGGCCAGTGTAATTGAAAAACAGACTAAATCTACTGGACCTTTGTAATGAAATAAACCTTGAATAAAAGAATAAAATGTCATCAATGGCTGGATGTGTATTGTTACTTTGAAGCCGTTCCCAGCTACCGCCACCATCAGATCAGAGTAGAAGCTAACACCCACTACTTTAAATAATTATTGGATTATTTTTTCTCATTATTTATCATTCAGGCTATTCTGAGCACCACCCCACTTGATGTCATAATTAGTCCCCTGATAAACCTTTTGGAAAATAAAGGGCTCTGGCTTTGTTACATTAGAACTATGAAAATGAGCAGTGGGAAAACAGGGGGAATAATCTGATCTCCTTTCCATACCCAAGGAGCTGAACTTGTTTTTAGACATCAATTATAAAGAAAATGTCACTTTTTCTAATTTGGATTTCCCATAACCAGCATAGAAGTAGGGAAGAAATGTAGCTAGGAAATGTTCCTACTAGGCTAGATTTCCCCACCCTTTTCTATTGGGATATTCCTTGGAAAGCCAATAAAAACTCAATTAATATTGCAAGCGCTCATTAGAAATGAGAGTAAGTAAATGAGTAAGCTCTTTCCTTTGGGGAGGTTGATAGGGATAACCACAAAGGAAGATTCAGTGGAAAGCCAGGCTACAAATGTTACTTTATGAATTGTGGTGGAAACCTTGGTCAGAGAGTCACTTGTGAGTCAAAGGGCACATTCATACTTGGTGGGGAATTTTCCTCATTCTTTTGGTTCATAGTACCTACTTGGGAAACCTAGAAAAACATAGACCTGTTGAGAGAGAGAGAGACAGAGACAGAGACAGAGAGAGAGAGACAAAGAGAGAGCACATGTACATCAATATCCTGAGAGACTACTCACTTGCAATAACATAGTTCACAACATTGCATAACCTGGCCCCAAATAATCTATAGAGTCTGATTTCCCATCATTCCCCTCATGGACTCTATGTTTTAGCTAGATGGGCCTATACAACATTCTGCCTCCTACTTGCATACCCTTGCACAGGCCATCCTTCTTATCTGGATTGCTACAATTGCTTTCCGTCTTGAGTTCTGCCTCTTTGAAATTTCTATTTCCACTCAAGATTCAGAGCAGATGCCACCTCCTTCCCACAAACAAACTTATAAGTGCTCCCAATTACCCCTAGTAAGTTGATTTTGTATATATTTTGTAGCTCACCCCTATACTATTGCTCCCTCCTCCCCACCCCCAGCCTGCACATTAGGTGCTTAATAAATGCTCCTTGAATTAAAATGAATTCTAAGGTAAAATTTTATCAAAAGATCAAAGAATGTGAAATAAGAGTCCTTTGAAAATAAAGTCAACCTTCAATGAGCTGCTTCTTCCCAAAGACCCATATGTAAGTGTCGCAATCACTTAATGATGATTAGACCAGGCTACTTAGTCATAGCATCATGATATGTAACTCAGTCATGACATCAGCAGGGATTGCTTCTTGTGGTTTCTCAGTTCTACATGGCAAACAGGCTATTCCCCATAGCAGCCACTGCTATAGTATATATACCAGTATCCTGTATACAGAAAGTTCTTGCTTTAGGTAAATGCAAATTATATAAATTTGATTTTACATAAAGAATTCTGAAAGAAATCTGTATTCTAATTCCAATTTAAAAATTAGCAGTTAATTTAACAGATGAGGAACTAAGCCAAATAGTTAAGTGACTTGCCTAGGGTCATACAGCTAGCAAGTGTTTGAGGCTAGATTTCACCTCATTAAGATGAATCAAACTGATTCCAAGCTCGGTGCTCTATTGACTGTACCACCTAGCTGCCCTTTATCATCAATAGTAAGGCACTGGTTTGTGTACTCCATTCCCAAAGTAGAGAAGTTTCATAATGATAATGGTATTCTTTTCAATATTCTAATTGTTATATAGTATATAATGTCCTAAGTCACCCTCCCTACCTGGATGACTTTAATGAAAATGCAAAAGTGGTCTACCTTCCCCCTAACACTACCTCATTATTATTAATAGTATCACCATTATACCATGGATCAGGGAGTGATTTTGAATTTCAAGAGGCATTATTTACACACTACATTTATTCAGGCAGTTACAACTTTAAATGTAAATAAGGACTTGACATTGCGAGATTTCTAGAAGTCCTATAATATTTGCCATGCAATCTGGGATATTGGTAAGATATGGGAAGATGTAATAGAAACATGTATAAAAAGAGTTTGAAGGGGGGCAAATGTGCTCAAATGTGTTCATTCCCAATTTTTGTGGAGTTGATAAAAACGAAATACTCAAAGAAGTGAGTAACAATTGTAAAAGTAGCATAAGAATTAGAGCTAGAAGTGGATGAGAATGATGTAGAGGAATTACAGTATAATGATATGATTGAGCTGTGAGCCACAAGATTGCAGAAGAAAGAGAAGCATCAGAACCCCAGGTTGAACCAAAACAGTTCACAATGAAACAAGGCAGTTTCAAAGGAAGAAACCCAAACTGTGAGCAGCCATGTGAAAAAAACTCCAAATCACTCATAATTAGATATATTCAAATTAAAGCAACTCAAGTTTCACCTCACACAACTCAGACTGGCAAAGCTTACCCCCCAAAAAAGTAAAATGACCAATATTGGAAGAGTTGTAAGAAAACGGATACTTGAATGAGCTTTAATGCTTTGGTAGAGCTGTGAATCAATCCAAATATTCTGAAAAGCAGTTTGGAAGTGTGCTTAGAAAATTATCAGGTACCACGATGAGGCCTATAACCCAAAAAGATCAAAGAAAGTGCAAAAGGATTTATATGTATCAAAATATTTATAGCAGTTCTTTTTGGAGTGGAAAAAACTAGAACTAAGTGGGTATCCAATGATTGGGGAGTTTCTGAACATATTCCGTTATATGGATGTCATAAAATACTTGTGCGCTTTAAGAAATTATAAAAGGGGTGATTTCAGAGAAACCTGGAAAGACTTCATACACTGATATAAAATTAAATGAACAGAACCAGGTGAATAGTTTATACTCTACCAACAACATTGTAAGGACAAACAACTTTGAAAGACTTGAGAATTCCAATCAGCACAATGGCAAACAATGATTTCAACGAGCCTGTGATGATATATGCTACCCACCTCCAGCCGGGGAGGTGAAAATGAGAATGAGACAAATATTTCTGAGCAAGGGCAATGAAGGAATTAGTTTTGTTTGACTATGAATATTATTTACAGCTATAAGTTTCAGGGACATGCCTGCAGTTCTAGGGAGCAGTGAGGCATATACATGAAGAACTTAGGGCATTGGCAGGAGGTAAAGGGGAAGGTAGGTAGATACAGCAGGCCTGTAATGAAGTCCGGATATTGGGGCTGGGGGCAGCTCTATTAGGACTTCATCAATTTCAGTCATGCTGACTCTTTGTGACCCCATTTCAAATGTTCTTGGCAGAGATACTAGAGTAAGTTGTCATTTCCTTCTCCAGTTCACTTTTACAGATGAGAAAACTGAGGCAAACAGGATTAAAATACATACGCAGGGTCAAATAGCTAATAAGTATCAGAGGCCAAATTGGAATGCAGGTCTTCCTGATTCTAGGCTATACATCCTATCAACTGTAACACCTAGCTGCTCATCAAAAAACATGTTTAATGGAATAGTAGCAGGCCTGAAACAGATACATTTCTTTTTGTTTTTTAGTGTAGCAGATTATCATAGCATAGAGGACTGCTCATAGGAAAAAAAACTAACAAAATGAGCAAGACAAAACATTTTCAAAAATGGAATCTACAACTGTAAAGAAATTGGGAAAGAGGTGATTTCATAGAGACATTGAAAGTCTTATATTACCTGTTGCAGAGCACAACCAGAAGAACAGTTTCATGTTGTAATATCAGTTTTATAAAAGCAGTTTTTAAAATTTATGTAAACTGATAAAGAACAGAATTAATAGACCTAGGAGAATAATTTATATAACAACAATGCTGTTAAAAACAAACAGCTTTGAAAGCTGTGTGAACTTTGATCAATACAAGGACTGTGTATGAATCCAAGAGCCAATGATGAAACATTATCCATTTCTTGCCAAAGAGAATGAGATATTTTTACCACAACCAGTGAGACAATTTTTTCACTTGACTATAAGCATTTGTTATAAGGATTTTTTCTTCTTTTTTTAATGGGTTGTAGATTTGTCCTTCATTGCCAAAGAAGACCCTGCCATCAGAGAAATAATGACATGACTTGCACTTGACTTTGTTTTGAGTGAGGGAGGGCTGTACAGATCACCAGCCTCACTTCCTCTCCAGAGCCATCTGAATCCAGTGACCAGATGTTCATCAGAATGATTGGAAATGGACCAAGGATGAGGCAATTGCGGTGAAGTGACTTCCCTGAGGTCACACAGCTAGTGAGTGTCAAGTGTCTGAGGTGAGAGTTGAACTCAGGTCCTCCTGCCTCCTGCACTGGTGCTCTACCCACTGCAGCACCTAACAGCCCCATTCTCTAATGGGGTAGAGAATAAGAGGGTGAAGAGGTAGATATTTTTAATTTTTTTCATTTAATTTTTTAAAAAGTAATTAGGAGTGATATGGTGATATGGTGCAAACTGTCAAATTCCTGTCCCTTCAAAACCTGTATCTTCTGAGAGTATTCAGGGACCTAAGTAAGAAAAAAATAAATAAATAATTCTTGGATGTGTACTGGTTTTGTTCTGAGGGTTTGACACTGAGAAAGAGATGAGCGGGCAAAATGCACTAGTGTAGAAAAAAGGAAGAAGGGATAATCTTTGCTCTTTCTCATAATCAGGGTGTTTGAGGAGTATACAAACATAAAGGAAAGGATGAGAGAGTAGACTTCAGATGCACCTCACTTTTATTGAAAATGGTCAAAAATAAAATATGATACAGAAATACATCCCACTCAACAGGGAAATACTCAGCACTGGCTTTGTGGTTAAGAGAGAGGATGATACCTGCGAAGGAACAGCTACTGGAAGAAAAATAAACTTCTTATTCCTTGAGGGAAGATTAATAGGAAAACAAGATTGAAAAAGAAAATAACTGGAACCTAAAAGGATACCCGTCAATTGAACAATAGCTAAACAAATTGGGATATATCAATATAAAGGGATATTATTGCAAGTAAGAAATAACAAAATACAAGCTTACTTCAGAGAATTCTAAGTAGCATGAACTGATGCAGAGCGAGGTGAGCGGAGTCAGAACAATTTATACAAGGACACCAATGCCATACAGAAAAACAGCTCTGAAATATTTAAGAGCTCTGATGGATGCTCTGAGCAACCATGTATCGAGAGGACCTATGATGAAGTATGTTTATTAAGTACAAGGTACGGGCACATAATGTTGGAAATGGCCCCTGGGTGGGTTCATTTTGCTTAACTATGCTAATTTATTACAAATTTGGTTTTTTTTTTCATTTTTAACTTGGGGGTGGTGGGTTGGTAGCAATAATGATATCCAAAAAGACCATTAAAATATAGTTAATGCACATGGGAAGCAGAAGAAGATTCAAAACAAAATATAAAGTAGGATTGTTTTGAAAGTAATATATAGATATGTGTGTTTATGTATATGTATATATGGCTACTTTTATAAAATTAGCAATATGAAATGGAGATCCATGCTCTTATATATAACCCCCTTTTTGCATTCTATATCTATATATGTATATATATGTATATGAAAATACTGTTAAGTTCAGAATTTTAAAAATTAAAAACAAAAAGAAAGAGAAAATTAGAATGTATGTGTATAATGAACTCTGAATAAGAAAACTAAGCTGGATCAGGACACAATGCCTATGAAATTATGGTTCTCTCTACTATTTACTGAATTTTTTTCAGTTTAGACCTGTACAGTGGGTAATATCAGATCCCCATTGCTAAGGAGGAAAGGAGAAGGCAGGCTTTAATTTTCCATGGGGATTCTACCTATTTGAATGTAAGGTCTAATTCTTGCCATTTTTCAGTCACTCATTGGGAAAGCTTAATGTACTGCTCTGGAGTGTGGATCTATCTGGATGATGTCATTATATCTGGGAAGATTTTGGGAGAACATGAAGACTCCTGCAGGTGTTACATTGACTGGGAACTGTGGATCAAAAATGTCAGCTAAGAGAGAAAAAAAAAGCAGAGAGAGCAAAATACAAGCCAATAACCCTAACAAACATGGAAGTTTTAAAAAAATTTAACATTAGCAAATAGACTATTTTAGAAACATGATACGTCATGATTAGATTGAGGTTATACCAAGAATTCAGGTGTGGTTCAGCAGAAAATACTATATAATAAATTATGCCAGTAATATAAAAAATAAAAACATATGACTATATCCACAGATTCTTGGAAAGGCTTTTGATAAAATTCTATTTCTGTTAAAGATTTTAAAAATCACAGGAACAAGTGAACTTTTCCTTAATAAAGAAAATAAAAGCTATTGAAATACAAGAGAAGTATATGATGGAGAAAAGGTAGAGGCCTTACCAATAAGATCAGTGATAAAGCAGAAATGTCCATTATCACCACTACTATTTAAAATAGTGCTATCTATGCTAGCTATAGCAATAAGAAAAGGAAATTGAAGGAATAAGCAAAGGCAAAAAAGGAAAACAAAATTATGACTTTCTGTCAATGATATGTTGGTATACTTAAAGAATCCTAGAGGGTAAGCTACAAAATTAATTCAAACATTAATTTCAACAAGGTTGCAGTATATAAAATGAATCCACATAAATCATCAATATACCTGTACATTATCAACAAAACCTAACAGGAAGAGCCATAAAGAGAAATTTCATTCAAAATAAACTACATAGAATCTGTAAAGTATTTGTGAGTGTATCTACCATGATTTACCAAAAACTATATTAATCTATTAAACACTTGTGGAATAAAGACAGACCTAGATCATCGGAAAATACTAACTGCAAATGGGTAGACCAAAGCAAAACACTTAATATAGCAATGCTACCTAATTTATTTATTCAGTTCTATGCTAATCAAACTCCCAAGAGAATATTTTATGGAGGTAGGAAAAAAAATAATAAAATTCATCTAGAGAAACAAAAAGTCAAGAATCTCAAGGTAATACTGAAAAAAGTGAAAGTACTAGATTTCAAACTATACTATAAAGCAATAATCTTTAAAACAATATGGTACTTTTTTTAAAAAGTGGTTGATCCTTGGAATACAACATTTAGAAGCAAATAAACACAATAGGAGACTATTTAATAAACCCTAAGACCTTGGTTACTAAGACAAAAATTTACTCATTATTTGACAAAAATTGCTGGGAAAACTGAAAACCACTCTAGTAAAAAGTAAGTTTAAATCAATGTCTCACAATGTACATCAAGATAAGTTCCAAATGAATACACAATCTAAGACATAAAAGGTCACATCATAAACAAACTAAAGGGACAAAGAAGAAACTACCATTTATATCTACAGATAGGGAAGGGTACAACACTAAGCAAGTGACAGAGAGGATCACACAAGATAAAACAGATATTTTTGATGACATAAAATTTAAAAATTTTTACATAAAAATAAATCTGAATTAAAATGGAAACAGGAAGTTGGGATTGGGAATCTTGTAGCAAATTTCATTATCAAGAGTCTTATATATCTTACATGTAAGTATGTAAGAAACTGATTCAAATTTATAAAACTAAGAACTATTTCCCAACAGATAATAGCCAAAGATATGAACAGGCAATTTTTAAAAGAAGAAATCCAAGCTATCAACAACTATATAAAAATTTTTTCTAAATCATTAAAGCAAATCTGTAGTTCCACCTCACAGCCATCAGAGTACCAAAGACAACAAAACAGGAGAAGGACAAACGTTGGAGGGCCTATGGAAAAAGAGGGACATGGACGCATTCTTTGCTGGTGGAGCTGTAATTGGTCCTCTGACTCCAGTCATTCTGAAAAGCCATAGGAATTATGACCAAAAAGTTACTAAATTGTGTAAACCCTTTAACTCATTGATATTACTGGTAGTCTTAAATCTCCAAAGAAAGAGCAAAATGACGCATATGTACAAAAATATTTATAGCTGTTCTCATGGTAACCAAAAATTAGAAACTAAGGAGATATTCTTTCATTTGTGATTGGATAATAGCCAACAACCACAATTATTAAGTCCCCACTATTCACCAAGTACTGAGCTAGGTGCTGAATAAGTGCAAAAGTTGGATGTCATCATGTGAATTCAGTACATACATCAAAGGTTAAGAAGAAACAACCCAAAAGAATATGTGTTATACAATAGACTCCATTCATTGTGATCGCCACTAAAAGAGTGAAGAAATCTCTGACTCAGAAATAACAGAGACCCATTGGTCAAAATAACTTCCTTCCCCTAAAACATGCCTCCTTTCTCCGGTTGAATAGGGTTCACTGTCAGGGAGTTCAGTTGCAGGATGAGGAAATATGAAATTAAATTTCCCAGGGGGAAATAGAAGGATATACAATGTGTGTATATATATGCATACACATACACAGACATATAGATATAGATTAGATATAGATGTAGATCATACCTGGTGCTGTTTCCCTCCCTCCCAACTCAACCTGATGCATAGGTAACTTTTTGCTCATATAACCTGCTTCCATACAAGTGTGTGACGTTACTAGAAATAGTGCTAGATTTGGAGTCAAAGACCCTAGCTCTATCTATTCTCTGATTTGGAGCAAGCCCCTTTTCCTCTCTGAGTTTCCTCATCTATGAAATAAGGCAAGTATATCATAAAAGCAACTTGTTCTGTATAGTCCTTACCTCACAACAATCCTATAAGGTAGATTTGGCAAGTATATTCATTCTCACAGATTGGGTGCCAGAGGTCAACTCCTAACTTAAGTTCTAGGGCTTTACTCTTAAAAGTGTAAGTCATGGGCCCCTACCAGTGTGTTTTCCATTAAGAGTTTACCAGTAATTACAAATTAGCTCAAAGGAAAGGCATCTATTTAAGATGGCATAATAAGAACAGTAGCTGCAAAACATTTTCCCATAAAATTTGGAGTGCACCCGTCCACAAATGTACATTGTACATAAGGGAAGAGTGCAATGTTAGCAGCATATGTACATAATGGACATATGTGACCAAGGCAGTTTAAAGCTGGTATTACACATCCTAGAGTTCTTTTTCTTCTTGTAGAGTGCACCATCTCTATTGGGTGGGTTGCTCATTTGGATTCCCAGGTTTCTCTCTGCAACTCAGCTCTTAATTGATAGGGCTAGTTCTCGCTTGAATCCAGACTCAGATTTCCACTTTCCCACCAGAGTAGGAAATTACACTCATTAAAGCTACTTCTGACCTCAAATATTTGCTTCTCTGCATCTGTGTCTGCTTGGAAATTGCACTTCTCTTGCTACCATCCCTTGAATTCTACCAAACTGACTCTGTCTTACTACTAAGTGGGATGTCTCCCTCGAGGTGAGTGGTTCTACTACTAGACTCCATGGCTGATGGAAAGGAGAAAGAGAAGATAGAAATTCTGTTACTCAATTCTCTTTTAGGTGTCTGCTTCTCCTTCTACTGCTGACTCCTAACTTGGATTGCAACAGACTCATAAGGTTCTCCCAAAGTTAGAAACATTCATGTCAGAATTACCTATTGTCTGTGCTTAGAAAAAGAACACAAAACAGAAGAGGCAGCCTGAGGCCTAAGGCCCTTCAGGCTCACCAAAGCAACATATATTTTAGCTCCCAGGTGTTTGAAGTTAGAGATTTCTGCTTACACAGGTCACCCACTACTTTGCCCTTCATGGAAACCCCAAAGAGGGAGAACTCAGCCACACATTGAGTCAAAAGAATGAAGGCAAATGGCAATCGTTCCCTTCTTTTAAGACCTGCTGTGTCAGTGGGTCTTTCTGCTCAGTAGCCAATAAGATGGCTTTCTTATCTTGGAAAGGAAGTCCTTGAGTGTTAAGCCATACCTGTCTGCAGAAGGTGCCAGGGGAACTCAGTACATACTTTCTGAGTAAATTCTTGCAGGCAAAATACCACTTATGCTCCATAGGGTTCAACCCCGTACTAGACCCTTCTTCCAGTAAAATGTTTAAAAGTGGAGCACAATTCACACATTTGTCTATATCCCTAGTTCTGCAATGGGAAAGGGATGACTTAAGCATTTTCCTTTCAAGTACCTCACCTGGTTCCTCGCACAAAAGTCTCGCAGAGGCCACATAGGCACAGTTCCTGATGGCCTCCTAAATGTCATGTGAAGATTCCCAAGCAATCTCTTAACTCGATGTCCAAATTAAGTTTTCAGAGAGAGTCCAGACCTAGATATGTGGGGGACCTGGAGATTACAATAGCCTCCAAGTGCAAAGTTATATAAATTTTACTTACATCATGTCACAAAGTTTATGTTTTGTTATCCTCATTTTAAAGATAAGGAAAATCAAGAATTAGATTAATTAAGTCACTTTTCAAAAGGTCCTGCAGGTTGTGTCAGGAGTGGAATTTGAATGGAGGGTTCTTGTGGCTCCTGCTCTAGCACTCTTTACACGGTAACATGCTGTCTTTCAACATGCTTAGACCACAGCTGAGGTCCCTTCTTGCTCTAAAGTCTGATGTTATGCTCCATCTCAGAAGAAACTGACAGCTTTGCCACAATCAACAATGGGCTTAGAACTCAATGATCATGACTTCCTCATGAACAGAGGCATCTCTAGCAAGGTGATCTCAAGGGAAACACTTATAAGGACACATGCATGTGAACAAACACATTCACAGTAGTCCTCACTGAGCATCACAAAATGCTTCTCCCCAAAAAAGGAGAAGCCCCATAATGAGAGAAATTTAACTAGAAGGAAATGGACTTCTAGAGGAGAATCTTTCACTAACATAAGGTTTCTTGAAAGAGAATGATGTCAAGAGCATATCATATGTCCATAGAGCACATGAGCTTTATCATTTAGAGAAAAGCCTTCCAATTCCATTTTTCCTCTTAGATTTAGCCTTCCAGTAGAAAAATGTAGCCTATCAGTTAGTTGGTCAATAAACTGTCAATAAACATTTATTAGGTATGTCTACTGTGTTCCAAGCACTGTGCTAAGCTACCATTATCAGGACTTTTCTTGTAGGCCCTCCTGGTAAGACCATGAATAAGGCTATGATACTATTATTTTCAGTGTCTTAGAAAAGAAGTTTCTCTTCTGCTGAGAACCACTTTGTTCTTTTGCTTTGCTTATTGTCAGTGTGTTTATTTTTTTCCAGCAAGGTAAGGTATAAAAAGAATCCTAGTGAACAGAAGAGAGATTTTTGTGAATTAAGTAGCATAAAACCAATATTAGAATTCATGTCACATCCAATTACATCCCTAACATGTGTCCCCATTTGCTTTTCCATGTGTTGGTTCATCACACAATACTAATTAGGTCACTTCAGATGCACCATAATTGACCATGGCACTTCTGCAGGTTTACATTTTCACACACAAAAATGGAAAATAAATTAATGACCAGCAATTTTGACAATTACGGTCAATTAAATTTGTCAACATAACATTTGACATAAATAATCTATATTTATAACTGAAGCCTGCATTTTAAAAAATGAAGTTTAGTAGTGCTGTGAAGTTTAAGAGCTTTTCATCTGGGGAAAAAAACTTGATAAAATGGACATGTGCTGTTATAAAATTATCTGAATTTTGCTACTCCTTTTCTCTGTTGATAAATCTTGTCAGTTGTCATTAAGGTCACAGGCAGTTGCTTACGGGCTTTCACTGAGATAATTTTAAAACTTCAATTGACAGTAACAGGTAAGAAAAAAATTAAACACATTGAGGCCAGGAAACTTTGCTAGATGTTTCTAGAGTAATTTCATTTTTTTTTTTAATTGGGGAGTTTTTCTTATTAAAATGGGAGGTCTTTCTTATCACTCATAAGAATAGGAATGGAAGTAACCAAGTATTTATTTAGTGCCTATTATATGCCAGGCATTGTGTTAAGTGCTTTTCAAATATCTCGTTTAATTCTCAAAACAACCCTGTGAGGTAGATATTATTACTACCCTCATTTTACAGTTATGGAAACTGAGGCAGAAAGAGGTTAAGTGATTTGTCCACAGTCATATAACCAGATTTGAACTCAGGTCTTCCTGATTCCAGGTCCAGTACTCTACTGGATGACTAGCATCTTCTGAATGACTAGAAATAATATTAGACAAGCACTCAATTGATATACTTAATCCTGCTTCCACAGAAGGAGAAAAATAATGATTAAAACCTTCAAAAAAATTTCCCTTTCTTAATGTTTGACTAAGAATCACACTTTGCATGAAGACATGGACCATCAGTGAAATGTATGGATGTGTTATTTGAACAGATACTTCTTGTAAGATTTTTTTATATTCCTTTGGGCAGAGCACCCATTTGTAAGGGTACAAGTCCCCATTTGGACAGAGGGAAAGGAAGGAAGGAAGGAAGGAAGGAAGGAAGGAAGGAAGGAAGGAAGGAAGGAAGGAGGGAAGGAAGGAAGGAAGGAAGGAAGGAAGGAAGGAAGGAAGGAGGAAGGGAGGAAGGAAGGAAGGGAGGAAGGAAGGAAGGAAGGAAGAATGAAGAGATGGAGGAAGAAGGAAGGAAGGAGGAAGGGAGGGAGGGAAAGAAGGAGGGAAGGAAAAAAGGAAGGAGGGAAGGAAGGAGGGAGGGAAGGAAGGAGGGAAGGAAGGAAGGAAGGAAGGAAGGAAGGAAGGAAGGAAGGAAGGAAGGAAGGAAGGAAGGAGGGAAGGAAGGAGGGAAGGAAGGAAGGAAGGAAGGAGGGAAGGAAGGAAGGAAGGAAGGAAGGAAGGAGGGAAGGAAGGAAGGAAGGAAGGAAGGAAGGAAGGAAGGAGCAGCCTTGCCCAACTGGAAATGAGTAGTTAGATCCTCAATAGGGCAACTATTCCTACCCACAGATTGTTGTTCATCCTTCATTCTCAAAGAGGATCGATGACATCAGAAGGGTGCTATCTTGATTTGCAAGTGAATTGGATTTAAGTGAGGCAGAGCTGTGCAAGTCATCAGCCTCACTATCTCCTCCAGAGTCATCTGAGTGTAGTGGCAAGACATAGTCAGGATGACTGGACTTGGCACCAGATGCAGAAGGGTTACTTTGGTCTTCTCATTAATTGATCAATAATTGGTCCCAGTGCAAGTCTCATTGGTCATTGTTTTGATTTTGATGGCTCAGAGTAAATATAAATGGCAATTGTTTCTGTTCTGGTCAGAAACCCTGAGATTCTTTCCCTTCTAGACTGATATTTTTTTGACTAGACAAACCAGGTCATCTTTTGCCTCGTTTTTTACCTAGCCTTAGATCACTGAATCGCTCAATGGGTGTTGCCTCAGACAAACTGAGACCTGGGAAAGACTTTAGCTTAAAAAGGCCAAGATACCCCATTGCCTCTGTGGTCATCTCCAGTCACCCTGTCCTCTGTCTTGCCATTGGATTCGGATGATTCTGAAGAGAGAGAGGCTGATGACCTTGCACAGCCCTAACTCATGTAAATCCAATTCACTTTCAAGTCAAGACATCGCCCTCCTGAAGTCATTGGTCCTCTTCAAGAACAAAGGATGATTAACAACAACAGTTTTGTAAGGTATATGCTGCCCATATGGTATGTGTGTTTTCATGTGAACATGGGTTTTTGGGCAGACATAGATAGATATCTCCATAATCTTGCGTACCCCTCTCCAAGGGAAACTTTGATGCCTGCTTGAAGGGGAGCAGGAAATGGGACCATGAGACAGGCTATTATGTTCTCTTCTGAGAGAGGACATAACAAACTAAAGTTATATCTGTTCCCCCAAATATTGTTTATCCAGGGAATTATTTTATAGGTCCAAGTCCCTTTTCTGGTCAGTCTCATTTAAAAGGGAAGGATACTTCAAGTTTATATCCACTGGCTTGGTAGCTTCTCACCAAATAGAAAAGACCATCATAAATAGTTAATAGCTAGTAAACTCATTTAATCAACCAGATAGAAAACAAAAAAAGAAATTCTACATATTAAAATACACAAGAAAATACACAAGAGTAAAAGAGCTCTCCCACTGAAAGGGCAACCAAGAAAAAGATCTTAATCTCAACCATGAAAAAATTCCTTGAAGACATGAGGTAGACAAGCTGGAAATTGGGGACACATTAAGGTCCGGTTCTTGTACCTGTCTTCTGCTTCCCAAGATCTTTTGTCCTTTTTCACAGGTCTCTCAACAAAGAAGGAATGGAGAATGTCTTTCTTTGCTAAAGCTCTTGCACCAAATTCACCAGTCAAGTAGGCACACAGCATCAAATCATTCTTCCCATCAATTAGGAGAGTCTTGTGTAAAATACTTCAGGTTTGAAACTTGGGTTGCATCCATAAAGTTCAGAGGGATACTTTGGTAAAAACTAACCAAAGTGTCCAAGAATGATACTGTTCTAACACCAAACATGGAGACACCAGTTCTACAGAAATAGAGGAAAAAACCAACCAGCATCATTGACTCCGACTCCACTGAGGAGGCTGGTGTGCTAGGCAAAGGATGCCACATTACTGGAGCTCTCTAGTTTGACCAGTTTTCTTGGGTTGCTGGTAGTGGTCTCTGTAACTATCATAGAATCTCAAACTTAGAAGAAATCTCAGAAATCAGCTAGTCTAACTCTTACTAAACCTTCCACATAGCAGTTCTACAAGTATTGAAAACTTTTATCATTTCTCCTCCAAATCCTCTCCAGACTAAACACTCCCACCTTCTTCAACCAATCTTTATATGTTATAGTTTCTTTGGCTACTCTCCAGAATGGCAAAGTTCCTCCTAAAACATGATGTCCAGAACTAATCAACAGCATTCCCTCTCTCATTTTTGATGCTATGTCTCTATTAATGCAAGCTAAAATGCCATCTCCTTTGTTCACCAGGCAGCTGGTGGTACAGTAGATAGAGTAGTAGGCCTGGAATCAGGAAGAAATGAATTCAAAACCAGCCTTAGATGCTTTCTAGCCAAGTGACCCTATGTAAGTTACTTAACATCTATTCATGCCATTTTCCTCAACTGTTAAATGGGGATAATACCTACCTAACAGGGCTGTTGTGAGGACCAAATGCGACAATATTGCACTATGCAAGTGCTTATTCCTTTTCCTTCTCTTCATCATCATAGATCTTAAAGTTGAAAGAGATCCTGAGATCATCAAGTTTATCTGCCTCATTTTACAGATGAGAAAACTGAGGTCCATGTTACAGTTTAAACTCTGGACAACAAAAAGTATTGGGATTTCATGATGTGCTGTGGTGGAACCATCTCAAAGAATTCAAAATCAGACCACCTCCAATCCAAGTATAATCATTCATTGAGATTGACACCTCTCATGAACCAGAAACTTCAGAGAAAGCAGGATGGATTTTTATAGGGTAAAGATGCAATTTACATAACAGAAATTATGAATATTAAAAAGGCAGGAGAGACTTGTCAAGGAATTAGATAATAGGGGAGAGGTCCCTTCTATGGTTCAGTGGTTAAACATTCTGGTCATGCTGCCCTCCAGTTGGCTAGCTATTGTGGTTCTGTTTGGTCAAGATGGATAGTTAGGTATTGTGGTCCTGTCTTGGACTAAATGGATGATGTGATTGTGACTGAGTACAAGAAAACACCTGTTTCTGTGGGAATGAGTCTGGGGGTGGTGGCTAGGATCCTATCATACAGATATGCCTGTTGTTTCTATGGGAACTAAGAGTTCAGGGACACACCTATTGTTCTAGTGAACAGTGAGACATATACAAAGAAGTCAGGACTTTGGCGGTTGAGGGGGATAGGTAGGTAGAGTGGGCCTGTAGTTTAGTGGGGCTTATAATGAAGTTAAACTATAGGGGCTGGGGGCAGCTCTATCAGGATTCCAGCAGTCCTGATAAGAGTGTGACTTGCAGGTAGTAAGTAGCAAAGGAGGAATTAGATTGTAACTTCCTCTAAGACAGGGTTTGTCTCATTTTTGGTTTTCTATTCCTAGTGTCTAGCACAGTTTCTAACACCAGCAGACACTTAATAAAAGCTTACTTCTATTATTCAAATGGAATTTAATTTAATTTTTAATTTAAACATTTTTTGGGGTCATGAAAGCCATCGGCCCTAAGGAATATAAAGGGAACGCCCTCAGAAACCAAAAGAGGCTAAACACTTTAAAAATGCTAGTTACCCCAGCACTCTACATGTACTTACATCCTTCAGCTTCCAGAAATCCATTTCAATTCAACTCAATAAACATTTAGGAAGTGCCTAATACATGCAAACCCTATATAGCTCAATGAAACTAAGAGTTTTACCACGATGGATTACCCAAGATGAACTCGTCACAGTGGAGAGTTCTGACAAAGGTGATCCACTAGAGAAGGAAATGGCAAACCACTTCATTATCTTTGCCAAGAAAAGTCCATTGACAGTCTGTTCTCCAAGGGCTCACAGAGTCAGATATGTCTCAACGACTGAACAACAAATATGTGGAATGTTCTATCCAAGGTGCTGGAGATGATAAAGAGACAAAAATGAACTAGTCTTTACACTCAAGGACCTTACTATTTAAACTTTCTATTGACAAGACATAAAACAGGCACAGACAAATAAATACAGTGTAATTTGAAGAAGAAGAGAGTATTAACAACTGGAAGTGAGGGGAAATCTTGAAGAGTATAAGAGATTACAGCTCAACCAAGCCTTGAATAAAAATAATGACTAGAGATAATAGCTAACATTTTATATAATGCTTTAATGTTTGCAAAACACTGTAAAAATGTTATTTCATTTGAATAACCCTGTGAGGTCAGTGCTGTTATTATCCCTGTTTTACAGATGAGGAAATTGAGGCTAAGAAAGGTTAAGTGACTTGCCCAGGTTCACACAGCTAAAATAATTATCTGGAGCACTGTTTGCACTCAGGTCTTTTTGACTCTTTTGACAGGCTCCTACCCACTGTATCACTTAGCTGCCTCAAAAGATACAGAGGAAATGTATTACAAATGTAGAAGATAGCCTAAGTTAAGAGATGAAGATAGGACATGAAATTTCCAGTTCATAAATCAGCTAATAGGCTAATTTAGCTGGAAATAGAACACACATTATGGTTACTTTTCAGTTGTGTCCGACTCTCTGTGACCGCCTTTGGGGTTTTCTTGGCAAAGATACTGGAATGGTTTGCCATTTCCTTCTCCAGCTCACTTTACAGATGAGGAAACTGAAGCAAATGGGGTTAAGTGACTTGCCCGGGCTTACACAACTTATAAGTGTTTGAAGTTGAATTTGAATGCAGGTCTTTCTCATTCCAGGCTCAGGGCTCTGTCCTCTATGCCACCTAGCTGCTTACAGAATACTTTAACCAGAAAAGACTAACATGAGATCCCCAAGGTGGAAGGTCTGGAACAATAAATGATATACCCAATGTAACAGAGGCTATCAAGGATAGAATCAGAGTGGTCTCCACAACCTCAAATGTGGTCTTCAAGATGCAGTAGGAAGAGGAAGGAAGTTAGTGATGGCTTAGTAGGAGGTCCCCCTCCAGAACCAGCATACTCAGGCTCTACCAACAGGAATTAGGTCTGGATAGGTAAGTTAGAACCAGATATTTTAAAAATTAAATTATTTTATTTGTTTTCAGTGTTCTACAATCACTTCCATATATCTTAGATTTTTTTCTCCTCCCTTCCCCTCCTTTTCCCCTCCCTCCCCACTCCCTCCCTGAAATGGCATAAAATTTTATATAGTTTCTACACATATATTCCTATTAAATATTTTTTCACCTTAGTCATAGAACCAGATTTTTGAGGGCTTTAAATTCTAGATTGAAAAAGTTCATCTTTTATCTTAGAGGAAAGTTTTTCCTGAAGTTTTTGAGAAAGGGTGAAAAGAGTGCTAAGATCTATCTGTGCTTCATAAAGGTCGCTTTGGCAGCAGAGTGCAAGATGGATTGGAGAGGGAAGAGAATGGAAACAGGAGGGACTATTGACAGTTCAGGGGAGAGGTGATATCAGTGGAGAGAAGTGTATATAAGAAACCTTCTGGCTCTAGAATATTCAAGGTAACACAGGGTCATGTACATAGTAGGTGCTTAATAAATGTTTAATGATTTATTAAAGATGACGTGAACCATGGCCAGGGGAAATGTTGTCTTTAAAGTCCAAGAATCTGGGTTCAAACCCCACTTCCAAAACTGCGTCACCTAGAACAAGTCACTTCGTATGTCTGTGTGTCAGTTTCCTCTTTTGTAAAGAGAAAGGATTGGAGTAGATGATCTCTTAGGTCTCTTCTATCTCTAAATGAAGTCAGTTAGGTGTCACAGAGGATGCTGAATCTGGGGTTAAGAAGAACTGAGTTCAAATCCTGTTTCATGTATTTATTAGTTCTTTGATCTTAGTCAAATAACTTAATCTTTCCCGGTGTCAGTTTCCTCATCTGTAAAATTGGGACAATAACAGCACCTATTTCCCAAGACTGTTGTGAGGACCAAATGAGATGATATATGAGAAGCACAATGCAAACTTTAAATCACTGTCTAAATGTTAGCTATTATTATTTATTTCTGCTCATTTAATGATCCTAGGAATGGAGTGAGACAATTCTCATGCCCACTAAAAAAGGAGAGATTTTCTCCTTTTAGCAATTGTGCAGTTCCTAAGTTTTTCATCTCATGTATGAAAATGAAGGTGAATGAGTTTGTAAAAGACTGGATAACAGCTGTAAATCTGTTAGGCTGCTTAAAATGCTTTTCTTTGTCATGGAGTCAATTTAAATGAAGGTAAATAGTCATGCACTAAAATAACCCTGCCACCAGGATATATTTTGTAACCCCACTCTGAATCTCTCTCTGGTTTGATGCAATCAGCATTATTCCCTCTTCTCTTCCCTACAAATTCAAAGAAATTAATATTGGATTCAAAAGAAATGGAAATCTTTAGCCTTCAAATATGGTTTTTAATGATTTTAAGAAATAAATACAAAGATCAAATCATCACAATAATTTGTATTTGACTATAGAAAATAAAAATTCAGTCAGGAAGTAGACATGCTTGAGTGACCTTTCCACTCATTTGTATTAAGTACTTAAATAGGGCTGGCGATCAAGGAACTGTGGTTGGGGACCTAGAAGATGGGTGCAGATAGACACCAACCCAGAATAATAAATGTCTCAATTTTGTGAAAATGAATTCTGTCACTCTTTGATTGGCATCCAGCTTTCAAGATGTTCTATGCTGGGGTGGGTGCAGCTAGGTGGCACAATAAATAGAGTACCAGCCCTAGAGTCAGGATGGCCTGAGTTCAAACTTGACTTCAGATACTTGACACTTATAAGCTGTGCATCCTTGGGCATGTCACTTAAACCTCAATTGCCTCACCCAAAAAAAAAATATTTCTTGCTGGTTCCTTCCATCCATCTTGTGACTCAGTGACATTCTCATAGAACCATGAATATAGACAAGGAAAAGATCTTAGAGATAATCTAGTTCAACCTTCCTATTTGACAGATTAGGGAACTGAAATCTAGAGGTTAAATGACTTCACCTAGGTCACAAAAGTAGTAAATGATTGAGAGTGGATTCAAAATCAGGTGCTTGACTCCAAGTTCAATACTCTTTCCACCGAACATACAAAAGTCAGCCTGACCAATAGCTGCTTAAGCAATAGCTCGTGCTTGCAGAATGTTTGTAACTCACACAAGAGAAAACATAAGGATTTACACGAGACCCCAAGGTGGAAGGTCAGGAACAATAAATGATATACCTAAAGCAATAGAGGCTATCAAGGATAGAATCAGAGTAGTCTCTGGAACCTCAAATGTGGTCTTCAGGATGCAGTAAGAGGAGGAAGAAATTTAGTGATGGCTTGGTAAGAGCTCCCCGTACAGAACTGGCATACTGAGGCTCCACTAAATATTCACCCTTGCATGGAAGATAACTTTGTCCTTCATCCCCTCCCTACCCGGGCAGGTCCTCAAATGAAGACCATGGTATAATAGGGAGGGAAAGGATCTCTCTCAAGTCAATCTGAGTGGTATCCCATCATTGATATCAGATTGGGAGACTCCAGAGTAAACTCTGAGCACAACATTGAAGAAGTAAATAAACATGCTTTTACATGCCAAAGCACACTTTTAGTGAGAGACTGATGACTTAGCAGTTTATCCTTAAGGATGAAAAACTTATCTGAAGGAAGAAAGAGAAGAAAAACTTCATATCTTTTGAGAAAATCATGTAAGGTTACCAAGAATTTGCCTAAATCCAAATTTATCAATTGTAACATCAAGAACCACTTCTTGGCCTAGGAGGATGGGATACTGTACCAATTCCCTGTCCCTAAAGCATCCCCTAAGCCACATTCAGATAGTCCATACAAGATTCAATCCTGACCTCTCATGAATGGAGGGAGAGATTCATTTTTATTTGACTCTTTGGTTCATGATGTCAACACCCTAGGGATAAATTTCCTCAAAGCTTAAATTTTGCTTTATGTCTAGAACTTCTCCAAAAGGTTGGAGACAAGAGAGAGGAGGCAAATGAAAAGGTATGCAATATACAACATAAATCGAGTATCAGCATCTATTCCTTACACACAAAAGAATACTAAAAGATTCAAAAGAAAAAAACTAACACCTATTTAAGCAGGATTCTTCCAGGAGCCTGATACTGAGACATCATCAGAATATGAAGCAGTTGATGAGGTGGAACTAAGATGGCAGAGTAAAGGTAGGAACTCATCTGAGTTCTCCCAAATTCCCCTCCAAACAACTGCAAAATGATGCCTCAATATGAATTTGGAGCAGCAGAACCAAGAAAAGGTGAGGACGAAATTATTTTGTAGCCCAAGACAATTTAGAAAGTTGACAGGAAAGCTCTGTCTCAGTGGGTGGGAGTGGAGCACAATGCAGCATAGGCCACTCCCAGCAAGTCAGCAGCAGGCCTTGGGGACAGCTGCATCTCTCTCAATGGCTTTCAGAGCACTCAGCCCACAGTAAAGGAGTCAGACAACTGCTCAGAAGGAGATTGCAGGGGACTCTTTGATGGCACTGGGTGCAGGACTCTGTTGCATTGCTCACACATGGTTCTGGGTCTCAGTTTCAAGTTGAGAAGTACTACTTCACCAGAGCTTGTAGCTGCAGGGGAGCAGAGACCCTGGTCACAATTCTAGGATGAGTGCTTGTGGGCATTTAGCCATACCTATTGATCCCGCAATACTACTACTAGGTCTATTTCCCAAAGAGATTTTTTTTAAAAAATGAAAAGGATCTATCCATACAAAAATGTTTTTATTAGTTTATTTTGTGGGGGCAAAGAATTAAAAATTGAGGGGATGTTCATCCATTGGAGAATGATTGAACAAGTTGTGGTATATGTTGTGACAGAATACTATTGTGCTATAAGAAATGATGAGCAGGATGTTTTCAGAAAAATCTGGAAACATTTACATGAACTGATGTTGAGCAAAGGGAGCGGAATCAGGAGAACATCATACACACTAACAGTAACATTGTGCCACAAACAACTATGATTGTCTCAGCAATACAATGATCCAAGACAATTCTAAAAGATTTATGATAAAAATGCTATACACCTTGAGAGAAAGAACTGATGAAGTCTAAATGCAAATCAAAGCATACTTTTTTTTATTTTCTTTTCATGGGAACTTTGTGTTTTCTTTTACATGACTGCACATGTACAATCTATATCAAACTGCTTGCCTTCTCAAAGGAGGGATAGGGGAGGGAAAAAATTTAAACTCAAAATTTTTAAAAATAAATGTTAAAAATTCTTTTACATGTAATTAGAAAAAATAAAATAAAAACATTTTCAAAAAAAGATCATAAGGCAGTTTGTGAGGCTACAAAATAAACATCCCATTTCATCTCAGTTCTGCTCTGTCCCAGTAGTTCCCTTTTGGTAAAATGAGACAGTCTTCAATCCTTTTCTTTTTTTGGTGGTTATCTTCTACAAGAGTGGGAAAGAGAGGTATAAGTGTTACTAGATCTTTTATGGGGCTTTTCCCCATTAACATTGCTACAAGAGCAACTCTTCCCGTGGTAAAACACCAACCACACCAGTGTATAATTTGTTTACTGATGCCCCCTTGTATTCTCTACATATGGAGACCTCATTAAAACTAACATATAGGAGATAAACCCAGTCAAGTATACAAACACTACATGAGGGAACCTCCCATGTATTTGTTATAGATACAGGTAACACCCCACCCCTGATCTTACATTCATCTCCCCCAAAAAACATTATTCTCAACACTTTTCTCAAAATAATCTACGTATGGAATTTCCTTAGCTTGTATTTCATTCACATAAAACTAAGGATTTGTTACCACTTTACAATAAGTCCAAAAACATATAGTAAAAATGTAATATACAAATATTTATTGATTGATGAAATCATTAATTAGTTTTTGTGTTTGTAATATAAAATAAGTATAATGCTGTTGTGATGGGAAGGTTGGTTTATGTTCTCATAATGTGGTACCATGGATTATATGGCTACTCATAATTCTTTTTCAAACATTTATCAATATTTTGTTTTTTTATAACAGCTACATTAGGAAACCCCATTTTGAATAAAGATGCCACAGTCATGAAATTCTTATCACATTGCTCAATAAATCACAGCTTTCTTATTCACTCAGCCACAAAATAAAAGATTTACAGATTCAAATGCCTGTTTCAACATGCCATATAACAAGGCAAGTCTAGTCACCATTCTTGTCCAAGTACAATAAGACCAAATGTATCATATTTGTCTATGACAAGTGGATTTCTTATGCACATATATTTTGAAATATCTAAAGCTTAAAAATAAATTGAGAATTGCTTCTGCAGATGAATTAAATGATTAATTAGAAAGTCTTATAGGAAAGGGAAATATGAAAGCAAAAAAAATATTTAAAAAAACAAATAGTTCTTTGATTTTTAATTTAATTTTCAGAACAGGTATTTTTTAGGTTAGGAAGTATAAAAAAATATTTTTTATAAATTTGTTATTTATAGAGCAAAACTTTTCCATTAATGCAGCCACTTTATTTTTCTGGACTAAAGCATGACTTTGAAGACCTTGCATTATTTTCTAAGTTTTAAGCTAGATAGAAACAGCTCTTAGGCTACTCTTATGCCATTTTTTAAAATGCTTTGCAAATCTTAGAGCGCTATATAAATGTCAATAATTATTATTATTCTCTAGGGGTGGAGAATTAAGACTGAGTTCAGTTAGCATGATTCACATAACTGACCATGATTTCCAGCACTTCTTATTCCTACAATAATAGTTTACGCTACACATGGATGCTGGAGAAGCTTGAATGGTGATTTCTGATTGAGTGCCCTGTGACTAGGCTGTGTATGTCATAATGACAATGAAAGGACAAAAGACCCAAAAAACAATGCCATGAGTATCCCTACTGCCCATTGATAGTTTTCCCCTTGAATTTTTTCCTACTTTCTTGTCACATTCTTTCTTACACATGTAGACTGGTTTCATTCTTTCTCTTCTCCTAAATACCTGTAATTTGAGTTATATCCCTAAATAATAATAAACAAAAATAATAAATAAATAATAAATCCCAAAATAAGAATTTTGATCACTGAATACCACGATGATCAGTTTCCCTTACAGTCCTATGCATTTTATTTTATGCATTTAAAAAACATTGTTTTGAGAAGTACGACAGAGAGATCCAGGACACAAAAACAGTTAAGAACCTCTCTCCTGGGACTATACTAGTACCAGCAGTCCCTGCTCATTTTAGCTATTATTGGGAACTCTACTGCCGTGGTGGGGGCTGCCTGCAGTATCTCGCCCCTGGATCTGTGGATGGCTCCAGGGGAGGAAGCAGAGCTGGTGAACTTGCACATCCCTCTCTCACTTACATCCAATTCGCTTGCAAGTCATGGCATCCCCTTCATGATGTCATGATCCTCTTCTAGAATGCAAGACAAACAGCAACAAGGTGCCATAGTGATAATAGTAATAATAGCCAACATTTACATAGTGCTTACTATGTGCTAAGCACTTTACAATTGCTACCTCATTTGTTCCTCACAACAATCCAGGGAGATACGTACTATTATCATCCTCATTTCACAGATGAGGAAACAGACACACAGAGTTTAAGTGCCTTGTCCAGGATTATGAGTCCATGACTCTTGAAATTCTCAAGAATGTAGAACAGGTGTGAATTGATTCCAGTACCAGTATTATCTAAACAACTAGTTTATCTCAAAATGTATTTCTCAATGGAAGAGATATGAAAAATAAAGAGTATTAAACCAAAAGGATGGATGATGTTTTTGAGTGACAACAGCAGACATGCATATGACCTCTTTAAACACAAAATATATTTTTAGATGAGTAAAACATTTTTCCCCTAAATGCTTTGTTTATATCTATTCAGGGATCTTCACGTTTATGTGAACAGAGAGCTACATTTGTAGTCATAATTAACTTTAAAAAATCAATGTACACCATTAGAGTTTAGAATTGTATAATTCAATTTTATTCAACTAACATTGATGAAATGCCTTCTATGTACATGGCTCTGTATTAGGTACTCTAAATATAAAGGCAAAAACAAAATAGTATTTGACCTCAGAGGGCTCACATACTACTGTCTTTGAACACACCTAAAATAAACCAAGGACAGAATAGTGATGATAATAATTGTGAAAATTTACATGGTGCTTTAAGGTTTACAGAGTGCCTTACACAAATTATCTCATATGATTCTCACAAGGAAGATGAAGTTATTCTTATCACCATTTTACAGATGAACAAACAGAGGTACAAATAGGTTAAAGTAAATTGTCTTGATTCACACAGTTAGTAAGCATCTGAAGCAGGATTTGAATTCTGTTCTTCCTGAGTACAAGTACAAGTCAGGCACACTATCCATAATTTCATCTAGCTGCCATAAGAACCAGTGAGAAGAGCTGAGATTTCAGATCTCACTAGATCCTACAGATTGACTCTTTGGAAGTTTTAAAACTAAAAGTATTAACTTTATTTTGTCTGTAGTAAAGAAGTTATTTCACCTACATGTGTATAAGTCAATCACTCAGCAAGCATTAATATAGCTCAGTTTGCATATATTTGCTTGCACATTGTATCCCCCATCAGGCTGTCTTTTGCCTCTCATTGTGTCCCCAGCAGTTAGCATAGTGTCTGGCACTTAAGAAATGTTTGTTGAGTGAGTGAGAACTTACTATGTGCCAGGTACTGCATTAAGCACCAGTGATGGAAAAAAAGGCAAAAATATAGTCCTTGCTTTTGCCTCCAACTGCAAAACTCTGGCCTTCAAAAAGCATACATTCTAATAAATAATATTTTGGGGTCCCTTAAAATTGGAAAGAGCTCAGAATCTCAGTGGGAACAAGTCCAACTAATTATAAACTGTTATTCAGTCGTTTCAGTCCCACCTTTGCTGACCCCATTTGGGACTGTCTTGGCAAAGATACTGGAGTAGTTTGCCATTTTCTTCTCCAGATCATTTTACAGAGAAGGAAACTGAGGCAAGCAGAGTTAAGTGACTTGCCCAAGGTCACAGAGCTAGTAAGTGTCTGAGGCCAGATTTGAACTCAGGAAGATAAATCTTCCTGACTCCAGAGCATTCTATCCACTCCCCCACCTACCTACCCAATGATGAATTACTATGGGATTAAATAATACCCAGAAAACACTGGGAAAAGCCACATCTGGAAAAAGTGACATTTCTCACAGATGCCAGTAGTGAAATGGCTTTACATAAGCTTAATCAGATAAAGCAAACTCACTGAGCCTCTGGTTTCATTCGTACATACCCAGTGAGTGAGTTGAATCCATTTGAGCCTGGAGTGCCACCTGGCGACCTACCCTGATGCAGCACTTTGTGTAACCACTTCAAGCCTTGTGTCTTGATGAAATACTCTTCCTGTGTCAGTGTGAGCAGTGTTTCACACATAGAATGATGTCTGCAGAGTTGTAAAGGAGTCCTGAAATGAGGTCAGCTTCTGGAAGATCACATGACCCTGATTTAAACTACTGCTGTCTGTGATCAGCCCCATATGTGTCATCCTTCTGTTGGGCTCAAAGTCTAAAAGCTTGAATGCAAAATGGCATGACTTTAGGACATTATAGGAGGCTAAGCAGGACTATGGAAGGCAACCTACAAATGTATTCTTTATTTAAAAACCAGGAGAAGAGGTTTCATGGGAGTTAGAGCTCAATCCTCACAACAGTGAAGGGTTTTTCTTTTCTCATTACCCAATAAAAGGAAAGACAAAAATAGAACTAAATAAATAAATTATATAAGTAAAATAATAAAATAAAACAAAAATTTGAAGTACCCTTCACTAGACCTAATCTCCCCAAAGTAACTTAGAATGAGTAAGTATTAAAGAACCAAGGAATCTTTCATTTAAATGAAAACTAAAATATTGAGATGGGAGCACGATAGGGTTCATTTTGAGCTTGCGGACTTAGCTATCTATCTGTAACAAGTAAGTCAATCAATATAAACGCATATCCTATGAAAAGACAAAGTTCTGAAATCATAAATGGTAGTCATTAAGCTGAGTTTTAACAGCTTTCAGAAATTTTCACAGTGTTGTCATTGTATAAAATTTCTTCTGGTTCTGCTCATTTCTTTATTCATCAAGTTATAAAAACCTTCAAAGTTGGGAATTTTTTTGTAATCGTTATGTAGTGTAAATTGCTCTTCTGGTTATGCTCACTTTACTCTACATTCAATTCATATAACTCTTCCCTTGTCTTTTTGAAATCATGAGTATTTGTTATATGAACTTTTCTCCTTTTTTTTTCCAAAAGCGTTCAAGAAGGGAAGGAAAATAGAAAATTTCTCTTATTTTTGTTAAAACAAAAAAGGAGGAACAGTGCAACGGATGTAAAATTGTAAAATGTTGCATACATTTCCAGATGAGGTCACTAACAGCTTTATTTAAATGTTTTACTTTGTTACAAGAGAACTCTCAATAAGAATCAGAACCAACCTGTCTTCAGACACCAATTCCAGAGCTCTTTCTACGACAGTACACTGCCTCTCATAACTCAAATGACTTAAGCCTGTACACTAAATTTTGTTTCCTTCTTAAAGTCTAAAAATATATTTAATAGAATTTGGGTGTGTTATCCATGTGTGTGGAGAGATCCTGATATAATGATGTGATATGTCAATTACTACATTGTTGAAATCTAACATACTTACATTTTTCTCTTTCAAAAAGTATAATCCTGAGTAATGTATGCATAAAGACCTTAGAAATTTGAATATTCTTTCATTAGAAAAGGACAGAGGTTTTCTTTGAATTTTATTCTATTTTCTCTGTAGGAAAAAAATTAAGCATGGGTACCCTAAATTATCCTTTTTTAATAGACTCTAGATATTAATTCTGTTCATTTTTTTCCAAATTTCCTTGATAATAAATGCTTAAAAACAGTGACAAGAGAATTGAACATTTTTAAACAGCTATGGCATATAAAAAATATATGGATTATACACAACCCTGAATATGATCTAATTTCATATATTCTTTAATCATATTATAAACTGAAGTAAACCCTTCATAGATTAATGCGGGATGGAAAAATTTGGGGTCCCTCTACAAAAGAAATAGAAAAGGATTTCCTTCCATTTGTGGCTTTGTGTGTTTATGTGTGTTACATGCATACATATATAATGTGTATTTGTGTATGTGTGTTGTAGATATTTATGACAATGGGTAAGAAAATTTTCATTGGCATATGAGTATTGTAAACTCAAATACTTCCATAATCAGTTTTGACTTTTAAGCATTATTTTAGCTGATATATATTAATATTTCTCTAGTTCTACTAGCACAACTCATATTTTCTTATCATGAAACTTTGCAGAAAAATAAAATCATTTGACAACCACAAAAATGTTTACTTTACCATTTACACAAGACAGACAAAAGGAAAAGAAAGAATTCAATTATTAAAATATTTAATAATAATTTGAATAATTGAAATTCTCTTTGTAATTTATTTTATAACTTTCATATCATTTATCTGTATAATAAATCAAGCATATCTCAAAAATATGAATCAAACCAAAATAGGTAGCATGATTTGGGTAGGGCACCATTGAATAAAAAAAAAAATCATCAAACTTTTCCAAGTTGCAACACATCCACCATGTAAATTGTGTGACTTCTTGGCACTCAGTTTCCCTTCCTAGAGAATAATCATCATCATTATCAAAATCATCATCATCATTTATCCCTCTCACAAGAATACTGTGGGGTTTACTCAGGGTTTTTTTTTTCATTTAAGTCACATATATTGATAAAAATCTAACCTATTTTGTTGTTTTTATTATTAGAGATAAATTCAAACTGTTCAGTCACTTGAACTGTCTTTATAATCTCATTTATCATCGTATTTTCTTTCTTCCCTTTGAAACCAGTTCTGATTTTTTCACTCCTCGAGATTTTAAGAAAATTTGAAGAAATATCATAGAATTCCAGAATTAGATGGGACCTCAGATGACATCTAGACCAACTCATTCCAAAGTATCAATTCAGATATATCAGCTGATTTCCAAACCAGCTGATTCCACTTTTGGAAAGCTCTAATTGTCCAAATATTTTCCTTATGGGGTTTCTAACATTCAGCTTGATTTCAGATAGTTTTGTTTTTATACTTTCAATTCATTGATGTCTTCATCACAGAATGTTAAAATTGGGAAACCTAAGAATGCACTTATTCTCATTTTAGATTAAATTATCATGAAAAATCTTTACAATAACTTGATGAAAAGCAAAGTTGGCATTTATGTAGCACTCTAAAATTTGCGAAGTATTTTACATACATTATCTTATTTGAATTTCATGTACCTTGTTTAGTTTCCAAATGGGCTATTTTCAACACTACTATGCAGCACTAAAATATCAAGTCCTCTGTCTTAGACTATGCACTTTCAAAAAAAAAGTAAATTATTTTCAATCCCATTTATAGGTGTTTCTCTTCTATTATCATGTTTCTATTCATATAAATACAAATGCTCTCACTTTGATGGATCAAAGCATAAGTATATGTCATTTAGAACAGTTTGATTCATGTATATATTGCTTTACTAGCAAGACTTCATCAGTAAATGTGAAATAGTGTGACTATTTGCATGTAAATGTATGAGATAATAAACCAAAGGAATAACAAAATTCAATCCATTTCTATTCATTATTGATATGAGATGGTTCTAAAATTATAGATTTCAATAACACACATATAAGTGCAGTAGTGTATATATGTAACATACAAATGCATATATTCAACTACTGATCTTAACCTTATGTATCAGATGAAAGGTTTATTCTTGTCCTTATTATATATCATATTATACTTTTTCTCTAAGAAGTGAAGCTAGCAGACTTTTATATCTTGTATGCATTTGTATAATACTAAAGCATCCTGATGAAAAGTGGGAAAATAATCAGTCATTTGTGGATTTAGGCAATGTGTAGACAACAAACAAAAAATTTTTAAATATACATAAATTTCTGTCCACTCCAGGTATTCATCATCCAGTAAATTCAGATATTTCAAGAATGGTAAAGATTTCTATGTATTTATTTTAATAAGTAGTCAAAAGAGAATTAAATGGTGCATATGATTCTAGAATATAGTGCAATTTGAAAGTAGACTTCTATTTAAGTAGATTCATTGAATTTTTTTATTTTAATAACTTAAGCTAACATTTCTCCAAGTTATCAACACATAAAAGAATGAATTATTCTGATGGAAAATTACTAGGCATGATTTTATTTGATATTGCTTTAATATTCCATAAAAAGTTCTCCTTATTATATTACTATGTAAACAATTTGAGGAAAAATAAAAACATAAACTCTACAAAAGATTATCACTCTAAATAAAGCTTTGCTATTAGGTTATATATGATTTTAATATAAATTCGTTGAAATTTGAAATTTTGATTTTGTTCAAAATATCACTGGACATGTCAAACGTTTTTGTACTCACAAAATAACTTCCTAAAAGGACTTAATCTATTTCTTGAACTGAGTGTACAAAGTCCCATTGTATTCCTCCCTGTAGAATATTTAAATAGGATGGATATATAGACAAACATATTTAAATGTGTTTTAAAACATTATTATACATTAAAAGGTCTTTTATGAAGTAATGTGACTGATTTTCTCACATATGTGACATATCTACTTGTAAATGAGTATTACCCAAAGCTGTCATCTTGTGAACCTATATACTGAATCTAATGATGTTGCCAACAAGATATTTTTTAATTCCTCTTCGGTTATTATCTAACATCTTCATCTGCTTGAGTGTGGACTTGAATTTCAGAAATCACCTAAAGTTGTCTGTTACTGAGTCTCCTGAATAAGTTAGCGAGTATTTAAATAGAGTATTATTGTGTGTTTAGTTAGAAAAATAATTAGTATTACTATAAAAATATCATTCTTCTTATGCATTGTGTGATATCTAAAGAAAATTCCCAAAGAAGACTTCCCAAAATGTTCTAATCAATAGCATCACACTGGAATAAACATAAGGTTTCCCAAAATGAAGGACAGCACTTATTTAAACATATAAATTCTAGGTGACTTGATTTTTTTTCAATCAGTCATTACCTTAAAGTCTCATCTCATACATAGCAATAAATTCCTACTCATGTCTCCTAATTTTACAGTATTCCTAATGTAGTGCTGGTAATTTGGATGAACAATAGAGCTTACTGTTATTATACATGATAAATGTAGATATATAGAAGTGAAGGAAAGAGAATGATTTAATTAGTATTTTCAATAACTACAACATTTTTTCCATTTTTACAATGGAATTTTTCACCACAAAAATCAGCTATTCAAGAGACAAAATATAATGAAATATTTTCAAAGAAAAGTACTAGTTACTATCATTAAAAATTAATATGTTCTTATCCAAAAGCAGGGAAAAGTTTTAAAAGAGAAAACTCCTGTAACTTTTCTAGCAGTACATCAGTTTTCTGTTTTCTGCCACCACCCTGTCTCACCTTTGCAGGTGAATGACTTAATTTAAAGAAATATACAGAGTATACCTCTAAAGGTAATTAAGTACTCTTAGCACTCTGTTCTAAAGATACACTAAGAATACATACATATTCTCAGTGTATGTTATTATTCAGATCTCTGATATGTATAAATCTGATCCTCTGAAGAAAAATCATCATAAAGTATTTTTAAAATTTCAAGGTTGATACATATAAAATAGAAATAGACAAAATTGAATCCCAATAATCCTTTGCCTAGAGTAATTTGTTAATAGGAAAAATGATCAAGATCAATTGAGTCTCTTTGCAGGAAAAAAATATATTCAATGCAAAATTTTTAACTTCATCTAGGATATGCCAATAATAACTTCAATTATCTACTCTCAGCTGCAGAAGAACATACTTCTATAACTTAGTAATCTATAAGACCATGTCTTTGCGATATATAATAAATCCACGTAGCCATAGGTATAACAAATCCATAAGGATATAAAATAGCTTTAAAAAATTTCAAAAATGTAAAACTTCTCTTACTTATCATTTTCTTCCTACTACATACACAATACATACCTATTTAGGAAATCCAATATCAATTTTATAATATTACCAAATAAAATCTCATCATATGCTTGCCTATGCTTTTTGGATCAATTGAAATCTTAACTTAGCATCACTATAAGTAATGATATTCAAGTATATTTTCATTCCTCACTCTCCTCCCTGCCCATTAACTTACCTTCTTATGAATTGACCAGACCAAACTTCTCCTAGTCAGCTTTGCACAGAGCATTTCTAGTGACCCAAGACCAACCACAGCACAACTGTCTCCAATTCTATCCCTTGTTGGAAAGATATAGCCATTAAAGTCTTCACAACAATGCAGAAAACTACCCCTTCACAATAAAGGGCACCAAAGAATATGTTATGAGATAAACATTGTTATAAATTCTCCATGTACCTAAATAAACCTGAAAGCTTGTCATAAAGTTAAAAGGATATCTTACAAAATTGGCAAAATTAATATATTTTTAAAGTCACAAATTGTTTAACCATTACAAAGAAAAGGCTACATGAACATGCTGCTTTTCTTTTTAATTAAATTAAAGGGCTCTGAAATACCTCATGTGTGCTCATATTTCAATGGAAATTATTTAAATGAAAAGCAAAGCATTCAAATACCATCCACTAAAATTGTTTAAAGATATTATATACTCACTCCTTCATTAAGTGAGTGTCCCAATATAGGGCCAAAAGTAAAAGATGCCATAGGTCATTATTAGTGGCTTTGCTGTCAGTTAGTCAAATCAACCAAAAGACCAATTATTCTGATGATGCACAGGTTGGAAAGCTGGTTAAAGCAGAATTTACTGCTGGCATTAAGTCTTTTTTGCTATAATTCCATATTTTATTAAGTTAATTATTACAATAAAAATATTTTGTGAGGAGCTGCCTGTTTGCAACATGTAATAAAGCAGCATAGCCATAGGTAACAGTTACTTCATCAGGAAACTAGAATACAGGATGACTTTAAAATACCTCTCAAACCATCTTCCCATTCTCTACTTTTTTTAATTTAACATTCAGGAGAAGAAAATGACTTTTCAGGTGTCAAGATTTTGTATTGAGGCAAATGAGAAGTTAAAAGAAAATAGAGAATAACCCTTTTCCAGTATTTTCAGAGTGAAACTTATTGACTTTTCTTTCACAATTGATTAGTTTTGCTTATTGATTCATAAATCTATTTAATGTTTCAAGAAATTCAGCAAGTTTAAACTCAAAATTTTATAATGAAACCCTCTTTTGCTTAATATTTGGTACTAAAGAAAATCTGGGGAAATACATAAAAGAATGTTTTCAGATTCAATAAAGCAATTCACTTCCATTGCTACAAAATCCAAAATGTTTCATTACGAATAGAAAAGATCAAGAGTATTCATGCTGATTAATAGGGAATAACTGCACATTTGAATTGCCACAGAAGTAGCACGGAGCAAGGAAAAGAGCTCTCAACTGGAAGCCTAAAGGAACTAAGTTCAAGTCAGGCCTCCCCCCTTTATTACTTGTGTGCCCTTAGCCATCTTGCTCAACCTATCTGAGCTTTAGTTTTCTTACTTTTTGGCGGGGGGGGGGGGGGGAGGAGGTGGTGCTGAGGGAAAGGCAATTGGGGTTGGGTGACTTACCCAGGGTCACACAGTTAGTAAGTATCCAAGGCCGGATTTGAATTCAGATCCTTGTGACTTCAGGGCTAGTGCTCTATTCCCAATACTACCTAGCTGGCTCTCAGTTATAAAATGAAGGAATTAGATTAGAAGATGACCTCCCCCAACACACACACACACACACACACACACACACACACTCCTTCCTGGATTAATGTACTCTTTAAAAGATGTCACTTCAACTTTTTTTAATTCAAGATTTTAATTTTAATATTAAACATCAAGCAACCAAATTTCCTTAGCAACAATTTCCACCCAAATGAACTCATTGCAGATGTTAAGTATCCCAAAAGCTTTTCAGTTACTCCATGTCTGCATCAGGATTGTTTTCCTGATAAATGATAAATGCTAACTATTTTTGTCCATCATTTGCCCATTCATTTTCTCTTCTGGTTCTGATTTTTTTTACATTGTACTATTTCACAAAAAATCTTTATAGATATTCTGTATTCCTTGTATTTGTTGGTCTTTCAACTTTTTTTTACTATTTTATGTTTTTTAAAAGTGTACCTACTACATTAAAGAGAATATTTCTAAAGCTATGCCCAAATATATCACCTGAATATTTTCAAATACTCTTTCATGCAGAATGTCAGAATAAAAAATGTTTAAACGGTAGTACATACTATTTGGCTCTAACCGTGGTTTTTTCAAAGCCTACTCATTGGTACAGTTTACTCTTCACCAATTGTTTACTTGACACTAAACATCAGATTAAATAGTACCAATTTCAAACTTTGGTGAATTGCTGGTCAAAGCACCTCAGTTATTTTTAAATAAACAAATTTTTGAATACTTCTTCACAATTTAACTGTCTTTATTCACAATAACCTTGTGAACTCAACTCCAAATGTTAAGGAAAATAAAATTTAGTTATTTAAAATATGGATATGTAAAAGAAAAAGCTCCCCCAAAATGGGGAAACCACCACATATTCTCAGGTGAAATCCAACAGAATGCTATGTCTTCTTTAGAGGTGATGGTAAAATGTCTCCAAATTAAGTGCTCTTTTTTGTTTGGTTGGATAGCCATTCCAAACCAAGGTATATGTGTGTCATGTGAACAACAGATAGTCTATTGTATAAAGCATTATGTATGTATAGAATATAATAAAAGACCTCACAGCATTTTTCCTCATTCTTTTTATCTTCTTCCACCCAAGGAAACCCTAATTTCATCCTGAAACCGGAAACAGAGCAGAGGTTCACATACTAAATACATACTAAAATATTCCCCCCAAATACAAGAAAAGCACAGTGTTAAGTCATTTGTGTGGACATTCTCTTTGTATTTGAATACTGAAAGGATGTAGTGGGGTTTTTTTTCAAAATGTTTATTTTTCAGAACACAGATTGGATGAAAAACAGGAAAGAGGGAAATTATTCTAAAAATCTCTACTGCACTACATTCTGTAACATATTTAAAAGCAACATAATTGGGTCCCTTTAGACAAGCCAGCACCTATTCTACCCTTTGCTTGCACACAGAATTGAACCTCCAAGTGACCAAAAGGAAATATAATGATAACTTATGTTTTGCTCTATTCATGATTTTGAAAACAGCTTGATAATGCAATCAACCTTATATTGTGCTTATTTAGCAGAGATGAAATAGCATTACAATAAAAATATAAATTTGGGATTTTGGTTGACTGTTGCAGTAAAATCACGCCAACTATGTTTAAATCAACAGAAGTCCATGATTGCCCAAGTTGGAAAAGAGGTATTAGTAATTTAATTTTTTAATACCTGTATTTTCTTTTGGGTGATAATAACATAATAATGAGATAAAAAATGGTTTTGAATGCAAATCAAATGATTTTCCTGCATCTTACTTGATTTCAGCTACATCTATATCTGAGAGTCATGTGGACTATTTGTTTGTCAACACTGACCAGTTGTTAGCCAAATTCAGGGCAAAAGTACAAATAAAGAAGTGAAAGTTTGACCATCTTTAACTCATTTTTCCCCTGACTTGAAACAATCAAATTAATTTGTGCCTGTTCACATAGCCTGACTACTTCTGATTAGTACAATACTGTTTACATCTGCGTTGTAAAAATGCCTCTTTTACTTTTTATATGGCTAAGTAAAATATAGGCAATTAAACACATCATTTGCAAAAAAAAAAAGATGATTAAAAATAATAAGAAATGAAACACTATCATATTAAGTCTTGTATTCAAAAAGCTAAAAGTCATATCAGACTAAGTCCTGCACTGAGTTTTATTCATCTTAGCACAGAAACAGACAAATTTTTCTATTTAATAGGAAAATAAAATGTGTATTAATTTAATAAGAAAATATTATGTTATGTATATGACATATATAATATGTTACTATATTTAAAATATAATAAATTGTGTACCAAACACAGAAGTTTCATGTAGAAAATACTTTGTTCAGGCCTCTCAGCAAGTCTTCCTCAAAGCTTCATAAAAATAAAAGAATCCACAAGCCAAGTAAATGAAGATCAAGTAAATTCTTGCTCCTCTAATTGATATTAACAACCTTAGTTTTATTATTTGCCCCAGTTGTTCAATATGTCAATGGCTATGTTATTTCATCAACTTCATTCTTCCAGTTCTGATCATTACCTTTCCATATTCTCTCACTTTCTAGGAAGCATATTAAGAGAGAAGAATTTTCCCCTGCTCTTCATTGTTCAACATCCAGGTCAGAGGAAGGTTTATATTCTTCTAATCAACATCACAGCCCCAAATAATTGGGGAACCAAAATTAAAAGTAGACAGAAATAACAGTGAATTGGCAAAACCAATATAGTTTAAATGCCCGAACACATGTTTATTATAATAATTAATATAAACAAGGTCAAATTGATTAAATCTGGCAGGGGGTGAAAGAGAAGCATTTTAATATCACCACCAGGTTAATGGTATTTTTCCTTACAAGAGTAAGAATTTAGAGCTTTTGTTGACCGACTCCAGTGAAATATTTTTAAATTCCTCAGATGCCCATGGGGTCGTAAGTAGTAACTTTCCTTTCATGCTAGAGTGTGCATCTCACTTAGGGAAGTGTCAACAATTTCTGGCTAGCTAGCTAGATACCAAGGCACATTCTGGTTTGTTCCTCAAAAGGCCATGTCATTCTTTTATAACTTAATCAGTGGCTACACACGGGAAACAACACTGGAGCCTTTCTGATCATTTTAATGAGGACCCCTGGCTATTCAGTCATTGAAATATAATTGACTTGCTCTTCTCTTATTTTCATAATAGACACTCCAACCTAGACTACATTTATTTTGCTATAAGAAATGTCAAGAAAGATTGGAAGTTTGCTGAATGTCCCCATTAAAGCTGAAAACACGCCACCCTGTCTTTTACATGAGCTGCAATCATGTTTTGTTGGTCTCATTATGCAGAAAGAAGATGCAAATGTTTCCATCAGTTGCTCATCTTCCCAAACTGCAAGTGCCAAGAAAATAAGGGCACAAAAAATAATTTTATTATCATCTAAATTTTTTTCAAAACTAAGAATTATTTCTTCTTTTTAGAAAAAGACAATAAGAATATTAAAGGAAAACAATTGTTTGTAAGTAATATGGTAGAAGAGAGCTGACGGACTTCTTAAATTTAATCAATTTTTTGTATCAAAATCAAAACTCCCCCCAAGAAATTAGGCCCAATCAGAATAGAGTTTCTTCAAGGGTCATTTACTAAATAAGGTTAACAGTTTGGGATTTGGTTTTCTACTAGGAACAACTATCAACTAATGGTTTTGCTTATTTTTAAAAGAAAATGCTAATCTATCATCTATAGATTATTGTTGTATGAATTGAATAAATATGATTTGATAATATGGAGTTTTAATTAATATAGATTGAAAAAATAGTCTCCAGTAACTCATTCATTTATACCTTTAAAGGAAATGAAACCTACCTTTCTGAGTAGTGTTTCTCAAACTCCATTTTGTACTTCACCTTTTATTCATCTGATAATTAATCCATAGGTTTCTTTTCTATTTTTAATAAATAATATTCTTGAAGCCTTTGTTAATACCACATTAAAAGGAGGGAGGGAATAAGACTCCATTTACCTTATGATCTCTACTGATATTTTCATCCTGTCTTTTTGTTATTCAAAACTTTTTCTTATATTACACTAACCATGGCAAGGTCTTTATAATGGAAACCATCATTAAAGCAATTACTACAAGGTCTAGTAGTTTTGAGAATGTGCAAAATATCTATAGTTTTTCCTTTAGAGTTTGGTGCCTAAAAAGTAAAATATGCTATTAGAACATTGTGATTAAACACACGGCAATATCATAGGAAATAACTGGAAACTGGAATAATTTCTAAGAATCTTATGGATACAAGGATTTAAGGATAATTATAGAAGCTCAAAAATTATTTTTTCACAAAGACCATGATAACTATGGTTACTCTCTGTGTTTAAAACACATACTATTCCAAAACTCTAGAATTTTAAAGTGACAGTTGCTATATTTTAATTTCCTATTATGTTTCAAATGTGGATCCACATAATTATTTCACTGTAAATATTCTGCTTCACTAAATACAATTAGAATGGAATACGAAACTTTGAAAGTGCAGACGCAGTATTCTGAGCACGACCTTTGAATAAACTGAGCACTGATTGCAGACATGTCATACCTAATATTGTTAACTGGTTCCACCAAAAAGAAAGGAAAAACAACTTTAAAAAACCACAAGGGAATTAATGTTACTCAAATACTCAAAGAATTTGTGACTTCATTTCCAGGGACTGTTTTCATCTGTGTCATTACATTCCCAGCATTTAGCACAATGTCTGGCACACAGTAGGTGTTTAATAAATGTTTCTTGAATTACATTTTATTAGCTTGGGAAACTGGTCCTCTAGAAACTTCCTCCACCAACACAGATCTAAAAAGTATACCCAATCATCAGTTGTACATAGCAGTTTGCTTATTAACTATGGACTCCTTAAGAACAGAAACTGTATTATATCCTTAGCACCTGTATAATGCTTAGCACATGACAGGCACTTAATAAATGTTTATTGACTGACTAAGACTTGATTAAAAAAAATCTAAAGGAGATGCTCAATACACATAACAATTGACACTTGCCCAGAGTCGCTTAGCTAGCAACTGTGAGAGGTAGGATTTGAACCCTGGCCTTCCTGACTCAAAACCTAGCACTATATCCCACATTATGCCCAGGATTATTATAATAATGTAAATGGAAGATGTGCTAATTTAAGCAACCAAATTTAGCAACCAAATTTTAGAATTAAGCAACCAAAATTTAGATCACAAAAGCTTAATAATGCTGATCTTTGCAAAGAACCTAAGGGGCTGCTAACAAACCTGAGATGAGGAGACCTAACACAGGAAGTCAGAGTCCCCAAAGATTTCTGACAACAGAATAAGAGCTACCGAATCGTATGTAGTTTTTAAAAAATAAATAACAAACACCAGATTTGTGACCAGAATTGGATTTGGATTCTAGCTCTGCTATTCATGAGCTGTGGGACCCGGAGCAATTCTAAACCCTCAATTCCTCATCTGTACAATGAGAGAATTCTAAGGTTCTTTCCAGTTCTTAATCTATGATCCCATGAAATCATATAGTTGAATCTTTATTTTACAAATGAGGAAACTGAGAACAAAGGCTGTAATGATGGATGGAAAAAATATGCTGGATACAGTAGGGGAGAAGCAAGGACTTGAAATTCCTGCCTTAAGGAATCAATTTATAGGTTCCCTGGAAGACATCACCAGTTAGACTATCTGCACAACGAGAAGATAGAGCTAGAAAATTTCTCAAGTTCCTTCATCTCTAAATCATATGAATCCTATGATCTCCCTTAAGAAATAGAGCAGGAGAAGACCACTTTGTCCTAGTGCAATTTTAGGAAAGTTATACTTGCATATGAGAGGCAGTGTGACATTATCAACAGAGAGTTAGCTGACCTTGTGGTCAGGAAGACCTGCATTCAAGCCTGCCCTGGATCATTTGCTGGCTGTGTGAAGGTCCACAAAGGAAACTGTCAAAAGAAATTTAAGGACTCTATCAAAAAGATGCCATGCCATTGACACTGGAAATGAGCATTGAGAGAGGCCATGAAGAGAACGTTAAATGAGGGGATTGGAGCAAAGTCACCACTTCTCTCCCTAGTTGGGTAAAGGAGTTATCACAGAGGAGGCGTAATCTTAAAAACTGTTTAATTATTAGAAGGGAGAGTTAGATAGTAGGATATAAGAAAAGGCCTATGGTCAGGCATAAAATGATTAGGCAGGAAAGGTGTTGGAAAATTTTCCTGGACTATGTAGAGAAGTGACCCCAAAATATAAGATGTAAGGCAAAGGTGATAGTTTTCTGTCTGATAAAAGTAACAGAATCACAGGGTAAGTGTTTTTATCTTCAATGAGGCAAACTAGAGCTGCTCAGGTCCTCAACTTATAAATGAGGACCCTGAGGACCAAAAATTTACCCACACTTAGAGCTGTATTCAAACCCAGACCTTCTGATTCCAAAGCCTTTTTCCATTAGACCATAATACTGCCACTAGTCTGGCCCAGTAAAGACAACAGGAAGGCCTCCTCTTCAAAACAGCTGTGAACCAGTGAGCTGATAAACCATGTCTTGACTCTGTCGTCTTCCATTTCACCTCTGTTCCTCTCACTTCTGGTGACCCCTCCTGGTACACTCCTGAATCCCTGGACATCTATTCTGTGCCTCGTTTCTACAAGTCCTTGATTTCAGTCAATCTACCAAATTAATCCCAAAAGCATTTGAGACTCAGTTAATAAATAAACATTTATTATAAACATCTGTGAGGTCCCTACTATGTGCCAGGCACTAGCTAAACACTAGGGATACAAAAAGAAGGAAGATATCCCTCATCCTCAACGGCTTACAATCTAATGAGACTCAAAAAACTAAGCTCGTAATTGTGGGATCAGACAGGAGGTGGGAAGATTGTTTTTCATAAACTTTGTGGTACTCCCTCAATCAAAACATTTAGATGACCATTGCGAGGTGGTTGAGAGTGGTGGAAGAGTTAAGGGACTGAAAATCAAGAAGACTGGATTCAAGTCTAAATACTTCCCAAAATAACAAAGTGACCTTAAGCAAATCATTTCGCCACTAAACTGGGTTCTCTTGTCTGTAGAAAGACAACAGGAATCTCTTTTTTCTTGGATTTTTTTCTCTAAAATATATATGCATTTTATTTCCTTTCAATATCACCTCACCACCACCTCCATTGGGGAAAAAAAGAAAAAAATGAAAGAAAAACAAAACCCCTTTTAAAAAGACACATAATCAAGGAAACCCGTTTTCTACCTTGACTATGAATAAAAATGTATGTCTCATTCTACATCTTGAATCTATCGTGTCTCTGTCAGGAGATGGACCGTATGCTTTATCATTAGTCTTCAGGAATCATAGATGGTCATTACTTTGATCAGAGTTCTTAAGCCTTTCAAAGTAATTTGTCTTTTTGGTATTACTACATTGTATAAATTGCTCTGGCTTTGCTCATTTCACTCTGCCTCAATTCATACAAGTCTTCCCAGATTCCCTTTTGGTCTTTTCTTATGGCACAATGGCATTCCATTATTGGAATTTATCATAATTCAGTTACTGACAGAATAGCTGTCAAATATGACAGAAACCACTAATTTCCAGTTCTTAGTCACCACAAAAGAAAAGGTGCTTAGAATATTTTTGCCCTTATGGGTCCTCTTCTTCTTGCTTTGATCTATTTGGAGTATATACCAAGTAGCAGTATGTGCTCTGTCTGAAGTTTTGTACCATAGTAACTTTTGGAACGTGGTTCCATATTGCTTACCAAATCACAGCTCCCCAACAGTACATCCATGTGCCTGTTTTCCTGAATCCTCTCCAACATTTATCATTTTCCCTTTTTGTTGTCTATGACAATCTTAATAGAACCTCAGTGTTACTTTACCTTGTATTTCTCCATTAATGATTGGGAGTATTTTTTTCATATGTCTATAGATTTGTTCCTCAGAAAATTTCCTAGTTGTATCCTTTGACTACTTTAATTGAGAACTGACTCTAATTCTTTTTTTAAGGTGCATGATTTTATTTCAGAACAAAGTACACAGTGTATGAATTCCATCCATCATCTCTTTCTCCTTCGCCCTCCTCCCACTCCCCCAAAGCAACACTTTAACAAATTGAGGACAAACAAACCTGAGAGAGCCGATCATTCTCCAAGGCAGATAGTATAATGTAAGTAAGCTCTTAGGTTACTCTTCTCTCCTCTCACCATTGCTACTTGGTCCCCTTACACTAAGTCCCTTCCTCTACTTAATGATCACATCCCTGGAATTCTGGCCAGTTCCTCCCTCCTCAAGGTTGAAAGGGCTCCTCAGAGACTCTGAGGATGCACCAGGTACTCTATGCCTCTTCTAATCTTGGTATCAGACCTGTTAGGGATTTTTTGGCTAACATCAGGTCAGCTCCAGCAGGCCCCCTTCAAGCAGACCCATCCATCACTGCTCCCTTTAGGCACTTTGGTCATGGAACAAATAACAGAAGAGGAAGTCCGTAAAATAACTGGTTTGGGACCTTTGGCCTGGACAGTCACGCAACAACCTAAGTACCAAAGGACACAAGAGACAAGCTATAATCATGGATTGCTTGGTGAATAGCTCTCATTCTGATAAATTTGCATCAGTTCCATATGTACCTTGCAACTGAGACATTTGGCAGAGAAACCTGAGGGAAAGATTTTTTCCCCTTCAGTTACTGATTTTCCTTCTAATTTTATCTTCGTTGGCTTTGTTTACACTAAAACTTTTTTGATTTCATATAATCCAGATTGTTCCTGATGTTATTCTTACAGAAGCATGCTAACCTTTTGTATTCATGTTTCCCTTCCTGTTCTTCCTTCCTCTCCTGTACATCTGTAAAATCCAAATTAGTAAGGTAGATGTTATGTCTTTGCGTTCACTTTCGTTTTCTTTAGACGTTCTCATTTTCCTCTTCATAGATATTTTGTGCCTTTTGAATGTGGAGTATGAGCTTTGAGGGCTTCCCGTCCCTCCTAGGTTGACCTTCCCTAAAGAATTTTAAGCCCTAAGAGCCTACTTTGGAATCTACGCTCTCAGGAGTTAGCTCCCTAGTGACGCTGGCCTCCTGGCTGTTTTTCAAATGAGACACTTCATCTACCAACTCCATGTATTTTCACTGGCTGTTCCCCGTGCCTGAATGTTTTTCCTTCCTCCTCCCCATCATCTAGCTTCACTAGGCTTCCATCAAGTCCTAGCTAAAAGCCTACCTTCTACAAGGAGACTTTCCAGATTTCCCTTAATACTAGTGCCTTTCCTCCATGGTTATCTCCAATTTGCCACATATACATCTCTCCTGAAAATACCTGTTTGCATATTGCCTCCCTCATTAAACTGTGAGATTTTTGAGAACAAGGACATTTTTTGCCTTCATTTCCCTTGGATTAGCACCGTGCCTGGCACACAGTCGGGGCTCAATAAACGGACTTGACTGATTTGTCTTGAAGTACCCTGACTTATCCGTGCCTTTCCTAGGGTATAGAATGGTGCTCTCCACCAGCATTGCTCTTAATAAATATTTGTTGTTGCTGTGTTTGTCATATTATGGCTTTCAATCAAAGATGGCAATCCTGGAATGGAACAAGATGGGGGCATAACCTCAACTGTCAGCTGAGAAGCAGAACCAGCAGGATGGTAGCACAAATAGACCAGATCTTAGGGATGGAGGTGGGGGGATGGGGGGAAATGGAGAAAAACAAAGAAGGGCTGTCTCCTGATAATAGACAGGTAAGGCAGAGGGCATTTGTTTTCACCTGGTTTTCCAAAAAGAGCTTATTGGCTGGCTACAATGCACAATTGTGCTGAATTGCATATGTGCAGCTTGGCCACTCCATCACTGGCAGTTTTCACGGGGTGCCCTTGTCAACCTGAGCAGAGGAACAGTATCACAATACCTTATTATCTCTGATTCTCCAAAGACCTTGCCAATATTGCTCATTTCTACCTATCTGCTCCCAGCTTGAATAAGAGCTCTGCATGTTGTTTTCTGTTGTTTGTCTCATCATTCCTCCTTCCATTTTATGTATCCTTGTAAAAAATAAGATGACAATTCCGAGGCCAGGCATTTGGACATTTCTGGCAAGGAATCCCGCCCTCGGCAAGCACACTTGATGATCATACAGTACATGGTCCCTTCACTCTTCCCCATCTGTTGGACTGGCAATGTGCCCACTCACAAGCTGATTGAATTGTTTCACTAGGACACAGGTGCCAGGCTATAACATGTTTAAATGAGCAGCCTGGGGAACATTGCAAAATGTCCTGTGTCCCTTCAGGAAGTCTCTTCCCCATGACAGCTTTAAAGGAGCACTACTCCATGGCTTCTGAAGCTTGATTACAATGAGGGACACTTGTGTGCCAAAGATAACGTTTGAGGAACCAACCCCCAAGAGGCACGCTGTCCTAGAAAAACAGTGGCAATGCTAGCTCTAGCTGTCCTCTCCAGCCTCCTCAGGGCTTTCCTCCATCAGTTATCTTCTGTTTCTCTCTTGCATCTCCAATCTTTCTATCCCAGGTGGGGAGAAATTAGATGAAGACTCTGTCTGAGGTTGAGAGGGAAGAAAGGCTGTGATCTACTAGCTCTTGTTGAGAATATGAGAAAATATTCAAATATTATCATTTGAACCAATGGAAAACGATAAAACCACAACAAAACACAAAGGAAGGAAAGATATCACTTGTGACTGAGGCTTGTACTATGTTCCTCTAAAGCTTTGCGCTGCCATTCTGGCCCAGTCAGAATCAGTCACTTCTACTTGGGAAGAAGCCTGAGTGGGTAAAGCCAAATCTGACAGGGATGAGGCCATGACTGATTCTCAAATCAATGGGGCATCATTTACACTGAAAAACCAAGTGAGGATTTTCTGTAGGGAAACCAACACTGGTCAGAATGTACAACATTAAAGGCATCAAGTAACAAAAGGTAGTGATGAACAAAAGGCAATGATTATTTCTGGAACAAGAGTTCACCAACCTCTTTCAATCGTTGCCACCCAATCCAGCCCCTGTCATTTGCATACAACAAGAGACAAATGATAGGGAGCTCAGAAGCCATCTCTTTATTACAGCTTCACCCAGTTTGCAATCTGCTGAAAATGGAGTCCTTGGTATATTTAGCAAGAACTGGAAATATAATGAGAACTAAGAGGGCTAAATGATCGTAGCTCAGATGTGTTTGAGTGCAGGAGTACAAGAGAAGCAGAGTTGGCCAAAAAAGTAAACAATTTTACCATGGGGTATTTGTTGTTTGCCTGGCTGAGGTCGGCTCATAGCGCTTGGCCTAGGAACTATAAGGGCTGTAACTCTCTATGCCCCAGAGAGGCTTACTAGCCACCACATCCCCAGCTGATGATTTCAAAGAGCCAAAGATGACCCTAAAGAAACTGAAGAACCGTAAGAAGTAACAAAGAGTAGCTCAATAATCATGAAACCATCAAAGACACCCAGAAGAGAAAGAAAACTCCACACCAAGAAAGATGACATGATGCCCTGCAGAAAGCAATGAGAGCAATGCAAGGACTTATTAAAAGATATTAGTGGCTCTATGGAATTGTATCTAAGAATTGAATTGCACTGGCAAACCTTCATCCTAGCTATTTTGTGTGTGCAATCCTGGTCCCTTTTCTGTGTACAATCCATGCATTTGACCTGGATGCACAAGTTCCTGGACTGTGTGCCCCTCCATGCATCTTCCTTGGTCACATATGCCCTCTATGTGTGTACCTTCCCCCACACTTGTGGTGTAAAAACCTATGGGAGAACATATATCATGGGTGCATGGGAGACATCACAATTTGGAATGCTATTTGTTTTTCTTTGAACTAATGTGTCCTTTGCTTGACTAGTAAAAGAAAAAGCATCATTCAAGGCTCATGAATTATGTTTTTGTGAGGGTGTAGACCCAAATAGTGTCTTGGACCTGGGACAGTTTCTTGAGGGCTTACAAATGAAGAGAAAGCTTAAGTCATGCATTTCTCTCCACCCATTTTTACAGAAAGAATAGCCGAGCTCTTGTGAACCAGCTTGGTTCACTTTTTTCCTTTCAGGAAGTTTGACTTTTTCTTAACAAAAGAAGTAATTTAGTCCAGGACTTCTTAAACTGTGGGTCACAACCCCATATGGGGTCACAAAAAATTTGGCAACAGTAAAAGGTTTCTGAACACACAATGACCAAAAATTAATTAAAAATCAAATGCGTAAGGAATTCAAAGTGTTTCTAGCAGTTCCTGCCCTGTGGCATCACAAAACTTCGCTGCAGTGTTGGTTCTGAACACAAAGTACTTTCACTGAGCACGCACTCAGGCCCTGCAACTCCCAAAAATGCTGCAACCCAAAAAGAGTTGAGAATATAAAAAGTTTAAGAAACTCTGATAGTCAATAATCTAATCTGCACATAATATGTTTTCCAAGGATTTAGAAGTACTTATGAGAGGGATACAATTATGAGAAAAGTGCAGTGGCTCTGAATTTGGAGAACCTGAGTTCAAATCCTTCCTCTGGTGTATACTGCCAGTGTGATCTTGAGCAAGACCTCCCTGTCTCAACTTCCTCATCTGTGAAATGAGGGTGTGGGACTAGATGTCCCTAAAGATTCCTTCTAGTTCCAGATCCATGAGCCTATAACTGAATGACCTATTCTCTTATTTAGAGTTGTACCAATAGTTGTCAATTAATACCTGACATCAACTTGATATGTGAATTTCCAAGTAGCAGGAAGTGGAAGGTAATCATGTCCCTATTGTTATCGTGTAAGAGAAAAGACAGATTTGTCTTCTGGACATGATCAAGGTCAAAAGCCTAGATGACCTTGAGATATCATATAGCATCAACCTCCCATGGTTGCTATGAGGACAAAATGAGATTGTATTTATAAAATACCTGCCACATATTGACTTAATAAATGCTTATCGCCTTTCTCCTTTTCCTGCGTAGAGACTGGAAAAGAGGAAAGACAAAGGTAATAATAACAATACATTTGTTTGGGGCTATAAGGTTAATAAAGAACTTTCCTCACAACAACCCTATGAGGCAGGCATTGTCATTATTATTATCAACATTTTCCAGAGGAAAAAGATAAGCTTCAGAGGTGTTCAGTGTTATGAACTCGGAGTGTTTAATCTTCAGAGGTGTTTAGACTCAAGGTCTAGTTTTGACTAGTTTTGGCTTGGGATTCAAATCTGGCATCTCTTGACTCCAAATTTCATACTCTTTCTACTATAATCCTACTGAGTTCCTAAAAAGAAAAGAAGAGAGCTATGTAAAGGGAAATAGTAGACTAAGAATGCTTTGTACATGGTATGTGCTTAATAAATATGTGTTGACAGGGAAGATTTATAAACTCATGCAAAGTAAAGTGAGCGAAGCCATCATACACAGTATATTGTACATAGTAACAGCAATATTGTACAATGATCAATTGTGAATGACTCAGTTTTCTGATGATTACAATGATCTAAGACAATTTGGAGGACTTATGATGAAAAATGCTATCCACCTACAGAGAAAGAACTGGTGGAATCTGACCGATCAAAGCATACTTTTTTTTACTTTTTTATTTTTCTTGGGGTTTTTTCTGTGTTTTCTTTTGCAACATAGCTAATATGGAAATATGTTTTGCATGACTGCACACATATAATGTATATCAAAGTACTGGTCTTTTGAAGGAGGGGGAAGGAATGGAGAGAGGGAGTTCAGAACTCAAAAATTATAAAAAATGAATATTAAAAATTGCTTTCACATGTAATTCAGAAAAAAGTAAAAGCATTCTTTAGAAAAAATAGGTGTGTGTTGAATTGACTTGAAGAAAAACAAAGCTGACCTGCATTACAATTTTGCCTATGAACGTGTGTGCCTGTCCAAAAGTAACTGTAAATCATAGGCAAAATATTAATAAATACACTTCCTTCCCTCCTAACAAGTTTCTACACCTAAATAAGGCCCCCAGGAAAATGCTAATGTACATAAACACATTAGAAAGAAACAATAATTTTGTCCTTTTTTAAAGGTTGCAGCCACCTCAAGAGAACAGCTGCTATTCTAAAGAGATTTATGAAACACCACCACTGGAAGAATTCTTAGAGATCATTTAATATTATCCCCTTCATTTGACAGATGAGAAAACCAAGGCCAAGAGAGAAAACAAAGCGAATGGCTACATAGCTAATTGTTTGGCAGCATTAGACTAGAACCCAAGTCTTTTGACTTCTAATACAATATTCTGTTTCTGTGTTGGTGGTGGTGATAGTGGTGAGTTGTTCCCACTCCCACCCCACCTCCAACAAACAGTAGCTTCTGTGGGATTTGCAACATGGTGATACAGAACTCCACACTAGTGTGATAGAGTTAGAAGAGCATTAAAACTGACATCAGAACACCTAAGTTCTTGTCCCAGCTCTGTAACTGACCAACTGTGGACTCTGACCTCTGTTTCCTGATCTGTTAAAGGAAAAAATTATAGACTGATCAGACCTTTTTAATAGTCCTACAAGAACTAACTATAGCAATAAAACACAAAATGATATCAAAACATAAGTAGAGGCAAAGAGAATGTAAAGTTAATGAAGATTTTTAGACCATACAATGGTTTATTTAGAGAATCCTAAAGATTCAACCAACAAGACTAACCGTGACAGTAGTTTCAGAGAATATAGACAGGGGTGGGGAACCTGTGGCCTCAAGGCCATATGTGGCTCTCTAGGTTCTCAAGTGTGGCCCTTTGACTGAATCCAAATGTCACAGAACAAATCCCCTTAATAAAAGGATTTGTTCTGTAAAGCTTGGACTCAATCAAAAGGCTGCACCCAAGAATCTAAAAGTTTGAGGCCCCAGATTCCCCATTCCCTGAAGAATTCAGTTGGGCCAAGTATTTATTAAGCAACTGGTACCAGCAGAAAAAAAAAAATGTTAAATTTGGAGTTAGAGGGGAAAGGGAAGGAATAAGTATTTATATAGTGCCTACCATGCACCAAGCACTGTACCAAGCACTTTCCGCAAATTTAATCCTCACAAGAACCTTGGGAAGTAGGTGCTTTTATTATTCCTCTTTTACAGTTAAAAACCTGAGACAAAATTTTAACAAAAGTTAAGTGACTTGCTCAGGGTCACAAAGCTAGTAAGTGTCTAAAGTCAGATTTAAACTCAGGTCTTTCTAACTCCAAATGCAGCACTCTAGCCTCAGTGGATCTGGATATGAATTCAAGTTTTGTCCCTTACTACCTGTATGACCTTGGGCAAATCCCTTCCTTTTTATGGACCTCCATGTTTTCATCTATAAAATGAGGGATTTGGACCAGATGATCTCTAAAAACCCTTCCAGCAATAACATTCTAAGATTCAATGACAGCTTGATCATAAATTGGAAATCAAAAAATAAAGCTAAACTAGAAATTTCCACTGCAAATTCAGTTAAGGGAAGGGGTTGTATCTGAAGATATGACCATTGTCTTGCACAGTTGATGTCAACTAGAGACAGAGATCAGAGAAGTTGAGGAGGTTGAAGAAATGAGAGTTCAGGGGTTTTAAATGAAGGAGTTTAAGGTGGGGAAGAAAATTGTGAAGTGGATACGGAGAGGAGGAACAATGATCTGGAGACCCAAAAATGACAGCAACAAGGATCTAGCCAGAATGGGCATTTTTGTCCCACTTACTGTGAAGTTTTATAAAGTCATACACAGAGAATTGAAGATTGAAGGGGAACTTTGCACCTTCCAGACAGAGAAATGGTGGATTCAAGGTGCAAAGCAAAAAACATATTTTTTTAACAAAGCCAAAACAGGAATTTGCTTTTCTTGACTATTCACTCTTGTTACAAAGGTTTTGTTTTTCCTTTTGTTTTCCAGTGAGGATATTGAAAAGGAGAGAAAAGAGATTTTTGTTTATTGAAAAGTAAGTTCAAGCCAGAAAAAAAGATAGTTCCCCAATCATGGTTTCTGAGGAAGGGCTTAAAAGTGATACTAGGAGCAAAGAATCATCCACCTCTTCCTCCATGCCTTGTGTGTGAGGGGGCATAAGGAAACGAGTAACTAGCCATAGTGAGGGAGACCAAGAAATGTGGTACCTTCCAGAAAAAAAGCCACGTTTCAGTTAATCACAGGAATAAGAGAAAGAAGCGTAATAAAAGGAAGTTTGCTAAGAATAGAACAGAATAGAAAAAGGGGAGCAGAAGGAGATAAGGACTGGGGAGGACTATGGGTTTGCTGAATAAATGTGAGCCTATGGAGATATGTAGCAAGGAAAGAGTTTCAAAAACTAGAGGAAAGTGGATAAGTCCAGGAGAAATTAGCAAAAAACTGGAACAGAGGAGGTAGCCTGTTCCTTCCCCACCTTTCCTGACAAAAACTCCAGATCTTTCACCTTATTCTCCTCAAAAATAAAAATAAAAATATGGAAGAAACTAGGTATCAGGGGACTAAGAAGCCCAGGGATTACAGTTTCCAGACAGCAATGAGGACATGTCAATGCCTGAGAAAAAGCATAGCATGACACACCCTACTTTCAGCTCTACTAATAACAGGTCATAGGATCATAGATCTAGAGCTCAAAGAGACCAAGGTTGCCATCTTGTTCGACCCTCTCATATCTGAACAGCAAGCATTTCTCCTAAGATCAAATAATCAAGAGCCTCCAAGAAGCAACTGCTCTGAGGGGAAATGGTGTGGACCATTCCTACCATCAAAACAACCATCATCTTTGTCTTTTGCTACCTGCTCTCCAGAATGGAAGGTTGCCCAGACACCTTAGTGGGAGCCATTCTGTATGGTAGTAGCACCCAAATGGCATGCATTTTGGCAAAGGGTTGCAACAATTGGGTTCTCATTCGGTGAGCAAATTCCATGTTATCTTTATACCTCACCCCTCCTTCCTGTGTATTGAATGATATACTATAACTGGCATAAAATAGGCCACCACTTTAGTTACAACACAGGATTGTCCAAATAAATAAGCATTAATCACACACATTATGCAGAGCATAATACTGCCAGCTCATCAGCAGAAGCAGCTACCCCTGTCTTTGAATAACATCCTTTTCCAAATTAACAGCACAAAATGATGCCATCTGACAGCTGTTCGGTGACCTGCATGAAATGAGTTGGTGGTCTCAGTCCAGTTCCTAGTGGACAGGTGTCCACAGCACAAAAACCACCCTGACAATTGGGCCTAATTAGCAACCTGGTTGGTTGCTGCTGTAGCAAGTCCCAGAGTCTGTGTCATCCCTGTCCTGTAGAAGGTTGTTTCTCTTGTTCAGGTGGCTCCCCACTGCAGGGAAATAACAGGGAAACTCAAATTGCCATTGACTGGATTATAGCATCTCTCTGAACAAGAGCTGAGGCTTGCATCCAGGGCCAGTATTCTGGCTCCTGTCTGACATTATCAATGGATTCTTTTCAGAAACAAGAGAAGGAAAGTGGTAACAAGAAGCTCCTGGTTGTACTGAATAGTGACCCTCTGAGTACCTGAAAATCAAGTTCCTTTGACAAACATTCAAAATGAAGACCAGGTTAGAGTGTGACTTGGGTCATCTCTTATGAAAAATAATTTGGAATTATGTGAGAAAAGACACTATTCAAGTCAGATCCGTTGACCCAGAAATCACATTGCCAGGCATATACCCCAACGAGGAAAAAGACAGAAAGAAAAGTCCTGTATACACCAAAATATCGAAAACATATTTTATATAATAGTAAAACAACTAGAAATAAAATGATTGTCCATTGATTGAGTAATGCCAAAGAAAATCATGATATATTAATGCAGTCAAATACCATTATACTGTAAAGAAAAAGAAAGAAAAAAAGAAGGGGGAAAAGAGGAATTCAAAAACCATGAACAGACAGAACTAGGAAAACAAGAAATAGAATGACTATATGTAATGAATTGACATATAAATGAAAAGAACACTGAAAGAAAAGTTAAGCTCTGAGAAATCGTAATGACTAATCTTAGCCCTAAACACAAATGATGAAATATACCTATCTCCTGGAAGGGACCTCAGATGCCAACTTTTTCAATCCCCCATTTCTGGTCAGCAAGCATTTCTCTTAACACCAAATAATAGAGAACCTACAGGAAGCAACGACTCTGAAGATAAATGGAGTGGACTATGGGCATGGGACACTGTATGAACTATCAGATCTGGCTACTATGTTGACTTGTTTTTGCTTAATTGATTTTCTTTGTTACAAGGAAGATACAGTCAGGAGTAGGAGGATGAAGGTGACATCTCAATATCACTTTAATTTGTAAGCAAAAGGTATTAATGAAACTTACTTTTTAAATGAATACCAGGGATGTTGGAGAATTATTATGCTTAATAATTCACGCCTGTTGGGGGTGAGGGGCAGAAATTGTTTTAGTTTATTTATATTTTAAATACATGTACCATCTTATGTTTGTCACAAAAGTTTTAATATTTGAAATGCTAGAAGAGGTTACCCTACTAAGATACAATATGAAGATTACCAAACAACTTTCATTTTACTACAAAGGTCCGTGTGTACCTGAATCCTCTATTACTTAGAATAATGTTTCCCAAAATGGGACTTCAGGGTTCCTAGAATTGAGATTACTTTAGTCTCAGCTAGTAGCTACAAACAAAGATTAAGAAACTAGAGAAACTTCATCAAAAAATAATTGTAAGTAAATTCCAAATATATCCTGGAAAAAGGAATTGTGAGATTCCCAGTGAAAACTGGAAATCAAGATGCACCAGATCTTCTCTCTATTGGCTTTGAATAGGTCACGTTATATGGCATTTAGTAGACACTAAATAAATATTTATCGATTGGTTAATGTCAGTTATTTGTCAGTATAATGTCAGTAAATACATTTTTGTTTCTTTGTCTGTATCAATTGTTTGCCTAAAATAAGGGTAAAGAGCAAATCAGATTCAATGAGCAATTAACTGTGAGGACTGTTCTTGAAAAGAACATGTATTTTATTTTCTTAGCACATGAAGTGCCACAGTTTCCTAGAGATATTAGTAGAGCATACTGACTTTTTCGTTTGGAGTTCTTTTGTAGGTGTGCTGTTGCTTGTCCTTCATTTTGAGAGGATCAGTGATATGAGAGAGTGATGTCTTGTCTCCCACATAAGTTGGATTTAAGTGAGGCAGAGTTGCACAAAGTAGTTCGCCTCATTCTCTCCTCCAGAGTCATTGAAGTCCAGTGGTAAGACAAAAGCCAGGATGACTGATCCCGGGATGCAGGGGGTGACCTGGCAATCTTTGATGTTTGACCAAGCTCTAAGATCTCCACAGCACCTGCTTCAGCTGCCTTCATCGTCGTTGGAACAAATTGTTTTCACCCACCCATTCCATCAGGGGAAGTCTTCACATGGTCGGGATAGACATCACTGTAACTTACTAACAGGTTTGAGGTAGATTCTCAACCTTATTTAGCCCATCTACCCAGATAGTTTTACCAGGGTGTGGCCACTGCGCATGTTACAGCTTCTTGGGACCACAGGTAGGAGTTGGGTGAAGGTAAATCAAACGCAGATGGGCAGCCCTGAAAAGGGCTTGGCAAGCCCTTATACTGAGGTGATAATCCTCCCTGAATACCCCACACACCCCTTTAGTTACAATTTTGAATCAAAGGACCTGGGCTAGATTCCTACTTTTTGCCTATGTGATGTTGGACAAATAGTTTGACCTCTCTGTGCCTTAGTTTCCTCACCCATAAAATAAGGAAGTTGGATTAAACTGACATCACTCCCAGTTCTAAATCTGTGGTTCTAAGGCAGCTGGACAGTGCGGTGGATAGAGCACAAGATCTGACATCAAAAATAGATGACTTTGGGGGGCAGAGCCAAGATGAAGAGTAGAAGGATGGACTTGCCCTAACTCTCCCCCCATAGCCCATAAAATACCTGCAAAAAATGACTCTAAACAAATTCTAGAGCAGCAAAAGCCACAAAATGAGACAGTGAAATTAATTTCCAACCCAAGACAACCTGGAAGGCTGATAGAAAAGGTCTATCACACCAGGCTCAGATCAGAGGGCAACCCAGCATGGTCCATTTGGCATAGACAGGGTATGGAATCACTGGCAGCTGCTGCAGTTTCCACATTTCTCAACCAACAAAAGCTAAAGACAGCTTCAAAGGTCAGTAAAAAAAGCTCTTTCACCTGGGTGAGAGGGGAGCTAAGTCTGACCCTAGTCCCAGATCCAGGGCAGTGGTAGCCACTGCTGTAGCAGTGTCCACCTTTGGAGCCCTAAGCCTAAAGAACCTGAGGGAATTGAGAGAGGTTGACCTGCATCTCAGTCTTCAGTGGCAGTCCTGAGGTAAGGAAGAGCACTGGTGTGATGGAGCTGGCTATGGCTGTGGAGAGGGAGTTCCAGGGCAGAAAAGAGTGCTTTTGGTTGCTCACAGACCACAGCACAGGCCAGGAGAGGAGTAAAGACCTCTCACTTGATTGTGTCACCTTGGAGGAACTGAGAACTTACAGATCCCTAGAGGTATATCAGAGAACAGCTGCACAAAACCTCTAAAGCCTAGGGTAGTATAACCTCCACTTGACAAAGGGCTCAAAAGTCAAGTAACTGGCTGAGGAAATGCCCAAAAAGGGGGAAAAAACAAGACTATAGAAGGTGGTTTTCCTGGTGAAAAGGTATTTTCTTCCATTCTTTTGGATAAAGAAGAGCAAAGCATATCATCAGAGGAAGGCAGCAAGGTCAAGGTGTCTGCATCCAAAAAATATATACAATGGTCTCAGGCCATGGAAGAACTCAAAAAAGATTTGAAAATCAAGTAAGATAGGTGGAGGAAAAATTGGGAAGAGAAATGAGAGTGATGCAAGAAAATCTTGAAAAGCAAGCCAACAGTTTGCTAAAGAAAACCCAAACAAATGATGAAGAAAATAACACCTTTAAAAATAGACTAACTCAAACAGCAAAAGAGATCTGAAAAGTCAGTGAGAAGAACAAAGCTTTAAAAAGCAGAATTGGTCAAATGAAAAAGGAGGTTCAAAAGTTCACTGAAGAAAATAGTTCTTTAAAAATTAGAATGGAACAGATGGAAGCTAATGACTTTATGAGAAAACATGAAATTATAAAACAAAACCGAAAGAATGAAAAAATAGAAGATAATGTAAAATATCTCATTGAAAAAACAGCTAACTTGGAAAAAAATCCAGGAGAGATGATTTAAAAATTATGGGACTACCTGAAACCCATGATCAAAAAGAGTCTAGATATCATCTTCTAAGAAATTATCAAGGAAAACTACCCTGATATTCTAGAAATGGAAAGAATTCACCAATCACCTCCTGAAAGAGATCCCAAAAGGAAAATTTCTAGGAATATTGTAGCCAAATTCCAGAGTTCCCAGGTCAAGGAGAAAAATATTACAATCAGCCACATAGAAACAATTTAAGTATTGTGGAAATACGATCAGAATAACACAGGATTTAGCAGTTTCTACTCTAAGAGATCAAAGGGCTTGGAATATAATATTCCAGAGTCAAAGGAGATAGGATTAAAACCAAGAATCACCTGCTCAGCAAAACTAGGTATAATGCTTCAGGGGGAAAAATGGAAGTTCAATGAAATAGAGGACTTCCAAGCATTCTTGTTGAAAAGACCAGGCCTGAATAGAAAGTTTGACTTTCAAATACAAGAATCAAGAGAAACACGAAAAGAGAAACAGGAAAGAAAAGCTTTAAGGAACTCATTAAAGTTGAACTGTTTACATTCCTACATGGAAAGATGTTATTTGTAACTTATGAGACCTTTTTCACTATTAGGATAGTCAAAGGGAATATATATGTAGGTGTGTATGAGTATGGGTGTATATGTATACTATATATGTGTAGGGATGTATATGTACATGGATGTATGTGTGTGTATGTATATATATATACATAGAGAGCATGGAGGGGTTGAATATGAAGGAAGACTATCTAAAAAATAAAATGTACTGTTGAGTGGAATGTACTAGGAGTAAGAGAAAGGGAGAGGTAGAATGTAGCAAATCATCTCACATAAAAGAGGCAACAAAGAGCTTTTACAATGGAAGGGAAAAGCGGGGAGATGAAAGGAAATAAGTGCGCCTTACTCTCATGGGATCTGGCTTAAGGAGGGAATAATTCACATCCAATTGGATATGTAAATCTATTTTACCCTACAGGAAGGCAAGGGGGAAGGGGCTAGGAGAGGGAAGATAATAGAAGGGACAGCAAATTGGGGAAAGGGATAATCAGAAGCAAACATTATAGGGGAGGACAGGTCAAGGGAGAGAAGGAATAAATGGAGGTCAGGATAGGACAGAGGTAAATGTGATTAGTCTTTTGCAACATAACTATTATAGAAATGATTTGCATTGTGACACATGTATGACCTATACTAAATTGCTTGTTTTCTCAACGAGGGTGGGTGGGGAAGGAGGAAGGGAGAGAATATGGAACACAAAGCTTTAATAATGAATGTTAAAAATCGTTTTAACATGCAACTGGAAAATAAGATATACAGGTGTTGAGGTATAGAAATCTATTTTACCCTACAGGAAAATAGAAGGGAAGGGGATGGAAAAAGAGAGGGTGATAGAAGGAAAGGCAGACTGGAGGAAAGGGTGGATGGAGTGCATACTGTCCTGGGGTGGAGTTGGGGAGAAATGGAGTAAAAATTTTGAATTCAAATTCTTGTGGAAGTGGAGAACTGAAAAATTATAAATTATGTATTAAAAAGAGAATAGATGACTTTAAATCCAGCCTCAGACATTTACTAGCTTTGTGATCTGTTAAGTCACTTAACCTCTGTCTCCCTCAGTTTCTTCCACTGTAAAAGAGGAGTGAAAATACCACGTACCACTCAGGATTGCTGTGAGGATATAATTCAGATAACATTTGTTCAATGCTTAGCGTAGTGCCTAGCTCATAATAGGTGCTGATAAACACTTGCTTCCCTCCTTCAGCTGTTAACATTTATCTCATTAGGCTGACTGCATAATGACCCTTCCCCAGAAAATCTTAGAATGGTAGCCAGTGTAGGAAGAGTTCATTTTCCTAACTTCTTCCTGCTTCTTCTGAGCCATCCAAAACAGGCTATTTGGACACAATTAGGACATTAGCATTGGCTAATGTTAGAAGCTTTATATTGAAAACCTACATGGTCAACATGAGATTTCCACACAAACTGAAATTTATCACTGACTGGAAAGATATCATTATTTAGAAAGTTCACTCTCTCTTAGGAGACTAAAATAAAATTCTCCATATTATGTTAAATAAGGACAATTTTCCTCCTAGTTGATTCTTCCTCAAAGAGTTAATTGTTCTGTACATTAAGAGAAAATATGACTAAAATATAATATGTTTATATGGGATTTTATGTGGAATTTATAGCAGACAATCAGAATATTTTTAAATTCCATAAAGATTCCAGAACCACTAACACCCTGTCTTTCAGCAGTCAAAACAATAACTTCTAAAAATCTTTTCTTTTTGATGTCTCTATAAACAATTAGCATCTCTTTGTTAAGCACTAATTGCTCCTAGGACACAGCTGTGTCACCACAGTGCTCAAGAAGGATAACCCAAGAGCTAAGGTGTTCATTAATTTTTTTAAATACCATAGCAAACTGAGAGAAATGGAAATTATAAGGATACTATCTTCCAACTGAGATATTCTACATATTGTTTCTAGATAGTCATATGGACTTTACTGAAGCTTTGCAAGAAACTTTGCAAATGTTTATACTTATAGAAATGAACTACAGATCAGTTAACCCATTTCCTCAATGTGGCAGTGGGTGAAGCATAGATCTGAAGAATAGAACACAGCTAACTATAAGAGCTACCTAACACGAACATTCTATGAAATCTTAAATAAATTGTCTGCATTTGTAATGCTTTATCTTTTCCATGGGTAAGACCAAAAGAAATGTATGTCTCCAAGAAATGTTCACAAAATGCCTCATATCTTCTGGAAAAAAGCATGACCAAGAGCGCTAAGATATGCATGTCCTTTACAATGATGTAATGTGGCTCAGATATTACCACCACTTTACTTGGAAAACTCTGAAATGTGTTTCACAAAGATCTTTACAGAGTATAAGTTTGCAGCTATAGAAAAGGGGGAGGAGGAAAATGCATAGCAGAAGATTCAAGATATCAGTGAATTAAATACTAACACTATCCAATGCAATATTTATTTCAAATACTACAGGAATCCTTTGTTTTAACCTTTTTACAATTTATTGAATTACATTCATGACTTGTTGCCAAAAAAAATCATCACTTGGTGATCGTTTCTGTTGATATGGCATATTGAATGAATGAATGAACAAATGAATGAATATATTTGAGTCTTTTCTAATAATAGACATAGTCCCTACCAAGACTATACTTGAACATGTTCTAGTTTGGTAGAATTTGTAAGAACTTATAATCCCCAGGCATTCTCTTCAACAACCCAAGATCAACTCTATGTCTACTGAGGCACCAGAGAAGGACCTTAAAGGAGGTATTCAATGAATTAAGGAACTGAAATACACTGAAAACAACAACAGCAGCAACTAAGTAAGTCCTGCCTAAATATCCCCAAATTGTCTTTCTTTAATACTAAAGTGAAAGCACTATCTGGGTGCTCAAAACAATGAGCTGGTTTCACTTAATTTAATCATTTCATTGCTCATCATGAAGGTTTTTTCAATAGTCATATTTGCATTCTTACATGTGTGTTTGTGTGTGTGTGTGTTTGCATGGAGTTTCCCTAGTGGAAGTATCCCAGACCAATAAAATCACAAATCTAATTCCCTTCAAAATATGAATTGTATTATACTCAGGGTCACTCTCTGAAATAAGAAATATCCCATTTAAACCCATTAAAAGATACCTGAAAGAATGAATGCAAGTGTAGAAAGACAAAATCATCCCCTATCACTGAGAGACAGGAGACATACATGTTCAGAGCAAAATATCAAGGAATCTCAGAAGACCTTAGTTTAAAATTCTGACTTTGACAGTGAATTTTTGAGTGACCTTACATGAACCCCTAAATATCTCTGAGCATATTCTAATGAATACATAATGAGGATGCCTAGGCATTGTCCTACATCTGGGTGTAAAACTTCCTATGTGAAGTGTAAAAGTCCTCATTTCTCCCCATTCATAAGGACTTTCTTCCAGCACTGATCATGTCTCTTCCCAATAGATAAACAGATAAATGAACAAACAGAAAGATAAATAAATAAATGGGGTAGTGGGCATCAGATACACCACCCAACTCAGAAAAATGCCCTTTCCGAACTTCTTGTCGATTGAATTCGCTGATGTTGCATTAGCCCTTAGGTTCATAGTTAAGGTTTCTGCTTCTGGTGATTTAGAGACATGACATTAAAGTTATTCATGTCACAAAAATTTTGACAGCCCACAAAATATTCACTAACTCCTTCTAATGCCTTAAAAATGATGCATCAGAAGACAGTGAGCACCAGTATGCCAAAGACAAGATTGGACCACCCCAGAGGGTAACTGGACATTCATCTGGTGGCCCACAGGGCAAAGTACTCTATTCTGGGAATGGGAAGGAACCAATCAACAGCAGTGGCTACCTATAGTAACCCTCTCCTTTAGTTTGATATCATGGAAATGTGTTCACCCCGCTTCGTGGAGAGCCTAATAGTGTCTGAAGAAGAATAAGACTTACATCCTGAGTCTTAATTTCAACTTTAATTAGAATCTTTTTCCAAAGAATAATCTCCTTTAGGCTTAGCTTGATTTCTCTGGAAATGTCTGTGGAACTGCTAAACTGTGTGGCTTTTGAAAAATAAAGAAGTTTCACAAATTTAGAGTGCATGTTCCAGTAACTCCGGTAACTCAAATTGTTTATGGCTTCAACGAATCTGACAATGTTGGCCAGGGACTTCCTGACCTCGTTCTGGCAATGTGCTTGAGGCATCTCAGCACTCATCGGGAATAGATGTGGGAATTATACATTGCTTTGGCCACATGCAAGACAGCCAGCCGCCAGCACGAACCCCTCTGTGTACCATCTGCATTACAAGAGACAAGCCCAGGAAGCCTATTGCCATGTGTAACCACAAATTGTAAAATCTAGCCCCCAGTGATTGACCTGTAAATAGAGGCTGCAATTTTATTCCCTATTCAGACTTTCTGCCAATCCTCCGCAAAAGCATTAGGCAGAAATAAGATAGGGATTATATTCACAAGTGGTTTGTTCTAGCTGATTTCAATTTTTCTAGGCACCTAAACAAATCACAGCATTCTTTCATCTCTCCCTATCCCATCCCTTTGCCAGTATGATAGAAAATGGGCCTTTTTCATTGGCAATTTCTTTGCCACCTTGAATGAGATTACATATCCAGGGACCACCAACTTTTCTGACAGCTCACTTTCCACCATGGTCTCCTGAAGGCAGATATATTGACCAAGCTGGCCATTATCAGCCTTTATCCAGACCACTGAAGCCCATCAGTCCAACCTGCACCTTCAAGCTTGAGCTAAACTATCAATAGATCCTTTCTCATACAGCTATGAGGAAATGTTATGTGTTTAAATATGGAAGATTACGAAAATTTTCACTTTTTCCTTTTTATCAGTATAACCCTTTCTTCAAGCCCAGTTCATCCATTCCCAATTCTATTTGTCAACTGGCCAGAAAGTTCTGTTATATATTGCCACAACAAGTAGCCCACTCTATCATCAGCTTGAAACAGGATGCCCCACACCTTGGGAGTTTCATTGGTTCCAATGTCTAATCACACTCTGACATTCAGAATATCCTAGTTCTCCTATCTTAGCACAGTGCCTAGCACATAGTAAGTGCTACATAAATATTCAGTAGCAGAAGTAGTATAGTAGTAGTAGTAGTAGTAGTGGTGGTGATGGTGGTAGAGGTAGTGGTAGTAGTAGTAGTAACAGTACTAGCAGTAGTAGTAACAGCAGCAGCAATAGGGGTAGAAGCAGCAGCAGTAGTAGTCCCAAAGGATCCTATTCCCTTATTCTGACCCCAAATACAGAAGCTGGGAGAATACAACAGTGCAAAGTCACAAGAAAAAAGGAAAAAAATCATAATATCACAGAATTTAGAGTTGAAAGGAGCCTGATCAGGCATCTAGTCCAACTCATACTTGAAAAAGATCACCACGATAACACATTCAATAAGTGGTCACCCTTCCTCCATTTGGAGGTCTCCACTGAGAGGGACCCACCATCCTTTGCACAACTCTGACAGTCAGGAAATATTGACATCTAGCCTTTAAGTTTACATCCTTGCAATTTCAACCCATTACTCCCAGCTCTGCCCTACACCACATAGAGTAATTCTAATCTCCTTACATGTAAGAAACCTGAAAATAATTGAAGGTGGCAATCATATCCTCTTGAATCTCCTCTTTCTCGGGCTAAAAACTCCTAAGTCCTTCAGCTAATCCTTATATAAGATAGCCTCAGATCCTTTCCCTCTTCTGATGGCCCTCCTCTGAATGTCCTCTGGTTCTGCAATGTCCTCTTTGGATTGTGATTCCCAGAATTAATAATATATTCCATGTGTGATCTAGCCAAGAGAGATCACCACCTCCTTACTTCTGGAAGTTATGACTCTTCAGTCAACCCAAAGTCACATTAACTTTTTTGACTACCATATAACTCTGATGATTTATATTACTCTTTTAGTCCATTAAAACCTTTAGACCTTCAGGCAAGCTACTATCTAACTGGGCTGCCCCTATTCTAAACTTGTGAAGTTGATTTTTTGAACCCAAGTGTAAGATTTAACTTTATGTTGAATATGAGCTCATTAAATTCAGCACAGTATTCTAATATGCTAAGAAGTTTTTGGTTGGCAACTCTATCATCTTATGTGTTAGATATTCCTCCCAACATTATATGAACTACAAATTAAATGAGGGTGCTATCTAAATGCATACCAGTCACTCATAAAAATTTTTAATAGCAAAAGACTAGCACTGACTACTAAGTCACTCCACTAGAGATATCCTGCCAGACTGACATTAAGCCATTAATTACTACTCTTTGAATTCAACTATTTAGCCAGTTTCAAATCCATCCAACATGAAGAATCTGGAAGAGTCAAAGGGTGAACACTACTGGTGGAAGTGTTAGTATCCTAATACTAATTGAGGAATGGGAGGAAGATGGGTTGTAGGGATAGAAAGAATGTACAAGGAAGAATTTTAAATGGTGTACTTAGAGAATCACAATATAGTTCTAACCTACCTTTCCAACTTTCTTCCATACTATTTCCTTTCCTGTAATCTTATGTTCTAGAATAACTAGGTAAGTATCATCCTTTCTAATCCAATCCCCTCCTATCTCTTTGTCTTTAATCTTATACTTTCCATACCTAAAATGGATCCTTCCCTCCTATTTCTTTTAGAGTCCCTTCAATACCCAATTTAAGAAATCTTCTCAAATTTCTCATAATACATCAGTTGAGCCTCTCCTCTGTAATTAACATATTCCCTTACATTATAGTTATTTGTACATATCTTCTACCCTAACTCTCCATTAGCATATAATATGAATAATATTATATTTATAGCAACTACTCTGTATCTAGGAGGGATGTCCAGTCATCTTGATGACAAGTAGAATAGCAGTGCAACCAGTCAAGTTTTTGGTTGCTCCATTCCACATACCCACATATTTTAAATTGGTACAAGAGCAAGAGTTTCATCTTCATCTGAAAGACTTTTAAAAGGGGTCTCTAAATTACAGCTACTTGGTCAGAGAATCAATGGTTGAATGAACCAGGAAATCATCACTTAACAAAGGGGAAAAAAAATCACTGCTTATATGGGTCAAATTTTCCCTGATGTGACCAAAATTAATCTCCAAGATTTGTTTACCAAATCAAGGTGGGTAATGTGGGACCAAGAGGCAGCCGAAAGCATACCCAAGGAGTAACAATTGAGCAAAGTTGTCTTAGCAGCTCATTATTATGGGAGTATATTAGAATGGTTGCTTAAGGCCTAGGAGATAATCATTAGGTCAGCCCCAAGTCATGAAAGATTTCAACTGTTCACCTAAAGCTATAGGTGAGTATCACTCTTCAAGAAATTCCCTTTAAGATTCTTACAAATATTTGGTGTGGTTGGTTGTTGCCCTTCATTCTCAAAGAAAGTAAAATTTCAGTGTGTCTGACTGTGGCTGATCAGACTAATACAAGCTTGGAATGTTCTACCACAGGTTGGGCACAGAGAGTCCACATGAATTTTCGGGGTGGATACTCCAAATTTGCACATCCTATGTTTACTTTGTACTGTCTCAATTCTGCTTTGCTTACAGAGCACAACATCCTTTCTGATGAGGGCACGCCATGCTGAGCAGTCCTATGCCAGTGTCTCCCATGTTGTCCAATCAAATCTAAAGTTCTTGAGAGACCACCATGTGAGTTGCCTGCTCCATGTGAGTTCTCCAGAAAATAGTCTTTTTGGTGAGCATACATTTTACATTCGAACAACGTGGCCAGCCCATTGGAGTTGTGCTCTCTGAAGCACAGTTTGAATGCTTCTGTTGATAAAGTCTAGCTTCGTATTAAGTGTTTGGGTTTTTTTAAAAAAATAATCAGATAATACTATTGGATCAAATTGAATGTGTCGTCAGCTAAAGTCTCTAGGACTTTCCATATCTACTATTGCTAAACCAGGTCTCCTTCATCCTGCATTCTTGTAGTTCATTTTTTAACTTAGGCATAAGACTTCACATTTCCGAAAAAAAATTCATGTTGCTCCATTTTACCCATCACTTTAGCCCATTGAAATCTTTTCAGAATCTGGTTCTGTCATCCAAAATATCAGCGTTCCTCATTTTACAACATCCACAAATTTGGACAGAATATCTATTACTTCATACAAAGCCTTGATTAAAAAAAATGTTGAACAGAACATAACTGAGCCCAGAGAGTTGTTGAACCCTTATGGACACCTCTCTACAATATAGTTCCTGAATAGCATTCAGTCTCTGTGAAAATGAAAACAATAGCACATGGGCGCTCTTGTAGCAGAAATACTGAGGCCGCAGCATTGAGGAAATACATTACAAGTCACTTGGATTATGTTACCCTCTCAAAAGTATGTTCCCCTTTAGGGGTAATTTAAGCCCTTACTCTTAAGAAGATTGTGTAGCATCCTCCCCCCCAAGAAAGGAGAACTCACTAGACAGTAAAAGGTTTGCCGTAATGACTATTCCAAGTTTAATCTCCTCCAAGGGGAGCTAAGGGACTGCTAGAGTGCTATAGCTGTTTCTATATGTTTGTGAGCTCCAATGAGTCCTTTGCATCTTACAAATTTTCTGAGGTGAAAAAAGCAGTGCCATGCCTGACTTGCATTTGTTATCTTGAATGTTTGTGGGGGAGCTAAATACCTTGTTGTCCACATGTGAAGAAACCAAAATGTAAGCTCTGATGTAAACTGTACTTCTAACTCCATAATATTTATTTTCTGTACCACTTAGTTGACAGTTCATGAGGAACTGCCTTGTATTTCCTATATTATCATGTTATTTCACTTGATATTCCATATCTTTATGTCTTGTCTCCCTATTAAGATTGTAAGTTTCTTAGTGAAACTTCTTTGTATCCCCCAGCACCCAGATGCTTAGTAAATACTGAAAGATCAAGTATAAAATGTGAAGTAGCCAGATCTCAGATAAAGGAGCCATAGGGAGAGGATATAAGGACTCTTGAGCAGAGATGGTCTTCCAGGTTATACATTGAAGTAGTAGAGTTAAGACCTAGGCAAGGAGCTAGGCAGCATAACACAAAGGAACATCAATCAGAGAAGTCAGAAAGATTCAGGAATTAAATTTCCTTGAAAAGAAATAGAAGAAATATGAAGTCTATATACAATTAAAAAAAAGTCTGTAACTGAATAAAGAATAACAAAGAGGTTAAGGAAAAGAAAGAAAAGAGAGGAGAGGAAGAGGAAAAATGAAAGATGAAGGAAAGAATAAAATATGCCATCAAAAGATATTTTTATGAGATGACTCTCAAGGGACAAGTGTGTGAAAATTCAAGTCTGTCCTACCAAATTCAGAATGCTTGATCACTCTAGACTACAGATCCTCCTCTCTTTATGGAATCAATGTGCTCTTTAAAAATGTGTAAATTAATGTTTTGTCAATTAAATCAAATTTAAATGCCTACAGAGTCATTGCTATTTAAAAGAAGTCTGTTGTTAATTCTTTTGTAAAGTTGTAAACTTTTTTACAATAAAAGCAATTGCTCTAAGATTTATCCTGTATGTAAATACAGATTTTCATAAAACTATTTTTCATAAAGCAACATGGTGACTCTGTCACTGAATCAAGAGCTAGAGAGTATGTCCTCTCCAGTGAACTTTCAAAATACGAAATTTTTATTTATTTTACTGAAATTCCAATCATTTCTAAAATCAGTTCCTTAAATATGGACATTCTTCCCAACAAATAGTATATCTGAAACACTAGAAAACTATGATTTTTTTCTTATTACCCTAAAAGCAGATATTTGTATAAACTCTGCCTGGAAATATCATAGGAAATGTGTTCCTGAGTTCCATCAACTGGACAATGTTAAATCCCTTTCTTTTCCATTTTCATAAATACTACTAATGTCCTCTTTTCCTCTAACAGAAGTTGGCTATCAAATGGCTTTAGGAATAGAAACCCATGAAATCACCTTATTGAAACAATCATTTTATTCTTTTTTTTTCTTTTTTTTGAAATAACAACAACAAACTGCTGAGCAGGAGAGCCTTGGCAAAAAAGAAAAAAACAGCATTGATAATCTTTTGCCAAAAAAAAAAAATAGAAAACAGCAACGGCCACACAGAAAGAAATATCAGCCTCTGGGATGACTCCTCTATAGCAACCTGTGGCCTGCTTCGAACCTTAATTAGTTAGAGAGATCATGATATAGAGCCTCTTCAAACTGGAGAAGAGTGGTAGTTCTATGTGGAGAAATAGAACAACCTTTTGTACCTGGTAATTTAAGAAGCAGCAACAGGCTAATATGCAGACAACAGAGGGTGTAGCATGTGGTGCGGTTCTCAGCGGAACAGCAGGCCTCTAATGAAGCCCAGTAGTGGATAGCAGCTGGTAAACTCTGTACTCAAAATAAGAGGCTCCAAGAGCCTTTATTTGCTAACAAAAGACTGCAAATTGCTCAAAGGCCTGAGTAGGCAATGAGAACATGTTCATATGGTGGGTCGGTATATACATTTTGAAACAAATATTACAATATATAAATTTACGGTCATAAAAATTAGAGGAGTTCCATGATTCTGGATGTTTGGAAAAGAACAAGTACATAAATTGGCCATTAAATTTTCTATAAGAAAATCACCACCTGCTCTCCTGCAGCTCTAAAGCAAGCACCCAGACTAAAGATACATATATTGCAGCTTGCTGTGGTTCACACGACCAAAGCACATATCCCATTGGAAACCCAAATTGACTCACCATCTCTGTCTTAACATGCTTTGTATATTATGATGGGTTATGAGAATGATATATAATGGCAAATAACAACATGAAAAATGATGTGAACCCCAAGAGCCAAGTACGGGTAGCTTAGGGAAAGAACTTAAGGCTAAGATTAATCCAGATCTCAAGGATATTGGTAAGATCTCTGTTCCAAAGGCACATTTTGCAAGATTCTTTTCATATTTTGTAAAATTTTTCTTTTCACAACACAAGCATTTTATAGTGAATCCTATTAACAGATTCCCAAGACCACCAGGTGTCCAGGAAGAGCTTTCTGCAAGCTATTTAACACATTTTGGAATTTTCTTCATTTTATTATTAAGTTATTTTTCTAAAATAGAGTCTACTTTTAGCAGTTTCACATGCTTGTTACAACCATTTTAAATTACTCAATAAAACTTTTTAAATACTAAAGAAATAGGATAATGATCACCACTCAGGCAAGCATTAAAATGACAATCAATCTACGAAGGCTTTTTAAAAAACTTATTCATCATCAATTCAAAGTATAGAATCTCTGCCTAATAAATTTGTGGAATTAAATTGGATTAAATTTGCCTCCTATTTATAGCACAAATCAGTGGACATATTTCTTACATCCTCTAAAACTGATTTAGAAGTAAATTATAAAGCAGTAATTATCAAATCTTTTTTAGCCCTGGTTAATAATAGAAAGAATGGAACAGACCAGACAAGAGAAAATCAAAAATAATGAAAATCGATAACCTAATGTTCAATAAACCCCAAAACATAAGATATTTAAGGAAAGAATTTCCCTACTTGATGAAAACTACTGGGAAAATTGGAAAGCTTGCATTGGGCTTAGGTCAATATGTTACACCATATTTCTCAATAAATTCAAAATTCTTGTGATCTGAATATTAAAGATTATAATATAAAATAATTAGAAGAGAAACATGTTATATTCCTTTAATAGTTATGGCTAGGAGATGAATTCTTACAAAACAAAGGATAGTGGCAATTATAGAAGACAAAAAAATAATTCTGATTACACTACTTTTGCACAAACAAAATTAATGTATCTAGGATAATAAGCAAAGCCACTAACTGGGGGAAAAAAATTTGTATTAAAAATTCCTTAGAGGTTTTGGTACCAAAATACATAGACAACTAGCAGATCTATATAAGAATAAAAGCCACTTCCCAATCAATAAATGCTCAAAGGATATGAGCAAACAGTTCCCCAAAGAAGTATTAATAACCATAAGAAAAAATGCTCCAAAACACTAAAAATAAGGAAAGGCATCAAAATAAGCCTATGGTTTTACCTTACACCTAGCAAATTAGCAAAAATGGCAAAATGTGAAAGTAATCAAAATTGGAGGAGGTGTGGAAAAACTAGTGGAGCTATAAATTAGTACAAATATCCTGCAAAGCAATTTGGAATCATGCAAAGAAAGTGACTAAAATGTCTTTACTCTTAGACTAATAGATCTCACTGCTAGACGTATGCCCCAAAGAGATTATTGACCAAAAAAATCACACCATATACAGGAAGATATTTATTGTAACTTTTTTTGTGGTGACAAAGAAACAAAGTAGACATTCACTAATTAGGGAATGGCCACACATATGGTAGTACATGAATGTAAAGGAATATATCTGTGCTACAAGAAACATCGAACATGATGAACGCAGAGATGCATGAGAAAATTTACCTGAACTGAAGAAAACAGAATCAGGAAAATGATATACAATGAATACAACAATGAAAATGGAAAGAAAAACAACTGCAAAACTATCAAAAATGAATATTTCAAAATTATTAAAAGTTTGGTCCCAACTCTTTAAAAAATGTCTCTCAGATTCTTACCTTTCCCTCTACTTTGTTTTAATTTTCTGTTTTGTTCACATTTTTGTTATTTTCATTTCTGATCATATCCCTTCTTTCCTACACTTGCAACAAACAATAAAAGAATTTAAAAAAAAAAAGGCAGGGGAAGAATTATTCAGCCAAACTACGCAACTCCTCAACTATTTACTAAATACAATTTTCCACCCCAACAGCTCCCCTCTTCTAGAAAGGAGAAAAATTCTCTCCATTTTTATAGTTATGCCATAATCTACAAATTCATTCCTTAATTATGACAACAAACTTCTAGCTGGTCTACCTGATATCCCTCTTTTTATGCTCAATTCTACCCTTCACATGTACCCAGTTTCATCTTTTATAAACAAATTAATTATGTCAATCCTGCCCAACCCCTACCCCATTCCGTGACTACCCAAACTTCACTGCCCAGAATGTCTCTTCCCCATCTTTTACTACTTTTCATTGCATTCTCTTTCAACCAGGTCTGACTCATTTCTTCCAAGAAGCTTTGACTAAGCTTACCCTTTGTGATAGCTTGTATCAAGTACATCATATGTGTATCTCTGTTCCTAAATTTACACTGTGAACTCTGAAAGGCAGGGAACTACATATAAATACCTTAGAGTCAAATTCCTGCTAGCATTCAGGAAGTGCTAGTCACACACTAGAATGAATGAATGAATGAAACAGTGAATTTTCAGAATACCAAACATATGTTTATAGGAATGTCAGTATACATTAAGAAGTCAAATATAAGTGTTTTTTTTTATTTCTCACCTTTGGGGATAATCCATATCATCATCACTTCTCTCCCTTAAAAAGTGTTATCAAGGTTTGACTACACATTGGGAAGTTCAAAGTCTTTCCCTCTTCCTGCCCTAACATTTGTTTTCTACTAAAACATTCTATTAAATATTCATCCCATTAAATCAGATTAATTGCCATTGTATGCAAAAAAAGGCTTCACAAAAAAATGTATGGTTGCATTAACTGGTGAATAGGGGATGACTAACAGTGGATATAGAATATTAATTATAATTAACTTCAAGAGGAAACACTCTAGCTGCATGACTTCTCAACCAGAAACCAACTCATTTAAATATCACTTCAGGAATACCAACTCTAAGATCATAGATTTGGAGCTAGAAAGCCTTAGAAACTGTCCAATTCAAACCTCTCCATTTTTTTTTCTAAAAGTTGCATTAATAAGTTGGGAAATAACTGAACAAGTTATATTATATGAATGGAAGGTGATACTATTGTGCTGTAAGAAATGATAAATAGGATAGGTTTAGAGAAATGTGGAAAGATCTGTATGAACTGTTGCAAAGTAAAATGAGCAGAACCAGGAGAATAATTCATGCAATAACAATATTGTAAGGACAGATAACTTTGAAAGATTTAGAAATTCTGATCAGTACAATGACCACCCACAATTCTAGAGGACACATGATAAAATAGTCTGCCCACTTTGTGAGAGAGAAGTAAAAGACTCAGAATGATAACGGACATTTTTTTGGACACTGCCAGTGTAGGAATTTGTTTTGTTTAACTGTGCATGTTTGTAACGGTAATTTTATTGTTCTTGCTTTCTCAATGTAGGGGGAGGGAGGAAAAGGAAGTTTTGAGGGAAAGGAGGATCTTCTTTTGAAAATAAAATAAAATTTAATTTGAAATCAGTCTTTTAAATTATATTGATATAGTTTATCTTTATATTATCTTCGTTTTCAAATATGTGTCTTCTCAGAAAGCTGTTCGTTATAACAAAAAAATTGGAGTGGGAAAGCACCTCAGCAAAACTAGCCAACACTTCAACAGAGTCTACAGCATATATAATGTTCCACACCATAGACCTCCACCTCTGTAAATAAGGTAAGAAGGTGCTTATATGCCTCTCTTCCTCAGAGATGATTTGAGTCATTTTGTTGTCATTGTCATTTACATTTCTGTAGTCATTGTATATTTTTTCCTACTTCTTCCTACATTTCTATCCATTCATTTGTCTTCCATGCACTTCTGTTTTCTTCGCACTTGCTATGTCTTATCACACCAATATTTTCATTTTAGAGATGAGGAACTGAATCCCAGAAAAGTTAACTAACTTTGCCCTAGGTCACAAAGGTAATAGATAGAAGAGCTGGAATTCACACCTAAATCATAGGATCATAGATCTGGAGCTGGAATGAATCTATGAGACCATCTCTAGTCCAACCACCTCATTTCTCAGATAAGAAAACTGAGGCCCTGGGAGGTTAAATAATTTCTGCAAAGTTATACAACTATCTAATGTTATAAGCAGGATTTGAGCCCATGCCCTCTGACTCAAGAGCTGTGCTCTTTCCACTATACTACACTGACTCCAAATAAAACAGAATTCTTCTATTTTTATTATTTCTTGATTTCTCATAAAGTCATTAGCTTCCATTTGCTCCATTCTAATTTTAAGGAATCATTTTCTTCACTGAGCTTCTGGATCTCATTTTCCATTTGGCCAATTCTGCTTTTTAAGGCATTCTTCTCCTTGATGACTTTTTGGACTTCTTTTGCCATTTGACTTAGTCTAGTTTTTAAGGTGTTATTTTCTTCAGTATTTTGGGATCCCCTTTAGCAAGCTATTGACTCATTTTTCATGATTTTCTTGCATGACTCTCATTTGTCTTACCAATTTTTCCTCTGCTTCTCTTACTTGATTTTCAAAATCATTTTTGAGCTTTTCCATGGCCTGAAACCAATTCATATTTTTCTTAGAGGCTCTTGATGTAGGAGTTTTGACTTTGTTGTCTTCTGGTTGTGTGTTTTGATCTTCTTTGTCCGCAAAGTAAGATTCCATAGTCTGAGTTTTTTTAAAGCTGTTTGCTCATCTTCCGAGTTAAATACTTGACTTTCTAACTCCTTGTCAAGGTAGGACTCTGCTTCCAGTGGAAGAGAGGATGGGGGTAGATGTATCTTCCCAGGCTTCAGGGCTTTTTTATCAACTGCTCAATCTCCCATGGTCTGTGGGCCCAGATCTCCAGACACAGATACAGCAGTGGCCCTCCTCCACCCAGGTCTGCCAGTTTTCCCACTGACCTTCTATGCTGTCTTTGGTGTTTATGGGCCAAAAAGTCTGGAAACCTCTACAGCTGCCAGTAATTTAGTCCCCTGAGTCCTGCTCTAGCCTTGTCTGTGCCAGCATGGCCCTTGCTAGACTGTACTCTGCTCCCATCTCACAGCCCTTCTGTCAACCCTCCAGGCTGCCTTGGGCTGGAGATTTGTTTCACTCTCTCATTTTGTGAGTTCCGTAGCTCTAGAATTTGTCTGGAGTCATTTTTTGCAAGAATTTGGAGGGATTTTGGGGAGAGCTCAGGTAAGTCCCTACTTTTACTCTATCTTGGCCCCACCCTCCCCAAATGAATGAATTCTTATCTAGCTCAGAAGGAGCATAGTATAAACTAACATACCAAGGCATAAGATTTAACCACTATGGAAGACCTTATGCCCACAAATAAGCCACAGGCTCACAGAATCATAGACTTAGAACCCAGAGGTCATCTGATCGAAATCTCTCATTTCTGATAAAGGAGACCAAAGACATCTAAGTGACTTAGAACAAGAACTTGTATACAGATGCTCTCACCCCCAAATACAAGGCTCTTTTCACTGTACTTCTAAAAGAAAAATACACACACACACACACATGTTCGCAGCCTGTTTCATGTGATAGATAATAGAGATCAAGATAGGTAAACAGGTGATAGAGAGCAATGTGGTATTTTAACAGAGAAGGTCCTTTGCAATAGAAATATTTTTGCTCATTGTACCAAAAATACCAGATTTTAATGTTACAAATCATGCCATAGTCAGGTAGTGTTTGCCAGGCTCTACGTATAGGTATAATGATTTAGTGTGCAACCTCACTTCTAATTTACAGTCAATCAGAACGAAAAACGTCACAAAGTGAGCAAAGCTGTCACTTGTTCAAACTTCAGATCCATCTCCCTACCATCTACTCCCCTTAACAATCCCTGCCTTGCATCCTGATAAGCCTAGCCTATTAAAAATCCCCAATGTATGGCACTCCTTCAATTACAAAGTTCATTCAACTTTATTAAAGATTATAATGAAACTCCCCTCTCTCCCGAGGCTATAGAAGTGATCTGATTGAAGGTAGGAGAATGGGAGCCACACTGAAGGAGCCTAGAGGAGCACCAGACAATTAAGGTTGGTGGCCCTAGGGGTCAATCATTTTTCACATGCTCTAGTCCATAGATTGCAAGGGCAAATTACCAAGCAGACACCATGTTAACCACAATTGGAGGTCTCAATTAAAAGATTTATATGCTTTTATGGAAAAGTTGGGCTTTTTTAAACTTAGGTTTATTACTATAGCTGTTTGGTTTTTCCTATTAACAGATGGTTAAGAAAATTTAGTGAAGATATTTCTAGGGATGTATTTAGCTGAGAAATAGCAGCTGTTTGTTTCCCATGTCATACTAAGAAATCATGTTCATGCATATATATGCCTCATTAAGGCAGGCTTGGATTTATTGGGTTTTGCATCAATGATAACTTTAATATTCTCAGCAGTCTATTTTCCCTATTTAAATGTGTTGGTATATATGTAACAGAGATCAGAAGCCCCCCTGGTCTGCTGAACTAGGCCTAGTGGGGACCATCCCATGAAGCATGCATAAGGATAGACCAGAGGCTGGGGCCATTTCTGAAGAGTCATATGCTTTGGAATGGTTCAGGAATTCCTTACTGGTTCCTTAGTCCTCATGATAAAGGTAGGAATGTGCCAAATATAATTACTGACTTAGTCAAGAAAAATCACCCATTCAATAACCTTTAAAGAGAGAAGACAAAATTTCCACCTTTCTCCCTCCTCCTGTCTTTTGAGCATGCCAGGACTCTTCAGTCTCTCTCTCTAAGACTTCCAACATTTTTTATAAACTTACCTGGCTAGGATATACATGTAATCTATGTTTATTTAGTGCAATTTGACTCCATTTACTAAAAAAGTCGATAATACCAATAGTAAATGAAAATAAATAATTTGACCTTTTATTACCTTCTTAGAACCATGCAACCCACACACATATTTTTTAAATTCAATTAATTATCAGAATTTGAAGGTACCTACTGCTTCCTAGTTCATCACTCAAAGCCATTAGCAGAACTATAACTGGAGACAGACAACTAAGGCTTTGTCCAGGGTGCCAAACTTAAAAGCCATCAAACAGTCCCAGTCCTTCAAGGATGTAGAGTAAACAGAACTTAGTGATCTCTTACTGACCCATACATGCACCCTTCCCTCTCACTTCAGTGGCTTCTCCTGCTGCCCACCAAACTAAACTAAGGGCACCATTTTGTTCAGCTTGCCCTAGTTACAAAAATTTCTAGTTATAGCTCTATTATGAAAGACTTCTTCTCTTCATGAGATCTTTTATCCAGACTGTTGATGATATTTGTGATGACTTCAAGCATAAGATCACAAACCAAAGAGTAAAGGAGTTTTACTCCTTTATTGAATTGATTATTTTTTTATATTTTGGAACTGTTTTCCTATTTTTTTTATTATCTTTTTTTATTTTTATTATCTACTCAAATTTTTGGTAAAACTCTTCTAAAATTCTTCTAATATTATATTTATTATATTATCATGAAATACTGCCACATACCTTTTATAAGTTACCAAGTCCTATTAATTCTACCTCCAGAATCTTCCTTCCCTCTAGTTCTTCCTTTATATTCCCACTGCCACTACAGTAGTACCTCATTTCCCCTTATGCAAGTGGTAATAAAACTGTTGCAATAGCTTCCAAATAGATTTTCTTGGCTTAACTCTCTATACCTTCCCATTCACTACAAGAATAATATTCCTTATGCATAAGACTGACCACATCACCTCTCCACCCACTATCTGTTCAAAAAATTATTGAAACTATATCTACTGCTTACTGAAGGAAGTTCAGAATACCCTTACCTAGCATTAGAGCTCTTCCACAATCCACTGTCACTCTACCTGTCCAGTGGTAATTCATATTATTCTCTCCTCCATGAGCTAACCAACTTGTACCTTCAACATTCTCTGGCCCTCAAAATGCCATATTTTTGTTCATGCTCTTCCTTGAGCATGAAATGTCCTCCTTCTCCCTCTTCACTTGTTCAGTTCTTACCTATGCTTTAAAATCTAACTCATATTCCATGTTTTCTGCTCATGAATGACCTTTATCCCTGGGACTTCACATAGCCCTTAGTTTTTCAACTCTCTAGTGTACTTATTCTATAATGTATATTTTGGTTCTCTGTGTTTTGTGTCTTTTTTGGTTTCCCAACCAGATGGTTAGTTTTATGAGGCTCAACACAGATCACGTATTTTTCTAAACCTGCAGTTCCTCCAGAACCAATGGTAAGGGATGGCTAAAAGAAAAGCAAAATCCATGGACAATTTAGAGATAAAACAAATGTTGAACTTTTTTTCTAAAGCTTCCATTGGAAGGGAGAGTGTTTGCTAGCCACAGTCTCCTCTCCAGTGCACTAGACTCCATTTGGTTCAACTCAACAAACATTGCTGGGTGCATATTGTATACACAGCACTCTACTGTACTAGATCTGGATTACATAAGGGTTAGGGGGAAGCAATATACAAAATTTAGATGAGACCTAGTTCTTGTCCTCATGGAACTTGTATTCTGAGAGAGGGTAGGACATATACAAGATAAGTATGTGAATAATTCATTAAGAGAGGTAGGAAAAACAGTTGCTGTCTTGGGAGACCAGAGAAGAGCCCAAATGACATTTGAAGTAGAATCCAAGCTACTAGCTATTAAAGCTTTAAACTAAACTAAATCTTTGCAATATCCCATGGTAAGGAAAAAGTCAACAATGGACTCAGTCATCATTTAAGTTGAAAGTTCTTTGGGATTGAATGTTATCTTCTTCCATATTCTGTAAACACCTTGTAGATGCCCATCCCCAAAACATTAAAATTGAAGCATCTCCTTAGAGATACAGAAATCATTCCTTGAGCTCTATTTCTCTTCCTTAGTTACACGTTTCTAAAAAATTCATTTCCATGATAAGCAAACAATCACACAAAGAAAGAATGACAAGTATGGCCCTGGAGAATATATAACTCCTTTTCTTCTTTGCTGAATTAAAGGGTGATGAACATGGAAAACTACATACGCTATCAGACTCAGTTGATGTTTTGTTTAGCTTGCTGAACTGCTTGTTTTCCCTTTTTTAAAATTCTTTATTACAAGGAATGACTCATTAGGGAGGATAAGGGGCAAGGATATATCCAGAAATGAAGATGAAACAAAAGATATCATAAAAGCATTTTTAAATGCATTTCTACCTAAAATCAATCAAATTCTCTAGTGAGTTACCTCACTTTATTCCAATTGCTTTATGTTTCAAAGGACCCAGAACAGTGTGTAAAATCAGATCATGTTGCCAAAAACACCATTACAAAACAGGGACCTTTCCAAAGCGGGGAACAGCTCCCAACTGCCATTATATATGCCTCCTTTTGCTCCATCACTGGACCAGTTTCCAACCATTGGAAGTCAGCTTTGAGCAGCCTTTCTGTTTGTTTTTGCCAGGGGCCAGTCCTAAGGGTCTGGTTGTATAACAGTACCTCACACTCAGAAGGAGGCTCTCCAGCTTTTGTGCCAGGAGCTGTGCAAAGAAGCTTAAGTAATTGTGGGAAAACAGCAACTGCCGATCAGAATTTGCCATAAGGCAAGACCTAACACGGTTCTTTCTGGTTTGCCACAGACAGATGGAATAAATGCATAATAGGACTGGGCAAAAGGTCTTTTGAGCTATTCTCTCCATTGTGTATTCACATCTGAGACAGCAAAAATGAGAAGACAAAACACTTAGGAAGGAAGTATCTACTTAATTGTGAAGCCCTATACTGCTAATTATTTTCATTTTTCACATAGAGATCAAATTGATTATGATACACGTGTGCAACTTGCACTGACATCAGTATATTTATTTTTTTGAACCACAATGTCAGACACATGCACAGAGCTGTCACCTTTCTTGAAAAAGGAAATGAAAGCTCACTCAAAATAACCCACTGCCTCCAGATTTATAAAACTGTCTTGTCCTGTGAGTTCCCAGGATAATGTGAAGAAGGAAGGACCACCCCAGTGGGATCTATGTCTTCTGGACACCCCTATGGATAATTTAGAGAAGGGCATGTAGAAGAGTCACACAGGAGGAGCAGCCTCAGACAATTATGATAGCCATCCTTGAAGCCATCTCAGTCAAGGAATTCACAGGTCCTTTGGAACACCAAAAGTTTTGGAATCCTGTGTTAGCAGTATAATGACTTAAAGTTACTTTATCAAAAAAGTTAGTATTGAACAGCAGTATGGTAATATGATGCTGGATTTGAAGTGAGAAATCCTGGGTTCAAATTCTGCCTCAGACACTTGGGATCATAGGATCATAGTTCTAGGGGGACTTAACAGAGGACATTTAGTATATCCCTCTCATTTAACATCCAAGAAAACTGATGCCTAAGAAATTAAAGTGACTTGCCTAATGTCACACAGGTATCAGAGGGTACTCAGACTCCAAAGCCAATGTTTTATTGATGTTGTTTTCTTGTATGTGTGTGTATGTATGTATATACATATATATACCTGCATATTCATATACATATGCACACATATATAGCTACAGATAAAAGGACATGAAGAGGAAGAATATATCAGCTATAAGGGATAGCCAGTACAAAAAAATGAAGACAGGAGACAGGATATCCTGTATAGGAAATAGTAAATAAGCTAATTTGGCTAGAATGTAGTGTGTGAAGGGTTTATACAGTGATACTGACTTTTCGAACACTTTGACCACTATTGCCTGTGATAATAGGAAACAGTACCTGGAGATTTTCTCCAATTCCCAATTCTGAGAACTAAAAGAAATTATTATTAATAACCAATGACTTGGGAATATTCAGATTTCTCCATTTTTTTATTCTCATTTCAAGACTGCAGTCTCTGAAGGTTAAGCTAACCTTCTCCTCAATCCAGACCCCATCCAGGTAGGAAAGCCATCGGACTCTACTCAGGCTTGGGTGGGGATAAATTTTTTAAATAGATAACCCAAGACTAGGGATAACTTATAAGTAGATGACATAATTAAAGTGAATTTGAATAGTTTCAGCCCCTTGTTGTAACATTCATTCTCTCATTAATTGTTAACTAATCAAAGTTGATTGCCACCCTTGAGGACACCCCTATTCCATTAGGCATATAAGTCATGGGCCTCCTGCCATGATTGTTTTTGGTCTACAAGAGAGATGGCCAAATGACCATCCTTTTATTAAAATGCTGGCATTATTAATAAAATTATCAAATTACCCAGTTATGTCTCAAACTTTTTTAAATACCACAGGAGGAAGAGTTAATCGAAAAACTGGAAAACTTTGGCAGAGAAGAGAAAAACTGAGAATTTTTAAGTCAGAAAAAGATGTCATAGGTAGTCCTGTCTACATTTCCTATGTCAGAGAGCTATTATAATCCCAAATTTGTAATATTCTCAGGAAAAGATTCACATTCCCATAAAGAACAACCATAAAAAGTTTGAATCAGCCATACAACAAAATCCCTACAGCATTAGCATGTATATCAAGGAGCAGTGAAGGAACACTAAAAGAAAATATTAAAAGATAAGCCTTCAGCATTGTTCAGGGTCTAAAGACTGTGACACCCAGAATAAAATGGCAAGGATGCTTGCAAAAACTGGTGTTTGTGAGGCACCGATGCAAGTATATTTCATATTCATCCAGTCTATCATTCAGTATAATGTGAAACTTCTGACTTTTGTAATTTATATGAACAGAGACTAACAGACAGAGGAACAGTAAAACTTAAGAAAGCAGATGAAGTCAGACCATAGAAAGTGCATGGAGGTATGACATAAAACAAAGAGCTAGAAACTTAATTGGGCTTGAATTTCAACAGAAGCCACCAAAAAGCTGGTCATTTGCTAGAAAGGGTAAATAAAATGAGGAGTGATGTCAGACTTGCAAAGACACAGCCAAATTGGGAAGACTCAACTTCTACTTTTGCAGTTATTCAGTCCTTTTCAATCATATCTGACCCTGTGACACCATCTCTGGTCTTCTTGACAAAGATACTAGAGTGGTTTGCCATTTCCTTACAGATGGGAAACTGAGGCAAATAGGATGAAGTGACTTACTCGAGGTCACATGTTTAATAAGTGTCTAAAGTCAGATTTTAATTCAGAAGGATGAGTCTTCCTGACTCCAAGTTTACCACGCTAGCCACTGTGCCACCTATCTGCTCCCAACTTCTACCAACCCTGGATTATTTTATGGGTTCCCCATAGAAGGAAAGCAAGACAAGCACCTTTATAATGGAGAGTATGTCAGAACCCCACAGAAGATCTGATGAGAAAGGACCAGAAGAATAGATGTATGAAAATACCAGCTATAGGATATAACCAGAGAGATAGAACTATGTTCTGCTGCCAATATGGACCAGATGGCCATCCAGTCATCAGGTACAATTGAGAGAAAAACGTAACTTGGTGTGGAAGAGGCTAATGACCACTGAACTAGCAAGTCCAATCACATCATCCCATCCATCTCACTCAATAAACTCCAGTGGCTCCCTATTGCCTTCATTATCAAATTCAAAATGCTCTTTTTGGCATTCAATTGAATAAACATTTAAGTGCCTATTGTGTGCCAGGCACTGTACTAAACAATGAGGATGCAAATAAGAGAAAGAAAAACAGTCCCTGTTCTCAAGGAACTTACAGCCTAATGAGGAAAGGTAACACACAAAAAGAAACTCAAACAGGGGTGAGGGGTAGGGATTGGGGGGATACTAGGGAGCATCTTGTTCTGTGGAGCTGCAATCAAGCTGAGTTGCAGATAGAAAGTTGAGTGAGCCCTTCAAATCCTAGACCCCTCCTACCTTTCCAATCTTCCTACGCCTTACTCCCTGACACATACTCTTTGATCCTCCTGGCAAACAAGAAATTCAGTCTCTCAGCTTTGGGCATTTTCTCCATGCTGGAATGCTCTTTTCACTTTTCCCCCTCCCACTAACTTCCTTGGCTTCCTTTAACTCCCAACTAAAGCCCCATCTTTTACTGGAAATTTTAACCAACCCCCTTAATTCTAGTGCCTTCCCTCCAATAATTATTTCCTAATTATTCTACATATAGGTTGCTTTATAAATATTTGCTTGCTTATGGTCTTCCCCTATTAAATTGTAGGCTCCCTAACAACAGAGAGTAAGTTATTGAGTTTGTTTGTTTTGCCTCTTTTGTATTCCTAGCACTTAATTACAGTCCTTACTGGTGGTGGGCACTTTATAAATGTTGATTGATTGATTAATTAATGGTGGCTCTAGGGAAGAAGGTATCCATGATTCCGAAAAAGTGGACATTACCTCATCAGTTCCTTATAAATATATCCCATCAGGATACACAAAAGTAATAGCGAAGATTGAAGATGTGAAATTCACCACAGTATTGGGCAAGGAATCTCAAGTGATTGTTAAGTTCTAATCATCCTATGAGAGTCATTTGAGGAAAATGCTTTTATAAATCATTAGATGACTGCAAATTGGTGGATTAAGTGATAAAGACTACCCATTTTGCAACACAACAAGGTAAGCTCAGAGTTTCCTAGGAAGTTATAAATGACAATAGGAAAGTGAATCCCGTGACTCTTGTACATCAAAATCCACTAACTATTGTTTGAGTGTCAGCATTGATAGGAAACAATTCAAGTTTATTTCAAGTACAGTAGGACCCTCAAGTGGAAATTCAGTGACTAAAGAATTAAAAACTCCAGGTCATGGCCTCTGGTCCTGGCAGTAAGATGGTTGATAAGAAAGCAACCAGGAAGTAGAGGGTGAAGTGATGTGAAGTATAAAGAGTGCAAGCCTTCCTGAAATAGCGGGTGAGAAATTCAAGAATGGAGGGTGGAGGGGATGAGAGGTGGAGTTTTTGGGTTTTTTTTTTCTCCAATTACTTAGGTCTTTATTTCTAAAGTGTGTTTTATAGTTAAATTCCTATAGTCCCTGGTGAATCTTGTTAAATTCCCCCAAGTTTTTTTTCATATAAATCTATTTATTTAACTTTTTACATTCATTTTCACAAAATTTTGGGTTCCAAATTTTCTCCCCATTTCTCCCCTCCCCCCCACCCCAATACACCAAGCATTCTAATTTTCCCTATCACCAATCTGCCCTCTCTTCTATCCTCCCTCCCTTCTCTTGTCCCCATCTTCTCTTTTGTCCTGTAGGGCCAGATGACTTTCTATTCCCCATTAACTCTATTTCTTATTTCCTAGTAGCAACAACAATACTCAACAGTTGTTCCTAAAACTTTGAGTTCCAAATTCTCCCCATCCCTCCCTCCCCACCCATTCCCTTTGGGAAGGCAGGCAATTCAATATAGGCCATATCTGTGTAGTTTTGCAAATGACTTCGATAACAGTCAGGTTGTGTAAGACTAACTGTATTTCCCTCCATCCTATCCTGTCCCCCATTGTTTCTATTCTGTCTTTTGATCCTGTCCCTCCCCAAGAGTGTTGACTTCAAATTGCTCCCTTCTCCCCTGCCCTCCCTTCCATCATCCCCCCACCCTGCTTATCTCCTTCTCCCCCACTTTCCTGTATTGTAAGATAGGTTTTCATACCAAAATAAGTGTGCATTTTATTCCTTCCTTTAGTCAAATGTGATGAGAGTAAACATCATGGTTTTTTTCTCAGCTCTCCTCTTTATCCCTCCACTAAAAAGTCTCCTGCTTGCCTCTTGAATGAGAGATAATTTACCCCATTCCATTTCACCTTCTCTCCTCCCACTACATTTCTCTCTCACTGTTTACCTTAATTTCTTTTAAGATATGATCCCGTCCTATTCAATTCACTCTGTGCTTTCTGTCTCTGTGTGTGCGTGCATGTGTGTGTGTGTGTGTGGGTGTGTGTGTGTGTGTGTCTGTGTGTGTGTGTGTGTAGTCCCACCAACTACCCAGATACTGAAAAGTTTTAAGAGTTACAAATATTGTCTTTCCATGTAGGAATGTAAACAGTTCACTTCTGGTAAGTCCCTTATGACTTCTCTTTGCTGTTTGCTTTTTCATGCTTCTTCTCATTCTTGTGTTTGAAAGTCAAATTTTCTTTTCAGCTCTGGTATTTTCATCAAGAATGCTTGAAAGTCCTCTGTTTCATTGAAAGACCATATTTTCCCCCTGAAGTATTATACTCAGTTTTGCTGAGTATAATAGGTGATTCTTGGTAGGTGATTTTTGGTTTGAGTCCTAGTTCCTTTGACTTCTGGAATATCCTATTCCACACCCTTTGATCCCTTAATGTAGAAGCTGCTAGATCTTGTGTTATCCTGATTGTATTTCCACAATATTGGAATTGTTTCTTTCTAGCTGCTTGCAATATTTTCTCCTCGACCTGGGAATTCTCGAATTTGGCCACAATATTCCTAGGAGTTTCTCTTTTTGGATCTCCTTCAGGCAGTGATCGATGGATTCCTTCAATACTTATTTTGCCCTCTGCTTCTAGAATATCAGGGCAGTTTTCCTTGATAATTTCATGAAAGATAATGTCTAGGCTCTTTTTTTGATCATGGCTTTCAGGTAGTCCCATAATTTTTAAATTGTCTCTCCTGGATCTATTTTCCAGGTCAGTTGTTTTTCCAATGAGATATTTCACATTATCTTCCATTTTTTCACTCTTTTGGTTTTGTTTTGTTATTTCTTGGTTTCTCAGAAAGTCATTAGCCTCCATCTGTTCCATTCTAATTTTGAGAGAACTTTTCTTCAGTGAGCTTTTGAACCTCTTTTTCCATTTGACTAATTCTGCTTTTGAAAGCATTCTTCTCCTCATTGGCTTTTTGAACCTCTTTTGCCAATTGAGTGAGCCTATTTTTCAAAGTGTTGTTTTCTTCAGCATTTTTTTGGGTCTCCTTTAGCAAGGTATTGACCCATTTTTCATGCTTTTCTTGCATCTCTCTCATTTCTCTTCCCAGTTTTTCCTCCACCTGTCTAACTTGATTTTCAAAATCCTTTTTGAGATCTTCCATGGCCTGAGCCCATTGGATATCTATTTCGGATGTTTGGGATACAGAGGCCTTGGCTTCTATGTCTTTCCCTGATGGTAAGCATTGTCCTTCCTCATCAGAAAGGAAAAGTGGAAACATCTGTTCCCCAAGAAAGTAACCTTCTATGGTCTTATTTTTCTTCCCTTTTCTGGGCATTTTCCCAGCCAGTTACTTGACTTCTGAGATTCCTCTCCACCCCCACCTAGATCCACCCAGCTAGTGCTTGGGGTCTGAGATTCAAATGCTGCTCCCCAGCCTCAGGGCTTTCAGCGTCAGGCGGGGCTGCTATTCAATGTGAGCTTAAGTTCTGGTGCTCAGGTAGGGGCAGGGCCACAGCCCAGGCTCAGTTCCCTCAGAGGGTTTATGTGGAGATCTTCAGTAATGGATCTGAGGTCCTGTCTGCTCCGGGAGTGCCTGGCTGCTGCTGCCCCTGCGGCTGCCTCCCAAGGGGGCCTGAGTTATGGAGACACCCCGCTCCCCTCTCAGGCAGCCCAGAAGGCTCTCTCTCTGACCTGTAGCGCCTGTGGGTGGAGGGACCATCTCAGCCGCTGGAGATTCCATCCCTGAAGCCTGCTCGGATCTGCTCCTCTCGGGGCCTCGTGGGCAGGGCTGGGCTCCGTTGTCCCGTGTGCGATGGACCTTTGGGGTCGGTTTTTCAGGGCTCTCTGGAATGGAAATCACCTCCACTGCGTTGGTGAGCAGCTTGCACTGCTTCAGAATTTGTGGGGAGTTCTTTTTGCAGGAAATTTATGGGCTGTGGATTCAGAGCTAGCATATGTGAGTCTTTATACTCCACCATCTTGACTCCTCCCCCCAAGAGGTGGAGTTTGAAAAGATTAAATTCTTCAGAGATTTACTTCTGTTCCAAGTGGTAAAACTTGTTCAAGGGGCACTATTGGTTCACTCCCCATTAATAGGTAAATGGATACATAATGGATAGTATGCCAACTTGAAGTCAAGAAGATCTCAGTTCAAATCGTGGCCTCAGACATTTAATATCTGTGTGAATCCTTGTAAGTCCCTTGACCTCTATCAGCTTCACTTTCCTCATTGGAAAATGAGGTTAATAATAGTAGCTACCTCACAGTGCCATCTTAAGGATCAATGAGATCTTATATATTTGCTTTATAAACTTGTTTGTTGTTCACTAGCTAATAATTCTTAATGACATCATTTGGGGTTTTCTTGGCAAAAGCAATGAAGTGGTTTGCCATTTCCTTCTCCAGCTCATTTTCCAGATAAGGAAACAGGCAAGCAGGGTTAAGTGACTTGCCCAGGGTCACACGGCTAGTCAGTGACTGAGGTCAGATTTTAGTTCAGGAAGGTGAGTCTTCCTGTCCCTAGGCCCACCACTCTAGCCACTGTGCCACCTAGCTGCCTAACTTTAGAGTGCTATAAATAATAGTATTCTTAAAGTCAGTCATCCTTAACTCTTAGCAAAAGTATTTACTAAAAGAACATAAGAAGCTATAAGAAATTGTCTCCATTAATCTGGGAAGCCACAAATACACAGAGCACCTAGGGGAAAAGTGAGTTCATGCCATCTACATGCACAAAAATATTTATAGCAGCTCTTTTTGTGTTGATGGAAATTGAGGAGATGTCCATCAATTGGGAAATGGCTGAACAAGTTGTGGCATATGAATGCAATGGAATACTATTGTGCTATAAGAAATGATGGGCTGGCAGATTTCAGAAAAACCTGGAAAGACTTGTATGAACTGATGATGAGTGAAGTGAGCAGAACCAGGAGAACACTGCGCACAGAAACAATGATCAGCTATTATTGACTTAGCTCTTCTCATCAATACAATGATCCAAGACAATTCTAAAAGACTGGTGATGGAAAATGCTATCTATATCCAGAGAGAGAACTGATTGAATCTGAACACAGATCAAAGCATGCTGTTTCACGTCTTTTGTGGTTTTTTTTTTCTTTTTGGTCTTTTTTTTCTTTTGCAATATGACAAATGTGGAAATATGGTTTACCTGAGTGCACATGTATAACCTATATCAGATTGTTTGCTGTCCTGGGGAAGGAGAAAGGGAAGGAAGAAGAGAGGAAAATTTGGAACTCAAAATCTTTCAAAAAATGAATGTTGAAAATTATATTTACATGTAATTGGAAAAATAAAATACTACTAAATAAAAAATATATAATTTTTTGAGAGAGTGAGTTCATAGTTAGAGTACAGTGGGAATGGGATGTACAAGTAGGGAATCCATGCAGCCAAGCTCCTCACAACCTCAGTCCTGCAGGGCCTCAATGTCCTTTCTTTCTTAGGGAGTCCTCACAAAATTTCCACTGGGCACAATATCTCAATTGTGCATGTTGTTCAGCCAGAATCCTGGTATCAACACCTTCCCACAGAGCAATTCTTAATTGCTAGTTCTAGCTCTTTCTTGAGTTTATAGATAGCTCTTTTCTTCACTTCCAGAAGTCTTTTTCTTTTGATGTTGGTTTTCTGACCTTGATTGACTAAACTTCTGTATTCTTTACTGTCTGGAATGTGTTCCCTGCTCCCTCAACTGTTTTAAACTTTCTTAAACTCACTTTTTTTAAATTTTTATTCTTAAGTTTAAAAACACCAAATAAAATAGATTTTTCCATATGTGTAATAGAACATGTGTGGGTCAGACTCAAATAAAAATCAGAGACTTCTCAAGGTAAAAGCAAAGCAGCAAAATTTTATTACGATCTTATGAGAAAAGGTATCTCCTCTCTGATAAATAATCAGGCAATTACAAAAGGGAAAAATAGAGATTATATAGCAGATCCCTCTCCCCACTGGCTCACAATCTAAACTCAACAGTGTAACCTATGAATACGGGACAAGGTAGCAGTGGAATAGCCCATAGGCATCATGTTGATGTAGAAGTTGATGTGGCAACCCAAGGTGGGTTGTGTTGTGGTAACCCAAGGGAGTGGTTTAAGTTTCATATTCCCAAAAGTTACATGATTTCTGGGAAACTAAAACTTAGGCCTAACCATCTACTAAAAGCCTTTTGTTAAGCACTGAGAAGTCTTCACTAACTTCATTCCATTCAAACAGAAAAAGAGGATGGAACATGAAACTGCAATTCTCAGTTTATATCTTGTTTTTCTTTTTAAGTATGCTAAGTGCAACTTCAGCCTGTAGCTTTAAAAGCTGTCCTGCTTGACACTACTCTTTTCTGGACTCCATTTTGTTCTCTTTTTTACATTTTCTTTAAAAGAAACCTTAATAACCCAATTTCTTTCTTGCCTTTTTTTCATTGTCTTATCCTATCCCCTCTTATCCATCCACCCCTACACTGAAAGAAAAAAAAACAAATATTTGAAAACAAATAGGCATGGTAGAGCAAAACAAATTCCCACACTAACTGCATCCACAAATGTATGTCTTATTCTTCACCTTAAATCAACCATTTTTCTGTCAAGAGATTGGTAGCTTGTTTCTCCATTGTCAGTTTTCTAAAAGTATAGCTAGTCATTGAATCAATTTTTCTCAGGCATTTTTTTCAAAGTTGTTTTTCTTTATCTTGTTCTACAAATTGTTCTCATCATGTTCACTCTGAATTAGTTCATGAAGGTAGATGGGGCATGTCCCTTTGATGACTGATGGAGGCTGAGGGAGGCAGGAGAGAAGAAAGAAATCTCCTCCTCCCCACCAAAAGTGATTGCCTTTTAGGGACTGGATTCTCACCCCACTGCCAGTTCCAACTGGCAAACACTACCCTTGCAAACTGAATGACTGGGCTTTTAAGTGTCACCTAGAGGTATGCCACAGATTATTCTTCCAAAGGTATTGTTCCCTTCTAATTCAATAAGAAAAATGGTCACATTCAATAAAGGGATCACTGAGTGTTAATACATTAGTAATACTTAAATAATCCAAAAACTTACTAAAATGTACATATCCTTTAACCCAGCAACACAATTACTGTCAAGAAGATCAAATAAAAAGGAAAAAATTCTATATATACACACACACACACACAAAAGTTAGGCAGCAGCTTCCATTGTTGGAGCATCTCAGCTTAAAGCCCCTTGGGGAACTGAGCAGCTGATCTGAACCTCAGCCCTGAGCACAGTCCTGGGGACAGGAGAAGCACTAGGACCCTCCTCTAGACAAAGGATTCAGAAGTCAAGTAACTAACTGGGAAAATGTCCAAAAAAGGGGAAACAATAAGACCAAAAAAGATTAATTTCTTGGTGAACAGGTATTTCTTTCTATCCTTTCAGATGAGGAAGAACAATGCATATTGTCGGAGGAAGTCAAGGCTTCTGCATCCAGTACCTCCAAAATGAATATGCAATGGTCTCAGGCCATGGAAGAGCTTGAAAAGCAAATGAACAGCCTGCTAAAGGAGACTCAGAAAAATGCTGAAGAAAATACACCTTTAAAGACAGGCTAACTCAATTGGAAAAAGAAGTCCAAAAAGTCAATAAGAAGAAGAAGGCTTTAGAAAGCAGAATTAGCCTAATGGAAAAAGAGGTTCAAAAGCTCACAGAAGAAAATAGTTCTTTAAAAATGAGAGTGGATGGGACCATATCTTAAAAGAAATTAAGCTAAATGGTGAGAGAGAAATGTAGTGGGAGGAAAGAGGGTGAAATGGAATGGAGTAAATGATATCTCATTCAAGAGACAAGCAGGAGACTTTTTAGTGGAGGTAAAAAGAGGAGAGCTGAGAAAAAAACCATGATGTTTACTCTCATCACATTTGACTAAAGGAAGGAATAAAATGCACACTTATTTTGGTATGAAAACCTATCTTACAATACAGGAAAGTGGGGGAGAAGGAGATAAGCAGGGTGGAGGGGATGATGGAAGGGAGGGCAGAGGGAGAAGGGAGCAATTTGAAGTCAACACTCTTGGGGAGGGACAGGATCAAAAGACAGAATAGAAACAATGGGGGGCAGGATAGGATGGAGGGAAATACAGTTAGTCTTACACAACCTGACTGTTATCGAAGTCATTTGCAAAACTACACAGATATGGCCTATATTGAATTGCCTGCCTTCCCAAAGGGAATGGGTGGGGAGGGAGGGATGGGGGAGAATTTGGAACTCAAAGTTTTAGGAACAACAGTTGACTATTGTTGTTGCTACTAGGAAATAAGAAATAGAGTTAATGGGGAATAGAAAGTCATCTGGCCCTACAGGACAAAAGAGAAGATGGGGACAAGAGAAGGGAGGGAGGATAGAAGAGAGGGCAGATTGGTGATAGGGAAAATTAGAATGCTTGGTGTATTGGGGTGGGGGGGAGGGGAGAAATGGGGAGAAAATTTGGAACCCAAAATTTTGTGAAAATGAATGTAAAAAGTTAAATAAATAAATTTATATTGAAAACAAATAAATAAATAAAGATAAAAATGAGAGTGGAAGGGAAGATAATAATTTTATGATAAACCATAAAATTACAAAACAAAACCAAAAGAATGAAAAAATAGAAGATAATGTGAAATATCTCATTGGAAAAACACTTCACCTGGAAAATAGATCCAGAAGAGACAATTTAAAAATTATGGGACTACCTGAAAGCCATGATCAAAAAAAGAGCCTAGACATCATCTTTCAGGAAATTATCAAGGAAAACTGCCCTGATATTCTAGAACCAGAGGGAAAAATAAATATTGAAAGAATCCAACTCCTGAAAGAGATCTGGAAAGAGAAACTCCCAGGAATATTGTAACCAAATTTCAGAGTTCCCACATCAAGGAGAAAATATTGCAAGCAGCTAGAAAGAAAAAATTTTAGTATTGTGGAAATACAATCAGGATCAAAGGGCTTGCAATAGTATAGGATAGAAGTCAAAGGAACTGGGATTAAAACCAAAAATCATCTACCCAGTAAAACTGAATATACTATTTCAAGGGGAAAAATGGTCATTCAGTGATATAGAGGACTTTCAAGCATTCTTGATGGAAAGACCAGAACTGAAGAGAAAATTTGACTTTCAAATACAAGAAGAATCAAGAGAAGCATGAAAAGGTAAACAGGAAAGAGAAATCATAAAGGACTTTCTAAAGTTGAACTGTTTACATTCCTACATGGAAAGATATTTGCAACTCTTGAGACTTTTCTCAGGATTTGGGTAGGTGGAGGGATTATACACACACACACACACACACACACACACAAATACACACACAGAACACAGGTTGAGTTGAATCAGAAGGGATGATATCTATAAAAAAATAAAATTAAGGAGTGAGAAAGGAACATATTGGGAGGAGAAAGGGAAAAATGAAATGGGGCAAATTATCACTCATAAAAGAGATAAGAAAAATCTTTTTCAATGGAGAAGAAAAGGGAGGAAGGGAGGAAGTGAGAGGGGAAAAGTGAAGCTTACTCTCTTCACATATGGTTTAAGGAGGGAATGACATGCACACAAAATTCGGTATGAAATTCTATCTTACACTACAGGAAAGTAGGAAAGAAGGGGACAAGTGGGATGAGGGGGATGATAGAAGGGAGAGCAAATGGAAGAAAGGAGTAACTAGAAGTAAACACTTTTGGGAAGGGACAAGGTCAAATGAGAGAATAGAATAAAGGGGGCATAGGATGGATGGAAATATATTTAGTCTTACACAACATGACTATTATGAAAGTCTTTTGCAAAACTACACATATATAGCCTGTATTGAATTGCTTGCCTCTCAGTAGGGATGGGTGGGGAGGGAGGAAGGGAAAGAAGTTGAAATTCAAAGTATTACAAACAAATGTTGAGAATTGTTATTGCATATAACTAGGAAATAAGAAATACAGGTAATGGGGTATAGAAATCTATCTTGCCCTACAAGAAAAGAGAGAAGATGTGGATAAGGGAAGGGTGGGATGTAATAGAGGGGAGGGCACATTGAGGGAAGGGGTAATCAGAATGCAAGGTGTTATGGGGTGGGGGGAGGAGAGAGATGGGGAGAAAAATTGTAACTCAAAATTTTGTGGAATGAATGTCATAATCTAAAAATAAATAAATAAAAAGAAAAACTTGCAGCTTGTCCAATTGACTTTTCATCTCTGGAAACAGAGAATAGTCAAAGTATGTCATATCTTACTGGTGGCAGATCACTTTCTCAAAATACACAGGTGTGCCCAAACATGAACCAAAAAATTTCCATGATTGCTCAAGTGTCTATGGAATCTGCCAGTGTTCATTGTGGCCAACATGTAGACTTTAAGAGCAAGCTACTTAAGGAAATATTAGCTTTGGTATGTATCAAAAAGTCAATACATATATACAGTAAAATCTCCAAAGAGACTCACAGCCCAAGTGTTTCATTTACACACTGATGAAGACATTAGAAATGCTAAACAAAAATCTCAATGAAATTACTGTATAGCATTTCTCACACACAGTTCTACCAGGAATGATGCCATGGGCTATCCAACCATACTTGTTGATGTTTGGATAAGAGTTGCACCTACCTACTGACTTTTGCTTTGGAGTCTCAGAAGATAGAGAGGATACAAGTATTCAAGGCTAGAACATCTCTTTGCTAAGAAAGAAGTTGAAGAAAGCTTGTCAATTAGCTATGGTTTCAGTTCAGAAGACCTTTGATCTAAAGAAGTGCCAAAGAAAGGCATGATCTCTGGATTAATAAGAATTTCAAGAATATGAGAGTTTTGCTAAGAAATTTTAGTGTTCAGGGAACATACACGTTAGTGGAGTGATGAAAAGCTATTCCAAATCAAACTGTCGAGAAACTGGGCAACTTGCCAATTTATAAAAGAGCCCCAGAGAGTGATGAGGACTCTATTAAGACAACTCATTAAAACCATCTGTTGCTCACAGGAGAGTTAGTTGAACTCCCTGATGAGCAGGAAGAGGGAAGTGATGGGCAATTAGATAAGTAGACTCTCATATCAATTATTTTCATGATCAAATAATGTAAAATCCTTTAAATGTCAAGTTGAAATGTATTTGACAGGTATTGTGCAAATCAGATCCACTAATATCAAAATATATAAATTGCCATATCCATCACCTTGTTAAAAGTTGGATTTCTATCCTGAAGTTGTCATCCCATTTAATCCTTTCCTATTACTAGTCCTTTTTGCTTCCTGTTTTCTGTGATCAAGTCCAATAGATCATTTCAATTATCTTCACAGTGAATACCAGCCCCTCTAACTACATCTATCATACATTAAAACATATACATCAGCAAGACCCTGTAATATTTTGTACAAAGTAAGCACTAGTAATTGTTGAATTGAAGACAGGGGAAGAGAAAGGATCAGTCATCCCTATTAAAATCCTGAATCTGCATTCCAAACACACTTCATAAGTAGTGGTAGCTGTAATATTTGGCTTCCATCCACATAAAATCTGATGTTTATTGCTATCTCTTCAATGAAAAGTGTGAACGCTCGGTTTCTTGACAAATGACTTTGATTATCAGATTGTAGCACAATGTGCATCAAAGGACAAGGACAGAGCTCTCACTCTGCTGTCAAGACAACCATTGCCTCTTAATGCAAAAGGAAAATCAAAGACTTGTAGGAGGCTGGTTGAGTTGGAACCTTAAGCTGAAGGCAAGCACTGCGGCCCTGAATGCACACCTGGCCCTTCCCAACAAGAGCAGAATACTCGAGAAAATTGAGACATCAAATGAGCTTCCACCTAACAAGCTATAATTTTGTTTCATTGGAGGGGAAAAAAGGGGGTGAGTAAAGGGAAGAAGCTAGAGGAGAATTCAACATGACAGTCCATTTGCTAAATTATTGAGGAGTTCAAGACAATCTTCAGAATGCTGCAAGACAAAAGCTTCATTATATATAATTATTGCTTACCAGTACCACAGATTGATAACAAGCTTCCTCTGCCAATCTTACCCTGCCATTATGAGAAGAGGCGATTAAACTAATTAACAAATCGACTTTTCTGTGTGACACTGGGCTCAATAGCAGAAAATAATAAGAAAAACTAGCTATTGGAAATGATTCAATGGGATGGCAACCTCAAGACAGAAATCCAAAGTTTAGCAACAAGATGCATGGGAGAGTTCAGAAATGGTCCAATTTCTATAATTTGACAACCATGACTCTGATTTGCACATTCTGAAATATTTAGCTAATATATCTTAATTTGAAATTTAAATAAATATTACTTTATTTGATCATGAAAAGCATACACAACTATGATGAATGACTATATCTATCTGCATATGACATGAAAACATATATAGTATTATCTCATTAATCTAGAGGTTAGATTTTTGGGGTGCTTCAAACAAAAAAAACAAAGTTTTCAAGCTGCAAGTATATATGTATAGATATAGTTACACATGTATACTTCTATGTATATATATATGTGTGTAAGTTTATATTTATATGTGTATATTTATGTTTACATCTACCTATATGTATATGTACCAACCCCTGCTTCTTATCTGTACTGCACCTTCCACTTCTGGATCTTTTAACTTTGTTCCCATATCCCCAGCTATAGAATCTAGCCAAGTGTAATGTTTATGGTGGCCATGAATACCACGATACAATTCTGAATGGCAAAATACAACAGAGTCTCCATATGAAAGACAGAACCAAAACATTTATTCAGACAACAGAAATTCAAATCCATCATAGTAACAAAAATCTATACACAATTACAATGTTGATAGAAAATCCCTCTGCTTTTCTGCCTCAAGCCAGATTTGGCACCAGAGAACAACAAGCCCTTTAGAACAGCTTCAACTTTCCCCAACTCCAGGTGGCTCTAAGGTGCAAAAGCTGTCATGGGAGCTCTCGGCCAATAAAATTAGGTTTCTAGGAGCAATCAGAAATCGCTCAAATGAAGCTTTTCTCAGCTAGATCCCGCCAAAAGTCCAAGGTCCAAAGAGCCATGTTTTCACTTTTCTGGTTCCTCTTCTGTGATGCTGTTGTCTTCTCTTATCCTTCTCTGGTTGTAATACTTATATGTTATATAAGAATTCCCACTATTCACTTTTTTGTACAATCACAACTCTCCAAATTTCTCCTATTAAATTAACAATCTTTTTTTAATCATGTTATTGTTTGGTCATTTTAGTCATGGATAACTCTTCATGACTCCATATGGGGTTTTCTTGGCAAAACTACTAGAGTGGTCTGCCATTTCCTTTTCCAGCTCATTTTACAGATGAAGAACTAAGGCAAACAGTGACTTGCCCAGGGTCACACAATAAGTGTCTGAGGAGAGATTTGGTCTCAGGAAGATGTCTTTCTGACTCCAGACACACTTATTAAAAACTAGAGAAATGTTAATATTGAAAAAGAATAGTTTTAAGGGCACCAAAGAGAAAAGACTACCACGTTGAGAACTCCTAAGCTGCAGAACCTAATAATATGTCAGTTAATTGGCACGTAGCTATGTTATGACTAAACAGGGCAAAGTCAATAAAATAAGAAGTCATAATCATCCAAAGATTCAGGTATGATTGGAAAGGGGTAGCTAATTGGAGAAGTAGATAGAGTGGTGGGGCTGAAGTTTTCTGGGCCTCAATTTTCCTTTCTGTAAAATGAGAAGAGTAGATCCAAAAGACCCTTCTAAATCTACCACCCCATCACCCACTAGCTAGATCATCTAAGGAAACTATTTTCTTTACTTAAGCAAAAGAAATTCAAGTCTCTACTCTAGGTATAAAGATAGTTTGGAGAGGGAGACGCCAAACCAAGTATGATTCTGAAGATAAAAGTTCCACATTATTACTCTGGCTTTCTGAGAGTAACCTTGAGCGGGGAAGAAAATCAACATTTGTCTTAGATTTTTCTTTTGGTGGTTTCAGGGTCACTACTGGAAAAATGTAGTCTTGGCAAGAAAAAAGAAAGAATGTAATGCTTTTGCCATTAAAATTTCCACAGTCACTCATGAGAATACCCTCTGCCCTCCCACCACTACCATCCTTTTCCCCAGAAATCTAGTGAGCAAGCTGTACTTTTTGCATTTTTCAAAAAGGGAGACAGAAAGAAAAAAAACATCTGGAAAATTCCTGCCAAGATCGACATCATGATAATTTACCCAACATGTTTTGAGAAGGTTGTTAAATATTGCATGCATATGGATTGCTCTCTCACAGGGTCAGTGTCAGGAATCCCTAAGAAATTCTTCCTAGACAAAGCAAACATTGACTGCAGAAAATTTTGATGAGACCAATGGAAGCCTCTGTTAGAAAATGCTTGCATCAAAGGTCATTTGTCCTGGGAGGATAAAAGGCAATTCAAAGCATTGTAAGAGCTTTACCTGCAGCTTTCTTAGTCTTTCTTTATATTTCCCTGCCTCAGATTTCTCTAAATCAGGTTCGAATTTTAGTAGAGTTGTTTTTGCACAACTTTTTTTTTGCTTTAATCTTTGGAAAATAACACTTTATTTTTTAATATTGTGCTGTATTTTCCAAAAAAACACTGTATTTTAAGACTACAAAGCCCAAATAGCAACGGTAATTTCAAACAACCTTACTAAACAATCCATATCCAAAGCTGTGTTTTGATTTGATTTTGATTTTTAGCGTCCATAAATACCGTAGTCACTTTTCAACTTTGTTTCTTTTAGCAAAGAAATTTTTTTTCATTCATTTGAACCTCTTTTCTGGTTTAGAAATTGTCTAAAGAAGAAACCTTGAAAGAAAATTAAAACTTCTCTTTTATAACCCACTGCAATTTATTAATATTTTAAAGCTTTTCAATACAATTGCATTCACAAATTGGATTTGCACTGTGTGATATCAAACAATTGTTTTAATCCCATTTCAAGTGCCCCACTGTTTTCATGCTTGTTAATTAAATGTTTTATAAAAAAAATCAAATACAGCATAAGTTTCACAAAACTTCATCTGCACCTGCTTCAGAAATGAAAAGATGTCCTTGGAACTACTCCAGTTTATTAAGTGGAAAACCATTTATTTCAAATAAGAATTCAGGCTTTTACCTGTAGGCTTTAACAAGAGTTACCATGTATTGTGTTCTTTCACCTTTTATCTGCTGTCAATTAATATGAGTATAGTTAAGAGTATGGGAGGATAGGGGGAAGACACATCATCTGGAATGTTGCTACCATCAGCTGCTGTTCCCCAGCATGCACTAAAGTGACTTCTCTGTAAAGCTATTTGGTGGTTTTATCTTTGTTTGACCCTTTGCTCCTGCCCCATCATCTACTTTCTCAAATGACTTGGTGTAGTGTGATCTGATGAGTTAGCAGGACTGCAGAAGCAGCAAAGGCTGCCACAGCTTTACAGGAATTTCTTGAGTATCCAAAATCAATAAATAGGGAAGAAGCAAGCTAAGCATGTTCCCCCTGAGATCATTGGAACCTTATTCATTTATATAAGGAATAATTGAGAATCAATGAGGTTAAATATGCTAAACATTATGGAGATTCACTATCCGTACAATCTATTTGCTTTTGTTCTTTGTATATAAAGATTTTCATACTTGTTGATACTTGTCAATTTAAAACTAATAGATTATCTCAAAAAGAAAATTAATGGTTAATTAAAATTTAAAACTTAAATGGTATTAGAGGAAAGTCCTCAAAGAAAGGAATCTAGGCCCTAAATCAAATAATAGACAGAGTTTGCATACCTACCACTACTTAGCCAAAAAACCAGGATAAGGGCAAGGTAGAAATTAATCCATATTATAAATTGTCTCTAACTAAATTTTATAAATGTTACTGTCATTGACAAGCTGCAGCTGGCTGGTATTAAATGCAAAGATCAAGAACATTCATTTATTTGAAGAATTGGTACTGTTGAAGGCACCATTTGAATAATAATCTGTAGGCATTCATACAATAATTAGAAGAGATGTTTATTTTAACTGTGCTTTCTTCATTTTTTTTAGTTCCAAATTTAACAAACACTACATTATGCTTATATGTAATAGAGGATAAATAGAGAATTGTTCATGAAATTGTAGGTCCCTGTTATTTCACAGCTTACTTTTCTTTCTAAGTATATAAGATCAACATAGAGTTTTCAAATTTTTCATGCTTGTCTGACCTTCTTCTAGATTTTCACCTATTCTTTTATCTCCATTTAAAAAAGAAAAAGATACCTCACTGACCCTCTTTTCTTCCTTTTTGCTACCCTAAGGTTATGACCCCTTGTCTTCCTAGCCACTCCCCACCTTCCATTGAAAAAAAAAGAAAAAGAAAGCTCTTTTTAACAAATGCATAATGGTAAGCAAAATAAATCCCCATACTGGTCCAAAAATATATGTCTACATCTTGAGTCAGTCATCTCTGTGTCAGGAGGTAGGTAGCTTGCTTCATCGTTAGTCTTTTGAAATAATGGTTCCTCAACACACTGACCAGAATTCTTGAGCCCTTCAAAGTTGTACGTCTTTACAATGTGGCTCCTACTGTATAAATTCTTTTCCTGGCTTTGCTCACATCACTTTGCATCAGTTCATACAAATCTTCTCAAGTTTCCCTGAAACTGCTCAGATCACTATGTCTCATGGTATAATAATATTTCTTTACGGTCTTACACCAGAATCTGTTTAGCTATTTTCCAGTTGATTGCTACCACCCTCTTAGCTTCCAATCCTTTGCCACTACAAAAAAGAGCTGCTATAAATATTTTTGTATGTGTTGTTTTCCATTTTGTCATCTTTAATTTTTTTGAGATATAGGCTTAGTAGTGGTATTACTGAATCAAAGGCTAGACACAGTTTGGTAATTTGGAAGTCATTGTTCCAAATGGTTTTCCAGAATGTCTAGACCATTTCACAGCTCCAACAAGAGTATATCATGTTCCTGTTTCTGTTTAGTCCCTCCAGCAATTGTCATTTTCCTTTTAGAGTCATTTTTGCCAATTGGAAGGGTATCAGGTAAAGAGTTGCACAAATTTGCATTTCTCTACCAAGCAATAATTTGGAGCATTTTTTTCTTAGATTTCTTCTGAAAGTTCTTCTGTTTTATCATTGTTCTGGAAAATGAATCTTGTTATTATAAATTTTAGTCAATTCCTTATGTATCTTAGAAATGAGAGCTTTATCAGATAGACTTGTTTTCCTTCTGATTTTAATTGTGGTGGTTTCATTTATGCAAAAATTTTAAATTTTATATTATCACAATTATTCATTTTGCCTTATGATATTCTCTATTCCTTGTTTGGTCATGAATTCTTCCATAGATATGAAACATAATTTCCTCTTTGTTCCCCTAATTTGTTTATGATATGCCCTTTTATATCTAGGTCATATACACATTTGGGTCATATCTTGATATGTCATATGATATACTGAGCTATAGCTAATTTCTGCCAGACTGCTATCTAGTTTTCCTGGTAGTTTTTGTTGAAAAATGAATCCTTATCCCAATAGCTAGGATCTTCAAATATATCAAACATTAAACTACTAGATATATTTCTTTCTGTAAATGTTGTTTATGTAATCCATTCCACTGATCAACCTCATTATTTTTTAAACAATATCAAAATGTTTTGATGATTATTGCTGTGTAGTATAATTTAAAATGTGGTACTACTAGGCTTTTGCTATTTTTTCTCATTATTTCTCTTCAGATTCTTGAACTTTTGTTATTCCACATAAATTTTATAATTCTTTTTAGCTCTGCAAGTTAATCCTTTGGTAGTTTAATTGGTATGACACTGAATAAGTAAATTAAGTTAGGTGGCATTGTCATTTTGGTTTTGGGTACAATTTTCCTATGAGGCAATTAATGTTTCCCACATCATTTAATTATATCTTTATTCCCTCAAAGAATATTTTTTAGTTGTTTTCATATAGTCCTCATGAATTTTTTAGTAGATTGACTCCCAAGTATTTTATACACTCTGTATTTATTTTGAATGGAATTTAACTTTCTATCTTTTCCTCCTGAATTTTTTTGACAATAAACAGAAAAATTGATGATTTGTATGAATTTATTGTATATTCTGCAACTTTGCTAAGTTTATTGTTTCAATTACTTTTTTGTTAATTCATTAGTATAAATGCATCATTATATCATCTGCAAAAAAAAATTGGTTTTGTTTCCTTTTTCCCTATATTTGTTTCTTCAACTTATTTTTCTCATCTTAACACAAGAACAATAATAGCTAACACCTATATAGCATTTACTGCATGCCAGGCACTGTGTTAAGTGTTTTATAATTATCTCATTTGATTCTCACAACAACCCTGGGAGATAGGTGTTATGGTTATCCTCATCTTATAGATGAGGAAATTGAGGTAAACAGAAGTTAAACTACTTGCCCAGAGTCACACATCTAGTAAGTATCTGAAACCACGCAGGTCTTCTTGAGTTCTGGTCTGTCCCTCTATTCACTGCACCACCTAGTTGCTTGTTATGCTATTGCTATTAGTTATACTACTATAAAAAACAGTAATAGTGATAATGAGCTTCCTTGCTTTACCTCTGATCTTATTGAAAAGACTTACAATATTTCTTCACTACATATATTGCATTTCTCTTCATTTTAGACAGATGGTAAGGGTAAAGTCCATTTATTCCTATGCTTTGTAGTATTTTTAAGCAAGAATGGATTTTGGACTTGATATTTTGATTATTTGGGGTATGCAAAACCAATTTATCGATGAGTACAGCACATGCACTCAGAGAACAGCAGAGCTAATCTGCTGCTGTAAAGATCAGGGGTTTGGAGAGTGGTTTATATGGTTTTATGAAAAAGGGAGGCAGGAGAATAGAAGGGAATAGAGTACCTGGAACCAAGTTGCTTGAACAAGATCTATTCATTTGGGACCATAGTTGCTGGCGCAGCAAAGGTTTTCAAAGTTCACCATTGGACACTGCAAAGGATCACTGGTATGTCAAACTGGAGCAACACTCATTCTACCACCTGACTGACCGATTTTGATTTGCTGGTTGTTTTAGCCTCTCTTAGATAATAAGGGATCTCAAGCAAACCCAGGTGATTAGTAAATTCATTATTCATTTCATTTCTACAGACTTTGTCAAAAGCCTTTAATATCTACTAATATTATCATATAATTTTAATATTTTTGCTATAAATATTATCTATGTATTGATAATTGTCCTTTTATTAATCCAATCCTGCATGCCTAGTGCAAATCTAACCTGCCTATAAGGTATATTTTTTTTTATATTTTGTAGCTTACATTTTTCCTTTTGCTAATTATTTTTACAACGAAGTTCTTCAGCGATATTGATTTGTACTTTTCTTTATGTGCCTTGACACTCCTTGGTTTAGGTATCAAGACCATATTGTATCATAGATAAGTTGTGGAAGGGTTCCTTCTTTTCCAGTTTTTATGGTTTATGTAATATTGTGATTCATTGTTCTTTAAACATTTGGAGTCATTGTAAAACCATTGAGACCTGGATTTTCTTTTTCTTTTGGGATGTCATTTTTGGCTTCTTCCATTCCTTCTTCCAATAGTGAGTTATTTAAATAATGTGTTTCTTATTTTCTTAATCTAGACATTTTATGGTTTTGTAAGCATCCATCACATAACTTTTTCTTTTGAACTAATAAGAAAATCTCCATTTCACTGAATATCTTCCTATCTTACATAGATATAATGAGGTACTGGCACTGTTTGGGAACTTCTTGGCACATATTGGATGCAGAATTGATTTGCTGGCTAGAATATGTCTAATATGAAATCAACACAATTTGGTAATTTTCTTCCCCCTCTTAGCCATGGGGTATAACCTATAGGAATTTTTTTTAATGTATATATCTCAAAGGAATCATACTATTTTGTCATCAACAGGAAACACATTAATATATTAGAGCAATGACAAATTTTGAACTGGAAGAAAGGGTAAATAAATGCACCTTCTTTCTTTTTTTTTGCAAAGGTGAAGGACTAAAAATATAGAATATTGCATAAAGTATTGTCAGATTTTAGTGAAGTGTTGGCTAGTTTTGGTAGCCTGATTTTTTTTTTCTCTCTTTTATTTTTTGTTACAAGGAACACTTCTCTGGGTAGAGGAAAAGAGGTAGGATATATCTGTAAATGAAAATGACAAAATATGTCAATAAAAAACTTTTTAAAGATAAAAATGAGTCATCTTTTTAAATAAAGAGAAAATCTTGTATGTTTGAGCTAAAGAGATATTTCCATCTCTGAAACTTAAAGTGACAAGGCAGTTCAGTTCTCCCCTCTCTACTAAGGAAGCTGAGAAAGATGAGAAAAGAGTCTCATGTCAACTTTCTTGACACCTTACTTAGATCTTGCCTTTTTCAGAGCTGCCTCTAGAGGCCATATTCTTGCTTCTTATGGTAGGCAAAATACCTACCTTTTTAATGTTAATAGTGACCTAATCATACATAACTGGAAACAAAACTAAGAGCATAAAGAGAAAAAAAAAACCAGGATAGGGTAAAATCCCCCACTAACTTGACCTGTGTCACATTCCCGAAGCATGCTTTCTAGTTTCCCTGCACATCAGGGGCACCTAAATGGGTCAAAAATATTAAAAAACGAGACTCAAAAGAGAAATATGTGTTTATGGAGACCTTCTCTTTTCCCCTTCACTGGAGGGAGAATTGGGCTCAGTATTGAATGTTGGCACATGGAAATCAGAGGTGGGTTGCCTAAATAATGAATCATGTAACTATATTTAATGTTTCCTGCTCCATCTGGCTTGACACAGCCCAGTTGGATGACTTCAGGGATGCAACATAAGGCTTGTTATTCAATTGGGCCTGATTACTGGTTACTGAGCTGGCAATAGAATTGTTTGGTCCTTTAGTAATCATTTGGTCCTGTAGCAATTAATATTTGCTGAAGTTTATTTTTGTTTTAAATATAGTTATGCACCTGGGACTATTTTTGTATGTTTAAAACCCAATCTAAAAACCATAGCAGCAAGTGAAAATTATAAATGATTTAGCAGTCATCAAAACCTACGTTGTTTTGCATTTAGCAAACATTATAAGGACCCATTTTATGAATCAGCTGCATTAATATATAAGAAATCAGTTTTTAATGGCAGTAAGTGCATCTGTGCTGCTGGCAACTAAATGTACTATGTATTTTTTTAATGTGCACACATTAAGGTACAGAGCCTGAGAGAGTGGACCGCATGGTACTTGATTCTCCTACTTGCTCAGGGTATAGAAAGTATGCTAACCATCCTGATATAATTTCTTCCTTAAAATATACTTGTCTATAATTATGCCTACTTTACCCTGAAACAAGGACACAACTCCATTAGCTCTGGGAGGGAAATCAGTTCCATTTATTTAAGGAAATATTTTAATTTTTTTAACAATCTGTTATTGTATCGGAGAGAGGTCCATCCCAATGTGGAAACTCCTTTTACCAAGGCATATTAGCAATTCCTTGATAATTTATCATCTTATGGAATTATCTTGAGCACAGATAGGTTAAATGACTTGACTTGCAAGGGTCACATAGCAAGAATGTGTAAAGAGGGAGGACTTGAACCCAGGTCTTTTGATTCCAGATCCAGCACTATCCACTGTATCAAACTATCTCCCATTATATAATATGTTAACTCAAAAACAAAGTCTGATATTTGTCTAAATTTTTCACATTTCAATTATCTGTTTTATCAGCAAGGAGAAATAGCCTAATAATAATATCTAACATTTATAAGGCATATTAAAGTTTGCAAGGCACTTAACAAATGTCATCTCATTTTACCCCCAGAACCTTGGGATGTAGATGTTATTATTACCTCCATTTTATACATGAGGAAACTGAGGCAGAAAAATTAAATGACTTGCCCAGGATCAGCTAGAGTCTGAGGGCCCTATTTGAATTTAGGTCTTCCTGACTCCAAATTCACTACTCTGTTCACTGTACTATCTAGCTATCTAGAGTCTAATAAATTCCTTGTAACTATTTCTAATATTCAGTTCATGATGCAGCTTACCAACTTGAGTTTCTATCACTAAAAGGTGATCTTTCTTTTTCTACTGGCTTCACTCTACCTCACTCTTTTGCCCTAGTTTTATGTGTTTGATTGACTGGGTCCTGAGCCCATCTTAGTTTAAATCTTGTTTATTATTTGTGTAGTAACCCAGTTTCCAGTCTGAGACAGTACCTTTCAAGTTGTTTGTTTGGGGTTTGGTTTTTTTTGAGGGGGGTGTTAATCTCTAGAGTCAAAAGCCTGAGTCAACTGTTCTGAACAACTTCTTACTCTTGGATCTTTCAGTCTTTAAATACCTAAGGTCATTCACTTTGGTTCTCTTTGAAAAAGTTATTTTAACGCCAAACACTGAAATTTTCTGACTAGAGGTGGAAGTTCCCTTGAGATTTGTTTGCAGTGAAAACAGTAAAGTTAATGTGATTTATAATCTGGAATCCCTCATCTTAGGCCTGTAGCTTGGTTTCAGAACAGCTTGGAGTTTACTCCAGATGAGTGAAAAGATTCCAATGTGTTGGGTGATTTACATGATTTTGACATATTTGGTATCCTTGATACATGAATTCAGACAAATATTAACCTTAGAATAGTTAAAAGTTAGAGATGACACCTTAAAAATCTCTAACTTCTCCATTTTACAATAAGAAAACTGAGTCCCTGAGAGGTGATAACTTGCCTAAAGTCATCCAGTAAATTGGTGAAAATGTTGGAACTAGAATGCAGGTTCTCTGAATCCTAGACCACCGCTTTACTCATCACACCAGGCTAACATCTACTTATCCAAAGGTGCTTTGCCAGTATGAAGATTAATAGAACCAAAGTTTTGGAGATTCTTTTTTCCCCACCTTTCACATCTTCTGAATTAGCACTTATGGAAAGAGCAAAGGGATAGAATTAAGCATCTACCATACATGACAGCTGTAATTCTCACACATTTTGGTCTCAAGATGCCTTTACACTCATGATATTATCAAAGACTCCCCCTTCCAAAGAGCTTTTTGTCTATGTGGGTTGTATCTGTTGAGATTTACTGTATTAGACATTTGAATGTCCTAATATTATTGTGATAATAGTTTTAAACTTGAAGACCCCTTGAAAGGGTCTCCAGGACCCATGAGTCACATGTGGAAATCCATTATCCTACAGAACTTTCCCCAAGAAGATCTATGTATTAGCCCATTGTAGAAAGATTTCTGAGAATTTTAGGACCTTAACAAGTGAATTTGTTTTGTTTCCTCTTATTCCTCCCTAGTGTTTGTGCTTCTCTATGCTCTGTTATTTACTATTCATTCACTGGCTGTCTTTTCTTCTCTTATGGATGTGATTTATGGCAAACATTCATGAGAACATTTGATCTTCTTCCATCCCTCACCAGTCAGAGCATGAGAGTATGAGGGTTCATTGCAGGAGAGCAAAGGTTACATTTCCCAAAAGGACATGGGATAACTCATAGAGCATGAACACAGATTGGAAAACAACAGAAGAGAAGATGTGGCAGATGGGAAAAGACTCATTCATGTTGACAGGGTGGCTTGCAAGTGATGATTAGAAAGGGGTAGCATCACCTAGTTAATTCCTCCTAAAAGAGAAAAACAAAGGCTTCATGACTCTTTTCTAACATGGAGATTCTTTAATAAATGCAACCATAATGACAACTCTGTTGAATGACCTTTTTATTATGGGGAGACATTAAAAAAAAGTCCTCACCAAAGATGGGTACCACTGTCATGGAAGATGTATTGTACAAAATCTAAATGAACTATGTGCAAAGAACAAGCACTGAAAATACAAACAGAAAAGTAGAGACAGTCTCTGCTCTCAAGGAGCTTATGTTTTAAAGATGGAGGCAACATATATAGGAAATTTCAGCCACAAATCAGATTGGAAGATAGTCCTTAGTATGTATGCTCTCATAGCCAAAGTACTGCAGAGTACTAATGACCTTCCTCTATTTGTAGAGCTCTCATGTAGCTGATCCCCTTAGTGTAGCATTTCTGCTGCACTTTCAGGTTCTATTCCTCTACATCCACATCTCAACTCTACATTGCCAAGGCAAGAAGGTGGAACAGTCAATAGAGCACTGGACTTGGAATCAAGAAGCCCTGAGTTCAAATCCAACCTCAGACACTAACTGTGACCCTGGGCAAGTAACTTAACTTCTGTCTGCCTCAATTTCCTCAACTATAAAATGATGATCATAATAGCACCCCCTCCAGGGTTGTGCTGAGCATTAAATGAGATAATATCTATAAAGCACTCTTCCCCCAAAGTGAGTTTTCTCTTGAATTCACAGCCAATTTCCCTTTCTGCTTGCAAGGTCCCATTTTTTGAAGTTGCTTCCTTCTTCAGGTGCTCACTGTTATGAATCCATGTCTGTCTGGAGTACGTATCTCTATTACCTCAAATGTGCTTTGAGCTGCTGGATGATTAAGTTGCTACTAGATGCTATAACTGATGAGGCACAAAAGAAGAAAGAAATATTCTCCTCCTACCTAAGGGGTCTCTTCAACAAGGTACTCTCCAGTCTGCACTTCCTAAAACTCCCCTGGATTTAGCTGTTTAAAGCCCCCAGGGGACAGAGCTAATTTGTTTGCTTAATTTCCTTATGACTCAGTCAGAGAGATATTGGTTCTTGGTAAAGAGATAACTGGCTATCAGTACATTATCACTTCATTACCTCTTTACTTTGTCAACAGAGTTAAAGTAGATTGACAAGGTCGAATCACACCTTCTCTTTCTTGCATATACTATACAAAGGAGCAATTTATGGTTCAAATACATCTAAGGAATCTCTGGGGTCACACACCAAAGAAGGAGGGCAGTAGAGTTGGTTGATTTCTCTTTAACTGAAAAACTACAGGAGTCGGATTCATAAATAAAAGAGACACTGGAGCCCAGAGATTCTATTTCTGGGTTTTTATCCCAAGGAAATCCCTGATAAGAGGAAAGATCCCATGCATATCAAAATATTTATAGTAGTCCTTTTTGTGATAGCAAATAACTGGGAACAAAGTAAATACAAATCAATTGGGAAACAACTAAGTATGATACATGAATGTAGTAGGAAAAGTCTATGCTCTAAGAAATGCTAAATGTGAACAATATGGAGAACCATGAAAAGATCTATGTGAACTGATGCAGACTGAAGTAAGCAGATTCAAAAAAACAATGTAAAAATTGACTTTTCAGTTGTTTTTCATGACACCATTTGGGGTTTTCTTGGCAAATATACTGCAGTGGATTGCCATTTCTTTCTCCAGCTCATTTTACAGATGAGGAAACTAAGGCAAACCAACTTAAATGACTTGCCTAAGGTCATACAGCTAGTAAGCATCTGAGGCCATATTTGAACTCAGCTCCTCCTGTCTCCAGGCCTCGCACTATATCCACTGGGTCACCTAGATGCCCCATATATAAACTGACTACAACAATGTAAATGGAAACAACTACACACATATGCCCAAAAAAATCAAAAGTGAATGTTGCAAAATGTTAAAGAACAAGTATAATTCAAAAGATGAGATATGAGAAGACACTCCCACAACACCCTTTGCAAAGTTGGGAAAGCTACATGCATTGTACATTGCACATATTTTCAGATGTTTTCGATATATTAATCAATTATGCTGATTTTTTCTCCTTTTTCTTTTTTTTCTTAAAAAACACAATTTCATATGACTCTCTGATAGGAGGAAAGGGAGGGATACAAGGAAAATTATGGTGGTAAAAAAAAAGACATCGAAAAAGACTTTGTTTTTTCAAAAAAGAAACTGGAAGTTTCAATGAACTGGAAGTCAGCAAGCAAAATAACTATTTGCAATACATTCTGGTTGCTTTTATGTGGAAAGAAAACAGATACACATACAAAGTACTTGAACTAGAAATATATTTATTTAAATCAATAGAGAATTTGAAAGCTAGAAAGGATCTTAGAGATCATTGAGTTTAACTAGCTCATTTCACAGATGAGGAAACAAAAACCCAGAAAGGTTAAATGACTTATCCAAAGTCTCATAACCACTTCTCTTAAGGTAGAACCAGTACTAGAACCCAGTTAGCAGCCACAGTTTAGTTCTCTTTCCATTACCCAACAGCCTGAGCTTTATTTTCCAAACACCTGGTCTGCTCCCTACCTCAGTGCTCAAGAGCTAAAATGGCAAATGATAGAACAAGTAACAAATGAGTAATGGGAGGTGTAAAACCATATTGCCTCAGGTGAAATCAGTGGAGGTCCCTGTTGTTTCATTTAGTATTACAATAACTAAAATCACTCTGGTAATGCAAAGCCATTTTCCTACTGTGTCCATTTCTCCATTTTGTGTTTTTGTTTTACCCTTGGATTCTGGCCTTCCTGTTGATTGGCTGATATATAGTTTGGTTTTCTGATGACTGAATCCATTTGTCTTATGACTGACTATTTGCATGTGCCCAGAGGACTAGAATGAGTTTTCTGATTATCTTATGAGACCTTTTAAACTGGGCACTTGACAAATCTATATATAAGTGTTTGACATAGTGCTAAAGTGTAGGCTAATATATATTTTGGACTCAATAATGAAAAAGATTTGAGTCCTAAGGAAACAAAGCTCAATACCATTTATATTCACATTAAAAAAGTTACAAAAAAAAAGACTCAGTTTTTCCATCTTGTTCTAAGAATGGATCAAATGTTCTGATAATGTTTAAATCTTTACACAATTTTAATACCATAGACTAATCACCTATATATGACAGTCATTACTATTATATATAACTCCCCCAACTTGGCACTCACAAGTTGCAATCTAGATCCCCAGAGAGTGACTACTATTCCAGGTTCTGCACTTCTAAAACTAAAACTTGTTAGCCCCATAGTAGTATGCTTACCTTTAAGAATTAGCCATTATAAACAACTGGCTCAAAACAAAGGCATTTACTAAGATAATTTCATAAGAACAATAACCATAAAACATTCCTATCCGTAAACCTGGGGGTGTACTCTACCATAAATACTCATAGTATCAGAGGGAAGAGAAGGCACATGTACACTGGGTAGTGCAACACAATATAGGAGATATGTGGTCAAGGCAATTCATGCCCCTGGCACTGTAGGACCCTGATGACCTTTGGTTATCAAAGGGTCATGACTTGAGGTCATCATGTTGCTCTTTTTGGGCACAGAAACTCCCTCAGCTGGTCTTCATTAACTTAATTTTCTACTTCAGTAAAACTCTCAATAGTGAGAAATAATTCTTGAATACATAATTGGCTCTCTTCTCTGCTGCCAGGGATTACAATACTTAGAGCAGCCTCCACTGACTCTCTCTCTCTGTTCCAGGCTGGTTGTGGTCTCTCCTACTCTTTAAGCATTGCCAGATACCTCTACTGCTGGAGAAAGGGGAAGAAAAATAAATCCTCCTTCCCCCACCAAGAGGTAAAGAGATCTTCCTTCTCAGTTTTCTCTCTAGCGCTAGAACTCCTCTCAACTATCCCAGGTCACATTTCTTGAACCTGCTTCCTGCCCTGACTGGTACCAAAGTTGGCAAGTTAGCATATGAAAGGTCACCAGAAGCAGGGCTAATCTTCTGCCAACCAATAGCAAGCTGCACCCCTCATTCCAATTAATAAGAATTCCTTCAGCAATTCCAAAGGACTCAATGGAAAATGCTATCCACATCCAGAGAAAGAACTGTGGCATCTGAATGCAGATTGAAGCATACTATTTTCTCTTTTTTTGTTGTTTTTTGTGTTTTCTTTCTCATAGTTTTTTCCTTTCATTCTGATTCTTCTTTCATAACATGACTAATGTGGAAATATGTGTAATATGATTATACATGTATCACCTATATCAGATTGCATGCCAACTTGAGGAGGGGGGAGATTTTTAACTAAAAATCTTATAAAAGTGACACAACACTAAAAATAAATTAATTTATTCTTTTTTTAAAAAAAAAGAATTCCTTCACAATTTGCAAAGGGGTAATATAGAGCAAATATATCATCACACCTCTTTGAACATATTAGCATCTCTTCCTTAACTCCTATAGTTATTTTGATTGGGCTGGGGGGGAAATGAATTGGTCAAGGTTATCCTGATTAAGTCCCCTGCCCCCACTACATTATAAATAATACTGTAGACATTCACATTTGTATAGCACTTTCGGTTTTATGCAACACTTTCCTAAATGTTTCACAAGAAGCCTACAAAGTTTTTTCATTATTTTTGAATGAATCTGACATCTCATCAGTATAAGGAACTCCTAATGGGGATCAGCAGATTGCCTATAACTTAGGGCCATAGGATCATAGATTTAAAACTGGTTGGGACCTCATTGTCATTTAGTCCAATCTAATCATTTTACAAATGAGAAAAATTAAGGGCCAAGGAAATTAGTGATTTTACCTAGGGTGTGAATCTTAAGTGGCAAAGTCAGGTCCTCTATCTGGAAATCTAGTGTGTTTTCCACCATATTGCTGCCTCAATAATCTTAATAGTCTTTAAGAGTCACCTGAGGCCCTCAGAGGTTCAATGACGTCTTTATTCACAGCTAGTATGTTTCTGAGGCAGAACTTGTAAAATGGATTGGGTTAGATCAGAGGTGAGAAACTTGTGACCTTGAGGTCACATTTGGCCTTCTAGGTGGGTGTGGTCTTTTGACTGAGTCCAAGTTTTACAGAACAAATTCTTTTATTAAGGGGATTTGTTCTGTGAAGTTTGGATTTAATCAAAAGGCTGCACTTGAGCACCTAGAGGGCCACATGAGATGGAAGGTTCCCCACTGCTGGGCTGTTCGGGGCGCGCTCGACCCCCGAACCTTCGGGCGAGATCCCGACCCCTTCTCTCCAACCCTCGTGGCTTCGGACGTCTCCGGACCTTCCCCTGGGGGAGGGGAAGGCTCTTAACCAGGCAGGACGCGGAGTGCAGTTGAGAAGCAGTTTATTCTTATCAGTTACACCAGAAGATCCCCCGAACCCTTCCTGCGTGTGCCTTTTATCCCTAGTGTCTTGCCCTCCTCTTCCGAGTAGGCTCCTCCCCAGTTCCTCCCTGAGGGCGGGGCTTTCATCTCATTGGAGCGAGCCCCTCCAGACCAAACCAAAAAAGGGCACGATTCCCAATCCCGGGTTGTGTCCCCTTCTGGTTGGTTGGTGGTTATTTAGCTTCAGACCAGGAAGTCTTTCTAGTGCTGAGCTGGCAGAGCCACGTCAGCAGGTCAGGTCTTCCTAGTATTCTCATCCCCCCAGGAGGGTTGTTGGTCCATTGTGCCCCTGACAACTCCCCCTTTTTGTTTTACAAGGGCAGGTGAAGGGCCTGTCTTAGGCTATGTGGCCTGACTCCATGCCTGGTACCGAAAGTGGGCAGGGCCCCTGTCTTAGGCTATGTGGGTGGTCCCCACCTCCAGCATTTCTGGTAGGTGGACCCACAATAATCCCGTCATTGGGTACCTCTGCAGCCAATGGCATGATTATCCAGGTCATGGGGCCACAATATTCCCGTCATCGGCACAGTCACAGCGAAAGCCCATTATTGATTATAGCGGGGTACAGGGACGCTTTTGAACATGGCCGGTGTTAGGCCGTCATCCCGAAATTGCAAAAAATTCATGGTATTTGCGCGACTTGCGCCTCAACTCCCCCTTTTTGTTTATGCAGAAGTATATCAGCCTTTAGTTGTTCCAGGGTACCCATCCACAATTTCATAATACATGACAATAGGCAAGGTAGGCAGAGACAAATCACACATAACAGGGCAATTCCCAATCCAGTAACAAAGAGGTATGAAGCCATTGTGTAACAGTAAGATTTCTCAACAAATCTGGGAAAAGTCCATGCTGATTTTGCATATCCCTCTTATAATGGTCTGCGGCATTTTGTATGCCTTTAATTATCTCATCTAACTTTAATATATAAGTATCTAAATTTTGGAAATCATTAAGTCTGGCAATAGTATCTTCAAGCTCTGTGCTAGCGTTAAGCATGAGGGCAGTCATGCATGCAGGTCGTAACAGCTGCGTATCGCACGATAGCCCTTGAAGCATTGATTCTACCTGTACCATCGTGGCCAATGCTTTTACCGCAGAGGTCAGCGCGGCTAGCTCAAGTGCCACCTGTCTATTTATCTGTTGTTGCTCCACCCATGCCTCTTACGAATAGACCATAAAGTCGGACAGATCATGTGCCATAACTTTACCCTCATTCTGCAGTGCCGCAAGTTCTATTTGTTGTAAAACACTCACGGCTAGTCCAATGATATCCATTGTAGAAATGTCCAGTCCCCGTCTCACTCATGCCACTCGGGCAGTGTGATCATTTCAAAATAGTTCGAGTCCACGAAGGGTCTATAAGATCCTACCGGCAAAAAGGTTACCAGGGGTATTTTCAGCAATATTACAAAGGTGCCATTCCCTGTTAAGTTCTTACTCTGAAGGGTGTTTGATAGGGACCCATTATGGCAAATAATGTTAAAATCATGGGTGCCAGTGATGCTCCCATCCCTACAAATCAGAAACATTTCGGTGTCTGTAGTTGTCTGTGTCACTACCTCAAAAGAGTTGCAATGTCCTGAGCTAGAAGATTCATCGCAGTGGTACCCACGTTCTGTAAGAAGGTCAAACCACTGTTTGTTCAGAGTGGCATTGTGAGGGGCGCACTATTGTCCGTCATGTGTATGGCCTTTCCGAACGCCGCTGCGGCCTTCCATAGGTGTGCCTGCAATACCACCGTGGTATTGATCTGGTTGCCGGATACCGCATGAGGGACAGGTGCAGTGAAGTAGGGTCCTGGGATGCCATCCATGAAATACAGCTGGGTGTTGTTTATCATCTCTCCTATCACCGGATAACCTGTAGAGCAAACTTGGACAACATCAAACATATTCGGGGTAGGTATACATGCGGGTAAGGGTGATTTTGGGAATCCTGATAGGTAAAACATATAAAGGGTGTTTCCAATCTACAAGTGTTTGTTGTAACTGCACCAACATCAGTAAGATAGCCGAGGAGGACTGTGAAAGATCTGCAGTGGCAATGTGAGTAAGGAGGTGGTAACAAAAAGGCTATCTGTAATTAGATTAAAGGGTTCAGAGGGGCATAATTGTAAAGCTTGTAAAACAGCATATAGTTCGTTTTTCTGGGCAGAGGTATATGGTGTTTGTAAGATCTGCAAAATTTTCTTGGCTGGGATATAAAATGAGGCCTTATTTTTCTTTGTCGCATCTGTAAATATGTTAAGGCCATCAACCGGCGTCGATTGCACTGGGTTTTTTGGAATCGACAAGGGCAATGAAGCCCACCCCCTGAGCGATGGAGGCAGATGACCTTGAACAGTCTGGTGGGTAGTTAAGACCACCGCCCAAGTTTCTGATTCATGTGCTAATTGTGTGAATATCTCTACAGAATCCTCTATTAATATGATAGGAACCTTACCGGTAATGCCTTGAGCCAATTCTGAGGCTTTCATCAGCAACAGTCCCCGTGTCTCTAGCTTAGAGGGGACGCTTTTGTTGGGTTTGGAAGGATAGACCCATGCCAAAGGGCCTGCCTGCTGAAATATTGAGGCAGCTATACCTAATGACGGGTTTGACACAACAGTTATATAGACGGGCTGTAGTGGATCTATGCGTTGGACAGTGGATTCGTTAGCTATGCGCTCTATAGCATCCATAGCCTGCATAGCCTCTTTGGTCCAGTCTCTAGGGGAATTAAGTGCAGAGGGCCCTTTCAAAATTTGGTAAAGTGGTTGCATTAACTCATTGGATATAGGTGCAGTGTTCCTTAACCATTGTATGGACCCTATTAATTTCTGGAAGTCGTTTAATGTCTTAACCGCTGTTCTATCTATAGAGGGATTTTTTCTAACCTCCGTTTGTGTGACCTGGTGACCTAAATACTGATAAGGCGGTTGTGTCTGTACTTTCTCAAGTGCTACGTATAGTCCATGCTCAGCCAGGGCACTCATGACTCACTTTAACAAGAGACTTGTAGTGGCTGACGAAGGCGTGGCTATTAAAATATCATCCATATAATGGATAAGCATGGCTGCTGAGTTGGTCTGTCTGATGGGATTTAGAATAGCATCAACATATAATTGACACATGGTAGGACTATTAGCCATCCCCTGGGGTAAGACCTTAAATTGGAACCTTTGACTGGGACGCTGATAATTAGTGTTCGGGATGCTAAATGCAAAATGCTTTCTATCCTTTTCCTGTAGGGGAATGCCGTAGAAACAATCTTTAATATCTATGACGGCTATGGGCCATTCCTTAGGAACCGCAGTTGGTGAGGGCAGTCCGGGTTGAGCTGCTCCCATGGGTTCCAATGCACTGTTAACTGCTCTGAGATCTACGAGCATTCTCCACTGCCCAGATTTCTTTTTTATTACAAACACTGGGGAATTCCAAGGGCTTGTGGAGGGCTCAATGAGTCCTGCTTTAAGAAGATCATCCACTATACCTTTAAGGGCCTGTAATTTCTCTGTGGTGAGGGGCCACTGTTCCACCCAGATAGGTTGTTGGGACTTCCATGTCAGTGGTAAGGGTGAAGGCCCATCAGTGACCCCTAGTGGTTTAACTGAATATCAGTAGTCACAACCACTCCCATCTGGCCCAGAACATCCCTCCCCCAAAGGCTGGATTTTTTGGAATTTTTATTCTCATCGTGCCACATTACTTTACTGGCTGCTTTCAGGGCACTTTTATTGCTGATTCATTCTTTGCAGGCTCCTTATTAGGAAATGTTAAGAATTTCATAGCAGCCAATAAGCCATCATTATCGAATTTTAAATAATTTAGAGTATAAACAGCCAAAGGCCAATTGTAATTTATCATCAATTTGGAGTATAAACAGCCAATTGCGAATTTATCATCAACTCCTGGTCCAACTACTCCCCTTTTTGTTTTTGCAAGTGCGCCAGATGTAGAGGACGCCCCTGCGTCCCTACATGGCTCAGTGATGTGGTTGAAAGAAAAGAGTCGGGGGAGGTAGGAATAGACCAGTTCCTTTTATTGATCTGAGGGTTTGGGTTTATATAGACAAGGTACTGAAAGTCTACCTGACATTCTGCTATTGTGTCCCAGTGATTAAATCAATCAGGATGATTAAATCAGTCTTCTGATTAAATCAGACCACAAGCCTAGGAGCATCTATTCTACATATCCCTTGTTTTCTGTAATTCTCTTGTTTGTCTCACTGGAGACAACATCTGGGGGCATGGAGAGCCATTCCAGATGATAATGAGCACAGTCTCAAAGATCAGTTTCCCCAAAGGTCTATCCTGATCTCATCAACTGCACTCCACCCTGGCCCTCAACAATAATGAGCACAGTCTCAAAGATCAGTTTTCCCAAAGGTCTATCCTGATCTCATCAACTGCACTCCACCCTGGCCCTCAACAATAATGAGCACAGTCTCAAAGATCAGTTTCCCCAAAGGTCTATCCTGATCTTGTCAACTGCACTCCACCCTGGCCCTCAACAATTCCCCCTTTCTTTTGTGCAAGTAGGTGTCCAGGGAGCGATTTGCTAGTTCCACTATAGCTTGACCAGTGGGATTATGGGGGATTCCAGTGACATGTAAAATGGAAAATTCCACCATGAACTGTTCATCCCAACCCCTACCCTCGGGAAGGGCAAATTAAATTCCCTACTATTCTTAAGCATTCTCTTCCCTTAATCTAATCTGGGATGATAAAAGTTACAATTGACTGTAGTCCTAGCTGGTTGATGAGTTGGGACTGCAGGGCAAAAAATCTTAATGATTCTAACATTTACTCAAGTAAATTTTACTTCCGTATCCACTCCTTAAGAACATCTTTGAAAGAGAGGGCTTTTGAATCTATCAGCTGAAGTGAGGGAGACTTCTGGACAAATATCCAGTGGCGCCAAGTCCCCTCCGTTCTACTGGAGAGTTTCAAAAGCTTTATCTCTTCTGAGGTGTCTCTTTAAGATTTATGCATATTTCCAATTTGCCTAGTGCCAAATAATATAACAAATCCTGATCTGTTTTAAACATCCAATTAGGAGTGACACATTTCACTTAAGATGTGAACAGAATAACTACCTTTTGGTTACTTCTTATTATACAAAATACTTTTCTTTTAGGTGAGATTTAGGTGAAAATATTGATCAGCCTGCCCCAGATCTCATCTCGTCTCGTCTCTCTCCACCCTCACAATCTGGCCAGGATTGGAGGGAAGAGGGTAAAGCGAGAGAGAGTTTAACCAAAAACTTTCAAATAATTTCCGAAACTTTTATGCTTTCCTTAAACTTCATATCCATGTTGTTTTCCTAATGGGCTTTGATTAAAGCCCCCTTTAAAACTGCACAGACACTATGTTCCTGCATTTCCCATCCAAGACTACACTTTGCAATCACATAAACTAAATAATATAAGATTAGTTCCTCTCTTTCTCTCTCCCATACTTCTCCCCGATGCTGCAGTCATCAGAGAGAAGGGAGGAGGGGGAGGAAAAGAGATAACTTTCCAAGGTCCAGCTACCATGGAGCTGACCGTAATAACTCACAAACACACGCACACAGAACATGTAAAGACAGAACACATATACAGACAATAAAAGAATCCAAAAAAAACTGAGAAAAATTGTCAGAAATCCTCTGTACACATTATAACTCTGGCTTAATTTCTATCACTGTGTCCGGGCTGCTGAATTCGCCACTGTGCCACAAATCCTGGGCAAATTTTTTGCTGTGCCACAAAACCAGGCCCTGGGCCAACTCTGGATGTATTTCCTGGTTGAATTTCTGACTGCACCAACTCCCTCTTTCCTCTCTGTCCTATCTGGTCATGATTGTCTCCTGAGCTCCCAGACCGCCAAGATTGTATGACTGTCTGTACATAAACAGAGCCGGGACCGTATTTTGCGGCGGTCTCTTTAAGATCTCTTAGGAATTTATAGAACAGCGGTTTATGCACCCTTTGAGGCTGTCCGCCCTGTTCTGGCTGAACAAACACGGGGAATAGGTTGGCCCCTTTCCAATCTACTTCCTCTCTATTTTCCTGCTGCTCTATTAATCGCCAACGGGTCGGATCAATTCCTGTATGCTCTATCCAAGGGCTGACTATCAGTATTTTTTCGACCCAGTCCCTACATGTTCTAATATGAATTTTTACTCCATTTTTCTTGCACAGCTTGTACAGCTGGCAGGCTAGCACTCCCTTATCCTCTGGTTTTACATGGGCGGAGCCCATTCTGCCTTCTAGGCGTCTCTGAAGCGGGCGGCGTTCGTTCTCCGGCTCGAAAAGCGGCCGGGGTTTTTACTTTCGTTTCGCCGCTCGCTTTCGCCTAGGCTGCCTGGTCCTTCTACTCCGTCCAGCGGAGTAGGCAAGGGGTCCCCCTTCACTTACCTCACCCGGATCCACTTGCAGTGTCGCCCCACGTTGGGCGCCAGCTGTTCGGGGCGCGCTCGACCCCGAACCTTCGGGCGAGATCCCGACCCCTTCTCTCCAACCCTCGTGGCTTCGGACGTCTCCGGACCTTCCCCTGGGGGAGGGGAAGGCTCTTAACCAGGCAGGACGCGGAGTGCAGTTGAGAAGCAGTTTATTCTTATCAGTTACACCAGAAGATCCCCCGAACCCTTCCTGCGTGTGCCTTTTATCCCTAGTGTCTTGCCCTCCTCTTCCGAGTAGGCTCCTCCCCAGTTCCTCCCTGAGGGCGGGGCTTTCATCTCATTGGAGCGAGCCCCTCCAGACCAAACCAAAAAAGGGCACGATTCCCAATCCCGGGTTGTGTCCCCTTCTGGTTGGTTGGTGGTTATTTAGCTTCAGACCAGGAAGTCTTTCTAGTGCTGAGCTGGCAGAGCCACGTCAGCAGGTCAGGTCTTCCTAGTATTCTCATCCCCCCAGGAGGGTTGTTGGTCCATTGTGCCCCTGACACTGGGCTACATTCTGTCTGAAGTCCCTTCCACCTCTAAGTCTTTTTGTTGCAATTCAGTCATTTCAGTGATTTCCCACCTCTTCATGACCCCTTTTGAGGTTTTCTTAACAAAGATACTTAGAATGGTTTTCATTTGCTTCTCCAACTCATTTCATAGCTGAGGAAACTTTGGCAAACAGGGTTAAGTGACTTGCCCAGGGTCACACAACTAAGTAAGTGTCTGAGGTCAGATTTGAACTCAAGAACATGAATCCTTCCTGACTTCAAGCACAGCATTCTATCCACCATATCACCTAGCTGCCCCTAAGTTTTTTTATGATCCTAATTCCAAGGTTAGCTTTCTGTCCACTATTCCAGATGAGGAAGCCAAGGCATAGAAAAGTCTCACAGCTAGTCAGCAATGGAGTTGGAAATCAAATTCAAGTCTCCAGACTTCAAGTCCAGTATTCTCTACACAACTGTATTTTTATCATCTCTACAAATGAAAGAAAACTCTAGATCTGAATGTTGTATGCCCACATCATATTTTAAATGATTTTCATTTTGAAAATTGAAAACCATCAAAAAAAGGAAAGAAATACTAACCTGAAAAAAATAAAATTATTTTTAAAAAAGCATAGTGTAGTATAAAGTGATGATTATATGTAGTCAATTATTAATACTAAAAAATTTAAGCTAAGTAGCAATCTTATCCACACATTTCCTCCAGAAATATGTGAATTATATAGGGGGAAAGGTAAATATTAGGGGTGGAACTTTAGTTTTAATTAAAAGGGAAAGTATTACCATTGTTATTACTGCACTAATTTAATCTCGTGCCATACAGAGAGTAATCACAGAACCACCTGATCCCACCACTACACAAGAAAAAATCTTTGAATTTTTTTCCTTTCAATTTCCTAACTTGTTTCAAAAAGACATTTCAGAAAGTAGGAAATATCCAATAATGCCAAGGCTAATGGAACAGTAACATATATATTTATACATTGTGTATTTTATTATCCTCCAGTCATAGGAGTTGAAGGTAATTAGAAATGGTCTGCTTCAAAAGTGACCATGTTCTCTGACGGAGGGCCACTTCTCCTCATACTGGCAGATTTCCACTGGCTTTCCCAGGATTCTGATTACATGGCCTGGGTCTGATAGAATAAGAATACAGCCAGCTGGTTTTCAAAGTCATATGTTCAATAGGCTGAAGAAGGATTGTGAGACATGTCATAAAACAGCTGCCTCTGTCTCCCCCAACCAGCCAGAAATAAGCTTCACAGAACAAAACCTTGAATAAAAACCCCGACTTTTCATGCAAGGACAAAAGGTGGTCATTAGGCATACCAGGAAGGTTCTTTTATGGCTGGTAATTACATATAAATTGGGGAGATATAATTAAAAAATCATTTCTCTCATTTACTTAAAAATGTGATTTCTACAGTCATTATATAATTGCTGGTATTTTTTCAGTAACACTATTAAGAATAAATGGGTTACTGTTTTGAAAATTATAAGAAACACACGCTGAAAGTTCCTTACTCTAACTGGTTGTTGAGTAAGAGGGGTTGGGGCAGAAATGGTCATATTTCTTTCACTACAAACTGAACTTTTTCAATGTTAAAAAAAAGGTTTAATTGCAGTCTATCTCTTTTAAAAATGGTATATGATGACTGTTATTTCTTTCCTACTTGATCAAGTCTTCTACCTTGCCTAATTCCTTCCTCTAAGGAATAACTTAGAGAATATATCTATTGCTGGTCTAATTGAGAGAAAAATTCCTGAAAAAGCAATATTGCTACCAACAACCCAAAGAGCATGTCACTTTCCATGTCATTGTCCTACTCTACAGTCTCCCTTCAGTTGCAACCCCACATTAGGCCAATTCTTACCCTTTATAATCCTATCCCAACTTCCTACATAGAGTTAAGCAGTTGAAGGAAAGAATGGGAAAGCTGACAACTGTTCTTTTCTATGTAACCTTAAAGCAGGGATATATCAGAGCTATTCAAACAAGCTAGGGAAAGCTGATTGTTAAATATTCGTTATTTAACAACAAACACTCAGCAAACACTATAAATTGAGAGAAGTGATTACTTTTCTATCATGTTAAAAATCAATTAAGTTACGATTAAGGTTTTTCCTTCCTATTTCCTCATTCAGGCACCAGTCCTTATAGGTCATTCAGCTAAGTCTCTGAAGGACAAGATCAATAAATCATCCTAACCCCTGGGGTACATGCTCTGAGATCTTGGAAAAGACCCCACCCAACTAGAGGACCTTACTTTTGTTTATAATGTAAACAGAATCTAGTCTAGGTGCATTCCAGTCGGAAAGCATTGAGCCCATGCCCTAGTACCCCTCCGTTGCAATGCAAGGGAACTCAGTTCATGAAGGAGAAAATTAACCAGAGTAGTCTCTGTAGAGATGGGTTCATTTGTTCACATTTCTGGAAGTGGCTATGTCTCATGATCAAGTCACATTCTCAGCAGGATGAGCTGAAGACTTTTAGCCCACCTTCTCATTAATATATCTATTCTCTCATTAATTGTTCACCAATCAGAGTTTATTTCCACCTGTCAGAGGCATCCCCTTTTCCAAAAATATTTAAACATTCAGTGATCTCAGTGGTGGGGTTTTTGGTTGCCAAAAGAGATCACCAACCAACAATTATATCAGTGACCTTAATTAATATATTATTTATTATCCAGAAACTCTTGTCTTTCAGGCTTCAAAATCAGGCCTTGATTTATTACTTTCTTGATTGTCAGATCTTGAAAAAGTGATGGAGGCAATATTAATAATGGATTTAATTTTAAAATGTGTCATGCTCACATTTCCCTCCCTGTTCTGCCTCCCAGAGTCAGTTGTTAAACATTTACTAGCATATTCCTGCCATTAAACAGGATGACTATGGGCAAGTAAAGGTATGAAATAGACAGGTTTTTTTCAATATCCAGGATTTCTTTAAAATCTTTTGAACCCATCTGCCCAGCACCATCATTCTGCCCTTTAAATCACCAAGGACTCCCACTACAGTATCCCATTGTGTCTCTCCTTCAACCAATAAAAATTTTTCTGTCCTGTGACCTGATATGCAATAAGCCCTGATATACAAAAATGGGTAGTAATACGTTAATTTAACAGAAGAAATTAATTCCTATTAATATGCTAGCTAACTACCTCCAAGTTATCACTGAGTTTAGAGCCAGAAGAGAACTCAGACATTATCTAGTCCGTCCAAGGTCACACAGATAATGAGTAGCAAATCCAGGACTCAGATCAGTTTTCTGACTCCAAATCCAATGTTCATTTCACTGTATTACATTACGTTACATTAACCGTGGCTTGCTTTTCAAGTTCCTTCTCTTCATGAATTCAACAGTCCAGCTAAATTAACCCATACACAATATCCTATCTCTCATCTCCTTGTTTTTTCCCAATACCCAGAATACTCTTCCTCCTCACTTTCATTTGTTTGAATTACTAGTTTCCTTCAAAACTCAAATCATACATCATAAAGCCTTTGCTAATCTCCCTCATTGTTAGTACTCTCTCTCCCTCCCCAAAAAAGTCCTTTATATATACTGTACTTATTTTTGTATTCCTTATCCATGCATTTAGCCACCAGGTGGCATCAATAACCACTAACTTGATCCTGTTTGGCAACAACAAAAAAAAGGGCTGAGCTTGTCCCATGCTTACTATGGCAGTTATATGCACCCCCTGAACATGTAAAGAGTGCCATGCTCTCTACGATTCTAAGTGAGTAATCTTGTGTCTCTTAGATCTGCCTCACTCTCTAGGACAACACTGACTCATTCATTGTCTAGGAGTATATGAATTATTGTGGATTTGCCCAATTAGAAAAGCTCTAAGTCCTACCTACTGGTGAATCCTGTCTTCTCCTTGACCTGGAGATTTCAAGGATCTCTAGTTTCATGACCTCATAGAAAGAGAAAAAACATGCTTAATTATATACAGTATTTACTTTTGGTATAAAATCCCTAAAAGCTAACAAGCCACACAAAATAATGAAAATACAATCATTAGTACATACAAGCATGTACTAAGCAGCTGCATATATATAGTTTCTCCCATACACCTTCATGGGCAAAGCAGTGTACACTTGATGCTTATCTTATGCTCCTATTAAAACCCAAATTTACATGAAAACATAGAAACTCTGGACCCAAGACTAGAAGTTCTTCCTCCAGCATTAGATATAACTCAAGAGAAGACAGAAACTTCTACTGACAGAAGGTCCTGGTGGTCCTGTAGATTAGGTCCTAACTAGCAGGGATCTCCCACTTCTTTACATTGCACCTCTCTCATTGCTTCTAGAGAAGGGAAGTGAGAGGGAATGGCCAAACCAGCAAGGAGGAATCTGTAATCAACATGCCAGCCTAGCATCTCTCTCTGATCCTGGTCATTCATTCTCATTCCCCAGTTCACAATCCTACCAATCCTAAAAGGGTCTAGAGAAGGAAGAGAAGAACAGAGAAGAAGGAAGCTACAGACAGAGAGACATTACATGCTATTTCCTCCTAGCAGAATGTAAACTCCTTGAGGCTAAGGATTATTTTATTTTTATCTTCATAGTCTCAGTATACCTGTGTTTGAAAAGTGCGTATTACTCCTAGTCTCCCAAACCTAGACTGCTAGATGCTTCATCTGTAAGGTTTTTTTCTATTTTATGCGTTTCCTGTATTTATCTAGTAATAAATGCAATAGTTGCTTTACCTTGTTTATATTTCACAAAACTGGGAGTTAGAAGGAACTAAAGATAGAGACAATGATACATGAAAGGAAAAGTTTTTAGATATAAAAAAAGCATTACACAATTGAGAAAAGAATCTGAGACTTATGTAAGTCAATGGCGTAGGAAGAAGCCAATGAAACAGAGAACTTTCTTCTAGTCACAGCCTTGGTCAGTGCTCATAAGTCTAAAAGGAAAAGGAGTTCCCTGTTACTGAGGCACGAGGTTAAGACCCCCCCAAGCCCTTCTGTTCAAGTTCAAGTGCCAAGCTCCTGAGGATGTCTGTGTGACTACCTGGCTGAACAATGCTTTGTGAACTAAAGGGAGAGAATATAGAAGTCCAGTGCCATGATTCTTGCCCTCTTCAGGAAGGATGGGAGGTCACAGCAAGGTTGCCAGTCCTTCATCTGCAGAGGTGCAGCAATCAGGACACTTAGACATAGCTCTTGTCAGAGGCTCATGGACTAAAAGGAGGTACCTTTAGTATTTGACCTGTTGCCCAGTCAGCTAATTCATTTGGATTCTGCCAAGAAGGGATAACTCCAAGAGTCACTGCTGGAAGCTTTACTAGTAGCACATTGACATTTTATCAGCACGTCCAATCCTGTGGGAAGGTATCAGGGGTTCCAGAAGCAGAGGATACAGTAACAATGAAACTTAATTGGGGACCGGGGAGAGCAAGAAGAGCAGAGCCCAGGGGGGTCCCTCACAGAGGTTTACGTGAACCCTAAGGGGAGGGAAATCTCAGGAGTGAAAGACAAGTACTGCAAGGCTGTCAGTGACTGCTATGCTGGCTGGGCATTTCAGTGTGGTTTATATAGGTTGGGTTTTGTTTTTGTTTTGTTTTTCCAGCATATTCACCCCATTGGCCAACTGGATGGAAGGAGGTGAATTCCTCCTGGCTTCAAAGCAAGAAGTGGGACATTTTTCCTTGACCTCAAAGTGAAGGTGGGGTATTTTCCCTACACATCTGAGTTACTATAGACTTTATTTTCAGATGCAGGTGGGGACGAGCTGTCCAAGCTTCCAGTACACCATGGCAGTAATTTTTCTATACCAGGGATCATACCCTATCAGAGTACACAGGGGAAAGAGGGGGTCTGTTAGCAAGCTGGCTAGTAAGTTTCTATTGCAAACTAAAACTGCATGACAAGCCAAAGTTATAAGTTAGTCCCCAAATAGTGAGATTTAGGAGAAATCAGAAAATCTCCCAGTTTAAGACACATGAAAGGATCATGCAGCATTTTTTCACTTCAATAAAACCAGGAAAACAACACAAAATGATTTTTTTAATTAACCTGTGAGTTCGTTGTCATAAAATCTCTGGGAAAAGTTCCTCTACAATTCAGATGGGTACCTTGTCTGCAAATTATAATCCTAAAAAGTTACTGAGACGCTAAGATGTTAAGTAGTTTGCCCACTCACACGGTTATAATAGGGAGAGGGGAGAGACTAACTAATGAGAGTTCAATCCTTAAAACCTAAGCAGACATTGTCTCCCTCTAGGCAATATAATAAATTAAACTTCAGAAACCAGTTTCGATCAGGATGACTCAGGGATTCCTACTACAGAGCAACAAAAGGACTTCTAATTGGTTTCAGTGCCAAATGAACTAATGACTCAGAAGGCACAGAGTTAGAACTGAATTCACACACAAAAAACTAATATACTCCTCCCTCAGGCTGTTTTTGTGCTTTTCTTTCCTGGAAGTGAGCAAGGAAAGAAGTATTATAAGCTACATGGTAAGAGGGCAGGAGCTACCTTTTCTTCCTCTCCTGTCCATTAATATGCAGTTTCTTTTATTTCTTTTGTTTTCAGGTGAACAAGTATTTGGAAATAGAAATGAACAGTTTATAAGTTTGTGAGCCATAAGAGATCCCCTTAGTAATTAGAGTGAGTAAAGAGAACACTGGAGCTGATAATGATAAAAACAGATTCCACTGAGAATTCAGTATAACAAGTAAGTGACTTGTTTCATCCAGATCATAAGTGCACTAAGCCAAAATATCAAGTTGTCCTGCAAAGTAGCATCCTATCTGAGGAACAGAGGGCCTTGTCCATCACTAAACCCATATCCAAAAGCAAACTTGGTAAGGACTCTGAGAAGGGAGACAAGAACTCCAAGAACTAGTCGTGTGGCAGTCCCTGGCCTCATATGTTCTCTCTGTTTATCTGACTACCTTTGCACTGTAATCTTGAACCTACACTCTCCAGGAACCTTTTGTATGCAAGGAAAGAGTATATCTCTTTTTTTATTTTTTTAAATTTATTTATTATTAGTTTTCAACATTCATTTCCACAAAATTCTGAGTTCCAAATTTTCTCCCCAACTCTTCCCTATCCCTACCCCATAATACCTTGCATTTTGATTACCCCTTCCCTCAATATGCCCCCACTTCTATCACACCCCTCCCTTCCCTTATCCTCTTCTTCTCTCTTTTCTTGTAGGGCAAGATAGATTTCTATACCCCATTACCTATATTTCTTATTTCTCAGTTGTATGCAATAACAATTCTCAACATTCATTCCTAATACTTTAAATTCCCACTTCTCTCCCTTCCTCCTTCCCCACCCATCCCCACTGAGAAGGCAAGCCATTCAATATAGGCTATATTATTTGTAGTTTTGCAAAAGACTTCCCTAATAGTCATGTTGTGTAAGATTAACTATATTTCGCTCCATCTTATCCTGCCCCCCATTTATTCTATTCTCTCTTTTGACCTGTCCCTCTCCAAAAGTGTTTACTTCTGATTATTCCCTTCTCCCATTTGTCCTCCCTTATACCATCCCCCTCACCCCACTTGTCCCCTTCTCTCCTACCCTTCTATAGTGCAAGATATACTTACACACCAAACTGAGTGAGCATGTCATTCCCTCCTTAAGCCATATGTGAAGAGAGTAAGCTTCCCTTTTCCCCTCATCTCCTCCCTTTTCTTCACAGAAAAACTTTTTCTTGCCTCCTTTATGAGTGATAATTTGCCCCATTCCATTTCTCCCTTTTTCCTCCCAATATATTCCTCTCTCACCCCTCAATGTTATTTTTGTATCTTCCCTTATTATTCAACCCACCCTGTGCTCTCTGTCTTTACGTGTGTGTGTGTGTGTGTGTGTGTGTGTGTGTGTGTGTGTAATTCCTCCAACTACCCAAATATTGAGAAAAATCTTCAAGAGTTACAAATATTATCTTTCCATGTAGGAATGTAAACACTTCAACTTTAGAAAGTCCCTTATGATTTCTCTTTCCTGTTTTCCTTTTCATGCTTCTCTTCATTCTTGTGTTTGAAAGCCAAATTTTCTATTCAGTTCTGGTCTTTTTCATCTAGAACACTTGAAATACTTGAAAGTTCTCTAGTTCATTGAATGACCATTTTTTCCCTTGAAGTATGCTGGGTAGGTGATTTTTGGTTTTAATCCCAGTTCCTTTGACTTCTGGAATATCCTATTCCAAGCCCATCAATCCCTTAAAGGAGAAGCTGCCAGATCCTCTGTTATTCTGATTGTATTTCCACAATACTTGAATTGCTTCTTTCTAATTTCTTGCAATATTTTCTCCTTGAACTGGGAACCCTGAAATTTTGCTATAATCTTCCTAGGAGTTTCTCTTTTCAGATCTCTTTCAGGAAGTTATCTGTAGTCTCTTTCAATATTTATTTTGCCCTTTGGTTCTAAAATATCAGGGCAATTTTCTTTGATAATTTCATGAAAGATGATGTCTAGGCTCTTTTTTGATCATGGCTTTCAGGTAATCCCATAATTTTTCAATTGTCTCTCCTGGATTTATTTTCCAGGTCAGTTGTTTTTCCAATGAGAGATTTTACATTATTTTCTATTTTTTCATTCTTTTGGTTTTGTTTTGTAATTTCTTGGTTTCTCATAAAGTCATTGGCTTCCATCTGCTCCATTCTCATTTTTAAAGAATTATTTTCTTCAGTGAGCTTTTGAACCTCCTTTTCCATTTGGCTAATTCTGCTCTTTAGAGCATTCTTCTCCTCACTGGCTTTTTGAACCTCTTTTGCCAATTGATGTTAGCCTATTTTTAAAGGTATTATTTCCTTCAGCATTTTTTGGTTCTCCTTTATTAAGCTATTGACTCTCTTTTGATGATTTTCTTGCATTGCTCTCATTTCTCTTCCCAATTTTTCCTCCACCTCTCTTATTTAATTTCCAAACTCCTTTTTGAGCTCTTCCATGACTTGAGACCACTGCATATTTATTTTGGAGGTTTTGGAAACCTTGACTTCCTCTGAAGTTATTCTTTTTCTTCCTCGTGTGAAAGGATGGGAGAAAATACCTGTTCATCAAGAAAGTAACCTTTTATAATCTTATTTTTTCCCCCTTTTTTGGGCCTTTTCCCAGTCAGTTACTTGACTTTTGAGTCCTTTGTCAAAAGGAGGGTATACTCTGGGGACCTGTAAGTTCTCAGTTCCTCCAAAGCGGCACAAACAAGGGAGAGGAGTTTACTCCTCTCCTAGCCTGCACACTGGTCTGGGAGCAGCCAAAAACTTTTCTGCCCAGAATCTGCAGTTGGAATTCCCTCACCACAACTGCCTCCAGCTCCACCACCAGTGCTCTGCCTCAATCATGGGTCAAGCTCAGGGCTAAAAATCAGATCAGTGGCTGAGGTCTCCTAGGGCTGCCGCTCAGGGCTGAGATTCAGATCAGTTTCTCAATTCCCCCAGGGGCTCTAGGCAGAGGGCTCCAAAAATGGCAGCTGCTGCTACAGTGCCTGCTGCCAGACCAGACTCCCCTCTCCTGGCTCGAGGGGCCCTCCCACTGATCTTTGAAGCTGTCTGTGACATTTGTGGGTTGAGCAATCGGGGAACTGCTGCAGGTGATGCCCTGAAGTCTGTTCTTTGCACTCCACACTGGTCGTCTGTGCACCACACACTGAGCTGGGTGTCTGCATGCCACACCCTGGGCTGTGTGTCAAGAGTATCTCTTGTTTGGAGGATGTTTTTCAACTTTTGTCCTTGATATACCTTTTCAATAAACATTCCCTTGTAAAAGCTAATTAATATCAACTGCTTGATATTGACAAGCACATTCAATGAGGACTCATGAACAATAATATTAAAAGCCACAACTCTTTGAATCTTTAGGGAATAGAGAGCTACTACCTATATCAGTACAAGTGGGGATGTGAGAATAAGCCCAAAAGCAGTTCTACAGAGCATATATGTCAGACATGACAACATGGATGACATAGATAACATGTGTCAGAGACAGGACTTGAACCTAGATCTTGAATCCAAGGCCAGTTCTCTACCCTCTACTTTATGCCACCTCACAGAATGAGTACAAAAATATAGATGAAATGAATAAAATGAATAAATGAATAAAAAAGCCAAAACTGAACACTATATAATTGTAATGACCAAACTTGTCCCAGGAAATAATTGAGAAAATTTACCTTCCCTCTGTGATATTTTAAAAGTTTGAAAGACATAATCATTTTATTGGTAATACTAGAATTTTACTAATAAAAGGAAAGGTCATTTGGCCATCTCACTCTTGGACCAAAAATGAATCATGGCAGTGGGTTCACAGTTTACATGCCTTTGGAAGAATGGGTATTCCTAAGGGTGGCAATCAACTCTGTTTGGTTAACAATTAATGAAAGGTAAATTTTACAAAGAGAAGTGGGCTCACTACAACAAGGGACTGAGAGAGTGACATCATATCATCATGGACAAAAGGACTGTCTCTTCACTCAAACCACCCCCAGCCTTTGGCAATCTAGACAAAGGATCTACCTCCACCCCAACTTGCTTCAGTGGAACACTACTGGCAAGAATTCATCTTACATGATTCCTTGTAAGGTTGAGTGGAGTATGACCAGGATTGAAGAAAAATTAGTTCAACCTTGAGAAACTGAGCTTTTAAACAAGAACTTTAGAAAAAAGGGTCTGGATCTCTCCAAATCATTGGTTATTAATAATCGTTTCTCACACTTCTGTTGTAGGACTGGGACTTCGGATAATAAAGTACTGCATATGTTGTCAGATACAGTATTGGTTAGTTTTATTGAACTACTTTTTTCACCCTTTTTGAATCATTGTTACCAGGGAAGTCACAGTGGGTATGGAGGGGAGGTTATATTAAGAAATTAATGTGACATAAAAATAAGAGAATAAAAAATTTAATTGTTCTAGAATTAAGCAGACAGAGATAAAATAAAAGGCAACAGAAATCTTAATAGTTTTGTTATGTAGACACACTACTAAAATCAATAAAAATAATGACTTGCTCAAACCTAATTGATGCAAATGAACAAAGTGCTCTTAATATAAATTGTAGAAAAGGTAATTATACTCCTATAGAACAACTCTGATTGATACTCTGGCAACCAAAGAGAACATAAAGGGCTATGTAAAAGTCCAATAACCAAGGTTCAATAACTACTGGGTTCTTAAAAACCATGTTTCAGGGTTCCTAATCTTTAAGCATAGACCTGCTGGCTGGTTTCCCTAATACTGGGTTGTCAACTGGCTTATCGAGTCTAACAAGCCTATGTTCCAGTCCCCAAAGACCAGAGGACAAGCAAAAAAAAAAGGAACTGCATTTGCAGATGGAGCTTACTTCTTTCTGAGCCATTTTACTGTCTCTGCCCAGGGTCCCATATTTAGAGGACCCAGGGGCTGATGAATGTCTATCAAAGCTAGATAATCTTGGGAAAGTTATTCCTTACTACACTCATCCCTGTACTGTAGTCTAAAGGAATCTAGAATCAAGGTCAGATTACTGCCAAAATGTAGGTAGTGACCATTGTCATGCAGCTAGGCTATCATGGAGAGGTTCCAAGTACAGGGGACCTCTTTTAATACTATCCCCCAAACCCTAGAAAGTGCAAAATGGGTATGTCAGCCAAAATAAATACCAAGTATAGCTCTGAAGGTGCTTTGACATTGTGTAAGGGGCGCTCTGGACCCAGGCCGCCTGAGAAGATAGGAGACACCAGGAAGTCTGGACCTGCTGACGTGGCTCTGCCACGCTGGCACTGGGGAGGCTTCATACTGAGCTGAGCCCCACCCTCAGGGAGGAACTGGGGAGGAGCCTACCCGGAATAGGAGGGCTAGGCATTAGGGATAAAAGGCACACCCAGGAAGGGCTCGGGGAGTTCTGACTGATCCTCCTGCAATAAAGCTCTGATCCACTACTCCGGTGTTCTGCCTGGTAATTCTCCCTTCGCACCCCCGAAGGGAGCCAGAGACGTCCGAAGACCCTGGGCAGGGTAAGTAGAGGCAGCAGTTGGGGCGGCCCCCAACAACATTGTGCCCAAGAGTTTAGGAAATTCAAAAAGTGCCCAATCAACCAATAAAAAAAAAATTCATTGATGATTTATATGCATAGTACTATATTGGATGTTTACAAAAACGATGCTTACAATCTTAATGACAAGATAAAACACATACCTAATAAAAGCACAAGTAACTTCACTTTCCCAAATGTACTCATAAAGGAAAAGGAAACTGAAGAAAACAAAAGGGAAAAGCAGCTGAATTAGACCAAGCAAAACCAACGCAAGTTCATTCTGAAGACAACATAATTTAGAGAATATTGAAGAACCAATGCTCGAGGTGGTGCTGAGAATGGAAACTGAAGTAAGCCCAGAATTAAACAGAAGGAAAGAAGGATGGATTGTCTTTGGGAAACTGTAAAGTTCTGTTATGACTCCCCAGCTTCTACCTGAACTAAAATGTCATCATTTTATGCCTTTGTATGGCTGAGTCATAGAATACTATCTTCTCTGAAGAACTGAAGTTAAGGGTCACCCAGAGGGTGGAGGGGAGGCACGACATAGATGTATGCAGGCTGCAACCCACTGTAGACAAGGAATTACAAAGGAGAAGCACATGATGTGTCTTGTCATCAAAGAAATTTGTGAATGAAAGAAGACAAGCTGATCTCAAGGCAAAGAAAGGGAGAGTCCATTGGCATCCTTTCAATGGCAGGAGAATTTGAGGAAAACCTGCAGCAGATTAGATGGAATCCCTGTGTCAGATTTCTAGGAAGTCATGGATTAGAGTTAAACAGAACAAACATGGATGAGTTGTAGTCTGTATCTTTGGAAGGAATAACATTGATGGGATCAAATATCTGCTGGTCCATTGGAGACAATGGTTAAGCAGTCAGCACAGCCATCATTTTGCATTATTACACTTACAATTTGAGGATATGGGGGGAAGGGAAGGTCACATCTAGTATGCAAAAGGCAGAGCTGGAAAACTCAATTTCCTAACTCTTTATCCTCAGTTCCATCTACTGAATCAAGCCAACAGTTATCATAACCTCACTCTGCATACTGAACTAATAAAACCCATGAGATGATTAGATCACAAAATCTATAATAATTAATAATGAAAACGTCAAAAACATCTGCAGATTCATAAAATGAATTCAGCTACTTTCCAAGGTCACTGAGGTCTTCCTACAAAAAACATTTCATTCTGTTTACACCAAACAGAGAAAACTCATTTACAGTTGAATGTTGTTTCATCTTTGTTGGATGGCCAAGTGCATCTTATTTGCATTTGTTTGTTTCTGTACTGAAGTGCTCACTGCTATACTACAGCTGGTGTGGGTTATACCTAGTACCTGCTGCGTCCCACAAGACTCACACCTGATTCAGTTAGCTCCAATCCTGAATCATAATCCCAAAGACAGTTTTACTAGGAAATACTTGAGAAGTAACACATTCATAGGGAATTTGCTACTTGAACACAGTGATAAGGGAAAAAGAAAGTTAAAAACTTGTCCACACACACAACCAACAGAGCTGATATGTTACCCCAATTTTTATATGAGAATCATTCTGCTATGTTAACCTAGGGAAGCAGAATCTTGGGGTCAAAATTACATAGGCAGTCACAACTGAACTTGCAGAAACAAAAAGGAACAAGACAAGGACAAGAACTAGGCAATGAACCTAATTCTCATTATCTTCCTTTACATGGAATAGAGATAGAAATTCAGTTGGGCCTTGGCATCTTCAACTCACAAAGAATAGATTGTACAAAGTAGAAAGCAGATTAAAAATTATTTACAAAACAGAAAGGGACAGGAAAGTCAATAGCAAGAAATCAAAGATGTCAAGTGCACAGGTGGTATTTCAATATTGCTGCCAATTGAAGTAAAAGTCAGATTTGGAAAGTGAACTAGATAAGGAGTTGGTTTCTGAGAAGCTTGCTTTGGCAGCACATATACTAAAACTGGAACAATACAGTGAAGATTAGCATGACCCCCGTGCAAGGAAGACACGTAAATTTGTAAAGTGTTCCATATTTTTTAACTGCAAATCTATTATGTACAAGTTGCTATTCCTTTTAAATATATGTTAAATTTATAATGTAAAAAAACTTGTTCTTTTTGGGAGTTTTTTGTCTTTTTTTCACAACATAACTAATATGGAAATACATATTGCATATTGTAACCTATATCAAATTGCTTGCCTTTTCAAGGAAAGAGGGAGAGAATTTGAAACTCAAAATTTTTTTGAATGTTAAAAATTGTTTTATATGTAATTGGAAAAAACAAAATATTTTTTAAAAAAATGAAATTCGGCTTTGTGGACTTTGACTTACAATATGGATTGATAAGCTCTTGAGTACACCCTAAAATGGACAAGGAGGAAGATAATGACTAACATATATCAGTCAAGTAATCTACTACTGAGAATAAGTAAGAAATAACAAATACAGAAAGATAAAATGCAATGGAACCTAAGAGACAATAGCCAAGAAGAGCGAGCAATAAAAACTATTTCCTTAGATGGCTATACACAAATTTATGAAGTATGAATAGTAAACTAGGTGAACTATAGGTCTTAATGCAAAGAGACAACTCTAGGCCTATAAGGTGCAGAGAAGGTGTACATTGGTAGAAGTTCTCTACCTGGAGATCCCTGTGCTGATAAAATCTCAAATACCAATAGGCAATTTTTAAATAGAACTAGACCTAACCCAACAAAATAGGTCATTTATAAGTCAAAAAGAGATTTACTTAGCCATCACAAGAGGAAGGACATCCAACAGGGATATGAACTAGAGACACTGAGAATTGATTCAACTGAATGAAGCTCCCCTGCCTCAAGAGATTCCCTGTGTGATCCACCAGACAAACATCAGAAAATGCCTAGATCAAAGTCAGAGAACCTTCAGCCTCAAGGCCACATGTGGCCCTCTAGGTGCTCAAGTGCAGTCCTTTGAATCCATATTTTGCAGAACAAAAGTTTGGATTCAGTCAAAGGGCTGCACTTGTGGACCTAGAAGACCACATGCAACCTCAACGCTGCAGGTTCCCCCCGCTTGGTCTAGGGTTCCTTGTGGCAATTTTGTACTCAAGCAACCAGGAGGCAATGTCAACAGACCAATGTCTTTAGTCTCCTGAGACACTTAAATGTGGGAGATGATTTCAATTATCTTTTAACTAGAATAACTGGCAAGGATTGATCTTAGTATATTGCCCCCTACACATTCCTCATACACTTTATATTTTCAATTACGATAAGACAAAGGTTAAAAGATTTCAGAAATCTTGGTACCTACAACAGATTTGGGAGAACAACTGATAAAACAACTGGAGGAGAGCGAGTGGTCCCAATTCCAATATTCATGGTATTAAAAAAAAAATTTTGACAAATCTATTTCTAAATAGAATAAAGTAGGGTAGAGCAGACTGAGAAAAGCTGAGTTTAAGTCCTGTCTCTGACTCACAAGTGGCCACTTGACCCTAAATAAGTCACTGCATTTCTTCAGGTCTTAGATTCCTCATTTTTTTTACCACCTCTCTCACAGAATTGTAAGGAAAATGCTTTTCAAACTGTGAACTTATAAAAATGTTAATTGGTACATTCCATAACATCAAGGTAGTAGAAGGTGTGAAGTATTTTTTGCTTATCCAAATTTTGTCTTTTAAGAATTTTTAAAATGTTTAAATCCTTTAAAATTGACTTTAAAATAAAAATGCCTAAATAAAAAGCATCAATAAAACATTCTGAATCATAAAATTACTAGAAGAAAAAGAAATAATTTTATCAAATATAAAGGCTGGACAATATTTTTATCACACAAATGGAAGAAATTATTAGACAAAAATTCAATTGATCTGATTATACAAAGATAAAAAAGATTGTGCATAATATGAACCCATGTCCCTAAAATTCAAAGAAACAGATTGAGAAAAAATATTGGCAGTAAATATATTAAAGGCCATACATCCAGGATTTAAAAAGAACTATGAATATCTATAAGAGTAACATGCAATACCTGACATAGCAATGTTCAAAGCACATGAACTCAGAATTTACAAAATGGGAAAATAATAATTAATACCCAAATTAAAAGATGTTCAAATTCCCTAATAATCAAAGGAAAGAAAACCACGGTGATACTAAATTACACCTATTAAATTACAAAACATTTACTATCTAAAAATTCTAAAATTCATTTAGATAAACTGACAAAAAAAAGCATCATATGTTACCATATATTATTTGTGGGATGTTAGAGAAAGGCAAACTTTATGGGGAGCAATATGAAAAAATTCATTGCAAAATTGATCAAACCCTTTAATCCTACAATATCATTGCTAGTACTTTATCCTACAGAAAACACAGAAAGGGGTACAATGGGGAGAAGGACTTACCTGTACACAAATATTCCTAGTTGCTTTATTAGGCTTAAGGTAAGGAAAAATTTACTAACAATAAGAGCTATCTGGAAATAGAATGGGCTGCCTCAGAAGTTTCTACTCCCTGGAGGTCTTCACAAGCAATAACGAGATGATCGTTTGTTGGGTATGTTTGAGAGGAAACTTTTACTTAGATATGAGTTGGACTAGTGGGTCTCTGAAGTTTCTTCTAGTTCTAAGATTCTGTGACCCTATTTAAAAGAATAAAAAATTAATAACGTGTATGACCAACAATGAAAAATTACTAAATATGATTAGGCCATGCCACCATGAAAATGACGATACTTTGTGAATTGATTTAATTCATCAACAATACCAGATATTGTGCTAAGTACTGTGTATACAAAAAAAAGGTAAAAAGACCATCCCTGCTCTCAAGGAACCTACAGTCTAATGGAGAAGATAATATGCAGACAACTATGTATAAATAAGATATATATATATACAAGAGAAGATAATTAACAAAGGAATAATAGCACTAAGGAAAAGTAAGAAAGGTTTCTTGCCATACCAAATTCCCAAATTCTCTATAAAACTAGTCAAAATAGTAATAAGATTCATCTGGAAGAACAAAAAAAATTAAGAATCTCAGAGAGCAGAATTTTAGAAGTCACTTATTTGCATCCATTCCTTCTATATCTTGTAGAATTGTCTTGTAGACTATTATCAGAGATAATTGTTGAACATTTTTTCACTTGTAACCCTTGACTCAAAGGGTCATTTACATAAAACTCCCCTCATTGGTGGAGGTTGATTATTCAGAGCTCTGTGCTTACTTGAGGGCAAAATTGGCGAGAGCTGGAGAGGAAAAAAATACAAGTCTTTGACTTTCAGTTTTGAGAGGGAATATACATCATTTCAGACTCTTTTAACTCCCTGAAGGAAAAGAAAGACTGAAAAGAAACCAATCTGGAGAGGAGCCAGCACTTCAATCATGTCCCTATTCCCAACTTACTTTATTCAAGGTTTTGGAGAATTTCCCCTTGGGTCAGAACTGAAACCCTGTCTCTTGGTTGAACTTAGTTAACTCTCTTCCAGAGGGGCAAATCATTTACTCTATGTATTATCTGGTGTATATTCTCCTATGTATATTTTCTCTGATTTCTATTTTGCTATGAATTTGGATAAATAAACTTACTCACTACTTGTTACCTGTGTTTATTGTAAAATTGGCATTTGGTGAGAAGGCAGTGTAGCTTTGTATATATAACTTGAAATGCTCTTTTCCTGTTAAGAGATAGCAATCAAGATTATAACTTTAAGGACACTGTAGCTTTCAGAGGAGAGTGGCCAGCTTCTGGCCTCATCCTCTTGCTTCCCCTACAAGAAGGAATCAAAGTCTTCCTTGGAGAAGGATGGAGAGAAAAGCCTAGAGAAAGCTATTCTTTCTTGCCTCCCTGTGAGCCACATTTAGATAGACCCATGTGAATACACATAATCTGCATTGGCAAAATACTTTATACTCGCACACATTCTCATCTTCATACCCAGTCAATCACTTCTCTAAATCGTAGATCTAGTGTCAATTCATATTTGTATGTTTGTCCTTCTTTGCCAAAGAAGACCATGCCATCAGAGAAATGATGACATGACTTGCACTTGACTTTGTTTTGAGTAAGGGAAGGCTATGCTGGTCACCAGCCTCACTTCTTCTCCAGAGCCATCTGAATCCAGAGAGTTGATATTCCTCAGGATGACTGGAGATGACCCAGGATGAGGCAATTTGGGGTTAAGTGACTTGCCCAAGGTCACACAGCTAGTGAGTGTCAAGTGTCTGAGGTGAGATTTGAACTCAGGTCCTCCTAACTCCTGCACTTGTACTTTATCCACTGCACCACTTAGCTGCCCTAACTCATATACCATACATCAGGATCCCTATGTACTGCATATTGACATAGATTTAAAATGTAATGTTATCTATGTTTTATTATATTTTATTTACTTTGTTAACTAATTCCCAATTACTTTTTAATCTGGTTCAGACTACTCATAAGAGTATTAAGGGCCTGTATGTGGCATTAGGCTGCATGTTTGATATCTCTGTTCTAGTCCAACACCTTCATTTTACCTATAAAGAAAAATCTATCTTTGACTCTCCCTAGGGTTTTCTCTTGCATTCAAAGAGAAAAATAACTGATGATAAAGTATTTAATAAGCACTTTGTGGCAGACACTATTCTAAACTCTGGGAGTACAAATAAGAGTAAATAAGGGAATCTTTGCCCTCAAGAATCTTATATTCCAATGGAGATAGAAAAAAAACTAAAAAGGAGCTAAAAAGTGGAGGATTGAGAATCACAGGATCATAAATTCACAGCACTGGAAAGTCTCAGAGAACAATGACTCCAACCTCCTCATTTTACAGATAAGGAAACTGAAATCCAGAGGGGTTAAGTGACTATTCCAAGATCACACAAGCAGTGACAGAGGGAAGATTTGAATTCAAATCTTTTTACTGTAAAGTCAGTACTCTTTACCCTTTACCCAGTGATAGTTCAGAAATGAGCAAGAAGTAATGCAGAGGCATAGTTGTGGGAAAAAGGCAAAAGCTCACCCAGCAGAGCTCAGGTTCCAGGTCTAAAAAAAGTAGTTTATTTCCCCATAGAAAACAGAATTTTAAGCAAAAAAAGAAAAGGATCATTTAATGATTAAAATAGAATTAGTCAACAATCAATAAACATTCATTAAGCACCTTCTATGTGCTAGACATTGGGGATTACAAATACAAAAAAAGAGAGTCCCTGCCCTTAAGGAGATTACAATCAAATGGGGGAAGGTAACTCACAAAAGGAAGCTGAAAATGTGACCAGGAGGAAGGTATACACTCAGGAGTATAATGGAGAAGTCAAAGTTATCCCAAGGTAGTGCAACCAAGTAAGAAAAGAGATGTTCTGAACTGAGCTCATTTCTTAGAGATTTCAGAGTTCATGACTTCACCCTCCAATCAGAGACATAGAGGTAGAGTACCAAGGTTGATGGGATCTTGTGGATAATGAGGTTTTCCCAGTAATAGGTATTCAGTAACATTTCACTGCTAGTATGATTCAAATCCAATAACTAGCCATTTTCCTTTTCAACTCAAATAAAGATAGTTCAATCAAATACCTTGAAAGATCTTTCCAGTGGCAGTCCCAGGGCTCACATTTGGATTTCTGTGGAACTGTTTTTTCACCTGTAAAATGGGAATATACCAACATTATATAACTGAATAGGCTGTTGTGAGAATCAAATAAGATAATGTTTACACAGTACTTCATAATTATGAAGTGCCATATAAATGTCAACTGTCATTATTATGACTATATTTAACTCATGTAGTTTTATCATTTTAGTATGAAAAAACAACATAAATATTCTTCCAGTGTTGTTACATAATTATAAAGGATAGAATATTTCATTATCCAAAGATTCAAACTAAAGGTGATCTAAAAGACAATTAAGAGATACAAGAGTTAGTAAGCTCAAGTATATTACCTGAAGTTTGGTAGAAAGAAATTACCAGTGATGAATTTAGTAAAATAAGGGACCAAAAAATAATCCAAGAAGTGTAGAATTTAAAAAAGGAAATGAGATGGTCAAGTGTCAAGAATGAGGAGTAGCCTAAAAGATTAGATGATTACTAGCTAGTACCCATGTACTAAACATATGTTAAAAACGTATTTTTAACACGTGTTAAAAAAAAACACGGGGGGAGGAGCCAAGATGGCGGAGTAGAAGGATTCACATATGGGAGCTCCGAACCCACAGCCCATAAATTACCTGTAAAAAGAACTCCCAACAAATTCTGGAGCAGTGGAAACTGTGCAGCAATGGAGTGGAGGAGATTTCTGTTCCAGAGAGCCCTGAAAAACCAACACCAAAGGTCCATTGTGCACCAGACCTAGAGCGGAGCCCAGCCCTGCCTTGGCCGTGCGGCAGCAAGAGGAGCAGATCCGAGCAGGCTTCAGGGACAGAATCTCCGGCGGCTGCAATGATCCCTCAACCCACAGGTGCTACAGGTCAGTGAGAGAGCCTTCTGGACTGGCTGAGAGGGGAGCGGGGTGTCTCCATAACTCAGGCCCCCTCGGGAGACAGCGATAGAGGCAGCAGCAGACCAAGGCTCCCAAAACAGCAGGAACTCAGATCCATTACTGAAGGTTTCTGAATAAAACCCCTGAGGGAACTGAGCCCTGTGAGGCAGCCCTGCCCCCACCTGAGCACCTGAACTTAATCCCACTGAATAGCAGCCAGGCCCTCCCACCCCCAGTCCACCCCCCCACCCCCGCTGAAGGCTCTGAGGCTGGGAAGCAGCATTTGAATCTCAGACCCCAAGCACTAGTGAGGCAGAAGTGGAGAGGAATCTCAGAAGTCAAGTAACTGGCTGGGAAAATGCCCAGAAAAGGGGGAAAAAAAATAAGACCATAGAAGGTTACTTTCTTGGGGAACAGATATTTCCTTCTTTCCTTTCTGATGAGGAAGAACAATGCTTACCATCAGGGAAAGACATAGAAGCCAAGGCTTCTGTATCCCAAACACCTGAAATAGATATCCAATGGGCTCAGGCCATGAAAGAGCTCAAAAAGGATTTTGAAAATCAAGTTAGACAGGTGGAGGAAAAACTGGGAAGAGAAATGAGAGAGACGCAAGAAAAGCATGAAAAACAGGTCAATACCTTGGTAAAGGAGACCCCAAAAAATGCTGAAGAAAATAACACCTTGAAAAATAGGCTAACTCAATTGGCAAAAGAGGTTCAAAAAGCCAATGAGGAGAAGAATGCCTTCAAAAGCAGAATTAGCCAAATGAAAAAAGAGGTTCAAAAGCTTACTGAAGAAAATAGTTCTCTCAAAATTAGAATGGAACAGATGAAGGCTAATGACTTTCTGAGAAGCCAAGAAATCACAAAACAAAACCAAAAGAATGAAAAAATGGAAGATAATGTGAAATATCTCATTGGAAAAACAGCTGACCTGAAAAATAGATCCAGGAGAGACAATTTAAAAATTATGGGACTAGGAGTAGAAAGATGCATGTTTACAAACTCCAAACCCACAGCCCATATATTTAATGTAAGAAGAGTTCCCCAGAAGTTCTGGATCACTGTAAGGTGTGCAGAAACAGAGTGGAAGAGATTTCCATTCCAGAGAGCCCTGGAGAGCCATCCCCAGGGTCCGTCGCACCCCGAAAGCAGACCCCACCCCAGCGCTGCCCTGGCCGTGGCCCCAGAGAAGCTGATCCAAGCAGGCTTCAGGGACGGAAGCTCCGGCAGCTGGGAAGGTCCCTCCGCCCACAGAAGCTACAGGTCAGTGAGAGACACACCTGGGCTGGCCAGGGGAGCGGGGTGTCTCCGTGACTTGGGCCCCCTAGGGAGGAAGTGTCGGCGCCAGCAGAGGCAGGGGCAAGAAGCGGCGGAGGCAGAGGCGGGGGTGGCGGTGGAGGCAGCAGCTGCGGCAGCGGCCTGGGACTCCCCCAGCAGCAGGCAGGATCTTCATTACTGAAAGTCTCTGCATAAACCCCCTGAGGGAGCTGAGCCTGGGAGACAGCCCTGCCCCACCCGCTCCATTTCTGAAGGTCTCTGCATAAAGCCCCTGAGGTAACTGAGACTGGGAGGCAGCCCTGCCCCCACCCCAGCACCAGAATTAAAGCTCACATTGGTTACCAGCCGTGCGCAGCGCGGAAAGCCCATTTGAATCTCAGACCCCAAGCACTAGCTGGGCGGATCTAGGCGGGGGTGGACAGGAATCTCAGAAGTCAAGTAACTGGCTGGGAAAATGCCTAGAAAAGGGAAGAAAAATAAGACTATAGAGAGTTTTTTGAACAGATGCAAATGATCCCGACTTTTGGATCTGACGACTACGAGGACATATTCTTGCCATCAGGGAAAGACATGAAGGGCAGGGCCTCAGTACCCCAGACATCCCAGGGGGATGTCGGGTGGGCTCAGGCCTCGGAAGAGCTCAAAAAGGATTTTGAAAAGCAACTTAGACAGGAGGAGGAAAAACTGGGAAGAGAAATGACAGAGATGCAAGAAAAGTATGAAAAACGGGTCAATACCTTGGTAAAGGAGACCCAAAAAAATGCTGAAGAAAATAACACCTTGAAAAATAAGCTCACTCAATTGGCAAAAGAGGTTCAAAAAGCCAATGAGGAGAAGAATGCTTTCAAAAGCAGAATTAGCCAAATGGAAAAAGAGGTTCAAAAGCTCACTGAAGTAAATAGTTCTCTCAAAATTAGAATGGAACAGATGGAGGCTAATGACTTTACGAGAAACCAAGAAATCACTAAACAAAACCAAAAGAATGAAAAAATGGAAGAGAATGTGAAATATCTCATGGGAAAAACAACTGACCTGGAAAATAGATCCAGGAGAGACAATTTAAAAATTATGGGACTACCTGAAAGTCATGATCAAAAAAAGAGCCTAGATATCATCTTCCATGAAATTATTGAGGAAAACTGCCCTAACATTCTACAACCAGAGGGCAAAATAAGTATTGAAAGAATCCATCGATCACCACCTGAAAGAAATCCAAAAAGAGAAACTCCTAGGAACATTGTGGCTAAATTCCAGAACTCCCAGCTCAAGGAGAAAATCTTATAAGTGGCTAGAAAGAAACAATTCCAGTATTGTGGAAATACGATCAGGATAACAAGATCTAGCAGCTTCTACATTAAGGGATCAAAGGGCGTGGAATAGGATATTCCAGAAGTCAAAGGAACTAGGACTCAAACCAAGAATCACCTACCTAGCAAAACTGAGTATAATACTTCAGGGGAAAATATGGTTTTTCAATGAAATAGAGGACTTTCAAGCATTCTTGATGAAAAGACCAGAGCTGAAAAGAAAATTTGACTTTCCAGCACAAGAATGAGAAGAAGCTACTGATTAGAGAGATGCAAATCAAAACAACTCTGAGGTACCACATCACACCTATAAGACTGGCAAACATGACAGAACAAGAAAATGATAAATGCTGGAGAGGATGTGGGAGAGGTGGAACACTAATTCATTGTTGGTGGAGCTGTGAGCTCATTCAACCATTCTGCAGAACAGTTTGGAACTATGCCTGAAGGGCTACCAAAATGTGCATACCCTTTGACCCAGTAATATCACTACTAGGACTGTATCCCCAAGAGATCATAAAAATGGGAAAGGGTCCCACATGTGCAAAAATATTTATGGCAGCACTCTTTGTGGTTGCCAAGAACTGGAAATCAAGGGGATGCCCATCAATTGGGAAATGGCTGAATAAATTATGGTATATGAATGTAATGGAGTACTATTGTGCCCTAAGAAATGATGAACAAGAAGACTTCAGGGAGGCCTGGAAGGACTTATATGATCTGATGCTAAGCGAAAGGAGCAGAGCCAGGAGAACCTTGTGCACAGCAACAACCACAGTGTTCGAGAGTTTTTTCTGGTAGACTTGGAACTTCATAATAACACAAGAACTTACTAAAAAAAAAAAATCCCAATGGTAGTATTCTAACACAAAATGTCTTCTACACTCAGAAAAAGAAATATGGAAGTCATTCGCAAAATGTAGCAGATCATGTTTGTATGTGTGTGAGTTTTAGTGTGTTATGTTTTGATTTGTTATATGATTTTTTCCATTTATTTTAGTTCAGCTACATAACATGACTATTGTGAAAATGTACTCAATAAGAAAGTATATGTAGAACCTATACAGAATTGTATGCTGTCACGGGGAGGGAGGGGGATAGTGGGTGAAAGGTGGGGGAATGGAGGGGATAAAATCTTAATTTTAAGGAAGTGATTTTAGAACACCAAAAAAAGAAAAAAGAAGAAAGAAAAAAAAGAATGAGAAGAAGCATGAAAAAGTAAACAGCAAAGAGAAGTCATAAGGGACTTACCAAAGTTGAACTGTTTACATTCCTACATGGAAAGACAATATTTGTAACTCTTAAAACTTTTCAGTATCTGGGTAGTTGGTGGGATTACACACACACACACAGACACACACGCACGCGCGTGCGCACACATATACACATGCACAAACACACAGAGACAGAGAGCACAGAGTGAATTGAATAGATTGGGATCATAACTTTAAAAAATTAAGGTAAAAGGTGAGAGAGAAATATATTGGGAGGAGAGAGGGTGGAATGGGGCAAATTATCTCTCACAGAAGAGGCAAGCAGGAGACTTTTTAGTGGAGGGAAAAAGGAGACTGAGAGAAAAACATAAAGTTTACTCTCATCACATTCAACTAAAGGAAGGAATAAAATGCACATTCATTTTGGTATGAAAACCAATCTTACAATACAGGAAAGTGGGGGAGAAGGAGATAAGCAGGGTGGGGGGGATGATGGAAAAGAGGGCAATGGGAAGAGGGAGCAATTTGAAGTCAACACTCGGGGAGGGACAGGATCAAAAGAGAGAATAGAAACAATGGGGGGGCAGGATTGGATGGAGGGAAATATAGTTAGTCTTACACAACACGACTATTATCGAAGTCATTTGCAAAACTACACAGATAGGGCCTATATTGAATTGCCTGCCTTCCCAAAGGGAATGGGTGGAGAGGGAGGGATGGGGAGAAGTTTGAACTCAAAGTTTTAGGATCAGCAGTTGAGTATTGTTCTTGCTACTAGGAAATAAAAAATACAGGTAATGGGGAATAGAAAGTTATCTGGCCCTACAGGACAAAAGAGAAGATGGGGTCAAGGGAAGGGAGGGATGATAGAAGAGAGGGCAGATTGGCAACAGGGGAAATTAGAATGCTCGGTGTATTGGGATGGGGGGAGAGGACAAATGGGGAGAAATTTTGAAACCCAAAATTTTTGGAAAATAAATGTAAAAAGTTTAATAAATAAATTTAAAGAAAAAAAGAAAAAAAAACACAGCCCTAGAGATAACCCTTTAGTCCCTGAATAAATCAAAGAATCACAGATGTGGGTCTAGAAAGAACCTTCAAGGTCATCTAACCCAATCCCCAAAATATACAAATGAAAATAGTGAAGCTCAGAGAGGAATGTGAATTGCTCAATGTCCATAGGTGACAGAGTCAGGATTCAAACATAGACCCTCTGATCTCAAATCTAGTTCTCCTTACACTGCTCAGATCTTCTATGGAGAACATATAAGAAAATATGGAGAATAATTGAATAGACAAAGTAGGGAGGGGTATGATCTGTAAGAGAAGAGGTAATACTCATATTAATGAAATTACGGTCTCTTAAGGATCCCAGACCCTACCAAAGTGCTAATATTACTGTAAATCTATATCAAAATCTTATCTTGCACCGGACACCCTGAAAATGGAAACACTTTCCCTAAATTCCACCAGTCACTGACAATATAAAACCAAGAGTATTAGAAATTCTTCAGAACTAATTCACGGAACAAAGGGAGAGGAATTTAGGAGAAGAAGCAGAGTTGTGGTAGTCTTAGAGATCATCCTTCATCTTGATGCCTTGTAGACTTTGCAAAGTAGAACTTTTATGTTCCTCCCTACAAAAATTCTGACCAATGCTATTCAGAGCTGCTATTACTAAAGCCAGTAGGGTCCTTACCATACTGAGGGCATGTCACAGATTGATGAATTATTGAGTGAGGTAAACATAACCCTACCCATGTTGTTTCAGAGTTGGAAGGGTTATAACCTCTTTAACTGAAACATGTCTCTGAAAAAACTTTGCCCTCCTTACCACAACAGGGAAAGAGACTAAGCATGGGAAGTCACTCCTGCTGCTGCATCCATAAGAATTTTCACTGACTTCTATTATTTTCAACAAAGGTCAATGAGACCTTTAAAACTCCCCGCTCTTACTACTGTGTTGCCAATTTCCTTCTACTTAAAAAAAAAATTACTAGCTGCTAACCCTTGCCACTCCTCCAATGGTCAGCTGAGATACAGAGTTTGGAAAACCAGGAAGTTCTGGATAAAAACATCCAGCATTTAGGGTGAAAAGCAGAATGGAGAAGTCATAAAGTCATGGTTATCTCATGCCTAACTTGGAAATCATAAATCTGGACTCACAGCTCTGCTGCAGTTTTCCTTTGCCAGTTCAAAGTAATAAGAGGGAGATGTAGTAAGCAAGGAAGCGATTAGGAACTTAACATATATCAAAAGAAATTTTCCTTAGCCTAATACATGCAGTATTTTGTGAAAGAGCTTTTTTGTGTAAGAGCTTTTAAGGGATCTTTTAACTATTTTAAATCTAGATTTCTTTCTTCTCATCCCTTTCATTTACCTTATAAGTACATCATGGGAGGCAAACATTCCTCCTCCCTCATTTTTATTACATGTAATAATCCTGTTACACATCATTTGATTATCTATTTTCTATATCAGTTTCCTCAAATAAAGATATTGAATAGGTTATTAAGAGATGATGTCCTGTGAAAATGCCTCAGAAAAAAAATTGTTTAGCTTGATACTCCTATTCATCCTAGGAAATACAGGCTGTTTTCTAGATGAAGAGAAAAGAGCCTCTCATATATTGTCACCTCCCACATTATCTTATCACCCTTAGTAGTGCGATACTGGCCAGCAGTAGGGTTTCCTACAGGTAAACAGGAGCCAAGAGTATATCCCAGAAATTACATTTCTGTTTGATTCTGAGAATCAAGATATATAAGAGCAGATAAGTGCTACCTAATAACTTTGTTCTTGTACAGAGAAACAAGTAATTCCTATACTTTTCCTCAAGGAACTATGAAGGTGGGAGGCAGGGAGGGAGAGGAAAGGAACAAGAATTTATTAAGCTTCAGTAGATGTACCAGGCACTATGCTAAGTTCTTTACAAATATCTCATTTGATCCTCACAGCAACCATGTGAGATAGGTTGTGTTATTATCTCCATTTTATAGTTGAGGAAATTGAGGCAAATGGAGATTTTAAGTGACTTACTTTGAGTCACACAACTACTAAATGTCTGAAGTCAGATTTGAACTCGTCTGTAAAACCTCTAGGTTTTACAGTTGACTTGTCACTGCTAAAAAGAACTGGTCTTTTACATAAATGAAATGTTCTTATAGTTGTTCTTTATGTAGTGGGGAGGAGGGGAAGCTGGATTGGAGCACTTCCCAATAAAGCTGGCCATGGAACTGGGCCACTTCTGGTGACACATGTGCTCAGGCCCCTTGCTAAAGTACATGTGTAACCAGTGGCACATGTTTGGTCTTTTAGTCCCCTTGATAGGGTACTATGTCCAAGAGGACTGTTGACTAAGTCAGAAAAATAACTGCCTTATTCTGTAGTTCATAAAGACTGACAAGAGATAGCTTTTGAGGCAGACTCTTTGTTGGGATATAAACAGCACCAGCTTTCCCTTGAACTAATCATGGAGGACAAAAGAGGATTTTTATGCCCTTGTCTCCAGCAAAAGTTATGGTAGTTACTAGTATATATCAGAAAGAAGCCATGTTTTTCAGGTAAACCAGAGACTGTCCCTCAAGTCCTTGACTTCCTCTTCTGTTTTGTGTTTCATTCCCTGAGCACAGGTAATGGAACGGTAATCTTGAGAAACGGACATTTCCAGCCTTGGCAGCAACCTTGTGTGCTCAGATGGTCTGAAGTCACTGAATTGGATACTCATTGCCCAGTGGGAAGTGCTCCCTGCACCTATACCCTTCTCAGAGATTACACTGCCAAAAAGGATTAGGCATGTGTCCTTAGCTAACCAGAAAATGTACATCTTTAGTAACCAATACAGATTAGACAATACAGATTTGAAGTAAATGTGATGTATCATTTTTTCAGTTCCACAAATTTCTCTAGTATTTACCTCCTTGGAGAATATGTAGAGGAGATTAGTTATAATTTTTCGTGTTGTTGTTGAGTCATTCATTCAAATCCTACTCTTCTTGATCCTATAGAGTCCAACTCTCCTAAATTTCAAGAGGGTTTAAAATCTGCATTGGTAGAGGAAGTTTTTTCTCCAAGTGCTCTGTTCATGCAGGAAATCACAGACCCAGCCTTTCATCTTATCTCCTCCTCTATCCTCTTGAGAGAAGAGCTTTAAGTACATCTTTCACAATGGAAGAAATATAAACATTTCTGTATTATTTTGTACATTGAAAGAGTCTTCTAGATAGTACTTTGTTCTTTTAGGGAGATTTTAGAAATTTTAGTAGTCTACAATAATCATTCATAGAGTAAAAGAGAAAAATCTAATCCCCTCTCCTTCATGCCAAATTCTAAAAGTGAACTGTTTGCCTGAGCTACTTGTGAAATAGGATACCCATCAGACCGTAGGTAACATTTACTTTGTAAATAACCATAAACATAAAAGAGTGATGTTCTAAATGGGTCTTCATTTAAAAAAAAATCTCAAAGTCTCTATAAAACTATTGGTTTATATACTTGTTCCAAAACGAAGTCTTAGTTAAAGTCCAAGGTCCATGAACATAATAGAGAAAATTCATGTCAATTACACAAGCATAAAGCACAACATAGGCTGGAGCAAAGATTTGGTGTTTGCAATGCTTTTTAAACATGATTTTTCCTGAGATATATGTTTTACAAAAGCAAAATTCATTGGTTTATTTTCTATAATTAGGATGGGGGATGGAGTTGATACAACTGGAGAGGGATAATTCAAATTCATCTGAGCATTGAACACTGTCCAAAAGCAAGTTATACCTCAGACTAAAAAGATTTGAAGTACATTTCATATCAACTTTATGAAGAGAGGAGTCCTGGATCATCACCAGCATCAAAAATTTTGACCAAATGAATGCACTAATTCAGTGAAAACTGTTTTAAAGCAGGACATATTTTGTCTATGAAGAAATACTAGCCTGTGAGCAATTAATTTCTGAGAGACCACATTTCAACTATAGTTTTCAACTATCCAGAAAATCTAGTCCCATAAGCCCACTAACATATTTTCTACTTTCTGTGTCATTTTTGGTTGCTAAGGGTTTTCTTTCTCCTGTTCCTGTAAAATATAAAGAAATTTATAAAATCCGACATCTTCGATGGAAACATCTCTCATCAAATTGACTTTAAACATACCTGAAAGCGTTTTCTTGCTCATAGATTTTGTCTGGTATGGTCCAGTGAACTCAAGGAAGCTTGAACCTGACCCTGACAAGTCTCTTTTTACCTCAGGGTGATAATTCAGGAAGCAACTGCTCACAGTCAAGTTTAAAATCCTTCTTTTTGCCGATTGTCAGAAAAGGAGGGGGAAAGGATCAAAAACAATCCTTGACTTTCACTATTTTCTGACCTAAAGCTGGCAGTAGTTACATCGTTTTTCAACATCTCTCCTGTCATATAAGACATTGCCACACAAGGCTTTCTGTTCAATTTATTAGAATTGGGCTTAGTTGTTATTGTTGCTTAATTCAAATACAGCTTGTTGATGAAATCACTTGATTAAAAATAACTATTCTGAGCATAGATTCTTAATCAGTGTTTCATGAACTTAAGTGTTTAAAATATTTTAATAAATCTTTCCATATAATTCTACACATTCTATTTTATGCATTTGAAAATATTGTTTTGAGAAAGGGGCCATAGGCTTCACTAGACTAGGAATCCATGATATAAAAAGGGTTAAGAACACCTCCATCAGTATATAAATACATAAAGGGAGGGAGTTTGATGTAAAGGGCCTGAAAATTTGAGATAATAACAGTTATGGATTGGAAAAATTCATATTGAAACATTACTTTGAGGATTTTCTACAACTGACATGATTTAAAGTTATTATAATTATAATTAACACTTTTCATTTTACATTTCTATTTTACATATGAGAAAATTTTGTGAGAAGTGTGTGAGAAAAAATGTGAGGTTAAGTAGTTAGCTGGGGCCACTAAGCTAACAAATGTCTGAAGCAGAATTCAGGGATTCTGAGGATAGTACACTCTCTATTATGCCAAGCTGTCTCCTTGAAAGGAGTTTTATTTTTAAAAAACAATATAAAAATTATACTTGAGGTTACTTGTATGCTTCCGTGATAAATCATAGCTATTTAAGAAATAGAGAGCACAATATAGGATATTGAACATATAATCTTATTTATTTCAAATGAGATCATTACTATTCCCTTGAATTTTTTAGGTTACTGTAATGATGCTACTACTACTGTTACTTTTTCTGTTTTCAATTGTTTAGATATCATCTACATAGCTGTCTATAGTCTTTTTCTCACCTTGAGAATTTTTCACAAGGTGAAATAATCAAATGTCCCATGAAAGTATACTTGTTGCCTTGAAATTATATGAAACTTAAATTTTAAAACAGTTTTATTTTAACTAAAATTTGAACTTTCCCAAAAGTCGTGTACATACAGGTACACACAGGTAAATAGACCTGGAGACGGAATTATGGACAGGTTTGTCAGGTCAAAGGTGTCAACAGACTGTCGGGAATAAAAATATCACACCTAAATTAAATTAGGATGAGTAAATGACAGGAACCCTTCACCTGGTGCAAGAACTCTGAGCTGTGGTCCAGCATGAACTTTGCCATCAATTATTTTTTGAGATGTGAATAACCCAGTTCTTTTAGGATGGGATTCTGTGAATGGAGTTTGGGAAGGAGCGGGTCGTGGAACCTCATTTAACCCTCTGACTTCGCCTTTGCCTTTTCCTTCTTGGGAGACAATAGATGTTGTGAATTTACAGTACCAGTATCGCATAGCTCGGGCTTGGCGAGGGACAGGGTGTCTGCGTTTGATGCAAAGGTAACAACTCCCTCTTCTCCTCGGTCGAATTTTGATCACTATAGAGGGAAATGCCGTGGCTTGTTTGAGACTTTACCACCACCATTCCCTCCCCCCCCTTCCCAGTCACTTTGGTATTATAGTTCGTTTATTTATCTTTAACTCCTCTTCACTCCTCCCAGAATCTAAACCTAGAAGAATTTCGGTCTCTTTCTCTTCTCCCCAACCTCTAGCTGGGAAGATTCCTCTTAAATCCTAACACGGGCAACAGTTCAGGCTAAGATGGAAAAATCATGGCCAGGGAAGCAGGATTCTTCAGGGAGAACCAAGTTGCTCAAAGGCTACGCAGGACCGTGAACAGCGAACGTGAACTTCGATAGACTTGCAGTGGCACAAACGTGTCAGCCCGAGACAGGAGCATCAGCTTAACTACGAGCTGAACTCGGAGTCCGCGGGCTGCACACTTCCAGAAGGGGTGAGAATGGAGCAGTGAAACACTCATCCTAGATCCCCCGCTTTTCGGAGAAAGGACAACCCCCCCACCAATCGCAACCCAAGCTTTAAAACCCAGCCAATGGGATGATACACAAGTTAACGGGTTTCAACCAATCACCACCTTCTCTGTACCTCCAAACCTTACAGCCAGCCCTCTAAAACCTTCCCTAGGCCCCCCCAACCCTTCCTACCTCCAGCCCCTACCCAACCCTGGTAGGAGTTCGAACTCCCTGCCCTGCACCCCAAAGACCGCTGGAACAGGCCCCGAGAGCGTCCCACTCTCCCTCCTCCGTGTCTGTCTGGATTAGAAATGTACCCCGAGGTAGAACTACATTGGATTGCAAGAGCAGCTGGGTCCTGGCCTCCTGCAAGATTGCCAAGCACCTGGTCTGCCGGGTCGGGGTGGAGGAGTGGGGAGGAGGGGAGGAGGGGAGGAAAGGCGGCAATGAGAGAGGGAACATTGAAAGTGATTTGGAGGATGGGGAGGAGATGAACCAGTGCTAGTCGAAGCCGCTGGATCTCGCTGCTGCTGCAGACTTCTCTGAATAGAGCAAGTCCTCACCGTCTCCCTTCACTATCAGAGAGACAGAGAGATAGAGACCATCAGAAAGATGAAGAAAAAGGAAAGGAGGAAGAAAGGAAGGAAGGAGGGAGGGAAGAAAGAAAATAAACTTTCCATGTACTTAAAATTGCAAAACATAATCTAAATAGCTCCAAAGCCTGAGCTTAGGGTGCAGGAACAAAAGTGAGGGACTATCTTTTCCTCCTGCTGTTTGAGAATTAAATATCTTCTAATGATGCTGATATATAATTTAGGACTAGGAGAAACAGTAGCCAAGAACTATTTGATCAAAGGAAAAAGTTAATATGATACAACTGTAAAGAGGAACTCTAAAGTGTTTACATTTTTAAAATTGAATTGCAGTGCTATTTATCAGGAAAGGGTTTCAGCTCCTTTTTATGGAGAGGTAGAGGAGATCGAAATTGTCATTGAATTGATAGGGGGAAGATTCTAGAATTACTGTATCACAATCAGTGTGCCCAGATGAACTTAGTGTAAAATCGTTTACTCTGTATCATAAATGTAGAAGGGACATTTACAGATCTACTCCAACCACTTCTTTTCATAGATAAAAAAAAAAAATGAGGATGATAGGTTGAATGTCTTGTCCAAGGTCACACAGATGGCAGAACTGGGATTTAATCTAGATCCTCCAGATTCTAAATCCAACACTCGCGATTGAAGCAGTTTATTTTTATTATATTATATGTATATAATATAATTATATGTTATATAATGTATTATATTTTTATATATTATTTATTATTATTAAGAATAATGCATTTATAAAGTACTTTCCTCACAAAAAAAATCTATAGAGTAAGTTATTGTGAATATTATCATGCCCATGTTATGGATGCAAAAACTGAATCTCAGAATGGTTCACTGCAATGTCCATACCCAAGTAACTAAAGTCAAAAAATATGTATATATAAATGCATGAATCCCAGTTCTTCACGATCTTCATCATACCATGATAACACAGAATATAAAGAAAAAAGTCTAAGAGTTGGTTGTATTAATCAGCATTGTGTTCACGTTTGCATTAATTGATGTCCATACTCTGCTGTAGCAGGAAAAGCACTGATCCTAAAATAAAAGGACTTGGTCTGTAATTATTAAGGTTCTGTTTTGTGATCAAACAGCTGGATGACCTTGAGCAAGTAGCTTGATCTATCATGAATTTCCTGTTCCTAATCTGTTAAATGTAGAAGTTGAACTAGATGATGATAACAGCTATATTTTCAAGCTGGCAAAGTCTTGACACATCTATTATCTCATTTGATCCTCACAACTAATATGTGAGGTAGGTACTATTATAGTCACCATTTCACTGCTATAGAAACTGAGACAAGTTAAGTGACTTGCCAGAGTCACACAGCTCATAAGTGTCAAAATCAGAATTTGAATTTAGGTCCTTCTGACTTCACGTCCAACACTCTGTCTACTTCATCATCTACATACCTCAGTGATCTCTGAGGTTCCTTTACTTTGTGGGGGGGGGGGGGGTGAGGGGGGAGGAAGTAATGACAATGAAAGAAGACTAAAGGAAACTGCATCCATCTGAAAGTACGCAAAGGAAGACTAAAGTCACTTTGACCTAATAAACCTAACAATAATAAAGTAGTTGTCTTTAATATGTGCATGTGGATAGAAAAAGTACATTGTACAACTAAACTATTAAAAGGGGCCACATTTTACTTGCATAATTCTATTTAAACTCATTTCTCTATAGAGCTCTCTGCTTAGACTTATTTTAAAAAAAAAAAGCTGTATCAGGGACTTGGGGGACTTGTTTCCTTTAACTGGAGAGGGGTGAGTCCATTTTAAACTGCATTCTTTCAGAGAAACTATTCCTAGATTATTAATTTGCAAGCTTTGCTCACACAAAATCAGAATTTTTGAAATTAGTAATGTAATTCGGGAGGTAACAGGGAGATGAGAGAACATTTTTGTATTTAGGATGTCTTCCGTAGGTTGAAATCGCAAGATCATTCAATTGTCTACTTTGCCTGGTTTTAACCACCTTACATGAAAAGGGGTAAAAGTCTAATTCAAAAAGCTAAGTATTCTTCTTTAAAAGTGGATTTGGTTCCAAGTACTAAGCATTACAGATCTAATGTTCCAATGATAAATATTCTTCTGGAATTTTTTTTTAAACTAGACAGCAAGCACATTTTTATTCTTTGAGCTTTCATTTAAAATACAAAAATGTTTGCAGGCACGTTGTATTGACTCTGAGTGTTGTGAATCCCAAGAACAGAGCATTTTATCTCAAGGCGGGGCATTGTGACCCTTCCTGCAGAAAATAAGCCATTGATTTAGAGATTCCACACTGGGCCTGCTGCTGTGATAGATGAGAATGGACCCTTGCACCACCAGTCAATATCTACCAACAACAGGATCACAATCGGTATTCAGGAAAAACAGTTCTTTCAGGACAAGAGCATCAGGCTAACTATCGTGGAGCACCAATGGTTATATCTCAGTGTAAAAGGTAACATTGAGTTTCCTGAAGAGCACATAGGATTGAGGCTTATTCATTCAAAAAATAAAATACAAATAAAAGATTTCTCCAGAACCTATAAAAGTCAGGAAAAGATCTCTTGCCCTACCCATCAACTGAGTTGAATTGATTCCTTTCTCCCTTCCCTATGAGTGACATAAATGGTCTAATGTGGACTTTTGGATGTAAATGTAGGGCTTGTTTACTGGATTATTTTTGTTCTTACAAATCTTATCAAGGAGTAATACTGAACTCCAACCCCAGTTTCACTCAACAAAATAATTCCTTTTAGTAACTACTTTCATAATGGCAAGTGTGTGATTAGTGACTTTCATTGCCTCTATCTTAGAAATACCTATTTTAGCTATTAACTAGGATTCATCCTCCATCTGACAGAAAAAGTAACATATAATACTTGATAAGAAATATCTTCCTTGGGATAATTTATTCCTACAGATTGTCTCCTTTTTCTTTCAGTAAGCAGGAGAAAAAAATTAGCCAGAATGGTTTAAATAGTTTTTTGTGAAAATGCTCCATTCTTGCCTCTTATCTGAAAACACTTATGGCATACACAGGTGTCTTGAGCCTTGCTTTTCAGAAAATTGATTTATTTCTCAGCTACAGTACTAAGAAGAGTGGACATATTTTTGACAACTATTTGTTTCATTAAGTTCAAGGATTCTGAGATTCATCTGATGACATTCCTAATTTTCTATGAAATTTTGTTTTCAATTTTTAAAAAGATTCTTTAAGATAGACATCCTTTATGTTAAGTGAAAACATAGCCAAACAGTAGTTAGTCAGTAACTTTATTTAAAAAAAAAAAAAAAAAAAAACGCACGACAAACTGGAACCAAGACCAAAATGCTGTATTCACTTTACATTATAAAACATACATACATCACATATGTATTCTACCAAATAACATTTTCATTAAATTTATATATTTCGTGCTTTAGTCATGCTTTCGATATTTATTTTACAGTTGTTACTCAAATATTATTTTGTTATAAATAATTACAACTTGGTCAACTTACATATCTGTTTTGCAGATATATTCAGTGCTGCAATGTTTATTTTTAGACAGGAGTGACCACACAGGAAGTAGAAATAAAGTGTTTCGATGCCTAGTCTGCAGAATTGTGACTATAGTTTATTTCTGGAGAATGGGATGCTCATGTAAAATACACAGAAAATCAGTTATTTCAAAAGGCACAATTTTCTCAACACAAAAGTACTTTTTTTCCCAGACAAAAACATGTGAGTTAAAATGTTAGTGGCAACGTGACCTTACAATACTGGGTTTAATTCGACTCTAGACCCTTGACAGGTGAATGCTTTGGCCGACCAGGTGGGATGCCTTACCAAAAGGCAAAAGAGTGCAGGCAAGGTGCCCCCTCTTCCTTATCCCAGCGGACCGGGATTGTCTCTATTTTACGTCAGCTGAGCCCCACCTAACCTTTTGCCTTGGCACTTTGCGGAGAGCCAGAGTAAGCCTTGCGCTGTTCCAAATCCTACGCAGGAAATTCAAGAAGGATTCTTCTCCCAGACCATATCTCTCTTCTACTGTGTGGATTCTCCTTTCCATCCAGGACGGGCCCCACACCCTCCCTTCCCTTGTTTCCTTTCTCCGAGCTCCCCTTTTGGAGAAGAGGTTACGAATCTCGGTCCCTACTGCCCCCCCGTTTCCTGATCGCTCTGATCGTCTGTGAAACAGACGTCCACGTCGCTTTCGTTGTCGCTCTTGGGGTCCCCAGTCTCTGGTGGGTAGCCCTGGGCACAGCCCTGCTCTTCACTCGCCTTGGCATGCACGCTCTGGCCGGGGTGTCGCGACTTGACGTGTCGCTCCAAGTCCCGGCGCCGGACCAGCACCTTGCCGCAGAATTCGCAGCGGTACGGGGTATTGCCTTCTGCGTGCAGCCTGATGTGCTTGTTGAGGTTGCTAGGATCGCCGAAGGGCCGCAGGCACACTTTGCACTTGAGCGGCTTGTAGCCGGTGTGAGTCCGCATATGGATCTTGAGCCCGTATTTACGGGAGTACAACTTGCCGCAGTACAGACATAGGTGACCTGTCTTTGGCTTCCCACCGACCCCGGGACCCCCACCCCCTCCACTGCCTCCCCCGCCTCCCCCTGGGACCCCGATGGGCTGCAGCGCCCCGTCCAGGCGGCCGCGGCTTTTCTCGGCCGCAATCTCCGACAGCTGCTGAGTGTGCATGGCGATCTCTCGGTCGATGCTGGCCAGAGAGCCCAGCTCGCTGGGATTCAGAGCCGCCGCCGCCGCCGCAGCTGCCGCCGCCGCCGCCGCCGCAGCCGCGGGTCCGCCGAAGTAAGACACGGACTCAGGGTACTTGAGCAGGCTGCCGAAGTGCAGCTTGAGAGGGTAGTAGGCGGCAGCGGCCGCGGCGGCCGCAGGGGAGCCGTACAGCAGCTCCCCGTTGTACACCGTGAAAGCCGGCACGACGGCCGGGAGGTGGCTGCATTCTCCAGGGTAGGACTTGAGGCCCCCAGACTCAAAAGGAGGGAGCGAAAAGCGCTCCAGATGCAAGCCCGTGGACGGTGGTACCTGGGCGTAGCGGCCGCTGGGAAGCCCGCCCGCCGGCAGGGCCCGCTCCACGTGCTTGAACGCCGAAGCCTCCTCCAGGTGCCCGGAGAAGAGCGGGAAGCCCCGAAGCGCCCCGGCGCAGGGCAGCGCGGGAGGAGGGGGTGGCGGCGGCGGGGGAGGAGGGGGGACAGGGGGGCCATCTCCTGAGTGCAGGCACTTGGCGTGGTGGTGGCTGTGGTGATGATGGTGGTGGTGGTGACCTCCGCCGCCGCTCGCCACCAGGGATTCGTGCCCAGGACGGCCACCGAGCTTGACCCCGCCCAAGAGCTTGCCAAAACCCAAACCGCCTCCTGCCTTTCCAGCACCTGCCCCGCCGTCTTCTCGGTAGGAATCCCCGCCATGGGCCGCCACCGCAGCAGCAGCAGCAGCCTTGGCGAGGCCCGTGGGCTTGAAAGCAGAACGAGCGCCGGGATAGAAAGCCAGACCGCCCGACCCAGACGGGGAACCGCCTGCCATGCCAAGAAAGGGGCCATGCCCCCTGCCTGGGCCCACGCTCATGTCCAGGGCGCGTTCCTGCTCCTCGCGGCCGAACACATTTGCCTTCTTGGCGGAAGCCCCTAACTTGCCAGAGGGCGGCGGCGAGGTGGACGACGACACCTCGCGCTTAATCCCCTCGCGTGCCCCACAGGCCTGGTGGGGAGGTGGCGGCCCTTGCGAGTGGTTTCGCGGAGGGGCCGCGGGGGCAGCCACAGAGAGCTCAGAAGCTGCGGGTTTGGGGGAGAGACGGAAGCCGTCGAGGGCCGGGGCAGCCGCTGGACGCGCCACGTGCTCGTGGGGCAAAAAGGGGCGACCCCCGCCGCCACTGGGCACGCAGTGGAAATGCAAGTGAGCCTTGAGGCTGTTGGGGTACCGAAAAGTCCTCCAGCAATACCAACAGATGTAGCGCTCCTCCCCTACGAGAGAAAGACAGGGTAGCAGGTGAAGAGACTGAAGGACTCCAGAGGAGTGTGACACACTTTACTCATTTAGGGAGGGTGCTTAGATGGATCGCTCTGCCTTTAAATTACCGTTGTCTATGCGCCTGCCTATCTGAAAGTTTCTTGTATCCCCAGGAGAAATAAAGACCCGAGGAAACCTTAAATAATGTTTAAATCTCATCTGAACTCAAGTACCCTACTATAGCCCTAGGGCTGTCGACCTGACTGGGTCCTGCTCCCACCACCTTCTGGGAATCGATGAAGGGAACTGAGATAGACTGGACTGATCTGAGTAAGGTTGAGTATGGACTAGGGCAGTGCTGAGCTGATCCGGCTTGTGTGGGGAAAGACCAGAACAGCTGTTCCCTTAAATCATGTATCGAGGCTTGTGGTGTGCTCTGGCCCATCTGTTGACGTTTACAGAATAGGTGGCGTATGTCAAGGAGTTTGGATAAACTGAACAAAGGCCAATCTAATGGTCGTGAGCTCCTCATTACCAGGCGAGACAATATCCTGTATGTATGGGCCATATGTAATCATTCCTTTTCATAGGACAATGTCTTTTGTGTTCACCACCCTCCCATCCCTCTCCCTCCCAGCCTTAAACACTTTGCCTGAGGTTTTCCTGGAGCGTGACAAACCGAAAGGACCGCGTAGGGACTGATTCGCTATTCTTCAAAATTGTTCCTGAGTTGTTTTTTCTCCTTTGCCCCCTTTTAATTGGGTGGAAAAAAAAATCTCAAACTAGACAGTCCAAAGATTTCATTGTCTTACTATCTTAAATCGAAGTAACTATCTCAAGCACTTTAGTGTTAAGAAGGAATCCATAAAGGCTTAGGGTGGAAGCTTTCTATATTATTCTAAAGAAAAATATGGTTAATCCTACCAAAGTATGCAGATATTTTACAAGTGAATTAGTTCCTTAATCAATATCATTGAAAATTTAATAGTATATTTGAGCCACAGCACAAGTAATAAATTGAAAAATCCAATACAGTATAGTCTTCATGAAACCCCCAGTTTTTTTTTTTAATAAAATATCAAGTATTTTTTGTTTCTGTGTTAGGCAAAGAAAATTATCTTTTGAATAGGCTCACTCCATTAATAATTATAATTACTTATAAGGATGAGATGGATGAGCCTACTGAGGAAGTTAGTTGAGAAAGAAATGATCACAACTCTTATCAGGTTTAAACAACAAAAATACTATCATCCCTACATGTTCATAAAAAATCCAAATTTTTCTCAGTATATATACATATTCAGTTAGGGCATTCAGAATGTCACCCTCAGAGCATACATTACTCCCAAAAATGTTTAAAGACACCATCTTCCCAGGAATGACCTTTTTGTCATAGGTATCACTGATTGAAACAGGTGGTCATGAACATCCTAGATGAAAGTCAAAAGGCAGGGTCAGGAGTTATTCCATCTGGATAGAAGAATTGAACGGGCCTAAAAGAGTCGTCCAAAAAACTTTTTATTCTACAGAAGCTCTATACACATGTGTGTGTGGGCAGGTATATCAGGAAAAAAAAAATGACCTGGGCTCTGTTAATGTAATGTTTTTATTTTAAATTGCCCTGACACCCCCTAGATTCAGAACTTTTTGAAATAAGGATTTTTTTAAAAGTCTTTGATAAATAATTTAGCAACAGTAAGGCCCAAACTTAGCATTGTTTTCATGATAAAGGGCCAAAATTATCCTATCTCACAGTTGTTTTGAATCCTGCCAAAGTTAACAAATACATAGAAATGACAGGTGCCCCTTCTGTGACCTGCTCAGCCTTGAGTCAATGTTCTATTTTCAGTTTTGAACATGGAAAATAACCTGTGTTTAATGCTGAACTAGACTCCTCTACAGTTATTCCCAATGTCTAGAATAGATTTCTAAGATCCTACCCATGAGCAAAATATAATAAATGTACTTAACATGTGATTTTTATCTTGTTTTCTTTCTGGGTCCCTCATGCTGTAAAGATTTCTCTGAAACATCTGGAAGCTGGGGAAAAGTTGTTTTTCAGAATAATATAAGAATGGATAGCTAAGGTTTTCAGTTCCTCAAAAAGACTAATGAGAATTGTGACTGCTATTTTTCCCTTATTAGCAGATGCTCATTTAATCAGTGAAAACAAATCGAAAGCATTAAGACCATTATTCCAAAATTTGTTCCCGTGACCGTTAGTTATCGCTAAAGAGTGGTCTCAGGTTTTTAGATTCATGTGTCAGAAGGAGAGTTTGTGCATATACATTTGAATTTACTTTTTTCTTTTACTGAAAGCTGATAATAAGATTTAGCTTAATGTGGTGCATAAAGCAAGAGTTCTTAGAGTAATTTTATCTAGACATTTGCATGCACACATACACAGAAAAGCAAAAAACAAAACAAATTAAGTGAAACGAACTCGTACAATATTAAGCAAATTTAGGAAAGAGCATTCAATGCACTTCATTCTGCTGCCTCATTTTCAAGACATAGTCCCAAAATTGTATTAATATCTTCAAATCCTCAATATCTAGTTTCAGAAATTAGGTGATTGAACTGATAGACTAAAATGAAGCATTGCTATGTATTCTGATTCAATAAAATCCCTTCTTTTACTTTTTGGTTTTGCTTTTTATGTTTCTGATATTGATTTCAAATGGCCTGAAGCAACTGAAATATAAAGAAAATCGATGGAAGCTTGGTGTATTGATGGTGGGGCCTATTAACTTAAAGAAGTCCTACTCCGCTCCACTCCTCAGCTCCTCCTTCCGGGGAAAGTATTCTTCACTTTTCTTCCAGTGAAGTGAAAACGGTTTCATCTTTAGTTACTGCATCCTGATTTGCATAAATAGGCTGTTGGTTTTGGAAAGGATCGAATAAATCTAAGTAGAAACTGGGAAAAGTCCCAAATTCAATTTAAATGGGGAGGGGGAGGAATGAATAAATACAATTTAAGTGTGGGGGAACCTGAAGGAGTCGCCAACTGGCCGAGTGGGAAGTACCGTAATGTTCCTAAAATGGAGTAGAGCAAAATCACCCATCTCTCTACTTAGGGAGTATATTTCCGTCAGTTAGAAAAGTCTCTATTTTTTTTATGTCATACTCATTCTTTAATGTCCAGTTACTGTGTTATATTTTCTTTATCTGTTGGTAGAAGAAAGGGTCAAGAAAAGATCAAGAATAATTTTTCCAAAAAATGAATCCTTAAAATTATTAATAAAAAAATTGCAATCATAAAGCACCAGATTTGAAAATCGCATGAGATAAACCTAAGCCAACCTCCTCGCTTTTACAGGTGAGGAAACTGAGGCCTGTAAAGGCACAGTGGCTTCCACCAAATCTCACACCTAAGTTTGGCAGAGGCAGGAGTTCCAGAACCCAGATCTCCGAGCACCTTATTTGAATTTGTGCAAGTGGTGCACTGGGGACAGTAATTTCTAGATGACAACTAAGCTTGCCGTCCTTTACTGTCGGTGGAAGCTAACAGTATTTGCAGACAGCGATTTTAAAACTACTTATGTTCCAAAAAATTGCTGAAAACCTGTAATATTTCTCCCCTCAACCTTAATGGAGGTGCATGAGTCATAAATGGATGATTATAACCCCATCCCAGAGTTGCTATCTTCCGCCCCTGCCTCCGCCCCCCGCCCCCCAAGTAGTTAGTACCTTTCTCATCATGCGTAGGAGTAGCAGTGGTGGGGATGTCGAACCATTGAGCCAAAGAGTTCGAATACCATACAGTCAGCTCTTCACCTGGCTGGACATCTCGTAGTGCTCTATAGAAGATCTGTTAGGGAAGAGATTTTAAACAGCGTCATTTGATCTACAATTTATGAAAAACACAATTAAGGTGTAAAGTAGCTGCACTTTCAGAGAAAGTTTTCGGAGTGAGAGGGTTGGAGAGATTTTATTTCAGGAGAGGAACGGGGTGAACTCAAATACCTGTCCTCCTGGTAAATCCGCAATAGCTTCCAGAGTCTGCTCCTGAGTGTTCCTCGCCGCTCGGATTAACCCTATCCACTCCAGAGGGGGTCCTCCAGATTCATCCACTAACTCTCCTCTCACCATTCGCACCTGCCAACAACACGCAATAGTCATTTCGCTTCACTCTAAGACCCAAGCCAAAGAAGATGGAGGATCTTGCTTACATCCCACCTGCATTCCAAAAAAATGAATTTCTAAATCATTCAACATCTAGGGTTTTTGTTGTTGTTGCGGTTTGTTGTTGTTGTTGTTTTGGTGGGGGTGAAGAGGCGCCATGGAAGAGTAGCAGGGAGAGGAGAATTCTTAGAACACCTCCAACCGTGGGAAATATATAGATGTTCGTTTCAACAGTTCGGTTAAGTTTCTGCAGCAAGCAAACGTCCTGGATTCTCTCTGGAGAGTATGAGTTGCTTTTTTGCACCCATTCCCACCTCCTCGCACCCCAGTTTTGTTTAATGTTGAGTTTTGGACTACACTGAAAAAAAGCATTGTCTGGGCCAAAGCTCTTTCCAATCTTAGATTTCTCCTGTGGGAGAATGATGCTTCCCACAGACCCCTAACTCTCTCACATCATAATCTGCCTCACTCTCACAGAGAAAAAGAAGTATCAGATCATTTAAGAACCGTGCAATAAAAGTCATCCGAACAAAGCAACCTAAAGAAAGAAACCAATAGCTCCAGATGAGAACTGAATTTGAGAGGCCTGGTAGAACGTTTAAAGGTAATTAAAAGGCATTTTCAAAGGAAAGGCATGGTGTGAATTCAGCTATGCCTTTACCTCCAGAGTAGGAAGTGTATAGTTGAGACAGAAACCAAAGAAGTACAATTGAGGGCATGAAATTATGGCAATTCCTGAAGAAGAGGCATGTTTAAATTGTTTCCCTTTCTTCCCAATTTTAATCTCTTTCAATTCTATCAATTTTCCTTTGGACACCCAAGTGAGAAACTTTCTAAACCCTTCCTCCTCTAGGGTGAGTTTATCCATCCTTTTAGGTGCTCTTCAGCGTTGAACTCTCTTTGGTCAGGTGTGCCTGTGAAAGTTTGAAGAATTCTCCCAGATGCTTACGACTTTTCCTATCCCTCTAATCTCTTGTGCCTGGGTGGGCTTGTCATCTATATCGCTCCATCACTAGGATATTAATCAGTTACCCTGGCCTCTGGACTGAGCTCCAGAACTGACGCTTTCTCTAGATCTGGGACTTCGATGGGAACCAATGACCCAACCCAAGACAGTTCACTGCTCACTCAAGCAGCATCTTAGGACAAGACTTTGATGGACGGTGTCATTTTGACCCTTGCAATGGGACTCGCGCTCTCTCCTCCCCCACCGCCATTCATTACCGTCCTACCCAATCCTGAAATTTTTTTATGGCTGTCTAATGAGGCTGGGAAAACGCGATGCCACCTGAAATAATAATATAATTTTTTAAATCTCAAAACAGGAATTGTCTTCCACAATGACTACAGACCAATACAACCCTCAGCTCCAAAAGTTATAATGTACTTACTCCCTCTCACTTCATTGCCCTCCTAGAGTCAGGGAGGAGTAAAAGGTGACAGGAATATTGTTTGCTGCTGAGATCAGTCCCCACACTCTCTCCAGGACTTCCTCTCCCTCCCCTCCATCAGGGAACACGGAGATTCGTTTACCTAGCCAGATGCCATCAACACCATCCCAAACCACAAGCCTGAGTAACCCACAAGCTTCAGCACCAAAACAATCTGGAAAGGGAAGTTTGGGACCTGAGCTCGGAGAACATTCAATCTCTAAAAGAGTCAACTAGAATCCCAACTTTCTGTTTCTGCTCAGCGTTATCCCACCCCTACGCCCACCCCTCCTACCCCACCAACTCTCCACTCCGACTTTCGTTTAATTAGACTAAACTTAGAATAGGACTACTCCTAAAAGTCAGAGCAGACAGGGAAAGAATAAACCCCCTTCCTCTCTCTAGCTTTCCTCCCTTCCTCATCCCCGCCCCGGGATGGGAGAGCTGTGTGCAACTGGGAAAGGAGAAGGTTGTCGGAGCGGAGGCAGAAGAAGGGGCAGAGGACAGAAAATACCTTTTTCTTGGGTCCTGGTTCCCTGCGGTCTGACAAGTATTTGCCCAGTTTGAAGATACCGGGCACAGGACCCAAGAGCAAACCCGCTGGGATGCAGCTCTCTGCGCTCACGCTGATGGCGGCAGCCCTGTTTGTGTGCATCGCTGCCTCTGGGTACAAGCAATCAGGAGCCCAAACTACTTAACAGGGTTGGAGTGACAGAGACAAGCCAGGGAGAAGGATGAACCCAGGCGTATCTCCGCCCGCAGAGTGACGCGGCTTGTGGATGCACGCCGGCTTTTCAATTGGACCAGGAGGGCTTCCCTTTTGGCACGCTGAGGCTCTAGGGCGCAGAGTTTGGTGAGAGAGTTGAGCTCTTAGAGCAGCTGCAGAGTTCCATCCAAGAGGGTCACATGGAGTCGTTCCCTCACCCCCCTGCATAATCAAGTACTCTGAATGGCTAGCAAACAATGGTCCAGGCGACCTTCCCATTCCTAAAAATCCAATTTGTCAAGGGCAAAGAAAAGGCGCTGGTGAATCAAAGGTCTGGCGGGACCATTAATCCTCAGCATGGGGTATTGTCCCCGAGACAGTTACGATATTTTAAGTGACAAATCCACTGTATAATTTCTCCATAAATTTTACTTCCTTTTATTGTTCTCCGACAAACCAGTTTTGGAAAATAAGTGACTACTTTAAGTCTACTTGGCTGATTCTTTTGAGGCTGAGTATACTTCAAAGATTTTTAATTCTCTTCCCTTGGCTTTATTGTAAAGGAGATTAAACAAAGAGATGGAGAATGTTTTGAGGACTTGTTAACTTCTATTGATTCCTGGCGTGTGCCATACAGAAATTGGGCAGGTACTTGATGGGAAAACACCAGAAAATACCTACACTTTTTAAATAACGACCATATTACCATTTCAGTGGATTGGTTTCAGGCCAGTAATCTATTTATAACCGCTTTATTCTTCCTTCTGCTCCCATTTACACCAAAATATGAAGCATTTGGAGGCCTTTTAAAAGACAAGAGGTTAGCTATACATCATTGCACTTCTGAACACAGAGGGTATGACTTTATTTGGTTTAGTGGGAAACCCAGCTGGAGAGTCACATAGAGTACTGGATAAACAAACCTCCCAGGCTACGGAGTAACTTGGGGTCCAGGATCCCTTTGGGGTCCCAGAAAGTAAAATTTATGGACCCAGTTATACCTCTTGACCATAACACCTTCCCTCAGATGCCAATCCACCCAAATGCCAGTGTTCATAGAAATGCTTTCAAAGCAGTCCATCAAGAGATCGACCCTCCCCTGATACAATCAGAATTTTTACTAAAATCCAATTTTTCATATGCAAGAAGAGAGGTAGTTAAATATTGATCAATTGTACAAGGAAAGTCATTTTGATAACCAGTTTCTCTAATCAATGAACTGGATGAAAAAAATTATATCACATCTAAAGAGTACTTCTTAGATGGCTGCTTTCTCTTTTAACTTCTGCCATCATTTAAATTTTAAAAATTTAATTACCTGAAGACTGATTTCCTCAGATGCTCATTTTTCAGGTGAGCAAATAATAGAATGGAAGGACTCCCTGCTCCCCACCCCACTTCTATTATTTGCTTCACCCATTACTTCTTCTAGTAACACCATCTTTGGAAGACTGATCGCTGTGTATGGGATTATGTATATCTCAGTAGAATTCACCTTCCAAAAGAAGACTTTGGGTGGGAAAGAGGCACTTCTCTGAAGAGAGTTTGGGGCTTCATTTTTTCTACCAGTATTGATGGTAGTTAGGACTCAGGTCCTTTGTGAGATATAACACCAAGGATGGACTCCATTCTTTGACAAAAAAAAAGAAGAGAAAGGAGGAGACCAAAAGGCAACAATAGTTCCCCATTTCTTAGAATCAAAAAATATATCTTTGGTAGCTACAAATTAATAAATCTGTATATAAATGTCTACAGTTAATGAATTGTGCCAAACTGCTAGAATTTCCCTACCTTCTCCAATCTATTCACCAAGCCAGTTGTCATTAATTAGACTTAGATAACCAGTCTGTAGTATTCTGAAGGGGCAGAGATTTCAAATATGGCATTTGAACCCAATTAGGTAAGATAGGGTCACTGGACAAGTGTCTATACAGATTCTCCAATGCCACAAAATGGCATTTGACAAACAGCCAGCCTCTTCCACTTGGGTTCTTATTAAAGTCCTACTGAGCTTCCTAAGCCTCTGTGACCCACCAGTCTCAAATGAGACAGGTTGTGAGGATGATGAAGTTGAACACAAAACTACATCTCTTCTCATTGGGAGAAGTCCTTTAGGCAGATCTAAGGGCAGCAGGAGGGGAATGGAGAGGGAAGGCAGTGGAGGTTACAGGTTGCCAGGGCTCAGTCAAGTTGGTGTTGCCTCTATCTATAGCATCAGTACAAAACTCACACCTGACTTCGGGACTATTGTAAACAAATGATGCCCTTCCTTGGTCATCGCCAATGGAGTTAAAAATAATTTTTCACCCCCCAACTCCACTGTTGTGGTCAGTCCTGGCTGGACTGCTGTGGGAGAGGAAGATGGCTCCTTTGATCATACTCATGAATGGCAAAAGAAAAAGGGGTGGGGGCAGGCAAGAAGAGAAGAACCAAGAAGTAGAGGGCAATAAATTTAAGCCATGAACATGTCCCTATAACCTCTGGCCTGGCGACTCTAGGATGACACCCAGTTTAAATTACCAGAGCTGCTGAGGGAAGGGGGAGAGAGAGACCCTACTGCTTGGTTTGGGGAGCCTCCCTATCCCCTCCTTAATGAGTCAAAAAGCGTGAACGACACGCGAACAATTTTATCAATAGGACCATGTAAAGGCCGACTGTGAGGAAAGTTATTTATTAATATAGCCAATTGTGACTGGTTCCCATCCCCCGAGAAAAGAAAGGCCCTGCTCTAGAAGCATTCACACCAGCTCGCCAATTTTTATTCTGTCCTGTGGCTCAAAGTTGAAGTTCCCCAAGTGAAATAAATTGCCCACAAAAGAGGAAAGGAACACATTTTCTTTTATTTTTCCTTCCCTAAAAAGCAAGGGTGAAACCAATCTAATGTGCCCACTGGAGCAAGATGCTGCATGAAAGGCTGGGTGTTAAAAGTAAAAGCAGTCTGTGGAGCAAATGGGATGGAAAATTAAATGAAATTAAATAGCTTGAACGACCGTATTGTCCCTTATTAAAAAGACACATTAATTACATGGTTTCAGCCTTATTCAAAGACAATGTTTAGACTCAATCAAAACATTCCACTATCGCTTTTTATAGACTTAAGCTGGGCTTCCCGAAGTACCATTAAAGCGAAATCACTTTTGCGGCCCAGCTTCGATGAAAGATATTTTACAAGCCAGCCCTTATTTATGCCCAGCGCTGAACTGCCCATGCCCCGGAGGAACACTCTGGCACAGTGTTCTTTTTGATTTAACAGGTTGCCCCATAATGAGGCATGAATGTTAAGGAACAACAGTCATCCAAAGAGGCACAGTTGCAGGGAGCAATGTCCCACCAGGGAGCTCCATTCAGCCCCTCAAACTGCTCCAGCCCCGAGAAGGTTCAACATTACATTCAAATCAGCATGAATGCCTGTAGACAGGGCCAACTGCATTGTGCCCGGGAGAAGCACAGGAACAAAACGCCGCCGACCTCTAGGCGGTTCACCAAGCTAGATCCTCGCACTTGGGCGAACCCGGCAACTCTCACGCCTGACCTTAAGGGTCCTCTGAAGAGGTAAAAAACGGACTTTAAAGCTTCGAGAGATCTTTCAAGCCGAGGTGCCTCGAACAGAGGTGGCTCTGGAAAGGGTTTTCCTTCTTTGGGGATAGAATCATCCTGCTACCCACCCTCGTACCTGGCAGCTCCCTCCAAAGACAATGGACTCTCCTTGTTGTAATCAGGCTCTGCGCAAACGACCGAAAGGTCGTTGGCCAAACCAGTTAGTCTCTGAACCACTTGGAAGGGGAGCCTCATTTCCCCCGAGCTCTTAGGCCCCTTTCCAGACCTTGAACGGGAGAGAAAGAAGGCAGATGGCGAGGATCGTGGGCCTGGAGAGCCTTTGCATCCGGAGAGGGCAATGGCTTTGCTAGACGATCTGTTCCATCACATATTTGGGAAGGACTCTAAATTGACATGTACGTACTAAGTTTAGAAGGGGAAGTAACCTTTTCCCCATGGAGTGGTGCTTTTCTTGGAACAGAATCCTTTGAGCTCCCCTGGTGTGGATTGCCCTGGAACCCGAGCCCCATCCTGCTCCGAGGGTCCAGCCTTCCCCCAACCAGCTGCGCGGTTCAGACGAGATGCGGGTGGGATATTAAGGCTGTTTCTGAATAGCCACGCCGCTTCTATGGGAATCCCACCAGATGACACCATCTCAATTTGGACATTTTATTCTTAATTGCAAGACTCCTTCTTGAGCCGATGGCAAGAACTTAGGGGGAGGGGGAGTTGGAAAGGAGAGGAGGGATAGGCACATCCCAGACTAGGTTTTAAAAGGGGAGGGGGGCGTCCATTGGAAGCGGCTCTATAAAGTATTCAGAGTCTCTATAAAGTTGCCTTTTAACCGGATTCCCTCAACGTATTTCTTGCTTCTTTCGGTTGACATGATGCAAATAAAAGTCAGCGAGCTTGTTGCTGAATTGAAATGTTTCGGTGTACCTTATAAATTCATACCTTTTCTCCCCAGATCGCCTCAGAATGAGCCCCTCACTCAATTCGATTTTCCTTGCTGCTGGGCACATTTAGCCAAGACTCTATTTGTGAAGTTCATTTCTAGGCAAATGTATTCAAGGGCTGATTGGGATGAATAGGACCGTGTGTCAGCCGCCCCTAATTGGGATTAAAGCACTTAGGACCATATGCAGAGAGTGACAGAAATTCTCAGGTTTCATTGTATTCAGACTTCCACCCGCTTGGACACTCCTCCCAGAAAAAAGATTTATAAAGATTTCAGAGAGAAACTGAGGAAAGAAAAGAGGGATGGAAAATAAGCAGGCTAATGTCTCTCTGTGGGACTGCAGGACAGCAAGTGGTCATGACAGCTTCTGAGAAAGGATTATTAGAAAGAAAGATGCTAGGGAATAATTGAACTCTGGCAGGGGGAACAGGTCTGAGCTCTTTCATCAGAAACTCCCTAAGGTTTAAAAATTAAGTAAATAAAAGAAATAAAGATGTTCTCCAATTTCCCAGACTTCCTAATGTTTAGGCCTTTCCTTTTTTTTTTCCCTAAATCTCCCTGAGCCCAAAGAATACACTCCAATCTCAGCTCAACACTAGGTATTCTAACAATATAGTACTTTAACTGTCCAAATACTCCTCACAGATAAGACTCTCTGCCTCTTTCCCTCTCCTTTTTTAAGTATAAAACCAATTTCACACCTTCAAAAAAAAACAGTAGAGACTTAAGATGTAAATGTGGAAAAGTATGACATAGGTTAAAGTAATATATAGAAGTAATATGCATTGTGCCTTGCTCTATACATGTAAATAATATCTCCATAAATCTTGACACTTAAGAAATGATAACTACAGTTATAGGACTGAAAAGTAATCCTGGTTGACAAGGCCTAAAAATAAAAACTAAAATATGGTGAAATTAGACCATAGACCCTGTTTAAAATTGAATGTAGTGACAACCTCATTTACCCATTAAGGATGTAGGGAAAAGAGATGACATATGAATAATAGACAGGAAATTATCTAGCAATCTAAATATTTTTTAAACAGAGAGCAATATAGATCTCTTAAATTACCTGGATGTTTCTATGTGAAGAATTCCCAAAAAGTTGAAGGAGGAAGAGAAAAAGAAAAGGAAATAGTGGACAATGCTTGATCATTGCAATCAACACCAGACCAGGCTTTGGCAATTCTCTGAATGAAGTATAGTAATCATATTTCACCTTACTTTTTGGCTTCTTCTCATAGCATCCATGGTAGCAGTTTTAATTGGGCTACTACTTAAGGAGATTATGACTTCAGGATTTTCCTTCCATTCAGACAGCCAAGCAAAAGGAAGGGGAGGAGAAGCTATATTCTTCATTTTAAGCAGAGACAAATTTTATTAATCAAACTATTCCAATTCTGTACATTTTTGCTCAGAGAAAGAAAGGTCCAAGAAGCAGAATTTACCCTGTGTGTTGGGAAATCTCTATTTGAAAAAAAAAAGTTCTTTAGGAATTACAATTTATAATCTTAAACCAAGAAAAATTCCACAGTATGAGAGAATATAGTCATAAAGCTTAGGTAAAAGTTCATTTAACAGTATTCATTCATCAGTCATTCATTCACAGAACAATTGTCATTTAAAATATTTATGGTATATCCTAAAAAAAAAAACTTCTTAAGCATTTAATTTAGTCCAAGGAAAGTCACATTTAATCTTTGTCAAGGTCAGTCAACTGTGGAAGAAGTACCCTTATAGGTATTATTTATTAAAGCAAAACCAAAGACACATTGCTATTTCCACACTAAGAAGAGCATATCTTTTTGCGGTGGCAAAGAATTGGAAATTGAGGGGATGCCCATCGATTGGGGAATCGCTGAACAAGTTGTGGCATAGGAATGTATCAGAACACTCTTGTGGTATAAGAAATGATGAGCAGGTCGTTTTCAGAAAAACCTAGAAAGACTTACGTGAACTGATGCTGAATGAAGTGAGCAGAAGCGGAAGACCATTGTACACAATGACAGCAACATTGTTTGATGATCAACTATGATAGACTTAGCTCTTATCAGCAATATGATTCAAGACAATTCCAAAAGACTCGTGATGGAAAATACTATCCACATTCAGAGAAAGAACTATGGAGTCTGAACATAGATTAAAGTATACTATTTTTACTTTTTTATGTTTTTTCTTTCTTGTGTTTTTTCCCTTTTGTTCTGATTTTTCTTTCACAACATGACTAATGTGGAAATATTTTTAATATGATTATGAAAAAAAAGAAGAGCATAGCTTCCTGTCACAGTACATATCTCCAAGGTGAGGGTGACTAATCAATACACATACTTATCTTTTCTAATGTCAACATAAGGCTCTTCTGTAACCCAGGTGCTATGAACTAGACTCCAGTCCTTGTCTTTGCCTCCTTGCTTCCCTGGTGTCCTTCAAGTATTAGTTAAAATTCTATCTTCTTCAAGAAGCCCCTTCTAATCTCCCTTACTGTTAATGGCTTTCCTCTGAGATTATCATACATATAGATATATCTTGTTACTGCATAGTTTTTTGCATGTTTGCAAATTAGATTATGAGATCTTTGAGGACTGGGATTCTTGTTTTAACATATATCCCAAGAATTTAGCACAGAGCAGGCACTTAAAAAATGTTTAACTTAGGCCTGATGTAAATAAAAGCTTCCCAACAGTTAAAGCTGTCCAAAAGTGGAATAGAGATAACGGTTTACCTTCACTAGAAGCTTTTAAGCAAAGACTAAATGACCAATATCAGGGAGATTGACCTTGACCCAAATCACTTTGCTTCTCTGGGCCTCAGTTTCCTTATCAGTAAAATGAGAGAATGAATTAACTAAACTCTGAGTCCTTACCAATCAATTAATCAAGCTTCTATTAAATTTTGCTTACTTTGTCTTCTTCCTTCTTCCAAGGTCCTACTTCAACCCTAGTCCACTTCACCTTCTCCAAGTTGTCTCTCTTTAAATAATGATGCTTTTTCTAGATTGGGGCATATTGGAATAGCTGATTGAGACCCCAAAAGTTAGACTAACTCTTGGACATGGGGGTTTGGATAGCTCACCTGTAACTCCAGGTAAGGATCTCCTTCAAGAAATATCCATCAATACCCCTCTAAATATTTCCTTTTATAAACCTTTCACTCTACCCTACAATATAAGAAAGTTTTCCTTTGGTTGATGTATTACAAAGGTAAATGCCAGTTTGGGAGATTCCTCCTTCTTCCCCAAATCAGAAGTAAAATAAATTCAGGCGGATGAATATTTATCTGTAAAACTGTGATTTGCTTGACAACTTCCCTGGAACAGTCCTGAAAGGGTTTCTTTCACCTTAGGTAAGTTAGGAAATTTTTCCAGGGATACACAGAACTATACTATCTATATGATCTTAGGTAATGTATTTAGTCTCCCTGATCCTTGATTTCTTAAGGAGGTATACATATGTTTATATATATGCTTTTTGAGCTTTCTAGCTCTTAATCTATGACCCTCTGATTCTATGACCACATATACCAAAGGAGCACCCCACAAGTTAGGCTAAGACTAATGAAAAGGCTGAAAAATCTCAAAGGCCCAGTAATAGAGCTTTGCCTCCCTATCAATTAAAACACAAAAAAGTCTAAATCAGGAATCAAGAAGCAAGGTTTGAAATGGCATCTCACTAAGATCCAGAAAGAAATGCAAAATAACAGAAAGAAACAATTAAGCACTGCTGCCTCTGTGAGTTCTTTAGTTACTATGATTAAAGGCCACTAAAAAAGTTTTAGGTACTTCCCCACGGACAAAAAGCACAATTGCAGTTTTTCTCCCTGCATGTAGCCTGAACAAAAGACAGAGGAGATAACCCTAAGGTGTCACTTCCAACATACAACCCGCTGAAATGTTTTGCAAGGGCCAGGGAGTAATGAATGGGTGATAAATGGGTGACCTGACATATGACCAAGCTAGAGAAACGGGAGTTATACCTCTAACCCCCATCTCAGATAAAGCTCCAAATTTGGGATTGCATTTCCTCATTAGAGGATAAGGAGTTATATTGTTACCATGCTGCACATCTTTGTGATCTTTATGTCAAGCAGTATGTTCCTGTTCAAGATCTAGGAGTTAGTACTGTTCGCAGAATTTGAGATTACATATACCAAAGCATCTGTTTTGCTGAAAGTAGTGATGCTTTGTCTGAATTAAGTAATATATTTTTCTCATTTAGGGAACATACCCTAATTAGAGGATTCAAAGTTATTGAAGTACTATTTTGCTATATCTTTATGCTACTTACTACTTAACCTAATGGTAAATTATGGGTGAAATGATGGTGTTGAAAACCTAACTTTTCAGATAAGCCCAACATCTCATCTCCAAGGGACCCATTCCAATACAATCCTTCATCCCAAGGGTAATTAGACAACCCCCTTTAAATGTATTCACTTGGAACACTATGGCAGGAGAATTTGATACCAGAAACTGAAAATATAAGGGGCAGGGGAGAGTATCAGGGTTTCAGGGTGTAATAGTAATTTAAAATGAAAAGATCTTTCTCATTAATTAATAGGCCCATATGATCTGCTTGGATCACCTGGAAGCCTGGGTCACATGTGGTGGGAGGAGCTTGCTGAAGAAGAGGAACAGGAAGGGTAGAACTGAACTGAGAGGAAGTGAGTAAGTGGGGTCAGGTCAGAGGGGAAGGAGCACAGGCCAACAGATACATGGTGACAATTGATAGTGAGAAGGCCCTGGCTGAGGGAGGGGAGGCTTGAGAATGGCTTTGTCCCCTGCTGTGATCGTGGTCATTAATTTCTTGGTCACCATGATGGATTTTGCTTTCTGGTGTTCAAATAAATGTTTTTCTTCTGCCTTCTATACTTTACATTTTGTGATTGAGAACTACACTGGCATATTCATAGTCACTACCAATGTTGTGAATATTGCCTTGGTGATACACAGGGTCACAAACGTCTGTGCCAACTTCTTGGCTGCCGATTGGTTGGTTCAGGAATGGAAACAGGAGATCGAATAACTGTCAGATCCCAAATTGAAGTTCAAGTTAAGCCTGGTGAGATCTGTGCAGCTGAAGGATCCAAATTCTCCTAAAGGAGAGTTGAAGGGAGATCTATGTAAAGTAGAATGCCTTAAGTCTCAAGGATAGAGAGTGAAGGGGGAAAGGTGAGCAGAAGGAAGAATTACTCCTCCAAATTGTAGGTGATCATCATTGGGATAGACTGAAGCACTCAAACAAAAACCAAGAAAAACTAGTGCCAGATCATGCAAGAATATGTCCTAGCTCGTGAAATAGGCTCAATATTAAGAATAAAGACAAAATCCAGAATGTACGTGCATAAGAGATAGTTGCAATGTCATTAATTTAATAGGTAGCACTATCTATATAGGTGGCAACCCTTCTGATACATCAACGATTATGCCAATTAGGGTATGCATTACTGGCCAATGAGTTCAGCCCCACTCTACACCAAAGGGTTGACTTTTGAGATGACTGCTGGGTACCTATATCTCTAGCAGGAGGCACCCCAGCCCACCAAGCATACTAGTTTGCTGATAACTGTTTAAATAACCACATCTCCAAGGGGGAAATGTAAAACAATACACTTTTAGGTTTAATCTGCATTATTAATATTTTGTCAATTACCTTCTTAAAACCAGATAACCAAAATAACAGTAAGTGAAGTCCTCACTTGTAGCATTTGCTGATTTCCAGGGGTTAAATATTCACCCTGAAAATTTAACAATTACTTCTTGTGAGTTGTTTCAAGTTAGTTTCAGCACACCCCTGCCTGTGTCCTTATTCTCTCAACCCAAAGAGCACATCTGCTACTTGGTAGAAGTGTAGGCATTTGGGTCTACAGGGCAATTTTCTACTACTTGGAGAACAATTTAAGAAGATTATGCCAAATATAAGTTCAAATAGTTACAGTGCCACAGAAAGCCACATACTAAGATGAACGACTCACCTACCCAATCAATAGTTTGCACTGAGGAAACAAAATACAGCAGGAAAGTGGGCCCTTCTGTGCAGCCCCTCAGTAGGGTCCTAGCAATACATTCTGAGACTAACATTATTCAACACAGGGCATGAAAATTAAAGTATGGCATAGTTTATGTCATAGAAGTGGTAACAGTGGCACAGGAAATCAGATAGTAAGAGGGAGTAAAGTGGCCCATAGAACCCAATCTATGGATTCTTGAAATGGGTCCAAGATGGACAAGGAAAACTGTAACATTATACAGGCTTGGACCATTGCTGAGACTTTCCTCCCTATTATTCTATTCTATTGCTGCTATTATGATCAATAAGAAAAAAGCTCCTGCCACTACTATTTTGCTATTAGAAAAAGTCCTTGATGCTAAATCCTTGTTAGGAAATCAAACATAAGGAACTATAATAATTATAGGACATATGAGGGGAGGGATAACATAGATCAAGTGAGTGACTATTAGGTTGACCTGAAGTTATGGTGTGTCTAGGAGGTGGGGGTAGATGTGGTCATAATGTAACTGTAAGAGTATACCCCAGCATGGAAGATTCTCAGAAAGAAAATTCTTATCAAAACACACTATAAAATCCTTTCTTGCTCAATGAAACCCATAATAGAGTAATGAGAAGTCTACAATTGTTGTTGTGTCTGTCCTTCATTCTCAAGGAGGAGCATGATATCAAGATGATGACGATTTCCAGTTGACTTTGATTTCAGTGAGGTAGGGCTGTGCAAAGCCACCAATCTTACTTCCTTCTCCTGAGTCATCTGGGGCAAGTGGTCTGATATTCATAAGGTCTACTGGAGATAGCCCTTTTAGGCTAAGGTCTTATCACATTTTCACTTTGAGTGAGATATACCCATTCAATGAATAGGCTTCTTCAAATAATTACTCAAGGGATGGCCCCTTTAATCAAAGAAAAAAAATCAAACTGGAAGAGGAAGACCCTCAGGGTTCCTGAGTAAAAGAGAAACAATTACTATTTAGAAGTCTACGGTGAAAGAATGTGAAACCTCAGATAACTGATATTTGTATATTTGCTGTATGTATAATGCATGAGAAGCATGGCACAATCCTTGAGATCACCCACAAGCATGACCAGTCCTGTCCCAAGCAATAGTAATGCCAAAACTTCCTGAATTATAAAGTACAGTCGCCAACTTATTCTCAAAAGGGGAAGATGTATGACTCAGGCCATGGACATTGGTGTCTGGTTTAGAGATACAACCTACAAAGTCCTGAGACATATGCAGCCTTCACAGACAACTGAAAAATATGAATCTTTGTGGTTATTACTAAGTAAGAAGAAATATATATAATCAAATAAACGTAAATCTATATTAGTCATGTAAAAATATGCCTCATTTTGCACTGTGAGTCCATCTCTTCTCAGTCAGGCAGTGAATTAACATTCTTCATCATCTGTCCTCTGTACTGATCAGAATTCCCAAGTCCTTCAAAATTGTTTGTTTTTACAATGTTGCTTCATTGTGTAAATCATTCTCCAGGTTCTGTTTACTTCACATTTCATCAGTTCATACAAGCCTTCTGCAGTTTCTTTGAAACTGTTCTTTTTGTCATGTTTCATATATGTCACATGACATGTCATATGAAAGCATTCCATCACATTCATACATCATATTTTTCAACCATTTTCCAATCTATGGGCACCCTGCCTTTGTTTCTAGTTTTTTGTCACCACAAAAAGAGATACTATAAATTTTTTTGTACACGTGGATCCTTTTCCTCTTTCTTTGATCTCTTTGGGGTATAGACCTAAATAGAGGTATTGCTTCCTGATTGTCTAGGTACCATGAATTAGATTCTTGCCACTCCCACTTCCAAAAAGTGACAAACTAGAGATAGAAAATAGGATTCCTCTTCCCTGCTTCAATCTCTCAAACTTGTCCAAAAGCCTCCTGGTCCTGATATACCACTGAACATTTTTTTTTCCCATCTCAGAATAAAACAAAATAGACATCCTCTCTAATGCAAAATCTTAAGTGTTAAACAATTGGATAATGGCTTCCTTTTTGTTCTAGGATCAAATATAAATACTTCTGTTTGGTATTTAACAATCTGGTTCTGACCTGCTTTATAACCTTAGTATATAATGCTACCCTTTACAAACTCTATGATCCAGACAAATTGGCATTTTTGTTCACACAGAGCACTCCAGCTCCAGTCTCTATGACTTTGGACAGGCTGTCTCTTATATCTCTTCACCTTGACCTCTTAGAATCCCTGGTATCCTTTCAAGCTCAACTTAAGTGTCACCTATTTGAGACCTTTCTGATCTTCAGGAATGCCTATTTCCTCCTCTCTCCAAGAAAAAAAAAGAATGTATTTATTGTGAATATGTTTATTTATGGACATGCTGTCTTCCCCAATAAAATGAAAATTCCTCAAGGGCAGGAACTATTTCTTTATATTCCCTATGCCTAATATAGTGCTAGACCTTTAAGAAATATATTTTTATTGATTAATGGATTGGGAGGAGGGGAGAAAAAACCTGGAGAATGATTTTTTTAGAATCTGGACAATGTGGTAGTCAGTATGGTTATTTAATAACATAATCTTCACGGAAGTTAATGGGAATTTAGCAATCAAAACGTCTTGAGATCTATTAAGTCAGCTAAAAGATAAAAAAAAGTCAAGTATTAGGGAAGAATAATTAGCAAGTCCATTAAATTAGGAGCTTGTTTAAACTTTTTTGGCTAACATTATCTAACTTAGGAGGGCTGCTAAGTGGAAAAGTGGCCAGTCCTGGAGTCAGGACCTGAATTAAAATCCCATCGCAGACACTTACTAGCTGTGTGACCCTGAGTAAGTCACATATTTACCACTGTTTGCCTCAATTAAGCTGGATTGCACATGTATAGCCTATATCAGATGGCTTACCATCTCACAGAGGGAGAAGGTTTAAAGGGAGGAAGGAATAAAATTTGGAAGTCAAAATTTAACAAAAAGAATGTTTAAAATTGTTTTATATGTAATTGGGGGAAACTAAAATATTATTCAAAAATAAATTTTAAAGAAGAGTACAAAGAAGGATGAGTAGTGATGAAGGTTATTGAAACCATATCAAAGGGAAATACTTCAATTCATCCTGGAAAAGAGAAGCTTGAGTGAAAATATGGATATTCTTCAAGTATCAGAAGACTGCCACTTAGAGAACAAATCTAGGACATGGAGAAACAACAAAACTCTGCCCACAAACAATAGCCAATGCCAGTGCCACACGCTAGTGATGATAACAAGGGGACGGGACACTGCAGCTAACCTATCTGCTTCAACACTTTTTAAATGTATAGCTTCCCAGATTTCCTATTCTTAAAAATGCTAATTCTATTTGAGGAATAAGAAATACTAATTTTTACTTTAGAATCTTGGGCCAAATAAATCCAAAAGGCAATTGAACTTTTAACTTTTTTCAGTAGCCACATCATGATTATTATATTACCCAGAAGTAGGTAAATTAAATTACATTTCTCCTCTGCAAACACAAGGGGGAAATTTCCATATTAAGATGAAAGCTGAGCAGTAATTAGAGAATTGTACAACAAAAACACTCTCATCTCCTCCCATGCCACTCATCTATGTAACCTATGAAGAATAATATTCAAATATTCTTTCATTATTAAAATGGAAAGTAAGAGAGAGGACACCAGGGAAAGAAAAACATAAATAAATTTCTGGTTCTGGAAAACAAAAGAAGCCCCAAACAGACTAAAAGAATACTTGAAACAAGTATTATCATGTTTTATTAAAAGCTTCTGAGCAATCACACTTCAACTTTTGAAATTCTAGTTGATGGCATTGGGAAAGAATTTTTTTTTTTTCATATAAGAGGGGAGAGACTCTTCTTTATTTACTTTGCAGTCATTACATTTGCACAGGAAGATTTCTAATGGCCAGAATATAAAGAGATAGTATGGACAGAATGGGCAAATCAGAGTTTAAAAAATGAAATCATTTATTTAAGATTCTATACACTTAAGATAATGCTTGGCATTTTACAACATCTCACAAGTGTTAGGCAGACTATGAACTCTCCATTCTTTCTTCTTTTTAATAGCATGGCCCTTTGACTGGAAAGGTCTATATAAATTCTTCTTTAAAAAAATAGAATTTTATTTTCTTCAATTACATGTGAAGACAGTTATCAGCATTCATTTCTATTAGATTGAGTTCCATATTTTTCTCCCTCCCTCTCCTCTCCCACAAGGCAGCAAGCAATCTGATATTAATTATACAATTAAAATCATGTTAAACCTATTTCCACATTAGTCATGTTGTGAAAAAAGAATCAGAACAAAAGGAAAAAATCACAAGAAAGAAAAATCAAAAAACAACCAAAAAAAACGAAAATAGTATGCTTTAGACCTCATTACATATATGTGGATGTTTATCGATATCTATGCATATATATCCATGCTTAATTGTAATCTTCTTTAGGGTGGAGGAGGGAGGGATGGGAAAAAATGAAATAAAAAGTGCAAAGCAGAGAACAAAGGGAAACCAATAAGGAAGCAAAGAAAAGCTAGGCAACTTTTGAAAACAATGTGTAGTATTTGTTAAATAGCTTTTCTTGAAATGGAAATGTATTGTTTTATATTGAATCCTATTATGGTCCGCTCCATAGTTCTTTCTCTCAATGTGGAAAGCATTTTCCATTATGAGTCTTTTGGAATTCTCTTGGATCATTGTATTGCTGAGAAGAGCCAACTATCATAGTGGATGATCAATGTTACTATGTACCGTTTTCTCCTAATTCTCCTCAATTCTCTTAGCATGAGTTCATAAATCTTTCCAGGTTTTCCTGAGATCTGCCTCCTCATCATTTCTTTTTTATATTTTTGTAAATGTTTTATTTTACACTTAAATACAAAATGAGAAAAGAAAAAAACATTGCAATGTAAATAGCGGACCATAATAGGATTCAATATAAAACAACACATTTCCATTTCAAGAAAAGCTATTTAACAAATACTACACATTGTTTTCAAAAGTTGCCTAGCTTTTCTTTGCTTCCTTATTGGTTTCCCTTTGTTCTCTGCTTTGCACTTTTTATTTTATTTTTTCCCATTCCTCCCTCCTCCACCCTAAAGAAGGTTACAATTAAGCATGGATATATATGCATAGATATCTATAAACATTCACATATATGTAAGATCATAATATGCTTACTTCCTCCTACCATCTGTTTCTCTGAAGGTGCATAGCATCTTTCTTCATATGTACACATCTTTCCATGTTTTCCTAAATTAGTCAGCTCATCATTTCCTAGCATATTCCTGTCTGGATTCATATAGTATCTTCCTTCAAAGGATCTTTGAGATTAATTTGAGTATTTATAATAGAATATAATATAAATAGACTTGGTTGCTCAAAGTTGTTCCCAAAATAATACTGTTCTTACTGTATATAATTTCTCTTGGTTCTCCTCATTTCACTCTTCATTATTTTATGGAGGTCTCTCCATGCTTTTCCAAAATTCTTGAGCTCATCATTTCTTATAGCAGAGTAATATTCCATCATGAACATATATCACAATTTGTTCCTCAATTGATAGAGATCCCTGCAATTTCCAGTTCTTTGCTACCACAAAGAGAGATGCTATAAATAGTTTAGAATATGTAGGTTCTTTTCCATTTTCCCTAATCATCTTGGGAAACAGGACTAATAATGGTAATAATTGTTGGGTCAAAGGGTATAGATAGCTTAGTAACTCTGAGTAAAATTCCAAATCTCTCTCCAAAGTGGTTGGATCAGTTCACAGATCCATCAGCAATGAATTAAGGTCTCAATTTTTCCACATCCCTTCCAACATTTGTCACTTCCCCTTCTACCATTTTAGCCAATCTGACAGATTTAAAATGATATTTCAAGGTTGTTTAATTTGCATTTCTCTAATCAATAATGATTTAGAGCATTTTTTCATATGACTATAAATTGTTTTTATTTCTCCATCAGAAAACTGCCTGTTCATATCCTTTGACCATTTATCAATGGGGGAATGACTCACATTCTTATAGATTTGACCAACTGTATTATATATGTGAGATATGAAACCTTTATCTGAGAAACTATTTTTTTAAATTCCTGGTTTTCAGCTTTTCTTTTGATCTTGGCTACATTTGTTTTATTTGTGCAAAACCCTTTTAATTTAACATAATCAAAATTATCCATTTTACATGTCATAACACTCTTTAGCTCTTATTTGTTCATAAATTATTCACCTATCCATAAAGCTGATAGGTAATATGTTCCATGTTCTTCAAATTTGCTTGTAATACCTTCCTCTACATGTAGGTCATGTAGCCATTTTGACCTTATTTTGGTAAGTGGTGTAAGATATTGATCTATGTCCAATTTCTGCCAAACTGCTTTCCAATTCTCCCAACAATTTTTACCAAACAATGAATTCTTATCCCAAAAACTTAAGTCTTTATACTTGTCAAACACTGGGTAAGTATATTCATTTGCTTTTGTAGACTGCATGTCCACTCTGTTCTACTGATCTACCTTTCTATTTCTTAGCCATTACCAAATATTTTTGATAATGACTGCTTTATAATATAGTTTAAGATCTGGTACTGCTAAGCTTCAGTTTTTTCATGTGCAAAATAGAGATAATTCCATTTATGCTACCTTCTTTATTGGGCTCTTTTGAGGACTAAACGAAATAATTTGCATTTAGCACAGTACCTGGAACATATTAGTACAATTCCTGGCACTAAATGAATATTAGTTATTAAGGTAAAGTACTTTCTGAACCTTAAAGATCTATATGAATGAGAGCTATTTTTATTCTAAATAATATCACAAATGCTACAATCTTTTAATGATCAACTACCTGCCTTTTTAGATGATTGCTGTTTGCCTGACTTTCTAGTGATAAATTAATCATTTCAGGCAAAAAATGGTTACTCATTGCTCATGATTTTACGTAATTTCATCAAAGTAGACACAAAGAGTTTTAAAAGTCTAACCAACAAGTAATAAAGGAGTAGAAACAAAGCATGAGGCATTTGCTTCTTGTTCATCCTTGGAAAAAGTTTCCTGACATGTTCTTCCCAGTGACCTTTTGGGTCCTTCCACTACTCCTATTGAAAGAGAAATGAAAGAGAAGCAGACCCAGAAACAAGGGATATAAAATCGGAGGAAAGAAAAGAGAAGCAAAAACTCTTTTCCTTTAAAATACGTGACCAATACAAATAGGTGAGAGTCTAGATTAGGGGGATGGGACCCTATTTCTCTAGAAAGAATAGTTCTGTTAGAATTTAGGGGATTTCCCAATAAACAAGAATTTCATGGCCTTACTTCCATACAAAAAGAACAACCACACCATATGAGGAAAGAAACTGGTCCTCTTCTTCGTTGACTGCAGGTTCTAAGGAAAATAGAAACATAACTATAATAATTCCCATTCTTAATTTTCCCCAGGAAACCATCTCTATCCTACCCTCATACAATAAATAAGATAATGTTGAGCATTCAGTGCTCTTCTCCTAGCCAGCCCTGACCCATGAGTCCTATTGGGCCTGTCCCTCCCTCCCAGGTGGATGAGTGGACAATTGCTACTCTATCATCTTACTGACTCCAATAAATGTCTTCCCTGACCCTTTGTGTAGACTCTTTCCTACAGACTCCAACTCAGTAGTCTTTTATCTCCATCAGCAGAAAGATCTGGTCCAATAGCCAGTTGCAATCAGGCTAAAGCTGGGGACAGGGCAAGGAGGAGTTTGCTCAACCTCCTCCATACCCCCAAGGAAAGTTAAGAACAACTTTCAGTCACCTGGGGAATCTTTTTCCCACCTCCAGGGGTTAGGTAGGAGAGGAATAAAGCGGAAGAGAGTGAGGAAGTTCTTCGATTGTTTTCCCCAACCACCTGAAATCAAATTTCCATTCCACTGTGGGTCCCCTTTCAAATACCCTACCTCCTGGTCTTTTAGCTAGCTCTTTCACTAAGGAGGTTAAGACAGACTACCCAAGAACTAGGCCAAGCCAAAGTCTAAATGGAGTAGTGTGGGTGATAAGAAGACTGAAAATACATTTATTGAGATATTGAGTCTCTAAAGATGAAAAGCTAGAAACTTCAACAGTAACATGTGGACTTTATCCCCAGAATGCTCCTAATACTCTGCTTAACACCCCCAAAATTAGTTCTTAATTCCCCAAATCTTTTAAAAGCAGGAACACCCACATAGGATTTTGCTAAAATTCTTTTTTATGATTTTGTTAAAATTCTTTTTTATGATTATAAGAATGATCAATCAACCAACCAGTATTTGCTAAGTACTTATTAAGTAGCAGGCTAGGTGACAGGCAGATGAAAGTGAAATAGTCCCTGCTTTCAAGGAGTTTACATTCTGTAATGATGATAATGAAAACAAAATGAATATTCCTATAAGTATTGTGCACACAGTCTTGAATCCGTTCTTTCCAGCACACAAGAATAGACAAAGTTTCCATTCATTCCCATCATCTTCACATCCTTTGTCCATTCCTACTACTCTAAATAGAAACTTTTAGTGAAATTTAGTGAAATATTTTTAAAGGAGACTTTAAAAGAGACAGATCATAAATTAAGGCACTGAGGTTTATTTGAACAAATCTTATAGTTCCCTGACAGTTTCCAGTTTCCTTCTCTGAGTTAGATATAATTTCTGCTAGTCTAAGCATTAACATCCACAGCATTAGTAGCTTTAATGCACTTCCTTAAAGAGAAAAATGCAGAAAAAATCTATTTCATATATTAAACAATTGAGGAGAAATATAAAATAAAAATGTGAAAAGTACATCTCAGGTTTGGATATATACTTGAAAATAGAACTGGAAAAGTCTGGGATACTACATATTTGGGAATAGTCATGTGAGCAACTTAATACTGGAATAAAATATTTTCTAGCTGTGAATGCTAGCTATATTTGCATAGAATAATGTATTGACTTCCCATAAATTTGCTGGGCAATGTAGGGAGGGTGATTTTTTATTTTAAGGCACAAGCCATCTAGCAGAAAATTTCAATTTACAAATTTGGCAAAACATAATTTTACCAATAGCAAAATTTCTTAGCTGCAGTTGCTCTATATTCTTTGTGAACATTCCTCCAACTCATAGAGACCTGGTCCTGATAAAGAGATAAATAACAAAGGGAAAGGTGCCACAGTAATTTCATCAAATCTTTAATTTACTACTTTGATAGAGCTCACACCAAATGATAAAATACTCTAGAGATAAAATGTAACAATCACCATTTTTCCAGTTTCCAGTATTGATTTCCAATGTCATGTTTCCAAATATTGATCTTACTATAGCTCATTGTAATACTACTAAATCATCTAGCCTCTACTCCTGGGTTCTGCCTTTATCTTTCTCGAATCTTCTGTTAGATGCCACACTGGCAGAGACATCTATCTCTTAAATCAGAACAAAAGAGAAAAATCAAAAGATCAAAGTCTTGTCATGAAGTTGTATGATTATTTCAGTGAGTTTTTAGCAACACCATAAGGCATATTGTTTCTCCTCTGGTTGCCCACTACTGAATGGCAGCACACATTGAAATAAATCACAAGTTTTACAACTGAACAAATCAAATAATTTTGGCAGTAACACACTAGTCTTTGAACCCTTTGAACCCTATCTCCCCTCAGAATTTGCTGCTCAGTATTCCAGCATCCCTGCTATCGTGGCTTAGTGCTAACAAACACTGATCATCACAACTCATCATATTGCTTTAATTAGGGACTATTGGTTAAAATCATAGAAAGCTTTTGAGTTTAGGAATGTCACTGATAGCAGAGTCAACATTTTCTGTGGTGGGTAGGAAAGTTAGAGGATTTCTTCTGTTTATTGCCATTCGTCACAGAATCTTATGAAGAGATTGTGGTTCTTCAAATATATTTCATCTTTTTTACAGTCTGAATGAGGTCTGGGATTTGTGGGCAAGTCACTTCACCTCTGAGCCTCAATTTCCTCCTGTTAAATAAAAGGTTTGGATTAGATAGCCTTTTGGGGTTCCAGCTCTAAAATGTAGAACCTCCTGCAATTCAACATGAGAGTCATTTCCTTGCTGATTCCATAAATCAGGTCTTTCTACTGCAACCTAAGTTTTGACCAGATTCAGTAAGGATAGATTTTTTGGAATGTTCTAATACATAGGGCTCAAGAATCATTATCTACCTCTGCTAAGAGAGATCACGGCAAAGAGTGCTCCTCCATTCCCCAAAAGTTGCCTTGGAAGTTTCTGTAGTCCTAGATGAGTGTTTCTATAGCCAAGGAGCATATAACAATTGCCAGGAACTACAGAATAAGCATTTGCTAATGAAGAGCTAAAATAGTTTATTTTTTTTATTTTAGCTATTTCTTTTTGATTTTCAAGGAGTTTAAGTCAGCCTTATAAGATAGACAAGGACCAAATTAGCTGGCTAATTGCCGGTGGAAAAATGGAGGCCTGAAGTGAGTTTGTGATTTCTTCATTGTCCACAAGAAAAGAATGGTAGAATTTTGCTCTCTTAAAAGCGTGTGTTCATCCTTCATTGCCGAAGAAGATCATGTCATCAGAGAAAGAATGACATGACTTGCACTTGACTTTGTTTTGAGTGAGTGAGGGCTGTGCAGGTCACCAGCCTCACTTCTCCTCCAGAACCATCTGAATCCAGTGACCAGAGAAATTCATCAAAATGACTAGACCCAGGAGGAAACAATTGGGGTTAAGTGACTTGCCCAAGGTCACACAGCTTGGGAGCGTCAAGTATCTGAGGTGAGATTTGAGCTCAGGTCCTCCTGACTCCTGGACCAGTATTCTATCCACTGCAACACCTCACTGCCTCCTCTCTTGAAAGTATCCTATGGTAAATAGCTCTCTTGAGCTCTTTTAAAAGTATTACATGGTAAATCATACAATCATAGATCTAAGAACTGGAACTTTTCCAGAGATTATCTCATCCAGCCTATAGGCAGATAAAGCATTATTATCTCCATCTTCCCAAAGAAATAAAAAAGACTTACTTAAGGGCACAGGGTAAATGACAGAGCCAGGACTAGATCCCAAGTTGCCTGCCTCCCAAGGCAGTACACTCAATAATACATGGCACAGAAGGGTCTTTTCCAATAATCAGACCTCTCGGGAGGCTCAGCACATCAGACTCTAGCATGACTGCCCACAGAGGAGTCCCACCAGATAAAGGCCTCTGAGACAGTCAGCCATAGCAGGCCTGTTGATCAGGAGGCCACCTGGAGCCTGAAGCCTGGAGGGGAGAGGGAAGGGGAAGATGGCTGAGTGAAAAGGCTGCCTAGAGTGCAAGATAGGGGAAGCTCCTGGTGCAATCTCCACGCAGCTGTTCCTGGTCCCTAGGGTAGGAGGAAGCAAACCTGAATTTCCTTCTTTGTACTAAATCCCAAAGTGGGAGCCCACCAATCTAGATTCTGCATGCATGCACATAAGTGTGTGCACACACACATTCACACTCACTCTTCATACAAGGTAGTTTACGTGGAAGTTATATATTCTAATACATAAACACAGGTGGGGATACAACAAAATCCAAAAAGCTTATATACACAGACACAGCTACACAAGCAACCCATTCTTACTCCAGATAATCCTTAGATATTAGGAATAGTTCTGGGTTCTGGCTCCATTATTTTATGGACCCAGTCTGTATTTCTAAGCACTAGCCACAGATGAATTTTACCATAAAAGGAACTGTAAAACAACAAGCAACACACACCCCCTCAATCCTATCCTTAATATGTATAAACATGATTGCTACAAAACATGACTGAAGATCAGAGAAGAGAGGACAAACAAGTGAGGAGAAAGAAGGGAGAGGAAGGAAAAAGTAAGTAAAGGAAGAGAAGAAAAAAGGGAAGAAAAGGGAAGAAAAAAGGGAAGGGAAGGGAAAGAGGAAAGGGGCTTCTATCAGGCTGGAAACTCTCATATTGTTTCAATAGAACTCATTGCCTCTTTTAAATATACCAAGTTTTCAGAGAAACAACTAATGAAGAGATTAAGCAGGTTAGGCTTATCAATCAATCAATCAATAAACATTAAGAAAGCACTTAATTTATGGCAGGAAGTGTGCTAAGCACTAGGGATACAAAGAAAAAGGAAAAAGAGTCTCTGCTACCAAGGAGTTAGAGTACATTCTAATAGAGGAGATAACACATAGAAACGGGCATATACAAAATACATACACAATAGATGAAAGTAACTGAAGGACAATGTACTAGTAGTTTTGGGGACCAGGATAGACCTGCCTTCAGCTGAGCTTTTAAGGAAACCAAGTGTTCTCAAAAGTGGAGAGAGGGAGAGCATTCCAGTCATTGGGAACAGCCAGCCCAAAGAGCTGGAGAAAGAAAATGGAACATCATGTATGAAGGTAGAAATTAGGCTGTTATTACTGGCCCACAAAACAAGTAGAGGGGAATAATATATTGAAAGAATAGAAAGGTAGGAAAGTGTCAGGTTGTGAAGAGCTTTAAATGCCAAATAGGAATGTTTGTTTGATCTGTTTAAATTTATTGAGAAGGGAGAATGATTTGATCAGATCTATACCACAGAAAAATCACTTTGGCAGCTATGTGGATAGGGTAGCATAGTGGAGTAGGTGGATACTTGAAACACAAATCCAATTAGTTAAGAAGTGGTGAGGGTTTGAATTAGGGTAGTAGTTATGAGAGTAGAAAGGTGACATCTGCAAGAAATGTTATAGAGAAAGAAATTACAAGGTATTTTCCCTTTGCTAATAGAAATATTCACAAAGAAAAAGCAAGGTTCTTTCTACTCTGTGTTGCAAGGAAAAATGAAGCCTGTCTTTATAGTAATAAGAAAACTGAAAAAACCTGCAGAAAAAGCTAAATCCTCTGTTTGTAGGGAGTTCCTGCATCCTGTAGACCTGTGACTCTCACACTCTTTGAAGTGGTGGAGCCCTTGACCTTATTTTTTTAAACAAAATTTTATTGACATCTTTCTGTTTTATATAACCTACATTTCCCAGTGTATACCTCCTCCCAGAAATCCATCTCCTATAACAAAGAATAAAAAAGGGAAGAAAGTAATTCAACAAAACTAACATATCAAAAAGTCTGATACTAAATATAGTCTGCCACACCCAAGCTCCCCAAACTCTGAAAAGAACTAGGGAAAGATGTCTTCTCATTTGTCTTCTTTGAAGTTAAAACTGGTTGTTATAGTGATAGCATTAATATGTTCCCTGTTCAGTCATGTCTAACTCTTCATAACCCCATTTGGGGTCTTCTTAGTAAAGATACTAAAGTGGCTTGCCATTTCCTTCTCCACCTTATTTTAAGATAAGGAACTAAGGCAAACAGGGTTAAGTGATTTGCCCAGGGTCATATAGCTAGTATCTGAGGCTAGATTTGAACTCACAAAGATGAGTCTTCCTGATTCTAGGTTAGGCTCTATCCACTGCACTACATAGGTGTAAGATTTTTAAATTTGCAGAGTGCTTTATATGTTATCTCTTTTTATCATGATCCTTACAACAACCCTTCAGGGTAGATGCTATTATCTCCATTTTACAGATGAAGAAACTGAAGCTGAGACATTCACATAGCTAGTAAGTGTCTAAGGTAGGATTTGAATTCAGGTCTTCATGACTCCAGTCTATCCATTATACCACTTAGCTGCTTTTCAATAGCATTCAGTTTCATTTTTGTTGTTGTTATTTCCACTTACATTGTTGCATAGTCTAATTGCATAGTATAATGAATTCTCTATTTATTTAGCAATAAACTAAGCATTGTTCAATAAAGCAAACCCCATGGCCAACTACTCCCATTTCTTGCCTGGTTTCACGCACAGGCAGCCCTCTTCTGCTTCTTGTCTCAGTTCAGAGGGACTGTTCCACTCCAAACTCTTCCTACTTCTGCCTGACAGCAGGCTCCAGGGGCTCCTTTCTGAGCTTCTGTTTCTAGGAAAACAAAGTTTAATAGGACTATAACTATATAACTATATATATATATATATATATATATATATATATATATATATATATATACATACATACATTACCAGCACCATCATCCCATCATCTCAATTCACGCATAAAGGGCTCCCGACCTTACTCTAAGCAATACAACATATTTACCAGTTCTAATCAAAGATTCTTGGTTGAGTCAATCAAATGCAAGATTCAATCAAAGGCATTTGATTAACTAAAACTAAATCCGGAAAAAAACCCCAAAAATCTTAATTTGCTTGTCATTACATTTGCTAATACAAAAAGTAATGCTGTAAATATCTTGCAACCTTTTTTGTGGTTATTGATCTCCTTGGGTTATATAACAATGGGATCTCTGGTTCAAAGGGTATGAACATTTTAGTCACTCTGTTAGTGTGATTCCAAATTGTTTTCTAGAATGAGTGGATCAATTCACAACTCCATCAACAGTGTATTAGTGATTTAGAGCATTCTTTACTAGCCTGTACTAAGCACCTACTGTGTACCAGGCCACTATGTTAAGCACAGTTAAAGTCCCTGCTCTCAAGAAACTTATAATACAATGTGGGAGACAACATAAAAACAAATATGTACAAACAAGATATATGCAGGATGAACTGGGAGTAGTCTCAGTGGTAAAAAAATTAAGACTGAGGAAGACAGACAAGGGCTTCTTGCAGAAGGTGAGGCCTTAACTGAGACTTGAAGGAAGCCAGGGAAGCTAAGAAGCAGAGACAAAGAGGAAGAATATTCCAGACATACAGGACCGGCAGTGAAAATGTTTGAAAATGTCATGTTTGAGGGAAAGGAAGAAAGTCAGAGTCACTGGATTGGGGGCAAGGTTATGAAGGGCTTTAAAACCCAAACAGAGCATTTTACATTTTATCCTAGAGGTAACAGGAAGCTACTAGAGTTTATTAAGAAGAGAGGTGACCTGTCCAGACTGGTGCTTAAGGAAGATTAACTAGACAACTGATGCACTGAAGCGTGAAGGGACCTGAGGAAGGGAGACTAATGAGTAGATTACTGCAGAAGTCCAGACATGAGACGATAAGGGCCAACTAGTGTGGCTGCAGCGTCAGAGCAAAGAAAGGGCATATGTAAGAGATGTCAAAATGGTAGAAGCAACAGGATTTGACAACTAATTGGATATGATTCAGAGAGAAAGAGAGAGGAGTAGATGACTGAGATGAACCTGAGTGACTGCATACTCTCACCATTAATAAGGAAGTCAGGGACAGCTAAGTGGCATAGCGGCTAAAGCGCTAGTCTTGGACTTAGGAAGACTCATCTTCCTAGATTAAAATTTTGGCCTCAGACACTTACTAGTTGTGTGACCCTGAGCAAGTCACTTAACTCTGTTTTGCCTCAGATTCTCATCTGTAAAATGAGCTGGAGAAGCTGAACAAGATATGGTATATGAATGTAATGGAAAATTATTGTGCAATAAGAAATGATGAATAGGTCAATTTCAGAAAATCCTGGAAAGACTTGTACAAACTGTTATAAAGTGAAATGAGTCAAATGAGGAAAACATTGTACACAGTATCAGTAACATTGTGTGATGGTCAGCTGTGAATGACTCGGTTCTCAGCAACACAATGATCCAAGACGAGTATAAAGGACTCACTAAGGAAAATGCCATTCATATTCAGATAAAGAACTGATGGATTCTGAATAAAGACTGAAGCATATTTTTTTCACTTTATTTTTTCTTGTATTTTTTCCCTTTTGATCTGTTTCTTCTTTAACAACTGTGACGAATTTACATGATAGTGTATTATAAATTATATCTAAATGACTGCCATTTTCAGAAGAGGGGAGGAGAGTAAAGAAGGGATGGAGAAAAATTTGGAACTCAAAATCTTGTAAAAATGAATACTAAAAATTTTCTTTACATGTAACTGGGAAAAAATAAAATACTATTTAAGTTTTTCAAAATGAACTAGAGAAGGAAATGGTAAACCACTCCAATATTTTTGCTAAGAAACCAGACAAGGAGTCTCAAAGAGTCAGACATGACTGAAATAACTGAACAACAGTAAACCAACTGAATAGCAAATAAAAACTTTTTTTAAAAAAGGAAGTTAGGAATAGAAGAGGATTTGAGGAGAAAGATAATAAATTCAGTTTTAGTCCAGTCCAGTTTAAATGTCTACAAGACATCCAGTTCAAGACATTCCAGTCCAACAAGCATTGGAGATGCAAAACTGGAGATAAACAGAAAGGTTTGAATGGAGTTAGATTTGAGAATCATTAGCATTGTTACATCCAATTCTTTGTGATCCCATAATTAGTCAGTTGGGGAAGTGTAATCAGATTGCCTGGCTCAAGTAAAGTCCCAGTTCAGTTAAGTTCGAGCATAACCCTTGAGCAAACCAAGTCAGCAAGAGGCCTCAGTTTTCATTGTGTTTCCTGATTTTCTCTAGCTTCATTCAGCAGCACCTGAGTAGGAATAAAGGCATTGGATGGTGAAAAGAATCTTAGCCTGGGGTTTGACAGGGCAAGATCTTAGACAAGATAATAGGCATGGGACTCAAGAGGACAATACAGAGTTGAACTTGTTCACCAATGAGTCAAGATAAGGAAGGAAAGAGAGTGTAACCAAGTGCAGGGGTGATGGCTTGGAAAAGAACTGAAGAGATGAAGGGATTTAAGGTTGAAGTGTTCACAAAGAACAGGGTTTGGAGTTGCAAGGCATTGGGAGTGATAGAATGACTAGATTGTGATAAGCTAAAAGTTTTCAGAATTCATAAACATTACTTATGGGTGATGGCAAAAATCAAGAGGATGACCATCCCTGTGTATAGTGGGAGTGGGAGGTATAGAGGTCATGGGAAATGAGTAGGCTGAAGAACAGATTTTGAAGGAGTATCAATATGTATGTTGAAGTCCCCTAGTTTGAGGGCAGGAGTTGAGGAAGAAAAAGATTGTGAACCAAATAGAACTCACTGAATAAGTAAGAATATCCTGGAGATCTTTAGACAATAACTACCAGAATCTTGATTGTGTGATACTCATGGATTGATGAATCTCAAAGGAAGCAAGGTTATCAAATGATGATGGTAGACGGAGAGGTTAGAAGTGGCCATGGGAAAGAAGGAGTAATCCAATTTCCCTATCATAACAAGTGAATCAGGGAGTATGAGTAAAAAGTTCAGTTAATGATGGAGAGGGTATCCAGGGAAGTTGTATCATCAGGAAGAAGTCAGATCTCATCAACTGCAAGAAAATAGAAACAAGAAAAGAAAAGGTTTCAGATGAAATCTCATTTGTTACCTATGAAGCAAGTGTTCTAGAGATTACAATAAAAGGGTTGGGAAACTTTAGAGTAGGAGGTTTGGGGTGTAGGGAGGGTTTGAAGGGGATATGAATAAGGTAGTGAATCAGTGGGGGATGAAGAATGATGTTTGGTGAGGCAAACATTGTACACAGTATCAGTAACATTGTGTGATGATCAACTGTGAATGACTCAGTTCTCAGCAACACAATGATCCAAGACAAGTATAAAGGACTCACTAAGGAAAATGCCATCCATATTCAGATAAAGAACTGATGGATTCTGAATAAAGATTGAAGCATATTTTTTTCAACCGGGGTTCCGAATCACTGGGATGGAGTGAGTATGACAGGGTAAAGTATATTATTAACAAATGAATTCAGGTAAGTTATCATTGTTCACAGGGGTTCAGCCTCAAGTAGTTGTCCCAGAGCATCAAGTAGTTATGTGCACCTGAAAAGGGCAGATGGAGTGGAGGGACATGGAAGGTGGAAAGGCAAGGTCTATAGAGTGGTAAAAAACTGGAGAGGATGCTTGAAGCACTGCTTGCTGTTAATAACTTAAAATTCTTTTTAGAATTTTTAGAATTTAAAATTCATTCATATCATTTGGCTGCTTAACGATTGGCTTCTGCCCTTAAACCTTTGTTAGTTTTCTACATTCCTTATCTATCAGACCTTTAAAAATTTAAAATTATGTGATGCAAAATATATGTGATGTATATATGCAAAATATATGCAAAAAATATGTGATGCAAAAATGAATCTTTTACTTTAAATACAAAAAACTTCAGCGGAACCCTACCTATAAAAATCTTTTAAAGTAATTTTAATGCCTCTTGAATGATTGTTAAAAATATTTTTAAGTTCCCTTTTATTCTAAATCTAATAAGAGTATAAACAACTCAGTGAAAAGGATGCAGTTGTCCACTATAAGCAAATGTTTTAAAACTGGAGAATAGGGGTAGAAATTGGATGAGTAGTTTACCTTGTTTATTTTTATTTATTTATATAGACCAGTATTTGGGGAGATTGTTTTGATTCATTATATTTTTCTTTTAAAAATCTGGGTTGAGTTTTCAAAATGTAAATTTGCCAGAACCAAAGAACTCTTTTTAAAACTTTTGATGCCTTAACATACACTCTAAATGAGGATCACTAGAGATATCCCTAAACTGGAGATAGCTTACTCATGTTTTTTGTTTTTTTTTTTCCTATATCTCAGATTTGGTACTTAAACCAAGTGCCTGGATAACAGTTTCATCTTCAGAATCTTGCTTATTTCTTCATATTTCCTAATTTTATCCAATAATTTCTAACAGGCAACAGAACAAAAAATTGTATAATGGCATTATTTTGTTATTTACATTCGTTTTGCTGAGACAGACCAACAACTAATGAATTGATTTTGCATCCAACAAACATTATTAATCACCTTCAGAGGTGTGCTACATCAACCAGAGGGTTTATGTTGGGAAAAAGTACAGGGTAAAGTTGAAATCAAGCCAGTCAAAAAGCATTATTAAGATGAATAGGCAGGGTGGGATCATATCCTGAAGAATATCAGTAACTGTGTATAGAATAAAGTCTTCTACCTTTCTTAAACATTTCTGAAGAAGAAAAAAGATATATTGTAAATCCAGTATTTCCCAAGAAGCCAATCAGAACTTTGAATATTAAAGAATTGGAGATTGCAAAATGTGCTCTGCTTGTAATAACTGCTGGCACTCTGCTTGTCAGATATGCTTTCTGTGCTTAATAACTAAATGAAGAGGAATTAAAAGGAATGAGCAGTGCTCAATGGTCAATTAGGCATCCAGAGCAATCTATCAAGATTAGGAGGTGAGAATCATGAAGTCCTAAGCAAAACTGGGAAAAATAGGAGCAATGTGATCTTGATTCTTCATCTTTTCCCTTTCTGATCAAGTTAAATTAAACAAATATTTATTAAGTGCTTAGTATTGTAAGGCACTATAATAGGCAATGGGGAACAAAAATACAACAAAGACAGAGGTGTCAAATGATTTACAGTAGTCCAATAACAGGGACAATTTTAGATCAAGAATAAGGCAACTTTTTTTTAATCAAGTGATAGATTTCTTTTATTGATGTTCATTCATGTCCAACTCCTCATGACCCCATTTAGGATTTTCTTGGCAAAGATACTAGGATGGTTTGCCATTTCCTTCTCCAGTTCATTTTACAGATGAGAAAACTGAGGCAAACAGGGTTAAGTGACTTGTCCAAGGTCACACAATAGTAAGTCTCTGAGGCTAGAGATGAATTCAGGTCTTCCTAACTCCTGGCTCAATGCTCTATCCACGGTACCACCTAGCTGCCCAATGGATTTCTACTAATCCTCAATGATTCTACACAAAGGCTATCTTTGGAACTCATATAAAAGCAGATAAGCTTGTTATCTGTCATCATTACTCTTTCTGACTCATAGACAAGTAGGACAGCTTACATGTTGAACTTGTTCTATAGGAAACATATATTATTTATATTTTATAAGTATTATATAAAAGAAAAGCAAACTATGTATAAAAAATCCACCATTTCACATACAATACTTTTTCTCTCTTACACTATGATTATGGAAATGCTTGTTTTATTTGGCTTCTGTTAAGTGTAGAAGAAAACATTTTAATTTTCCTTTGGGAAACTTTTGATCTCCCTTTCTCAAATTTCTCACCACTGCAATCTATTCTCTGTTCAGCTGCTGAAATGAATTTCGTAAAGCACAGATCTGACCATGTCACCCTCTCCTACCTACTCAATAAACTTCAGTGACTCCTGATTGCCTCCAGGTTCTGTGGAACTAAGTTTAGGAAATGTTGCTTTAGAGAACTCTGCCCTCCCTTCATCTTTTGGACACTATTCTCTGAACAATATGGACCTATCAAGAGAGTCTAGGCCCTATGTCAAAACGGGTGAGGCATAAAATATTATTGAATTATGTCATTGAAAGCAGGAATATAGGATGTCAAATACTGAAGACATTAAAAAGACTTCCTACTAAAGAATATTTTAAAAAAGAGCTACTTAAGATAATCTGTTTAATTGAATTGAATTAACAACATTACAATAAGTCTGGTGCTGGTAGGTTCACATATTTTAAAAGCAGCAGAGGGAATTCAAATGACACCATGTGATCCCCTGTCCAATCACTTTGAAAACTGAAGAAATAAAATCAGAAAGTCATTGTATTGCTTCAAAATTACATTTTGTTGTCTCAAGGGCCATGAAGATGCCAGAAAAATCCTAGTTGATTAGAAGCTTATGTTTAATGAAACTCAGATTGTCCCTCTCCAGGGCAATTATAACTAAAATGGATATTAGGGACATTTCATTCATGTCTTTCTCCAAGCTTACCAATGATCTTGTATTTACCAAATTCAATGTTTTGGGTTGTTTTTTCTTCTGTTCTTATCTTTGGCTTCATAACCTGAGCCCTTCCTAACTTTTTTATCTTCCTAATTCTACCCTCTCCAGACACTCTAAAATCTAGCTACATTAGTCTACTTCCAATTCTGTACTTCTCCCTATTAGATGCTTTTGTATTGGCTATTACCCAAGAATACTCTCCATAATCTCTGCCTCTGTTTCCCTTGATTTCATCAACATTCAATTGTAATCCCACCTTCTGCTGAAGGCCTTCCTCAGTCTCCCCTTCCCCACCATTCCACACCAGAGCTTTTCTTTTGACATGCCTTCAATTTGACATGGGGCCACTGGGTGGCTAGTAGTAGACAGAGTGTAGGGCATGGAGTCAGAAAGACTTTGGGTTCAAATGTGACTTCGGACAGTTTCTAGCTGTGTGACTCTGGGAAAGCCACTTAATAGGGCTTTCCTGTTTCCTCATCTGTAAAAGGAGCTGTATGGTGTCTTGTATATATATAGTTATTTGCATGTTGTCTCCTCCATTAGAATGTGAGCTCTTGTAGGGCAGGGTCTCAATTGTTTGCTTCTTTGTATCCCCAGTATCACTTTGTATCACCAGTACTTAGTCCAGTCCCTGTCCAAATAAGGGTTTGATAAGTGCTTGCTGGCTGGCTAGACTCCTCCACATACCTCCCTAGCAGAACTAAGCTCTGTTTGGAGCAGTTCTGCACTTTTCACAATGCCTGAGGACAAAGTGAGTGCCTGCCGAATTGAGTTGAACTGAGGGAAACAGTGGTAGTGTAGTAAAACTTAGCACTGGATTTGGAATCAGAGGGTCCAAGTTCGAATCCTACTTCTATTGATATGACCTTGGTCAAGTCCCTTAATCTTGCTGGGTCTCAGTCTTCCCATCTGACAAATGAGGAGAGAGGATAGGGAAAGTTCGATTACAAGATGTCCAAGGTCCCGTCCAAGTTTAAATCCATTAACCTGCGGATTCATTGTTAATCAACATGGAAGGGGGTTTGGGGTGGAAGATGAGTCCTTAAGCTATGGTAAGAGTTTAGTACACCACCGGGTACAAGCAAGCCTTTCCTTTCCCCTCCTCCAGCCCTGTGAAATGCTATTTCAAGCAGTATGTCCAGGGCCCCCAAACCCTCCTTCGCTTCGCTCCACACGTCGTCGCGGCCCATGCCTTAGGTACCGCTCCACATGCACAATGGCGATGAGGTGAGGCGCACGCAAGCGCACGCGCGACAGTGAGCGCAAAAGGGGGGCGGGGGGAGGGGAAGGGAAGCATGGGGACGCCTGCGCAGTGGCTGCTAGCTCCGGCGGCTCCAGATCAGCGGTCGCCAGCGGGCTTCCCGCGAGACCTGCCCTCACGGCTCGGCCCACGAGAGCTCGGGCACCTTCTCCGCCGGCCCCGCCTCCTCGCCTCTCTCTCTTTTCGGCTCTCGCTCCCGAGCCGCCCGGCCGGACCGGAACTTGTGTCTGTGGGAACGGCTTTGTGCGGCGGCGTGTTGCCGGGCGGCCCCGAGGAGGACGGGTGCTCTCCGCTTCCTTTCGCTCCCGCCGCCGCCGCCGCCGCCGCGGAGCCGAGCGGAGCGGGGCCGGCCGGCCGGGCGCTGGCGGGGTCTATGGTCGCACGGTCGCCTGGTGCTCTTCACCTCGGGGAAGCCGCTCTCCATGGCAGGGAACTTCTGGCAGAGCTCCCACTAGTAAGTGGAACCCTTGTTCCCCGCGCCGGGGACGGGCCTGCGTCTCCTCCGGACCCCAGCCTCGTCCGCGTCCCTCGGGGCCAGGGCGGGGGGGGAGGCGGGGTACCCTGGAGGCGGCGCTGGGGCTGTGGATCGCCCTGCGCCTTCTCGCTTCCCCTAACTCTGGCTGAGGACGGACGGGGGTGGCTGCACCCGGAGTTCGGGGGGGCGCAGGTGTGGGGGCAGGAAAGGTGAAGGAGCGGCCGGGAGGACGGCGGAGCAGGAGTGCGTCCCAGGGTGAGGAGCGGAGGGATCGGGGCTCATGGCCGAGCCGGACTAAGAGGGCAGGAGGATGGGGGGGACCTGCGCGTGAGGGGCCGTGGCTGGGCTCTGTGGCCCAGCCTGCCGAGGGATTCCGCCGTGCGATGGAAGTCGCGGCCTTTTGTCACCATCTGCCATCCCACTGAACAGCAAGTGGTCTCGAGGAGGGTCTACTTGTTCAGGGGTTCCTCCCTGAGAACTCTTGAGACAACTGCTTCCTGCGACACCTACACGGACCGCACTTTAGCGCTGAGATCTTTTGTCTCCCCAGATGCTGGGGGATACCCCACGTTTGTGTAGCCCTTGGCTATATACAAAGGGATTTGCATACATTATTTTCCGTGTCCCACCGCCTTCCTGGGAAGGGAGGCTTCTTCTCATGGGCCCGCATTGAGATGCAGCTTAGTTTAGAGGAGAGGGGGCTAGCTTTGAAATTTAGAAAACCTGGGTTCAAGTTCAAGTCCTTCGGTTGAAGGAAATAGTTTCTCAGCGACCCCAGGCAACTGTCAAAGCTCACTAAATACTGGCAATTTAACTGTATTTTTGAAGGGAGTTTTCACATTAGGAGTTCCCTCCATGATTATTTCGTGTTGATTAATCACACACCCTCCCACCACCCCCCTTGGCAAGCATTATTCCAATCCCAGAGAGATGAGGATACTTCAGTGAAGACTTTAAGTAACTTGCCTAGGGCCAAACATCCAGTATATGACCGGGCAAGAATTTAAAAACAACTTTTATATATGGTTCAGTATCCTTTTCACAAAGATCTCTGTAATTGTGTTCTGGGCAGACCAGCCCATCTGTATATATTTTTATACATACGCACATATATACTGGCCTATATACATTTAGGCATCTATATATAGATATATTCCTTACTGTTTTATGTTTCTTCTGCCCTTTTTTAATTATAAGAAAGGGAATAGGAGAAGCAAATCGAATTTAAATGGACAAAAATTATCTAGGTCTCCAGAAATATGACTATATCTCACCAGTTTTTAATGTTAGAGTTTATGTACTTATTCATCACTTTGACCACCAAGAATATTAAAGCTCTGCCCTCAAGTTTGGCCCCTGCATCTTAAAGAGTTGAACAGGAATTTTGGAAAACTTGCTTGCAAAAAATATACTTTTCTTTTTCATATAAAGCCGTTCTGTGGCAGTGAATGTACTACAGAATCTCCAAGTCAGATTAAGTAACTTTGTAACTGCATCATCTTTTGTTCACTGAAACACTTTTTCTGAGGAATGAATAAATGTTTTCAAGGTGTAGGTTGTAGAGAAGTGAGGTCTTCTAGATAGACTTTGGTTTTTTTGTTTGGTTTTCCTTTCCTTTTACCACGCAGTTGGTACCATATACAAGAAAGTAGGATCAGTTGCCAGAGAACAGCAGTCCTCTTGCCAAGTGTTAATAGGGTATGAAAGAGATGAAGTTGTTGTTTTTAACTGAAAGTGACTACTTATCTCAAATACCTAGCTTGCAAAATTGTTGGGGCTGCTAGGTGGCTAAGTGGTAGAGTGAAAGGCCTAGCCTCAGGAAGACTTTGGATACTCACTAGCTCTATGACCCTGGGCAAGTCACTTAACCCTGTTTGCCAGTCTCCTCATCTGTAAAATGAACTGGAGAAGAAAATGGCAAACCACTCTAGTATCTTTGCCCAGAAAACCTCAAAGAGATCCCAAAATTCATACATGACTGAACAAAAGATATGAAAGAATAAATAGATTTTTTTAAAATGAAAAGTGACTATCTTAAATGCAGAGCTTGCATAGTAGCTATTAAAATATAGTGGTGCTGTATTTGACAAGTTCTCAGTTTCTTCACTTAGAAAATAAGAAGATTGAGCATAAAAACTTCTGAGGTTTCCTTTCAGCTCTAAATCTATGCTACTATGATGAGTGCTAAAAAAAACTTTTTCTCTATCAGTATGATGAGGATCTTTAAAGTGAGGTATGTGGGTTGGAGAATTGGGAGCAGGACTTAATCATGCTGCAGTTAGACATAAGTGGAAAATGGGGTAAATGGAGTAAAGTGAAAATTAATAAGATAACATTCCATTATTGATCAGAATGTTTTGAAATGTCCAAGTTTTAAAACATTTGAGAAAATTATTTTCTCAGGAATACTTCTTCCACACAAAGTGTGCTTTAGAAAATATTGGCAGCCTATTTAACTTCAAAATGTTATTTTTATTGCCTTGGTAGATGTTCAGTAGCACATTTTAATGTTTTATTTTTTAGTTTACAATGGATTTTGGATAAACAAGATCTGTTGAAGGAACGCCAGAAGGACTTAAAGTTTCTCTCAGAAGAAGAGTATTGGAAACTGCAGATATTTTTTACAAATGGTAAAAAAAAAAATTTTTCAGTTTTGTCTAAATAATAAAGTTGATCATATCTAAATTAATATTTCTTTACATAGCCATTTCAGGCCATACTTATGATTTGTATTTATAACTTAGGCATGTTTATAGTGCTTTTCATAGTTTTAAAGTTTTCTAAATCAAGATTTTTTTGGTTTTGTAACCAGTACTTCAAAGATAATCTTTAAATGGTTTATCCTTGTGGGGCAATTCCCAATGTGGATGTTTGTTAGCAGAATCTTGTCTGTAATATTTGTAGTATACCTAGACTTCTAAATATAGATAGCAAAATGGAATTGTTCCTATCTGAGAGTTTTCCAAAACAGTAAATTCATTAAGACTAATGTTATGTTGTGCCTATATGCTGAAAGTTTGCTGGGTTGATTTGAAAGCTTTTAAAAAGAATTACCACATAATATCTAAAAATTTGTCTCCAGAATTCTTAGCAATTGCATTTCATGTTACAGTACTAGATGAGGAGCTTTAATTTTATCTCTACCACCCAAAATATAAGTCTTTGATGTTTTGTGGTCCAGCACCTCTAATTGTCATGATCCAGCCAAAGCTGCTGCCTTCTCATCCTTCACTGATTACAAGAAAAGAGACAACTGGTGACTTTTGGAATGGATAATCTAATCTCAGTGTTGGCTCTCTACTTTTCTTCTAGCCACAATAATGAAGGATGTAAGTTTAGAGTCAGGTTTGAGCTCTGGATTTGCTGTTTCAGAGGTACCAATTCCAACTGCAAATTACCTGTAAATCCTTTTTTTAAAAAAAAATAAATAAACATAAAAGATAAGGAATGAGGAAAACAGCATATGTGGACAAAAAAATGAGTTGGTAACCTTACCTAAAAGTGTAAGAAGGGATTCTATCCTGGTACTAAGAGTCCTCCTTCACTGCTTCCTTTTTGCCTACCTACTTCTTGGCTCTAAGGTTTCAAGCAGAACTGTTCTAGGTTTCCTTCAGTATCTCTTAACACAGTCACAGGTAATGCAACTGAATGTGAAACACTGTTTGGGCAGGCCCTGTCTTAGACATTATGAGATAATCTGGGGACTCAGACAAGGCAGGTCAAATCAGAAGTCTTGCCCTGCCTTGCTAGCATGCTTTTTGTTCTATAATAGCAGTACATCTCAGATTCTTTTATCTTCCCAGAATATATAATGTCACTTGCCTTTTTTTAACTTACTTTTCCTTTCCTCTCTCTTGACTAATGCATATATACATATGTGTACACAAATATATGTATTACTTAGAGGCTTCATAAGAACTTCCAGAGTGTTTTGTGGATCAGATGAAAAATACATTGTTATGAAGTTTCCTTTGGTCTCCCACCCCTCTCAGTAGACTAAATAAATACAATTTTTACAATATCACTGTCTCTATGAATTTTTTAAAAAGACATCACATAATTATTTTTATTGATTTTAGCTTAAAACCATTCTTCACAGTGGTATCTTCTGTTTTTCATATAATGTAAAAGTTGCAGTTAAGTCAGGAGACCTATGTTCAAATTCTGGCTCCAACCCTTAGGTATATGACTTGGGCAAATTACTAACCATTCTCCAAGATTTAAGTTTCTTATCTGTAAAATGAGAATAGCAGTTTTTACACACCTCCCTCACAGTTGTAAGAAGTACTTTATAAACCTTAAAGTTAAATAAAATTGTTATTAATTACATTTGGAATTGTGAATGCATTGTGAAAGTGTTAAATTTCCCCAAGCCCCTGTAATTGTTTTCATTTTAAAAGATGAGCAAATCAAGGTATTTTGAGGATTATTGATTTGCCTAGTTTATATAAATTGTTAAGTTTCATATTTTATATACTACTGTGATCGCTATTACTCTATTTTGGTGAAAGCAGAGCTCTCTAGGAAGCATAAGCATTCTCTTTGTATTGAAACTGATTGTAGCTGTGACTTAAAACCTCTTTTGAGTCACTTTTTAATGTGTTTTGTCATTACCATGTTATAATTGGTTTGTTTTTTTCTTAAAGTTATTCAAGCATTAGGTGAGCATCTTAAATTAAGACAGCAAGTTATTGCCACTGCTACAGTCTATTTCAAAAGGTTCTATGCCAGGTAGGACTGTTTTGTTTTTTTTTTTTACCATGATGATAGAACTTTTTTTTAATAGATTAATAAGTGTTTTTTTAAATCATTTTTAGACACTAATATCTAATGCTGTTGAGCTTTAATATAAAATAATTTTACATTTCTGAAATAAGTCCCTTTTTTCCCCTGACATAGAGTCTGGTTAGTTTTATAGCACATGTGTTTTTCTGTGAATAATATATATCTCTGATTGCTATTTTAGATATTCCTTGAAAAGTATAGATCCTGTATTAATGGCACCTACATGCGTATTTTTGGCATCCAAAGTAGAGGTATGAAGTATTTTAATTTTATGTTAGTAAGTCATTTGAAATATAACAGAAAATATTTTGAGTTTTGTAGCTTTTTGATTAGGTTTATGAATTTAGGGAGATGCTATATGAAGTATGTACCTCCTCTTTACTTTATAGCCCTTTGACATAATTATTTAGTGAAAAAGAAAAGATATTATTTACCAGGTCTTCAGAACTCACTAACAGACCATGATGGAATTTTTTCATAACTCTGTGCCATCTCATAGAGTATCACTTGAGGATTTTTATTCATACTTACTAAACATCTTTTGTTACATGACTTTTCTAAATGGCCATTTGTATTATTTTATTTTGGTAATTCAGTTAAAAATATAGTCTTTTAGATTTAATCATAGAAGTCTTTCTTTATGGATGTATGTTCATATTACAGTGAGTATGATGGAAAAATTAACTTGGTCCTTTTTTCTACTTCTCCGTGGGATAGTTTCTTGAAACATAGGACTGCTATGTCCAATTTCTGATACCTGTATAAGAACAGGCTTCTGTGAATAAGAATGATCAAATCTTTCTGTTTTGTCCTGTTCTTCTGGAGTCAGGTATACTGGCTATTATATAAATTATCTAAGAAGTATACTATGTAGTCACTATGTGAATATTAAAGCTTCATGATTTTAGAATAGAGTGTGATGATTTATCTGGCTTACATATTTAGTTTTATTCTTAAATCCTTTAAAGAACATGATACTTTAATATAAAATGCAGTTTATATAGCATCAAAAAAAAAATGGGACCCAAAATCTACCCAATGACAGCTCCAGAAATAGAACCTGGGTTATCTTGGACAAGAAACTTCTATATGTTTCATCTGTTCAGAGGGGATAATAATTGTAAAAATTATTTGAGATTGAATTTATAAAATACTCTTTAAAGTCACTCAAGTATCATTATTAAATAATACTTATTTGATCCCATTTCAATTAAAAATACATTTGATATTTATTTCAACCAAAAAAAATAAAAATTGTTATGTTTTCACATAAATTGAGGTAATTAGCCTTACTGTTTGTTAAAATACTGCAGTTATATGTAAAAGAGCATGGTTTTCATCCTAATTGTGTATTTAGCCAGTACTAAACATTGTATAGTTTTTGTTTATATTATGTTTAACTCACCATAAGTACATGTAATGAATGTCATCTGAAAGTTCATGATAACCACTTCCAAGCTCAAAATAGTAAAAAATAAATTAGAACAGTATATCTACATCTGGTAGGAAAATGAAAAAATAGTCTGTCAGACCACTGAAATACCCACGTACTGATCACTTTGACCATGTACATGGTCTCCTTAACTCCTTTTCTTTTCCTTAAAGGAATTTGGAGTAGTTTCAAATACAAGGTTGATTTCTGCTGCTACTTCTGTATGTAAGTACAAAAAAAATCTGCCAAGAAGCTACTTCTCAAGAAAGACTTAGAGGATCTAATCATTCTTCATTTTATGGGGCACTGTCACACTTTAAGGTTTGGAGATAATGATGAGTTTACTGTAAGTCTCCTGCATTTACGAAGAAGTATTTTTGTTTTTAGCCATTGATAAATTTTAAAAATTTAACGGGTTTGTTTTTGTTTTTTAACCCTTCTTAGTATTATCTCAGAGATAAAATACTTTGGGAAGAATTGGACAAGATAAAAAATGAGTCAAAATTTTAGGTCCAGCAAAAATCAATTCATAGAAACTATACATTTAATTTAAGAGAAAACATAGTTCATAAATTTAATTTAACTGAAATGCATTTTATTATTTCCTAATGTCTAATCAGCTTGCCTTTTTCTTTAAGGATATGATATACTATTTTTATTTACTAATTATTTAGCCTGTGGCCTTTTGATCAGCAGTCAAATTGTCTCTTGGCTGTCTGCTCTCTATAGGGAGAAATGGAAAGGATTTTTTTTTTTTTTGAAGCCCCACTAGTCAGACTAGCTAATATGGATATTTTAGGATTATTTCTTTACCTTCAAAATCTATTTAAAAAGAAATTTTGTTTGATTCAGCCTCCAAAAAACATTACCCTCAGTGATATTAATAGAGGTAATAGTAACCATCTTAATGGAAGTAATAGTCTCTCTTTCCTCTGCCTTGGTCAGACCATATCTGTTATTGTATCCTGGGCACAGAAAGAGCAATGATATGGAGTTTGTTCTGAGGAAGGCAACCAAGTTCCCTGTTTACTAAGTCATCTGAGAATTATTTCAAGAAACTGGTCGTATTTAGCCTGAAGAAGGTTTAAGAGGTAGCTTATTACACCTACTTTTCAGCGTTGCTGTAAAAATCAAATGAGATATTTGTAAAGCGTGTAGCACAGTGCCTGACACAGGGTAGGTACTGCGTAAGTGGTAACTGTTTTTGTGTGTGTGTGTGTACACACATATACATACATGCATATGTATATATTATCATATACTGTAGAAGAAAGCTTAGGTTTATTCTGCTTGTCTCTGAATTACAGAACTAGGGCCAGTGAATGGAAGTTGAGACTGATTTTGATTTCATCATTAGGTAGATGATTAGCTACTTAGTTGAGCAGCAGAATTTTGAGATGTCAGACAATTGCGTGGCTCTTCAATATTTGTTTCATATGTTACCAAAGCATAGAATGATCATCTGGAAAAATCCTGTTTTTAAAATATTAATGTAGAGCAATTTGGCTATGAAATCAGTAATGTTTGTATTTCTAGTATCAAATGCTAAAGTTATAAAATTTTTGAGTCACATTATTGAAGATTGGGAGGTTTCATAAAGAGGTAGATTTACAAGGAGAAATATTACTTTTACTTTAATAATACTGCATTATTATTTTGAATATTGTATCAACCATTAAAATTTAATGGCAAAATGATTGTGTTCATTTCCCGTACCCAAACAAGAGGGCCTGAATCTCTAATGTTGGTAATTTTGCCTAAAAGAAACATTCAGTGATTGATATTCAATGATTGATAACCAGTAGAAATGTTATAGTTATCAGTAAATATAAAAATTCAGAGTATTTTCATTCATTGTGATAAGTCGTTGACTACTCAAGTTTTAGAATTTTAGAGCTCAAAGATCATCTAGTTTGATTCTGATGTCTCACAAATGAAAGAACTGACCCAGAGAGTTAAGCCATTTGCCTAAGATCCATTACAATAATTATATGAAATATTCTTAATTTACCATGAATTTCAAGCAGAGTGTTACATGTAAAATATTACTGTAAAAGTTGCTGTGGTAATCCATGAAGGGAATACCATAAATTTGAAGAAAATTATCATTTGAAGCCTTAATTCTTTGAATTTCACGAAGTCTGTGTTTATGAATTTGCATGATATAGAAATTGAGTTTAATTCTCCTCCCAGGCACAGATAGACTGGACCATTTAGCTGAAATGCCTCTCCACATTCCAGTGTCTTAAAGAACTTTTGGTTCAATTTTTATTTAATGCTATCCCAGTTTAAGTTGGTGTTTGTTTGTTTTCTGCAGTAAAAACTAGATTTTCATATGCCTTTCCAAAGGAATTCCCTTATAGGATGAACCATGTAAGTATATTATATAAAATAAGACCGCTTACCAGAATCATATTGAAACCAGTGGTATTGGAATAACTTTATCTTTCTCATAGAAAGAACAGTTCTAAGAAATGTAAAACTAGAAATTAAGACTATAGAAGTCTAAGTTGAAGTTGTAAAGTTTCTACCATATAAAAAATTTCATAATAGTTAGCCTTGAGAATACTTACATAATTTTTTTCTCATAGTCATTTTCTTCATACAGTGGATTACTGTGAATTTATTTTTCTAGCCAACATTTTCACTCTTGAACAAGCATTGTGCATTCTTTGTTGGCTTCACCTGCCATATGCCTCTAACATGGCATGGATCTGACCCTAAGTTTTCCAAAGTTATGTAATTAGAGCATAAGTTCTTGCAAGTCCTGCCAAACTTGAAAAGTTTTGAGTACACACTTATCTATAAAGTGTGTATCTGTTACCACAAACAAGTCTAGCTAAATTTGAAGATACATATCACCAGAAAACTAGTGGCCACCAGGTGATGGATTTTTTTGGCTGGAGCAACTCGTAAAGATTGTCTTCCCTGGATGTGTAAAGGACTGTGATTTGCATTAGTGGAGGAAATATCTATACTAATGAAATGATGGATGTTTGGGGGTTAAGTTACTATCTGGTGTCTTTTCATTTCATTTTTAGTATTTCCTTTTACAATTTTAGAGTGTAACATTTGAAACATGGTTAATTGTTAATTCATAATAATGAGTTAGCTTAAGGGCTGTAGCATTTCAGGATACCTTGAGCATACAGGTTATTGGGAATATTTGAAGTCCTGCACATAACATTTTAAAGAATAAAACAAAAAAGACAGACATATTACAGTCTAAGAAAGCATTTCATGAAGAATGAAATGCTTTCTTAGAATAATCAGAAAGGTCATATTAAAGTAATATTTTATTTCTTCCCATTTTCTTTCAGTATCATGCAATAAAATACAATATTTCCATATGCTGTTACTAAAGATGAAGTAAACATGTTATATCTAATTTGTGATCTTGTGAAAATTTGATAAAATCCTATTTTTTTAAACAGATATTAGAATGTGAATTCTACCTTTTAGAACTAATGGTAAGTGTTTATATTTTTCCCCTAGTAACAAAAGAATTAAAAGTTAAGTTTCAAAACTAAAGTGATAGGGAACCTGAATTTTAAGAGAGAACATTCAGGTGCCTCTTTATAAAGCCCCCAAATGATTTGTGGTAACAAAAGTAGTTATGAGTGACCTGGATGCACTGCAATCCACAACATTTCTGGAGGCTGCAAAATACTTTTCATTTGTATTTTTTAGATGAACTAGGAAAAAATTTTGTGCTGTTATCATTGACAGTAAAAGAATGAAAAGCAAACCAGTGAAGACATTAAACCACTGAAATTATTTGCCCAGTTTTGAGTATATGTGGTGTCATTTAAAGATAGATTATGTCTTGGAAGAATTCTGTTCCTCCAGTTGGGAATTATGGCTTAATAGGCTAATAAGAGGTTTTAGTGTGTTGCAGATGTGACACTTTGAGTCTCTAAGGGAATGGATGCTGACTGGCTGCCAACCGATTTACCAAGGTATATCCCAGAGACAGTACTACCTTCACTATTAAAGCAGAGCTTAGGGCTGCCATACTCTTTATTTTTAGACTAAAAGGGAAGCAAACATGACTTAGAGAAATCCCAAATCCATTTTTTTAAATTTAGGATTCAAGTGGGTTTTAGTATGTTTTTCTGTTGTAATAAATCTGACTATACATACACATATTTTTCAAACTGTTTCTAGGATTGTTGCTTGATAGTGTATCATCCTTATAGACCTTTGCTCCAGTATGTGCAGGACATGGGCCAAGAAGACATGTTGCTTCCCCTTGCATGGTAATTAGAACAGAAGTTATCAATAGTGTAACATGATTAGATAGGAAGATTAACAACCTATATGAAGATTTTGTTTTGTTTTTGACAAAGCTAGCAAAATGTTCTTATATAGGTGACATTCCTAAATACTTATTTAATTACAATATTGTAGCTGTTGAGTTGAACGTGACTAGTATTTAAATAGTACATGTGCTAAAAAGAGAAGTAATTTTAATTATCTGATATTACTGTTAATTGTTCTTATTAAATATATAACTACCTTTTCAACACTATAAAATATCAGAACATTTTTAGAGTTATATCCAAAACGTATTTAAGTATACTATATAATAATTATTTGTAAGTATCCCTATTTGATTTCTTTATGTTTTTAAAAATTGGAAAACTACACATATATGTGTACATACACATACATAGTGTATTTTTTAAAATTCTGTCTTTTTTGTTGTTGTTTTAAAAAAAGCTTTTACCTGGACCTAAATTTAGTCATTAAAAATAACATTGAAATGACTTTGTTTACTTACCTCCATAACTCCAACCATCTTATGTCTGAAGCTTCATTTAGACAAGATACTTAGTTTTGTAAAGGAATATAAAATAAATCCTCCCCGAAAGGAAATATACAAATCATATTTTGTATTTCTCTTTTCAGTAATAATTGTTTTTGTTTTTATTTGTATAGGAGGATAGTCAATGATACCTACAGAACGGATCTTTGCCTGCTGTATCCTCCTTTCATGATAGCTTTAGGTATGTAAGAGTAGATATAAGTTTATTGCTTTATTTTGTGTTGAACTCATTTATATTATGTGACAAATTTCATATATTAGAATATAATTCATTCATCTTTGTTCCTTGTGATTACTCACTTATACTTACTTTTAATGTTCCTCTTTATTCCCATGTTTGTATTTCAGAGTTTCCACCCACTCTACTGTTTCATCAGGAGTACTTGAAAGACTTCTAGTTCATATAAGATCATTTTTTCTGCTGTAGGATTATACTTTTATTTTTTTGTCTGCTTGCAAAAACTTTTTTAGACCTAGAACCTTTGGGTTTTGACTGGCATTCCTGAAAGTTTCCTTCATTTAGGGGATTGTTTCAGAAGGTGATCTGTAAGGTCTGTTTACAATTTGCCCTCTGGTTCTAAGATGTTTGGACTTTTTCTTTTCATGATTTTTTTAAATGTAGTGACTTTTTTTTCTTTTTTCTTTCTTTTTTTTTTCTGGTCATGAGTTTTAGGGAGTCCTGTTATTAAATTATCTCTGTGACATGCACACGGGACCTGCTTATCATAGGATTTTAGATCTGCATTCATAAAAGAAAAGGCTACTTTTGAGGGGTTAATGATCACTTTAATCGAACACATGCATCATTCCTTTAATCAAGCACATTTATCATTCACCTAGTTCAGGGGAGTCAGCATTCTGAACTTCAGAGAAAATACAGAGAAATCAAAAAGTCAACAGACATGGCTTCTTCTGCCTGACAACTGTCTGACCATAGTTACCAGAGAGGAAAGCACTGACATCTGGGTTTGGGGGGAAAGGGGTGGAGGCAGTGCCTTAAAGCAGCTTCCCAGAGTCTTCCTCAGGCACTCAAACCTTCTTCCAAAAACTAAGCTCCAAAGTAAAACCCCATCCTCAGAGTATTTATACACTTTTTAGAGCCAGATGGCATAACCCTCTGACCCAATGCCTCAATAGAAAAAAACAGAAGGTACTTGGGACTCTGCTACGAAACAACTCCCCTAATCAAGCTTCCCACAATGGATGGGAAAGATCTTTAATCACACTATTTACTCAGAGGCACTTTTAAGTAAAACAAAAACAGTAAAATATCCTGATTCGATTGCCATTACACTCTCCTTGATATGTTTTGTAGACCAGTTTTTATTTTTTTCCTATTTATTTTATTTTAATATTTCTTGTCTCATGGAATCATTAAGATTCTTTTATCATTTCTTCTAGGAATTGTGGTTGATCTTGGGACTAAATTGTGCTTTTCTTTGAGGCCTTACTCATAGGTGTTTGGGAGTTAATCTACTCTTCTGAGTTTGGGTCTTGGGCGTTCCTGGTATCATAATAGTTCTTTTTCTTTATTTTTTCCCATTAACCTGCTCTGGTCAGCCCCGTATTGCAGGTTTAGTTAGAGATTTGGGAGCTGAATCTGTGATCCTGGCTCCTCTGAGAGACTTTGTGCTGCCTACCTGGGCCTGAAGTTGAGTCCAAGATCAGCTGTGACCAGCCCCACACTTCAGGCCTAGTGTAAAGATCTGGGTACTGAGTTCATGATCTGACCCACCCTGGTTCAACAGTTCCTGCCTGTTCACTTGCTTATTGGTTGAATTGTGATCTTAGGCTGGATAGAGGACCCACTTTAATTTCTCCTTTGATTTTTAATCACTAAACAGTTTGGTATTCTTAGATTGTTGTGGAGTTACTTGTGGAGGGAATTGGGCTATATTGCTTCCTCTTAGTTTGTCATCATGGACCCTCTTTCTTTTACTAATCCATCACTCTATCTCCCTCTCTCCCATCTCACCCTCCCCCAAAATGGGGAGGTTACAAAAATGTAACACTTGTTACAAAACAGATCCTCACATTGACCAAGTATGTATGTTTTATTCTGCATCTTGAGTTCATCAAGTCTTCAGAAAGTGGGCAGTTTGCTTCATCATCAGTCCTCTTAAATCATGGTTAGCTGTTGCATTGATCAGTTCTTTCTGGATTGTTTTTCTTTACAATGTTGTGATTATGTAAACTTTTCTCCTGATTCTGCTCACTTCATTCTGTATCATTTCGTACAAGTCTGATCTGTTTCTCTGCAACTTCCTCTTTCTTCATTTCATAGAATGCAATAAAATTCAGTTACACAGCCTGTTTAGTAATTTCTCAATTGATACATCTCCTTATTTCTCAGTTCTGTGCTGTAACAAAAAAAGTTGCTATAAATTTGTTTGTGTATATTAGTCCTTTTCTTAAAAGTCTTTGATCTCTTTGGGAAAGTATAAATAAGCCTAGTAGTATCACAGGTATACACTAGTAGTAGAAACTATGAGGCAGAATTCCAAATTGGTTTTCAGGGTGGAGGGACTGTTTCACAACTTGAAGAATAATGCATTAGTGTGTCAATTTCCCCTCCAACAATTGTTGGAGTATTTTTATCCATTAAATTTTAAACCTTTGATCAAAGTTGATGCCCTTCATAGGACAAACCAAATTTGTTTCAAGATCACATTGTTCCACCACTCCACATTTGACCTGAGGAATATCTTCCTATTCCCAGCCCTGTTAGCTTTTCCTCACTTTCCTTTGTTCATTTGTACATTTAACAGGGAATGAATCACTTTGTTATTTAGGTCTCTGTCTCTCTTGACTAAGACCTCTAGATATAGTTAGTGGTGCAGTGAATAGAGTCTTGGATGTTGAGTCTTTCTTGACCTAAGTTCAGATCCAGCCTCAAGTCACTAGCTGTGTGATACTGAGCAAGTCACTTAATCTCTGTTTGCCTTAGTTTTCTCATTTGTAAACAGGGATAATAATAGTACCTGTCTCCCCAGGTTGTTATGAAGATCAAATATGATCTTCATAAAACACTTAAAAAAAAACACTTAACATAGTACCTGGCATATAGTAGACACTATTTAAAAGATTCCCTTCCCTTTTACTCTTGGCAGGCATGGGGACTTCTCCAGATCCGGGATTTGTCCTTAAGGTGCTAGGATGAGATTGGAATATCAAGATTTAGCCATAACTGTAACCAGCCCTAAACAAAATTATGAAGTTAGTAAAGTTTGTCTTTGAGCTCCCCATCTTCTAAATTTTTATTTGTTACAACACTAAACTCTATGCACATATGTTTAGTATTCGTTATGTGATGCTTATATAGAAAAGGTGTTTGTTTTGTTTTTTACTGTTTTTTCAATTTAGAAGAAATTTAAAAGAACATTTTTGTTGATTAATGTATCTAAAACAGTTTGCAAGATTATTTTTCTGCCTACTACGCTAAGGTCATTCCATTAGGCAAGTGAGCCTTTGAGTACAATAGCAACTGACTGTGGTCTGTACTACATTGTTCTGGGGTGGCAAGGTACTCTTGTATTTCATTTCATTCTTCAGTCTTCCTCTGTGACAAAGTCGCCATAGGTAGTACAGAGGAGCAAGACTTTGGCCTTTGCCTAGTCCCTTAGGTTGATTCAATAATCTGTATTGTAATGATGGCTATATTAGACCAAATTTATGGAATAATTAATATGTCTGTTTAGAAGGGGAGATAGGACTCATATATGTTAATTTATTTTTGAGCAATATTATTAGAAAGTATAAGTGAAAGTAACTTCATCTGTATTTGTAAGACCAGGTGTTTTTGTATGTGCATTTTTTTTTAAATCTTTTTTTCCCTCTCTCTTCCAGCTTGCCTACATGTAGCCTGTGTTGTACAACAGAAGGATGCTCGACAGTGGTTTGCAGAGCTTTCTGTTGATATGGAGAAGGTATTCTTTAGTGTTCCCTCCTCTGTTTGTCAACTTGTACTTACTTTTTAAGATTAACATTTTATTTACTTAGCATATTGAGCCATTATCTTTTTGAAACGACTTTGGTAAGAAGATTACTAGTTAAAACCTTTAAGAAACAGAAATTAAGCACACACCAAAAAATTATTGTTGATTCTTTAATGTAATAAATTGCTCTTTTTGATTTAAGACTAAATATGGTGGGGTACCAGTATTTCTGGTTGGAGACTATTTTGCCTCGTATTTGTTCACTGTGTCTATCAGTGTATGTATAAATATACACATGTATACTTGAATGTTTTATCTTTGTGCATGAATGATACTTCCCAGAAAGCTGCTGTACTTAAATTGTATCCTGTTTCCCTTTTAGACCTACTCCATTAGAACTAAAGAAATGTATTAAAGTCATTCAGGCATCAGGTTGAGAGTTACTAAGAGGTGAACTCAGAGCCTTCTTGGTTATTTCTCTGTTTTCTGTTTAAGTGGTTGGAGACCCAAAGGATTAGAGTAAAAAAGTACAGTGCCTTTTCTTTTAGATTGAGTATTTAAATAGATGGAGTGGCAAAAAACAAATGCTGTAATATATTCTTGGAGGAAAGAGGGAGTAGCATGTCAACATGTGATTAAAAGAAACTTTCCAGATGTATTAAGATTTGCTGACCTTCATTCTAACATTTTATCTTAATAAGAAGCATATTGCATTTTTTAGTGTCTTCTGACAAATGCACAGGTTATATGTTGTGTGTTCTCTTTACACAATAGAAATATATACTGTAGCTACTGAATAAACTGTCTTGGTTTTTTTTGGTTTTGTTTTTTTTGGTTTTTTTTTTTTCAGATTTTGGAAATAATCAGGGTTATTTTAAAATTGTATGAGCAGTGGAAGAATTTTGATGAAAGAAAAGAGATGGCAACTATCCTTAGCAAGATGCCTAAACCAAAACCACCTCCAAACAGGTATGTGGTGGAATTTAATTGCTGGTTTCATTTTATATAATCTTTTATATACACCATTATAATTATGACATCATATTGAACAGTTGAGATATTTATTTTTTAACTTTTAAAATTTCCCCTATACAAGTGACTAGGAAGAACTGCTTTTTAAGAAATCACTTGATTTATATTTAGCAAATACATCAATAGCTTAGTATCTTTAAATTTCACTATAGTCATGATAGTGATATTGTAGATAACCTCCAAGATACATCATTTTGGACTTAATGGGAACTTAAAGTCTAGGAGTTATTTTTTTTTCCTTTTTTTAAAAAATCAATTTAGTTTCAATTTTCAACATTCATTTCCACAAAATTTTCAATTTCAAGTTTTCTCCCCCATCTCCTCCTTCCCCCCACTCCAGGACAGCATGTATTCTGATTAGCCTTTCTCTGCCCTCCCTTCTATTACCCTCCCTCCCATCCCTTTCCCTTCTATTTTCCTATAGGGAAAGTTAGATTTCTATTCCCCATTGCCTGTATATCTTATTTCCTAGTTGCATGTAAAAACATTTCTTTTTTTTTTTAATTGAATTATTTTATTTGTTTTCAGTGTTCGACAATCACTTCCATATATCTTAGATTTTTTTTTCCACTTACTCCTCCTCATTCCCCACTCCCTCCCTGAGACAGTATACAGTCTTATACAGGTTCTACATGTACATTCCTATTAATTGCATGTTGCATGGAAGAATTAAAATGAATGGAAAAAAACCATAATACAAAAGAAAATGGTCTGTTTCTATCTGTGATCCAGTGTAAAAACAGTTCTTAACATTCATCTTTAAAGCTTTGAGTTCCACATTCTCCCAGAAATTGATTTGATATAAATTTTAGATTTAAAGAATTTGTTAGTAATCCTGTGATATATTGGCTCTAAACCATCTGCATGTCCTAGCCAAACTGGATTTCCCATTGTTCTTTTGATATACCTTCCAGTATCATGCCTATGCTTATTTTCCTGTGCCTGGAATGCAACTCTACCTATCTCTCTTACATGACTGAATTCCAGTTCAGCCTTTCAAGCCCAATTAAAAAATAACCTCCTTTGAGAAACTCTGTGAAATTCTTGTGTTAGCTATGATCTCCACTTTGTATTTCACCTAACACTTTGCTTGCACCGTTCTAATGCACTTATGTATTATACTGTAATTATGTGTATGTACAGCATGTTCTCTACTGAGAATGTATATTACATGAAGTCAGCGACCATGCTTACTTAAACTTTGTGTCTACGTTGCACAGTACTGCCTAATATATCCTGCTGCGCTAGAAAAATCTTAAGATAAGGGCATTACTTTTTTTCACATTACTTAATGCATTTCTAAATTGGAGATAATGATAGTCTTGAATGCATGTGACTGACAGTACATGTATTCCCTTATTCTTTGGGGTTATTCATAGCCCCAAATTGCTTGATATTTTTTTGGAGTGACAATAACCATTACTGGCATACCATTCTAAAAGTCCCACGGTTACAAAGAGCTTTTTAAAACCTAAACTGTTTCAGATATAATAGTAGAACAAGTCCTGGTTAAAAACAAATATATTCCCCCTTCTTTTGAAACACGATATGACCAATTTAGTTTTGCCAACAACATTGTTCCTCCTTAAGAGTATCCCTTGCTACCTAGTAAATCTAAGTGATTTATCTAAAACTGAGGACAGGCTACCTCTCTAAAACTGTGATAGTTTGTCAGCCTATAATTTAGAACATGTCACCTTCGAGGCACAGATCATAACTCCGACCTGTGGGTATGTCAGGGAATGACTAAGGTGATGATCCTACAAAAGATGAATTGGCTAAATGTGTTTGAAATACTTCTGGCTTTCTCCCAAATAAAATCATTCAAATTCAATCAAACATTGTCACTCCTTACAAATAGCTTGGAGTACCATCATAAATAGTGTTGTTAGGTCAATTGATAAAGTCCCAGGGAAAAAGACCATTTAATTAAGGAGCCAATACAGCTAGGTAAGGTCAAGCAGCAGAAAAAAAGTAAAAGAAGCATCTACTTTGTGTCAGTTAGCCAGAAACAAATTCAATAATATCTTGTCACATTGCACAACAGTTTTGCAAATCCTTCCTGATAATCTCAATTATGAATGTTAAAATTTTTAGGAAGAGTTACAGGGAGCTGTCCAAAAAACAAGTCATCAAGCAGCTAATGGTTAGGTTTATGTATTACAAAAATTATTTAATATTCTACTAACAATAGGGCCTTTTAAGCATCAGGATGGTGAGGAGCAAGGCAGTAACCCTTCTGCCACAGTTACTGATATTTGCAGTGTTTTTATTTTGACTATTTTATTAAAATTTATAAAAATTTTATCTCATTATTAAATATCATTTGATTATGTCTCTAGACCAATACATTTGTCTGTAGACTCATGTTTTGTTTTTTGTAATGTTGGTTTGTTGGGAATATGATTTGATAAGAGATGAACTTTAAAGAAAACTTTTTCTGGGACAGATCTATTCCATATTTGATGGACTTGATGAAAATTTGATGAAACCAAAAGTTAATTTTCATTTCTTGATCTGATCATAATTTGTCTTACAGATAAAAACTTGAGACCAAAAATTGGCTGCCTGAATTTTTAAATAATTCTGCATAAAATTGTCTTGTTAGGGGAATAGCAACAATAGCTTTTTTTTTTTTTTAACGGATTTATCAAAGCTGTCTCACTTTTAATTTTTTAAAATCTGTTTCTCTCTACTTGAACAGTGAAGGAGAACAGGGTCCAAATGGAAGTCAGAATTCTAGCTACAGCCAGTCTTAAAACATTCCGAGGACCTTCAGAGTGGACTTTTTGGAATAAGACAATGTGTTTTTGCTGTGCTAAAGAAATGAACGGGTTTCAATATTGTCTTCAGTGGAAACAAATGAGAATGAATAGCTTGTTTCTGTCAAGCATTTTGGGAACTGTTTTTATTTTTGCAAAATAGTTTAAATAGCTTTCTAAGTTTTTTGTTCACTTTGGCTCTAGAAAAAATTAAGACCCTTTTGATTTGCAGACGTTTCTATAAATTAAAGTACAAACAGGTAGCTACAAATAGATACTTCAAATTGAATAGCTGTTTCAAGAGGGTATCCTTGTTTGCATTTTATTAAAATTACAGTTATTAATTTGGGATTAAGGGAGGGAAAGCTTAAAGTAACCAGGAAACCTGGTGCATAATTTAAGAATCTTTTTAGTCTTCGAAAGAAGGTTGTGCATCAACTATTCAATACCTGAGAATTTTCTTCTTAAATTATTAAGAACAATTCTTAAAGAATGAAATCCTGATTTTGCTAGTTTCATTGACATTTTCAGGGGGAAAAAATTAAGTACCTATACATGTAAGACATACTTTATTCAGTAGTTTCTTGCCATGGGAAATAGTTACCCAGCTTTGCAGAAAGGTGCAATATGTACAGTGTACTTTCACAGTTTTTAATGTTATATGATTTCCTTAACCATTTTGAATGCTGGGAAAACTTCTTTAAAATCTATTTGTAAATTATTTGCAAGTAATAATTTAATCAGGTATTTTGGAAGTGAAACAATAGTTGAGAAAACCCACCATAATCTGGACGAAATTTATACAAGTTCATTTTATCTTTATGTGGGAAGTTAATTCATTTTTATCTTAAAAGGCATCTACTTTTAGGTTTTGTTTTTTGTTTTTCACTAAAGATTTAAATTACTTACAACAGGTTTTCCTGAGCCAGGAACACAATCAGGTTTCAAGCCAGTTTGATACTGGCCATTGTTAATTCTAAGCTAAATAAGTGTAAGACTTCAGAGAAAGTGTTGTCAGTAAGACTACTGACTATTTAACTCAGTCATTTTCTTCAGACTTGAAGGAGGGTGGTACATAGGACATTAATGTACAACTTAAGGATTTTAACATTTTATAAAGTTTATGGTCAATGGATTATAAAGTTAAATGTTGACTTCCTAGTATAAATTTGCAACAATAAAAGCAAGTTCTTTGGCTGCTGCGTGTTGAATTTTATATATTCTTTGTGGATCGGCCTGTGCTCCTTCCTTTTAGATTCATTTAAATTATTGTTGTTTAGTTATCATAGCATGACAGGCCCTACTGTCCTCCACACTCTCTTGAAGTCTGTCCAAGTTTGTATTTGTTGTTTCCATAACAACATCAACCCATCTCATCTCCTGCTGTCACCTTTTCCCAACAGTGGGGACTTTACCAATGAGTCCTGTATTCTCATTATGTGGCTAGTGTATTTATATTTTATTAATAATTGTTAAATTATGGTCTCATTAACAGAATAGGAAAGCGAGGACTTCATTCTACCTTAGTAAAAGCAATAAACTCCCAGAAGAAAAAAGACACGCCAGCAAATTTACAAGCAAATTCTATTAAACATTTAAAGAACAATTGCAGTCCTAAATTATTTGAAAAAATAGAAAATAAAAGAGTCCTACGAAATTCCTTCTGTTACACAAATACAGTCTTGATACCTTAAACTACAGAGAAAGAAAATTGTAAACCAATATCCCTAATGAATATTGATGCAAAGATTTAAAACAAAATATTGGCAAGATTATAACATCACGAAGATTAAACTATGACCAGGCTGAATTTATACCAGGAACATTGAGTTGATTCATTATTAGACAAACTATAAACATAATTGACCATACTAACAAAAATCACATTATCAGGAGATGAAGAAAAATATTTTGATGAAGTATAACACCCAGTCCTGTTGAAAAACATACATTAGAAAGCAAAAGAAAACATCTTTTCTCAAGGTGTTAAGTATTATCTATTTAAAACAGCTAGCATTATCTGTAATGGGGATAAAGTGGAGACCTTTCAAATAAGATAAAGGGTAAAGCAAGAATGTACATTATCACCATCATTATTCAATGTAATGCTAGAAATGCTAACTATAGTAGTAAAATAAATTGAGGGAATAAATATAAACAAAGGAAACCGCATTTTGCAGATAATAGTTTACTTAGAGAAATTAGGGAGTCACCTAAAGAAAAAACAAGCAAGGTTGCAAGATATAAAGTAAACCCACACAAATCATCAGTTTTTGTTACCAAAAAAATCTAGCAGGTAATGGTAGAAGTTCCATTTAATGTAGCCATAGAGAGTACAAAACGATTGGGAGTCCACTTGATAAGATACATAAATTACAATACATATCTGAATAATTGGAGAGATACTAATCGTTCATGAGCAGGCTAAGCCAACATGAAAATACTACCTGAGTGCACAATATGCAGAAGCAAACAAGCACAGTAGTCTAGAATGTGATAATTAAAGATCCCAGCTATTGGGGCAAGAACTCACTATTCAACAAAACCTCAGGATATTTGGAAAACAGTCTGGCAGAAACGTGGCATTAATCAGCATCTCACACATGTGAAGACAAATTCTAAATGGGATATGTCTTCAGCACTGAAGAGTGACATCACAAACAATTTGGAGGAGCATGGAAAAAATTACCTGTGAGATCAATGTATCGATAGGAAGTGATTTTATGACCAAACAAAAGAAGTTGATGGGAGGTAAAATAGGCAGTTTTGATTACATAAAAGTTTTAAAGTTGGTGTACAAGTAAAATAATTCAGCTAAAATTAGAAGCAGGAAATGGGGGCAGGGGAAATTTTGCACAAGTTCCTCTGATTAAGGTCATTTCTAAGATATGTAGGGAACAGATTCAAATCTATAAGGATAAGAGCCATTCCTCAATTGATAAATGGTTAAAGGATATGAATAGGCAGTTTTCAGAGGAAGAAGTCCAATCTATCAATAACCATATTTTTTAAAATATTCTAAATGACTAATTAGAGAAATGCAAATTAACTCTGAGATGTCAGTCTCATCTGACTGACAAAGTTGACAAAAAAGAAAATGACAAATGCAAGAGAACTAGAAACACATTCATTTAATGCACTATTGGTGGAACTGGTCCAGCCATTCTGGAAAGCAATTTGGAACTGTGCCACAAAAGCAATTAAATTGCACATACCCTTTAACTCGGCAATATTGTTACTAGTTCCATAGTCTAAAGATATCGAAGAAGGAAAGGATACATGTACAAAAATATAGTATTAATATGTTTGTGATGGTAATAAAAAATGGGAACAAAGTTCCCATCAATTTGGGAGTGACTGAACAAGTTAAGGTATATGAAAAAGAATCTTACTGTGCTGTAAGAAACAAAAACGGGAGAGGGGCATTTCAGAGAAACAAAGGAACTGATACAAAATTAAGTGAGTACAATCAGAAGAACAATTTCAACTGCACAAACAGTATTATAAGGACAACAACTTTGAAAGACTTGGAGATTCTGATCAAGATAATGATCAACCACACTTCCAGATAACTCATAAGATATGCTAGCCATCTCCAGATAGAAGTGATGGATAGATTGAGGCTTTTTTTCCCCTCTGGTGGGTAGGGGTGGGTATTGTCAGTGCAGGAATTTATTTTGTTTGACTATACATGTTTGTAACATTTCATTTTTATTATTTTCTTGGGTGGGGGGCATGAACAGGAGGGGATAGTTGGGAGGGAAAGAATTTGGACTTGAAAATAAAATTGAATTAAAAAATTTTTAAATCACATTATCGTCAATACCAAGGTGTGATAGTTATTTCAGATAGCTTTTCTTCATTTCCTTGTAAAGGGAAACTTAAGGCAGTTTTAGAAAAAAGCCTCAAATGAAGGCAATAGGCATATTAACTTGTAGGACTGGTAGATGGGACTCTAGCCATACATATTTGAAGACTTGTCATGTGGAAGGATTGGACTTACTTTAGCTCCATACAGCAATACTCTGACCAGTCTCAGAAGCTGCGAGAGGGAGGAGTGGTGAGGGGAGTGCGTATTGGTGAGGGGAGGAAATATAAGGGAAGCAGATTTTGACAGTATAAGGAATAATATCCTAATAGATAGAGGCCATCGAAAGATGAGTTAGCCAGCCTTGGGAAATCAAGAGCTCTATCACTGGAAATGTACTGGCAAGTAATGAATACTTCTCAAGAATATTGTATATGGAATTCATGCTACCAGTAGGAACTGGACTAACTGATCTCTAAAATCCCTTTCAAATTGTGAAATACTATAATTCCATAAACTTTTTCTCTGATGTTTAAGTAGAATCAATTCAGTATATTGACGTATGATAAAGTAGTCACAATACGGTAGTGCAAATGTGCTTAGATATTGTTAAGCACAAATTTCCATGTGTATAACGACTTTTTAACGGTCATGTATTTACACCAGAAACTTTTCAGCATACTAAAGTCTAAGAAAACTCCAACTTTTATTTATCAAATACTCTTTTTACTCACATATAAAAGAGTAGAACACTAAATTTCTTTTTTTCTGTTCATTCAACAAAGATCAAGAGCTGTGTTCAAAGCATTATGCTAAGTGCTAAGCATACAAAACCAAAATATTTTTCTGTCCTCAAGAGACTTTTATTCTATTTGGGGGAAACTAGACATATGTAAGTACATACAAAGTATAAAAATAATATGGTGAGGCAGCAATACTTCTAATAGTGGGGGTGGTAGACTTAATTCAAATTTGAGGAAAGTTTGGGACTTCAAAACTAGAGGAGGGGATGCATTCCAGGTATAAGAAGACAGCAAAAAGAAAGAATGTTGTGTATAGGCAGCACCAATTGTGTGGAGAGTAGCAAGCAGTAAGCCTGGAAAGAGCCTGGAGTCAGACTGTGAAAGGCTAAGCTTTTATTTATCCTAAAGAAATAGGAGACTTGGGAGTTTCTGGAGCAGGGGAGTGATGTGACCACACCTGATATCAGCTTAGTGACTGAAGAGAGACTGGAGGCAGAGAGACCAGTTAGGAAACTATCACAGTAGCCTAGGCCAGAAGGATTAGAGGGCTATGGTAGTAGGAATAGGAGGGGACAAATGTGGCAGGTGGAACCAACATGATCTGGCAACGGATTTTTATTTATTAGGGTTGAGGTTAAGTGGAGTGAAGAATTGAAAAAGACTGCATGTCTTCAAACCTTGGTCACTGGTAGGATGGTGCCCTTGACAGAAATATTGGAATTAGGAAGAAGGGTTGGTCTGTTTTAAACAGAAGCTGCTGGTAGGATATCCTCTTGTAAAAATCCAAAAGAAAAATTAAGAAAGATAATTTTTCATTTATCTTTATGAATCTCATAAATCTGCTGGTCTTGCCTCTTAACTAGTCTCTGTGGTGCTGTCAATTTTCTATGTACAGACTTGAATTATTGAAAGGATTACATTTCTTTAGTCAAAGAAGTCTCACTAAAGACAAGAATTAAAAAACCATAATAAATAGTAAATAGTATGAAATATGAAGTGTAAAATTGCTAAGACTAAAATTGCTTTACTAAAGGCACATATCTAGTTTTGAACCATTCAGATGCAAAAAATAAGATTCTAAGAAATGAAAAAATGTAATTACTTTTCCCCCTAGATTTGATCATATCCAATCTATTGCAACAAGTCCCTTTGAGCTTTATCTCATAGGGATGTAAGAAATCAAAATAAGGTTAGTTTCTTATAGTGGGAAAATTTTGTAAGGAATAAATATCATGACCATACTCGTTTTTTTTCTGGCTGAATCTTTCTCTTCACCCCATTCCGTATTCTCAACTCTCATCTACATCTCCACCATACCTCACCATCCCCCAGAGGAGCATTAAAACTTTAAGAATTCATCATTCAAAATTATTTTACCTCCATGATTTCCATTAGAGCTCTGACCCTGAAGTCAGGAGAACCTGAGTTCAAATCTGACTTCAGACACTTACTATCTATGTAACCCTGGGCAAGTCACATATCCCATTTGCCTCAGTTTCCTCATCTGTAAAATGAGCTGGAGAAGGAAGTGGGGAACCACTACAGTGTCGTTGCTAAGAAAGCCCCAAATGGGATTATGAAGAGTCAGACACAATTGAAAGAATTCAACAACAAACTTCATATCCATCTTCCTTCTAGGTGGCACACTGTATAGAGAGCACTCAGTCTGGAGTTAGGAAAACATGAGTTCAGATGTGGCTTCAGACATTTACTGGATGTGTGACACTAGACAAGTCACCTAATCTCTTTATGACTCAGTTTCCTGAACTATAAAATGGGGATAATAATAGCACTTGCCTCTTAAGGTTGTTGTGTGGATCAAATGAAATATTTTTAAGGCACTTAACATGGTACCTAACAGATAGTAAGTGCTTAAGAAATGCCTGTTTTTTTCTTTCCTTCCTTTTTTCCTTCCTTCCTTCTCCAGGTCCCCCATATTGGCTGTTCCTCATAACTAGAATGTATGTCATCCTCACTTCCATCTCTTACAATGCTGCTTCTTTCAAGATTCAGGTATTATCTCCTATGTAAAACCTTTTCTCAAACAACAAACCTATATTAAACACATTTAGTATCAAACGTGGTGCTAAATACTAGGGGATAAAAAAAAGCAAAAACAGCTTATCTTCTAATCGGGGAAACAGCATATATAAATTAGAGTAAGCAAGATAAAGAATAGATGGAAGGTAACCTTAGAGGGGATGACACTAGAACGTAGGAGACCAGGAAAACCTTCCATGAGGATATAGCACAAGAATTCAGTCTTGGCCAGAGATTCAAAGAGTCAAAGGTTGAGAGGGGAAACGTGAGGAATAGCCAGTATACAGGCATGGGGTTTAAAGATGAAGAGTTGTGTTCAAAGAAGAGCAGAGACCAATATAACTGGACCATAGAGTTCATAGAGGACAGCAGAATGAAAAAAAGATTGGAAAGGTAGGAGAGGACAGGTTTTGAGGTTTTAAATGCCAAAGGATTTTCTTTTTATTTGATCCTGGAAGTAACAGGGAGCCATGGTCAGATCTATACTTTTAGGAAGATCATTTTGGCAGATGAATAAAATGGACTGGAAGGAGACTGGAGTAAGGGAGACCAAACATAAGCCTATTGCAATAACCCAGGAAAGAGATGAAGAAAGCCTGACCAAGGATTGTGGCTTTATGAGTTGATACATGGGGTCTTGTGCAAGAGATATCATGGAGAAGGAAATTGCATAATTTGGCAACTAACTGGATACGTAGGGTGAACAAAAAAGAGGAGTTGAGAATGGCACTGAGAGTTTGAACTTGAGTGACTAGAAAGATGCTAGTGCCCTTGAGTATAATAGAAGTCAATAAAGAAGAAATTTGGGGAGTGAGGGGAAGTATGCTGAGTTCTGTTTTGGATATCGTGAATTTAAGATCACAATGGGATATCCAACTCAAAATGCCAGGTAGACATTTAGTGACATGGAACTAGAGCCCAGAAGAGACAGAAAGGCTGGATATATAAATCTGGAAATAGAGATGGTAATTGAACACATGGGAAATTATAAGATCAAGTGAGAGTATAAAAAGATAAGAAAGAAAAAAGAGAATCAAAGATAGAGGCATGGAGGACTCTCACAGTGAGTGAGCATAACATGAATGAATATTTCACAAAGGAGACTTGAGGAGTGGTCAAGTAGGGAGGATGAGAACCAAAGGAAGGCAATCCTGAAAACCTAGAGAGAGAAAGGAAGGTACTCCACATCAAAGGCTGCAGAAAGGTCCAGAAGGATGAGGATTGAGAAGAGGTTATTAGACTTAGCAACTAAGAGATCATGGGTAATTTTTGATAGAACATGGTCGGTTGAATAATAAGGTCAGAAATCATACTGCAGATTTAGAAACAAGCGAGAAAAGAAAAAAAGTGGAGCTGCCAATTATATATGTCTTTAACAATAAAAATGTTTTTTTGATCACCAAAAGGCGTCCTCTCCCTCATTTGAGTGACTCTTCCTCAACTACCTCTCAACTGAGAATAAAAAACAAAACCTGTTATAAGCATGTGTAGTCGAAACAAATTTCTACATTGGCATGTTCAAAAGAAAACAGCTATTAATATAGATATGTGCATAAATCTCATTCTGTACTCTAAGTCTTTCACCTCTATCAGGAGTTGGGTGGCATGATTCATCGGTAGTCCTCTGAGATCATGGTTGGTCGTTATACTGATCAGAATTCCTAATTCTTTTAGAGTTGTTTACTTTTTGCCATATTTTTATCATTGTATAAGTTGTTCTCTTGATTCTGTCCATTTCATTGTGAAACATTTTATACAAGTCTTCCCAAGTTTCTCTGAAGTCATCCTTTTCATAATTTCTTACAGTAAAATAGTATTCCATAATATTTACATATCATAACTTATTTAGCTATTCCCTTCGGGCAGCTAGGTGGTGCAATGGATAGAGCACGAGTAGGAGTCGAGAGGACCTGAGTTCAAATCTCACCTCAGACACTTGGCACTCACTAGCTGTGTGACCTTGGGCAAGTCACTTAACCCCAATTGCCTCATCCTGGGTCATCTCCAGTCATCCTGATGAATATCTGGTCACTGAATTCAGATGGCTCTGGAGAAGAAGTGAGGCTGGTGACCTGCACAGCCCTCCCTCACTCAAAACAAAGTCAAGTACAAGTCATGTCATCATTTCTCTGATGGCATGGTCTTCTTTGGCAACGAAGGAGAAAAACACATACACACACACACACACACACACATATTCCCTATTTATGGGCACCCCTTCGGATTCCCATTTTTTGCCACCTCATAGATCTTTAAGTATTTTCCCTCTAATTCCCTCTTTCTTCTTCTCCCTTTTCTGTCTAATTAAGCTCCCTTTATGACCTCTGATGATGATAAGATTCAGATGGGACATACGCATTATCTCCTCATTGCAGAGTATAAGCTATTTATTCTTGTTTTGTCTCTCACAATTGTACATTTTTGTTTACATTTTTCTCTTTTCTACTGAGTTAGACCTTTGAAGTTTCTATGCCATTCTGACTTTTTCATCAAGAATGCTTGTAAGTCCTTTATTTCATTAAAGATCCATTTTCTCCCCTGTAATAATAAAAACTCAGTTTTGAGGTATAAATTACTTGTGTGTAAGCCTATATCCTTTCTCTTTTGAAGTATTGTATTCCAAGCTCTCCAATCTTTCAGAGAGGTGGCTGCTAAATATTTTGTGATCTTTTACATTGGTATTTGAAATATTGTTTTTTCTGACTATAATATTGTTTTCTTTCACCAGGAACCTCTGAATTCTGACTGTAATATTCCTGGGAGTTTTCATTCTGAATTTTCTTTCAGGTGACTGGTGGATTCTTTTAATTTCTACTTTGCTCTCTGATTCTAGGAAATCTAGGCAATTTTCTTCTATGATTTCTTAAAATATATTGCCTAAGTACTCGTTTTGGTGATGACTTTCAGGTAGTCCAATGATTTCTTTATGTTTTCTCCTCAATATGTTTTCCATGTCAGATGTTTTTCTATGAGATACCTTATATTGTCTTTTTTTCAGTCTTTTGACTTTATTTTATATTTCTTGTTGTCTCATAGAGTCATTGACTTCTACATGTTCCATTCTAATTTTCAGGGAATTTGTTTCTTGGGTAAGTTTTTGTACTTCTTGTACCAAGTTTTCAATTTTCTTTCTAATTTTTTCTTCCATAGTTCTCATGTCTTTTTCAATTTTTGCTTTAAGCACTTCCATTTATAACCTCCTTTCCTTAAAAAAAAAACAACTTGCTTCATCTCTTTTCAAAATTCTAGTTGAATTTGTGGCCGCACTGTGTTTTTCTCTGAGGCTTTTCTTGTAGATGTTTTGGAGTCATTATCTTCTTCTGGGTTTGTATCTTGAGTATCCTTGTTACATAACTTTATATGGTGGATTTTTTTTGTTTTCTCATTCTTCAGTCTACTTCTTAACTTCAGAATTGGTGTTAGGACTAGGTTCTGTTAACTTCTGGAGGAAAGGTCTGGGCTAGTCCTGCTGTTTCTTTCTTGGGAGTGTTAAGTGTTGTTTTATTCCAGCATCTCAGGGACAGCTCTGGATGGAGACCCACAAACTTTTGGTACACCCAAAGTCATCTTATTCATGAAAAAATCTGATTGCTACCCCTCCTGTTCTGAGTTCTGCAAGTTCTTGGCCTGGTATAAGCAATAGTAAATTGCTACTAGATTAATCCCCTATCAGCCAGATGAAAAGTTCTCCTGGTTCAGTGACAGAACTATAGGCTTGACTTTGGACTGGATTCTTCTGTAGTCTTCAGATTGGGCTAGTAGCTAGAGCTGAGACTCTGCTCTACTCCTGAGGTCTCAGTTATCCCTCTGCTGCTTGCTTCAGAACTTGCTCTTCTTAGTACACTGCCCATGGGCATCAACTGCTCCTTACCCTGGGTTAATGGTCCCTTACCCTGGATCTCTGACATGGTACTGGACAGCAGGTGACAAAGATGCCAGTTGGATGTAGTTTTTATTGCATTATGGTGAAAAAAAAAAGATGCATTTAATATTTTTGACTTTCTGCATTGGTTTATGAGGTTTTATGCCCTAATACATGATCAGTTTTGGTGAACATTACATGTACAGTTGATAAATGGGTATATTTCTTCCTATTTCCATTTCATATTCTCCAGAGGTCTATCATATCTAACTTTTCTAAAATTCTATTCATCTTCCTAACTTTTTATTTTATAATTAAATGTATCTAGGTCTGAGAGGAATAAATTGAGGTTCCCCTTAGCATAGTTTTACTGTCTATTTCTTCCTGTAACTTACTGAATTTTTCCTTCAAGAATTTAGGTGATATACCTTTTGGTGCATATTATGTTCAATATTTATATTACTTCACCATCTAGATACCTTTTAGCAAAATAGTTTCCCTGATCATCTCTTTAAACTAGGTCTGCTTTTGCTTTTCCTTTGTCTGAGATCTGAGATGTCTGAGATGATTGCTAAGCTTGCCTTTTTTTACTTCAGCTGACACATAATAGATTCTGCTCCATAATTTTAACTCACTGTGTATCTTTCTGTTTCAAGTGTGTGTCTTGTAAATAACATATTGTTGGATTCTAGTTTCTAAACCATTCTATGTTCTTGCATTTTATGGTGAATTTATCCTCATTACAGTTGTAGTATTTCACTTCATTCAATTCTCTTATATTTATCCTTCTTTTTTTTTACTGTCTCACCAAGAATCTGTTTTGCTTTTGACCACTGCCTTCCCTAATCTATTCTTCCTCTCCCCTTACCCTTTCTCTTAACTCTTTTCCCTTCTACTTCCTTGTTTGGTAAGAAGCATTTCTGTACCTTCACACATATATACATATTGGTTGGTTGTTGTCCTTTGTCTTCAAAGAGGACCAAAATGAAATCACCATTGTAAAGTGAAATTTCAGTGTGTCCGACTGTGGCTGATCAGACCAATACAAGCTTGGAATGCTCTACCAGAGATTGGGCACAGATAGTCTGTGTGAATATTTGGGATGAATATCCCAAATTTGTGCATCCTGCATTTATATATGTATGTATGTATATGTATATATGTGTGTAATATATACATGTATATAATACATGTGTCTGTGTGCCTGTGTGTGTGTATATATATATATATATATATATATATATATATATATACATATACATATATATGTTCTTTCATCCTTGAACCAGTTGAGATGAGAGGGAGAGTCAAGTGTTGCCCACTCCGAGCCTCATCTTCCCCTCCATTACATAAACTCCTCCTTGTATGCCCCATTTGTGTGAGATAATTTCCCCATTTTCCTCCCCTTTTCCTACTCTTTCTGTGAAACTATCTTTCTTACTTTCTCTTTCGAGATCATCCCAACATAATAAACTCATACTTATGCCCTCTAACTATACTCTAACAGCCCTAGTGATGAGAAAATGCTCTGTGGTTATCTTCATCAACTTCCCATATCAGGATATAAACAGTTTAAGCTTGTCTAGACTATTTCTCACTTATATTTACTTTTTTATGCTTCTCTTGACTCATGTTTGTTTGAATGCCAAATTAGGATTGCTTGAAAGTCCTCTATTTCATTAAACATTTCCCCCACTGTAGGCTTATAACTCAGTTTTGTTGAACATGATATTCTTGGTTATAATTCTAGGTCCTTTGCCTTCTGGAGCATCATAATCTAAACCCTATGCTCCTTCAGAGTGATAGCTTCTAAACCTAATGTGATCCTGACTGCAGCTCCACAGTATTCGAAATATTTCTTTCTGACTGCTTGCAATATTTTCTCCTTTGCCTGGTAGTTCTGGATTTTAGCTACAATATTCCTGGGAGTTTTCATTTATTAAATAACATTTTCATATTAGTCATGTTGGGAAAGAAGTAACAACAAAAGGAAAAAACAAAAAAGTGAAAATAGAATGCTTTGATCTGAATTCCGACTCCATTAATTCTTCCTCTAGATGGGGACAGAATTTTCCATCATGAGTCTTTTGGAATTGTCTTGGATCATTGGATTGCTGAGAAGAGCTAAATAAATCATAGGTGATCATTAAACAATATTACTGCTAGTGTGTACAATGTTCTCCTGGTTCTACTTACTTCACTAAGCATCTTTCCAGGTTTTTCCAAAATCAGCTTATTCATCATTTTTATAGCACAACAGTATTCCATTACATTCATAAACCACAACTTATTCAACCATTCCCCAATTAATGAGTTTCTCCTCAATTTCCAATTCTTTGCCACCACAAAAGAACTGCTATAAATATTTTTTTCTACATACAGGTCCTTTTCCTTTTTTTATGATCTCTTTGGGATATATACCTAGTAGTGGTATTGCTGAATCAAAGGGAATGCACAATTTCATTGCCCTTTGAGCATAGTTCCCAGTTGCTCTCCAGATTATTTGGTTCAATTTATAACTTCGCCAACAGTGCACTAATGTCCTAATTTTTCTCTATCCCCTCCAGCATTTGTATTTTTCTTTTCTGTCATATTAACCAATCTGATAAGTGTAAGGTGGTACCTCAGAGTTGTTTTAATTTATATTTCTTTAAATCAATGGTAATTTAAAGCATTTTTTCATATGAGTAATAAATAACTTTAATTTTTTCATCTGAAAACTGCCTGTTCATATCCTTTGACCATTTATTAGTTGGGGAATGATTAATAGTCTTATAAATTTGACTCAGTTCTCCATACATTTAAGAAATAGGGCCTTTATCAAAAAAAACTTACTAAAAGATTTTTCCCCACTTTTCTGCTTTCCTTCTAATCTTGGCTATATTGGTTATGTTTGTGCAAAATCCTTTTTAATGTAATCAAAATTATCTATTTTACATTCTGTAATGCTAGTTCTTGTTTAGTAATAAATTTGTCCCTAATCCATAGCTTTGACAGATAAATTATTCCATGCTCCTCTAACTTGCTTATGCTATCACCTTTTCTGTCTTGTGAACACAATTATGTGTTCACAAGATGGATTCATCTTGGGTATTTCATATTGTCTCCAGTTATTTTAAATAACTTATACTAATGACTTAATTATATGTGTACATATATAATTAAACAACGTATAATAATAATAAGATCCTTTGCACTCAAAAATATCATATTCTAAGTTCTTCAGTCATTGATGTAGAAGCTGCTGAATCTTGTGTTAACCTGTTTGTGGCTCCACAATATTTTAATTATTTCTTTCTGTCTGCTTACAACATTTTCTCTTGACCTGGGAGCTCTGGAATTTGGATATAGTATTCCTGGGAGTTTTCATTTTGGAATCTCTTTCAGAAGGTAACTGGTGGTTTCTGTCAATTTTTCACCCTGTGCTTTTAGGATATCAGGGCAGTTTTCCTTAATAATTTCTTGAAATAAGATGTATAGGCTCATTTTTTTATCATGACTTTCAGACCAGTAACTACTAAATTATCTCAATTTGTTTTCCAGTTCAGTTGTTTTTCCAACAAGATATTTCACATTTTCTTCTATTTTGCTTTCATTCTTTTAATTTTGTTTTATTGTTTCTTGATGTTTCATAGTCTTTCTCTTCCATTTTCCCAGTTCTAATTTTTAAGAAATTATTTTCTTCAGTAACCTTTTGTACCACCATTTCCATTTGATCAATGCTACTTTTGAACAATTTGTTTTCTTTAGTGAAATTTTATAATTTTTTCCATTTGGCTAATTCTGCTTTTTAAGGAATTCTGCTCTTCAGTGAATTTTTGTGCCTTTTACCTCCTATTCTGTTTTTTAAGGTGTTGTTTTCTTCAATTATTTGTGCTTCTTTGTATTAAGCTGTTGACTTTTTTATAATTTTCTTGCATCACTCTGTTCTTTATAAATTTAATTTTTTTTGCTAATTTTTAGTATTTCACATACCTACATATATATGAATATATAAAGCCATACAAATATACATATATTGTGCATATATTATACATATACATAGATATCTATAAATATGCCCATATGTACACATATACCATCATGTACATATATGTAAGACCATACTGTATTTATTTCTACTTGTTATCTGTTTTTCTGAAGGAGGACTGCATCTTCTTTCATTAGTCCAAGTCTTTTCATCTTTCTCTAAATCAACCAGTTCATCATTTCCTACACCACAGTAATACTCCATCCTAATCCCATTCTATCTGAAAGATTGTCTATGAAAGTTTTTTTCCCAATTTTCTGAATTTCTTCTATCCTTGGTCGCATAGGTTTTATTTATACAGGGAACTTTTAATTTAAAATAATCAGAATTTTCCATTTTACACTTCAATAATGCTCTCCCCTTATAATACGGTTTAAGGTCTGATACTACTGGATCTGCTTCCTTTACATCTTTTATTCTCTAGTTTCTTTGAAGTTCCTGAGCTTTTGTTCCTCTAAATTAACTTCATTATTATTTTTCTAACTCAGTAAGTTAATTTTTTAGTAATTTAATTGGAATGACATTGAATAAATGGATTAGATAAAATTGTCTTTTTCTAATTATATTGGCTTTACCTACTCATAAACAATAACGTTTTCCTCAGTTATTTGGATCTAACTTTATTTGTATAAAAAGTGCTTTATGTTTATATTCATAGAGTTCTTGTGTGTTTTGGCAGGTATACATTCAGATATTTTATAATATCTAGTTATTTAAATGATCTAAAACAATATTGAATAATATGCTGACAGTGTGGTTTCTCTATTTTTCACTTTTGATTAAATCTATTTTAGCTTTAACTTTATCTAAAATTATGATTCTTACTCCTGCCTTTTTATATAAAAAATTCTACTCTTGACCTTTATTTTATGTTTGTGTGTATTTCTCATTTTTATGTCATTTCCTGAAAGCAACATATTGTTGAATTCAAATTTTTAATCTGCTATCAGCTTCCATCTCTCTCTCCATATATATATTGTTCCCTCTTTAACCCATTCCAGATGAAAGTAAGAGTTCAGCATTATCCATTCTCCCCTACTAGCTTCTTCTGTATCAATTTTCCTTTTTTTGCCTCATTTGTATGAAATAATTGCTTTTTATCTCTCCCTACAGTTTTATTCTTTTAGAATCATCCCATCCTACTCAACTCAGCCTAAGCCTTTCTTTCAAATTGCCCAAAGAAGAATGACAGGCATAACAGAACTGCTAATAGCTTCATATATGAAGCAAATGATTTGACTTTATTGATTCCCTTATAATTGGTCCAGAGAATTTTAATAATTACTGCCTTGTAATACAGTTTAGCTCTGGTACTGCTAAACTTCATTCCTTTACATTTTTTTTCATTAATTCTTTTGATATTCTTAAACATTTGTTCTTCCAAATGAATTTTATTATTTTTTTCTAGTTCAATAAAATAAAATTTTGGTAATTGGGATGGTATCAAATAAGTAGATTAGGTAGAATTACAATTTTTTATTATGTTGATTCAGCCCACTCATGAACAATTAATACTTATCCTATTTTTAAAATCTAGCTTTATTTGTATAAAAAGTATTTTATAATTGTGTTCATGTAGTTCCTGGGTTTGTTTTGGCAGTTATACTTCCAGGTATTTTATGCTGTCTGAAATTATTTTAAATGGGGTAGCTCCACCATCTCTTCTTGCAAGGCTTTATTGAAATGTTGATGATTTATGTATGTTTATTTTATATCCTTTCTACTTTGATAAAATTATTGCTTCCACTAGCTTTTTAGTAGAATTTCTAGGACTTTCCAAGTATATCACCACATCATCTGCAAAAAAATGGTAGTTTTATTACCTCATTGTGCATTCTCATTCTTTCAATTTCTTTTTCATCTTTTACTGTTATTGCTAATATTTCTAATACAATACTGAATAATATTGGGCATCCTTGTTTCACTCCTGATCTTACTGGGAAGACTGCTGGTTTATCACCATTACAAATAATGCTTATGATTTTAGGTAGATGCTTATCATTTTAAGGGAAAATCCATTTATGTTTTCAAGTTGTTTTTTAATAGGAGTGTTGTATTTTGTCAAAAGCTTTTTCTACATTTACTTTTATAATCATATGACATTTGTCTCTGTGATATATTATTACATAGATAACCAGTATTTTAAAGGACTTCTGAATCCATATTCATTAGTGAAACTGATCTATAATTTTCTTTCTCCGTTTTTGTTCTTCTTGGCTTAGGTACAGTGCCATATTTGTTTCATCAAAAACAGGACTCTTTTACCTATTATACCAAATAATTTAATATTAGAATTAGTTGATCTTTAAATGTTTGGTTGAATTCACTTGTGAATCCATCTCGGCTTGATGCTTTTTTCATAGGAAGCTCATTTATGGCCTGTTCAATTTCTTTTTGTAAAATAGGCTTAGATATTCTATATCCTCTTCTGCTAACCTAGTCAGTTTATATTTCTGTAAGTATTCTCCTGTTTCACTTAAATTGCTATTCGTTGACATATAATTGGGCAAAATAACTAATGATTGCTTTCATTTCATCTTCATTAGTGGTGTATTAATCCTTTTCATGTTTAATGCTAGTAATTTGGTTTTCTTCTCCTTTTAAAAAATCTGATTAACCAATACTTTGTCTATTTATTGCTTTTTTTCATAAAAAACAGCTCCTAGTTTTATTAAATGGTCTTCCTACAGTTTTATTAATAGCTTTAATTTTCAGAATTTCCAATTTGCTGTTTCAGGATTTAAAATTTGTTTTCTTTATAGTTTTTTAGATTGCATACCCAATTCATTTATCTGTTCTTTCTCTATTTTATTGATGAAAGTATTTAGAGATACAAAATTTCCCAATTGCTACATCCCATAAATTTGGGTGTATTGCCTTGTTATTCTCTTTAATAAAAATATTTATTGTTCCTGTGATTTGTTTTTGATTCATCCTTTAAGATTATTTCATCTCCACTAAATTTTTAGTCTGTTTTCATGGTCCTTTATTAAGTGTAATTTTTATTGCATTATGATCTGAAAAGGATGCATTTTATATTTTTGCTTTTCTGCATTTGACTTTAAGGTTTTTATGGCTTAATATATGATCAATTTTTGTAAAGTTCTGAGAAAAAGGTACATATTTTTCCTACTTCCATTCAATTCTCTCCAGATGTCTATCATGTCTAGCTTATCTAAGATTCTATCATCTCCTTGTATTTTTTTTTTTGTTAGATTTATCTGGTTCTGAGAGGGATAGGTTAAAGGTCCCGACTATTAAAGTTTTGCTATCTATTTCCACCTAGAATTCATTTAGCTCTTTCTTTAAAAATCTGTATGCTACAGCATTTGGGGCATGTAGGCTTAGTATTGATATTACTGCATTATCTATGGCACCTTTTATTATAATTTAGTTTTTCTTTTTATCTCCTTTAATTAAATCTATTTTAGTTTTAAATTTGAGATCATTATTGCTTCATCTGCTTTTCTTTTATTTTGCATCAGCTGAGGCATAATAAATTCTACTGCAGACCCTTATTTTTACTCTGTATGTATCTCTCCATTTTAAATGTGTTTCTTGTAAATAATGTATTATTGGATTCTGGGTTTTAACTCACTCTGCTATCCATTTCAATTTTATGGGTGACTTTATCCCATTCACATTCAAAGTTGTAATTACTAGTTGTGTATTTCCTTCAATCCTATTTTTCTCTCCATCTTTTTTACCCTATCCCTCCTTAGACATCTAATTTACTTTTGACCATTGCTTCCCTAATCTGCACCCCTTCTAAGACTCTCTCCTTTATCTTCTTCACTTGTCCTCCTATTCCTTAAAAGTCACCCTTCTATCTCTCCTTTATGTCTCTCCTTCCTTATTTCTTGATCTGCACACCCTTCTAAGAGTCCCTCCCTTATCCTCTACCCTTGCCCTCCTATTTATCTGTAAGAAAACTTTTATACCCTTCTAGATGTATATGTTATTCCTTCTTTAATCCAGATCTGATGAGAATACAGTTCCAACACTATTAACCCTCTTGCTTCCTCCTGCCCTCCATTGTAACAGTCCTTCCATTAACATTTCATTTGTACGAGATAATTGGTCCATTTTACTTCCCCCTACACAATTTATTTTTTTATGATCATCCTATCATACTCGATTCAATCCCAAGTGCTCTTTCAAACTATCTGAATAATAACATTCTGAAGAGTTACAAATAACATTTTCCCATATAAATAAACAGTTCGACCTTATTTGATCCCTTATAATTGGTCTTTCATGTTTGCCTTCTTATAATTCTCCTGAATCTTGTGGGCCAAATTTTCTGTTCAGTCCTGGTCATTTCTTCACAAATACTTGAGTCCTTTAATTCAATAAATATCCATCTTTTCCCATGCAGAATTATACTTTGCTAAGTTATTCTTGGTTGCAAAGTCAGTTCCTTTGCTCTTCATGTTTGATGACCCTCAGTCTTTTAATGTGGAAGCCGCTAAATCTTGTGTTATCCTTACCGTAGCTCCACAGTATTTAATCGCCACCCCCACCCCCAGCTGCTTGTATTTTCTCAACCTAGGAGCTTCAAAACTTAGCTATAATGTTCCTATGAGTTTTCATCTCAGGACCTGGTGAAGTTTTTCTATTTCTATTTTACCCTCTAGCTCTAAAACTTCAGAGCAATTTTCCCTAATAATTACTTGAAGTATGATGTCTAGCCTCTTATTTGATCATAGCTTTTAGGTAGTCTAACAATTCTTATACTATCTCTCCATGATGTTTTCCAGATCATTTTTTTTAAATGAGTTGTTTCACACTCTCTTCTATTTTTTCATTCTTTTGATTTTGTCTGATTATTTTTTTGTGCCTTATGAAGTTACTGGCTTCCCTTTGCCCAATTTTAATTTTTAAGGAGTTACTTTTTTCTGTAAATTTTTGGATCTCTTTTTCCAGTTGGCTGACTTTCTTTTCATGATTTTCTTGACATTTTCCCCCAAATTTTTCTTCCACTTTTCTTATTTTATTTTTAACATCCTTTTTAAGCTCTTCCTAGAACTTTAGGCTTATGACCAATTTACATTTTTCTTTGAAGTTGAAGTAGCTGTTATGACTTCACTATCTTTCTGAGTTTGAACCCAGATCTTCTCTATCACTATAGCAGCAATCTATGGTCAGGTTCTTTCTCTTTTGCTTGTTCCTTTTTAAAAGCAACTTATTTCTTGCCTGTTAATTTCATGTTAGAAGGGTGTTCTAGTCCTGAGGTGTAGAAAATAATGTCTCAAGTTTCAGGTTTTTTGTGCTATTGTCTCCTGAGCTCTACCTGAGGGCCTTACTTCAAGTAATCCTCTCCATCCCTGAGCTAAAATCAGGGCCACCAGCAATTCAGTTGCCAAAAATGGTTTTACCCCCTGCAATTCCTCCCATAGCTACAAGCTTCAGTTCATCCCTTTGCCCTAAACCCAAACTCTCTACTCTCCCAGGAATGACAGCAGCCAGAAGGGTCCCCTCCCATGTGACCACACTCACCAGCATGTTCTGTCTCGTCCTCCTTGCTCACAGCCATAGCCTGGGACCACATCTCGTTAGCCCACCAGTCTCCTCTCCCCACTATTCCCCCAACACAATCCCTGGAGTAAAAGTTCCTGAAGCAGAGGTTGCCCCCAACACAGCTGCTCTTAAGGTTTGCTGTTTGTTGATTCAATTGGGATCTGTACTTCAATCAGCCCAAACCACCACCCCAAGAGTCAGGTCTTTCCATTGTCATTCTCTACTGAATTTATGCTTTGATCTTCCAAGTCTCCATAGCCACTTTTTATGATCAAGTTCTTTTTAGTGTGTGTGTGGTTGCTTGATCATTTTCCCAGCTTATTTCTTGATTTTTGATTTTATGTTAAAGTTGAGCTCTGCTCCCTGGGTGGAAGGAGAACTGTCTAAAGCTTAAGAGTTTTTTTGTTCTGTTGCTTCAGAGCTAGTTCTGTGGGGTCTGTAAGTTTCCAGTTCTTCTGTGGTGCTTTGATCTAAAGAGAGGTGTGATCACTGCCCTCCTGGCCTGTCCTCTGGCCCGTGAGTGACCACAAGCACTGTTTTCTGCCCTGGAACTGTGACCAGGGTTCCCATTATCCTGCAGCTGGGAACTCAGTGTTTAATTGCGCATTCTATGTTTACGGTAGGGAAAGATGTGAAGGATCTAAGGTAAAACTGCTAACTGTTATTCAGCCATCTTGACTCTGCCTCCCAAAAAGGCTGACTGGCATCTGTTCCCCCTTTGCCCAATGGTATGGGTTTGGGACCTCATTTTGCCTACTGCATGGCTTCATCCTCTTTCAGTTCCTGGATGCTAGAATGTGCTGCGACATTTCTGGACAGAGTCCTTCCCCAGTGTCCACAGACCTCTGTGAATTTCTCCCTATGCCAACCTGGGCTCGAGATTTGTTCTTAGATTTCCCAAACAGGATTTAGGCCGGATGCATTTTCTAGATCTATTTGGAGGAATTTTGAAGGGGAAGCTCTGCCATAGTCCTTGTTACTCTACTATCCTGGTTCTGTCTCCTGTCTGTACCTTTTTCACACAATTTAGCTAAGGTGAAGAGGGATACAGGATAACAGCTGTGGCCATGGCAAGATCTAGGAAAAGCTTTTTTTTAAGGATGGAGGAGATTTGGGTGAGTTTTAGGTAGCAGAGAATAAATAGATAGTAAATAGGGAAAGATCAAAGATCGATAGAATGGGGAAAATGTCAGGGGGAAGTATACTAGATAAAGAGGGATAGAATCAAGAGTGTTTGAAGAGGAGTTAGCCCAGCAAGCAGAAGAGCCACATGATTCTGAGACTGGAATGAAGGAGGAGATATTGTGGGTTAAGGTCTAAGGAATGTGAGATGACAAGGTGAGGAGCTCTTGGTGAATGGCTTTGATTTTTTGAGGGAAGAAGGGGTGATATATAAGGTGTGGACCTCAGCAAGGAGGCTAAAAGAATGAAATGGCATAGGAGACTTGAGGAGAAAAGAACCAATCTAGAACAGCTCCTGTTATGAATAAGACAGAAAATAGAAAAATATGAATGAGACAGAATAGTGTGATTACCTTGCTGTAGTGAGCAGTCAATTAAGACTAGCTAGCTTAATTTTATAATAGACTCAATCAACAATGTTTCATGATTCCTTCAGTTCCACTTAATGGTACATGAGTAGAATTGTAGGAGGTAGACTTAGGAAATAATCCAGGATTGAAGTTTGGCAAAGAAGAATTGGTGATAAGACAAGGAGGCACAGGATTCAAGAGTAAAGGACAGTAAGAGAGTTGAACTCTTTCACCAACAGATTAAGATTTGCAAAGGTGGAGAGTACAGCCAGAGCAGGATGAAAGCCTGAAATGTATCAAGGAATTTGGGAATTTGAAGCCTCAGTGAAGACAGAGAATAGGTTTAGAAAGAGTGAGGCATAGAGAGAGATGGAAAGTTAAAAGAATATAATCAAATAGAAGTAATTCAAAGTTCTTAAATATGGAAGTGGAATACTAGTGAATGATGGTAAGATACAGTCATCTCTATGAAACTGATATAGAGTAGGTCATGGAAGCTGAGCAGACTAAGGAAGAAGGAAATTAGGGAAGTTGAGGTGATGTTAAGGATTAGATGATAAATTTGGAGTGAATCAATCTCAAAGAAGAAGAGGTTGCTGAGTGAGAATCTGGAAATAAGGGGAAAATCTGCAAATGTCAATAAGGAACAAGGAGTATTACAACTCCACTATCTCTATCAGTGAGTCCAAGAAATAAGCTAAAGTGCAACCAGTAATGGAAAAGGATGTGGGATAGAGGAAGGCAGAACTCAGTGAGTGCCAGAATAAAAAAAAGTGTAGATGAAAACAAAATTGTTAATCATGGATCAAGCAGATCTGAATGGAACACTGAGTAGTCAAGGTTAAGGGAGAGAGACAGATGAGGTTGGGGAGAGAAGTGTATTCTCTCACAGCTGTGGGGTTTACTATCACTGGGATATGGAAGTGAAGGAGAGCAGGCTAACCAATGAAGATGAGTGCAAACAAAGCAACGATGAAGTCAGCCAGTGAACAAAGGTATTTAGAAGGTTCAAGGTCAATGATTTATATTGGTACAACACTCAACTTGCCTGGCCTGCCCTGTTGCTGTGAATTAGAGTGAGCCTGATGGTGGTTTGCCCTAGATTCCTTGAACAACTGGTAAACTTCATGAGGAGGTGGGAAGTGTTTTGCCCCAGTACAGAATTCCCTCACACCAGGTCCTAGCACACTTTTTCAAGAAGAGAGATGGTTTGATTCCCTACTAGAGCAATTTATGCTTCCCTCCCTAGTAAACTACCTTATAATACTTATACTTACTATATAATAACACTGCTTTCTACTTTCCTGAGAAAATACATAGTTTTGTGAGCTCCTTCAACTCTTCTATTCCAGATCTCAAAAATCCCACCATATTTTCATTTATCTTGTTTAGTTCAACTTCCAAAGGATGAGAAAGCACTTCTTGCCAAGGCTAATCTTTTAATTTTCCCCTTGATTCCATCTCATTCACTCCCAGAGCATATTCTACTGATCATTCATTCCCTCTTCTAAATCAATTCTTTCTTTGTGGCCTACAAACATGCTTGGGTCTCTTCAATTCTTAAAAAATTTTATTTGGCCTAACTATCCTTTATCTCTTTTTCTTTTCACTGCTAAATTTCTAGGAGAGCAGTCTATGCTTGCTGCCTTCTCACCAACCAAATCACTCTCTGAACCCTTGAAATCTAACTTCTGTCCTCACCACTGTATTGAAACCATTGTTTCAAAAGGAAACTGATGGTAATTGGGAAATTTCCTACCAGAAAAACTGGTGATCTTTTTAGTTATCCTTGTTCTTTATGAGCTTTTGATAAGAACAATGACAACCTCCTCTTCCTCATTATTCTTTTCTCCTTTGACTTTCATGCTATTGCCCTCTTCTAATTTTTCTGACAGCTCCTCCCCAGTCTCTTTTGCTGGGTCACCATCTATCTCCCACCAGCTAAGTTTTAATTTCCCAAAAGGCTCATCTTGGATCTTCTTTTCTTCTCTCTACACTCTCCTCCCTGGGTAATATCATTCACTCTCATGCATTGTTATCTCTATACTGATGACTCAAATCAACCCTGAATCTCTCTCCTGAACTCCAATTCTGCTGCATCTCCAACTACCTTCATTTGGCTATGCTACTAACATTTCAAAACTCAACTCAATGAACCCCACCCCATATACCTCTAAATCTCCCTTTTTCTATTATCACACCACCATTTCCCAGATCTGAAAACCAAGTCACCTCTGATTTTTCTCTCTTACAAATACCACATCTAGTCAAGTTCTGTCAATTCTACTACATTTCCTATATTCATTCCTTTCTTTCTATTCGTACTGCTACTGCCTAGTTTCAAGCCCACGTCATCAAACACTTGGGCTATTGTAAATTTACAGATTATCTTTCTGTCTTGAGACTCCCCACCTCTAATCCATTCTTCATGCAGCTGCTCAAAACACAGTATAGTCCCCTGCTCAAAAACTTTCAGTAGCTCCTTATTACCTCATGCAAAATTATTATTCCTTAGTCTTCCTCCAGAATTCTTTAGCTTTATTGTCCAGGTTAATTTCATGTTAGCTCATGAATACAATGTATCAGCCAAAACGGACTACACACACCTCTAATGAACTCCCTCCTCATTTCTGTCACTCATAATATTTATCTCCCTTCAAAGTTTAACTCCTCAATGCAGTCTTCTCTAATTCCCTCAGCTAAGAGCTTTCTACCCCTATTCAAATGTTTCTAAAATACACTGTCTGGGTATCTCTTTTGCTTCCATCACTTCTTACCATCTGGCTGATCTCCCAGACTTGATTACTGTTTATCTCCCTTAATTCATCTTCCTTCGAGATTGCATCAACTCTGACCCTTCCTCCTTTCAAACTGGAGAAAGAAGAGGGGTGTATATCACAGAGTACATCCCAAATGTTTATTTAAGGCAGGGGCCCAGTGCAGCCATCTCCCACCAGGTCTTTATCATTTCCTCTTCCTTTCCAACCTTTTCAGTTTATGTGCTGTCTTCTTCCCCCATTAGATTGTGAATTCCTTGAGGGCAGGAATTGTGTTTTGCCTTTCTCTGTATCCCCATTGCTTAGTACACAGTGCCTGGCATATAGTAGCACTTAATAAATGTTTATTGACTGACCGACTGGATTGTTTTTTGTATCCTCAGCACTGGCACAATGTGTCATATGTAACAGGCTTAAAAAATACAAGTTGAATTGAATTCAAATTTTTCAAAAACTCAAAAAAAATTTTTTTTTCTTCTCAATAATCTACTAAAGAAGTCACAGATGTGTTATCCAAGTATACAGCTACTTGTCATAAGGCAGCCACATGGGGTTAACTCCCATCTTCTTCCACCTCCAATTCCCTCACAATAACAGCCCCTGCCCTGAATCCTATCCTCATCAGCAAGCTCTCAACTTGGGGCTTACTGCTGCCAACAGTAATGGAACAGGTGCTGGCGCCCAAGAGGTCCTGGCCATATAGACCTTTTGCATCCTGTGCAGCAATAACAGCAACAACAGCACAACCACTCAGGCCAGTGCTGAGTCCACAATTCTGGGTGCTAGGGTGAGGCATAAGTAAAGACAGGTGAGCTATGGCCTATGGGGGCCAGTGATAAATAGCTGATTAAGTGGGGGGTTAAAGAAACCTAAAGAAGTCTCAGGGGAGGAAGGAAGTCTAAAAAACATCTCTGACTTTTTGGGCTTTGCCTCTCTGGAAGCAGGTTATTTCTACTCTAAATAAAACCTCTCACCCTTTTCTGCAATCTTCCATACCTGAAAACTTTCATTCCCTATGCCTGGACAGCTGGCACCTCAATGAGCCATCCCTAGTGTCTCTCAACCTGTGATATCAGACATCGTAACTCAATCAAAACTGAGAAGAATCTGTCTTCTTCAAATAAAACCCATGATCCACTCTGCATGGTCCATTCTACACCTGCTATGATCAAGGTGCTGATATGGAAGTACAGGGAGCTGCCCTGGTTTGTAGGCACTGGCATATTCCCCTAATGCCCCTGACCCCATGTTCCTAGCCCAAGGCAATAGTAATAGTGGCTAGTATTCACATAGCACTTTAAAATTTGCAAAACACTTTACAAATATCATCTCAATTTATCCCCACAATAACCCGAGGAAGTAGGTGTTATTATTATTATCCCCACTTTGCAGATGAGGAAACTGAGGCAGACAGAGGTCAAATTGCCTATGGGAATACAGTTTGCAAGTATCTAAGGCTGAATTTGAACTCGGCGCTTCCTAACTCCAAATCCAGAATCTAGCCAGTGCACCACCCAGTTGCTTTTGTTTTCCTTTGCATGAGATTAAAAAAAAAATGCAGAAATAAAGGCTTACTGCTTTAAGCATCTACTAGCCAGAGATGGGGAACCTGAAGCCTTGAGGCTATATGTGGCATTCTAGGTCCCTGACTTGGCCTTCTGACTGAGTCCAAGTGTTTCAGAACAAATCCTTTTATTAAGGGAACTTGAGGACCTAGAGGGCCACATGTGGTCTTGAGGACACTGGTTCTTCACCCCTGTAACTAGTCTGTCTGATGCTTTAGGAAAATTTTGTTTAGTTTCCAAATGGCTTCAAAGAATGTGACATGTCTAAATAGGTCTCTTTGTCACATGTAAATTATATAAAAGTTTATAATTCTTATTAATTTATCACAAAATTATATAGAAATTTATAACATTAATTTATCACAAAAATGGGCAAGATTTCATGGATATGAAACAGTTGCTTTTAATATTTTAAATTTCCATTTCAGAATAACTGTTTAATTAACCTTTCCTTTGCATGTTGGTCTTTTTTTTGACAAATGACCTTAAAACTGAAGTAGAAAGTTTACGTATTTATTAATTCCCCCTTTTTCCTCTTCAAAACGTTCAAGTTCAGTTTTGAAAAGGACACTATTTGCTTTAAGTTCTTAAAATATACAAGTGGATTGGTTTTACTACTATGCATCTGTAATTCATTAGATCTTTCATACATTATCCCAGCTGATCTTCATAACAACCCTAAGAAATCAGACAGAATAAGTATTATTATATCCATGTTACACACCAATATGTTGGATCAGAGAGGGTAAAAATGAGTTCTCCCAGGTTATACAACTAGTACTAGAAGATTCAAATCTTTTGATTAATATGTTTTTTTCCCCACTATCTTCTGTTACCTCTATCACATAATTTACCTTAAAAATAGTTTTCAAAACAGTTAATTGGGATTTCAAAATTCATTATCATGTCATTTTTTCTTCTCTGGATATTCATAGCTTTCCCATTCTTTCCAACCTCCAGGATAGTGCCGAGCACTGAAAATAGACATGGAACAATTAGGACTATCAACTTTGTTATCAAAATAATAATACTGGTGGAAGAGAAATTATATGTAATTATTTCCAACTTATCCTTTACATCATAAGGACTAATAATAAGGCTTTTAATTTGTGATAAATCATACTTATATGATGAAATGATATGATTATATATATAAATACATACATGTAAATTATATATAAACATTAAATTATATAATATATATATACAAAATTATAGGATACATAAATTAAAAAGTAAATCTTTACCCATCATGCCACTGCTAAAATAATTAATTATAGGAAAACTAAAAAGTATGTAAATTCCAGTGGAAAATGACTTCATCAGAAACTTTGAATTATACATTTTTGAGTCAGCTCTGCTGCATTATCTGCTTACCTTTCATAACCCAATGACAAGGCAGTATTTAAAGCTTCCTTGCTTCTCGCTCCTCCCAGACAAGAAAACACCAGGCTGTCAGACTTAGAAGGCATATCTTGATTGTATTTCTCTTTAAAGTCCTTTGAATCCATTTGTAGAGCTTGACCTATTTCACCCACTAAAAGAAAACATTTAAAAATTCAAAATGGGTTTTAGGGATAATATATAGTGAAAATATCATATAGAATGTCTGCAAGGTCTTACTGCAGCTTAAAGATCAAAAACAGCACTAAGACTTTTGGAACACCCTGGTATAAAGTATATTTTAATTTATTTTAAGGAAGGAAACGCTTACATGGTATATTGAGAAAGCCTGGAATTTTCCCATGTTCTAGAACTTCCGATGGCTCCCTAACATCAATCAACAAACTGGATTTGGAATGCAGCAAGTTTTTCAGTTCTTTGTAGGTGACATTCTGAAAAGCAGCAGTACAGAAATGATGGTGGCCTTCCTCTGATGATCTCAACTCTAAAAAAAATTCCCAAAATGTAAGTTATTTCACAATTTTAGGCACTGGGCTAATGATATCATTAAACAGATAATCTGACTATGAAAAAAGAATCAATGGTTTTTCAGCTAACTAAAGGGAAAAGCATTCCTGACCTGAGTTTTAGAAGGAACAATGAATTCTAAAAGGCACATTATGAAAAAAATTATTTTAGAAGAATGTTAACTTCTACTTGAACTTTGAAACTTAGAAACTATGTTATTTTCATTTCGTATGTATATTTTTTAAATGATGAAGAGTTCTTAGAACTGAGTGGCAAGTGTAGGTTTGTCATTGTTGGTTCTTTACTCTCATGATTTATAAGAAATTATGGAATAATTTTAATTAAAATGAATCTTCCTACAAAAAATAAACATATACTATCCTATTTTAATTCAAGTAGGGGAAAAGTCAGATAGAGGGTCTGAATTTTAGAAAACTGCACTAGACTCTTCTACTTCACTTTGGCTCACAGAGACCTGAGCCAGTATTACATCTTTTAATTTTTCAGATCGCTCTGCCTGGAAGGTAGGTATTTCCCCAGCATATCACAAAATCTATAACCCTGAATTGAATCATGAACATAGTTCTACAATTAAAAGCACATATTGGGAGATTATAATCCAATGCTTGTTGCCCCACTGCCCAGTTCTCACCAAAATAGGAGGTTCACTATCAGCTGGGTGCTGACCCCCAGATCTCCCCTTTCAGCTGGAAGTAGTATCCTGGAGCTTTGTCCTTTCCCCACTAGAACCTAAGTACTATCTGGCCTTTCCTTCTGCCATGAATTGAAACATTCACTTTATATTGTATATTATAAGGAACATTATAAAGAATTTTAGGCAGCAAGAAAGTTTCAAATTCTAGGCCTAGGACATGGGATTCTCCAGCAGTTAAATCATGTTGATAAAAAACCAGTTCACACTTGACTTGTCCTTTCAGTATAGCTTGATTTATTCACCAAAGCCGTTGTAACAACAACAAAAATTTCCTTCCTCTTTCTCCTCAAATAAACTCTTCTCTCTCCACCTCCCCATCATAAACACTGATATTTGGCAAGGGAAAACATGAAAAATTGATTTCCCAAAGCACATATTTAAGAAAATTCTGACAAGTGAGGCAGGCATAATTTAAAAGGTTTTGGCAGGCAGCCTCTGCATGCAATCAACTGCTGCACTGGCATAGAAAAGTACAGGATCTGGGTTTGGGGAATCTGGGGTTGTAAGCCAACTCTGCTTACTACTTACAAGAACTGAGGCAATTCAATTTCCTCATTTGTAAAATGAAAAAGACTGGTCTACAAGGTCATTCTAGTTCTAAATCTACAATCCAATGACCACTAATTATAGACCATAAAATCATCAGACATTGGTATGGCAGTGCTTCTGACAACACTAGAAAAAGGTTACTCAAGTGTCACTGTATTTACATCCGGTGGTCCAAATCATCCAAGAATTCAACAAAGAAAAGATAGGATTTGGCGTGGAGTCAGATTATCTTCTACGACACCTAAAACAGAGCTCCCCAGCAGTGCCGGGGACATGCTCAAATGCAGGTTAGTCAAAAAAGGGGGTCAGTTTGCTATGAGTTGAGGCCAAGGCCATGACCAATGGCGAATTTCTTCGGCGCCCAGAATTTAACTGCTATGTACGAACGATAAGCTGAGGCCTCAGCATTTTATTTACCGTTTTCCATTCTCAGTGCGCATCCCTGGAGCGACCCCCGATCTTGGGGATTCCACCCACTTGGCTGGAGGCACGAAGCAAGCCTAGGGTCTCTTCCTGTTTTCGAAACCAACCTCAGTGCCTCCCCTGGGTCTCGAGTTTGTGGATCCATCTATTGGTCCTCAGCTTTCGCACAGTCCCGAAGAGGAGCGTGAAGCGAGTACTCACCCTTCCAGGCAGCCGCTGACCCGGGCGCTGTCCCTGGCCCCAGAGAACAGCGAGCGGGGGCTCCCCAAAGCCCCGAGCCCCAGGCAGCCTTGGCCGCGCTCCGCAACTGCAGCAGCGCTCTCGGGGACATGGCTGTCTCCTCCGCGCGGCTGTCACCGACCTCGCCCTCGCGCTCTGCCCGGCTCTGCCTGGTCTCCTCGGCCCAGAGTGCCTCTGAGCCGTGCAGCTTCAGCAGGCGCCTTCTGCATGACCCGACCTGCTCAGCTCACGCTTTAAGAGGCGGCGCCACGGCTGCATCCCCACCCTTTCTCTCGTCCCAGCCCTCACGGCCCAGGGCCCGCCCAGGCGCCGCCGGGGGCGAGGCTGGCTGTCTTCCTAGTCATTTCATTTCATTGATGCTTGCCTTTTTTAAAAATAGTATATATAGGTTCATAGAGCTAGAGCAGAAAGAATCCTAAAGGCCATCTAATCCAACCTCCCTCTCATTTTACAGATAAGGAAACTGAGGCCCAAGGTGGTTAAGTGATTTGCTTTTACAGACAGAAAATGAAAGAGGTTGAATTTAAATCCAGGTCCTCAGACTCCAAAATCAGTGTTCTTTTATTTGTTATTTTATACTTGCATAAATTAATCCAAGTGAGCATTTCCATATGCAAAGAATAGAAAAGGGATTGTACATATATATGAAACTACAAATTCTCCGTTCTGATCATTTTTATATGGTTTTATATCAGTTTCTCCACTTGAACACTGCCTTTATCTGTCTTTTGACCATTTATAAACTGGGGAATGACTTTTATTCTTATATATTTGAATCGATTTGCTATATCTATATTATGGATATAACAATTTTACCTGAGAATTTTGCTGATATTTTCCTATTTAACTGTTTTGCTTCTAATTTTGCCTGCATTAATTTGATTTGTGCACAAACTTTTCCATTTTATGTATTCAAAATTGTCCATTTTGTTTCCTGTGATCTCTAATCTTTATTTCCTCAAGAACTCTTTTACTCTCCATAGTTGTGGAAAGTATCTCTTTCTCTGCTCTTCTGTTTATATGATTCTTTATCTCCAGCTTTATGTATCCATTGGGAGATTATTGTGCTGCATGATGTGAGATGTTGTTCTAAACCTAATTTCAGTAGACTGCTTCAAATTTTCCCAGCCTTTTTTTTAATAGTGAGTCCTAACCCCCTATATTTAGGGTCCTTGGTTTTTTTGTTTGTTTCATTTTTTTTAACATTTTGCTGCTGTCGTTCTTTGTTGTAGTAACAAAGAAATAAAAACTAAGGGTGTGCCTTCAATTGGGAATAGTTAAGCAAATAATGGTATATTAATGTAATAAAATATTATTGTGCTCTAAGAAATTATAAAGGAGATTGTTTCAGAGAGACTTGGGAAAACTTGCATGAGTGGTTGGGAAATGAAGTGACCATAACCAGGAAAACAACAGTTGCAATCCTTCCCATTACTTTCTAATACCTTCTACTACAAGCAAATTTCAGGTTTCTGTCAAGGTAACATGTCATATTTATTACATATCTTCTGGCACAGTAGCAACTTTGGACTGGTCCACCTCAGCCCCATTCCTTACTGCCATGGCTTCTACCCCTGAGGCCTGGTGTTGAGACCTGACCAACTTTCATAGGTTTTCATAGGTGCAGGGAAGTAGTAAAGTATTAAAAAAACTTATAATGAAATAAATAATACTATACAATTGGTATGATCATTTCTATTCCATTTACTAAAAGTAGTGGGTTTAAGTTTTATTGATGCTTTGTTTTTTGCATTACAAACATCGCTCTCTGTCAGAGGTCTCTTGTAAAACAAAACTAATAATATAGTGACCTCCTCTGAGTGTACAGGCAACATTTGACTTTTGTAGCACCCAATTCTCTTTTTAAAAAAATGGAAACAAACAAGAAATTTTTTTCTCTCTCTCCCATTCCCTACCCAGCAGAAAACAAAATCAAATTTCTTGTAGCATATATGGCTAGTCAAGCAAAACTAATTCCTTCAGTAGCTGTACATAAAATCATATATTTCTCATTGTGTACCCCAAATCTATCACCTTTACTCCTCTGTAATAAATAGCATTATTGTCCCCCCCGAATCATTAATGGTCACCCTACTGATCTAGTTCTATCAAAACTTAGTCAGCCATTTCTCATAGCCATAAAAAACACACTCCAAAGTACTGCTAATTAGAGAAATGCAAATTAAAGCAATTCTGAAATTCTACCACACACCTAAAAGTGCAGCAAAGATGACAAAACTGAAAATTATAAGTGTTGGAGAGACTGTGGGAAAATAGGCATGTTGATACACTGTTGGTGGACCTGTGAATGAGTAAAACCATTCTGGAAAACAACTTGGAATACCACATAAAAAGTAACTAAATAGTGGATGCCCTTTGACCAACCATAGCTATACCACTACTGATTCTGTATCCAAAAGAACCCAAGAAAGAGGAAAAGGCCTTTTATGTACAAAAATATTTATAGTCACTCTTTTTGTTGTGGCAAAAAAATGAAAAGTATGCATATATGCATACATATACATATATACAAGGGTATCCAAAAGTCTTAGTGTCATTTTAAGCTTTAGAGCTCTTAGGATACCCTGTATAATATATACATATTATGTTATACATTTGAATACATGTTTGCATGTATATGTGTAGGGATATATATACACATATCTATTACATCTTTATGTCTGTTCTGTGTTTGCCTACTTGGCCCAGAAAAGAAACAAAAACTTCTTCAACACTTGGGTTTCCTTTATGATAAACCTGTCAGGAGCTTTTATCTACAAGCTGGCATGGCAACTTGTAGGAAAGCTCACAAAATTTCCATATTGTAACTTACCCAGAGTGAAGTTCTGTGATGAAACCTCTGGTTGTCAATAGTAGACAATAGGTCTATAGACTAAGCCAGCAGTGTCAAATAAAGATGGAACCAATAATCCATAGAGAAAGTTCTTCATGGATTTTTAAAATGGAATGTTACCTATGTTTTACTGTATTTTTTAAAATATTGTTAAATATTTCCAAATTACATTTTAATCAGGTTCAGATCAAGGGTCATGTGTTTGACATCTCTGGTCTAGTCCATGATAGTAACAGTAACTTACATTCATGTGTACTTTGAGGTTTACAAAGCACATTCTTTACAATAACCCTCTAAAGTAGATAGTGTTTTCTAAGTTGTACTATTATGTTTCAAAGTTTGTGTTATTATACCTACCTGTGTTTCAGATGAGGCAACTAAGGTTCAGAAAAGTGAATCAAATTTACCAGGATCACATAACTAGAAATTGTTAGAGCCAGGATTTAAACTCATATGTACGCTAATCTTGAAGGACCATGTTCTTTCTATTCATAACACACTCCCTTCAAATCTATTAAGTTATCTCATATATTATGTGTAGTGCTGAGAGAACTAAGAAACAAGACTCCTAGAAGGACGACAAAAGTTGTGTTTTGGGAAAAGTTTGCTATGAATTCAGGAAGAATGTTTGTTCCTTATCCCATTATAAGTAAATTAGAACCAAGTGAACTTTCGTAAAGTTTACTATTTCTTTGCTTATTTTTAAATTCTTCCTAACCTGGTTCCCAAATTTGCTGAAGCATTACTTTGTGAATTGGTGTCAACATAAACATGTTAAATAGCTTTTACTTAAATACATTTCCAAAGCAATAACTTTGTTAATGTATGTCCTTTTTTCCTACAGTTTCTGTTTTGCTAATCTTTCAATTTCTGCACTGTAGCATTAATTATTATGCATTGTATTTTCTAGTTTCATGTTCAGTTAAACGTTTTTAAAATTAAATAATTTATGAATTACCTGGAGCTTGGCTGCACTCTCTGTAATTCATCTCGATCTGTTTCAACTTTGCTCTCAGATTTCATCATATGCTTTGGGATCTTTTATTCTCAAATGATATCACTCAGCTCTATCCATGGGTTATGGATTTATCCCTGGGTGATATGTATACAGACAATAGTTACCCTAGTTACCTACAATTCAGACTTAGAGCTCCAGCTTCTAATATTTTGATTCTGACAATGAGATTGAATTCAAAGACTAGTTTTATTGCAAAATTGGCTAAAGAATTTAAAATACTCACTTGCTTTAATTGAAACAGCCTATAAAAAAGGAGGGGCCGCTAGATTAATGAAAGAATTTAAAAACAAAAACAGAAATCACAATTCTAATCTTAGGAGAAATGCGAAATGCACAAAAAATTGTCTAATCAAAAACTACCGAGTTGTAAATGCTCCTCTAATTATAGTAGTGCCATGGAGTTATTTAACTGAAGGAGGAAAACTAACACCTCCCATTCTCTGAACTTCACCTTCCAGTGGGTAGGACAAAGTTTCCCAGCTTCTCCCCACCCCTAGATACTCAAAAAATTGACTCCCTTAGTCAACACTCACTCTGACCCTGGGGATGGTACTCTTTCTTTGAACCTACCTTAAGACAACAAAAGGAGTTGCCCTAGTCCACAGTTCCAAGGAAACTGTCTGCATAGCTCTAAGGGAATGGATATCAATTCTTTAACCTCCACCCACCAGATTACTATTGACCCAATACTGTACCTGGGTTCCTTTATTGTCCAGATTATTTTAATCTTTTCTCTGCTTTGGGCGAGTTATTATCTATCAATAAAAATTTCTTTGGTTCATCTTAAGTTCTCAAATAGTAACCCCAGCAACCGGAAAGAGAATTTCATTCTCCCTCTCTTTGCTGCAGGGTAGCCTTAGCCTCCACCTCCACTGTTTTTTTAATCCTATCCTGCTCCCATGAACACACACTTACATGTACACATATAGACACAGCCTGAATGATGTTGTAGAGAAACTGGTTTCTTTTTTTAGAATGTACAGTCAAGACTGACTTTTTTTTTTTTTAAAGAGAAAAGGAATAGGGTTTAGGTGCAAGGAGAGTGCTTAATTGAAGACATGGGGAAGTAGACATTTCATAATTTTTCTCAATCAGCTGAAGCAGTCACCATCATTATCCATTGGTTTCTTACGTTCTCTCATTTCTTAGCTATAGTCTTTTCCCTTTGTCACATAGTAGCTTTGGCTCTTGTTGCCTGAAGGTCAAGCTTGTTACATTCATTCCTACCCCCAGGGTTCTCTGATACCCTAAAGCCCCCAATAATTGTACCTCCCCAGTTTTAGGAGTCTAAGCATCCCAATTCCATTTAACCATTTAACAGATAAACTTTTATAAAGGAATATTTTCATTAGCAAAATACAAACACATTCCCCCATATTTCCTACAGATCCCAAGCTCCTGTAATTCCTGTAATTTCCTTTTACTTCACTCCAACACCAAGTATATGGGAGAGGGGCACAATGCTCTCCAAGATGTAAGTGGTGAGGAAAAACAAGTTTGAGTGCTCTGTTGGTCTCCCCGTCACCTCTCACTTTCTGCACCTGCAGCAAGGGATTTGCTGAAGCTTCTCAGGCAATGCATTCACTTTTCTAATTTCAGGATATTTTCAGTTTCAGTTATTAGGATTCTACTGACATTCCTGTGTTCAAGGATCCTTGGTATAGTTGGATTCCTGAAGGCTATTGCAATTGCGACCACAGATGCCGCTCTCTGCTTTGTTCCTCATCTACCAAAAAACCCTCACTTGATCCTTCTGTCCCAGAAAACTATAATCCTAGATCTCTTCTGTTCCGTGTGGATAAAGTCCTTAAAATGACCATCTCCAGTGGTGCCTCCTCTTTCTCTCTTCTCACTCTCTTACTATCCAGCTTCCAACCTTGTCATTCCACCAAAACTGCTCTCTCCAAAGTTATTAATGATTTCATAATTGCCAAATCTAAGGGACTTTTCTCAGCTCTTATTTTTCTCTCTTGATTTGGCTCTTTAACACTCAATCACTCTCTTCTCTCTTTTCTCTAGGTTTCCTTTCTCCTGGTTCTATTCCAACTTATTTCATTGCCTCTTCTCTGTCTCCTTTGTAGATCCTCATCCAGATCATGCCCTCTAACTATAGGTGCCCCAGAGGATTCTGTCCTGGGCTCTCTTTTCTTCTCCCTCGATACTACTTCACTTAGTAATCTCATTAGTCCCCACAGATTAAATCATCCTCTTTATGACGACAATTTCTCAAATCTACCTATGCTTCTCTAACCTTTGCTGACCTCCAATTTCATATCTCCAACTGCTTTTCTGATATCTTGAACTGGATGTCCAATGGACTTCTTAAATTCAATATATCCAAAATAGAACTTATTATCTTTCTTCCTAAACCTTTTCCCTTCCTTTTTACTGTCATGGGCAACACCATCCTCTCAGGGGTTAGGAACCTTCAGCGTCAAGGCCACATGTAGCCCTCTTAAGTCCTCAAGTGCAGCCCTTTGACTGAATCTAAACTTCACAGAATCCTTAATAAAAGGATTTGTTCTGTAAAACTTAGACTCAGTCAAAAGGCTGAACCCAAGGACCTAGAAGGATACATGTGGTCTTGAGGCTGCAGGTTCTTCACCCCCGTCAGGCTTACAGCCTGTAATCCTTGTCCCCTCACTATCTCTTACCCCTAATATACAATCTGCTGCCAAGATCTGTTGATTTCATCTTTTCAATACCTTTCAGATATGCCCCCTTCTCTCCTCTGACACTGCTACCACTCTGATGCAGGGCCTCATTACCTCCCACCTGGACTACTGCAGCAAGCCTGCTGGTAGGTCTGTCTGTGTGAAGTTTCTCCCTGTTCCAATCTATTCTCCTTTAAACCACAAAAGTGATTTCCTAAAGTGTAGGTCTGACCATGACACCTCCACCCCACAACTCCACTTTAATAAATTTTGACTCCAGGATCCAGTACAAAATGTTCTGGTATTCAAAACCCTTCATAACCTATCCCTCTCCTACCTTTCTAATCTCCTTACAGCTTACTCCCCACCACATAACTCTTTGATCCAGTGACATTGGCCTTCTTGCAGTTTTATGAGCAAGACTCCATCTCTCTCTTCTCCAGGCATTTTCTATGGCCCCATGCCTAGAATGCTTTCCCTCTTGTCTCTGCCTGCTGGCTGCCTTGTTTTCCTTTTAAGTCCCAAATAGAATCTCATCTCCTACAGCCTTTCCCAACCCCTCTAAATTTTAGTATCTCTCCTCTTTGAATTACTTCCTATTTATAATACATATAGCTTGTTTGTATATATTTGTTTGCTTCTTGTCTCTCCCATTAGATTGTGAGTTACTTGATAGGCAGGAATTGTCTTTTGCTTGTTTTTCTTTCCCTAAAATTTAGCACAGTGTCTGGTGTAAAATAACTACTTGAAAATTTATTGACTAATTCCTTTTCTTTACTCCCACAACTAACCAGCTTGTCCTCTCAATACTTCTGACTATCAAAATCTTTGCTTTCTGATACACCTTCTCTCCACCCAAGCATATGATTTCCTGGGAAATGGAATCCTGGGTTCATGAAAAATGAAGTCCTAGGGACTTCTCATCAGTCATACAAACTATAATGCGAACAGAAAATAGCCCAGGACCAGAAGTACTGCAAGGAGTTGGACTTATTAAGGAAAACACAGTTATTTTCAATAAAGTATTCAAAACTGAATATGCTATTAACTACATAGATAACTCTTCGCAAAATAACTCAAATATAGTGATTCAATTTGAACTGACCTCAATAAATATTCTATAGAAGGTTAAAAATCTAACAGAAGAGTTTGTAAAATATGCTATTGTAATCTTTAGACCTACCACAATCCTCTGCAGTGGGAAATTCTGAGACTCTCATTTAATATTGGATGATATGGGGTTCACAGAGAGTTTCTCAATGCATCAAAGTCCAGAAGAGAATTCAGGAGAAAGTTCCTATGAATTTTAAAGTCAACAGGACACCAAGGCAATATAGTTTAACTGCAGAAGTTTATTTTTAAAGAGTGTTTAAACATGGAGTGTTTAAGTTTTAGTGAAGTATATGTGAACATTTTAATATGTTCATAAGTCATAGGGGACTGTATCATCATGGTCTTGTTTAAACCTAGCAAAGACTCCACAAAAAACAAATCTCAAAATAGCAGCTGATACATAGTATTCATTTTTCAGTTAGTTTAGAACTAAGAAATATTTAATTTTATTGACCTTTTTTCAGTCCTAATCTTTCTTGACCTTTCTGCAGCATTTGTCACTGTTGCTTACCTTCTCCTTTTGAGTACTCTCTCCTGTCTAGATCTTTGTGACTGCTTGTTGATTCTTCATCATATCGTACCCTTTAACCCAGAGGTTCACAAACTTATTTGACCTTCTCCCCCTTTTAAAAAAAATTATTTTGTGATGCACTCCCCATATCCCCAGAAAGTTACTTTCCCTAACTCTTTGATATTTTTTTTAAATTTGCACCATTTCAATTATCACGGCCATGCAGATGTTTCCTGAGTTTACAGACAGTCGCCTTTCTGCTGACACATCTCCAAATGTTTCTTGGATATCTCAACCTGTCTTGTAGGCATCTCAAACTTGACATGTCCAAAACAGAACATATTAACTTTCCCTCTAAGCCTTCCACCTTTCCAAACTTCTATGTTGCTGTTGAGGGCACCACTCTCAGTCACCCCCAGTCCAAAACCTCTGGGTCAATTTCAAGTCCTCACTCTTACTTGTCCTTCATAATATCTCTTGTATATTCCCTTTCTCTCTGGTCATACAGGCACAGCCCTAGTTCAGGTAGTCCCTCATAATGTCAAAACTAAACTACCACAATAACTTTCAGACTCCTCTCTCTGCCTTGTTTCTCTTCACTAAAATACATCCACTCAGGTGCCATGTGCTTTTTCTAAAGAGTAGGTCTGACTTTGTCAGTCTCTTGCTCAAAGAGATTTGGCCACTCCCTATTACCTGTATGATCAAATATAAACTTCTCTATTCAGCCTTTAAAGCTCTTTATAATTGGCCCCTTCCTAATTGCATGAAAGTGGCACTCCATCTTCCCTGTCCCTTCAACTTTGCCTTTTAGTTTCCCTGACTTCCTTTAAGATTCAGGTCCAATTCCACCTTCTATAGAAGGATCTTCCTGATTTCTCCCTTATCTCCCTCCAGCTACTAATCTCTTCCCTTTTCTCTCACTCAAATACAAGTCAACCGCAAGTCATGTTATCACCTTGATGTCATGGTCCTTTTTGAGAATGAAGGACAAACATAACCTGAGAGTGAATAGTCTCTCCTCCTCTCCTCTCCTCTCCTCTCCTCTCCTCTCCTCCCCTCCCCTCCCCTCCCCTCCCCTCCCCTCCCCTCCCCTCCCCTCCCCTCCCCTCCCCTCCCCTCCCCTCCCCTTCCCTCCCCTCCCCTCCCCTCCCCTCCGGTGTTCTACCCAGGGGAAGGCAGACTTCCATGGCCAAACTCCTTTGGGTTTACTGACTACATTTCGTTCTCAAAGAACAAACCTTAAACCCAAGTCACACTGGAGCTCGGATTGGACCCCAGGTCCCCGCCCACCCAGCACAGAATGAATATAATTACTAAATAGTAACTGTTTCTCTTTTGTCCAGGAACCCTGCAAGTCTTCCCCTCCCAGTTTTTTTTTTTTTTTTGGTTATTTTTTTACTTTTATTAAAAGAGGCCATCCCTTGAGTAACTACTTAAAGAGGCCTCTTCACTGAATGAGGGTATCTCACTCAAAGTTAGAATCTGATAAGGCCTTAGCCTAAAATGGCCAAGGTCCCGCCTTGCATCCTGGGCTATCTCCAGTCATCCTGATGAATATCTGGCCACTGGACCCAGATGGCTCTGGAGCAGAAAGTGAGGCTGGTGACCTTGCACAGCCCTCCCTTGCTCAGATTCAAGTCAACTGCAAGTCATGTCATTATCTTGATGTCATTCATCATGGTCCTCTTCGAGAACGAAGGACAAACACAACGATACCTTCCCTTTCCATATTACCTTTCCATATTCTGTACGTATCTTGTAAGAACTTGGACGTTTACACATTGTTTCTCCCATTAGAATGTGTTCCATGTGAAGGCAGGATTATTCTTTTTTTCTTTGTATCTCCAGGGCTTATCTCAGTGCCTGGAAATACTAAGTATTTAATAAATGCTGTTATGTGTTCTACAATGTCTGGTATCAATAGTTCTATCTCTTTTTATGCGTGTAAGAGTATGGTTTTACTTCTGAGAATTTTGTAACTATAAGTGCTAACTTGTAGCTTCTATCCTGAAGAATATAAATGAATCAATATTTCATACTACAAAATAAATATATATTGTATATAATACATGCTCTCCATGTACTGTGGAAATACCCCTGAAGTTAATATGTCTATTTTCTGTGCGTTACCTCTTACCAGGCAAGAACGCTGTACAGAGTAAGACTGTTTGCTGAAAGGAGCTAATCAGGAGCTGGCAGCAAGATTGCCTTAGCTGGTGTTCACTGACTTACCTTGCTGAGCTGCATCCACTCCCACCCCGCAGACTGGCCCAAACCTGCCTAGTGGTCAGCTGTTCCTGCAAAACATCCTGCTTCTTTGTCTACCTGTTCCTGGGGAAGACTGAACATTCCTTTTCCCAACCCCTCCCTGAACCTCCCCTTTGTATTTTTCAAACATAAATCTCCCCTGTCTCTCCTAGGTGGTAGGCTCCTTTGTTCCTTGTATCGGGGATCTCTACACTAGTGTCTGATTTTCCTCCTGATAAAACTTTTCTTCTTTCAACCCAGCTTGGACTCCTCTGCATTTTGAGAGGGGGGAACTGCACCTGGTTGACAAAACATATGTAATAGGAGTAGGAGCATGCATGGAATGAGCCTATAGCTGCTATGTCAGGTAGTATGTACTAGCACTCCACTGGAAACTCACAAAGTAACCTCCAAAACATATCCATCTTAGTATCCCTATTTGGTAACCTATATTTAGGAAAGAAGTAGAAGAGGTAAATTTGTTGAGTTCCAATTTCAGGCTCACCTGAGAGAAGATGTATTTTAGCTACTGTCTATTCAGGGTCTTCATAGCCCTTCCTCCATTCAGGAAAAGAAAAGAGTGGTAGATGGCAAATTGTTTCTATCGAAAGATCTACTCAGCCATTTGCTCTTCCTGATCAGTAGCCAATAAGGGGACTGCTTCATCATCTCAAAACACAGAACTTTCAGCATTGCTGTACCTGTCCCTAGAGTCCCCAAAAGTTTCCTAGGGAAACTCTGGGATGACCCCTATTAGTCCATTTGCACATATACTCCAATCTCTTCTGTTTCTCTCTGTTATATGTATATACCCCACTAACAAACTATTGGTAGAGATGTGAATTGGTCAACTATTCTGGGAAGCAATTTGGAACTATATTTCAAGTCATAAAACTGTGCATACATGCCTTCTGATCTAGTGACAATCCTACTAGGCCTATACCCTGAAGAAAATAAAGAAAATTTAAAGGACTCATATGTACAAATTATGAGAGTAGGACTTTTTGGAGCGGTAAAGAATTCGAAACTAAGAAGGTACTCAAAAAGTTGGGAATGGTGAACAAATTATGGTAAATGAATGTGGGCTGCTTTCTCTTTGTCTCTCTTTTCTTCCTTCTCTCCGAATTGCCTCAGTCAAACTGTGACCAATTAAAAGACCTGCCTTCTGGGCCATCTCCAGGTGTGCTGATTTGATTCATATCTGGTCACTGCACCCAGATGACTCCTGAGAGGAAGATGAGATTGATTACTTAGCACAGCCTTCCCTCACTTAAAATCCAATTTACTTGCCTGTTATGGCATCACTTACCTGATAACATGGTCCTCTTCAAGAATGAAGGACAAAAACGGCAACCATAATACTATATTAGCACATCACTATTTTGTTGTTATGTTAATAATCAATTATTAAATTGGGATCCAGGCCTTTTCTTTTTCTATTTCCTCATTTATGGCTCAGTCTAAGGTCAGTCAGTCTCTGAAGGACATGGGCCTACTAGATTATTCCTAACCCTTAGGTAACAAGCTCTTTAGTCTTGGGCTAGACCCCTTCTCACAGGCTGAGGGAAAGAAGGAGGGGATGAGGGCAGTATAAACAGAATGCATCTGGATAAGTTCTTGCCCAAAAGAGAACGGCCCTGCTCTTGTAATTTTCCATTAGAATTTAGGGTTCTCATGAAAGAGAACAGAAACCACAGGTGGAACCTAAGTGGAGATGGATATCCCAGTCCAGATTGCTGCAGGTGACTGAGTCTTGTGATCAAGCAAACTCTCAGCAGGAGAAGCTGAAGACACCTAGCCCACAATCTCGTTAAATATACATCAATTGGGGTTGATTTTCACTTGTTAGGGGTATTCTTTACAAAGGTATTTCTAGCATTCTAGCATCCAGCCATCACCAGCCTCTGGTGGTCTTTTGTTATCCACTGACCATCCATTTATTATTAGCTAGTCTAATTAATGAATTGATTACTAATAAGCCAGAAAGTCTGTGTCTCTGTTTTTCATTCATCACAGTAAGAAATGATGAGAGATATAATTTCAGAGACACCTAGAAATACTTGTAGAACTGATAAAAACTGAAGTGAGTAGAATCAGAAAATTCATACAATAACATTGAAAAGACAAACTCTGAAAGATTTAAGAACTTCAGTCAATGTAAAGCCCAACAGCGTGGGTAAAAGAACGGAGGCTGGAGATGAAATGCCAAGTTCCAGCAACAGTCTAGACCAGTCTGGCTGGACTGTAGAGAGCCAGAAGGAGAGTGATAGGGGACGCTGGAGAGGAAGGCCGCAGACGGACTGTGAAACGAACAGCTGCATCCACCACGAAGATGAAAGCGATTCTCTAAAGGCCGAACGTACGCTTCCCTCTTCGGCTTCCGTAGGATCCTCAAAATCCCAGAGGGATTCACCTTCCCAAGGAAACAAAATCCCCGGCACCGGAGGGCGCGGGGGCGGGGCAATCCGTAGCCCCTCCCCTTCTTCCGTCCCGCCCCCTCCTCCTGCCCAATCCAGCCCCGGCGTGGCGACGTCGACGTCGTCTCGCTCTCGTGTTCCGCTGGGCAGCGGCGGCCGCGGTGGCTGGAAGGGTTCAGAGCTGCGGCGGGCTCGGCCGGCTCAGGTGAGTTCGTTACGCGGTCGCTGAGTGTCCACGCTTCGGACACCCGACCCTTTCCCGGTCTCAAGTTGGCTTCATCAGGAGGTGGTGGGGCAGTCTGGGTGAAAGAAACAGGGCACGACGGGCCCTGGGGCCTGACCCCGAGCCGGGGAGAGAGGGCCCCGGCCCGGCCGCTACCTGCTCGCCCCTGACTGCTCCGGGGTCGGGGTCCAGTGGCGTCTGCGCGGCCAGCGTACTAGGCCGCACTGCGCCACCCGCGAGGGTGGCAGATAGGCCTCTGCCGCCAGCTCGGCTGCCGGTCTGCCTGGGAAGAGGCCGCGGGTCGTTGAACCCAAACCTCCGCGGGGACCGCCCTGCCAGGGGTCCTGGGCGGGCGGGCGGGCTTGGAGCTGCCAGAGTTGGGCACTTCCCTTGTCTGCCTACGTAACATACAGAGCAAGGATTCCTTATTCTGCCCCTAAGAGGCGTCCATGGAAAGATTTCAAGGACTCTTTAGGCTTGTATTGAAAAAAAAATTATATATATATATATATTTCTTCACCTGTCTCTAACTGAAATGTAGCTTTTCCTTCTACTACGAACGTAAACTACCTCAAACTGTGGTAGTATTAAGACTGCATCAGAAAGTCAAAGGGATGCATGACATAAAAATTTGAAGAACCCCCTTGTCATAGTGAAGGACTCATATTCAGGTGTCTTTCAGTTTTGCTTTTTATGACCTCTTTTAAGACACTTGTAAACAATCTGTACAGGCTGACTTTTTGTACTTGTTGGTGTGGAAGCTGAGATTTGTTGTCTTTTTGGGAAAATCTAGGTAAGGAAGTTAGACATAAAAACCAAGTGAAAAATTCAGGTAGAGAAATTACAAATAAAAACGAACTGAATGCATGTGTTCACTATTTGGGACTTTACTAAAAACTTGATAGGAATTTTCTAAGTGTTTAGCTTAAAGGGCAAACTGGCGGGGGAAGCTATGTGGGAATCATAAACGTTTTCTGAATAAATAAGTTGGGTGACTGGCTGGAATTTTTATGTTTGTTCACATTGCTCAACTGGAAGATCGTAGCGGAGAAATAATTCTTCGTGGTCTATTTAAATTTCAGTCCCACACTTGTTCTTAGGTGCTTGGATCCTATATAAATGCATATAAAATAAAATAGTCTCTAATTCTTGTCAACCTCTTAATTTTTGGTGTTCTTCATGGTTCTGTCCTCAGCTCTCTTCTGTTTTATCTCTGCTTTTTCTTTGTTGTATTATTCCATCTTTTTTCAACTGTTTCCTCTACACAAATGACTCTAAAAATCTGTCTGTGCTCAGACATGTCACCTGAGCTTCAGACCCCTATTGTCTTCTAGCCTGCAAGGCATTATCACCTGAATGTCCCATGGGTTCTCCAAAGGCAACAACACATTCCAAACAGAATTAACTTCTGACCAAATTTTGTTTGCACCACTAGTCATCTGATAATTCAGTTTTGGAAATTCTTTAATTTTTTTTCTTTTTCTTTTCCCCCTTTCTCCCCAATCATTCATTCAGTTGTCAGGTTCTTTCAGTTCTACCATTGACCTATCCTGAAATCTATAGCTTATTCCCACTGGTAGCATTCTAATACAATATCTTACTAACAATTGCCTTTTGCCATTTCATGCTAGCAAGTCTTTCTACCCCCCCCCAAAAAAAAAACAAAACCAAAAAAATCTCTTTCACATCTAATCTTCCTTACGCATAGAAACTGTTCATGGGACTCTCTTTGGTGGCTCCTTTTCTATTTAGCTATTTCATAGGTTCATAATTTGGAGATAGAAGGGATTTTAGATGCTATCCAGACCAATCCCTTCAATGTTAGTGAGACCTTGACTGTTAAAGACACTTACTACCTAAGGTTACACAAGTAGTAAATGCAGAGCTAGGTTTCAAGCTCAGGTTGTCTGTCTCTACATCCAACAGTCTTCCTTGTGTACCACGCTGCTTCTGTAAGTCCTAATGCTTAAGCTTGGAATTCTGGCTCATCTACATTCTGGTGCTTTACTGAATATCTGGATTTTTTAGTCTTACCTTAGAGTTCTCTCTTCTAAGGACTAACCCTTATGACTGAAATGAACTCTTGCCCCTTAGAATCTTTTATGTTCTTTCAAGTTTCATCTCAGATTCTATCTCTTCTGAGAAATTATTCTTTTTAAAATTTTATTTGTTTTCAGTGTTCTGCAATCACTTCCATATAACTTAGATTTTCCCCCCTCCCTCCCCACTCCCGCCTATCTCACCACTCCCTCCCTGAGACGGCATACAGCATTCCTATTAAATACATTTTCACCTTAGTCATGTTGCATAGAAGGATTAAAATGAATGGGAGAAATCATAAAACAAACTAAAACATAATACAAAAGAAAATGATCTGCTTCATTCTGTGATTGAATTCCGTAGTTCTTTCTCTGGATGTGGAAGGCATTTTGTCTTAAGAGACCATTGGGAATTTTTTAAGTCCTTACATTGCAGCGAAGTACTAAGTCTGCCAGAAAAATTCCTTGCCCACTGTGGTTGTTGCTGTATACAAAATTCTCCTGGTTCTGCTCCTTTCACTCAGCATCAGTTCATATAAGTCTTTCCAGGCTTCTCTGAAGTCTTCCTGTTCATTTCTTATATCACAATAGTATTCCATTCATATACCATAGTTTATTCAGCCATTCCCTAACTGATGGGTCTCCCCTTGATTTCCAGTTTTTGACCACGATAAAGAGAGCTACTGTAAACATTTTTGAACATGTGGGACCCTTTCCCATTTTTATGATCTCTTGTGGATACAGTCCTAGAAGCAGTATTGGTGTGTCAAAGGGTGTGCACATTTTTGTAGCCCATTGGGCATAGTACCAAATTGCTCTCCAGAACGGTTGAATCGGCTCACAGCTCCATCAAAAGTGAATTAGTGTTCCAACTCTCCCACATCTCCAACATTTATCATCTTCCTGTTTTGTCATTTTAGCCAATCTGAGAGGTGTGATGTGGTATCTCGGAGTTGTTTTGATTTGTATCTCTCTCATCGATGATTCGGAGCATTTTTTCATGACCATAGATATCTTTAATCTGAGAAATTATTCTTGATCTTCCTAGTTGTTAGTGAATATTCCCTCAAATTACATTGTATTTATTAACTGTAAATACTGGATCCTTCTTGGAGAATATGAACTCCTTGCAGAATGTTTCTTTGCCTGGTGTCTTGCACTTATGCTTGTTGAACTCGGTTGTTGAACATTATCCAGACGGTTCTCACTTTAGGTAAGTGGATCTTTCCAAAGACCTTTCGTGAAGAGATTTTTTCTTAATGCCGGTTTACCCAGAGACGGGAAATGGAGGGAGGCAAGAAGGGGATTGCGCCTGGAAGGAGGGAACCAGCACAAGGTCCATGGACATGTCCAGCAGGGACAGGGAAATGAGAGCAGGAGAAAGAAGGATGGGGAGGGTGAGCGGGACAGCTGTACGGGGACCTGGCCAGAATGGAGAGGAAGAATGAGGGAGACATGTAGGGCCTGCACATGGACACCAATAGGAGAGGACAGACGTGCGGTGTGCTAGCATGTGCAGCTAGAAGACAGGCAGATGGGGGGAGTAGGGCGGAGGCCTCCCATAGCTGGCAGTAGTGGGAGTCTCTCAGCCTCCGTTCTGCTTTGACTTGGAGGATTTGAGGGGTTGTGGGGTTTTTAGGGTTTTTTTACATTTAAAAGAATATTAATCTATTTAAAATATCAATCACAAACCCGTTATTTGTTGACATAACATTTTTGTGAAAAATAACTCTTATTTTCCAAAACAAAAATGAGAATAGTAGCATTATTTTGCATATTTTTACCAATATGTGTAGCATCTAGCTTAATAGAATATAGTTAGATATTTAATCTGTTGCGATATTTTACTTAAAGTATATGGAAAAAATCAAGCTTTACATATATGTGCTTGGAAAATGAAAGTATATTAACAAGCATATAACATCTTAATATTGTTATAAAAATAATTTTGACCTCACAGACCTATTGAAAGGGTTTTTGGAAACTCTAAGGGTTCTCATATCACACTTTAAGAACCACTGCCTATCTCTTTCACTTTTGATTCTCAGTCCTTACTGGATCTCTTCAAATATGTATATCTCCTTATGATAATATAATAAGGATCATGCCCCTTGGGGTGGATACCAGCATCCTTACTACATTAAATAATAATAATAATAAGCTTTAAAAGTTTTTGAGGAGGTGAAGAGAAGGAGGGAAACAGAGATGCACACATAGAGACCTGAGACAGTTAATTTACATGTTTTTTTTGGAATGCAGATTTCAGATTCTTTTCCTAAAGTTGAATTTGCATAATATGAATTTATGAAAAGTGAGAACTGTCTGTATATTCTGTACTTTTAACAAACTAGACAATCTTGTTCTTTCATGGTGCTATTTTGCCTGTGTACCTTTTCTTGTGCCTTTCCTGAACCCAGCTCTTCTGTATCTTAATCTTTATCTCTTAACATTCCCTGGGTTGGTAATAATTCCTCTTTTCTTGGTCCTTTTGTAACATTTGTTTAGTACCTTATAGGTATGTTTTGATGTTCTTTTACATAATAATTTTGATCTTGCCACTGCCCACAAATGTACCCCCTCTATATGCAAGAATTCCCACATCCTCTTACCTGGCCGTAATCTGTTGATTTTTCACCTGTCCCTCTGACCTCCCTTACAAGACAAGACCCTGCTTTTTGTTCACACTGTGACCTTGCATCTCTGGACCCCTCAGTTCTTTCCCAGACCATTACCCTTGCACTAGCCAGTCTCTTCTTTTACCCATCTTGACCCCTTAGTGAACCGATTCAGCATTACACTCTTCTCTTGAGTCTCTGGTCCCTTCATCATATTGCCAGTTCTCTGCCAAGCCTTATTCTCAGATTACTGCCATCATCTACTGCCTTATGTCTTACTACTGCTAGATGAAGGTAGAGAAAATCACACAACTGTTCTGACTAGGTCCATTACAAATTTCTGTTATGAAACCTACAGGTGGGCCCTCTTTGCTTATCTCTTCTCTTTACTTTTATTGTTCTAATCCTTCTCATTCCTCCTTAAACCTTGCATGACTCTTCCTTCCCTCATTTAGGTGAGAACCTTGACTCATATTTTACAGAAAAAATGTAGAGACCATCCTCCCTGAGGATCCTGAGGGAGCCTCTTCTTTCTTCCTAATCTCATATCACTCATAATGCTTTCTGCCACCATATTCTTCACCCTTGTGTCATATGAAGAGGTGGTGTTACTCTTACTGAGGCTAACCCCTCTGCCTGCACAAGAGATCTCATTCCATCCTAGTGCCTCTTACAGATTGCTCCCTCTATAATCCCCATTCTGTAACTTATTTTCAGTCTCTCCCTGTCTCTTGGCTGCTAACCTTCTGCCTACAAATCTATCAGTCTCCCTATTCTGAAAAAACCCTCACTTGATTTTTCCATCCGCAGTAACTATCATCCTATATCTCTTCTACCTTTTTTAGCTAAACTCCTTGAAAAGGTTATCTACAATTGGTGATTTGTCTTCCAATTTGTCCAGTTGTCCAATTTGTCTTCTCATACTCTACTTTTAACCCCTTACAATCCATTTTCCAGCCTTATCATTTTACTGAAACTGTTCTCTCCAGTGTTACCAATGATCCTTCCATTTTTCGGGGAGTCAGTAGGTATTGAGTGACTTGTCCAAGGTCACACACAACTAGTAAGTGTCTGAGGCTGGATTTGAACCTAGGTCCTCCTGACTCTGAGACCAGTGCTCTATACACTGCTTAATCTAGTTATTCATCCAGTGATCTCTTAATTGCCAAATCCAATGACCCTTTCTCATTCCTCTTGATCTCTCTGTAGACTTTGAACTTAGGTCCTCCAAACTCCAAGGCCAGTGCTCTGTCACCTGTATCACCTAGCTGTCCATCCAGTGATTTCTTGATTGCTAAATCCAGTGACCCTTTCTCAGGCCTCTTCTCTAACTTCTTGATCTCTCTATAGATTTTGACACTGTTGATCACTCATTTCTTCATGATTCTCTCCTCTCTCTCAGTTTTGGGACACCACTGTCTCCCCTGTCTGACCCCTCCTTCTCTGTCTCCTTTGCTGTGCCCTCATCCATATCACACCTCTAACAGTAGGTAGCCCACAGGATACTATTCTGTGTCATCTTCTTCTGTACTACTTCACTGATTCATCAGCTCCCATAGGTTTAATTATCCTCTCTATGCTGATGATTCTCAAATCTACCTGTCTGGCCTGACTTCCTGCTTGCATCTTTAACTGCCTTTCATACATCTTAAACTCAGTATATCCAAAACAGAATTTATTATCTTTGTCCTTAAACCTTTCCCCTCCTACCTTCCCTATTATTATAGAGGGCAATACCATCCTTCTAGTCCCACAGGTTCACAACCTAGTTATTATCTCAATGTCTCTCATTCCCAATATCTAATACTTGCCAAGGCCTGTTGATTTCAGCTTTGCAACATGTATTACTCCCTCCTTCCTCTTTTGATCTGTCATGACTCTAGTGCTGGTCCTCATCCCCACATGCTTGAACTATTGCAATGATCTTCAAGTGAGTCTGTCTGCGTAAAATCTTTCCCTACACTATCCTCCTTTCTACCACCAAAGTGATTTCCTAAAGTACAGGTCTGGTCGTTTCACCCCTGCTACTCATGCCTCTGAGATCAAATACAAAACACTGTTTGACATTCAGATCCCTTCATAACCTAGTTCCCTCCTACCTTTCCAGTCTTCTTATGCCTTACCCCCCACCATGTACTCTTGAATCCAGTGACACTGGCTTCCTGACTGTTCCATAAACAAGTATTAATAGGAAGATGACAAGGAAAGATTGAAGTAAATTGTTGACGTATTAACAAGGGAAGCAATTATTATTAGTACTTAGTAATTTCAGCTATCCAGAATGTTGCTTAAAAACTCAGAAATCTGAAATTTATGCTTTTGATTAGCAAAAATAGAGGTCACTAAATCCATGAGCTAAATGTTCATTTATTAATAGAAGCAACCCAGTGGTCCATGCTCTTTAGAAACCTACTTTCAAGACAGTTGCAACAATTTTAGTTATCTGGTCTCTTAGCTGTAAGATTAAAAGTAGCACATTAAAAGGGAAGGGGAAGTGCAGTAAGATGGAGACAGACTGACAGCAGTAAAAAAGGACATTCTTGACAGTGAGAGAGAAGACAGTAAGTTGCAAAAAAGCACACCACACAAAAAGAACAAAATAGTCAAGACTTTTACTGATGGGGATAAAACAATTCTACACAACTAAAGAGTATGAGGCCACTTCTATTTTAGAGGACAATGCAGTATTTAAGTACGTAATGACAGCCAGCTTTATGTGTTGGAAAAACACATGGTGGCTTTTAAGTCAATGTGGGACCTTAAGGATGAAATTGTTACTGAGTTTGACACCACCCATCACATTTATATACCATAGCTTGTTCTTCATTTCCATTTATGAACACCCCTTCAGATTTCCATTCTTTGCCTCAACAAGAGTTATAAAATTTTTTGTATGTCCTTATACTTTGTTTTGCTTAGGACAAATTCCTCCTTTGATCTACTCTCCCTAAGTCTTAATTCCCCTTTCTCTTTCCTTCCTATTTCTCCATTGAATAAAATAGAGAAACTCTTTATGCATTTTTTATTCTCTCCTTTGAGGAGTTCAGGTGAGAGTGAAGTTTAAATGTCAGCACCTCTACATATCTCCTCCTTTTTGTATAGATGTCTCCTTGTACACCCTGAGTATGCAAGATAAATTTCCCTAATCTTTCTTCGCTCTTATTGTGTTCCTCTTTCCCCATAAAGATTATAAAGATACAACAGAACCATTCCTAACCCTTGTTTAATTAGACTTTCTGTATGACCCCTGAAGATAATAGGATTTAGAAGAGACGCATAATCATTTCCCTGTATTTGCATGTAAACAGTTTATCTTTTAATCCTTTAACATTGTTCATTGCTGTTTACCTTTTTATGTTTCTCTTTATTTCTGTGTTTTAACGTCAGAGTTTCTATGCAGCTCTGGTCTTCTGGAATGTATGGAGTCCTCTGTTTCATTAAAAGTCCATTTTACCCCTGTTACATACTCAGTTTTGCTGGATAAATTATTCATGCCTCTAAGTCTTTCCTCTCCCTTTTGGAATATTGTATTCTAAGCTCTCTGCTCCTTTATAGTGGAAGCTGCTAAGGTATCCTGACTGTGTGGCTCTTTGGTGTTTGAATTGATTCTTTTATGTCTCCTCGCCATATTTTTCTTTGACCTTGAAATTCTGGATTTCTGTTCCTGAGAGTTTTGATTTGGGGGTTTCTTTCAGGAGGTAACCAGTGAATGTTTTCTATTTCTACATTGATTTGAGTCTAAGAGATAAGACTTAAAATCTAATGTCTAAGCTCTTGTTTTGGTTTTGGCTTTGAATGATTCTTAAATATTTTCTCCTTGATCTGTTTATTAGGCTAGTTTTATGTTTTTTATAGTACATTACATTTTCTTCTTTTTTTCAGTCTTTTGACTTTATTTTTAATATTTCTTGTTACATGGAATCATTGGCTTCTCCCATTGTATCTTGGGCCATCTCCAGGCTTCCTGATGAGTATCGTCACTGGATCCAGATGGCTCTGGAGGATAAAGTGAGGCTGGTGACCTTGCACAGCCCTTCCTCACTCAAATCAGTCAACTGCAAGTCATGTCAAAATTTCCCTGATGTCGTGGTCCTCTTCACAAATGAAGGACAAACTCTCTTTGTACTGTTCTAGTTTTCAGGAAATTTGTTGCATGGGCAAAGTTTTGTCTCTCTTGTACAAAATTCATGAACTAAAAGTTGATTTACTGTCTTAATAGAAACAGACCAGTGTTCCTTACTGAGAAACCTACTTTCAAGACAGAATAAAACCTCTCCCAGGTCCTCTATTTTGTCTTATTTAACTCCTTTTATGATTCTTGAAGTTCTTAGAGCACTGAGGGGACACTTGTTTCTTCTCTCATTCTTAGAACATCTACACTTCATTCCCTTCCAGTTGCTCTAATGTATTTTTCTTTCCGTGGTTTCTCTTAATTATTATTTGCATTTTTGAACTTCTGTTCAGCTCCGGTCTTTTTTTTAGGAATGCTTAGAAATCTTCTGTGTGCCGTCTATAGTTGTCCTAATTGCTGTCTGGCCACTGGATCCAGATGATTCTGGAGGAGAAAGTGAGGTTGATGACTTTGCACAGCCTCCCTCACTCAAATCAAAGTTATTTGCAAGTCATACCATCATTGCCCTGATGTCATGTTCCTCTTTGAGAACGAATGATAAACCACAATCACATATCATTAAAAACTCAGCTGTTATTGTGGTAGCCTGATTTGCTAATAGTGAAAGGACTTTACTATATATTTAGGAAACATAAAATGAAGCAATGTAGAAAGAAAATTACTATAGGATATAAAGGAACAATACATGTCTGTACATGAGTAATAAGAATTATAGATGAAAAATAATTTACATGGCTCATTTTTAGTTTTACATCATAGTGATACAGTTTTAAAAAATAAAATAAATCCAAATTTTTTATATACTGGAAGATGCCTAACATAAGACACTTTGAACATAAAGATAAAAGAACTATTTGTGGGGAATTTCCAAGAAGTTTTAAAATGTGCTAAGAAGTTTTTAAAATCTCTAAAATTCTAACTTCTTTACAGCTTTCATTTTAGGAAAGTGGAATTAAAACAGAATAGTCTGTAAATCCCTTACCTGCCAAATAGATTATGTCAAGTTAAGGTATACATATAGATAACATTTTGAAAACTTTTACGGTTATAGGTGCTTAAGACATGAATTTTTTTCTTCAATTAGGGCAGAATATCTAACATCTCAATATTGGTTACAGAAAATACTTACGTTGCACAGTCAAACCTCATTGAGGTCTGACTCTAATACTGGATAGGATATTAGTCTTATTTATACATCTGAAATCTTTTTAACTTCTTTTTATAGATGAGAAGAAATGTTGAATATGGAGTAACTTCCTTTTTTCTCCCCTTCTCAGCAAGTAACAGATGCGGGTGAAAGATCCGTCCAGGGCTGTTTCTGAAAAAACCAAAAGAAACAGAAGGCCTAATACTCCTCCAGATGAAGACTCTTCAGATGACATTGCTGGTAAATTACAACATTTGGGACCAAAAGAAGATTTGAGGGAAGGAGGAAAATATTACTCATATTTATTACCTTTAAAGCTGAAAGCTTAAATTGTAGTGGATGGATGCTTAATACTTTTATTTGAAAATTGATCAATTTGGTTTTAACAAATTATTGCATTGTATTCAGGAAATAAGGATAAAGACTGTTCTAGCTGGACAAAAGATAGTATTATGTATACATAGAAAATTATATGATTATTATCACTATCTCCAGAACAGTAGATATTTTATAATATACAAAAATTACTTTTTCCATTTCACTAAAATATAGTAATTTTTTTCTATGAGCTTTTTTTTACCTATTAACAGAAAACTTTCAGAATTTTTCATTGTAATTTTTAGATTGTTTTCTTGATATAATTTAAAGATTTTTAAAAAAACAAATCCCGTATGTTACTTTCAAAACTGTCCTTTCTGAACTCCCTTCTATTCTTTTCTCTGAATTTTTAGAGCTGCTACACTCACCCTCTTTTTTTGGGAGGGCCTCACTGTAGCAATCAATAAGATCACTATTGTCAGCCACCTCCTCTTCAAGTAACTTGAGATAAAGAAAGGAAAACTCCTTGTAACAAATACATATAGCAAGCAAAACCAGTCTACAAAGTGGCTGTGTTCAAAAACAAATGTTCTCTGCGCCTCTCAGAAAGATGATTCATTATATCTGGAGATATGGTTGATCATTGCCTTAATCAAAGTTTTTAAGTTTTTCAGAGTTTTTCTTTACACTATTGTCCTGCATAAATTATTCTCCTCATTCTGGTCATTCAGGTCTCAGTCAATTCATCCTACCCAACATTCTCTGAAATCTTTTCTCCTTTTATCATTTCTTAAGACATAATAACATTCCATTATATTTATATATCAGTTTGGCCATTTCCCAGTTGTCTAAATACTCTAATATATCCATTTAGATTCCAGTTCTTTTTCTCTCCTTTTTTACTCCTCAGAATTAGGAAGTTTATTTTGCTTATACCTTTTCTCCTATATTCTCCTTCCTCTTCCCTCCCTTTCTCTGCTATTGAGGGGAATTGATATATTTCTCCACCAAATTGTGTGTATGTGTTTGACCCTCATTTACACATTTCAGGATAGAATGAGATTCGTCTCATGCCCACTACCCTGCTACTGTTTCTGCATTTGTACATTCTCATGCATTCTATTTGTAAGAAATAGCAAGTTTTACACCCTTCTTCCTCCTTTCTGTGTTAGAGTATTCCACCTTTTCTTTCTTTTTCCTTTCTTAAAACCTTCAGAGTGGAACCAGTCCATCCTCAGAAACTGTTGTTCTTAATAAACTTCCTCAGAACTCTTTGAGTATATTAAAGTTCAGAAGGCAAACTTGTTTCTTTTGTTCCTGTTGGAAAGTTTAGCCCCACATCACCATCTAACTTCTTCCAAATGCTCTAATATGTTTACCTTTCTAGATTTATTTCAAGTCTTACATTTATATTTCAGAGTTCCCACTTGGTTCTGGTATTTTCATCAGGCTGAATTCTTGAAAGTCCTGTATTCCATTTAAGGCCTAATTTTTTTTCCTGTAGGAAATACTGTAGAATTGTGCTAAGCTTTTTATGCTAAGCTAAGTTCTTGATTCAGTGACCTGACAGGTCTCTTGATACTTGAACTCCTTCTTTCTAAGATACTGAGATTCTTTGAGATGGGATCTTTCGATAGCTATGATTTCTTTTGGTTCCTTAAAAGTACTTTTGGTTCCTGAAAAGAGTATTAGGAGGTGATTTGTGGGCTCTTTCTATCTTTACATTGCTCCCTGATTCTAATCACTGGGCAGTTTTCATTTATGATTTCTTGAAATAGAACATCTGGGCTTTTTTTTTAATCAGTGTTTATCAGGTAACTCATATTTTCTTATATTTTTTCTGATCTTATGAATTTTGTTCTAATGTTTCTTATTGTGTCATGGAGTCATTGACTTCTGTTTAGTCTTCTGATTTTCAAGGTTAGGTAAGATTAACACTTTCTTTTCTAAGCTATTTATTTTCCAAATTCTTTTCCTCTAGAACTTTTTTGCTTTTACCTTTTACTTCCTTTTGAGTTTTTACTTGCAGGTTTTTAAAAAAAAAAAAAAATATTTATTTTTAGCCTTCAACATTCATTTCCAGAAGATTTTGAATTCCAAATTTTCTCCCCATCTCTCCCTTCCCCCACCCCAACACACTGTGCATTCTGATTACCCCTTTCCCCAATCTGCCCTCTCTTCTATCACACTCGTCCGTTACCTTATCCGCATCTCCTCTATTTCCTTGTAGAACAAGATAGATTTCTATACCCCATTACCTGTATTTCTTATTTCCCAGTTGCATGTAAAAACAATTTTTAACATTCATTTTTAAAAATTCTCTCCCTCCCTCCCCATCCATCCCCACTGAGAAGACAAGGAATTCAATATAGTTATGCATGTGTAGTTATGCAAAAGACTTCCATAAAAGTCATGTTGTGAAAGACTATATTTCCCTCCATCCTATCCCTGCCCCCCATTTATTCTATTCTCTCTTTTGACCTTGTCCCTCCTCAAAAGTGTTTGCTTCTAATTACTCCTTCCTCCCATTTGCCCTCTCTTCTATCATTCCCCCCCACAACCCACCTATCTCCTTCTCCCCTACTTTCCTATAGTGTAAGATAGATTTTCATACCAAATTGAGTGTGCATGTTATTACCTCCTTAAGCCAGATCTGATGAGAGTAAGCTTCGCTTTTTCCCTCTCACCTCCCCTTTTTTTCCCCTCCATTGAAAAAACTTTTCCTTGCTTCTTTTATGAGAGATAATTTGCCCCAATCCATTTCTCCCTTTCTCCTCCCAATATATTCCTCTCTCACCCCTTAGTTTTATTTTTTTTTAGATATCATCCCTTGCTATTCAACTCACCCTGTGCCCTCTGTTTGTATATAATCCCTCCAACTACCCAAATAGTGAGAAAAGTCTCAAGAGTTACAAATACTGTCTTTCCATGTAGGAATGTAAACAGTTCAACTTTGGTAAGTCCCTTATGATTTCTCTTTCCTGTTTACCTTTTCATACTTCTCTTGATTCTTGTGTTTGAAAGTCAGATTTTCTATTCAGTTCTGGTCTTTTCATCAAGAATGCTTGAAAGTCCTCTATTTCATTGAATGACTATTTTTTCCCCTGAGGTATTACACTCAGCTTTGCTGGGGAGGTGATTCTTGTTTTTAATCCTAGTTCCTTTGACTCCTGGAATATCATATACCAAGCCTTGTGATCCCTTAATATAGAAGTTGCTAGATCTTGTGTTATCCTGATTGTTTCTGGCTGCTTGCAATATTTTTCTCCTTGACCTGGAAACTCTGGAATTTGGCCACAATGTTCCTAGGAGTTTTTCTTTTTGGATCTCTTTCAGGAGATGATTGGTGGATTCTTTCAACATTTATTTTATCCTCTGGTTCTAGAATATTGGGGCAGTTTTCCTTGATAATTTCATGAAAGGTGATATCTAGGCTTTTTTTTTTTTTATTATTATGCCTTTCAGATAGTCTCATAATTTTTAAATCGTCTTTCATGGATCTGTTTTCCAGGTCAGTTGTTTCTTCAGTGAGATATTTCACATTGTCTGCTGTTTTTTCATTCCTTTGGTTTTGTTTTATAATTTGATTTTTCATTAGCTTCCATCTGCTCCATTCTAATCTTTAAGGAATTATTTTCTTCAGTGAGCTTTTGGATCTCCGTTTCCATCTGACCAGTTCTGCTTTTTAGGGCATTCTTCTTAGGGCATTCTTCTCCTCATTGACTTTTTGAATCTCTTTTGCCATTTAGATTAGTCTATTTTTTAAAGTTATTTTCTTCAGCATTTTATTGGGTCTGTTTTAGCAAGCAGTTGACTCGTTTTTCATGATTTTCTTGCATCACTCTCATTTCTCTTCCCAGTTTTTGCTCTACTTCTCTTGATTTTCAAAATCTTTTTTGAGCTCTTCCATGGCCTGAGACCAGTTCATATTTTTCTTGGAGGCTTTGGATGGAGGAGCTTTGGCTTTGTTTTCTGTTTCCATGCTTTGGTCTTCCTTGTCATCAGAGTAAGATTCTATAGTTCTGATTTCTTTTTCTGGTTTATGCTTATTTCCGCAGCCTTTTACTTGACTTTTGAACTCTTTGTCAGAGTAGTTCTCTGCTTCCAGTAGAGGTGGGGTGGGAAGGGGAGGGGTGTACTGTCACCTGCTTGATCCCCCCATAATATATGAGCCTAGAGCTCCACAGTGGCTTCAGCTGACCCTGCTGCTGCTGTGGCTGCCGTGGATTCCTCTGCCCCCTTCCCCTTCTGCTGCCTGGACCAGATCACTCCATTCTCCTGCACTGGTCCCTCAGGCTTAACACTGACCTTACAATTTATCCGCAGTGTTTTGAGGTCATGAAGTCTGGAAACCACCACAGGTGTGAGAGATTTAGTCTCCCCAAGGCCTCTCAGGTCCTGTCTGTTCTGGCATGGCCCACCCTGGACTGCTTCCAGCATGGCGCAATAAACACTTCCTGGTGACCTTTCAGGCTATCTTGGCCTGGAGATTTGCTTCACTCCATCATTCTTTGGGTTCTGTAGCTCCAGAATTTGTTTAGAGCCATTTTTACAGTATTTGTCTGGGCTTGGTGGGAGCACTTTAAAAAGTTAGTGCTGTTACTCTGCCATCTTGGCTCCTCCCCACCCCTCTGCAGTTTTTAATGAGTTACTGTCTCCTTTTTCAGGATCTCTAGATTTGCAGTTTTGTTTGTTTGTTTTATTCTCATCATTGTTTCCTTTGCTTTACTTACACCTCCAGCTTTAGTTCTTGAAAAGGGATTCTGTAACAAGGCAGGTTTTCTGAACTTTTGGTTGGAGGTGTTTAGAGTCCTGCTTTATCTAACCCTGGGTCATCTAGGTTCCTGTGCTGATGTCCTTATTTGGTGAGACACAGCTTGGATCTTTGAGGTTCAGAGCACTGGATTTTCAGAGCCTTCTGGCATCTCAGAGCAGAGTTGTAGGAAACTGGGAACCTCCCAAGTATTCTGGTCCAAGTTGTCTCCACACTGGTTTCTGCCCATCCTTGGTCTTTTTTTGGGAGCCATCTTGCTGTTTCTGGACAGAGAACCCCATAAATTACACCTCTCTCAACCTTCTCTGGTTGATCCTAGAGGCTGTGGGCACTGGTCCTATTGCCTGTGGTTTATTGACTGACTTTATATGCAGTTTTATCTTGGAAGAAGTTGCTTATTATAGTTTATCATTCGATTTCTTGATCATTGTTTGCTCTGATGTGAATTCCAGGTTTTTGATGGAGTATGTGTAGGGGGAGATGGGCAAAAACCTGAAATTCATAGAGCAAATAATGATCAAGAAATCTAATGATAATCTATTAGATCTAAGCCAAAAGTTCCCCTATTCCTTTTGAGAGCAGCACCATCTTCCCAGTGATGCAATTTCAAGGATGACCTTCAGGGTCTTCCTTGCTTTTCCCTTGCCTTCACTCATTGTACCCAGTTAGATATCATTCTACCTGGATTATTTTTGCAAGGTCTTTTGACTTACTCTTTTCTCTGTTCTTATGGTTGATGCAGTTTGGGGTTGCTTGGAACCCCAAAATGTCAGGGTACAGGGCAGCTTCCACCTAAAAAGAGTTCATGCATTCAAACCTTCCAGTCAAAGTCTTTTCCTTTTAGGGGTGTAGGTTCCATCACCCCTCACAGTCAACATCTTAGTTCCAGCCCTGGGTACCTCTTTTCTTGGGCTATTCTAATAACTCCTTAATTGGTTTCCCTGCTCTTAGTCTTTCCCTTCTCCCATCTGTGCTTCACATACTGCCAAATAATCTTTCTAATGCACAGGTTTGACTTTATCACTTCTCTGTTAAGACAGCCTTTAATGGTTCTCTGTTACCTCTAGTATAAAATTATAAATTCCTCTGCCTGGCATTTAAGATTTTCTGCATTTTGTTTCCATCCTACCTTTCCAGCCCCATTTTTACATTATCTCCTTTATGACATCTGTTGTACAGCCACACTGCCTATCTGTTTCTCCAACTTGGCATTCACTTTCCCACTTGGTACCTTTGTACTATTTGTGTTTGGGTTCTAAAGTGAATTTCTAAGTGGCTAAGGATCACAGAGAATCAGAGAGGGCAGCTAGGTGGCACAGTGGATGGAGTATTGGGCCTGGAGTCAGGAAGAGTTCAAAATCTGGCTTGAAACACTTGCTAGCTGTGTGACCCTGGGTAGGTCACTTAACCCTCATCTGTAAAATGAAGGTGGAAATGGCAAACCAATATCTTTGCCAAGAAAATCACAAATGAGGTCACAGAGTCATGTCAGAGAACAAGGATGAGAAAAATTATTTAGTTAAGAATAGTTTCTGTAGAGAATAAGATTCTTATACCATATAGGTTATTGCTCACTTAACTGTATTCTGTCCTGCCCCATAATAAAGTCAATTGATTTGTTATACAAAATTCTTTGCAATGAGATTTTAAATAATGTTTTGAATGGGGGAAAAAGGCATTTCATATTTGTGTTTAAATCTTAGCAAATGCAATCTAGATATTTTAATTTAATCAATTTTTGCTTGTTGTGGAGATTTTTTTTTTTATTACTCAAAGGTCTGCATTTGGAAAAATGTTTTTTAAATACTCATATCCATAAATAACATGTTTCTTTTTAGCAGGTTTAACTTGTCAGCATGTAAGTCAAGCTGTTAGCATCCACCATGTGAAGAGAGCAGTAGCTCAGAATTTGTGGTCGGTTTGTTCAGAATGTTTAAAGGAAAGAAGACTTTGTGATGGAGAGGCAATAGAACCTGATATTTGGTTATGCCTTAAGTGTGGTTTTCAGGTAAGAAAACTGTTACATATATGGAAAGTGAATAGTTTGAATAGATAATCATGTGGCATTTAGGGCCTGTTACTAGTTTCACAAGACTCAAACTATGTTTAATGTTTATGTAAACAAAAAGCTCCTGAATAAATTCTTTGAGTCTAGAAAACCATCTTGCAATATGAAATGGAAGATGTGATTTTTAAAAGCTCATCCATGGGTGAGGATGTATCCTTATGATTATGTTAATACTATCACATAGAGGCCCTCCCCAGGATTGGATCTGGAGCAGTAGAAGAATCAGGCTTTAATTTGTTTTTCTGGAGGAAATGTTTCTCTTAGCTTTGTTTATTCAACTTCATTTGCCCTAGTGGATGGAATCAGCTTTTTCTAGTTCATTTTCTTAAATGTTGATCCTGAAAATGTATCATTTGGTATTTATTTGCTTCCACTGTATTTACTTTTGTTATAAGACCTCCATAGTTAAGGAGTTTATAGGAGATGTAGTTTGGAACATAAGTTATAAGTCACTGTCCGTTTACATTTGGAGGTTTTAATTGGGCCTAAGAGCAAATGAGAAACTATTTGTAAAGCACTTAGCACAGTGCTTGGCACATAGTAGACACTTAATACAATAAAATGCGTCTTTAGATAAGAAATAAAGTTTATAAGAAATTTTCTGAAGTAGTTTCCTAATTATTTCATTTAAATTTATATCTGATAGAAAGTAAAATTAATTTGAAAACAAGACTCCTATTTCATGTAATAAAAAGGAATTCTGTTCCTCTTTAGGGATGTAGTCAAAACTCAGAGGACCAGCATTCTTTGAAACACTTCCAGACTACCCGCACAGAACCCCACTGTATCATCATCAGTCTTAGTACATGGATTATATGGTAAGTAAAGTTTATTGAGTAGTTTATTAGGAAAATAATGAGCCTTATATTGGATTATAGAGTGAACCTACATTGGTATTATAGAACCATAGGATTTAGAATCGCAAAGGACTTTAGAGGTCATATAGTCTAGTGTCTACTCTTCCATTTTAAAGGTGAGAAACTGAGGCCTAGAAACTTTGAGGTCATAGTGTGTAGTAAATATCAGAGTCAGAAATTATTATTATACGTTCTGACCTCAAATCCACTAATCTTTCCACTCTTCCAAACCACTCAGTAGATGCTTTTGCTTTAAATACTAAAGTTAGATCAGGATAATAATAATTGACACTTGTGGTTTACAAAGAAACTTTACATATTTTTTTATTTTGATCTCCTCAGCAACCCCTGTGAGATACTTCCTTTTTACAAATTAAAAAACTGAAGCATAGAAAGAGTAAGTAATTTTGCCTGTAGTCAGATAACTAGAAATGACTGATGCATGATTAGATCCTACACGTCCTAACTTTAAATTTAGTGTGCTTTCTCCCACACCGTTAGTGGGATTGAATATTTGAAAGCATAATCAATTCAGCAGTTCACTTTGGAAGACTTTAAAATGAATTTTCATTTTTAAAACTAACTTCATTTCTTATCTGCTTTCATCTTCAAATTGCACAGATGAAAAATAATTTTACTACCATCAGCTGTACAAAAACATTTAGGTGTTTTCCTCGGCTTCATTTAAATTTTGTATTTTTCAGGTGTTATAAATGTGATGAAGAATTGTCAACACATCGTAATAAAAAAGTTTTGGCTCAAATAGTTGATTTTCTACAGAAGCATGTTTCTAAGAGAGAAGCAAGTAAGTTATGAATTATCATAGGGACTTGTGATGCAGTAATGTATTTGGTAATTCATACATATAAATAGCACCTTGGACACAATTATATGAACAGTAATAATAAAGGATTGAACACAAGCATATCCCACATAATGTAATTGTTATTGTTTCAGTTTCATTTAACAACATATATTCAAAATTGTTCCCAGGAACTCTATAAGATGTTAGTTTCCACAAAAAACATAATATTAGGCAAGAGTGTTACATATAGAAAGTTCCACAGTAGTATTATAAGTTGAGATGTATTTCTAAATGACTAAAATTTAGACTGTAAAAGCTCAAGATGAGCACCTGATAGAGAATCTGGAGTAGAAACACTGGGCAAGAGCCGAATACACTAGAGCTGACTAGCGTAGTGTTGTGTTGGGCTTAAGAGGGTAGCTTTTGGCTCATTGGAATAACAGGGCTGAATTGTTTGAATTATGCTAAAGTTTCTGTCTTGGAAAATGAATGAGTGACTTGACTGATTTGTACTATAGATGATTAGCTGAATAATCTATATTAAAATCAATTTCTTAACTAAGTATGTTTTTATTGCTATCTTTTGTTTTTATATCACTTACATTTCCCAGAATATTCCAACATCCCTCTCTTGATAAATTATTCTTTATAATGAAGAATAAAAAAAGGGGGAAGAAAGTTGAGCCAAATTAGCCAGTAGGTTAAAAAAAATCTTAAAGTCATACACAGTGGTCCCCTACCACTGCAAAGAAGTAGGAGCATGTGCCTCCTCATCTTTCTTTTTTGAATCCTTGTAAATGTATTTATTTATCTTGAGTATTTCTTGGTAAATTGGTTCAGGGAGGATCCTGATTTTTTTTTTTTTTTTTTTAGCATCTCACCCTCAAATTTTCTCAGTAACTTCTACTGTTGCTTTAAAAAAAGTTGTGCTCTTATGCCTTTTTTGTTTTTTTCTTCACAGTCATTTCACTATATCCCTTATTTTCTCCATCCTTATAGAATTCTCCCTCCTTTAAAAGAAATAATCAAGTTGCCTTGTGTAAATGCATTTGTAGTCCTCATTTCCCTCATACTGATAATAGAGAGCTGATCATCTATTATCATTTGTCATTGCATTTAATCAGAGGTTAATCAAATATAATTATTTCTCTTGTGATATATTTCAAGAAATCTTGTATGATTTTAACATAACCAGGTTAACTCCATAATAAAATGAAATTAGGTGTATATTTCAAAGCTACAAAATACTGAAAATGACAAGTTATTTTCCTCACATTGAATTACTTTACAAAAATAAAAACATTGAAAAAAGCTTAGGAATACTTTGTTGGAGGGGGGACCTTTAAAGGTAGTGTTTTGCTCTACATAATAATGTGATTTGTTATAGTCATCAATTAGTAGTCACATTAAGATCTTATATTCTCTTCCTTTGTCAAACAGTTTTGTCAATAATTTTGTATGTAAAAAACCCACTCTGCTGGAGAGTATAATTTTTAAAACTTGCCTACTCCTTTCACTGATCTTCTTAAAAGATATTCTTGATGCAGATTACTCCCGTGAAGGTTTTGAAGAGATGGGAAAAAGTAGGCCAGTAGTTAATGATATTTTCTCATTCACCTTTGAAAAAAAATAATAAAGCCCAAGGTTTTCTAAGTGTTGGAATCTTACCCTTTTTTACTAATTGCTAATCTGTACTCTACTGTAATCATGCCAAACTCAAGAAGACATGGATCCTTGCAGGCAACATACTGACTTAACCACACATTTACGTTATCTGTTTCCCAGTTACATTTTAATGTGGTTCAAATTACATTTCGTTTGACATCTTGTCCTTTATGTAATGTCTTGAAGTTTCATTATGGCATTCAGCTAATAAGGTTTAAGTCAAGTATACACAAGAGAGGTCTATGATGACACTATTTTGAGGGTATTATAGCTTGATTCTACAGTTGGCTGAATAACAAGTGGAACTTCAAAATAATATAGTAGGGTTTGGTTAGTATATTAATGATGCATAAACATTATGTAGGTATATGCCTCTGGGAGTGAATGTTTTCACTGCTATACCTTCCTAAAGTGTAGTTTTGTCTTATTTTCTTGTATATATAAGGTTAGAGATAGGACCTGTGATTTCAATGATGAAACATCATGGAGTGATAGATTTAGGTTTAGATAGTACCTTATGGAAGAGAACCCTGAATGAGGAAGTTCTCTTTACCAGTGCAGGTCTGCACTTCATCAGTAATTTATAGTCTTGGAGAGTTGCCCAGAGCACTGAATGGGTAGCTGATAGAAGTTAGCAGTGTTTATGGAAATTTCAAAGAATGTGAAGAGCAAATGTGATGTAACATTGATCTATTTTATCTAGGTGAGAATAGAACCTGTAAAATGATACTATCAAATAAAAACCACATTTCCTATAGTTGACTGGGAAATGATTTTTTAAAATTGTTTTTTGTTGTCTTTTTAAAAACGTGAGTTATTTCCCTTTAGTTCATCTCTCTCTACCCACTATTAAATCTTAGTTATAACAGCAGCACTTTTGAGTCCTTTACACCTCTCAGTTGGTGTGGCCTATCAGGCTGTTTGAGTAGCATCACAATTCTGAATTGTTTGCTAATTACTAATTACTTAATTGTTATTTGGGTAAGAGTTCCTAATTCTTTCAAAGTTGTTTGCCTTTACCTTATTGTTCTCGTTGTATAAATTGTTCTCCTGTTTCTATTCACTTCACACAAGTCTTCCCAGGTCTCTCTGAAACCCTCTCCATCATTTCATTACTTTTCCTTCTTTTCTTCCTCCCTTCCTTTCTCTCCTCCTTCTGTCCCTCCTTCCCTTCCTCCTTCTCTCTCTCTTTCTTTTTCACCTAATAGTACTTTATTTTTTCCAATTACATGGAAAATAGTTTTCAACATTTAGTTATATAAGATTTTGAGTTCCAATTTTTTTCTCCATTCTACCCTCCCAAGTACAGCAGGCAATCTGATATATTATACATGTGTAATCATTGATCATATTTCCATATTAGTCATGTTGTGAAAGAAGAATCAGAACAAGGTAAAACCACGAGAAGGAAAGAACAAAGAAAGTGAAAATAGTATGCTTTGATCTGCATTCAGACTCCATAATTCTTTTTCTAAATGTGGATAGCATTTTCTATCATGAGTCTTTTGGAATTGTCTTGGATTATTGTATTGCTTAGAAGAGCTATGTCTAAAGTTCATCATCACACAGTGTTGCTGTTACTGTGTTTTCCTGGTTCTACTTACTTCACTTGGTGTCAGTTCATGTCAGCCTTTCCAGGTTTTTCTGAAATTTGCCTGTTCATCATTTCTTACAGGACAATAGTATTCCATCACAAGGCATATACCATGCCATTCCCCAATTTATTGTCACCCCTTCAGATTTCCATTCTTTTACCTCAAAAAGACCTGTAAATACTTTTTACATTTTTAGAGTTTGTTTTGCTTAAGACTAATCTCTCTCCCTTAAATCTAGCCTCCTTCTAATTCTTCCTTCTCCCCTTTTCCATTTCCCTCTTATTTTTCAATGGAATATTGTACATGTGTGTACACACATGCATGTGTGTTCCTTCCTTTGACTAGTTTAAATGAAAGTGAGATTGAAATGTCAGCTATCCTCACCCCTTCCTCATTTGTAGGAATGTTTACTTGCTTACCCTGATTTTGTGAGATAATTTTCCCCGACATTCTTTTCCTCCTTCCCTGCCCCATTCCAGGGTATTCCTCTTCCAGTGTCTTCTTTTAAGATTATCAAGACATAAGAAGAATTGTTCCCAGCCTTGTATACTTAGACTCCCTGTCTGACTCCTGATACTATTGATAGGATTCAGAGGGTACACAAGTATTGTGAATGTCAAGTATTGCAACTTCAGAGTTCCTTTATCATTGTTCATTTGTGTTTATTGTTTTGTTTCTCTCCACTCCATTGGAGGCTTCAGAGTTTCTATGCAGCTGTTTAGAAGATTTTTATATCATTTAAAGGTGCATTTCTCCATCCCCCCTCCCCCTATCTCCCCAAATATTATGCTTAGTTTTGCTTGGTAAGTTATTCTTCCTTGTAAGCCTATATTTTTTGTCTTACGGAATATTATAGGCCAAGTTCTCTGCTCCTTTATAATAGTGTCTGCTAAATTGTGTGTGATCCCAGAAAACTATCCAATGTGATAAATAATGTTTTTCAAGAGAGAAAAAATTGAGCAAAATTTATGAATTCCACAAAAAAAAAAAAAAATCTGAAAATATGTTTAGCATGTTCCAAACCTATGAACCCAGCTCTGCTAAGGGGTGGGATAGGGATGTTTCTCATATCTCTTACTTGGAGCCATGCTTACTTTATATAATTTTGTAAGATTTTTAGTTTTGATTGCTATATAGTTGCTCTTTTTGCATCAGTTTGTTGGTCAGTTGTTTTTCTGTCATGTTTGACTCTTTCTGACCCCATTTGGGGTTTTCCTTGGCAGATATACTGGAGTGGTTTGCCATTTCCTTCTCCAGCTCATTTTACAGATGAGGCAAACAGGGTTCAATGACTTAACCAGAGTCACAAAGCTAGTTAAGTGCCTGGGTTCAGATTTGAATCTAGGAAGTTGAGTCAAACTGCTCCTTCAGTTCATGGTCACTGTTTATATTATAATATTATATATATATTTTTTCAGTTAAAATACTCTGTATTAGATCATGTACATTTTTACGTTTCTTTATATTTGTTGTTTCATAGCACAGTAACATTCCATAATACTCATGTACCACAATTTATTTAGCCAAGTTAATGGCAAACACTCAGTTAATTTGTTTCTAATGCTTGTTTCTTCAGACCTTCAACAGTCTTCTGTTTTTTTACAGTCTACTAACAAAGGAACAAACTTAATTTCCTATATTGTTTTCCTTGAATTAATTGAGCCATTTTTACTAAAGCTGGAAAAAAATTCTTTTCCAATGGTATCTGACTTTCTTTTTTCAGTTTAAAGTTAGAAACTTCAAAATAGGCTCCTAGACATTTATTATTAAGTTTAGTGGTAATTTGTTAAACACTGGATTGAGCATTGCATGGTTTTAATGTCACTGAAAAATACATACCAGTTTGTCTTTGTATTCTGGGACTTTTGTTTTTAAAGGTCTTGGTAATCATGATGGCTTAATGTTATCATTAGCTAATATATTAGGACCACACAAATCAGCATCAACAGTAGTCTGTAAATCCATATTTCAGATCTTCTTGAGTATGCCTTTTTTTTTTTGCCAGTTTGTTGGAGCTTAATGGGTCGTAATTTTTCTTTGTAACATAATTGATAAAATTCGTACTAGAAGCAAAGTAAGTATCAGTGCTGCCATTATCTTATTATTCATTTATAATTTCATGAGTATTATTATTATTATTGTCATCTGCAATTCACAGTTTCTTTTCAGGGATTTTCCTAAACCACTCATCCATTTTGGGAAATTCAATTCATCTAGGGAACATCTACAAATCCACTTAATTGGGCACATATAAATTGAAATATGTCACACCATACTACAACTAAATGAGTTCTCAATCCCTCTGAGCTGGGAATTCCCAGTCTTCCCCAAGAATACTTTGTGTATCATACATGATTTGAGCAAGGGCAGCACAATTGCAAGGCTCTGTATTAAATATTAGTAAAGCTTAGTTTATCTGTTTTTTCCAGAAAAGCATAAGTAGGTCCAATATAGTCTTCCTTGTCCCATTGGATCGTCTCATACACCCTAGAGGAGAGACCATTGATCTTGAGTGTGACCTGCATTTGATTGGACACAACCCATAGAACTTGTCCATCAGTATATATATCTTGGATAGACACTTCAGATGGATATTGACCTAAACTCAGAACTGAATAGAAGGAAGAATCATGCAGTTTAAGAAACAGAGAGTTCTCAAGCCATCTAGCCTAACCCATACCCAAACAAGAATTCACCTACAATATATCTGATAAGAGGTCATTTAGTCTTTGCGCCTTAGTGGGAGAACCCACTATTTGCAGTAGTAGCTCTTCTTTTGAATAGCCCTTATTGTTTACAACATTGCAACCACAGAGAGCTAGATTGCATTTGGAAATCTGTGCAGTACTTCCAGTGACCCCCAACCTACAATACTTCCTGAAACAAAATCCTCTCTATTTAAGACCAGTATTCTTCAGGTGATGCCTTGTGGCTTTGAATCATGGAATACCACAGTTTCTCTTTTTTCATTTGAAATATTAAGTGCATTTCAATGCATAAAAACAAAATTGTAAAATTATTCTGTTCAGCAGCAAAAATTTCTGTATCTTAGTGTTTAACTTCCAAAATGACAGGATCATGGCATTTGCTTCTTATTTGGGGCAAGTATGTTAAGGTATTTGCACTTGATATAAAATATACATGTCACCATATTCACAGTTCATTTGAATACACAGAGAGATGGGACACAATATTCCTTTTGATCCTGAACATCTAAGATAATATGATGAAAAGGCTAATGCTAAATTTTGAACTCAAAATGTAATGGAGAGACAAGGTACATATTTTGAATGAAAAAGTATGTATGTGAAGTGAAAGAGGTAGTCTAGCAATGTAGCAGGTATGAGAGATAATGAATGGACAGCTTGTGTGCTTTGTTACTACTACATAAACCATTCCCCATAATGCAATTATAGGAAGACATGGAATGATGAAAAGGCATGAATGGGTTGAGAAGTGGATAGATCTTTCCCCACTGGAAAGAGTGCCTACTTTTGTCCAAGCATATATCCATTGAAGTAACAAAGTACAAAGGTGAAAAGGACCTGAATTGCCAGTATAAATAAGGCTTTGTGGAGTTTGCAATTTGAAGTAATATAAGAACTTAAGGAAATAAACATGTGATTCCCAAGCTACATGTCCCATCTTATCTTCCTTTACTCACCAGTATGATAACATTGTAGCCAGAGTGGCCACCATTACTGTCCCAGAGATTATAGACTAATTCCTATTGCTCTACTTGGGTTAATTATTTTCCTTCTTCCTGGCTTGTCCTCCTCTCTTGTTCTTGCAAATTCTACAAGTGAAGATTCAGCTTGAGCCTTCTTTGTGGATTACAACAGACTTCTTTATCAGTGGTAGCAGCAGGGGCTATGCCCTTACTTTTTCCTTCACAGAACTTTAGTGATAATGCCAATATTTCTCACCTTGGCATTTAATAACATTTTGCCTTGCATTATTTTTTAGCTACTTTATATGTCATCTTTTTGTTGTGATTGTGAAGTTCTCAAGGGCAGGATCTGTGTCTAATACTTGTTAATTCAAGTACTCTTCTTACTAAAGACATAGATATTCTTTGCAGAGTGTAAGTGATAAACATCATTTCAACACATTTTTGTATATTAAAGATAACCTTTTTGAAAACAAGTTTGAAGTAGAAAGTCTTAGATGATTTCAAGTAACTTCCATTGCTATTGATTTTCATATTCATGAGAGGAAGATCAGAGATTCAAAGAATTTTAGAGTTGGTCCTCAGTGGCTGTTGAGTCCAATCCATGGTCTGAATAAGTAGGACATATTCATTTATAGGGATCAGTGATATTTACAGCATGTATGTTCTCATAGTTTGTGTAGTAAATGGCTTCTGGGAGCTCTTGTGGCCATTCTTGAGGAAAGTGTCTCCAAAGTTAATTAGGCTAGTCTTCATATGACAGGCATATAGTCTGTCATATGGCCTGTAACTCAAAATAGGACCTGAAAAATCTTGTATTCCACCAGGGTTGACTGAGAACTCAAAGTCACCTCCATGCCACGGTGATACATTAGAGTAATACTTTATGGAGTATCAGCAATATAGTGCCATAAAAATATGACTCTTTGTAAAAGCAGTATAGTGCTATAAACTTCTGAGTAGGAATGCCTAGGTTTTCTGAATCCTAGTTTTATCTACTCTGTCATACCTTGCCTCTAATCACCCAATCAATATCACACCCTTCTTGGCAGTGGGAAAAGGAAGTTCTTTGGTTCCAAATTTTCACCATCAGGAGCCCTAGTAGAGTGCTACTTAGTGGTATTGTTTAAAAGAATTTTCTTGTTCTTAAAAGTTTTAGTCCTTGGGACTGGAACCAGTAATTTTATTGGTTGAAGAAATCCCCTCCAATCGTGCAAATCATTATGTGTCAGAAGAAGGACTTGAATCCTGTTTTCTGACCCTGAGGTCAGCTCTGTTACATTATACTGTCTCTTGTCTCTTTAATACTAATTAAATATGAATTTAAAATAGATGATAGACAAAAACTTAAATGATAATTTTGTTGTTTCTTTTTTGAAATTTTTTTCTAAATTGAAATGTTGTTAAATTTCTTTTTATAAATATATTGGTAGAAGAGAAGAAAACATAATGACAATTTGAATTATTCAAACTTGATTTCCCTAGTAATTCCTAGCTATATTTAATACTGGCTTTAATAGTGTGGTAGCAAGATTCCTGCTTCTTTCTCAGTTTCTCATAAAAACTCAACTTCTCTTAGGCTGAAAATATGTTCAAATTACATTAGTACTACATGACTGATTTAGGTAATTGCATTAAGCAGTTGAGATGAGCCCTAGTGCTAGGTTCCCAAAAGAATGCTTGCAGCTGTGTGGATTTCACATCTGATCCAAGAATTTGTTGTACCCAGCATTATCTTTTAAAGAAAAAATCTAACTAGGGAGATATGTGGAATGTACACACAAAATAAAAATTCTTTCTTGGGAAAGTCATTCAGAAATTTTATGAGATGAAAGATGAGGCAGAAACTATATTTATACTATACTCATATTTATATCAAGAATGACATTCATATGTCATTTAGGTTCCTCTGTGGGCATTACATAAACATTATGCTAAGGAATTGTGTTGAGGTAATCATGTTTGCAGTATTATGTTATTTTCTAGTAAGCAAACAGATACTAACTTTACTTTTTGGCTCTTGCATTTTAAAAATGCAAATAAATCTTACAAGATGATTTAAAAGTTTGATATCTTGAATTTACATCTAATTTAGAGAAGTCCATTTATTTACTACAATAGTTCTCCTAAAGAGGTATCTTATTGTTGACAATTTATATTTAGAGAAAATGAACTTTAGCCGTGCCTTCTATTTAGAAGTAAGAGTAGGATGAGCCTGTTTGGTGCAAAATGGGATGATAAATTTAGAGCTAAAAGACATTGCGATGATCAGCTGGCCTACCCCTTCCTTTGAAGAGGAAGAAGTTGAGGTCCACAGAGGTAAGGAGATTTTGCACAGGATCACTGAAGAAGTAGCAGGGCCAGTATTTGAAACTTGACTTTCTCACTACAAGTCCACTACTCCTGCCACTGCATCCTCCTATTTCTTACTGTTTATTCATTCTAAAGTGATATCTGGGCAATTAAGTGTATGTGTATATAGGTAAAAGGAATTTATCCTACCTTTAAAATGATACAGGCTCTGAGTTAATTGAATGTGATGACATCATGTAAAGTATGATAGATTGCTTTGTGACTTGCCTTAGCTAAACTAAGCCAGAGACACAATGGTTCAGAAAATTATTCCAGGTACTTTAGACAGTTTGATATTTTCATAATACTGAGGTTTTTACAGTGTGTATATAGTAAGAGTATTTTATAGTGGTCTGATCTTCATCTGACTAAACTTTGTTAGTTCTAATGGTTCAAAGTGCAGTATACTTTTTTTAAAATACTATAAGCTGAAAAAGTAAAAGTCAAGAAATTATGTGTGCCTATATGTTTCCTAATTACAGATATAATAGTTGACATTGGCATTTTATATAGCACTTCACATGCATTTTATTATAAATCATTTTTGTTTTTTTGTGTCTAAATTTACAAGGCTTTTTTCTCCCGCAACAACTTTAAGAAAGTGAATTATATTATGAGTATCCATATAAAATTTCTGTCCAATAGCCAGAATTACTTTTAAAATAATAATGTACTTTTATATAATACATTACAGTTTATTTTCTTTACAATGGCATTGTGAGATAGATCAGATAAGGAAATGGGCTTTCTTGCCCCTGCTCACAGCTAGCAAGTATCACCTCCATTACACTATACTTCCTCTTCCATCAAAAAGAGAGTTCATATTATTATGATAATTGAGGATGGAGGGGACTATTTAATAAATTCTTGCCAATTTGATAGGCTTTTTTAAAGGTTCAGGTGACTTAAATATTTGAGCCTCAGTTCCCTCATCTATAAAATGAGGAGCTTAAACTAGATAACCTCAAAAGTCCCTTCCACCTACAGACCTGTGATGCTGTTTATCATCTCTTAACTATAGTTAAGATTCTTAAAATTTTAAGGGGATACCTCTCAATTGGGGAGTGGCTAAACAAGCTGTGGTATGTGGTTGTGATGGTATAACTTATAATTTACGGTTATAAGAGATGATAAGCTGGTTGATTTTAGGAAATCATGGAAAAAACTTGAATGAAATAATGAAGTGTGAAATGAGCAGAACAAAAGAACATGTTATGCCGTAACACCCGTGTTGTTCTAAGAGCAGCTTTGAGTGACTTAAATCATTTTGAGCATTACAAATACTCAAATCAACTACAAAGGACCCATGAAAGAAGAATGAACTGATAAATAGAAGTATGTCTGGTATGGTTTTACATACATGTATGTATGCACGAATATACATATTTGTGTCTGATGGTAGCCTTTTGTGGGGTGGGAAAGGAGAGAGTAAAAAACTAAAAAGTGCACAGCAGAGAACAAAAGAAAACTTAGAAATCCAGAAAAGCAGAGTAACTTTGAAAACAATGTATAGTATTAATTTACATAATTTTTCCCTGAGAAAGTCAATAGCATAAAATGGAAATTCATGGTTTCATACTGAGTTCTCATTTTACGGTGTTTTGTGTACATGGAAATAGTCTCTTTTTTTTTTGTCTAAGTTCAAAGTGAATTATATTTTAACAAATTTTACAAAGCTGTAATTAAACTGAATATGAGTATATTATCTTAGTGTTATTCAAAAATATAAGTAACATACTTATTTCTGATTTTATTTGCTTTTGATATATATGTACATATATGTATATATCTTTATAGAGAAGATAACTATATCTTTATATCTATAAAAATATGGACATATACTTTGGGCTTTTGTATTTCAAGCCAAAAATAGGAATGGTGCCAAAGAAATAAAAGCTAAACTTTGAGTATGGTTGAGCAGGATAGTCATTTCTTTTAAATTACATTGCTGATAGCTTGAAAAATGCTAGAAATGGAAAAACTGTTGTGACTATTTAAATTGAAGAATTAAATAATTTTCTTTTTTAAGAGGTATAGCTAAGATATTAGATTTTTTACAATAAAAAGTTATAGTCAACCTTAATGGGATTAGTTAGTAGTTACTTTTTATTGTAATGATAATGACATTATAAATGATTATGTTTTATTAACAAAACCTGCTTTAAAGCTACCTCAGCTATGATCTGATAAACCATTAATTTTTATGCCAAGATCGTAAAAATTGATATGTATCTAAATATTGCAGAAAGTGATCTAGAGACTAGTTGAATAGCTCTTCAGATGTTTGAACAGCATAGTAGGTTTCTACCCAGAAGACTTTTATGACTATTCATTTGAAGGCTTATAGTTCTGTACTGTCTATTATATATTAGTTGCTATTGCTTCAGTTGTAAAACATAAGCCTCAGAGTGTTAATAGTGTGCTCTGTAATATAATTTATTTGAAAAATCTGGCAAATACTTGTAGTCTTAAGTGAAGTCATTTTTGTAGGTACCCTAACAATTTTATTTTGAAAATACAAAGCTACTAAGAATCCTTTATAAAATAAGGCACTTAAAAATATTTCATTTCCAAAAAAGCTTTGTAGTATTTGTGATATCAATTTGTAATAACAAATAAAAAATAAAATTTCCAGTCTTACAGCTTAATTGGGGCTTGCATATTTTCTCTTCCTATAAATTTAAATATGAAATTCAGCAAATAGATTCTTGCTACTTGTGTGAAGTTGCTACTTAACCATAAAATAAAATGCTTTTATTGAGTTTGCCCTGAAGATAAGGTCCACTGTGGCAATGCTGTCCATATATGGTGGCTATGCATGGAGAGCCAGGTGGTGCTGCAAAGCATTGAACAGTGAAGCGTGCACTTATCTAGGTTTGACATTTGTCATCCCATACTGCTAAAGGGAAAGGAAAAATCTGCTTTTCCATATGTTTATCCTTTTTTTTTTTTTTTTTGCCTACAGTTTTGTCCAGATGGTCTGGTGAACATTGTTTACTTTAAGATGCTATCCCAGATGTTTTTGAACATTCATATGTACACAATTCTGGTCCACTAGTCCTAGATTATTTCCATATTTTAATTTTAGAGATTTCTTTTCATGGATGAAATGAAAAGTTGACAGAACTTTGTTCTTGAAAGTTCCTAAAATGAATAATAACATATCCTCACCACTCAGCTACTTCATCACTATCAATTTATAATTATATATTTGATGATATTTAAACTGCTAGGTTGTGGTAGCACAGTTTATAAAAATATCAGCTAAGGAACATAACTGTGTTTATGAAAAATTTATTATCGGTATAAAGATTTATTTGTAGTTGATCTTTATTTGGAAAATAAACTATTCTGGTGTTTTGTGCTTTTAGTTATTTGCATGTGTCAATAGAAAAAGTGTCAAGAAATATAGACACCTTCTTAATCAGTAAATTTTGCTTCAATTACTGTATTAAGAAAGAGATACTCTGCATCAGTTCATTCAGTGAGGTATTAAAAATGTGAGAGATAGGAAGGCATACTCTGCTAGCAGTTATGTTAAACTAAGCATGACTTCATAAAAATTAAATCATGAAACTTATTGGACAGACATTATAACAAATATAGCCACCTACCAAAGCAGGCAGTTTTTTTGTTCTGTGTGAAAGCTGTGGGGGAAAAACCTAGTTTTGTATACAGTGAACGAGTTGGACTAGATCACCATTGGTGTTTTCCAACACTTCTAGACCTCAGATTATTTTTATAAAGCAGTAATATCACTATTTGGTATTATTTAAACACAGAAAAAGAGATCAAAGGAACAGATTAGACAGGAAAGATTCTACTACGTCTCAGGCATTGTACTAAATTCTGTGGATACAAAAAGAAAAATTACAGTGCTTGCTGTCCAGGTACTCACAGTCTAACTGGGGAGACAATGAAGCAACATATAAAAACAAGCTGTATACTGGTAAATAGGAAATAATTAAAAGAGGGCAGCTGCTAGAATTATGAGAGAATTATTACAGAAAGGCTTCCTGAAGAAGATAAAATTTTAGTTGAAACTTAAAGAAATCTGGGAGGCCAGCAGACAGAGATGGGGAGGGAGAACATTCTAGGTCTGGCCGATAGCCAGAGAAAACACCTGAAGCAGAGAAACGTAATTTTTTGTTCATGAAACAACAAGGTAGCACATGCGCCTGGTTCAAAGGATTTATGTCAGGGAGTAGGGCATAAAAAGATTGGAAACATAGGAAGGTGCTAGATTATGTAGGGCTTTGAATGCCAAACAGGATTTTGTCATCGATCATGTAGGTGGAATTTCTGGAGGTGGGGGGTGACATGGTGGGTGGGACCTGTGCTTTAATCACTTTGATATTCAAATGGAGGATGAATTGTAGTGGGGAGAGACTTAAGGTGGGCAGATCCAACCAGTAGGTTTTTGGCAGTAGTCTAGGCATGAGGTGATGAGGAGAGTCTATACCACAGTGGTGGTAGTGTCGGAGTAGAGAAAGGGCTATGCTCAAGAGATGTTGCAAAGGTAAAAATCAACAGACCTTGGCAACAGATTGGATATAGAGGGTGCGAGATAATGAGGAGATGAGAATGACTTCTGAGTTGGTAGCCTGAGAGACAAGGAGGATGGTATTACCCTTGACAGTAATAGGAGAGAGGAGAGGATTTAGGGGAAAAGATAATAATTCGATTTTGGATGTATTGATTTTAAGCTGTCTATTGGACATCCAGTTCATGTGTATAAAGACAGTTGGAGATCGGAGGTCAGCAGAGAAATTGGGACAAGATAGGTAGATGTGAGGCTTATCAGAGTGGAGATGATAATTAAATATATGGGAGTTAATGAGATCATCAAGTGAGGTAGTATTGAGGGAGAAGAGAAGTGGTCTCCAAACTCTTGGGAGACTTATGTTTAGAGGTCTGGAGTTTCTGGAGGAATGATAGAGCACAGGAAACAGGAGTGATTGGATAAGTGGAACCAGTGGAGTGTTGTCTCAAAAACCTAGAGAAAAGAAAGGGTTGAGGAAAGAGTCATCAACAATGTCAAAAGCTGCAGAGAGGTCAAAGAGAATAAGGATTGAGAAAAAGCCATTGAATTTGGCAACTTAGAGATCATTGATAAATTTGGAAAAGGCAGTTTCAGTGGAATGATGAGGCTGGAAGCCATATTGTAAGGGGTTAAGAAAAGAGTGAAAGGAGATAAAGCAGAGAGGAAATAGGGGCAGAAAGATGTTATGAGATGGCTTGGAAGAAGAAGCTCATAGCAAATCACCTCAAATTTCAAGAAAATTGCCCTTTATATTTATCACTTGTTTATAATTTTTCAGACAATTGCATTTTTTTATCTGTTCTTGGTCTTGTTCTTGGAAATGTGTTTTTGGAATCACAACTTGTCTTTCAGCAAAATGGACATTACAACAAAATTTATATTTCCCTTTTGGTGAATGACTAGACTAATTATGATATATAAATGTGATTGAATACTATTGTGCCATAAGAAAGCACAAAATAGACCCCTTCAGAGGGAACTGGGCAGATCCCTATGAACTGATGAATAATTGAACAAAAGTAGGAAAATAACATAAATGTTAATATAGAAAAAAAACAGCTTTGAAAGACTTTAGAACTCTGATGCTTGCATAGATTCATGAGAATCAAGTGGAATGAAGATGACCAGACAAGTGATAAGTACTTGGCACTTAGGCAGAATGACATGCATTTTTTGACATGACCATTGTAGGAATTTTAAGTGTGTATGTGTGTGTGGTGTGTTCTTTTTGTTTGTTTGTTTTTAAAAATTTTCAGTGGGGAAAGCAATGAGGGAAGAGATAATATTTAGAAAAATAATTTTTAAAAATAATAAGTTTAATTCTAGGTATTGCAGGACAGAAGGGAAAAAAGCATACCAATAAACCAATGAATCAGAAAGCATTAGGTTATTAATCAAGTTAATGTTTAAGTGCCTGCTATGTGCTGGGCACTGTCCTAAGGCCCTACATAATTTTACCCTTACTCTTATGTACAGTCTTATATAGTCTTACGTAGTTTAACACTTTCCTTCATGTGAGTTATTTTTTCATAGATGTATCACCATGTGCAGAAAAGACTTTGTTTAGCTTCCTTTTTATGAGTTCTATATTCAAATTAATGTTTTTTCTAATTTGATTACATAGATGTTAAAATAATTTGTGGAATTTGTTTATACTTGTAGCTTCATTTTCCAAAGTAATAAGGCTTTGTGAAGAAAAATGTGAAGCAGGTGAAATATGGAAAGGAAAATGCCAAATCAGCAGTTTACCAGCTTCTGTGAAAGGAATTAATAATTTGGGGAACACTTGTTTTTTTAATGCTGTCATGCAGGTAAGATATAAACATTAAGAATTAAAATTTTTAAATTTGATTTTAAATACTTTAGAATTATTTTAACTTTTGATTGCTTTTGGGAAATGATCTGTTCACAGAATGGGAAAGGAAAAGAAACTAAGCCCAACCAGCCACAGCAAAATGACTATTCATCATAAATGTATGTTAGCAGGTACAAGCTTTTCACATAAGAGTAGCCATAACTGTACTGCCATTTTCAAATTCTGAAACATGCCAACTCTGTTTTTAGTTCGATCTTAATAGTTCCTTTCTTGAATAAATGAATATTGTTGGTAATGTAGTAATGACATGTTACTTCAGTACTCTTTCAGCCCAAATATAGCTGGTGAAAAATTTTAATATAAAGGATATTATATAAATTGCTATAGACATAAAAATAATAGACTCCTCGAGATTTTTCTTTCACGTGGGGTTTTTAGATGCATGGAATATTTAAATTTGGAAAATGTTATTGGCTAAAATCAACTTCATGGTGGAGTTTGGTTACTTTTTGTGGCTATTGCTAAAATAATACTTTTTGTTCAGCCAGTTACCTAGGCAGTAGTTCTCAGGCAAAATTAAAAGGAAAGAAATCATGTAAATTAGTGACATGTTTGTTAAGAGAGAAGGCTTTAACTCCGTTTTCTTTTAGAACTTGGCACAGACTCACATGCTCAATGAACTGATGTATGAGGTCAAGGAAAAGGGGACAAAGTTAAAAATTTTTCATACTTCAGACCCTCAGTTGGTAAGTAAACATATCTGTGTAAATCATAATTGTGTAAGAATGAGCCACCTTCAAAATTCCTTACCTGGAATAGGAGACATCTGCTAGAAGTTATTTTAAATTAAAAAAAAAATACAAGTTGAGCTTAAAATATATTTTTAGTTGTTGAAAATAGTTTTTTGTAAAACAAAATGCAGAAAATACCCCAAATTTCTATAAAAGCATATCCAATTTGAGATGGCAAAACTCAGACATTTCATGGAATTAGAAAATAACATCTTATGGATGGATACCCCACGTGTGTGTGTGTGTGTGTGTGTGTGTGTGTGTGTGTACACATAAATAGTATGACTGATTCTTGTAAACAAAAGACTAAAAGGATTGAACGACCACAAAAAATCAGTTATCGCCGTTCTTTGAAATGAAGTGTTTTACTTATGGATGTGTAGGCTTTCGCTCCTCCTCCTAGCCAGCCCCTCCCCCCAGCCTTGCCCTCCATTTAAATAACCCTTATTGGAAGCAGCATGCTTACTTTTACTTTCAAATTTATGGTTAAGGATTTACCCCCATTCCTTTCTCAAGTTTTTATATGTGTAGAGGAATAAACTATGACCTCTGTATTAGAATTTGTTTTCAAGAATCTTGAGAAGTAGCTGTCATTTTATATTGTTATCACTCAGACAGAAAACCTTTTTGACATATAAGAACTATAAAGAAGCATAACTTAACTTTTCATATATTAGCCTGGCAGTGGATTTTTTGACACTTACTGTACATAAATAGTGCTATTAATATTCATAAAAGTCACATAAAAATGGCAGCAAATTTTTTTTTGGTTTCCCCCTCCTCTTCACCCTACCCCTTAACACCTCAAATGATATCCTGGGTTTGGAACAAGTTCAGTCCTACTAGAAACAAGTAACTGAGAAGATCAGTTGTATTTCAGTTGTGTCCAACTCTTTGTGACCCCATAGGATTTTCTTGGAAAAGATCCTAGAGTGGTTTGCTTTCTCCTTCTGCAGATCACTTTGCAGATGAGGACCTGAGGACCTGAGGCAAATAGGGTTAAGTGACTTGCCCAGAGTCAACTAGCTAGTAAGTGTGTGAGGCCAAATTTGAACTCAGGAAGATGAGTCTTCCTGACTCCAGGCCTCACACTCTCTTCACTGTGCTACCTGGCTGAGGAAACAATTCGTCAGTAAACACAAAGTGTTCTAAAAGTCTTAGCACAGTTTTAAGCGTAGTAATTCAAACCAAACAACTTAAACAAACTAGTGTAACTTGGGTTTTTTTGGTATGTTCATTATTAGATATTCATATTATTGATAGAAAATTAAATTTCTTATTACAGGATCCACTAGTGGTGAGCCTGTCAAGCCCTGGAACTCTGACTTCAGCTATGTTCCTGTTCCTTCACAGCATGAAGGAGCCTGGAAAGGGACCACTTTCTCCTAAAGTTCTCTTTAATCAGCTTTGTCAGAAGTAGGTACAGTTACCTTTAAAATAAATATTTGTAATGGTTCCAGAAAGAAATGCTTTTACGAGAACTCTTCAAGTTATTTAATTCAAGTGACTCTTTCATACAGTAATGTCGCTGTTAATACAGAGTGTGTTCAGTGCTTTAAAATTATGGAATCATAGCATTTTAGAGCTAGAAGGAGCCATAAATATAATCTAATTCAGCTCCTTCACATTATAGATAAGGAAACTGAGGCACAAAGGAATACATTAAAATAACTCCTGTGACTTTAATCACTTACAGAACCTATTTGAACTTTTCTAATTATCATTTCATTCTAAAATAAAAATGATTAAAACGTGAAGTTGGGTTAATTACATAAATACACAAAAAGTTTAAAATTTTAGACTCAAACTTACTTTGTATTTGGGGTTATATTTAATTTTATTCCAAATCAAGTTAATTTGATACTTTTAAATGGATTTGGATTTTTTGGATTTTGTCAGTCTTATCCTTTTGTACATATCTGACACCTCTTGACAGTGTTGATCATCCTCTTCTCCTTTATACTCTCTCTTCTCTAGATTTTCATTAACCTGCTCTCTTCTTGTCTCTTCTCTTACCTGACTGATCAGTCCTTCTCTGTTTCCTATATTGAATCTTCCTCCAGGTTACATCTGCTCGCAAATGGATGTCTCCATTGTTCTTTCCTGGTCACTCTTCTTTTCTCCCTCTATATGTACTTTTTCACTTGGTGACCTTATCAGCTCCCATGGGTTTAATTATCATATCTATGCAGATGATTCTCAGTTCTATATTGCTAGTCTTAACCTCCCTCCTGAGTTCCAGTCTTATCACCACTGGTCCTTTGGAAATCAAACTGGATAGCCAAAAAACATTTCAAACTCAACACATCAAAATTGATCTCATGTTTATCCTCAGACCTTCCCCTCTTCTAAATTTACCTGTTGAGAGAAGCATTACCTTTCTAATCATATCAGTTTTACAATCTAAGAGTCATCCTCAGCTTCTCATTTATACTCACTCACATATACTATTTATTCCCAAACGTCATTTTGACCTCTCATATACATTCCCTTCTTTCCATGCAGATTGATCTACCAAATCACATACAAGACTTATACAGATTCAGTTACAAAGTGCTTCTTAAAGAAATAAAGAACAACTTAAAATAACCAGAGAAATACTCAGTGCTCCTGGGTGGGCCATGCTAATATAATAAAAATGACAATTCTTCCAACGTTAATCTATACCAATCAGATTACCAAGGGGAATCATAGGATTGGATAAAATAATAACGAAATTCATTTGCGAAAAAAAACAATCTAGAATGTCAAGGGAAATGATGAAAAAAAATATGGATGGAAGGGAAATAGCACTTCAGATTGCAAACTATATTATAAATCAACAGTTGTCAGAACCATTTGGTTTTGGTTAAAAAAATAGATGGAACAGATTAGAGAAGGGAAAAACAGACATGATGGAACTTAAATAACTCATGGCTTGATAAAGTGGAAAACAAATTACTGAGGAAAAAAATTCCTACCTTACAATACTTTGTAAATGAAAATCACCTTAATTTTAAATTTTAAAGGTCATACTATAAAAAAAATTAGAAGAGAAACAAGACATATACCTCTTATAACTATGAGTCAGAGATATGTTCTTGACTGAACAAAAGACAGAGACAAAAAAAGATAACTTGATTTCATGATACTAAAAAGCTTCTGCATAGACAAAATTAGTGCACTTAGAAGAAGGGAAATGATTGAATGGAACAAAATTGGTATCAAATTTCTCTGATAAACATTTAGTACCTGTGCTTTACAAATACTTAACATATGTATATGACTAAAAATAGCCATTCCCAAAGGATATAAACAAACTTCTCAAAGAAGAATTGCAAAGTATTCACAATCATAAGAAAAAATGATCCAAATCACTCATCACAATCCTGAGGTTTTATCTCATATTCTGCAAATTGACAAAAATGACCAAAAAATGGCAATAATCAATGTTGGAGGGATTGTGGAATAATAGTTATATTAATGCAGTGTTGGTGGATCTCTGTGATACTTCAGTCATTTTGCAAAACAATTTGGAATTAAAATGTCCATATTCTTTGTTTTTGGCTTTTGTTTTTTCAGAGCGGGTAGTCGAGGCAATCAGGGTTAAGTACTTGCCCAAGGTCACACTTGTAACTGTCAAGTATCTGAGGTCATATTTGAACCCAAGTCCTCCTGCCTCCTTTCACTGGGCCACCTAGCTGCCCAGTCCATACTCTTTTAAATCTGAGTCTCAGTTACTGGACTTATACCCCTAGGAAGTTATCACTAAGAAGAAAGGCCCTGTATGCATCAAACTTTATAACAGTACTTTTTGTGATAGCAAAGAATTGGAAGCAAAGTAGATGTCCATCAATTTGGGAATAGCTAAACAAATTATGTTATGTGCATGTACTAGAATATTACTGTGTTGTAAGAAAAAGTGTGTGTTATGAATACAGAAAAGCATGGAAAGATCTACATGAACTAATGCAGAGTGACTTAAGCAGAGCCAGGAAAACATTATACACAGTATAATTTAAATAAAAAAGATGATGAATGAATGTAACAAAATTATAACAATCAGGCAGGACTGGAATGGAGAGTTATTTGAAGATACCCCCAGGCTACTCCTTTGTGAGGGTGGGAGGTCCAGAGGTATTAGGACTTTTTCAGTACATCAATCAGTTTTTGCTGATTTTTTTTCCTTTCAAAAAAATAGTATTATATGGAATGACTCTCTGGCAGGGGGAATAGGAAGGCTACTTGGGATAACTGTGATGACAAAAAAGAAACAAAAACTTACTTTTTTAGTTTTCAACATTCACTTCCATAAGATTTTGAGTTTTAAATTTTCTCCCCTTTTTTCCTTACCCCTCTCCAAGATGGCATACAGTCTGATAGAGGAGCTATTTAACATCCATACTAAACATATTTTCACATTAGTCATGATGTAAAGAAGCATTAGAACTAATGGGAGGAACCAAGAGAAACAAACAGCAAAAGAAAAGGAGAACAAGTAGTATGTCTCCATCTCCATTCAGACTCTAGAGTTCTTTCTCTGGATGTGGATAGCATTTTCCATCATGAGTGTTTTGGAGTTGGCTTAGATCTTTGCATTGCTGAGAAGAGCTGAGTCTATTAAAGTACACTTGGCTGTTGTACAGTGTGGCTGTTACTGTGTACGATGTTCTCCTGGCTCTGTTCACTAAGCATCAGTTCATTCAAGTCTTTCCAGGTTTTTTTTTATTTTAAATTATTTTATTTTCAGTTTTCTACAGTTACTTCCATATATCTTAGAATTTTTCCCCTCCCTCTCCTCTAATCTAAGAAGGGTAATAACACCTGTACTCTCTGATTCATAGGATTATCAAGTGAAATAATGTATAGAAAATTAATTTTGTGAATTTTAGAGTATATAAATGTAAATTTTTATTATATACTCAATAAATTAGTAGTTGTTTGGATGGAAGAACAGAAAATTTGCTCTTAAATGTGTATATATGTATTTTGTTTTCGCTTGTGAAAGAGTGCCTACTAATAGAAACTTGGAACTTTTAATGTAACCTCAGATTGCATTGTAATAACCTATAAAGTTGTGAAGTTATAACAGATTATAGTAATATTTGCTAGGTAATAAATGCTGTAGCTATTTTGTTGTAAAGAAATGGGTATTTTTAACCAACATTTTCTACCAGAGAATCTGTGGGCAATAGGAAATTAAAATTGTCTTCCTTTCTTTTATAATAATATACTTATTTACTTAAGTGAAAAGTAGTTCTCATCTCTAGCTCAAATGGTGTCATAGATGCAAAACAAAGGGCATCAGAGTATCTCACTGAGTACAGAAACCATTATTATTTTGAATTCTTCATTGAGTAGAAACTAGGTGATTGTACAGTATAGAACTGTCAATTTCCTCAGCAATCTTGAACTCTGATTATTTCAATGTTTTTATAATAATAACAATGGAAAAGAATGTGTTCAACAGACAGACCATAGCACAAAAAGACCACTTGATTTTTTTATTTCTTGCCATCTATAGAATTTCTCTGCTTAGATTTCTGAATCAGCCAAAATTAAGCATGTCAAATACTTTGGAAGAAAAAAGGGCAATTAGAAAGCAGAATCTGAAATAGTAAGCATAATATGCTTAATTGGTAACAAGACACAGCAGTTCATATCTCTTCCCCATAAGCTTAAACATTTATAGTGTTGGATTCTGTACAGGATGCCCCAAAAGTGCCAGTGCTGTTTTAAACTACTAAAGCTATGTAAGTTACTAAAGCTTAAAACTGTACCAAGACTTTTGTGGTATCCTGTATAGAACATCAGTAGCACAATCCCTGTCATCTCAATGACCTCTTTTTGTCCTATATCTAGTGCTTCTTTTTTGACATGTTTCTAGAGTACCTCTTTGTAGCATATACTGGATTACATAAATGGACAAGAAAGCAACTTTTTTGAAAGGGAAAAAGAAAAGGGTGATTTTTCTCATAACAACTGTTTGTTGTCTGGTACTAATTCATCCACTGTTAATTTTGTTAGTGTTGCAGCTGTCAAGCGTTTTGTTGGGCCAGATTGTGAGCATAGCTACAGGGCCCTTCTGTTTGTTTTCCACTATTCCGGATATTAAGACCACAGACTTTTAACTTATGTGGAGACTTTATGACTGACCAAGTTTTCCGTACTAAAAAAAAATACATATTTATTTTATTACACTCGATTGACTTTAACTTTATATGAAGGACAGTTAGAGTTGTCATTAGGTCATTAACCATTTAGTAAGTGCCTACTACATTCCAGGCACTGTGCTAAGTGCTATCAGGGGTGGGTAACCTGCAGTCTGGAGGCCATATGTGGCCTTCTAGGTCCTTGGGTGCAGCCTTTTGACTGAGTCCAAATTTTATAGAACAGATCCTTTTATTAAAGTTTACAGGTGAAGAAACTGAAGCTTATATAGGTTAAATGAATTGCTAGATGAAATCCCATGGCTAATGAGTGTCATAGTTGGATTTCACATGCAGGTCCTGTGACTCCAAGTTTACCAGGCTTTCTACTTTATGTTGCTGCCAATTAATGACCATTTTTTTCAAATATATAGTAACTCATTTCCCTGAAAAAGTGTCCAATATAAATTCAAAAATAAACACATATCATATACGCATTATTTCTGGTAGTGAAGTTTGTTGAAGACTTAAATGGTTAAAACTTTCTGTTCTTGAAGCCTCTTAATTGTTACTTACACTTTATAGGGCTTTGAATAAGCTAAACAGTTTGGAATTGATAAATATCTCTATTCTTAGTGTCTAGGAGATATATTAACTTGAAGACCATTATGAGTACCACCTAAAGAAAGATGTTAGCTTACAAAGAAAATATGTGTGTAAATATTTATTTAGGACCCAAGTGAAACAAAACATTAAAATGAGATAGTATGAAGATTTACCAAAAAACATGCAGTAAAACCACAGGAGTAGCAGAGAACGCAAAGTAAGATTTAAGTTTTGTTCTATGGAGAATTGGTACATAAAACAAGGAAACTGATGTAGTTTTTGAAGGAAAGATATAAGTAAAATTTTATGTTTAGTCCCACAATATTATTAGTCTATAGAAAATAAAAAACAGAAGAGAGAGAACTTAATATAGCTCATCTCCAAGAGGAGGAAGGGGTCTAATCTAAGAAGGGTAAGTTCTTAAACTATAACAATAATAATTATATCACTTAAATCAAGTTATGGAAGAAAAGATAAGAAAGTATCTATTTATAGGTAAAGTTGTATCTTAACCCAATATTTGGTAAGGTAGTCATGTATCATCAGACTTTATAGTGGCTTCTTTATCTCTTTTAGTGTCTACTTTCTCTGTTTATACAAATCATATCTCATCAGTACCTGATTTGCCACCTGTGCCCATGCCTTTCCATAAATTTTCCATAGAAAATCTCTCCAGTGTGCTTTCTATAGTCTTTTTTTCATCCCATGGATCCCTGCAACATTTGGATTTTGTTTCTTATTCCTCAGCATAGCTTCATGACCAACACATGTCCTTTTCTAATGACACATGTCCTGGTTTGATCCATATGCCACATCTTACAGGTTATTATTGGAAATATGCTGCACTTTACTTAGTCTTACCATGTTTCCCTTCATGTCTTCATGTCACCTATAATTTTGATTCCTCAGGCTCATAGGGTTATGGGTGAAGAGCTGGAAGGATCATCAGAGACCATTCCAACTTTAATTTTACAGATGAGGTAACTGAGGCACAGAAAAGTTAAGTGATTTTTTTTCCCAGTATCACACAGCTAGTAAATATCCAAGGCAGGGTTGTAACCCACATCTTCCTGACTTTAGTTCTGTTGTCCTGTCCACTATGATACACTCTGTACTATGATCCTATAATCCTTTGATGTTCCATTATATGGAATTATATATTAAATGTGATATTATTTGGAGCCATTACAGTACCACTACGAGAGAATTGGAGTTAAAACAGTGATGATTTGTGTCAAGGAGCATCTTGGAATAGTTGACATTCTGTATTGCACAGCATTCCCACCCTGAGTTATTCCTGTCCTATCACATAAAAAATATTAAGAGCTTACTGTGTGTCATGGAACCAATGAAACAGACTTGCAAGGATCTTATATTCTAATGGGGAAGACAACTAATACATATATAAATACAAACCTATACAAAGCAGTTTGGGAGGGAGGGCCCTAGCAGTTGGGGATATCAGGAAGATTTCATGCAGAAGACAGTGCTTAATCATTCTAAACAAAGAGAGGGGCTTTTTAAGGGGGAAATAAGGAAGCATTACATTATAGGTTTATAGGATGGCCAACTCAAAAACCTGGAGTTGGAAGATTCAGTATTCCTATATAAGCAAAGAAGTTCAGTTTGGCTAGATCAAAGAATGCAAGAAAGGAAATAATGTCCAATTAGGCTGGAAAGATAGGATTGGGGCCATCTTGTCTAAGGCTTTAAAAGCTAAACAGGAGTATCGGAGTATCTTTTATTCCAGAGGCGATAGGAAGCCACCAGAGTTGATTGCATAAGAGACAAAGAAATATTGTCATATCTGTGCTTACGGAAAAGTACTTTTGGCAAGAGTGTTATAGCATGAAGTGAAGGGGTGAGAGGTTTGAGACAGGGACACCAAATAAAAGGCCATTGTGAAATACACAGTTGGTAATTGTAACTGTGAAATGAGTGAGATGAAGTCTATAGTCCTATAAGTAAGAAATGAACAGCATAGTGGATAAAAAACCTCAGAATCTTAGTGTGTTGTTTGCAAGAGACACACTTGAAGCAGAGAGACACACACAGAGTAAAGGCAAGGGGCTGGAGCAGAATCTATTATGCTTAAACTGAAGTAAAAAAATATAGCAAGCACAGTAATTCTGATCTCAGACAAAGCCAAAACAAAAAAATAGACCTAATTAAAAGAGATAAGGAAGCAAACTACATCTTGTTAAAAGGTATCATAGGTAATGAAGTAATATCAGTACTAAATATATACGCACCAAATGGTATAGCATCCAAATTCTTAAAAGAGAAGTTAAGTGAGTTACAGTTTCATGAACAAACAAGAGATCGAGAGCATTATGAAGTATAAAAGATAATTTTGATTTTATTAAAAGGTTTATGCACAGCAAACCCAAAAAACAGTGCAGCCAAGATTACAAGGAAAGCAGAAAGCTGAGAAACAATGTTTATAACAAGTACTTCTGATTAAGGCCTCATTTCTCAAATATATAGAGAACTGAGTCATATTTATTAGAATAGAAGCCCTTCCCCAGTTGATAAACGGTCAAAGTATATGAGCAGGAAGTTTTCATATGCTATAGGCATGTGAAGAAATGCTCTAATTCACCTTTGTTTAGAGAGATACAAATAAAAGCAAATCTGAGGTACTACCTCATACCTATCAGATTGGCTAATTGGACTAAAAAATGGAAAATGGTAAATGTTAGAGAGAATGTGAAAAATTTGGGACATTAATGTACTTTTGGTAGAGTTGTGAACCAATCATTCTGGAGCCAAACTATACATATTCAACAATATTGATCCAGCACTATCACTACTAGGTCTGTATCCCAAAGAGATCATAAAAAAGGAAAATGAACCTCCATGCGCAAAAATATTTATCGCAGGTCGTGTCATGGTGGTAATATTGGAAATTGAGAGGGTGTTCATCAGTTGGGGAATGACTGATGGCTGAACAAGCTGAGGTATATGAATGTAATGGAATACTATTGTGCATAATATAGACATAATGAATAGGCAGATTTCAGAAAGTCCTGGAAAGACTTGTACAGATTGATACAAAGTGAGATGAGTAGAACCATGAAAACTTTGTACACAGTATCAGCAACATTGTATGATGATTACCTATGAAATCTTAGCTCTTCCTAGCAACACAGTAATCCAAGACAATTACATAGAACCCATGATGGAAAATGCTATCTACATCCAGACTCTGAATCAAAGCATACTTTTTTCACTTATTTTATTCTTTTTCGTGTCTTTTTTCTTTTGATCTGTTCTTTCACAACTGTGACTAATAATGGAAATGTATTTTATGTGATAGCACATCCATAACCTATATCAAATTGCCCACCATTTTAGGAGGAAAGGATAGGGAGAGAAAAATTTGGAAACTCAAAATCTTGTAAAAACGAAAACTAAAAATTGTGTTGATATGTAATTGGAAAAAAAATGAAATATATTAGAGAGCCATTGCAATAATCTAGGCAGAAGTAGATAAGAGCCTGAACTGAGATAGCTGTATGGGTGGAAAGAATAGGTCAATAGATGTGAAGGATTTGGCACCTGATTCAGTACAGAGTGAGGAGAGGATGATGATACAGATATTATGAAGGAGAGTGGAAGGATGGGAATATCTTCAACAGCAATAGGAAAGTCTGGAAACAATGGGTTTGGGGGGAAAGGTGAGTTTTGAATATACTGGATTTAAGATGTCTCCAGGAGTTTGAAATGACAATTGGTGATACAGGACAGAACCCCACAGGAGTGACAAATGCTGACGATAAAATATTTGCATTATCTTCATAGAGACTAAGAACCTTGGGGAAAACCCAGAGTTAGAAGGTATAGTATAGATAGTGAGCCAGTAGAGGTAACTGAAAAGAAGTAGTCAGACAAGTATGAGAAGTACTGAAGAGAGTAGTGTTACAAAAAGACAGGAGAGGATCCAAGAAGAGAGATTGGATCCCCACTGTTATAGAGGTAAGAAGCATGAGAACCAAAACAAGATTATCAGATTGGGCTATTAAAAGATCATTTGTAACTGGGGAGAACAGTTTCAGTTGATTGATGACATTAGAAGCCAGATTCTAAAAGGTTGAGGAGTGAGGGCAGAGGAATCGGAGGCAGCAAGTGTTAACAGTTTTTTCAAGGTCTTGACTGAGGGGGGAAAGACCTATAGGACACTAACTTGACTGGTTGGTTCTGCTGAAGGATGTTTTTTTGTTTGTTTGTTTGTTTTTAGGTGGAGGGGACTTGGGTATTGAGGGCATTAGGGAGGGAGAGGTTGAAGATTTGAGAGGTAGAGGAGATGAATGAAGGTGAAGTCTGCTGGAGAACATGGGAGGGGATGAATTCAGGTGCGCACATAAGGAGGTTGACCTTGGCAAAGACAAGGGATTTTTTGGCAAAGATTTATTCTGCATAAAAATGGATAGTATAAGGCTTAGGTACTGGGACGCACACAACTTTTAACTTCTGATGTCAAAAGATTGAGATTGAGGAGGATGAAATGAGCCATATAAGAAGTTCTGTAGAATACCAAAAGTTTGTTTGTTTTACTGTCTTAGAAATACAATTATAAATGAAATCCATCTACTTTTTACTGTATCTAAAATTATTGTTTACAGCTGTTGAACTGAACAAATCTTAAACAAATTTCAGTTATTTAAGAATGATTCAGTGAGTCTTGCTCTGTGTGCAGTAGACCCTGGGCAAAAGGCAAAAATGAAAAACACTCCCTGTGTTCTACTAGGGGAAAACAACATTTATGCAGAGAAGTAAATGCAGGTATATACAAAGTCATTTTCAGGGGCATGGTATTAGCAACTGATTGAGGTTGCTAACAGGAAACAGGAAAGAATCTATTTGAGTGGTATTTAAAGAAATAGTTTTGAAGAAAACAAAGAATATTGAAAGACAACAGTGAAATACAAGTACATTACAGTCATTGCAAAGTTGCATTTTGGAGGAAGGAAGGAAATCCATAAGGCAGAAATGAAAAGTGATTGCATTCTAGACTTCGGGGAGGCCCAGAGAGGAAGACTGGAGATAAATTGTCTGAGGAACAGAGAGAAGGCCAATTTCACTAGATTGCAGGGTGCAGAAGGAGTTTATCCAATGAAGCCAGAAAGAGGTTGGGGCCATGTTGTATAAGACTTTAAAAGCAAAACAGAAGAATTCCTATTTTATCCTAGAGTTTAGAGAAAGTCATTGGAATTGATTGAATAGAGGAAAGACCTGGTCAGATCTGTACTTAGGGAAAACCAATTAATCAATAAGCATTTATTAAGCATTGTGTTCCAGGCATTGTAGTAAGTACTGGGGATACAAAAAAGGGCAAAAAGTAGTTCCTTACTTTCAGGTGGATGACAAAAGACAATCTTAGAAGGAAAGGCACTAGAAGCTGGAGGGACCTGGAAAAGCCTGCTCTAAGTAGGGAGCAATAGAATTGAGAAAAGTACAAGTGTATTAAAAATGTAGGAAGGGGCCAGGTTGTGAAGCATTTTAATGCCAAACAAATCAGCATATATATAGATCCTGAAGGAAATAGGGAATCTTTGGTATTTTATTTGTAGGTGGTGTAACATGATCAGAACTGTGTCTTAGGAAAAACATTGGCAGCCTTTTGGGTGGATAGATTAGGAGTAGGAAGAGACTAGGAAGACCAGTTAGAAGGCTTATACAGTAGTAAAGATGATAAAAGCCTGATCTACAATGGTTACTACAAAAGTGGGGAGAAGGGAATATACACGAGAGATGTTGCGAAAGTGGAGATGTCACTTTATAAACACAAAACAAAACTACTTTATCTACAATATCTTAATATTTTCTAAAGTAAAGTTTGGTCACCTATAAAATGCTATATAAATGTGAGTTACAACTTTTTCTTTTTTTTAAATGTGACATTCCACATACTTATGAGAAATTCTCATATGGTACCAAAGCACTGTTACCAAAAAATCAAGAGCAACTCTCTCATTTATAAAAGTAACCCTAGTGAGCTGTCATTCCTAACTACATTCTTCCCACTCTTTCCGCATCTCTCAACCCTCTTTCCCCCGAAAAACCCCAAATAAAAAAAAAGCTGTAGTTTTATTTGGAAAGCAAAGCAATGTTATCAGGAAAAAATAACAATTATAAAGATAAAGAAACATTAGATCACATTGATCATACAAATCTGACAGCTAAAAGATGTGCTTGTCTTATCTAAAATATGCTTCTGGCAAAAGTGGAGGACTCTAAGATGGTAAGTTGTGTTGACCATCCACAGATGTGATGACATATGGAAGCTAGTCCCAATGTACAGAAACCTGTTGTATGGTGCCAGCAATGAAGTATGAGAGCAGGTTGAATTTTGTAATGGCCAGAAGAAGATAATAGCTAAATGAATTTGTTCAAATCATGATATGAAAAGATATTTTTCTTCCTTGGATTTTTTTCTGTCATCTTTTATTTTTGTCTCACCTTAATTTCTTTTCTTTCCCTTTATTTATTTATTTATTTGTTTGTTTGTTTGCTTATTTATTTATTTATTTAGCTTTTTACATTCATTTTCACAAAATTTTGGGTTCCAAATTTTCTCCCCTTTTCTCCCCTCCCCCCACCCCAATACCCCAAGCAATCTAATTTTCCCTATCTCCAATCTGCCCTCTCTTCTGTCATCTCTCCCTTCTCTTGTCTCCATCTTCTCTTTTCTCCTGTAGGGCCAGATGACTTTCTATTCCTCATTAACTGTATATCTTCTTTCCTAGTAGCAACAACAATACTAAACAGTTGTTCCTAAAATTTTGAGTTCCAAATTTTCCCCATCCTTCCCTCCCCACCCATTCCCTTTGGGAAGGCAGGCAATTCAATATAGGCCATATCTGTATAGTTTTACAAATGACTTCCCTGATAGTCGTTTTATGTAAGACTAACTGAATTACCATCCCTCCTAACCTGCCCCTCATTGTTTCTCTTCTGTCTTTTGATCCTGTCCCTCCCCAAGTGTTGACTTCAAATTGCTCCCTCCTCCCTTTGCCCTCCCTTCCATCATCCCCCCCTTGCATTATCTCCTTCTCCCCCACTTTCTTATACTGTAAGATAGGTTTTCATACCAAAATGAGTGTGCATTTTATTCCTTCCTTTAGTTGAATGTGATGAGGGTAAACTTGTTTTTTTCTCAGCTCTCCTCTTTTTCCCTCCACTAAAAAGTTTCCTACTTGCCTCTTAAATGACATATGTTACCCCCTTCCATTTCACCCTCTTTCCTCCCACTACATTTCTCTCTCACCATTTACCTTAATTTCTTTTAAGATATGGTCCCATCCTATTCAGTTCAATCTGTGCTCTCTGTCTCTGTATGTGTGTGCATGTGTGTATGTGTGTGCGTGTGCATGTGTGTACGTGTGTGTGTGTGCATGTGTGTACGTGTGTGTGTGATCCCACCAACTACCCAGATACTGAAAAGTTTTAAAAGTTACAAATATTGTCTTTCCATGTAGGAATGTAAACAGTTCACTTCTGGTAAGTCCCTTAAGACTTCTCTTTACCGTTTTCTTTTTCATGCTTCTTCTCATTCTTGTGTTTGAAAGTCAAATTTTCTTTTCAGCTGTGGTCTTTTCATCAAGAATGCTTGAAAGTCCTCTGTTTCATTGAAAGACCATATTTTCCCCTGAAGTATAATACTCAGTTTTTCTGGGTAGGTGATTCTTGGTTTGAGTCCTAGTTCCTTTGACTTCTGGAATATCCTATTCACGCCCTTCGATCCCTTAATGTAGAAGCTGCTAGATCTTGAGTTATCCTGATTGTATTTCCATAGTACTGGAATTGTTTCTTTCTAGCTGCTTGCAAGATTTTCTCCTTGAGCTGGGAGTTCTGGAATTTGGCCACAATGTTCCTAGGAGTTTCTCTTTTTGGATCTCTTTCAGGTGGTGATCGATGGATTCTTTCAATACTTATTTTGCCCTCTGGTTGTAGAATGTCAGGGCAGTTTTCCTTGATAATTTCATGGAAGATGATGTCTAGGCTCTTTTTTTGATCATGACTTTCAGGTAGTCCCATAATTTTTAAATTGTCTCTCCTGGATCTATTTTCCAGGTCAGTTGTTTTTCCCATGAGATATTTCACATTCTCTTCCATTTTTTCATTCTTTTGGTTTTGTTTGGTGAATTCTTGGTTTCTCGTAAAGTCATTAGACTCCATCTGTTCCATTCTAATTTTGAGAGAATTATTATCTTCAGTGAGCTTTTGAGCCTCTTTTTCCATTTGGCTCATTCTGCTTTTGAAAGCATTCTTCTCCTCATTGGCTTTTTGAACCTCTTTTGCCAATTGAGTGAGCCTATTTTTCAAGGTGTTAATTTCCTCAGCATTTTTTTGGGTCTCCTTTACCAAGGTATTGACCTGTTTTTCATACTTTTCTTGCATCTCTGTCATTTCTCTTCTCAGTTTTTCCTCCACCTGTCTAACTTGCTTTTCAAAATCCTTTTTGAGCTCTTCGAAGGCCTGAGCCCACCCGACATCCCCCTGTGATGTCTGGGGTACTGAGGCCCCGCCTTCCACGTCTTTCCCTGATGGCGAGAATATTTCCTCATGAGATCCGAATGTCGGGATCACTTGCATCTGTTCGAAAAAACTCTCTATAGTCCTGTTTTTCTTCCCTTTTCTAGGCATTTTCCCAGCCAGTTACTTGACTTCTGAGATTCCTGTCCACCTCCGCCTAGATCCGCCCAGCTAGTGCTTAGGGTCTGAGATTCAAATGGACTTTCCCCCGCCGGCCGCAGGCCACTAATCAATGTGACCTTTTGTTCTGATGCTGGGGTGGGGGCAAGGCTGCCTCCCAGGCTCAGCTCCCTCAGGGGCTTTATTCAGAGGCCTTCAGTAATAGAGCGGGGTGGGGGCAGGGCCGTCTCCCAGGCTCAGCTCCCTCAGGTTTTATGCAGAGACCTTCTGTAATGAAGATCCTGCCTGCTGCTGGGGGATTCCTGAGTCCTGGGCCGCTGCCGCCTCAGCCGCCGCCCATGCCTCTGCCTCTGCCGCTTCCTGCCCTCGCCTCTGCTGCTTCCTGCCCTCGTCTCTGCTGCCGCCACTTCCTCCCAAGGGGGCCCGAGTCACAGAGACACCCTGCTCCCCCTCTCGTCCAGCCCAGGCTTCTCTCTCACTGACCTGTAGCTTCTGTGGGCGGAGGGACTTTCCCGGCTGCCGGAGCTTCCGTCCCTGATGCCTGCTCGGATCAGCTTCTCTGTGGCTGCGGCCAGGGCAGCGCTGGGGTGGGGTCCGCTTTCCGGGGCGCGACGGACCCTGGGGACGGGTCTCCAGGGCTCTCTGGCACGGAAATCTCTTCCACTCCGTTTCTGTACCCCTTTCACTGGTCCAGAAGTTATGGGGGTCTCTTTTTACATTAATTCTATGGGTTTTGGTTTCGGAGCTCGTAAACGTGCGTCCTTCTACTCCGCCATCTTGGCTCTGCCCCCCCTCACCTTAATTTCTAAATAAAGAATAAAAAAAGTAAGCAGAAAACGCAGTGCAGCAAAACTATACAAACCATCATCCAAGTCTGACATGTTCCATACCCTTAGCCCTTGATTCTCTGGATGATTATAATTACAGTATTCAGTTTGTTGTGGTTGTTATCTTCTCTGTTTACATTGGTTTAATCCATCAATAGGCATTTTTAAGTGCCTACTACGTGCCACGCACTATGCTAAGCCCTAAGAATACAAAGAAAAGGCAAAAAAAAAAGTCCCTGCTCTCAAGGATCTTGCTGTCTAATAGGAGAAACAGCATACAAATGATTATGTAGAAACAAGATATATAAATTGCAGGTAATCTCAAAGGGAAGACACTAAGATTAAGGAGACTTGGAAATTGCTTTTTGAAGAAGGTGCAACTGTAGCTGAGACCTGAAGGCAGCCACACTGTAAGGATGGGGAGAGTTCTAAGTGTGGGAGATAGCCAGTGAAAATGCCTGGAGTCAGGAGATGGGGTGTTGTGTGCAAGGCACAGGAAGGAGGCCAGTGTCACTAGATCACAGAATACATGGGAGTTAGGAATTAATAAGCTAGTAGGTTAGGAAGGGCTTTATAAACCAAACAGAACTTTATATTTAATGCTGGAGGCAAGGGGGAGCCCGTTTAGACCTGTACTTTAGGAAGATCATTTTGACAGTTGAGTCGGGAGGGACTTGAGGTAGGAAGAACAAGAAGCAGCCTGACTAGTAGGTCAGATATCCTACACCAAGGGTAAGATCATCATCAGAGGAGAGAATGGGGCATGTGCAGCAGATAATTGTTAGAAAGATAGAAACAATGAGACATGGCATTTGGTTGGAAGAGAGAGGAGTAAAAGAGAACGATGAGTTGAACATAATATCTAGGTTAAGAGCCCCAGTGATTAGAAGAATGACAGTACCCTTGACATTGTATGTAATCACTATACATATTTTCTAACAGGACAGTAATATCCCATTATGTACATGTACCACAATTTATTTGGTCATTTACTACTTGATGAGTATCTACTTTGTTTATAATTCTTTACTACTCCAAGGTGTTACTATGAAGAATTTGACATATATGGGGCCTTTTCTTTTTGTTTACCTCCCTGCAGTGTATATATTGGAGTGGAATCTTTAGTCAAAGTATATATATTTTATAGGCACTTTTTAAGAATAATTCCAAATTGTTTTCCAGAATGGCTGGACCATTTCACAATTTAACCTGGTTAACCAGTATGTCTGTCTGTCTGTCAAGTTTTTTGTAATCTTTTCCAGTGTGCTAGGTTTTAGGTTGTTTTGATTAAATGAAAATGGAGAAAATCGCCTCACCATTTGAATTGAATCCACTGCAGATTTATGTTACATAACCTCAGCTGGGCCCTTAATGCTGCTAGGCAATCGGATTCCACTATATCTTCCTTATCTACTCACTATCCTCCTCTCCACAACCCCTCTTCCAACTTTTTCATCCCTACTCAAACCTACCATGAATCCTCCCCCACCTTGACTGAGAACCTTGCCTCATATTTTACAGAAAAATTGAAATTGTTTGCCATGAACTTCCTCTTCTCTCCTTTTCCTCATCTTCTACTTAGCACTTTACCCCAGCCTCCCATAATAAAGTGACCTTACTCCTCACCAAGACTAACATTTCTACTTGTTCAAATCATCCTGTTCCATCCCATCCCTTCCAACAGATTGCTCCCTCTGCCATCCCCACTTTTTCACTTATTTTCAATATTTCTGTCTTCTGGCTCATTTTCTACTGCCCACACACATGCTCATGTCTTCCCAATCCTGAAAAAAAAAAACAACTTGACCCTTCTAACCATATTATTGTCTCATATCTATTCTGTATTTTGTAGCTAACCTCCTCCAAAAGGTTGTCTACAATAGGTGCCTCCACCTTCTCTCACTTTCTTAACCTCTTACAGTCTGGCTTCCAACCTTACCATTCCACTAAATCTTCTTTTTCCAAAGTTATCAATGATCTCTTAGTTGCCAAATCCAGTGGCCTTTTCTCAATTTTCATTTGACTTCTCTGCAGCCCTTGATACTTTTGATCACTCTTTCCTCCTACATTCATATTCATATAGTTCTCTCTCTCTCTCTCTCTCCCCCCATCTCTCCCTCTCTTTCTCTCTCTTCTCCCCCATTCTCTCCATTCTCCTGATTTTCCTTCTGCCTATCTAACTACCTGACTTTCCTTCCTTCTCCTTTGCTGGATCATCTTAGTGGATCACCCCCTCTAACTGTAGGTGTCCCACAGAGTTCTGTCCTAGCTTCCCTTCTCTTCTCCCTCTATACTGCTTCACTTAGTGATCTTATCTTCCCTCAAGTTCATGTTCTTCTCTATGCTGATGATTTCCAAATCTTCCTTTCCTATTTCAATCTGTCTACTGAACTCCAGTCTCACATATTCAAATACCTTTTGGACATTTCAAACTGGATTGTCCAATAGACATCTTAAACTATATATGTCCAAAATGGATCTCATTTTCTTTCCCCCTCCTCATCTCCCACTTTCCCTATTACTTTAGAAGGCATCACCATCCTCCCAGTACCTCAGGTTTATGACCTAGGAGTCATCCTTAATTCCTCACTATCTGTCATACCCCAGTCCCCATATCCAAGCTGTTGCCAAGGTCTTTTGATTTCACTTTTATGATCTCTCTCAAATACATCCCCTTCTCTCCTCTGGCACTACCAGCACTCTGATACAGGCCCTCATCAGCTCACACCTAAAGTATTTCAGTAGCCTGCTATTGGGATGTGCTTGCCTCAACTCTCTCCCCACCACAATCCATCCTCTATTTGACCACTAAAGTAATTTTCCTAAAAAGCAGGTCCATTTATGTCACAGACACCACCAACCCCCAATCAACTCCACCCCACCCATACCCCTACTCAGTAAACTCCAGTGACTTCCTATTGCCTCGAGGAGCAAATACAAAGTGCTGTGTATACAAAGGCCTCATAACCTCACTCCCTCCTACCTTTCTAATTAATCTTCATAGACCTTACTCCCCATACTTTTCAATCCAGTAACTGGCCTCCTGGAGATTCCACAAACAAGACTCCATCTCAAAGCTCCAGGCATTCTCTCTGGCTGTCACCTGTACTTGCAATATTCTCCTTCCTACACTCCTGACTACTGATTTCTCTGACTTTTAAGTTCTAACTAAAATCCCACCTTCAATAGGAAGTCTTCCCCAGTGCCTTTCCTCCATTATTTCTTATTTATTCTGTATATATTGGAGTGCATGTTGGCTCCCCTGTTAGAATGTAAACTCCTTAAGGGAAGGGACTATCTTTTGCCTCTCTTTGTATCCCCCACACTTGGCATTGTGCCAAGCATTATGTATTAGACACTTAATAAATGTTTAACTGGCTGTCTTCCCCCATTAAAATGTAAAGTCCTTAAGAACAGGAACTGTCTTCTTTTTGCTTATATTTGTAGTCCCAGCATTTAGAAAATTGGCACATAGTAAATTCTTGTTGACTTTTTCCTTTTTAAAATTAAAAAAATTGATACCTTCAGAATTAGCTTCTTAAAAGGGCAGCTAGGTGGCACTGTGGGTAGAGCACTGGCCTGGAGTCAAGAGGCCCTGAGTTCAAATCCATTCTCAGACATTTGACATTTACCTGCTTTGTGACCCAGGGACAAGTCACTTAACCCTGATTACATCAGAAAAAAAAATCAGCTTTTTAAAACACACAGTTCCTTTATTTCAGGCTCTAGAACTAGATCATCTTTTTTGCCTAGATGGACAAATAATTCCAGGTATGGTATCAATAATTTTCAAGTACTTATGCAAATTTTTTATTATTTCAACTATAATCAGAATGTAGCTTTAATTCCTGAATTGTCTTGGGAAAACAGTTAATTTTAACATTGTAACAATAGAACCTCTTGAAAATACTGTCTTCTGAGAAAGTCCATGCTTTCAGATTGCTTTTTAGGCCCTTTCATTAATTTCTGTATGCTAAAGCACCTTTCCAGACAAATAATGTATTGGGAGGTCATCTAGTATGTTAGTAGTTTTAAAGAAAATATTTTTCATTGTGTACGAGATGATACAGAAACTATTTCTATTCAGCAAACATCTATTAAGACCTGTTGTTCAGAGAGCACTATACAAGGTGCTAGACAAGAAACATAGCTTAAATAAAGTCCTACCTTTCCCCTTTTGGAGTCTATAGTATAGTAAGCACATCATCATAGTTCTCTCTTGGTTCTATTAAAATTGAGCATTGTCTGTTTTTTTGTTCATGTGTCCTAACGGTTTCTTATTTATTGTAACATTTGTATGTCCCACATCTACCTTAAAATGATTCCAAGAAAGAGTTTTGAGTCAGTATATGAAAATTGTTATATTTCTTGAAGTCTTTATTTTGTGGTATTGTTATTTTCAAGTGTTTTTATATAATACTCACAAAGTTCTGTGTATCGTTCTTTCTCTTCTCCCTTTTTTTTCTTTTTTAAATCACAGGGCTCCACGATTTAAAGGTTTCCAACAGCAGGACAGTCAGGAACTTCTCCATTATTTACTGGATGCAGTGAGGATAGAAGAAACTAAGGTGAAGTTCCTTGTGGTTATTATTTTAAATATATATGCATATATATTTAAAAAATGCAGTGTGTCTCTTTTCCATAATGTTGACAGTGACCTGCAGAGATGTAGTGTCATTATAGAATTTATTTTCAGAAGAGCTCAAGTTTATAAATGATTTTTTAATTTTCCTTCATCAAGATCATTTTTCTGCCACTCTAGCACAACTATGTAACTTTGGCTATAAGCAGCCCATTGATTTCTCATAATTTCAGTATTAAAGGAACCTACATTTCATTTTTTTCTTATTTATAGGGAATGAAATGTTTATAAAATAACCTTAAGAATTAATGCTTTTTAAGCTAAAAGTAACATGTTGCAAAGTAGCCATATCCTTCAAAGAAAAAAAAATAGTATACTGTAAGCCTTATACTCTTCCATTTCTACTGTTGCAAACTAAAGTAGTGTAGCTCTCTGTATCTTTATTGCTCCCAATTTTTCTTCCTGCCCAACTTCCATTAGAGGAAAACCAAGTAGGATTAGAATTTTCTAAGTTTTCATATGGACTTCATGAGATTGCCCCAAACAGTGTGAATTTATGTTATTAATATATTTTAACTAAATCCCATCATGAAGTTACAAAATCCTGCTGTGACATCATTTAGCCATTTGTAAGATTCTGTCTATGTAACACAACAAACCACCTGTCCTTCTTATTTACCTATTTCTCTACTGATTGTGTCAAAGCAGCTAGCCTGGAGTCAGGAAGACTCAACTTCATGAGTTTAAATCTGACTTTAGACACTTACTAGCTGTGTGATCCTGCACTTAATTCTGGCTCAATTTCCTCATCTGTAAGGTGAGCTGGAGAAGGAAGTGGCAAACCACTCCAGTATCTTTTCCAAGAAAACCCCAAATAGGGTCATGAAGAATAGAACTGAAACAATTGAATAACAGCACAACATCGTGTCATGTCCTTCCTAGTTCATCAGTCTCAAAGCCTTGGAGTGCCCTAAACATTCCAATCATACTGGACTACTAGTTCTTCATAGTTTCATTCTGCCCTCACTCTCCCCTCCCCTATTCCCCAGCCCCACACACATCCTACACCTACTCAGGGCTTCCTATGCTGAAGCAAACTCACCTTACAGTTCTACCTATTAAAATCCTTTTCTTTAAGGCTTAGCAGAGGCGTTAGTTCCTCCATGAAGCCTGCCCTGATTTCATTTTGGTGAAAAGTACTCTTTACTTATTCTTAATGTGCACTATTCTGTACTTCCCCTTTGTATTTATCATGTTCTGTTTTGGATTGTACTGTATTTTCTTATCTTTTCTATCTTTTCCCATTAGATCGTAAACTACTTGAGGATAGACTTGATATTTTTATTTCTATTAACTAGCTCAGTCGCACATAGTTCAAGTGCTTATGGTTGAATTGTTTGTTGAACTGAATGATAAAGAGGGGTATTCCTGTTTGAATTGGTGGGATTCTATAGCAGTTCTATAATTGTTAGATTCCTTACTTTACTCTTATTTAAATGGGTTAATAATATATGCATCTAGTTGGTTGGATGTTAACCATTTATTTAAATATTCTGATAAACTGAGATTTAGTAGGATTTTATTATTTACAATTTATGTCTTTTCTTTTCCCAACATAAAAAATCCTTATCAATCAATATTTGTAATGTTAAATATGCGTTAGCATGTTAACCATAGTTATTACAGAAATGGTAACTCAAATAGTGAGTAGAAAAATAATAGATTTTGAGTCAAAGCCCTGAGCCATGCAAAGTACTAACAGAATGACTTTGGGCAAGCCACTTAACCTCTTTGAGCCTCCATAGTCTTTTTTATAAAATAGGATACATATAATTCTTATCTCATATTGTTGATATGAGGGAAATACTTTGAAAACTTTAAGATGTCGCATAAATGTAGTAGAAAGAGTATTAAATTAGAAGTCAGGAGAACTGGATTCAATCCCAAGCTGTGAATCACATCCTATCTGAACCTGTTACCTCGTCTACCAAAAGAAGATAATAATACCTGTAATAAGCTACCTTGTCTGTTGTTGTGAGGCTCAGATGAGGAAATTTGTGTAAAATGCTTTTGCAAACCTTAACGCACTATGCTAAGCATCAGCTACTACTACTGTTATTCACATATTTCAAGGTGAAATGTACAGCAATAAGTAGGTCTTCACGTTGATTCTCACTGTTTTCCAAATATGTACCTTTTTTCTCAGCCATCTTACAATTTAATGAGTGTATTAGGTTTTTAAATTGTACTAACTGTGGTTAATGTAAACCTTTATTATTTTTAGTATTTATTACATAGAAATTAGCAACTAGCATTTCTTAAAAATTAATAAAGCATGAAGTCTGTGTCAGGGTAAAATTGCTAACTACAATACTATAATATATTTTGTAATTATTGCGACTGTAGCATTGGAGGAAGGATAGGTGAATGAGAAATTGTGAAAGTCACATACTAGATAGTCAAAGTAATGTGAGGTCTAATTCCCCATAGATCATATAATTGTCAGTTAAAATAAAACTAAGACAGACTGACAGAAGGAACTATTACCCTTGATTTTGTAAGTGCACATTTACTTTATGTTGCCAAGTTATCTTGCCAAGTTATTTAATCCAACTTAAATTACAATAACTGATTTACTTTGAATGTTTAATGCCTATCTATAATATAAATATGTCGATACTTATTTGTGCTATTGGGTTAATGAAATTTGGTACCAAATTCTGCAATTCTTTTGTTGTAATGATGCACATATGAATGGGGTGTGTATGACTTTATTACCTCAAACAGCTCAGCAAGATTACTAGGAAAAGCTCTTTTTTCCTAATTTAGATAGTGTGACAAAATTAAGAGTGTCAAGTCTGAGGATCTATTCAGCCTTGTGAGCAATGACAGTTGTGCCAGGCAGATACAGTGAGTACCCAAGCAGTAGCAGCATTGTCTAGCCTGGGAACTCCACAGCTGTTAATCGTGCTATTGTTGTAGCGTGTCACTACCATGTGTTTTTTGATTGAAGAAAGCCTACAGCAATATGTCTGCCACCAGAATCCTTTAGAAATATTTACAGCTACTGACCTTCTTTCAGGCTATTTTCATAAAATGTTTTCTAGTGAATGTAAAGTTTATAAGAATAATCCTGTTGAATATAAAGTTCAAGTGAATGCTCCAGGATTGTAGGAACAGTTTTTTGGAAAACAATTGCATGGAACAGTCTAATCATGTGTTCATGTAGTACCTTCTCTATGGCTCAATAATACTAAAAAAACCTAAGAATATAAGCTGCATAATTAAGAGAAATCATTTAGGGCTTTAAAAGTGGCTCTGTTAAAATTAGGATCAGATTAGAATATATTGAAGTTTATTGAAAAATCTCAGCTACTACAATTTTTTTTTAATGTTCTCATATTTGAAATTGTCAGGGTTAAAATTTTTCTCTCAATAAGGATTTCTAATTTTCTTCATTTGTTTTTATTACAGATATAATTTCTTTGCTATCATTGATTTCAACATTTTCTCAATATTTCTATATTTTCTGAAAAAAATATATTACTCTAAATGAGGAATATTTTCAAATCAGGAACTGTCAGTTACTCAATTGAAAATATTCTTAGCAGTAATTCTGGTGTTTTGAGAAACTGTTTAAATGAAGGGTTTTAAAGTAGTTTGGATCCTACTGCTAACTGATTAACGTGTTACAGTTGATAGGAATACTCTGACCGAAGGCTGTGTCTTTAAAGAGGGTTGCTTAAAGGCCTATGAACATTTTTGTAACAGTCAGTGAATTACTTACTGATTATAGTTTTTTGTCCATTTTTGGCTTTTTAAGGATCAAGGCTAGGAAGCATTAGTTCACAAGTTAGCTCAGAAGCTGAAAAGGTGAACTTATTATTTAATTTGAAATTATTTCAGACCTTCCATTTTTATTTTTGCATAGCTAAATGTCTTGATCAGCTTATAAGATCTTAACTAGTTCATGATAATTTAGGCAATAGGCTAAAAATTAATGAGTAGTTTGAATTGTAAAAATATTTTTAACTTTTTAATACATGCAATATTCCAAATTAAATTATTGTGAATTTCAAATTTAAACAGCCCATATTAATGAGTTGAAAATTTCTTTGACATAAAGACTTCCCTACATAGTGTGATACATATTCAAAATGATGTTTCTATAAGCTAAAAATAATTATATAACCTTCAAGATACTTCCTAGGAAACTAGTAACTGAGATCTATGTGAGATCTACTGTTATAGGCCATTGATTGCAATTCATAAATAAAACTCAGTTTCATAATAAGAAGAAATCCTTCAGTATATTGAATAGCTGCTGTATGAGAAAACATGCCCAGGATGAAGGGGACTAGTTGTGAGTTGCTAGCTACTGCATTCATTCATGAGGAAAATGGGTTAGAAAAGCATTTATTAATCACCTACTGCTAAATGTTAGGGGACACAAATATAAGTAAGCAAAACCAGCCTTTCCTATAAAGATATGTTACGTTATAATAGGGGAAACAACACATAAAGGGAAATGGTGGTCAGGAGCATAGAAGCATAGGTATGATTGGGAAGAAGCTTGGTGGCTCATGTCTAAGCTACATATGATGAATGCTCATCCATCAAAAGCCCAGGGTGCCAGGGGTGGAAGTTGGAGTGCCTGTAGTAGGTGAAGGTTGGAGGCTGGATGGGGAGTATTAGATGAGTCTGGATCCAGGCTCAATAAAATAATAGAAATAAACCAGTCAAATCAGGTTTCTGGGGCAGTAACTTGAAGTGTCAGGACAGAGATAAAGTAACTAAACTGATTAAAAATGATTTTCAAGTATAAAAGTACTTTTAAATTTCACAAATCTTATATTTCAAATATATCTTTCAAATATATTCAATATATATTCAAATATATATTTGACTGAGTCAAACCCTGCCAGTATTTTCACATTAATATCTGTTCTAGGAATCAGCAGAGCTATAATTATGTAACTGGTGGGGCTGCTGGGCCTTAACCCAAGTGCCAGCTTGGAAAAGAATCACAGATTAACAAAGGGTTTAAGGGAGGGGACTGGCTATCGCTGGAGGGGAGATAATGGGATATGGATCTCTTTCAGCCAAGGAAGTTCTTGGTTAGTTTAAGAACTCCTTTGTCCACAGGCTAGCCAAGTGCCCCAGGAAGCTGAAGTGTTCTCTCTCATCTGCTTGAGATGGGAACTCTTCACACCTCGACCCTGTCACCTGAGTTCCTAGAAACCCTGTTAGAAATTCATCTCTATATGTAGCTTGTACAGTTTTAATACCTGAAACTTGTATATGAGTGTGGAAAAATATGAGATGTATAGAAATGTAAACATTATTGTTTATTTGATAGCCATCAGTGGCTTTAATTAAGTAGACAGTATATTTCAACCCCATCAAATGATTTTTCTTGATGGTTAAATGTACACTAAACCCTGATTAGTGAAACCTTTAATTGTTCTTTCTTGAGGTCTACAATTGATATCCTGGTCTTTGCTAGTGCTAATCAATATAATACTGTAAAGATTGTTTTAGAAGAATTTATATAACTAGAAATTGAAGTTAAAAAAATTGTAAAATAGCTTCTCTCAATTTGTTTAATTATTTTTCATCATCTGCAATAGATGATGGCTACTTTCTGTAGCCGTGGTTGAAGAATGATAAGTCACTTTGAAATAATGAGTCCCAAACTTTGAAATTAAGAGCAGAATGAACTCCTTGATTTTTGGAGCTACATTGACATTTTTAAACCACAAGAAAACTTATAAAATGGTGTTTTGATGCATACACCATTAGAAATTGGGGCTCATGGAATTTAGAACTAAAGATTCATTTTTAGAGATCATAACTTTAATCTTTCTGTTTTTCAGAAAAGGAAATTGATGCCCCAAGAGGGTATGATTTATCTTTTGAGACTCCTTTTACTGTAGAAGGGTGAAAGATTAGGGAGCTTACAAATCTCTGACAGATTTGATATATAGTGATGCCTCTATGGAGAAATACATTTTTATTCAGAAGAACAGGCTCTGTAATACAACAGATTAAACTGTGTCTTTTTCAAGAAATTCAAGCCTTACATTTTTTCATCTTAAAGTACTTATTACTGAATTTGTTTTACAGAGAATACAAACTGGTATTCTAAGAGCATTTAATAATCCAACTACTAAAACTGCAGACGAGGAAACTAGAAAAAAAATCAAAGGTATGTTGACTCCTTTACTGTCCCATTTATATAAACTGCAGCTGTAACTTAAGAATGACTTAGTGCATTATTGTAAAGACTAAATCTCTATACTGGCTGAGTTTTTGTGTTAGAGTAGTGCCATCTAGTGTATGAATAGAATAACTCAGACTAATTGTGCTTTTAACTCATTTGTAACTGAAAGTTTTTTGTATTCTCGAGCAGAATTTTCTCTCTATAATCTTTCATGTTATACCTTTTTAAACTTAAAATATCATCATCTTCCTCACATTTGAAATTTATTGATGATGAATTTCACAAGTTTTGAGTAAATTCTTCAAATAATTTGATTTAGACAGTAGTTTGTGAATCATCCACTGTTAGCAACTTGGATTTTTCCAAACATTTATTACTTCTTTCTTCAGCATTAGTTTGTTTACTAAATAAAATGACTTGAAGTTCTTTAATTCAGTGTAGATCATATCATTTCCCATGTATTATCTCTGTTGTATTTTTATTTATTTTATTAAATATTTCCCAATTACATTTTAATCTGGTTCAGGGTACACTGGAGAGATGGATCACTTCCTTGTGGCCTTTCCAGTTTAATGCCTCTGGTGTAGTAGACAGAGAGTTCTATCCTTGTAGTTGGGACTGCTTCAGTTTACTTTCTGCCTCTGACAGTCCTGGTTATGTAATCTTCTCGCATATCAGTTAATCTCCCAATGTCCCAAGTAGCTTTGTAAAACTGGTTGTGTCATTGGCGGGAATCTCCACACCAGAAGTTGCCTACACTAAAGAAATTGTAGATCTAGATGAAGTCTATCTCTCTCTGTCAACCTATATATCTGTTACTCTGTCAGTTTATCTCGTTAGATGTCTGTCTCTTTGTATATTTCTATGTCTGTCTATATAAATGCATTTATACATGGACATCTGTTTTTAGAGTTCCTTCCTGTTTTTAAAGAATTATCCCAAAAGAAATTTATTTTCATGATAGGACATTGTTTTAAAGATTTATGTGAAATATGACAGGTATGGGTCCTGGAAGAGAAGAAAGATAGATAGAAAAATATGCCTATTAATAATTTTTTTAATGTGTACTCTTATATTGCTAAGTAAATACAAAATAGTAGCAGTTAATTACATGTTTTAGTGCCCATTAAAATAGTATTTGTACTTGGACGTTTTAGTGCTTAAACTGGTGAATAGAGAAGAAATTCAGAAAGTTTGGAAACAGCAGTTACATCTGAATTGTGATTAATGCTACTATCTATTTTCAGTAAATAGGTTTAATTAAATATAGTTTATAATAACTTTTCTTTTGTTGTAACTAACCCTTCAGAGGTTTAGGATTCTCTCAAAATGGAGGGGAGGGAATGAATAAGGGTGGAAAAAGGAAGGATATCATACATATCAAGTATATAAAGTAAATACTGTTCTGATCATGTTTGAATGAAATCAAATGTCTTATTTTTATTATTGATGTTACATATGTTTTCAAATTAAAAAAGCACTATTTTTACAGCATATGGAAGAGAGGGAGTGAAGATGAACCTCATAGATAGGATCTTTGTTGGTGAATTGACTAGCACAGTCATGTGTGAGGAGTGTGAAAATGTAGGTATTTTGGAATGCAATTCAGTGTGGAATAATAGATCACAATTACAAATTGGTTTTATGATTGTTTTATTTTAAGTGTGACTTGGCAGAATGTATTAATGAAGAATTATTTCATGGTAACTTAGTCCCACCTAAAATATTATACTCAGAGGCAACTAGGTGGCGTAGTGGATAGAGCACTGGCCCAGAAGTCAGAAGGACCTGAGTTCAAATCCAGCCTTAGACACTTACAAGCTGTGTGACCCTGGGCAAGTCACTTAGCTTCAATTGCCTCCTAAATAAATAAATAGTGAATGTTGAAAACTACCTTTGCATGTAATAGGGGAAAAATATATTGTGGGAAAAAATAAAATGTGATACTCTCCATTCCTAGATGCTTATTTTCTAGAGCATGAATATAAATATCATTTTAGACCCATGTAAACGCTTGCTTTTTCCCCACCATGCTTTTATGTGCTATGTCCATTTGATCATCAGAACAAGCCTGTAAGGAAATCTGATGTTGTTGCTCATGTTAGCTTACTAGCTCAGAGTGTGAAGAATATTGCATGAAAATAAGTCTGGTACTGTTGTTTAAATATAATTTACTGTTATTTCCCTTCCATTGAAGTATAGAATTCTATTAACCAACAAGCACTTGTTAATGACACAAAAATAAGTTTATTTTGATCCAACTTAATGATTTTTTTTTTCCATTGAATTCTGTTACTGGATTTGGTATTCATTTTCATTTCAAATGCCATAGTTACTTTTTTAACCTGGAAAATTCTGATTAAGTCATCTCACAGGCTTCCTATTGCTTAGTAATTCTTATTTTAATATCTGAACCTATTGATAAGGTATTTTATTGCCATTATGAAATTTTGAAAAATTAGAGGGTTGAATTGGTACAGGTTTATAATGGCAAAATAGGCCAAAAATGCTGGCACATTTTCCAGTGTGTTCTCTCTCTACCCATTTTTTAAAAAGCATTATGTATTATATCAGACTATATTATGTCTTGTCACATTTAAATCTAATATATGTCATTATGGCATCATTCTAAATTTTTAGAATATATTTTATGAATGTTCTTGAGGAATAAAAAGTAGCTTTTGGGGGGGCGGGGGCTACATTTTCTTTGATCCAAAATACATTTCTCTCTTTGCAACACTTTTGATTAAAGGCATTTTGAATCTTTCCAGATAATCAATTTTTATTAAATGTTATTCCCTTTAAGATGACTTCAAATATCATTAAAACGTTATGGCACCATGCATTTAAAAACTCTTTATATCATTTGAAAAAGATTTTCTATACTGTTGCTGATTCAATATTCTAAACTGTTATGTACAAAGAAAATTTTCTTAAATTTTCATTAGTTTCTGTAGTTTTGATGGTCCAATTTTATAAATTGTATTTTTTTAAAAACAAAAACTTAACAATAATTGTTAAAGAATTTTACTATATTTATACTTTGTTTAGTCTTCTCTTGTTTTTCTTTCCTCAAAGATCTCAGCCATGAAAGAACCTTTCATTGATCTTTCACTTCCTATAATAGAAGAAAGGGTAAGAAAAAAGAAAATTATTAAAGATTTTCTAAGTAATATTTTAGTTACTTAAATGCCTAAAAGAAGTAATAATAAAATGAATTTTTTTTAAATTTAGTATCTAATAACTAAGGATTTTTAAAATCCATTATGCTTGTTACTTAAGTTATTGGGGGTGGCAAATAGGAGAAGGGATAATTTTATGTTTCAAGTGACTATGAGAACAACATGGGTATTTTTAAAAGTTATTTACTAACGAGTTTTTTTATATGTGGATCCACCTAGGTGTCAAAGCCTGTTCCATTGGGAAGAGTAAATAAATGTAAGAGTTTACAAGAGGCAGACCTAGATCAGTGCAACTGTACTACTGCTACTACAATGAATAATCATCTAAAAAGTACTAGGAAACACTCTTTAACTAAAGATAAGGTAAGCTAAGATTATGTGTATTTAGTATGTAGATTTATTTTTTGTTCATTTAAAATCTGCACAAATAAGGTATTTAATATTTAGTTATTTTATTAATTTTAGTGTACATACATATTACTTGAATTTATTTACTCATAATTTCATGGTACTATACTCAGCAGGGCTAAAGATGGATTACACAGCATTGCACCTCCTTCCAATTCTCATGGTTGTAATAAAACACCTTGTCTGTGCTGTGCACGCTTCATTAAGGGCTGGATCTTGATTTTGTTTCATATTGCCCGTATAACCCTGGGCAAGTCATTTAGCTTTTCAGTCTCCTCAAGCATCTCATTAAGATGAGCTATTACCAATGAGCTCTTATTATTGAAAGGAGTTTGCAGACCTAGGAATTCCCTAATGAAATCTTGGGTCCTCTCTCATCCTTCTCCTTCTCCACTTCTGATGAATCTAGCTTGCATGGACCTAAAAGTTGTCTTTGTTCTTAAATTTTAAAAAAAAAGTCTTCAATAAGTCACTTGCTTACCAAAATGGTCATTGATATTTTAGAGTAAGTGAAATATAGTGAATAGAACATTAACTTAGGAAAGTTCTATGCCTTTTAGATGTTATATAGTTACTACATATAAATTAATATCTTAATAATTAGTGCTACTTCTTATTCCCTCCAGGTTGTATTCATGATTAAATTACAAGTGATATGGTATTGACTAAAATAGGCAGTGCTAGTTGGTGAATATGAAATTTTATAGAAATTAAACCAATATAAGGAAAACATGCTTTCATGTTCTGCTGAGCCTTCTATGGCATAAGAGCTTGTAAAGCACAGTTCTAACTTCTTAATATGGTTCATATCCATTTTAGCACAATATAGTCTGATTTTTTAACACATGGGAGCTACCTCAGGATCAAAACAATGTTTTTTCTAATAATTTCATTATTAATTGGCCTTTTTGGAGGCACCAAAGCAAAAAAAGCTGAAGTTGCTTGCTTATTCTTTTTATTTTAATTGATGCCTTCTCTTTTTTTTACATCATCATTATCCTCTTCACTCCTCTCCCTCCCTCAGAATCATCTCATGTGCTTTCTTATTTTTAATAATTCTAAAAATAAACTTCTTATATTATCTTTATGAACAAAAAATTGAACAAAACATTTTAATCAGCATTTTGTGTTTATAAATGTTATCTTTGTAATATTGATCGGGTGATTATGGTTTTGGCATATTGTTATTAAGTTTCCTGATATGTAAAATCTCAGCAGGTATGCATAATTTTAATCTGTATGTGTAAATATGTTTTAAAATATGTCTAACCAGATTAAAGTACAAAGTTAACACATTTAATTAAAGTTCATGGAAGTAGAAGGAACAGATTCTTTGGAAGTTTCCTCTAGTACAGTAATTTACTGGGAGGCAGTGTCATATGGTGGAAAAAGCACTGGCTCTGGAGTCAGAGGATTGAAATTTAGATACTACCTTTTTCTGTTTATTACTTGGACTCCAGAGAAATCATTCACCTATCCTAGGTTTTAGTTTCTTCACATGTAAAGTAAGAGAGTAGAGTTGGACTAAGTGACCTCTGCGGTACCTTCTAGCACCTAATCTATCACTGTATGATAAAAAAAAGCAAATTAAAAAACATAAGGAGATCATTCTAGTTAAATCAACAAAGATAAAAGGCAGTTCTGATAAAATCTTGTAAAGTTAAAGGAAGAGGAAAAGATTCAGTTCTAAATGATTACCTGTTAACCCAAAGCTTTTAGGAAAATTGATGAGAATTTAACTAGGAGAGAAGAAGTAAAACAAAGAAGACTCAGCAAATATATCTCAAAGGGAAATCTTCCCTATAAAAACTCAGAAATCTATTAAGTTGCATCATCCCATAATAATTTTAGTTTTGCATTTTTTGACTGTGGCTTACTGACTTGGAATTAATTAAATTTTTTACGCCTTGCCTCCCATGTAAGAGATTGTGCTCTGAACCTCAGTGCCTCTGTTAATTTGGAAGAAGTTAAGTAAAATGGCCTAGTAGGTAGACTGCTTAGATTCACATCCCACCTGTGACATATACTTCCTTTCTCTGTGTCTCAGGGTGAGTCCCTTAACTTCTCTGTGCCACAGGTAATTATCATTAAAATTTTAAGAGATATTTATTTTAATCATTTAAATATGCCTCACTATTTGAATTGACCAATACCTATTTCTTCCAAATCTGTATTTACATATTATGTAATGCTTTTAAGAAAGGATATTTACTTTTATCATGTCTGGACTGATAGTTGATGATACTTTGTCTGGAATGCCTAAAAAAAAAAAATCCACCTGAAAACAGGCGAAGGATTAAATTTCTTGTTGGCTTTTTTTTTTAGTTAATTTCATTGATTCAAATACTTGTTGATTTCAGACATCATAATTACTTGCCAAGGGTTTTTTTTTTCTTGCAACTTAAAAAATTAATAAGCAGGACAAATATTTTAATGGTTAGTAGATTTTTTCTTTTTTTTTTACTTGCTAAATTATGCTACTATTTTCCTTTTAAGACCTTACAAAACCTAATATGAAGAATGATAATCATTAACAAAGAAATACACAATTAATAAAAGAGACCAAACTGAAAATGTAAATGCTGGAGAAAGAGGGAGAGGGCAGGGAAGAAAAAGCAAGCGGGCAACTGATGGAAAGAAAGGAAGACGTACTGCCATGATGGAAAGCAAATGTAAAAATAGTAAGGAAAACCATATGAATGCAGAATTTTTATTGGAAGCAAAAAATTATTGGCACAGGACAACAGATGGAGAAATAAACAGATTGAGGCCTAGATTGAACATTCATCAGAACTGTGGGGTTTCTTCCCATTCATTCACCTTTTCCATGAAAAATAATCGTTAGCATCAGTTTATTAATATGTTAGTCTACTGAAAAGTCTTTCTAGATGTACCTACTAGTAACTAAAAGGCATAAACTTAAAGAGGAATTGGACAATTATGAATGCAGCATTGTAGTTGAAAAGGTTAAAATGATTTGTTCACTTTGTAGATTTTCTCCATCCTTTCATTGTGAGATTGTTTTGTTTGTTTTTTGTATGTCACAATCATAGTCATAAAGTAGACCTGAAAAAGGAGAAAAAAGTCATTTTGACTTGTTAAAATAAAGCATTTGGTTAAATTCATTTTAAATTTTGAGGTAGATTTTGCTTCTATTATCCTTGTCACTTCCACAATAAAAATTGTTTTTCATATTCTGGGCCACATTAATAATTCATTAGCAATTGGAACAGATAACAGACTCCTCCCAGAATTCTGTCAGTCAGCATTATGTAATTGCAGTATTTGTGATATACTTTTTTGTTTATAATTTTGGATTGGAATTAACCATTGTATACCAACATTTTGTTGACTAATGCTTGGTAAGTTGTTATCTTTCTTAAAATAATAATATTGAGCTTCTAAAAAATCAAGGAATTCAAATTTAGACATTTCACTTGCTGCAAATGTATTTGTTGGAGAAAAATAAGATGTTAGCAAATAATTTTAGAAAGTTTAAACTAGTGCTGGAACCTAATTTTTAAGTCCATTTTTCCTTTCTTTCTCTGAAAACATCATATCAATTTATAGAATCAGCTAAATTATGAAAGAAGACTTGTAAGAAAATCATCATCTGGGGAAGAAGAGAAAATTCCTGTTATCATGCATCAGAAAAATGGAAACCTTGAAATAAAGGGGGATTCTTCAATTTTGTCCATAAGAGACACAAATAGGGTGTCTGAGACTACAGCAAATGCAAGTCAGACTGATGGAAGTGAGAAAGAAGTCAGCCATTCTGAAAGCAGCGTTGATGCTGACAGTGAGGCTTCAGAATGTGAAAGTGCTTCAAAGCAAACCATTTCTATTAGATCCAATAGTTTATCTTTTTTGCATGAAGGTGTTCCTCCCCATTCATCAATAATCCCTGAACTTCCATTTGCAATTGCCAGTGAGAGTGGTAAGGAAATGATCACTGAAGCCATTGCCAAAATCAGCTTAAGTGACACTGTAACTAGAGGTACAGAGCTTAATAATGAACACCAGCCATTAAATTTTTCAAGTAATTCATTATGTTCAGTGGAGAAGTATACATTATCCCATGGCCCCCAGAATGCTTTTCAAACCCTTTCTCAGAGCTATACAACTTCTTCCAAAGAATGTTCAATTCAGTCCTGTCTCTACCAGTTTACATCTGTGGAGTTACTAATGGGAAATAACAAGCTTTTGTGTGAGAATTGTACCGAAAAGAAACAGATGTACCAAAAGAAAATCAGTTCTACAGGTAAACTCTTGGTCTAATTATTTCCTAACATTATTGTCTCATCCCTGTACCAGTTAATAAACTCCTTGAAGGAAAGAACTATATATAATTTGTCATCCCAGCACCTTATAAGTAGCAATTGTTAATAATATTTGAAGTGAAATGATTGAATTACTTCCCTCAAATAAGATAAACCCTAAGACCTGTTGACCAAGTCAGAAAATACAACACATACTAAAAGTTAAGATTCCACATACAGTAGATAGAATTATCTGGGAAGATAACTATCTTGTAGCTAATATATGAAATATATAAATGATTACCTTAAGGTGACTCTCAAATCTCATTGAGACAACTAATGTAGTGTGACTGGAACATGCACTGTATTTGGAGTCAGAAGACCCAGGTTTAAATTCTGGCTCAGCTACTTACTTTCTTGTTGACAAGCAATTTTCTATCTTTGGGCTTCATTGTTCTCATCTGCAAAATGAAGATGTAGGACTAGATGACCTTCCACTCCTAAATCCTATGGTCCTATGACCCTGTAAGACATAAACCAACATAAGATAAGCTTAAAATTCATAAATCACAACAAATCTTAAAAGTACAAGCTAAATTAAGTTTTAACCAGGTATTTTAGTGACCATTGAGCAAAGATTGAGTAGAAGATTTGAAAATTAATAATATCTTGTATGCTTTCATCATTGAGCAAGAGAGACAGTATTCTGATTCTGTATAACTGGCACTAATTATATTTTTAGACAGAAATGCCTGTCTAAATTTTCTGATTGAACCTACTGATTTCCTAATTGGATCAATTCACTGAGAATTTGGAGATACCCCATGCAAATGACAGTCTATTATTGATAAGAGGATATGTGACTGGCAGCATAGGATAACTGGAATTGGTCATTCTAAATAAATCTTTTAGGGGTTTAGTTAACATGAAATCCATCTTTGTAGAGTCTAAGCATCCTTGTCTGAATTGATTTAAAAAAAAATAAATTTATATACTTGGATTATTCGGTATCAGATCCCAGTATGTAGCTGTTCTGTAGCCCAGGTTGAAATGTACACTGCATTTACTCATATATCACAATATCGTATAAACATTTGTGTTTGTAAAACCTGAATGCAAAAATCAGTTTCCACGACAATTTCCTTATGACTTCTCTGATGACAAACCTTACCAAGTTCTCTCCAGACATTTTGATAAAAGGGGGTCTTCTGTAGATTTTTGTAGATGCCTACTGTGCAGAAATCTCAACAAGAAACATTTTCAGTTCACATTTTTTTTTAATTTTCAGATTTTTTTTCCCAATTACATGTAAAAATTTTTAACAATTTTTTTTAAATTTTGAGTTCTGAATTCTGTTTCTCCCTCCCTTCCCTTCCCCCTGAATGAGAAAGCAAGCAATTTTTGACATAGGTTATACATGTGCAGTTATGCAAAACATTTCCATATTAGTAGTGTTGTAAAAGAAAACACAGAACAAAAGAAAAAAGTGTGTTTTTGAGTCATTTGAAATTGTCTTGGATCATTGTATTGCTGAGAATAGTGATATCATTCACAGTTGATCATCGTATAATATTATATACAATATTCTCCTGGTTCTGCTCACTTCATTTTGCATCAACTCATGTAAGTCTTTGTAGGTTTTTCTGAAAGCAAGATATACTTCTTAATATTTTTTATAAACATGCATTTTTAAAGTACCAAATATGTAGCAGGTACTGTGTGCTAAGTGCTAGGATATACAAGTGGTTTGAAATCAGAGAATCCTATTTAGCATACCATTAACATTTAGATAGTTTGTGATAAATCAAGCTATATATGTTACAGTTGAATGTTCAAGAGCTCCAATGGACATAGCACAGTTTTTAAATGCTGGCAAGGATGCACAAATACCTTAACTCAGGTGTGGTTCTAGGACATACTAGATCAGTAGTTAGCAAACTATTGCCCAACAACCAAATCTACCACCACTTATTTGTGTAGGGCTGTGAGCTAAGAATGTTTCATATATTTTAAAATATAATGGGGGCCAGCTAGGTGGTGGAGTAGAAAGAACAGGGCCCTGGAGCCAGGAGGACCTGAGTTTAAATATGGCCTCAGACACTTGCTACTTAAAAACTGTGTGACCCTGGGCAAGTCACTTAACCCTGATTGCTAACTGCCCCACCTCCAAAAAAATTAAAATTAAACTTAGTTTTTTAAAATAAAGAGATTTTAAATAAAGGAATAAATTTAAATAGAGACCATGGACTATAGTTTGCTGACCCTGGTACTAGATGTTTGAACCTAGTACAGGATCTTTTGTACTTGGTCCAAAAGACCAAGTTTGGGACCTTAAGACTGTAGGCATGGTTAAATTTTCCCTGACCTTTTTGGGTCTTAGAATAACATATATTGATTGGAAGTTTTGTACAGATGTATTTAATTTCATGTTGAATATCACAGAAAAGGTGGAATTTTCAAGAGACAGAAAAGTTCAGGGTATTTGTTCAATAAGAAATACTACATTTCTGAAAATGTTAAATAAGGATATTTTTGTTTTTTCAAGATAATACTAAGTATTGCATTATTTTTAAAAGAAATTTAAAGGTGAATATATGTCAAGTTTATAAAATGTAAATAAAGTTTTCACTTGAGTCAAGTGAAACTTTGCAGATGTCTGTAGAATTTGATTTTAAGTGTTTGTTGCTGGTGCTGTTTAGTTCTTTTCTTGCATTTATATTTTTTTCTAACTTATTTATATATTTTATTTTGATATCACTCATTTCAGAAGCAACAATACTCCCATAGTACCTTTCCATAAAGAAGTTAAGTGAAGTTACCTAATAACAGCAATTTTTGACAACACTTTACTTTCTTAAAGTTCATCATTTCTTAAAAGAAAGTTAATGTGTTTTAACCTCGGTAATCTGGGAGTAAGACAGGCTGTTATATTTGACCTGAATTCGGTTGTCTTTCAATATTTTCTTAATTTACATTTTGGTCATTATGAATCTTGCTTTTTTTGGTTCTTATAGTTGTGTTTTTATAGATCTTTCCAGTTCACATTTTAAATTTTTGATAATTTATCACTCTATACAACCAGTGCAATAGTGAGAATTATATATTATATAGTTTCATACAATTTTACAGATATATTTTTAAAATTACATTTCATACAGAAAAGAAACCAGAAGGCGTGTATACCAATGCCAGGAAACAATTGCTCATTTCTGCTGTTCCAGCCATTCTTATTCTCCATCTTAAAAGATTCCATCAGGTAAAAGTCCACATCAGTGCAATTAGTTCTACTACAGACATAAACATCGAACTGATACGTAGCTTATGATCATAATTTAGATTTTGTAACACCCACCTAGTATTTTATGTCTTCCTTATTGCACTTCAATAATACCACTTGTCTTGTGCATTGTACAGATTGTAAATTCCATAAAGGCAGGTCATTCTTATTATCTTTCCCATGATACCTAGCACAGTGCTTTGCAAAATAAATATTTACAATTGGATGAGTGAAATAGTGAATTTTCAGGGTTTTTTTTAGTAGAACCTCAAATCCCATGGAAATACTACCAGAGATTCTACAGTAAAACCAATGGAATCATACTTGAGTGACAGAGAATGTTTAACTTTTTTATAATACAAATATTTTCAAAATATTTTAAATAAGTTTTTTCATTAAAAACAGTTTACATTTTAAAATTTACTTGTAAAAGCCTCTCTCACTTCCCCCCCACAAAGTCCAAGTCCAAACAAAAATAAATTGAAGTTCCCTATAATTATGAGAAATGGTTAACAGGAATAGCTTAGGATAAAAGCTGTCTTTGAAAACATAAATCAAAAATTTAAAAAAAAAAATCTATCTTAAGTGCTTGTTATAATTTAGTGCTTTTCTATTTAAAGAAAAACAAACACCACCTAGAGACAAATTCTGTGTCCCAGTATACTTGTTTTTCCCCCTAGGGCATTCCTATGGAAGCCTAAAATCAAAGCAAAAGGTAGTGGGCACATAACTTTAGAGTTTTTCCCCCTATTTATAGTAAGCAAGCATTAAATAATTAGAGAATTTTGCAGCTAAAAAGGGGGCTTAATGAATCATCTTGTTAGGCATTTATAAATTTGCCCAAGATCACATGTACAAACTAGAACCTTGGTTCTCCCGATTAAAATTCTAATGTTCTTTTTACTGCATAATACTGTGTATTTAAATTTTTTAAAAAGTGATAAAATTACATGCTTATTCATACTCATAAAAAAAACACCCCACCACTAATCTGCATAATTATCTTTGCTGTAGCACCTTTAAATATAGGCACTGTTAGTCAAATGCCAGTTCTAGAATGTTTGTTAGACACCTTTAATTTTTTACTTTTCTAGTTTTTGGTCTAGCTCTCTGATTTCATTGTAGAGAGCATCCAAGTGAGGAAACTCCCTATGCTAATCCTATGCTAATGTAGAACTACACAATTTGTAGTCTTGAGAATTGCCTGAGAAAGTAAGACATTAAAGACTTGCTCATGGTCACTGAACCAGTTGTCAGAATTGTAACTGGAACCCATCTTTCTGACATTGAGACTGGGCCTTTATCCACTTCTCCATGTCACCTTTTGTAATCTATAGGAAATGAGTTTTGTATCATTTTACTTCTTTCATCTTTTGGGTTTTATGTAATAAAGTGCTATGCTTAAGGTTGGCAACAAGCCTTTATTAAGTCCTTACTACATGCCAGACACTGTACTTAGCTGGGGGAATACCAATACTAGTCCATGCCCTCAAGGAGCTTTCATTCTAATGGAAATGACAACACGTAAAAGGGGGCTGAAAAGTGGGGCAGTAGAGGGAGAACAAAGGAGACAGAATCAGAACGGCTTGCAAGGTTAATGAAACTTGCCTGGCCTGGGCTTATCTCCAGAATGGTATCTCTAAACCAGGGGGAGAAAGGGGCCAGCCTGACAAAGGAATGAATGGTGCAAATGCTGAGGAAGTTAGAGGGTAAGAAAGCTTGAGTTGAGGTGGCGGAGTCTGCAAAATCAAATCAATTCTATGGACTTCAGCATTTTTTATATTTTTTTTCTTGAAGGCTGGTTTGAGTCTACGAAAAGTAAACAGACACGTGGATTTCCCCCTTGTGCTAGATTTAGCGCCTTTTTGTTCTGTTGCCTGCAAGGTATAGTATATAATGATTTCATTTTATGAATGTTTTCATTTATGATAATGCCTATAAAGTACACTCTATCCAATGTATTTGTATACTTTTTTTTTAATGTATTCATTCCCTGAAACAAATACACAGTTACTTAAATCAACTTATTAGGAATATTGTATTCACTGTCCTCCCTTCTTTTGCCCTTGGGTAGTTATTAATATGTAATATATAAATATTCACAGCATCTCTAAAAGCACAGGACATTGGTGAAGGGCCATGAGCAATCAAGCCGCCCAATTATTGTTGAAACAAGTTTTTGACCTTCTTTCCCTTGTATCATATAATGATCTTAAAAACTTTCATTGTCATAAGTCCACAGAAAAGAGTGTGTTAAAGAGAGGACTTGAATGTAATGACCCTCTCCCCTAAGGTGATTTATGTATCTTTGATACTTGGATGTATTAATGTTGCCTATAAATTTTTTTTTCCACAGATAATCTGGGAAGTAGGAATCATTTAAGTAAGATAGGATTGTCTGTTGAATGAAACACTCTTAAGAATTCTGGTCTAATGATAGTATAGTTTTTTGTACTTCCTAAAAGGACAAGCTATTACATAATAAAATAGCCTAAAGACTTAGGCTTTTCCAGACAATAAATTTAATGTGCTAATCTTAGGTTTCTTACCAGTTCTGTTAAATAAGTAGATTTGATTCCTATTTTCCATGTACTGAAGTTATGAAGTGGCCAGATTTTATAATAACTATATTTAGTGACTTAGTATTAATTTAACTAATCATCCTTTAGAATTTCCCTCAGCATCCTTTACTCCTACAAAATACTGATTTGGAATTTTTTTGTTGTTTCTTTGAAAAAAAGAATGTAACCAGTGGAGAGAGAGTTCTCTATGGTCTTTATGGAATAGTGGAACATAGTGGCTCAATGAGAGGAGGCCATTATACAGCTTATGTGAAAGTCAGAGCAACTTCCAAGAAATCATTGGACCACATTGTGGGAAATAAAAATATCCATGGTATGTCATCCTTAATTGCTTCTTTCATCCTTCAGATATTAAAATTCTGCTTCATATGTGTAAATCATATATATATTGAAATTTAATTTCTTCATTTTACTGTCAAGTAAAAATTACTTTTCTAAAGAGGAAAATTTATAGCCTAAATGGTCTTCATTAGAAATAATGAACAGTGCCCTTCTACTTGAATTTTATTGGTAATTAGAGGAATATTCTTGGTCTGAGATAATACTGGACTTGGTGACACAAATCTTTTAAGAATATCTAATATGTCTATTTTATTACATAAATAATTATCTTATTACCTTTACCATAATAGTCTTGTAAGAGTGCTGTTTGGAAGGTGCTTTACCCAGGAAGGAACTTGTTTATATGCAGCAACATCTAGCGATATATAGAGATAGGTGGCGGTGCACAGAGCTGTTATCTAGTAATCAAAATAAAACACTTTTTGATTTAAGAATGAAAAAAAGATAAAGTTAAATATTAGGAAAGTTTCTTGACTTGTTAAGGGAAATTGTAGCATCACTTTCTTTAGAAATTTTAAGAAAGAGAAGATAAACTCATTTCAATAATAGTCTAGGCATGAACATATCTGAAAGTAATGGGATATCTCCCAACTAATGGTTTTAAACTATAGCCAGTTGAATTGGGAACAAAAGGATCTTAAATTATTATATCCCTAAAACATTGTGTCATACTCTGAATTCAAGGTTTCAGTTTTTTTGGTCAGCTTTGAATTTTAAAAGCTTTAGTAAATGTATAAAATAACATAATATCCTATTAAAATTTTCAGACATAGGACATTAGCTTTTATACTAGAAAGTACTCTTTACAATGGTGGATTTCTATTATAAACTTTAAATTCTTTTAAAGTTAAGCATTATAAACAAGAAGCCTTCAGATATTAGAGTAGAGGTTAAGTACTGGTAGTTTTAAAATGTTTAGTGTACTTAAAAATCATGTATTTTTCTAAGTTTTGGGTTTTTACTGAAACTATCAAGACTACATATCCTCTTCCTCTACTTCTTATATGCGTATGTATGTACACACACACACACACACACACACACACACACACACACACACACACACGTATATTTAAAAACTCCGCACTCCTTTTATAGATACCTTATTTCAAAATTAGAGTAATTCTTTGAGCTAAATGCCACAATTAGAAAAAAAATAATTTAAAAATTTGTAATGTTCCTTATTTTTGTATTATAGGTTTAAAAGAAACAATGGGAGCGTCAGCGGGACAATGGGTGCATGTTAGTGATACTCACGTGCAGATGGTTCCAGAATCCAGAGCACTTAGTGCACAGGCTTACCTTCTTTTTTATGAAAGGATATTATAGTGATCTTTGTTCATAATTGTGAAAAAGTCAGTGACTATTTAGACCACCTTTATTTAAATGCTACAGGGATAAACTGAATATGTAGTGTGCCTTTATTATGTTTTTTCTTTCATATAATTTACTGCATCCCTTAGATAGTCCTGAACTTTTAAAAAGTTTTTTGGTTATTCCCTTTTAAAACAAGTTTTATTTCCTTAAAACTTTTAATAGTCCATCTCCTTAAAAAAATGCATAGGACTTGCTTTTCCTAAGGTTATGTCAAATATATGTATCTTTTATATATCTTGGGACTGCAGCCCTTGAGTTCTGGGTGATACAACTAAATGATATTAGAATTTGTCTCATTATTATATAGATTTAGTTTTTTTCAAGTTACCATCCCCTAAACCATAACTACTAACAGTAAAATCTAACGTAATACAATATAACATGAAGTTAGATGCATTCCTTTTTGCCAAATCTTGTATTCAGCTCTTTTTACTAGTAGATTTATTAGCAAGTAATTGGCTTACTGCTTTGATGTATTTTGAGAACTAAAAGTATAGAAAAAAAATTGTCCGACTTTATGTTTTCAGCCAACCTGTAATGGATTTTGAAGAATATCCTACACAGGGATCACCAAGTAAAGTTTTATATGTAGCCAACTTGTAATAGGTTCCCAATTGATAGTTGTCAATTCATTTAATACCATGGGGAAATTGCTAGATTACATTTTAAAGTTATCAGGATTGTAGTCTTTGTAACATCCTCTTAAAAGAAATTACAAAATTTTGTAGTCTTATTTTAATAAATATTGAATTTAGCTTTTGGGAAAGGAGTTCTGAGGTTACAATTCCCTTCTGTACTCAGCATATCATATACATTCAGAATGGGTTAATTTTAATTTAATTAAATATAATGTTAGCGTTTCTGATTGTTTCTTATATATTTTGAAAATAGTTTTTTCTTTGACCTTGTAACTACCTTGAAAATATTGCTTTTTTAATAAATACAAATAGTAGCTTTTGTCAAAAAATGAAATTGCAAGTAAAACTAAATCTATTTATTATATTCTGGACCTGAAAAGTATTAAAATTACTTCTCAGGGTTTGAGGTGGTTTTTTTTTTTAAGGTACTCAGGGTACTTTTCCCAGACATAGGAATATTGCCTACAATTTTATTTATTGTAAATGAGCCTATCATCAGCATTTAACTATAAAAGTTTGATTTCATAATATCACTTTTAAAAATTCAGTGAATAGAAGGCATTATTTATCCAAGAAAAGTTTTTCACAAAAAATACATAGCATATGACAACTCAAAATTTTACATTAGCTAATAGAAGTAAGCTAAAGTGATGTTTTCTAAGTTCCCATTGTACACCACTACTTTATGTGATTCACTTATGTGATTGACCCCGGTCATATAAGTTCAGAGTACCTTAATCAGAGGCACAGGAATTAATAGCTGTCACTATCCAGGAAATCTGGTAAATGTTTATCTTCCAATACATTCTCATTTTGAGAAGAAAGATAGGAAATGTTGGGAAATTGGAGTAAAAAAGTGGCGGTGCATTGGTTGAACATTGCTACCTCCTTAGAACATGACTCTCTGACACAAAAATATGAAGTAGACCTTTCAGTAACTTATTGACTACTAAAGTTTATGATTAGTTTTTAAGCTTTTGATAGAATACAAAATATGGGGCTTGAATAGTACACACTTTAAGGAATTTGTGTTGTTTCTTATAAAGTATTAACATTCACATTTCAGTTGCATCTTTATGTTCTGAATTTTTAGTCATTTGAGAGATACACACATGCTAAGATTTTGGGGGAGAAAAAGTTTGCATGCATAATCTGGAAAAGCCAAACTTTTTTTAATTATCAAAATTATGATCTAATAAGAATAAATCCTAATCCAAGGAGATGCTAAGAACGTGTAGTGAGTTTTTTAGCTTAATTATTAGTGAGCTATCTCTTTACTAATCTAGCTATCTCTTTCTGATGATGCCGTCAGTTATCTCTGTTTCTAAACCCACCAGGCCATTACTAGCAATTGCACATTTCTCTAAAGAATTTCTATTAAAAACCCATTTCCTATTGTGTTAGTTTGATTTTTTTAAAAGAAACTAGAGCCAGCCTTTCCTTACTTTATATCTGCTTACTTATACAAATGAAGCCTGAGATAGTAATGGATTATTTTAGGAAGGTCAAAAATTAAGGGAAGTGAGGAATTCTTCCCAGCCAGATGAAGCAAAGTAAGTACAGAGAATAAAAAATTTTCAGCTCCTACTTAGCAGTAGTGATTAATCAAACAGCTTCTCAAGCATTGATTTGATTACAGTTGCATAAGTTTTGTAGTCATAGAATTTTAGAGCTAAAGGAAGCTTTAGTGATCTGATCCAGGGGTTGCCAGGCCACCATAGATCTTTATTTTTATGCAGCTTTTAGTATCTTGACTCCTTTCATTAACAGGCAAAAGCCTTAATTATTAGGAACAATGGATTACTGATCCAAAATTATCAGAGCTTTCATATTCCATGGTTGGAAGCATAGTGTCCTAAAAGGAGGGTTTACTCCATTTGGGGCTATTCTCCTCATTTAGGCTCTCATTCAGCATAGGAGTAGGGTACATAGAGTTTGTTTTTTGCCAACTACCGGTAATTTCTCCTTTCTTATACCTCATCCCCTCAGAGCCAGGTTCTCTCTGTGTTTGACAGCTACTTTAAGAAATTTGTACAAATATGCTAACAGGAAGAAGTTTTAGGAGTTCTCTAGTGCCCATCTTCCATTTAAAAATGTGCACTCTGCTCATGAAATTGGTATAAAATCTCTGACATCAATTGTTTTTATTGTTATTTTCTAAAGAATAATAACAATGGCTCCTTTCCCTTAAAAGGTTTTTGATTGTTGATATAGTCTAGTCTACTTACCTTACAGATGAGGAAACTAAGATGAAGAGATTAGCTGATTTTAATTGATTGGTTCTGAGTTACTCTTCTCATAGTGGCAGAGCTGGGACTAGAATCTAATTCTCATGACTTGAATTCCCAGTGATCTTTCCAGTTAGCTGTGCTTCATGTTTATTAGTGTGTTCTAGATTTGACATTTTACCTCAGTGTTCTGAAAGCCACGCTAGCTTTTTTTTAATAGTTCACTTAGCAGATGTTTTAGTATGCAAAAGCCAGAGTGAGTTTTATTTATTATTCCAGAAATAACCTGGAAGAATGGTGGTTCACTTTTTAATTTCCTTAGCTTTTATACTAATTATGAGATCTTTAGTCTTGAAATTTCTTCTCATGTGACCTTGAGTTTAGGAACTCTTTTATTATGCACAGTCCAGAATATTTATATTCTGAATAGAAAAATACTATTTTACTAAGAATATAATATGTTGGTAATAGTTTTTGCTGTAGAGAAAACATGTATTTATTCTATTTATCATACATAGTACATTTTAAAACATGACTTTTGTTTTGAATGTTGCCAAAGTTTAATCAATGCAACCTTATTAATAGAAAGATACATACCTTCAGGGATAATTAAAGTGAGAAGCCATTTTGATAAAGACATTTAAAAAAAAAAGGCAGAACAAGTGATTGGAAATTTTATAGATACCCAACTCAGCAGCCATGGGCTAGAATTCTTCCCTTAGCTGAATGAAATCCTCAGTAATTGAAGTTAGAAATTAGTTTATAATATATGCTTAACTATACTTTTCTCCCTAATTTTTTTTTTTGCATTTCAGTGATAAAATTATGACTGTGAATTACATATGTTTGCTAGAGAAAACAGTATTGCTTACTGTACTCAAGTTTTTACCATTTAAAATAACGCATAAGAGATGCTTTCTTTAGGTTTTATTTTTTTTTTAGATGATTAGAAAGGGTGATGGTGAGTTAGGAGATGAGTGATGATAAACCATCCACAGAAAGGGTTAGTTTTCTGTGAATTTGTATTTGCAAACAACTGTTTTGTTGTGTATTTACTAACTTGCATCCTATCTGTGATTATTGACATCAGGACTCAAGTACATACGTGCTGAATGTAGCTTCCTGAAGAAGTAAATATTGCTTAATGTGAGAAATAAAAGTTTAGCTAATATCTTTTTTAAGTATCATTAAAAATGTTCTGCCTATTTCTAAGTCCCTTTTCATGCAAATTGTTTCTTAACTGCATGATCTCTTAAAGAATAACCTTAGCAGGATTTATATTTTATGTGCAATAAAACTGAACATTCAGTTTAATACTTAGTGCATTATCAAATTGATTGTATTTTTAGTTACATGAAATGTTTATTGCAAATGTAAAGTTGCCAAGAGGATATGTATTTATAATACAACAGACAGATGAGATGAGAATATATTTTTAATTTTCAATAATATTTTGAATTGGTCATAAATTCATATCTTTCATTATACCTGTAATTTAAAATATTCTGCAATGTTTTATAAAAGATAATCATGCATCTGCTTTAACATGTTGATTTTATTGGGAGAAACATGGATATTCTTAATAAATATTGGCTTATTTGATGTGTGTGTTAAGACTGATGTAATGTAATTGGCTTTGCAAAGAAGATTGTTGGCAACATTTTTGGCTATCAGTGTTTCATATTTGTTATTAAGGATGCTTTTACTTCTTTGTTGGATCCTTGATTTCATCACTAATGGATAGTTTCTTCTCTACTACGATCACAAATCCTCACATTTTATTCATTGTGTATGATTCTGGTTCCCATCTTTAAATAAGTCCTCTGTAGTAGTATCCATCCAGGGCAACATCATAGACCTTCCACTTATCCTTTTTTCCCCCTTCAACAACTGATGGAAATACTTAGCCTACACTTAAAATATTTTATTTCTGTTTTTAGATTTTCAAAATATTTGATTCCTAAAATCTTAGCACTAGAAGAAACCTTAGAGGTTATTTAGGTCAGTTTCCCATTTGGTACAAATACCTCTCCTATCATATCCCTAACTAAAGTTCATCTAGTGCTCAAGTCCTTATAATGATAAAGCATTCATCCCTGATAGCCAGTTCCATTTTTAATAACTGTAATTGTTAGAAAAGCTCCTAAGTCTTCTCTTTTCAAGGTTAAACATTCTCAGTCCCTTTAACCATATGGTGGTTTCCAGGTTTGCCAGTGTCCTTCCAAAAACGTATTGGGATGTGGATATCATCACATAGATATGGTGAAATATCAAAAAATACAAGAACTTACTGACTTCCAGTAAGCAAAAAAAATAGGTAGAATTTTGCAATAACTAATCCTGAATATAATGTTTGAGGGGGTTTTTTTAATTTTACATTCATTTAAAAATGTGAGTTCCAAATTCTTTGCCTTGCTAGTCCTTCCCCTGCCCATTCAGAAAACAAGCAGTATGATAGCATTGTATTCCTGCCACAATCAAATACTATTGGTGTTTAACATTCAGACTGGTATCCCTCCTAGAAGAGGGTAAATGAACTTGAGGAGTATAGACTCTGCGTTATCCGGAATAATAAAGTATAAAAGCTCTTACTGTGAAAACCAAGATGAAGAAGGAGCCAAAGAAGTAGAGGTGAATCAAGTTATATACCAGGAAGTTGGAGGATGGAGAAAACAAATTAGAGATGGAGCACTAAAAACAGGGAACCAAAAAAAAAATGTTCTTTTGTCTTCCCAAAAGAAAACCTCCCAAGATTTGTCAAAAGTAGATGATTACTACCCACATTTATTGATTTACATGAATGCAGATGAAACTTCAAGAAGGAACCTAGATGGAAGGAACCTAGCCAAAGATGAAGTCTTGGGCAAAAATTGTAGACATTAAGACACAGGTTATAATTTCAGCACTTTCACTGCTGCCTATCGAAAGACAATGCAGAAGAGGAAAGCAGATTTGAGAAGTGAACGTCTGGTTTGACACTTAAAATTTTGATTTCTGAACCAGAGATTAAAATATTCAAATGACAGTCTCCTGGACAGAAATTGAGTACTCCTAACAAAGGCTACTAAGAATTTGTCTTGGGAGTCTTGCAAAACTAATCAGTCTTTAAACTGAAAGGAAGGGAAGGGAAAATACTCCCTATGTATTTCCATCCACCAAACTAGATAGAGTAGCTGTAATGTGGGAAGAAATAGCCGTTAAAATGCCCAGAAGTTTAACAGAGTCAACATCCAAGGAAGGAATCATCCGACCCATGGTCTCAGAAGTGTACAAATTCAGAAAGCATGGGTACCAAGTAATAAGAAAGAGTAGTCCTACCACCAGGACATTGAACCTGTGACTTGGTGAGATAAAATCCATAACTACATTCATGTGAGAAAAGGCAGGAAGTAAAGGAGCAAAGAAGAAGCTTTAGATGGAGTTCAGTGGAACCAATAATGTTTTTTATTATCCTACAGAGTAGGATATCCTACAAAAGGATTTATACCAGGAATTTTTATTATCCTAGAGAGCATCCTACAGAAGGATTTATACCAGGAATTCAGGGATGGTTCAATATTAGGAAAACTTTATTGATCATATCAGCAACTAAACTAACAGAAACCACATGATTATCTCAATAGATGCAGAAAAACTTTTGACAAAATACAACACCCATTTCTATTGAAAACGCTGGAGAACATATAAATGGAACTTAACATAAAATAATAAGCAGCATCTGCCTAAAACCTGTGCATTATATGCAATGGGGATAAGCTAGGTACATTCCCACTAAGATCAGGGGTGAAACAAGGATGTCCATTATCATCACTATTACTCAATATGGCAGTAGAAATGTTAACTATAGCAATAACAGAATAAACAGAAATTGAAGGAATTAGAATAGGCAAAGAAGAAACTTAGTTATTACTGTTTGCAGATGATATGATGATATACTTAGAGAATCCCCAGAGAATCAAGTAAAAAACTACTTGAAATAATAAACAACTTTGGCAAAGTTGCAGGTTATGAAATAAACCCACAGAAATCTTTTGTGTTTCTGTATATTACTAGCAAAGCCCAAAAGCAAGAGAGAAAGAAATCACATTTAAAGCCATGGTAGACACTATAAAATATTTGGGAGTATACCTGCCAAAACGAACCCAGGGACTATGAACACAATTATAAAACACTTCACACGAATAAAGTCAGATCTAAGTAAATGGAAAAACATCAGTTGCTCATGGGTAGGCCAAGCCAATATAATAAAAATGACAATTCTACCTAAATTAATTTACTTATTCAGTGCCATGTCAATCAAACTGTCAGATAATTATTTTGTAGAGCTAGAAAAAATATCGAAATGCATCTGGAAGAACAAAAAGTCCAGAATAAAAAGGGAACTAATGAAAAGAAATGTTAGGAAAGGTTGCCTAGCTCTACCAGATCTCAAATTGTATTATAAAGCAGCAATTATCAGAACTACTTGGTAGTAGCTAAGAAACAGAAGGGTAGGCCAGTGGAATAGGTTAGCTACCCACGACACAGTAGTCAATGAATATAGCAATCTACTGTTTGATAAACCCATGGACCCCAGCTTCTGGGATGAGAACTCATTGTTTCACAAAAATTACTGGGAAAACTGGTAAACAGTATAGTGGAAACTAGGAATAAACCAATGCCTGACACTGAAAACAAGAATAAAAGTCCAGTTGAGTACATGATATAGGTATAAAGGCTGATACTATAAACAAATGAGTGGAGCAAGGAATAGTGTATCAGATTTATGGAGGAGGGAAGAATTTTTTGACCAAACAAGAGATAGCAAACATTATGAAGTGAAAAATGGATAATTTTAATTACATTAAATTGAAAAGCTTTTGCACAAAAAAACCCAGTGCAACCAAGATTAGGAGGGAAACAAAACTGGGAGAGAATTTTTGCAACTAGTGTCTGTGATAAAGGCCTCATTTCTAAAATAGAGAGCTGAGGCAAATGTACAAGAATACAAGTCATTCCCCAGTTGATAAGTGGTCAAAGGATATGAACAGGCAGTTTTCAGAGGAAGAAATCAAAGCTATCTAGTCATATGAAAAAATGCTCTAAATCACTATTGATTGGAGAGATGCAAATCAAAGCAACACACTTACCAGATTAGCTAACATGACAAAATAGGATGATGATAAATATTGTAGAAGATGTGAGAGAGTTGGAACACAGAGTATCCTACAGACCACATGAATAGGAAATAGAAATAGCTAAGTTCAGGAAGCAGTGTTTGACCTAGAGGCATCCTCCCAATCACCTAGGCTTGTGACTTAGGTGTTGTCTTTGATTCTTCACTATCCTCCACCTCCTCAATCTGTTCTACTTTCACAATATATATATATATATATATATATATATCTCATACTGTCTGCCTTCTCTTCTTTAACACTGTCACCACCTTTGTCCATCAGAGGATGGAAACTTGTGGCCTTGAAAAAATTCATTTGTTCTATGAAGTTTGCATTCAGTCAAAGGGTTGCACTTAAGTTAGAGGGCCACATGTGACCTCAAGGTCAAGCATTCCCCACTCCTGGTCTAAACCCTCTCTTCACACCTGGGCTATTGCAGCAACCTGTTGATTGGTCTACCTGCCACATGCCTCTTCACATCCTCCTGGTCAATCAACTTCAGTTGCTTTTCAGTCATGTTTAATGGAGGGAGCTTTCTGTCCCACAGGTAAAAATGTCTTAATTTGTTTAATGTTTCTTTCATAAACCTTCAAAAAGTAGTAAAAGACACAAGCCCAGATGCTTGCATTTAAATATCAAATGTACCAAAATCCAGGAAGCCCGTCCTCCTGCAATTCTGGCTCAGTTTCACCCCTTTTTACCAAAGTAGGGCTTGGAACACCTGGAAGAATTCATTTATGAATCTGTCTAGTCCACATGACTCTTTAAGACCTACAACTCCAAGGATGTCTTACATTTTTTTCCTCTTACAGGAAATGACCCATTGAGAAATATTTCCTTATTAACAGGCTTGGAGGTGGGTCCATTTCTAATACTCACTCCATAAAGCTAGAGGATGTCAGTTGCCAGCAATTCCAAGAAGTTTAGAACTGTGAACTTCTGTAACTATGGTCTATACTAGACAGCCTTTAAACACTAAATTCTAGGATTATATAAGATCCTTTTGAATTTAAATTTGTTGAATAAGCATTACTAAGCATGTGAAAAGAGTCAGGGACATTGGTAAGTGCTTGAAAAACAAAACTAAAACAGTCCTTCTTGGGGAAGGGGGGTACATTTGATTGGGGAAAACTAGTAATTTCCAGTAGGAGGACACTAACAACTGGGTGGCACTTGAGTTGATATTTGAAAACTAGGCATGTTGGGAGGCATATTAGGAGGGAGTGCATTGCAGGTACATGATGTAGAAAAAAAGCATTAATAAAAGATACACACACACATACATACATACATATATATATATATATATATATGAAGAACAGATAGGCCAATTTACCTTGAACACAATTGTGAAGGATACTATTATGTAGTAAGGCTAGAAAAATAGGTTGGAGGGTGATGGTGAAAGATTTTAAATAGGTGGATGAATAAGGGGTGGGGAGTGGAAGCACTAAATACCAAGTGCTGTGCTAAGAACTAGGGGGCTAATGCACTAGGTATAGAGTAACTAAAACTGAATCCACATAATTAAGGACTTCTCTACAAATGATGAAAACCTTATAAAATTATATCAGAGGACTTAAATATTTAAGAGATTACACTCAACATCCACACCCTCCAATCCTCTCCATAAGTCAAGCACAAGTAACATCTCACAAATTAATGTGTTAGGGACAAATTATGGGGTTTCTTGATCACTTCCAAGCGATAATAGACTGAACTTCCTATTTTCCCTCCTCTCTCTAAGAGATGGAAGGCAGAATCTGATCATCCAAAGAAAGGGTAAGTTCAATAGGTCAGGAGAAAAGACTTATCTGTCCAAATAAAAGACAGGAAATCAAATCAGCCGGTTCTTTCTCCCTGCAGTTTAGTCAGGGACACTGGTCACATTCTTGCATTTCCCTAAAATGGAAGAGGAAGGTATCAGTGGAAAAGAGAAATCAACATGAAACACCTATTATGTACCAGGAACTGTGTAAAGCATTAGAGATACAAAAAGAGGCAAAAGACAACCCCCCCCCCCACAAGGAGCTCACAGTCTAGTGGAATTAAATGCTGCCTTCTTAGAGAAGGGTGAACTATCCTGCTGGGTAAATCCTGTGGAGTTCTTGTTTTTCATTTAGCAGCTTCTGAATTTCCCCATCATTTTCATCAAGCCAGTCTTGGTGTTTGATGGGCAAATGCAGTGCTGTACACCAAATCTCTAAAAGCTGCCCCACTCCTTTTCTGCTCCACTGTTGCCAACTGTGTGTTGGATCAACTTTCCCTCCAAGTTAGCAACAAGCTTTTCATGCTCAGAGAAGAGCTCTCATTTGTTGACGTTAATTCTTCTGATAGTCATTTTGCCTTGGGGATGGCACTTTTGATGAATGTGAATATTTAGCTTGGAAAGGATAAGTCTATGATCAGTCCAACACTCTGCACCACACGTTACCTTTATCACTTTCACATCTTGTCTCTCTCTTCTCCTTACAATTACATAGTCTATTAGATATTTGCTCTGAGGGTGCATCCATGAAGTTTTATTGCATTTAGGTAAATGGAAAACAGTGCTGGTGATGAGAACAAGTCTTCAGCAATAAATAACCATTGCTGTTGCTTTCTCCAACTCCATTCCTCCCTAGGACTCCCTGCCAAGTCTGGTAGTCTGAGCCTACTCTAGCATTAAAGTCACTCAGAATTATAAACTTGTCCTCTTTTGGCACAATGATGATAAGGGTCTCTCGGTCTTCATAAAATTTTTCTTTGACCTTATCAGGATTCATCATGGTGAGAACATAATGATGGTGGCATGGCATTTTCCTGCAAGTGGCAATTGCATTGTGTTGAGCCTGTGATTCACTCCTTTTGGCAGGCATACCAGCTTGCTGACTACATTAGTTTTGATTGCAAAACATACACCAGCTTCACAGCGCTCTCCTTCCCTGTGGTCACTCCAGAAAAATGTGTATCCAATTTCAATTTCAGTAAGCTGGCCTTCATTTTTCAGCCTTGTTTTACTCAGGGCTGCTATTTGAACGTGATACCTGTTGAGTTTTCTTGCAATAAGAGTAGTTTGTCTTTCAGGTCAACTGGATTTTGTGTTGTCTATAAGTGTGCACATGTTCCATGTGCTGATGGTGAGTGGAATTATCTTTGCAGATGTTTTTATACAGTTCTTTGTGTTTCCACTGCAAAGTGAGATTCCCTGCCTACCGCAGTAATCAGGCCAGGATTGAGTAAGTAGACAATGTTTAGAGCACCTTTTCTAGACCCCTTCCCCACACCATGAGGTGAGCAGTGTGATCCTTAAAAGGCTGCTCAGACACCTGGGGTATGCCGAGTCCCAATGCTGCTTCCAGTGAGAAACAACCCTAAGACCTGGGCTGCTTGTGTGCAGGGTTGCAACTACAGCTTCCAGTGTATCCTCACCTGCTGCTTCATCACTTGCCTGTTGCCACAAGCCTTTAAGGTATAATAGTAAAATGGTATGGATGATATCTTTTGATTCATGCATAAATTGGTTTTTAAGTGAGGCAGAGTTGCACAAAGTCGTCAGCCTCACTTTCTCCTCCAGAATCATCATAGTCTAGTGGCAGGACAGAGTCAAGACAACTGGCAGTGTCTCAAGATGCAGTGGATGACCTTGGCATCTTCAGTCTAACCAAGCTCTAAGCACTCCACATCACCTGCTTCAGCTGCCTTCAGGACCATGGAACAAATTGTTCTCATCTGCCCATTCGACCAAGGGATGTCTTCACATGCTTGGGATAGACACCCCCCTAATTCACCAATGGGTTTGAGACCCTTTGGTTAACTTCACCCTGGTTTGACCCGTCTGCTGAAATGGTTTACTGGGATGTGGCTGCTACACATGCTGCAGCTTCTTGGAGCCATAGGTGAGAGTTGGGTGGAACAGGTAGACACCAAAGGTGGAAAGAGCCCTGCAAAGGTGGAAAGAGCCCTGCAAAGGTCTCAGCAGCCATTATACCAAAGGTACTGGTCCTCCCCAAACACACCCTATGCCCCATGGGTTAGACAGCATGTGAACAAGTCTACGGAAACAAGCTATATACAGGAAAAATAAATAATTAAGAGAGGGAAGGTGCTAGAATTAAGAGAGATTAAGATAGGCTTCCTGTACAAGACAGGATTTTAGTTGGGATTTCAAGGAAGCCAAAAAGTGGAATTAAGGGAGAGCATTCTAGACATGAATGCTAGAGAAAATGTCCAGAACTGAGAAATGGAATGTCTTATATATGGAACATATTGAAGCCAGTCCACTGGAATATGTGACAGTGAGTGAAAGTGTAAGAAGCTTCTAAAGGTAGGAGGGGGCTAGGCTATAAAGGGCTCTGAGTGCTTTTTTGATCTTGGAGGTGCTAAGAGTCACTGCAGTTTATGGCTGAGGGGAAAGGAATGATATGATAAGACCTGCATTTAGAAAAAAAATTTAGTGGCTGAAGATGAATTGAAGTAGGAAGAGACTTGAAACAGATAGCTCCATCAGCAGGCTATTGCAATAATCTTGGGATGAGGTGTAATCACCTCACCAGAGGGGAGGCAATGTAAACTAGGAAAAAAGTGACTGGCAGTATGAGAGAAAAGCTAAAAGACCAAAAATCCAAGGGAGAAAAATAAATGCCTTGGTTGAAAACAGAAAAACCTATAACAAAGCTTATAAATACTGAAGGAAAAATGGGTAGATGCCCCAAACAAAATATATTATGAAAAAAAAAATTAACCAACATTTTCCAGTCAAAAAAAATTATGGGGTGGAGCCAAGATGCCAGAGTAGAAAGAGACACATACTCAGGGTCTCCCTCCACAGCCTATAAAATACCTGTAGAGAGGGACTCTCAACAAGTTTTGGAGCAGCAGAAGTGGGGAACAACAAAATGGAGATTTCCAGCCCAGGGTGATGTGAAAGACCCATGGGAAATGTCGGTTGCACCGGACGCAGAGAAGAGCGTGGAGCCCAGCCCAACCTTGGCCATGTGGCATGATGAGACTCTGGGAGGAGGACACCTTGGGGGTGGAATCTCCACTCACAGCAGCAGGTCCTCGGATCCCTCAACCCACAGGTGCCAAAGGTCAGTGACAGGGTCTTTTCAGTGGGCCAGGAAGGGAGAAGGGCCTTCCCATAGCTCTGGCCTTAGGCAGTGGTCACAGAGGCCACATTGGGCAGGTGGCAGTAGTTCTCAGGGCAGCCCCTACATCAGCCCACAAACATTGTTGGATTGTAAAATCCCTGGGGGCACTGAAGAGCTGAGTCTTACCTCAGCCCTTTGTAAAGGCCCTGAGAGAGCTGCTCTTTGTCTCACACTGAATGGTGGCCCTGCCCATCCAGCTTATCTGAAAATCATCCCCCAGTGCTGACTTAGATGAACTGGAGGCCAGGTGACTGTAGAGAGGTAACTGCTAAGATTCTGAACACAAAAATCTCCCTGCTTCGAGATCAGTGTACACACTGGATTGTGCCACCTTGGAGGAACTGAGATATTACATATTCCAGAGTATACCCTACTCTTGACAAAGGACCCAAAAGTCAAATAACTGGTTGGGAAAATGCCTAAAAAAGGGGAAAAAATAAGACTATAGAAGGTTACTTTCTTGGAGAGCAGATGTCTTCACCCATCCTTTAGAATGAGGAAGAACAATGCTTACCATCAGGGAAAGATATAAAAGTCAAGGCCACTGTATCCCAAACATCCAAAATAAATATTCAGTGGTCTCAGGCCATTGAAGAGCTCAAAAAGGATTTTGAAAATCAAGTAAAAGAGGTGGAGGAAAAGCTAGGAATAGAAATGAGGGAGATGCAAGAAAAGCATGAAAAGCAGGTCAACACCTTGCTAAAGGAGACTCAAAAAAATGCTGAAGAAAATAACACCTTGAAAAAAGGCTCACTCAATTGGCAAAAGAGGTTCAAAAAGCCAATGAGGAGAAGAATGCTCTAAAAAGCAGAATTAGCCAAATGGAAAAGGAGGTTCAAAAGCTCACTGAAGAAAATAGTTCTCTCAAAATTAGAATGGAACAGATGGAGGCTAATGACTTTATGAGAAAGAAACCAAGAAATCACAAAATAAAACCAAAAGAATGAAAAAATGGAAGAGAATGTGAAATATCTCATTGGAAAAACAACTGACCTGGAAAATAGATCCAGGAGAGACAATTTAAAAATTTGGGGACTACCTGAAAGCCATGATCAAAAAAAGAACCTAGACATCATCTTTCATGAAATTATCAAGGAAAACTGCCCTGATATTCTAGAACCAGGAGGCAAAATAAATATTGAAAGAATCCATCAGTCACCTCCTGAAAGAGATCCAAAAAGAGAAACTCCTAGGAACATTGTGGCCAAATTCCAGAGTTCCCAGATCAAGGAGAAAATATTGCAAGCAGCTAGAAAGAAACAATTCAAGTATTATGGAAATAAAATCAGGATAACACAAGATCTAGCAGCTTCTACATTAAGGGATTGAAGGGCATGGAATAGGATATTCCAGAAGTCAAAGGAACTAGGACTAAAACCAAGAATCACTTACCCAGCAAAACTGAGTATAATACTTCAGGGGAAAAATGGTTATTCAATGAAATAGAGGACTTTCAATCATTCTTGATGAAAAGACCAGAGCTGAAAAGAAAATTTGACCTTCAAACACAAGAATCAAGAGAAGCATGAAAAGGTAAACAGCAAAGAGAAATCATAAGGGACTTGCTAAAGTTGAACTATTCACATTCCTACATGGAAAGACAATATTTGTATTCTTTCAGTATCTGGCTAGTTGGTAGGATTACATACATACATACACACACACACACACATACACACAGAGAGCACAGGGTGAATAGAATAGGATGGGATCATATCTTTAAAAAACTGAAATTAAGCAGTGAGAGAGAAATATATTTGGAGGAGAAAGGGAGAAATGGAAGGAGGCAAATTATCTCTCATAAAAGAGGCCAGTAAATGACTTTTCAGAGGAGGGACAGAGTAGGGAGGTGAGAGAAAAAAACATGAAGCTCACTCTCATCACATTCAACTAAAGAAGGAATAAAATGCACACTTATTTTGGTACAAAAATTTATCTTACAATACAGGAAAGTGGGGGAGAAAGTGACAAGCAGGGTGGGGGGGATGATGGAAGGGAGGGCAATGGAAGGAGGGAGCAATCAGAAGTCAACACTATTGGGGAAAGATAGGATCAAGAGAGAGAATAGAATAAATGAGGGACAGGACAGGATGGAGGGAAATATAGTTAGTCTTACACAACACGACTGTTATGGAAGTCATTTGCAAAACTACACAGATATGGTCTATATTGAATTGCCTGCCTTCCCAAAGGGAATGGGTGGGGAGGGAGGGATGGGGAGAAGTTGGAACTCAAAGTTTTAGGAACAACTGTTGAGTATTGTTCTTGCTACTAGGAAATAAGAAATACAGGTAATGGGATATGGAAATTTATCTTGCCCTACAGGACAAAAGAGAAGGTGGGGATAAGGGAAGGGAGGGATATTGGAAGGGAGGGCAGATTGGTGATAGGAGTAATTAGAATGCTCAGCGTTTTGGGGTGGGGGGAAGGGAGAAATGGGGAGAAAATTTGGAACCCCAAAATTTTTGGAAATGAATGTTGAAAACTTAAATAAATAAATTTTAAAAAAATAAATTATGTCTTTCTACTGAAAGATCATGCACAATAACAAAAACAATGATTTGAAAGTGAAAATCCTTAAAAGAAATTAGGTTGAAAATCAGATCTCTCAATATAAAATTAAGAAGTATAAATAACAGTGTACATAACTTGGGACGAGCTAGATGGCACACCTCTCCTGGGCCTGGAGTAAAGAAGTTTCATCGTCTTGAGTTCAAATCCACCTTCAATACCTGTTGACCCTGGGAAGGTCACTTAACCCTGTTTGCCTCACTTCCTCATCTGTAAAACGAGCTGGAGAGGGAAATGGCAAACCACTCCAGAATCTTTGCCAAAAAAACCTCAAATGGGGGTCACAAAGAGTTGGACAGGACTGAAATGTCCAAACAGCAACAAGAAGTACATAATTTAGTACTTTTTAAACGATTTAATTCATTCATTTGTTTTCACTTTTCAACAATCACTTCCATAAGTCTTAAATTTTTCTCTCTCTCCCCTCTGTTCCTGAGATGACATGCAATCTTATATGGATTCTACATATACATTCTTATTAAACATATTTTCACATTAGTCATGTTGCATAGAAGAATTAAAATGAATGGGAGAAACCATGAGAAAAAAAAAAACAAATCACAAGAGAAAAGGGTCTGTTTCATTCTGCATTCCAATTCCATAGTTTTTTCTCTGGATGTGGATGGCATTTTCCCTCGAGTGCTTTGGGGATGTTTTGTTTTCTTTTTTCTTTTTTTTTCTTTTTTTTGCTTGCTTCAAGGAATTCATTATTTTTTTTTAATATAAATTTATTTATTTGACTTTTTACATTCATTTTCACAAAATTTTGGGTTCCAAATTTTCTCCCCATTTATCCCCTCCCCCCACCCCAATACACCAAGCATTCTAATTTTCCCTATCATCAATCTGCCCTCTCTTCTATCATCCCTCCCTTCTCTTGTCCCCATCTTCTCTTTTGTCCTGTAGGGCCAGATGACTTTCTATTCCCCATTAACTGTATTTCTTATTTTCTAGTAGTAACAACAATACTCAACAGTTGTTCCTAAAAATTTGAGTTCCAACTTCTCCCCATCCCTCCCTCCCCACCCATTCCCTTTGGGAAGGCAGGCAATTCAATATAGGCCATATCTGTGTAGTTTTGCAAATGACTTCGATAATAGTCGTGATGTGTAAGACTAGCTGTATTTCCCTCCATCCTATTCTGCTCCCCATTTTTTCTATTCTGTCTTTTGATCCTGTCCCTCCCCAAGAGTGTTGACTTCAAATTGCTCCCTCCTCCCATTGTCCTCCCTCTCATCATCCCCCCCACCCTGCTTATCTCCTCCCCCACTTTCCTGTATTGTAAGATAGGTTTTCATACCAAAACGAGTGTGCATTTTATTCCTTCCTTTAGTCGAATGTGATGAGGGTAAGCTTCATGTTTTTTTCTCAGCTCTCCTCTTTTTCCTTCCACTAAAAAATCTCCTGCTTGCCTCTTGAATGAGAGATAATTTACCCCATTCCATTTCACCCTCTCTTCTCCCACTACATTTCTCTCTTACCATTTACCTTAATTTCTTTTAAAATATGGTCCCATCCTATTCAATTCACTCTGTGCTCTCTGTCTCTGTATGTGCATGCATGTGTGTATGTGTGTGTGCATGCATGCATGTACGTGTGTGTGTCTGTGTATGTGTGTGTGTATGGTCCTACCAACTACCCAGATACTGAAAAGTTTTAAGAGTTACAAATATTGTCTTTCCATGTAGGAATGTAAACAGTTCACCTTTGGTAAGTTCCTTATGACATCTCTTTGCTGTTTACTTTTTTATGCTTCTTCTCATTCTTGTGTTTGAAAGTCAAATTTTCTTTTCAGCTGTGGTCTTTTCATCAAGAATGCTTGAAAGTCCTCTGTTTCATTGAAAGACCATATTTTCCCCTGAAGTATTATACTCAGTTTTGCTGGGTAGGTGATTCTTGGTTTGAGTCCTAGTTTCTTTGACTTCTGGAATATCCTATTCCATGCCCTTCGATCCCTTAATGTAGAAGCTGCTAGATCTTGTGTTATCCTGATTGTATTTCCACAATACTGGAATTATTTCTTTCTAGCTGCTTGCAATATTTTCTCCTTGATCTGGGGATTCTGGAATTTGGCCACAATGTTCCTAGGAGTTTCTCTTCTTGGATCTCTTTCAGGTGGTGATCAATGGATTCCTTCAATACTTATTTTGCCCTCTGGTTCTAGAATATCAGGGCAGTTTTCCTTGATAATTTTATGAAAGATGATGTCTAGGCTCTTTTTTTGATCATGGCTTTCAGGTAGTCCCATAATTTTTAAATTGTCTCTCCTGGATCTACTTTGCAGGTCAGTTGTTTTTCCAATGAGATATTTCACATTCTCTTCCATTTTTTCATTCTTTTGGTTTTGTTTGGTGATTTCTTGGTTTCTCATAAAGTCATTAGCCTCCATCTGTTCCATTCTAATTTTGAGAGAACTATTTTCTTCAGTGAGCTTTTGAATCTCTTTTTCCATTTGGCTAATTCTGCTTTTTAGAGCATTCTTCTCCTCATTGGCTTTTTGAACCTCTTTTGCCAATTGAGTGAGCCTATTTTTCAAGGTGTTATTTTCTTCAGCATTTTTTTGGGTCTCTTTTAGCAGGGTATTGACCCGTTTTTCATGCTTTTCTTGCATCTCTCTCATTTCTTTTCCTAGTTTTTCCTCCACCTGTCTAACTTGATTTTCAAAATCCTTTATGAGCTCTTCCATGGCCTGAGCCCATTGGATATCTATTTGGGATGTTTGGGGTACAGAGGCCTTGGCTTCTATGTCTTTCCCTGATAGTAAGCATTGATCCTCCTCATCACAAATGAAAGGAGGAAACATCATCTGTTCCCCAAGAAAGTAGCCTTCTCTGGTCTTATTTTCCTTCCCTTTTCTGGGCATTTTCCCAGCCAGTTACTTGACTTCTGAGATTCCTCTGCACCTCCACCTAGATCTGCCCAGCTAGTGCTTGGGGTCTGAGATTCAAATGCTGCTCCCCACCCTCAGAGCTTTCAGCGGTGGGCGGGGCTGCTATTCAATGTGAGCTTAAGTTCTGGTGCTCAGCAGGGCCACCTCCCAGGCTCAGTTCCCTCAGGGGGTTTATGCGGAGACCTTCAGTAATGGAGCGGAGCTCCTTTCTGCTCAGGGAGGTCTGGGCTGCTGCTGCCTCTGCCACTGCTTCCCGAGGGGGCCTGAGTTATGGAGACACCCCGCTCCTCTCTTGGCCAGCCCAGAAGTCTCTCTCACTGACCTGTAGCACCTGTGGGTGGAGGGACCTTCGTGGCCGCCAGAGCTTCCCTCCCTGAAGCCTGCTCGGATCTGCTCCTCTCGGGGCTGCTCGGCCAGGGGGTGGGCTCCGCTGTCTGGTGCGCGACGGACCTTAGGTGCCGGTTTTTCAGGGCTCTCTGGAATGGAAATCTCCTCCACTGAGTTGCTGCGAGGCTTTCACTGCTCCAGAATTTGTGGGGAGTCTTTTTACACAAAATTTATGGTCTGTTGGGTCGGAGCTAGCATACATGAGTCTTTCTACTCTGCCATTTTGGCCCCTCCCCCTTTGGGGATGTTTTAAGTTCTTGCATTGCTGTGAAGGGCTTAGTCTATGAGAAACAATCCTCATTGCAGCTGTTACTGTCTTCTCCTGGTTCTGCTCATTTCACTCAGCATCAGTTCATATAAGTCTTTCCAGGTTTTTCTGAAGTCCAACTATTCATTATTTCTTATAGTACAATAGTGTTCCATTACATTCATATACAACAACTTGTTCAGCCATTCCCCAATTGATGGGTATCCCCTTGATTTTCAGTTCTTGGCCACCACAAAGACAGATGCTATAAATATTTTTGTACATGTGGAACCTTTTCCTATTTTTATGATCTCTTGGGATACAGCCCTAGAAGTGATAAAGCTGGGTCAAAGGGTATGCACATTTTTGTAGCCCTTTGGGCATAGTTCCAAATTGCTTTCCAAAATGGTTGGATCAGCTCACAGCTCCACCAACAACGAATTAGTGTTGCAACTCTCCCACATCTTCTCCAACATTTATCGTCTTCCTGTTTTGTCATAATTTAGTACTTCTTGACAGATGATCTCTGAAGAAGTAGAGACACAGAGGGAAAACAATAAATTTGAGATAAAAAATACAGAAATGAAAGAAAATTTTGCACAAGAGAAACAAAGGCAACAACTTTAAAAGATAATGGGAAAATAAATAGCAATGATTAATGACTCTGGGTTCTCTCTAAACTTAAACTCACAAATTGGGTGGATGGCTACTTCTCCCCTTTAAAGATAACTTTAAAGAGCTGGAGTTTCTGGTATTATAGCTCCTGAGCCCCCACTAACACACTCATTATCAATCAGAGTCAGCTTTTAAAAATGGGATTTCTTGAGAAAGTATGGCAAGAACTGTTTCAAAAACATTCTTCTCAAAACCAGAGCACACTCCCTTCCCCTTCCCCATCCCCCCAAACCTCTGCCCCATAAAGCTGCTATGGAGAGTGGGCTCAAAACAAACTGAAAAATACAAAAATATTTTTTTTATTGAGTTCTCTACAAGTGAGACACACTTGTAGAGAACATGTGGCAAACTGGTAGCTCACTGTTCATGGTTTCCAGCAGTTTTCCCTTTGTAGTGGAGTTTCCTTTCAAAATATCTGTCTGCTAGGTTTAGAGGACAGATGTCCTTCTGGAGTCCATGAAATGCTGCCATCCTTGCGTGACTGGCTACATCTGCAGGCACTTTCTCTCTTGTTGGCTATTGATACCACCTCTGGTAGACTCTGATATTTTTATGTATTGAGATTTCTGATGGTTCTGAAAGATCACTTTAACTTACACAGTCACTTGGGCTTCCTCAGAATATGTATTCACATAGATCTAGAAAGAATAAACACAAAAGAAACAGAGGTGCCAAGTGCTTATAGATAGACAGTGGGTTCCCCACCCTCTCTACACTTCTTTGAACATTTTCACTGCCACCAGTCTCAGACAGGAACACTGCTGTGGACATTACCACTGTTGTGGCCTGAGATCCATTCTCCTTTATTGCAAGCTGAACGTTGATTCCCTATAACACCACCTTCCTTTGCCAGGACCTTAGCAATGCTGAGGGCACTTCCATTGTTCCCCTGTGTTGAGGCCGGAGAGCTGCCAGCAGCACTGACACTAGTGGAGTTAGAGCTCTGTTTCTCTGCTGGCTGCATATTGACTTACTTCAAAATGTAATGTTATCTAGATTCTATTGTATTTTTATTTATTTTGTTAAAATATTTCTATATTGTATTTTATTCTGATTGGGGCACTGGGGAGGCCATATATTTGACACCTCTGCTCTTAACTATGTTTAGGACTTTGTCACTAAGGGGTATAGTGTCTTAGAAAATATCTACCAGTATCCTCTGCCACGAGAGCCAGGTTGGTTCTTTTCCTTAAAAGGTATTGAAATTATAGGACTGTCAGGTTTTGGTTTCTTTGCTTTTCTCATTCAGTGGGGGAGAAAAGTGGGAAGGTAGAGAATTCAGAACAGAAAATAAAATTGAAAAAAATTTGAACGTTGATTCCCTATAACACCACCTTCCTTTGCCAGGACCTTAGCAATGCTGAGGGCACTTCCATTGTTCCCCTGTGTTGAGGCCGGAGAGCTGCCAAAAAAAAAAAAAGCTGGCCAAAAAAAAAAAATTGGAAGACTATCAAAAATGACAGTGCATAAAAAAATGTATAGCCTAGCTCTTTCCCACAACTTTTCCAACTAAAAATCAAGAAAGAGCACCAGACTGAGTCGCGATTGGGAAATTCAAGGAAAAAACATGAGTTTTTTGGAGGTTTTCCCAGCCAGGTTGGTGGAGGGGAGACACAGACTTTCAGCTACTGGGAGTAGAGGAAAGAGGTTTAGCCAGGAAGGTTCACACGGAGCTTTCCACTACAAAGATTGGCCTGGGGCCTGAAGCTGTGTATCCAGAAAGGTGCAGGGACAGAAAAGACCTGGCAGCTGTGATGCTCTCTCTGACCATAGAGTAGAATCATGGATCTAAGTGGGACTAAGTCTAGTGCCTAGTGCTAGGGCAAGAAGTAGGATCACAATTCTAGCCTGGATGGGTACTGAGGCTGTTTGTCAGCTAGAAAGCAGGAATAGAAACCAGCTGTGCCATAATGATTACAGATATGGGTCAATGATCCAGTGTAGATTGAGGTTAGAGCCTGTAAGTGTATAAAAGGGAAAACAGTGGTGGGGCAGGGGGCGGATCAGGATCCAGCAAAGCCACGGTTTAAGGCTGGCAGACATTAAGAACACAAGATAACCTAGAGCTCTATCACACTGACACCATAGCAGGATCTCAGATTCAGCCCATAGATCCAAACTGGGGACTGCAGCTGAAGAAAGACCAAAGGCAATCCTGCATTTCTAACCATCTAAACTTGCAGAGCCTTCTGGATAGCTGACAGGAGCTAAGGTAAGCAGCTGTCTACAGGAGCTCTAAGCAAAGGTATAGTTTTGTTGCCCAGACCCAAACTAGATTTGGAAGCCTGCAGAATTCAGACCACATCAGTGATAAGACTTTGGCCAAGATCAGACCACTTGGGCTGTGCTAACGTTTTGCAAGTCTGTGGCCTGAACCGCCACTGAGATCCTTCAAAAACAAAGCACTTAGTACTCAGAGAAAGCAAGCAGGATCCCCGATAAAATATACCAGAGCCAAACAATGCCTGGATGTGTCTAAAGTGTATGAAGCCTGGCCCTAACACAAGTCTCAGTTCAGGAAATAAGGTTGGAAGAACAAGTTAACAACAAAGGGACATGAGGGACCCAAGCACCCAAGGTGGAAACCCGGAAGAGAATAGCTCTACAACTTCTATAAGTAAAGATTTAAAGAGTCTTGGAGCTTGGTCACAAGGTCGAATAAAATTCTTGAGCAAAATGAAATAAAAATCCAGTTATAAAAGTGAAATGTGAACACTAGAGGAAAAAATTTAAAAATGAATGAAAGTACTATAGGAAAGACTTGGAAGGGGAATTAACAGCTTAGTATAAAAGATATAAAACCTTACCCTAGTAAACAGAAGGCCTGACAATTAGAATGGGCCAAAAACAATCCCATAAAACAATAGAAACTATTAAAACAGTTTAAAAAATGAAGACAAAGGGCTGGAAGTGGTTTTATTATGTCTCTGATGGTCTTGAAAGACAAGAGGGAAATTAAAATAGAGATGAAAGGGAGAGGATAAACTCATTAGCTCAAGCAATCTGGGCGCACAAATAAAACGCTGAGGAAGGGATTGGGCCAGAGCGCACGTGAACCTCATTTTCATCTAAACAGGTTAAAGGACACACAGTTTGATGTTGAAATACATTTAATAGGGAAATAGCAGGAAATGGGGATTTAGCAAAAAACAAAGACAAAAATAAAGAACTCCAATCTTGGATGATGGATCATGGAGTGGGAGTTTGGGGAAAAGTGGTGGTGGGAAAAGGTTCAAAGGGTTTAAAAGTCTAGATGAGGGGTATAGGTGTAGACTAGCAGACTCCAAATCCCCAGTGCTGAGCACGCTCCTGTCATCACCTTCATCTTTGTAAAGAGTGGGTGGAGGTAGGGCAAAAGAAAGACAAAGTGTAAGAGAACAGGCTTCTTCCTTTTTGAAGAGGAAGTTTACACACATCTAGGCATGATGAAGTCCTGTGTCCGCATGTGCACGGGTGCCCAAGTGCACACACACACACACACACACACACACACACACACACACACACACACACACACACACCACTCCATTGTGTGCTGGACTTCTCACCTGGTCTCTTTCTGACTGTAGTGTAGGGAGAGAGACACCATTCTATCTTGCTTCTTCAGCCAGTCTCCTGACCTGGCCTGCTGTCACGGGAAAGAAATGTCATTCCATCTGCTCCTACACAGGTCGTCTTTCTTGAGCTGACTAATACCCTGCTCCCCAGGCCCCTGTTTAGATCTATGCCCACCACCCATCTATGCCCATTATCTCTGTGATCCAGAGACACTAAGCTCTTGGCTGTTCCAGGAACAAAACTCTCCATCTCTTGCTTCTCAGTATGCTCTCTGTCTGTCCCCTATGCCTGGAATGCTCTTCCTCCACTGACTACTGACTTCCCTGGCCTCCTTTAAGTCCTAATGGATAGAGCACCAGTGCAGGAGTCAGGAGGACTTGAGTTCAAATCTCACCTCAGACACTAGACACTCACTAGCTGTGTGACCTTGGTCAAGTTACTTAACCTTTGTTGCCTCATCCTGGGTCATCTCCAGTCATCCTGATGAATATCTGGTCCCTAGATTCAGATGGCTCTGGAGGAGAAGTGAGGCTGGTGACCTGCACAGCCCTCCCTCCCTCAAAACCAAGTCAAGTGCAAGTCATGTCATCATTTCTCTGACTGCACGGTCTTCTTCGGCAATGAAGGACAAACACACAATATCCTGAGAGGTCATCACCTTGAGATCAAAACCCTGGGATGCTGATAACCTACCTGAATTCATTCCTCAAAGATTAATAAACTCTCATCTGGTAATACCCTCCCCAACTCAGGCATTCTGAATCCCTGGATGTACTTATTCAAAACTTACTCTCTGCCCCCACAGACTGCTATTTTATTTCCAGCCACCCTCAGCCCAACTAATTCTAATGCCCCCACTCTAATACTACCCACCCCTTGCTCTCTGAAATACCTGTTCCATAGGTAATAAGCTTGTTTTCAGCTTAAATCTTCTCCTTTCATACTTCCTCCATCTTCTGCTTCTCACTGAGACTTGGCTCCCTCCTAATGACACAGTCTCCCTAGCCACCTTTTCTATCCCTAGTTGCATTTCCTTCGTTCTCCTGTTCTTCCAACCTTTCCACTGGCCTCCTCCTTGCTACCCAGTGATATGTTTGGTGTGTGGCTGTTCTTTCCACTTGCATTGCTATAGTTGTTGTGTGTATTGTTTTCTGGGCTCTGCTTACTTTACTAACTTCAGTTCATGGAGGTCTTTCCATGATTCTCTGTATTCATCACATGCATCATTCCCTGCAGCATAGTAATATTCCATTACATTCAAGTACTATGATTTGTTTATCCATTCCCCACTGGGTAGGTATCTACTTTGTTTCCAATTCTTTGCTATCACAAAAGTACTGTTATAAATATTTTGGTGTGTATACAGACTTTTTTCTTATTCATAGATTCCTTGGGGTATATTAAGTCTAGCAATGGGGTCTCTGATTCAAAGGGTACAAGTAGTGGGGTATGGATATCTGTCTTGCTCTACAAGAAAGTAGAGAAGATGGGGATAAAGGAGGGGAGGGGTATGATAGAAGGGAGGACAGATTGGGGGAAGGGGTAATCAGAATACACAATGTCTTGGGGTGGTAGGAAGGGAAAGATGGGGAGAAAATTTGGAACTCAAAATCTTGTGGAGATGAATGTTGAAAACTAAAAAATTTTAAAAAATTTTTTTAAATTTATTTTGCACCCCTTTTCAGAAAGGATTTCTCTTACTTTCTTCATTATTCATCTTTTCTTTCTGTCTACTCTACAGTTTCATCCTCTGGTTCCTGACCTCTCTAATTACCTGACAGTCTCTTAGGGTTCTGTTCTGGGCACTCTTCTCTTCTCCCTCTATACTACTTCAATTGGTGATTTCATCAACTCCCAGGGATTTAATTAGCATTTCTATGCTGATAATTCTCAAATTTGTCTGCTGGCCTTTAATCTACAATTTCTATTTTTCAGCATCTTGAACTGGATGTCCAGTAGATATCTTAAACTCAATATGTCCAAAATAGTACTCAATATGTTTCCCCCTATAAATGTAGAGGGCAACATTTTCCTTCCATTCCCCTGAACTCCAATCCAAGAGTCATCTTCATCTCCTTATTATCTCTAACTCTTATATCTAGTCTGTTACCAAGGCATTTCAATTTCACTTTGCAACATCTCTCAATTATGCCCCTTTCTCTGACACTGCCATCACTCTGGTGAAGGCCCTCCACCACTTCGTGGCTGGACTACCTCTCTCTTTTTACTATTAGAAGACACCCTGTTTCCCAGAGCTAAGGCCTAGCAAGCATGCTGTGCCCTGAACTTGGCATAACAAAAATCCTTTATGCTCACTCACCCTCTGGATGAACTCAGCTGCAGGAAAATCCCAGAATTGTTTCACACCAGCATTAGGTAATCTCTGAACTTGGACAAATACCCGTAGTATTTATGTTCTGATCATGATGTCCTATGAATCAAACTTGTCTGATTGCTGCTATTATCCCTTATTGTCAGGGCTACAGCTCACTGTGTAGCCATTAGTATATGTATTGAGATTTGTCTGCATCAAAGTGGGTATCCTACTGGGATAGAGACTGGTATGTGGCTGGTCTAGTTTCCCTTTTCCAAAAAAATAAAGCTTTTTGCTCATAACCACTGTTAGGTCTATGGTTTCACTTTTATTGAGTTAACTGTGGTTTTGATAACCTACGTGAGCTCTCTGCTTTTTTTAGAGTTAACACCAGTTGCAGAGCTGCTGTGGCTCTTTGGTCATTTGGTCAGGGTTGACATCGTCCTTGGCTGCTATATTCTTTCACCTCTCTTGTATTTCTGCTGCCTGGATTGTTTGAGCAAATCTTTTCAGATCTGGTTTTCTTTCTAAGAATATTTAAAATACTTCTACTATTGAATGTCCATCTTTTCTCATTTATAGTTTCATTTACAGTCAAATATGCAGGGTAAGTCATCTTGGGTTATATGTGGAACTCCATTGCTCTTTCAGATACATTATTCCATTCCTTCCCGCATTTTATGGTAGGCCCAAAATAGTCTCATTATTCAAATTTCCTTTCCTTTATATTTCAAGTTTTTTTCCTGTTTATTTGCAGAACTTGTTTCTGAATTTAACTGTTAAATTTAACACCTATATATCTTGAGTTCTTATGAGTTTTTATTCTATGAATTCTTTCAATCAATATTTTATTTTCTATGCTCAGAAGCTCTGGGAATCTCTATCATTTTTTGCATTATGGTGGTAAGGCTGTTTTTTTTGGGGGGGGCCTGTTTTGTTTTTCTGGGAGACCTTTCGTTCTTAGTTTGTGTTTATGCATCCTGTCTTTCAAGATCAGTATGTTTTGCTTGCATAGTGAGCATATTTTCTGTTAATGTTATTGCTATTTACTTTTCTTCTGAATTATCTCTTACTTCTATGCACTTGCATTCCCAACCTTTTGTTTCCTTTGATTTGAATTCCCCCTGCAGATTCTAGGTTTTCTATTCTGCACATTATTTTTTTTTACTATGTAGACTACCAATTCTGCTATTATAATTCTCATTTCTCTTTTAAATCCTCAGGAATAGCCTGTTGTGGTCCCATGTTCTTTTCAAATTCCACAAGATTCTGCATCTCAAGTATGCATTATCATTTTCCTTTGTTTTGCAGTACTTATTCAAAGATGCTTGGACTTATTTACTAGTTCTGGATACCATATTTCTTTCTGCTGTTGATGTTTTCACCTTTGATTTTTCTGCTTATATTCAAGGACTTTTGAGTTTTCTTCTTGAAATCTTTGGTAATTTCAGTTTCTTTCCCCCTTCTTGTCTGACTGACTCCCTCCCCACCCCTCCTTGGGGGTTGAATCTCAAAGTGTCTCAATCTCTTCCCACATAGGTCAATTCACAGTTTACCAGCATATGTCACAACCCCAAATGACTTTTCAGGGGACAGAACTGGCCCCAGCAGGATCTTGAGTTCTTTCCCTCAAGCTTAATAGTGCTACGTAGTCCTTCTAGGAGGTGGAAATAAGGAGGCCTTCCTTCTAGGAACTGGAAGACAAATAACTACAGTGCCTGGAGCATAGAGATGGAGTATGTTGTTCATGGAACAGCAAGGATGTCAGTGTAACTTGCTTGCAATGTACATGGTGGGAAGAAGATTCGGGGCTAGGTTATAAAGGTTTTTGAAAGCCAAATGGAGGGTTTTGTATTTGCTCTTGGAGGAGACAGGGAGCTATTGGAGTTTATTGAATAGGGGGTGATATGGTTGGACCTTCAATTTAAGAAATGTTCATTTTTTAGTTAATGGAGGATGGATTGGAGTAGGGAGAGACTTGAGGCAGGCTGACCTACTAGCAAGCTATTGTAATAGTACAGGCATGAAGTAATGAGGGCCTTCACCAGAGTGGTGGCAGTGTCAGAGGAGAGAAGGGGGTGGATTTAAGAGAGGTTGTGAAGGTGAAATTGACAGGGCTTGACAAAAGTTTAGATACAGGGGTGAGAAATAGTGAGGTGTAAAGGATGACATCTAGATTGCTAGCCTGAGGGACTGGAAGGATGGTATTGCCCTCCACAGTAATACAGAAGGTAGGAGAGGTGAGGGTTTAGGGGGATTCAGTTTGAGATGTCTGAAAGGCAGATGGAGATATGAGTCTGGAGCTCAGCAGAAAGATTAGGGTAGGATAGGTAGATTTGAGACTCATTACCATGGAAATGGTAATTGAATCCATGAGACCTGATGAGATCACCAATTTGAAGTAGTATAGAGGGAAAAGTAGGTCCAGGACAGCACCCACTAGGATACCTATGGTTGGAGTGCACGGTCTGGATGAAGATACAGTGAAGGAGACTGAGGATCAGTCAGATAGATAGGATAACTAGGAATAACTGGTGTTCCAAAAACCTAGAGAGAAGCTGGTAGAGCAAAATGCCCCCTGTGCTGCTCCTTTACCACATGGTGTGACAAGCATGAAGGCACCAGGAAGAATTTCCCTTCTCTCTTCATGCCAAAGTTCAGAGCAAAAGTCCCTTCAAAAGAAGTGGAAACCTAGTAACTTTGGTAAATATATGCCTGCATGCATTCTACCTCTCCAAGCCTATATGACTTGGTAAGAGGGAGTATAGTAGCAGAAGCAATGTGGTTCAATGGAAAAGAGTGCTGGATTTCAAAATCAGAGGATCTGGGTTAAAAATTCTAACTCTATTACTTACTAGTTATATAGTGACTTGGGCAAGTCACAAACTTTCCAGGCCTCAGTTTTCTTATCCGGAAAACAGAGAGTATTTTTTATTTCAGGGATGTAGTGTTGATGAGGTTTAGGGGTGCTGGGGACCCCAAAATACTGACACACCGGGTCCTGCTCGAACGAATTCGACTCAAGCCTTCTTAAAGCCAAAAAAAGACAAAGTTTATAAAAGATTCACCACCTTGGGTTGGCTCTTAAGGAGCCTAAGCATTTGTAAGGCTTGTATTTAAAAGCAGGTCAGATAGAATCCCAGCTAGACAGGGTCTGAGCTGGATTGAATCTGAACGCCTTCACGGAGGTGAGATGGAACTTAAATACAGAAAAGACTATAGGGGGGATTTGGGGGTGGTCTGGTAGTCTAGGGTGATGGGAGGAGGGGTTTAGGGAGGGTCTTGAGGAGAAGTCCAAGAAAGACCTCAGTGGGACTAGGGTAGGTGGGGCAATCCAGAGGTCTTGATAGGGGCAGTATGGGAATGAATGACCCGTACCCTGGGGTGAATACAGATAGACTCTAGGGAAGATTCAAGGATGCCCCCAGAGTCTGAACCCCATCAGTGTGGTATAATAGAAAGAGCACTGGTTGAGAAAGCAAAGAACCTGTCCTAAAAAACTATATTTAACATTTACTACTTTTTGGATTTGAGCAAATCACTTAACTTCCCTAGTTTTGAATTTCCTTATCTATAAAATGAGGAGATTGTACTGGACAGTTTCTGAAGTTCCTTTTAGCTGTAGATATATGATCCTACGATCTTTTGATCCTCCTGGATCTTGGCCCAGTTACATATCTTCTGTAATTGCCTGCTATCCCTCATTTGGTAAAAATCTCCCTCTCCAGCCATAGTTGTAGAAGGCACCTGATCTTATTCTCTCTTTTTTTTTTTTTAAAAAAAGAATGTTACCTTTCCTTCATTCCCTCTTTACTCCTACTGCAATAGTTTACTAACTGGCATCCTTATCTCCAGTTTCTTCCTCTCTCCAATCTATCTTACATAGTTAATGGATTCAACATCCTAAGGCATAGTTTATATTCTAACACTCTTCCTATTCTCCCATCCTCAATTATTTCATATTTCTCCAATGCCAATTGAATAAGGTTCAAATTTCACAACCTGTTCTATTGATCTTCCATAATTTGGCCCCAGTGCAACCTTATTTTCCTAGTACTCAGTAATGTTAATTAGAGAGTTAAAGGTCTTCCTCACCCATTAGTGGGCCTGTCCATTAAGGGAAGCTTGATTAGGGGAGATTTGTAGGAAGGCCCACATCTTTTGTTAATGAGGCACTGGTTCTCAAAGGTTGTGATGCCCTCTGGCTCTGAAAAGTGCTTTTGAGGTGAGGTTTTGTTTTGGGGTTTACTCAATGGAAGTGTTTGTTTGGCCAGATGAGACCCAGGCAGCTGTTAAAGAGATCCCTGGCTTTGAAAACTCAGATATTGGTGCTTCTCTCTCTGGTAACTATGTATGTATGGTCAGACAGTTGGATCTGTCTGTTAATTTATGATGTATATATTGCTTATGGTCAGACAGTTGGAAGTCCTGTTGGTCTTTATTTCTCCGTTTGTATTTTCTCTGAAGTTCAGAGTGCTGACCTTTTTCCCCTGAACTAAGTGAATGATAATTGTGCTAGATTAAGGTAGATTGTTAACCCCTCAAAAGTTGTTTTCCTTTTAGAAAAGCAGATCTAAGAACCTGTACAGTAGGTCATCCTGTATATGTCAGGATTCTTGCTGTTAGATACTCTCACATAAGTGCTATCCTAAACAGTTTTACCACATGAGATGAGGATTGTGATCCACATTAGTACTCTATAGCAGAATAAAATAAAGGTAGGGGGGCTGCTATAAGCGTTAGCCTAATCACTATAGGTAATGGCTGTTACTGCTGTAAATAGTTTAGGAAACTATCATAATAGGAGCAAAAGGCTTGTCCCTACTCTTTGACCCAGGTTCTTCTTAGCTCAATTTAAGGTTTAAAATGTACAAAATCATTTGTATCATAATTCTTTTTTGAAACTGTCTCCCTATCTTGCTGGAAGTAAAATGGGTACTCACAAATCCAATCCCACTAATGATCAGTACAATGTTTTGATGTGCCCTGTTTCTGACCTGGTTCAATTTACACCTCCTTTAAGCATCTTGGTGGCCCCTTGCTCCTGGGAAGTTACTATTATCATTTTGGATTTAGTGCAGATTGGGATTATTTTAGTTCTAATGTAGCTTAGAACTCCCAAATTTAAGCAATCCATTAGCCTCAGACTCTCTAGTAACAGGATTTATAGCATGGGCTCCCCACTTCTATTGGCTTGTAACTTTGTTTCTACTTAATGCTCTGGGAGAATCTCCAAAAATACAGTTGATACCAAACAATCCTGGGTACCCAGTATTGATGAAAGATAGTTTGGATGTGGTCTAGGCCTTGAAAACCCTCCCTACCCCCATCCCCAACTTCCACTGAACTCTCCCAGGTGGCCCAGGCATTTGCCTGAGGATCATTTCAGTACAAGCCTTTTAACTGCCCTATCATTGTGGTCTGCAGCCAGCCCCTCCCTAGACTCCCATGCCTCGGTTCCATCTAGACTCACTCCTTGATCATACCTTGCTCCCCACTGAACTGCTCAGATTCAATCTGGCCCACTTGTCAATACAAGTGTCACAAGGAGCTACAGCTACATTCTTAACATCTCACCCATCCCAACTGGTGTTTTAATAAACCTTGTCTCTGACTGAAAGAAGGCTTGGGTAGAAATCTTCATTTGCCCTGGAATTTCAGGGTTCCCACCACTGCAGGCCTCAACAGCTCTTCTTTCCAGATGATGGAGCTGGTTCCTGGTGGCCCAGGCACTGGGTGTCCTCAGTTGCTGCAGCTGTCAGAGGTCTTGTCCATGCTGCAGACCAAGTGCCCTTGCTCCAGGATGTGGGAACAAGTCACTGATGGCACCTGTGGGGATTCCATTAAATTTCATGGTCCTAGAATCTCTCCCTCTGGCTGTCTGTGCATGATGGTCGAGTTGAGGGCCTGAGCAGCATCAAGAGGTGGGGTGGTCTGTGGGATCTCACTACACTCCACAGTCAGAGAGAGGTACCAGTGAAAGAGAGAAGGAGTAGGAGGGATGGGAAAACCAGAGGTGCCATGGCCCTACAGACTACCCAGTACTGAATTACAAGAGCCTATGATACTCATTCCTTTGAAGGTATGACCTCTTGTAGCTTCCCCTGAATGATCCAAATGGGGTGGTATTTAGCCTGGCCTTGGGTAGGGCTGGAAAACCTCTAGTGCACTGGAGCTGAAATCTTCCTATACAGTTATACTAGCACACCCATAGGCTGGTTATCAGTCGCTTTCTTGTCAACCCCATGTTTCAGAAGTAGTGTTTAGTATTTAAATTTAGTATTTAGTAAATAGTAATTGTTTCTCTTTTACCCAGAAACCCTGAGGGTCTTCTCCCAGTTTGATTTTTTTTTTAATTAAAGGGGCCATCCATTGAGCAACTACTTAAAGAAGCCTATTCGTTGAATGGGTGTATCTCACTCAGTGTGGTAAGCCTTTCTCCTGAAAGGGCCAGGGTCTCTCATTGCATTCTGATGAATATCAGGCCACTGGATCTAGACCGCACAAGAGAAGAAAGTGAGGTTGGTGACTTTGCACAGCCCTCCCTCACTCAAATCAAGGTCTACTGCTAGTCATGTCATCATCATGATGCTCTTTGAGAACAATTCATGCCTCAATCCACACTGAGATTATTTTCTTCTTCATCTTACATAATTTTTAAAAAGCACCTTAATTATAGATTAGAATGCCTTCAGTGTAAGAAGAAGGAGTTGAAGTATTTTTAGGAGCAGATGTACCACTCAGGGAGGTTCGCATGTTTTGGACATGGTATATTCCATACTTTGCATTATTTTGGTGAATTGGATTTCACTTTTCAGAGCATAACATAATATAAAGATTAGAACAGATATTCTTGCCAATGAATAAAAGCAATCTCCAACTGGAGTAATGAATTTTTTAGCTCTTTCCCTTCAGATACTTGTGTTTCTCCCCAAGTTTTTTTCTTTTGGGTTCCTGATATTCAGAGGACAAACCCAAAATATCCAAGTGGCAGCTTTTTTTCTCTTTGCGGTGAACCTAACTAGACTTGGGATTGTAGATTTAAAGATAAATGGCCATCTAGTGCCCCTCATATTACAAAAAAGTAGCTGAGGTTGAGAGTGGTTAAGTGACTTGCTCAGTCAACACTGAGTTAGGATTCACAACTAATTCCACATCGAGTTTTTTCCACTGTTCGGCCTCTTCCTAGGTGTTGCAGAACAAGGATCTTCCCAAACTGAGCGCTGCCCGGTGGGCCAAGTAGCTCAAATTCAAGCACAACGTACTCGAGCCATTCTTCTTTAACTACAAAGCCCACTTCTTTTAAAGGGTCTAAGCGCGGTCTGGAGCTGCAGCATCTGGATAGGCCAGGCTAGATGCTTCCCCCTTTCTCGAGGGGATCTCTCGCTAGGGGGCAGCAGAGCTGAGCGTGTCTCAGGTGGACCTTGACAACGCCCCGGTTAGGGTTAGCTGGGGTCATCGTGAGGTAGCCAAACCCCTAGGCGCTTCCCCCTTCTGGGGTTGGTCTTTCGCCAGGGCCAAGGGCCAGCGCAGAACGGTGTCACGGAGCAGCTCCCCAGGAAAGCTGTCCACGTGGGGACGAGTCTCCCGCCTCCTTCTCGGTCTCCCCGCTCGGACCTTCCCGGGGAGATTGTGAGGTATGTTTGACCCAAGCAGCTGTCCGTAGTTCAAGAATTGTAAAGACTACTGCCGCAAGAGTCAAGAAACAACTGTGGAGCAGCTTCCCAACTTCCTCGTTCCCCTCCCCCGGCTTTAGGAGACTCGCCATAGCAACTCCTCCCCGCTTCCTGCCCTCAGTCGGAAGCACACACGCATTTCACTGGTTGCCCACACTAAAGATGGGAGAGGGGCCGGTATGAAATGGAGCGTCTGTTAAGGGCCGTGGCAAAGACATCCTGACGGGGTACGTCCTCAGGGATCCCGACTTGGTGCTATAAACGACGAAAAGCAAGGAGATAGAACGCTAGCACCCAGCACCGCGGCCTACGGAGCGAACCAAGACCGAGTCACGTGTCCTCAGGCCCCGCGGATTTAACATGGCTTGTGTGACGGGCCGGATGTTGTCAATATGTGCTTCCGGGTGACGTCCCTCTGGCGCCATCTTGTCTTGTTCGAGAAGAAGTGGAAGGAGTGAAGGGGGTGGAGAAGACGCTGTAGCGACCACATCGGCGGCGGTGTCCCGGAGCCAGAGTGGGTGAGTGGTAGAGAACTGTTACACACTGGGACTCGCAAGGCCGCTGCCTCCTAATACGGGCCTTATGGAGCAAGCAGCGCGGCGTTATAAACGGGTTGGTTATGCGACGCCTGCGGCGGCCGCCAAATGCTTCCCTCCCCATCCCCCTCGTCCCTCTGGAGGAGGTGACTGCGGTAGCAGTGAGGCCTAGTTGTAGCAGCAGCGCCCTCTGCGACGGGGATGCATCCCCGCCGGCAGGAATGCTACCTCATCTCTCGGGGCAAGTCCCTTAGATGAGAGGAGGGTAATTGTCAGGTTCCGGGCCGGCCGTTGAGCACTGCGCGTGCGCGTTGGGAACACCCTGGTGAGGCGGATGGGGAGGAGGGAGGGGGCCGAGGATACCCGGCGGCAGCGTACACGCATGTGCATAGTCTAGGACCCTGGAGCTCCTCTTGCAGTTCTTACGGGCCGGGTAACCTTAAGAGGTATCTGTCCAACACCGGACAAACGCAGGATTGTAATTGGGTCTCAAGGTACTATTTGTGTTTCATGGGTCTTTACCCAATCTTCCTGTTACCTATCAGCTTTTAGCTGTCAGAAACTTTCACATGATGTTTCCTTTGTCCCCGTGGTCTTTCTTTTTTCAGTAACTGCTTTCCGGAGGCCTTCGGTATATGGTGACCAACTTATTGTGTAACTTGACACTTGCTTTTTGACATTCTAATCAAAATGGTTATTACGTTAAGTTTCCCTTTCTCCCCCCCAAAATCCCCACAATCCATACAAAACCATTTTAACCGAGCACAGATCATTTAATGATAGTAGTACTAATGACTAGCGTCTGTACAGTGTTTTAAGGTTTGCGTGGCACTTTACAATTACCTCATTTTATCATCAGAACAGCCCTGTTCTGTTGCTGTTACTTTTCCCGTTTTACAAATATAGAAACTAAAATTGAGAAGTTAAGCCTAGGATCACCCAACTAGTAAGTGTCTGAGTCTCGATTTGGAAGAACTGATTCAAATCCATCTACTGTACCACCTTGAAGCAAAAAAAAAAAAAATCTCTTGTCCAGTCTTTAGAATAATAAATTGTGGAATTTGTTGAGGGTGGAAATAATATAATCTTATCATTTAAGAAATAAGTTGCAATCAAAAGCTCTTGAAACTGTATCTTCACTTTTTTATTAGTTACTTCTCTTTGCTATATTTTTGTCACTGTTACAGTTTGGTTCAAATTTAGTTAAAATGTGAAACTTAGTTATAAGTAAACTTGTCACCACATTTCAAGGAACTGTTACCCATTTGATTTACTAGGCAGATGAAATGGGCAAATTAATCACAGAATTAGATTTTTTTTAAATCAGTTGTTTTGTTCACCTACTTTTTCAAAAATGGCATGGGTTAAAGAAGTTGTGTATCGATTGGCCCTGTGGGATTTAGCACTAATTTTTTTGGTTAGGTTTAGTGTGAGAAACATTACACTTTGTTTCAGAGTGTTATGAGGCAACTGGTACAATGGAAAGATCACCAGCTCTGGGATTCAGAGGACCTGAGTTTAAATCCTGTCTGAAATACAGGCTGCCTGTGTGATCTTGCAGAAGACATTTAACCTTCCTGGGCCTCAGTTTTCTTTTCTATAAAATGAATTAAATGAACCCTGAGGTTCCTTTTAATTTTATGAAATCTAGTGGTAGATAACTAAGATTTTAATTTTATTTGATAACTCATTTATATTAACCCATTATGACTACAGGTTGCTATACTTCTTTATTTAATTAATTATAACAGCCCTATAAGACTAGAACAAGTCTTAGTACAGGTAACTGTAGGCTCAGAAAAGTTGAGACTTTCACAAAGTCCCATAGCTTATAAGTGACAGTGCCAGTACTAAAATTAGGCATCTTCTGCTTCCACATTTCTGTGATTTGGTCTTCATGCTTCTCGTGTGAATTGAGTGTCTCACTGCCTTCAAAATTTATTTTTTATGTCAAACTTTTTTCTTGGTCTTCCTTTTCGTAGTAGAAGGCAGCACCTAGTACTGTTTTATCAGTCAAGGATGGATGGGCTCCTTGTTAGGACATCCTCCTCAAAGTTAAATGATTGCCTTTGAATTTTGCTAGTGGTAATGATAGACAACTAAACCAATAAATTTAGAGTTCCCAAGCTAAATATTGATTTACTGTAACTCGAACCTAAAGAGAAAATGAAATGGTATCATCTTAGTGATTGTGAAAAAGGTTGTCTTCACTTCTGAAGCTGTGTAATGTTATGATCAGTTATGTGCTACATTGTATATGATCTGTTGTAGCTCTTGGTAATTAATTTTCATATTCCACTGGAGATGGTATTTCCCCAAAAGTTTCTCAAGAGAAATGGTGGCTTACTGTCACCTCATCTAATCAGAATAGGCCAGAAAAATTCTGGCAACCCTGACCATTTAAGTTATTTGAAGTGAGGCTAAAATAATGGAAAGTTATTGAGAATTCATTTTCAACTGCCTACAATTAAAGTAGCTGTTTATTTTTAATATGATTTTATAGACGAAACAAAGTACCATTAGAATGTAATTGTAACTTGGCCCCAGAGCAGAAATTTGAGAACATACCTCCTCCACTCCTTTGCAGAGGTGCAGTTGATTTTACCGAATTCTCTCATTTTCTCTTTAATTCTTCATTATAAAGGATAGCTCTCTGGGAACATAACAAGGAATTCCAGGCAAAATTTGGTCAGTGTAAAAACATTTAAAAGGCAGTAATTACCATGGAAATTAAAGTAATTACTTGCTAACCTTGGATCAACAAACTTGTAGCATGCCTAATGTATTCAACGTATTGTTTTAATTATAGCGGGTGATACCAGAGACATTATTCTTACCCTCAGAAAGCTTAAAATGTTGGAGGCAAGGAACATGAAAAATTATATAAGAGTGAATTAGTAGTTCAAGCCAACATTATAAGAAATGACACAAAATAGTGTATGATATGCCAGATGAATGGTATAGATGAATGGATCACAAACTAGTGATTGAACCCTTCATTTCAAAACAAAAAGTTTTGTAGAACCCCATAATAAAATTAATTTAAAGTTAACTTTTTTTTTTTATCTTACTAATGGTACCACCTAAAAAAATTCCTAGAATTCCTTTGACTTGTTTGGAAATAAAATAACAATAACAACTAACATTTATATAGTGCTTACTACATGCCAGGTACTATACTAAGTGCTTTACAAATATTATCTCATTTGATCCTCACAACAACCCTGTGAGGTAGATACTTTTTATTATCCCCATTTTATGGATGAAGAAACTGAGGCACACAGATTAAGTGACCTGCATAGGAGTCACACAGTTAGTTGAGATGGGGTTTGAATGCAGGTCTTCCTGACTTCAGTCCTGGCACTCTTTGTCCACTGTGCCACCTATCTACCCCTGATCTAGAAATATGAAGATCCTTGTATCTCTTCCAAACTCTGACTTAAAAAGGGGGCCTAATTTTGATTTTTTTTTAAATTAAAAATTAAAACCAGGCTTTTGATATGGCCCCATTAGATAAGAATTGCTTGGTGTGGTTTATCCTGTATCAATGTGGAACTGAGTTGGAAAAGATCAGTTTTGTTCTTTCTGTAGTAGGTCTTCTGAATATTTACTGTATGATGTACGGCTTTGACAATATTTTGAAGCCTGTGGACTTCTTAGAATAGTGTCTTAAATAATTGTAGGAAATATTAAATGTCATTTAGAGGTTAGTGAAAATAAAGAAGCATTTTTAAAAATCTATCCAAGTTCAAGGTATGCTCTGAAATTTATCCAAGAGTCACCAAAGGGGTCTGTGGCCCCAAACTAAGAACTTTTTTCCAGATGTACTGCTATAAGGAACTGATAGCAATTGAAATAGAGATATGAAAGTCTAAGAGGATTTCTTCCTTTCATATTTCTCTCTAATTATGGGGAGTGCCTTTTAATTATTTTGAACTTATTGTGTGAACCAACAATCTCTGAGATACAGGATTGGATAGAAGACTTTTAAAGTGGTAGAAGAGGTGGAAGCTATAGAAAAGGATGACAAGACAAACTTGAGGGCAAGGAATGGGGAACAACATGTTTCAATAATAATTTGCTCGATTATTTCAGTTGTGTTCAACTTTTGATGACCCCATTTGGAGTTTTCTTGGCAAAGATACTGGAGTAGTTCGCCATTTCTTTCTCCAGATCATTTAACAAATAAGAAAATCAAGGCAGACAGGTTCAGTGACTTGCCCAAGGTCACACAGCTAGTTTCTGAGACTGGATTTGAACTCAGGAAGCTGAGTTTTCCTGAATCTAGTTTTGGGCTCTTAGTAATAATAGTACCCAGGAATTATGTAGTGGTCCTCACAACAACCTTAGGAGGTTGGTGCTATTATTACCCCCATTTTGCAGATGAGGAAACAGGATAAGAGCTTAGATGACTTTCACAGGGCCACATAGCAAGTGCCTGAAGCAGGATTCAGACTTATTTCCTAAGTCCAAGTCCATGTACTCTGTCTGCTGCATTTAGAGCAGACAAGTGGGTAAGAGAGTTGCAGGAATTCAGCTGGGGAGCTATTTCAGAACCTCTTGACTGTACCTCCATATTTTATTTCTAGTTTAAATCTCCAGGGTCAGGGCTGCTGTGGTGTGCAAATTAAGTGGGACAAAGTAGACTAAATTTATTGAGGAAGGGTAAAACTAAAACAATTTAGTGTTCGTCACTGTGCTAAGTACTTCACAAATATAATTATCTCATGTGTTCATCACAACAATCCTGTGAGGTAGGTGCTGTTATTGTCCCCATTTTATAGTTGAGGCAACTGAGGCAAGCCTAGGCTCCCACAGCTAGTAAATCTCTGAGACCAAATTTAAACTCAGGTCTTCCTGACTCTAGCCCTGGCACTCTATACACTGTCTTGATATATAGTAAGTAAACATAACTTTTTACATCTTTAAAAAATAATATGCAATTTGTCCATTTGTTGCTATCACTTGTTTTATACAATTTGACATTGGTGTCACAAGATTAAGTGAGTTCACAAGATAAAGACACATTCTTTGTTTCCTCATAGGTTTTCATTGAAGTTCAAGGCAGATAAATTCCCAGGCCACCACTGATGCATGTTTAACTCTATCTTTGGATATCTTAACCTTTTGTGCTTATTATTGCTTTTTTTCAGTATTCTAGCTCTATTTGAGAATTTCTGTAAATTCCAGAACTTTTCAGTTTATCAGTATATTCATTGGGCAAGATTTCCGGAATCACTGGAAGTTAAAAAAGCCCCCAATTTTTTCTTTAGACCAAGTTTTATTGTCTGTTGATTATGTTCTGGTTTTACAGACATGTTTTGGTTTTGATATAACCTTGAATGAAAAAGTGAATTTCTTCAGTAAAAATGATCCTTATTTGGTTTTGTTTTCACGTTTTAAAAATGATCTTTTTATTGCTTTGGCCACTACCAGTGTTTTTTTTTTTCATGGTAACAGCATTTGCTTTTTTATTAGTCTCATGTATTTCCGACTATAAAGAGGGGATTAATATAATAGCACCTACTCTGTGCCAGGTACTATGCTCAGGGCTTTTACAAATATTACCTCATTTGATTCTCACAGCAACCCTGTGAAGTAGGTGCTGTTAATATCCTCATTTTACAGTTGAGGAAACCAAGGCAAAGAGAAGTTAAAGTGACTTTCCCAGTCATTGTAAGTGTAGAAAACTGGATTTAAACTCAGGTCTCCCCAGAAGGAGCTCCACTGCTTCACCAGTTGCCTCTCTCTATTTGTAAGAAGCCTGTGATGCACTACAGAGGAGTCAGTAAGAACCCCAGCTGCCAAGCCCTTCTGAAAGTCTTCCCTTCTTTTCTGAGGATTAATTAGTCTGTTTCACAGCAGTGGTTTCTCAGTTCTTGGGCTTTTTTCTTTTAAAACACATTTTCCTTTGAGCTTTTGTACAACTGATCCTGATGCTTTATGGCTTCAGTGATTCTTTACTCATGACTTTTTCACCAACATCTCCTACAGTGTCTTAAACACTGAATTGTACTTGAAAAAAAGTACAACTTTTGCATATTTTCTTAAAGTAACATACATTCTTAAAAACCACAGAATTTAAAAATACAAGAAAAGAACCAATGGAACATGTATATGGCATAAAATCCAGTACTGACTGACATAACTAATTCAAAATGGGGAAATTAGTTGTTTTCATTAGGTTAATGTTAGATATTCTGAATCAGGCGTGTAGAACCATAATATGGTCACTGCTATCACAAAATGAAAACATATTAGTTATTGTTTGCTCCCAAATAATTTGTACACCATTATATAAATAATCTAAGGTAATGGCAGCTTCAAGGCCAATTTCCTTAAACTCCAGGGTTTCATTGGCAAAAATGATCTAGAACAGAAGGAACCTTAGAGATCATCTTATCCAGTTTCTGATTTTATAGATGAGGAAAGTGTGGCCCAGAGAGGTGATGTAGTTTGTTCTGTGTCATACTGGTAGCAAGTAGCATAGCTAGATTTAAGATCTTCATCCTTATAGTCTGTATCCAGTGCTTTTTTCCATAGTAAACATATATAGGATATAACAAATGCTTGATTTTTTTTGTTTTGATCCCCCTCCTTTTTTTTTTTTTTGGCCTTTAACACATCCAGTTAAAATGCTGAACCTGACAATTTAGCTGTCACTTCTCTCATACTTAGCAAAAGGTACTTGTTATAGTTTCCTACCACTGCTTCACTTCATTCTTCAAAACTCCTTCATTATGGTTGGGTGTCTTAAAAAAAAGTTGACACTATTTTTACATTGTAGCAATTTCTAACTATCATATCCCTGTGAATCTTCAAAATCACTTTATTTCCTTGTATTCTTTCCTCCTTTGAACTGCTACTTGATTTCCTGTCTTTTATCTTAAGTCTAGATGGATGGATGAATGGATTGATGGATGAATAGAACAATGGAACTAGCCTAGGCAGTGTGTATACCCTGGGATACAAACAAGACAGTCTCTGCTTTCAAAGAACTTTCATTTTAGTTATATTTTAGAGTTATAAATATTTTCTTTCCATGTAGTAATGTAAACAGTTTAGCTTTAGAGAGTCTTTTATTATTTTTCTTTCCTGTTTACCTTTTCATGCTTCTTTTGATTCTTGTCTTAGGAAGTCAAATTTTCTATACAGATCTGGTCTTTTCCTCAATATGAATGATTGAAATTAAAATTCCTCTATATCATCGAATGACCATTTATTCCCTTGAAGTACTCAGATTTGCTGGGTAGGTGATTCTTGGTTTCAATCCCAGTTTCTTTGACCTCTGAAATATCCTATTCCAAGGCCTTTGATCCCTTAATGTTGAAGCTGCCAGATCCTGTGTTATCCTGATTGTATTTCCACAATACTCAAATTATTTCTTTCTAGCTGCTTGCAGCATTTTCTCCTTGATCTGGAAACTCAGAAATTTGGCTACGGTATTCCTAGGAGTTTCTCTGTTCAGGTCTCTTTCAGGAGGTGATCGGTGGATTCTTTCAGTATTTATTTTGCCCTCTCATTCTGGAACATCAGGGCAGTTTTCCTTGACAATTTCATGAAAGGTGATGTCTAGGCTCTTTTTTTGATCATGGCTTTCAGGTAGTCCCATAATTTTTAAATTGTTTCTCCTGGATCTATTTTCCAGGTCAGTTGTTTTTCCAGTGAGATGTTTCACATTATCTTCTATTTTTTCAAATTTTTGGTTTTGTTTACTAACTGTTTGGTTTAACTCATAGTCATTCTTTTGTCTGAACTCAATTCTCTCTTTCAACGAATTATTTTGTTCAGTGAGCTTTTGAACCTTCTCCTCCATTTGGCTAATTCTGCTTTTTAAAACCTCCTTCTCCTTATTGACTTTTTGGACCTCTTTTTCCAATTGAGTTAGCCTCTTTTTAAAAGCTGTTATTTTCCTCAACATTTTTTTGGTTCTCCTTTAGTAAGCTGCTAACTTGTTTTTCAAGTTCTTCTATTGCCTGAACCCAGTTTAAGTTCCCTTTGGAGACCCTGGAGGCAGAGGCCTTGACTTCCTCTGATAGTATGCCTTGTTGTTTCTCATCTGAGAGGATAGGGGGAGACACCTCTTCCCCAAGAAAGTAACCTTCTATGGTCTTATTTTTTTTCCCTTTTTTGGGCATTTTCCCAGCCAGTTACTTGACTTCTGAGTTTCCTCTGCACCACCACCCCCTTGCCTCCAGTTCTGCTGAGCCAGCACTGGGGGCTGAGATTCAGATGAGCTGCTCCAAAGCCTCAGGGGCTTTGGAGGGGGCAGGGCCACGGCCACTACTGAGTGTGAGATTAAGATCAGCTGCTCAGAGGGGGCAGGGCCACCTCACAGGGCTCAGTTCCCTCAGGGGACCTTCAACAATGGATGCAGGCTGCTGCCTGCCTTGGGAGCCTGGTCTGTTACTGCCTCTACTGCTGCCACCTGAGGAGGCCCGAAGTTATGGGGATACCCTGCTCCCTTCTCAGCCAGCCAAGGGCTGACTGCTCTACCAACTTGCACTGACCTTTGGCGCCTGTGGATTGTGGGACCTGTGCTGCCAGTAGAGATTCTGTCCCTGAAGCCTGCTTGGGTCTGCTCCTTTCAGTGCCACGTGGCCAAGGTTGGGCTGGGCTCTGGGCTGGGCTCTGCTCTGCGTCTGGTGCAACAGACTTTTCCCCATTGGTCTTTCAGGTCACTCTGGGCTAGAAATCTCCTCTACTCCGTTGTTCTGTGGTTTCTGCTGCTGTAGAATTTGTTGAGAGTTCTTCTTTACAGGTATTTTATGGGCTGTGGGGTAAGAGCTAGCATATGTTCATCTTTGTACTTTGCCATCTTGACTCCGCCCCCTCCCCATTTTAGTTATATTTTTAGATAACATATAAGAGGGGAACGCTAAAAAGTAGGGAGCATATGATACAACATAGTATAGTGATTGTTGGGAAAGTGGTATGTATGTCTCCTAGACAGTACCCACAGTGGCAGCTATGAATATGCCAATGTATTTCCAGTTTTGAATCACAAGGTGTAACAGACTTTTCATTGAAGATGAAACCAAGATACTTATTCATGTACTAGAATGCCAGATCCATCATAGTAACCAAGAAATCTACACACATTATCATTGGAGGGAGCACAGCCATCCCCAAGCCTTCCCTCCACCTTCCCACAAATAGGCTCCCCTAAGCAAAATGCTCTCCTCTCGCTCACACTAGCTTATTTTCTGTCTCTCTGCCTCTTTTTCTTTCTCCAAGCTTCAACTCACATCATCTTCTTGCTCCACCTCTTCCTGCTCCATGTGACTCAGGCTTCCATGTAACTGAAGCAGGTTACATATGCCTATTAATGGATGGGAAAGATCTAACCATTCCATTAACAATACAGTATGGTGGCCACATTTCTGACAAGATACCATGAAAACTCGATCAAAAGTGGGCTTCCTAGGGGTTGGATTGCTTATGCTTAGCAAGGGATTTGGGGTTTTTGGACTAGGTTTTTCTTGTTCGTTTATTCTATCCTTTTTTTTTTTTTTTTTTTTTTTTTTTGAAACTAACACTGTTTTAACTCTGGTCTCAGTTCTGAGTTTTGATTTAGAAATCTAAGAAAAAATTACAGTGAGTTATTTTTCCAGCCCAGGATAACATGGAGGGGAAACAGGGGTCTTTGGATATTGGGGAGTAGGTCTAGCCCAGAGCATCGCATTACCATGCAGAGGAATGAGGTCCTTAAGTGAGTCATAGTCATTTGTGGACTATCTTGCTCAATATTGATGGCTGCTAATTAATCAAGGTAGTGGTTGTTGAAGATTGGCGTGGCTATGACAGATTTCTTAAAATAAGACAGCAATGAAGTTTGCTACATCAGTTGATTTCTTCCTTTCACTTGAACACTTAGAGTTTGTTGTAGGGTTATTAATTGCCCTAATTTCAATGTTGTTGTGTATCTGGTGATAGGGAGGCCAGAGGAGAGGCAAAGAGACAGGAACTGCAAGTTGGTGGAGCAGTCAGCACACAATATTTATTGATGAAGTTTGAGCTTTTGTAAATTGTAGGGCCCCAAAACAGTTACAGTAGTAACATGAAAAAAATCACCTAACACATTACCATAATAGATACTAAGTATGCTGAGAATTACGAAAATGTTACAAAGAGACCTGATATGAGCATATACTTTGGAAAAATGATGTTGATAGATTTCTTCAATACAGGGTTGCAACACACCTTCAACTGGTAAAAAATTTCGTATCTGTGAAGTACATAAAGCCACGTGCAATAAAATGAGGTATGCCTGGATAAGCAACTCATTATAAGAGCATGGTCAAAGGATTTGACCAGCAGTTTTCAGAGAAAAATAGCCGAGCTATCTTAGTAGTTGTGGGGGAGGGGAGAATGCTCCAAAATCACTGTAAGTGGAGAAATGCTATTAAAATGAATGAGTTTCCATTTCACAAAAATCAGAAATGATAGTTGATAGTCCTTTTTGATGCAACAGCTAATATTAAAAACAAAGTCAAAAGGATGAAAAGAAAGAAAATATGTATTAAACACAACTGATTAGGATGAAGGGAGGGATAATTTAAGAATTCTTGGACTAGCCATGACTGAAAAAAGAGCCTAGGTATCAGATTTCAAGGAACTGTGAAGAAAACTGCCCAGTTTGTTTAGAACCACAGGGCAAAATGAAAGTAGAATCCATTATTTACCTCCTGAAAGCACCGAATGGAAACTTTCAGGAGCATTTTATCAAAGAAAAAGTACTGCAGACACCCAGAAAGAATTGAAGTACCAAGGAACTACTGAGTCAGAATCATACAAAATTTTATCAGCTGTCACTTTGAAGAAGCTGAGAACTTGGAATTTGATAATCTGGAGGAGAGCTAATGTGACAACTTGCAGCCAAGAATAACTTACAAGTTTCAATTGAACTTTTTTTATGTGTGCTGAAAAAATTCCCCCCCCCCACTTAATAGTATTTTATTTTTTCCAATTACATGTAAAGATAGTAGTTTTCAACATTCACTTTTTTGAGATTGAATTCCAAATTTTTTCTTCCTCCCTCTCTTCTTCCCCCTCCCCCCAAGAGAGAGCAAGCAACCCAATATAAACTATACATATACATTCATATTAAGTATATTTCCCCATTAGTTTTGTTGTAAAAGAAGAATCACAACAAATGGGAAAAACAATAGGGAAAAAAAAAAGAAAATAGTATGCTTCCATCTGCATTCAGAATAGCTCTTTCTATGGTTGTGGATAGCATTTTCCTTCATGACTCTTGAAATTGTCTTTCATTGTATTGTTGAGAAGAGCAAAGTCTATCAAAGTTTATCCTTCCATGGTATTGCTGTTACTTTGTACAGCAACTTTGTTCTTCTGGTTCTTTTCACTTCACTCAGCATCAGTTCTTGTAAGTCCAGGTTTTTCTGAAATCTGCGTATTGTTCGTTTCTTATAGAACAATACACATACCACAATTTGTTCAATCATTTCCCAATTGATAGGCATTCCCTCAGTTTCCAATTCTTTGCCACCACAAAAAGAATTGCTATAAATATTTTTATGTATGTGGGTCCTTTTCCCTTTTTTATGATCTCTTTGGAATACAGACCTAGCAGTAGTAATGCTGAATCAAAGTTGTATAGTCCTTTGGGCATAGGAAACAATTGAATGTTAATGAAATGGAGGAAGAGCATTTCCAAGTACTCTTGACTTAAAAAAAAAGACCAAAACTGAGTAACAATGTTGAAATACAGACGAATCAGATGTATAAAAAGAGAAATAAGTGAGCAGTTATGTGGGACTAAACCAGGATAAACCGTTTATATTCTAATATGGGGAAACGTCCCCTCAGAAACCTATTATCATAAGCATTATAGAGGCAGTCTAATCCAATACAGGGCTTAGGAGTAGTTTTATCATGTTTAGATGATCTTAGAAGAATGGAAAAGGCAGGGAAAAGATTACACTAGGGAAAAGGGGGTAGGGAGGATGTGAGAAATTATTTCACTTAATTTGAATGTGCAAGTAGGATATCTACAGACAGGGAGGAATAGTAGGCTACACTTGAACCTTTATTGAATTTGAATTATTCAGATTGACTAGACACAGCTAGATGCAGAAATATGTTTTATTCGATAGGGAAGCAAAACATTGAAGGGAGAAGGGGAAATAAGAGATTAAGGAGAAGGGGCTTAATAAACTCAACTATGGAGGATGGATCTTGAAAAGGAGCAAAGCATTAAAACAGGTCTGAGTAAGGAAAAGAAGATGAGACAGCAGGAGAGAGCAGAATCAGAGCATCAACCTAGAACAGTGGTGTTGAGCACACTCCTCTCATCAGGCCTTTTTATAAAAAGGACTGACAGAGAAGGAAAAGTATAAAAGAATGAGATAAAGGGAAATACATAATTAACAATCATAAATAGGAATGGGATGAATTCACCCATGAAATGCAGTTGGTTAGCATACTGAATTAAAAAATAGAATCCAACAATACATTGTTTACAGAAAACATAATTAAAATCAAGATTCACTGAGTTAAAATAAGGGCCTAGAGCAAAATCTATTATCCTTCAGCTGAAGGATGAAAGACAAGGATAAGCAGTCATGATTTCAGACCAAGCAACAATATGTTTAATTAAAAGAGATAAACAGAAAAACTACATTTTGCTGAAGTGTGGACAACTTAGGTGCCACAGTGGATAGAGATTCATCTTCCTGAATTCAAATCTGGTTTCCAACACTACTTACTAGCTGAGAGACCCTCACTCAGCAAATCACTTACTCCTTTTTGCCTCAAAAAAAAAAAAAAAAGAGAAAGAAAAAAAGATTAAATCTATACAAAGATTAGATAAATCTAACAAAGAAATAAACAGTTTAAGGATCTCAATAGAATTTTAGAAAAGATAGATATGATAAACTCAGAGATTATTGAGTGGGATTGAAAAGAATATCTCTCAGCTGTGCATGGCATCATTATAAAAACTGATCATGTCTCAGGTCATTAAAAACCTCACACAGAAAAACAGAAGTATCAACCACATCTTCTACAGTGTAATAAAAATGCTATTCAGTAAAGGACCGCTGAAAAAACAAATTATTTGGAGTCTAATTTAATCCTGTAGACTGGGTGGGCCAAAGAACAAATCATAGAAACAATGAGGGATAAAGACAAGAAAACAATTTTTTTTGGATGCCATTAAAGCAGTCCCAAGGGGAGAAACGTATGTATCCGAACACTTTCATCAACAAAAGAGCCGGAATAGATCAGCTAATTGGGCATGCAACCAAAAAATCCTAGAAAATCAACAGATTAAAAAATTGTAATTAAACATTAAAAGAGGAATTCTTAAAGAAGAGATTAACAAAATTGAAAGCATACAAATCATTTAATACATAAAACTAGAGGCTGGATTGGGGTGGGGCAAGGAAAATAGTAATATTTACTATTTAGTAGTAAAATAGCTAACATTTATATAGCACTTGGGTGCTAAATACTGTAATTGTTTACCCCTATTTGATCTTCACAACAACCTTTGGGGAGTAGGCATTTCTATTATTTTGCCCTTTTTAGAGATAAGGAAACTGAGATAAACAGAGGGTTAAGTGACTTGCCCAGGATTATACAGCTAATAAGTGTCTGAGGTCAGACTGCTCGAACTCAGAAAAAGAAATTGAACAAGCCATAAATGAGTTCTTAAAAGAAAAAAAAAAGACTTAGGACCAGATGGATCTGTGATTTCCATCAAATAATTAAAGAATGATCAATTCAATATTCAAAAGTTGTTTGAAAAATTAAAAAAATTGGGGTTCCTACCAGTTTTTTTCTATGATACAAATATGGTCTTGATACCTAAATCAGGGAGAGTCGAAACAGAGAAAGAATAGTGGTCATTAAATTTTATATAATCAAAATTATCTATTTTACTTTTGTGAAGACTATTGATGTGAAAATATATATAAAATATTATTGAGGAGATTTCAGAAACATATATCACAGAGTTTATACACAGTTATCAGGTGGGAGTTATGCCAGGCATGTGGAGTTAGTTCAGAATTAGGAAAACCATACACATCATTTACCATATTAATAACATGACAAGATACAGCACCCATTCCTGTTAAAATATTAGCATACAAATAAACAGATCTTTCCTTAATATAAGTTGTATTTATATAAAACCATGAGTCAGCATTTATAATGGAGATAAACTAAAGGCTTTTCCAATAAGTTGGTTTAAAGCAAGGATGTCCAGTTATCACCATTATTATTTTATACACTGCTAGCCATAGCAGTAAGAGAAACAGGCAAAGAGTAAACAAAATTACCTATTTTTGAAGGTGACAATTTAATTAGCCCTAGAGTCAACTAAAAATTGAGACCATTAACTTCACCAAAGTTACAAGATATAAAGTAAACTCACTTAAGTCATCTACATTATTTTATATTACCAATTAAACCTAAAAAGAGAAATTCCATTTTAAATAGCTACAGAATATGTAAAATTCCTGGAAATCTGCCAGCTAAGATACACTTAGCAAACATATGACTCCAACTACAAGATAGTGTTTTTTACACAAATTTACTTTTATTGCTCATAGGCAGCCCAAAAATGTAATAAAAAAGTGATTTACTTATTCATTGTCTTGCTAATTAGACTACTAAAGGATTATTTTTAGGGCTTAAAAAAATTGCATCAGTATTCATCTAGACTAGAGGAACAAGAGGTCTAGAATCTCTAGAGAAATAATGAAAAAAGTGAGAAGGGCTCCTAGCAATACCAACTTTGAAACTATAATATGAAATAGTAATCATCAAAACAATTTGGTGTTAAGAAATTAAGTTGATCAGTGGACCAGATTCATTATACTGAATACTGAAGCAAATGAATAGAATAACCCAGTGTTTGATAACTCCAAAAAATATTTGAGGGTAAGGTATTCCTTTTTGAACACTGCTGAGAAAACTAGAAAACAGTTTAGCAGAAATTAGATATAGACTAACTTCTTCCATTGTATACCAAGATAAATTCCAAATGGGTACATGACTAAGACATAAAGGGTGACATCATAAACAAATTATAAGAGCTAGAAAAAAATTATTTGTCAGATCTATGGATGGGGGGAGAGTTCATAACTGAACAAGCATACAAAAGGTAAAATAGATCATTTTGATTATATAAAATTTAAAAGCTTTTTCATAACAAAATCAGTGTGCTAAAATGAGAAGAGAAACAGGTTAAAGGGAAACAATTTTGGCATCATGATTTTTCTGATAAGTGTCTAATTTCTAAGATATATAGGGAACTGATTCAAATTTATTAGAATAGGAACTATGCCCCAGTGGTACATGTTTGAAGTATTTGACCAAGGAGTTTTCAGAGTAAAGTTTCTACACTGTTAATAGCCATATTAAAAAAAAAAAAAAAGCTCCTAATCACTAACAGAGAAATGCTAATGAAAACAACTCAAATTAGATTGGTAAAGTTGACAATAAAAAAGGAAAATGACAAATGCTGAAGGGACTTTGGGAAAATAGACACATTAATGCAGGGTGTGGGAGTATAGCCATTTTGGAAATCAATTTGGAACTCTTCCCCAAAAGTTACCAAACTCTATGTACCCATTGACCTAGTATTACCAACTTTATACCCCAAAGAGATCAACCAAGGTACAAAAGAATGATACATTTTTAAAAATACCAGCTTTTTGTGCTAGCACAAAACTAGAAATGATGGGGTACTCATCATATGGGGCATGACAGAACAGATTATGACATGTGAATATGATGGCATACTATTGTGCTGTAAAGAAATGAGGGAGACAGTATCAGAGAAACCTGGAAATACACAGTTGGAGTGATATAGAGTGAAATGTGAGCAGAAACAGGAGAGCAGTTTATACAGTAACAATGGTATTTTAAAGGCAAGCAACTTTGTAACACTTTGTAAAACTGATCTAATTCAGTAAGCACCATGATTCCAGAAGATAGGTGATGATGCTTGCTGCTTTCCCTGCTAGGAGGGGAGGGGCGGGGCGTGACTACAGTGCAATTTTGTTTTGTTTGACTCTAAATATTTGTTAAAATGGTTTCATTTTCCCTTTTCAATGTCAGGGAGAGGTGAAAGGGCAAGAAGATGAATTTTTATTAATTGAAAAAAATAAAATTAGGAAAAAAAACACCCATAAAGCTTGATGACCATACAGGAATTCACAAAAAGCTTCATTTGATTTTAAATTTAAAGGCTTTTGTGGACACCCGTACTTGTGTGGAAAGTACTTTGTAAATCATAAGGTTATTTTTTAATAATAGTGAGTAAAAGTCCAAGACCCTGAGAGAATAGGAGCTCGTTAACAGAATTAAGGTCTACAACCTGGATTCCTCTTAGCTTATGGTCTTTTGACTATTTTAGGTTTAAGGAGAATTGGAAGAAAAGAATATTGACTAAGTAGTCATAAAAGTTGTGCCTTAGAAATTTAAGTCTAAGAGGTGTCAGAGGAGAACATAATAGTGCTAAATGCTGCCAAGAGATTGACTAGAGTTATTGTTGGAAAAGTGTTGTTGTTTTTCTATATGAATCACAATTAAGTCCTTGGTATTTGGTTAACAGTGGAATGAACGAATGAGACATTTATTAAGCACTTAGGTGCAAAACGCTTGTGATACAAATAGTAGATTAAGAGAGTTCTTGTTCTCAGGGAGCTTCCATTCTAATCCAGGAGAAAATGCATATGGAAGGTTTCATTTACTTGTCAGATGGAAAAGAACGCTCGGCGTGCTGGACAGGACATACTTTGAGTTAATCTGAATTACTAACATCTTTTCACTTAAGTCTAGCCAATTAATAAAACAATAACGGTTTGTAGCATTTGCTGATTCCTTATGCATAAATGCTCACGCTGAAAATCATGTTTTTTAGGGTACAACAACAAAGCAGGTGTTAATTTTTAAATGTAATTTCCTTTGATAGTATCTTGTTGGTTTTTAGCATTAAGGATCCAAGAACCTTCTTTTCTGTAGGAGCAGTTGCCAGCCTGCATCTCCACAGAGGTTGCTTGCTAGCATGGTTACTGAGACCTCTGCTCTGGAAGCATTGTTATTGCCAAGGCTGTAAGAGTCCTAGGTTCTTAGGGTCCTGGGCTATCCCTCTCGGGATCTGAGGGGAGATAGTAAAGTAGTAGTGTTGATTTCATCTTCCTGGCACATGTTGCCTCCTTTCTCTTCCCCCAGGGTACCTTGCTACTTCAAGTAGTCTGGATTGCTTACTGTGTGTGTGGCAGTTGATAAGCAAGCAGTTGGTGGGGATCGCAGGCCTCTTCTCCACAATTGTTTCCACAGGTGATGGTTATGAGAGCTAGACTTGAAGCAGAAATGAGAAGCTTAAGGTTGAAGGAGGTGGGGGTTTGGGGTGGGGTGCTGGCCCTCCCAGAACTCCTGTGCCTATCTGTCTATCCTGTGCAGTTGGTCAGCAAGTATTGGTGGTGAGAGTATCCACAGCTGTGGTGCTAGAAGCAGTTCTCGTGGTTTTGGGTAGGGGGGAGGGTCACTGCTATTCCCAAGACTCTTGAGTTCAAGGTTCAGGGCTTTCCCCATTTGAGTTTGAGGAGAAATAATGGTCAGTATTTTTAAGAATAGTGGTGTTTTTTGACTTGCCTGGCACATGCTGCCTTCTCTCTCTCCCTTAGGGTATTTTGCTGCTTCTTTTGGAATTGGAATGAAAGGAATAGAAATTGGAATATAGTGAATTAAAGGAGATGATCTTAAAATATTTGTAGTAGCACTTAGAGAAAGTCAGTATCAAAAGGTATATAAAGTATATGTTTTGTAAGTAGGATCGCTAGATTATTAATTTTTGTAATTAATAGAAAAACTAGTCTCTCCTACTACTTGAAAAAAGAAAAATTGAAAGCTTTTAATGTGTATAATCAGACAAAACAAATTTCTACATTGGCCATGTCAAAAAAATAGATATCTTAAATCTATACCCCAAGACTTTCACCTCTCTGATAGCATGATTTAAATTTACTCTGCTTTGGTTCATATAAGTATTCACAGATTTTTCTGAAATTATCCCCTGCATTATTTTTTTAAAAGATAATATGTTCAACCATTTGCCACTCATTGGATATTTTGTTTATTTCCAGTTCTTTGCCACTTACAAAAAGAGATGCTATAAATATTTTTATACATGAATCTTTTTATCTTTTATTTCTTTGGGGTGTAGGCTTAGCAGTCTATCACTGGATCAAAGGATATTGCGCGAGTTAATGACTTAGGACATAGTTCCAAACTGCTGTACCACTTTCACAGCTGTACCAGTGGTGTATTGTTTCTCTTTTTTTTCCCATAACCCCTCCAGCATTTTTCATTTTTTTTTAATTTTGACAATATAGGTGTGGAATAGAAACTCAAGAGTTGCTTTAATTTTAATTTCTTTTATTGGTGATTTGGAGCATTTTTTCATTTTTTTCATTGTTAGTAGATTCTTTATACAGAAAATTAAACATAGTACCAGATTTTTTGGAATTTATTTAAGAAATATTACCCTTATTAGGTGATTTGTGTATATTTCTACTTAGGACTGTGAAAAAGATAGCTGATAAGTATATTTCTCCTTTCTATCCAGTTTGGCCAGAGGAGAGAAGGGATGGCACTTTTTTCTTCAAATTTATTTTATTTATTTTTAACATTCTTTTAAGAAAAGTTTTGAGTTTCAAATTCTCTCCCTTCTATTTGCTCCTCACTCATTGAGAAGGCAAGCAATATTATATATGTTATACTTATGAAATTGTGCAAAACATTTCCATATTTGTTATGTTACAAAGAAAAAAAATCAAAAATAAAATAAAGTGCTTCAGTCTGCACTGAGATTCTTTCTTTGGAGGTGGTTTATCCAGTTCTTAGAAACACCTTGTGAAAACAAGTCAGAATAAGTGGAGCCATATTGAATGAGCAAATCAATCAATTAACAGATGTTAGTCGCTTCCTGTGTGCCTGGCTTTATGCAAATACTATAAATGAAACAGCCCCTGCTTGAAAAGAAGCCTTTTAGTCATTCATGAAAAAAAGTTAATCCATTTATAGGGCCTGAGGCTACTTACTCAAGGTTTATCCATGTTTTATGTATGTCCTTACCTAAAGAAAAACCTGAATTGATACAGCTTTCTTTGTGTTTTACCCAATTAGTTTGTGCTCAAATAGTGAAATATCAAATTTTTTTAAAAAACATGCTTTTCTTTTGTAATGTTGATGTACCCCTTAAATTGAGTTTTTTTCTTTGATTGTAATAATTAAAAGTAGTAAATGTGGAAAAATTCTACCTTTTCATTTTTGATCTATTGTTTAATTGCCTAATATATACTTTTCATATCAGTTAAAAAATGTTTTCTCCTCCCCCACCCCAGCCCCAAAATTGAAGTAAATATTCAAAAAAAATTTAAGGTTATTTAGTCAGACTTTTTGGAGGGTAGATTGGTCAGATTTGTTTCAGTGATAGGAAAACAATTATTTGCTAGTTACTTTTTCTTAAAATTTCAGGATGAAAATAAGCTTGCTGCTATGATCCTTATGCATCTGTGAAGCAATCTGGATTTTAACAAGAAGGCAAACATTTAAGGTCAGTTTTAATAGTTGATTTTCTATTTGTACTGAGTGTTACTTTTTAATTAAAGATATAAGCAAAATTTCTATGTTGGCTAATAAGGAGCTCTGATTTCTATAGCAGTTTTAGGTTTGCAAAACACTTTATATAAGTTATTCATTTACTAGTATATTACTATACTATTCTCTTTGTGTACAAACGTGTGTAAGTATATATGTGTGTGTGTGTGTGTGTGTGTGTATAAGCAACTAAATGGTGCAGTGCTTGGAGTTAGAAAGACTCTTCCTGAGTTTATATCTGGCCTCAGACACTTACTGTGTAACCTTGGGCAAGCCACTTAATCCTGTTTGCCTTTGTTTCCTCATCTGTAAAATGAGCTGGAGAAGGAAATGACAAACTGCTCCAGCATCTTTGGGAAACCTCAGATGGAGTCATGAAGAGTTGGACCTGACTGAACAATAGCGACAACTCAGTGGGGAAGAGGGTGGCGGGGTGCAACAGGTATTATAGCCATTTTAGAAGTGAAACTGAAACTAATTGAAAAAGTTTTGTGATTTGGCCATAGGCATATAGTTATGATAACCAACAGAGGGGTGGGATCAATGGATAAGCTAAAGTTACTTTAACAGCCTAATCCTTAGCTTGGCGTGTAATCAACTAGTTAAAGAATCCATGGTCCTGCTGTTAGGCCTGAGGCATAAGTAGATTAGAAGAAAAAAATAACAAAGTGAGAAAATAAAAGGAAGATGAAGAAAAATAAAAGATCTCTACAGATTGGGGATACCATAATAAATTGGTTTCTATAAAAGAAGAAATGTGGCATCATGAAAAGAAAGTTATCCTTAGAATCATTTAGACCTGGGTTCAACTGCGGAGCCTCTTAGGGCCATAGGTAATCTTATTGTTGTCATAAACTCTAAAGTAAATGTTAATTTGCATTGATACAGAAAATTTCTTCATCTCAGTTTACTGTACCAAAGGAATTACTGACCTGGTTAAAAAAAAAAAATTGGTCACTACTTAGTGTCTGCTAGTATCTCGGAATGCTCCATTGGTACTGCAAAACAGACTTTAGTCACTAATGAGAGGAGATAAAAGAAATAATAATTTGAAGTACATTTTTTGGCACAATCTTTTTCAGCTTTGGGGATTACAAATCTGCTGTTGGAAACATGTTCTAATATTGTTGCAGAGAAAGGGGGGAAAATGTTTTATGCTTACACAAATTCCATCCTGGATGATCAAAAAACTTTCACTTCGCTGGGCTAACTACTGCTTCAACTCTGTCCTTACTTTAGTAATCTGTTATGATGTGAAGGGATAAGTGTATTATAGTGTTGGGTGGAAGAAGTATTGAGACTTAGGGAAGTCTTGGGATGAAAAAATTTGAAAATAATGTTTGTTGTGAATGTTAAAACTGATTTATTCTTGTTAGATATCCATGAGAGTATTGAATCAAATTCAACTTCTCTCTCTCTCTGTAAGGTAATCATTAAAACTATAACATAGCATTACCATGAACATTTCCTTTATGTCTTTTAGCTTGAAAGTTCTAGTTGCCTCTGGCAACCTGTTGATCAGAATTTTAGAACTTCTGATCACATAAATGTATCATGTAATAATTCTAGATGTGTTATGCTCAGTATATATCTATTTAAAATTAAGTAATGAGTGCTTTTGCTTTTCTATTTGGTTCATTGAAGATAGAAAATATAATTTATAAAGCTAAAATGTGGGACCAAGGAGGACAGCCTTGGCAACAGTGGCCTTTGAATCAACAACAGTGGATGCAGTCATTTCAGCACCAGCAGGATCCAAGTAAGGAAAAAATCGAACTTTATTTTTAAAAGATGGTGGGAGGGAGAGAAATGCCCATCTGAATTTTGGTATTTATCATTATAATACTTTCTGATGAAGCATAGCCTAATACATACATACATTCTGGTGATTTTTGTAAGCTTAAGATTTGTTCCCACTTAATTAACATCACCTTTAAATCTCATTTTGTACTTTTGAAATTTGCATTTTATCCCCAGGATAAGACTACAGTTATTCCTGTTAAATTTCATCTTAAATCTTAAATATAATTTCCTTGTCTGTCAAAAACTTTTTGAATCCTAGCTGATCCAGTGTGCTACCTATTTCTTCTAGCTTTGTGTCAGCTGCAACTTTGGCAAGCATATGTACTATGCCTTGATACATGTTAAATACCGATATGACCAAACGTAGATCCTTGAAGCAGGTCTCCAGGAGATCTTCTTCCAAGTTTTCCTCAAACTATGAATGATTAGGTCTAGTGTCTGGCTATTCATCCATTTCTGAATCTACATGTACTATCATCTAGCCTTTATCTCTGTTTTTCCCCCAGTACTGTGAGCTGTTGTCAGATATTTAACTTAAATCTGGATGAACTATGTTTGCAGAATTTACCAGGCTAGTAATCTGGCCAAAAAAGAAAAATAAGATTATTCTAGAATGACCTGTTTTTGATGTTCCTGTTTTGGCTCTTTACGATCACTCCTTTTGTAGATGTTCACCAGGCAGCCTTTAATGTATATTCAGAAATTTTCCTGGAATCAAAGTTAAGCTTTGTAAGCAAATCTTACAATTTGCAGCCAATAGTTGGTTCCTCGTTTTTTGAAACTCAGAACATTTACCCTTTTCCTTTATTGTAGTGCTTCTCATTTTCTTTATAGTCTTCCAAAGATAAATGACAGTGCTTCAACTATGAATATTTGTCTGTTCTTTCTGTAACCAAGAATGTAGGTAGTGTATAGTCAGGTGACTGAATTCATCAAGAGCACCATTACTCCTTCCTTCCTTACCTTGGATTTAAATTCTTTTTTAGCCTTTTTTGTTCTTTTTTAGTTCAAAGATCATTCTCCATGGCATAAAAAGTAAAAGTAAAATAGTTGAAGTTCTCCCTTCTCTGTTATTTGTTGTCATTATCCCATCAACTTTGAGAAGTGGTTCCATCTGTTCTTCATTCTTTCCCTTTACCGAATGTGGCTGTATAAAAAAACAACTTTTTGGTTGTTCTTAGTTTTTCTTGCTGGCCCCAGCTAATTCTGAACATTCATATTCCTGACACTGGTTATTATAAGACCATGCTATGGTTTTGTTTTGATGAATTCTTTTTATGTCCCTGTTCGTCTCTTTTCCTCCTTATTGGAATTATTTTTATTTATAGCTTCAGAAATTTTGGAACTGGTTGCCATATTCCTTGTACTTTCTTGAAAATCCCCATGATTCTTTGGATCAGATTCTATTTCAGACATCTCTTAGTATCTTCTAGGCTAGTGACTTCCTTCTTTAGAATTTTAATCCATAGGCTCTTCCTCATTTCTATTGAGTTTTTTCCTCTAAAATGTACAGTGTAATAGAATACATCCATATATCACAACTTGTTTAGCCATTCCCCAATTGATGGACATCTCCTCAATTTCCTTTGCCATCACCAAAAGAACTGCTATAATTATTTTTGTACATGTGGGTCCTTTATCTGTTTTTATACTCTATTTGAGATACAGACCCAGAAGCTGTATTGCTGGGTCCAAAAGGTATGCACAGTTTTACAGCCCTTTGGACATTGTTCCTTATTGCTGTCAAGAATGGTTTGATCAGGTCACAATGCTACCACCAGTGAGTGCCTTAGTATTCCAGTTTCTCTCACATCTTTTCCATCATTTATCATTTTCCTGTTTTGTCAGGTTAGCCAATCTGATAGGTGTGATGTGGTACCTCAGAGTTGTTTTGATTTGTATTTTTATAATCAATAGTGATTTAAAAAATTTTTTTATTTGACTAGAGATAGCATTCTTTTCTTCATCTGAAAACTGCGTATTCATATCCTTTGACCATTTATCAATTCAGGAACGACTTGTATTATGAATTTGACTCAGTTCTCTATACATTTAGAAATTGATTCCTTTAATCAGAGACACACTGACTGTAAAAAAATTTTTTCCCAGCTTTCTGCTTTCCTTATAATTTTGGTTGCATTGGTTTTGTTTGTGTAAAAACTTTTTAATATAATTTAATATAATGTAATCAAAATTATCCATTTTGTGTTTCATAACGTTCTCTATCTTGTTTGGTCATAAATTCTCCTGTCCATAGATCTGACAGGTTAACTATTCTCTGCTGTGCTGTTTTTGCCTCTAGTATCAGTCTTTATATCTAAATCATGTGTCTGTTTTGACTTTATAAGAATTTTAAAGTCATATTTTTGGGATGCCTCTGGTATAAAACATGATATAAATTGATTTTGTTTTTAAGGCATTTTAATCTGAATAGAAATATTGTTAATCTTTACAACAATCTTAATAAAAAGGAGTAATATAGCCACATGCGAATTATAAATGAAATTGTGCCATGGAGTGTTATATTCATAACCTTTTCCTCTACTAACATCCTCTCAACATTAACTAAACTGCTTTTAGTGAAAGTGTAAGGAAATCATGAAAGGAAGAATGTACTGAAGTTTACTTTTTTTTACTTTATTTTTCTTGAGGTTTTTTTTGTCTATATTATGACTAATATAAAAATATATTTTGTATGAATACATGTGTATAACCTATATTGGATTGCTTGCCTTCCCAGTGAGGCGGGTGGAGAAGGAGAAAGGGAGAGAATTTGGAACTCAACATGTTTAAAAATGAATTTGTTTAAAAAAATTGTTTTTACATGTAATTGGGACAAAATGAAATACTAAGCAAACAGAAAGAAAAAAGTTTTCCACTATCAATAGAATAAACATAAACTTATTGAATATGTTAATAATAATAATGTAAAAAGTATGAATTATTTATTAAACAAAAATTATTATATAAATAAACATAATTAACACATTTTTAAGTGTGTACCCTGGGCAGAATCCTGAGCTAGGTGTGGGGCTAGATACAACATTTAGATAAACCTCATTGAATTTCTACTCTCTTAAGGAAATAAGAATGGGGAGTAGATCTATAATTTCATTGGTAGAAAGCAATCTCAGTGAGGAACCTTTTCTGCCAGTGTAGGTACCTGCATGTCTTTGAGGTAGTCTAATGTTTATTAAATAATTTCTCCTTGATCGGTTTTCCATGTTGTTTTTTATGTAGGCTACCTTAACATTTTCTTCTATTGTTTTTTCTTTTGATTTAACTTTACTATTTCTTGTTGTTTCTTGGTGTCATTATTTTTTGGTTCATTCTAATTTTTTTTTAGGGTCCCTTCTAGTTATTTTTTTTCTTTTCTTTTTATTTATTTTCATTGTTCTATAATCACTACCATATAACTTAGATTTTTTTTCCTCTCCCTCCCTCCTACCTCCCCCTTCCCTCCCTGAGACAGAATTCAGTTTTATATAGGTTCTACACATCCATTCCTATTAAATACATTTTCACTATAGTCATGCTGTATAGGAGAATTAAAACGAATGGGAGAAATCATAACAAACAGAAATGTAATACACACAAAAATAATTATCTGCTTCATTCTGCGATTGAATTCCATAGTTCTTTCTCTGGATGTGGAAGGCATTTTGCCTTAAAAGACCATTGGGAATTTTTTTAAGGCCTTGCATTGCAAGTGTGCCAGAAAAAACTCTCGCACACTGTGGTCGTTTCTGTGCACAAAGTTCTCCTGGTTCTGCTCCTTTCTCTCAGACTCAGATCACATAAGTCTTTCCAGGCCCCTCTGAAGTCTTCCTGTTCATCATTTCTTATAGCAAAATAGTATTTCATTACACTCATATACCATAATTTATTCAGCCATTTCCCAGTTGATGGACATCTCCTTGATTTCCAGTTTTGGCCACCACAAAGAGGGCTGCTATAAATATTTTTGTACATGTAGTATCCTTTCCCATTTTTATGATCTCTTGGGGATAAAGTCCTAGAAGCAATATTCCTGGGTCAAAGGGTGTCCATATTTTTGTAAGCCTTTGGGCATAGTTCCAAATTGCTCTCTAGAATGGTTGGATCAGCTCACAGCTCCACCAGCAATGAATTAGTGGTTCATTCTAATTTTTTTGAAGTCTGTTTCTTGTATAAAGTTCAACTTTTGTCTGATTCTGTTACCTACTCTGTAATATGAAGTTGTAAAAACACCACCTAAATCTCAGATTTGTTGTGAGGTTAAAATGAGATAATGTTATGTTTGTAAAGAACTTTACAAACTTTAAAACACTGTATAAATGTTAGCTATAATACTATTGTTGATAATAGCGATAATAATAATCTTTTTTTTGTGATAGTAATAATCTTGTGCTAAGCGGTTACTTCTTTTTCCCAGACTTTCTTTCATAGCTCACTTTTTAAAAACTTTTTAATTTATTTATTTTTAGTTTTCACCATTCACTTCTATAAGATTTTGAGTTCCACTTCCCTGTCTCTCCCCTCCTTCCACCTCAGAACAGCATGCATTTTGATATAGGCTCTGCATATGCATTCATCTTGAACCTGTTTTTATTCACATTAGTCATATTGTAAAGAAGAATTAGAACCAATGGGATAAACAAAAGGAAAGAAGAAGAAACAAACATAAAAAAGAGATAGAGAGCAAATAATATGCTTCAATCTGCATTCAGACGTCATAGTTCTCTCTCTGGATGTGGACGGCATTTTCTATCATGAGTCCTTTTGAGTTATCTTGAATCTTTCCATTGCTAAGAAGGAATAAGTCTGTCAGAGTTGATCATCACATGTTTGACTGTTACCGTGTACAGTGTTCTCCTGATTCTACTCTCTTCAGTCAGAATCAGTTCATTCAGGTCTTTTCAGGTTTTTCTGAAGTTGGCTTGCTTATCATTTCTTATAGCACAGTAGTATTCCATAACATTCATAAACATAACTTGTTCAGCCATTCTCCAACTGATGAGCATTCCCTCAATTTCCAATACTTTGCCACCACAAAAAGCACAACTCACATTTCTTTTCAGATTTTTCTCCTCCAATACTCTCATTTGTGAAACGTTTTTAACCTAAAATGCCACTTGTTTCATTTCTTCCAACAGTTCTACTTGAAATTGTGTCCAAAACGTTCTCTTCTGGATTTGCATTTTGTGTGTCCCTGCCACGTAATAACTCTATGCTGGAGGTTCTTTTTTTTGTCATTATTTACTCATTCAACCTTTGCACATTGGGACTTCATGTTAGAGCTAGGTTTTGCACACTTTAAGAAAGAAAATCTCATTGCTTGGCTTTTTTAATGTTCTCTTGGGGCTTGCTGATGCTTTCTCTAGATTTTATGCATCGTGTTCTTCAAGGATCTCATGAACACATCAGACTAGGGATGGACTTAGAAGCTTTCATTGTGTTCAGAGTTGTCTGATCACTGCCCTTCTGATAGGAGATTTATAGACTGTTGGCCTTGGTTTGGGTCTGTGCAGCATTATTGGACTTATTCCTGGTTGAAGCTCTTCAGGACTGGGTCATCTAACTGGAAGGCTCCATAGGTTCAAAAAGCAGCAGAACTACAGGCTTCCACCTTGTTCTTCTCTCCTTGCCCTGTTTGTTCTGTAAGTTTCAGACTGAGCTATGGAGCTGGGTTCAAGACCCCACTCCAGAGTCAGGGCCACACAAACACATAGTGCCTGCCAACTTCTGTTCCTGGTCATTTCTCAGAACCCAGCTTCAGTCTCATGCCCAGGTCCTTGCCTCAGTCTGCACTGGATTTGTGACCCAGGTGTGGTGATAGACATGTCAGTTGCCATCTTTTCTGCTGCTTCACCTTTGTACTGGATCTCAGTGACCTCTTCTTGCCCTAGTGCACTGCCACAGGGCATGCTGTTCAGCATCATCATGTTGGAAGGTTCTTTATGGTACTCTTATCCTGGCTAGATCAAGACTGAAAAAAATGACTCATTGTGGGCTTTTTCCCCCTTCGGATTTCCTGATCAGAACTTGTCTGGTGCTTTCTTTCGGAACAGTTGTGTTTTGAGGGGCAGTGACTCCAAAGTGCTAAACTATACTATTTCTTCCTACTCTACCATCTTAGCTGATGTCTTTGAAACTTTTGACCTTAGTGGCCTCAAGCACTGAGTTGGTTAAGTGGACCTCAGAGGTCCTGCAGCCAATATGTGTTAAAGGGGGAACTTGAATTCAGATTTTCTTGGTTTAGCAGTTAGCTTTATCTAGTATGTCATTCCACCTCTTGGTAAGAGAATAAGACAAAAAACAGATAACTACAACATATAATATGTCATAAATCCATAAGAACTGCACAAATAAGGGCTTATGAGCAGGAAGCAGAAAGTGGGTTTCCCAGAATCTTTTACTAGATTGTGAAATGAAAGTTAATGGTATGTTCCAGGGAAATAGTAGATATTAAATGGTTAAGTTCAAAGTACTTTACCATAATGTAAGTTTGATGGTATAGTGAGTGAGAGTACTTGACTTGGAATCTGGAAGACCTGAGTTTAAATTTCACTGGAGACTTTTGCTAGATGTGTGATTCTGGACAAATCACTTAACTTCTCTTAACCTCAGTTTCCTCATCTGTGAAATGGGGATAATAGCACCTACCATACAGACTTGTTGAGGTTCAAATGAGATAACATGTATAGCACTTTGCAAAGCATTATATGAATGCTAACTTATTAGTACAATATTGCAATGACTCCAAAGAGAAAAGAAAGGGGTGTTAGTCTGGAGAAACAGGTTTCTGGAAATTTTCTGACTACAAATGCAAAAAAAAAATTCTGTTCTTCCACATATCCTTTAGACCAAGATAGTTTCTTAACCTGCCCTCTAATGGAAAGTGATTAAACTTTGATTACTGGAGAAGAGACTAGGATACCTTTGTGTTTGTTCTTCTGAGACCATGACATCAGGGAGATAATGACATGACTTGTAGTTGACTTTGATTTGAGTGAGGAAGCGCTGTGCCAGGTCTCCAGCCTCACTTTCAGCTCCAGAGCCATCATCAGAATGAGAAGAGGGATGTAGAGGGTCCAGAATAAGCAAACATGAATAGAAACATGAGCAAGTATCTTATTAAATGAGATCAACCTCCCTGAACTAGAGAGACAGAATGTGGAGAACCAGAATTGGCATGTAAGATTATTTTGGCAATGATATGGATGGTGAATGGAGCAAGGAGAAGAATAAAGATGATCACATTTAATCTGTGAGCCAAAAAGAGGTCAGTAAGTTTTTTTAGAGAATGAATGAATTCTCTAGATGTGGTGTCTTAATATGAGGATAAAGAAAAAAAGGAACAAAAATGCTTTTCAAGTTGGTTAAACCTTCTGTATTGGGAAGGAATGATGCCACCACTGATAATAGGGAAATTGGTATATGAAATAGAATTAGGAAAGAGAGAAAGTAATAAGATTGCATAGTAATGTAAGTGCTTTTGATTAAATATGGAAAAATTTTCTGATATTTAAACATTGAAAAGGGCTATCCAGAGAGGTTGTGTATTCTCTGAAAAGATGAAAAAATAAAATAGAGTATTTGTCTTGCCAAAAGATACTAGGAGTTGATTTGATTACACTACAAAATATTTGGGGACCCTAATGTTACCTTATATAATCTTTCTAGTCTAGAAGTAACTTGGGAGCAATTTAACAGAATGGATGTAGGTAGAAGTGGAGATAGGACGTTGTTCTCAGAATCTTAAAGGTTATTCTGTTAATTTTTAGGTCAGATTGATTGGGCTGCATTAGCCCAAGCATGGATTGCACAGCGAGAAGCTTCAGGACAGCAAAATGTGGTGGAGCAGCCACCTGGAATAATGCCAAATGGACAAGACATGTCGGCAATAGAATCTGGTCCAAACAACCATGGGAATTTTCAAGGAGATACAAATTTTAACCGAATGTGGCAACCAGGTTTGTTCTTTTTATAAAAATAGGAGTTTTCCATGTAATTCAGTGTTAGAGCATTTTTTTAAAATATAAAAGTTGGATGAAAATGATTTAATTAACTTATTTTATGACTTCTTGAAAATGAATGTTTCTTTTAAAAGAATTCATTTCAGTTTGATTTGGCCTAAAGATTTTATGGTTGAACTTATTCTGTGCTCAGCCTGCTTAGTATGTGCCATTCAGAATTTGATTCTTTTCTTGATTCTTCATTCCTAGGCTGACAGGGGCTGGGAACACTGTGGAAACCTCACTTGGCATCTAGGGAAAAGAGCACTTAGTGCTTCTCTGTTTCAACCTCTGGCCTTTTCAGAAGCAGCACTGGCAGAGCATAACATGTTCAGCCTCTAGTTAAAGAAAAATGGTGTCACTGTAATGACCATAAAAGAGAAATTTGCTTTGTCAAAATACTATTGCCCCTATTCTCCGCACACCATTTTCTCCCCTCTTTTCAAATAGTGATATCCTTCCATGCTTTGTTTATGTTTTTTTTTAAACTTCTCAGTAGTTGTCAGATTATTTATGTAATTTGGATTGCTTGACATCAGTGCACCATTTACTTTTAATGGTTTGTATAGTTATTTTCATTAATGATTTTCATTAATACAAAGTAAATCCTCCAGATTCAGTTCTGCTAAGGATCAAATCATTTACCCTTGTGTTGGTTGAACAAGCTTTTTGTTTGAAAGACTGCATATCTTATAGGATGTTATATTCCCCCCTTCCTCCCACCCAAAAAAGTAGTATTATATGTAAACACCTCAGGCTCTGATGCTATATAGTGGTTTCAGTTTGTCTTATTCAAATATAGCTGTGAATCATTACCAGTTTCCTCCCAAGTTTAAAAATGTTTTGACTTTGAGTTTAAACTTTTAAAAACTATGCAGCCTATGACTTCCTTCCCCTCAAATCCCCAATTCTAACTGTAATTTACTTTGTGACCCTTAGACAGGAATCTGTGTGCCTCAGTTTTTCTATAAGTAAATTGGGAGTATTTGTCCCCTACCTCACAGGGATGTTGTGAGGATTAATGTTTTTCATGGAAGAATTTCTGCAAATTTATATTTTTCATGGTGCTATTGCTTTAAAAAAACTGATTAGGAAATTCAGCACTAAAGAAATTGTTTCATATTTGATCATTACATTCAAGAGAATGTTTAGGCAGGCATTTGGTTTTCATTTGTGTAAGTCTAGCATTTGGGTGAAATTATTATTAACCCATTCAGATTATGTGTTAAGGCCTAGAGAATAAATCTATCTTGAATCTTAAGATGTTTTATATTGGGTGTATATTAACAAGGGCTAGTGCCTTTTTTTCACAGACACACACACACACATACCTCTGTCAATATAGATAAGTACATACATACATACATATACACATATACACATGCATATGTGTGTGTGTGTTTTCATACGCAAGGTATCCCAAAAGTCAGTGCTTTTTTTTAAATTAATGTTACTTGTTTTCCATATTCTACAGTCACTACTATGTAACTTAGATTATCACCCCTTCCCTCCCCGCAACAGCATACAATTTTAAATAGGTTCCACACACACATTCCTATTAAATACATTTTCACTATAGTCATGCTGTATAGAAGAATTAAAATGAATGGTAGAAATCATATAACAAATCAAAATGTAATACACACAAAAAAATAATCTGCTACATTTTGCAATTGAATTCTATAGTTCTTTCTCTGCGTGTGGAAGGCATTTTGCCTTAAAAGACCATTGGGAATTTTTTTAAGGCCTTGCATTGCAAGTGTGCCAGAAAAACTCTCGCACACTGTGGTTGTTCCTGTGCACAAAGTTCTCCTGGTTCTGCTCCTTTCTCTCAGACTCAGATCACATAAGTCTTTCCAGGCCTCTCTGAAGTCTTCCTGTTCATCATTTCTTATAGCAAAATAGTATTTCATTACACTCATATACCATAATTTATTCAGCCATTTCCCAGTTGATGGACATCCCCTTGATTTCCAGTTTGGGGCTACCACAATGAGGGCTGCTATAAATATTTTTGTACATGTAGTATCCTTTCCCATTTTTATGATCTCTTGGGGATAAAGTCCTAAAAGCAATATTCCTGGGTCAAAGGGTATTCATATTTTTGTAAGCCTTTGGGCATAGTTTCATACTGCTCTCCACAGCCCCACCAGCAGTTAATTAGTGTTCCAACTCTCTCACATCCATCATCTTCCTGTTCTGTCATGTTTTCCAGTCTGATAGGTGCAATGTGGTACCTCTCTAATCAAGTAAGTGCTTTTTTTTTTTGCTCAAAACTGCACTGACTTTTGGGACACCCTACTTGCGTGTGTGTGTGTTTGTAATATATGAAAAGTTATAAAAAGTTGACCAAGAAGTCATAAAGTGTGTTCATAAGGAGCTCTGAAAAAAATTTTACTTTCTTGAGATCTTAAAAAAAATAACATTTGTTGATACTTTTATAACGCCCTCTTGAATGTTTTTATGCCTAAATCCTAAATAGAATGGGGAATGCATCACCAACCCCCACACCCCCCTCCAGATCAGCCATGGATGCCACCAACACCAGGCCCAATGGACATTGTTCCTCCTTCTGAAGACAGCAACAGTCAGGACAGTGGGGAATTTGCCCCTGACAACAGGCATATATTTAACCAGAACAATCACAACTTTGGTGGACCACCCGATAATTTTGCAGTGGGGCCAGTGAACCAGTTTGACTATCAGGTGAAAGATATTTTGTTACTTTAATATAGTAGATGTGAACATAATCCATTCTTTGGAAGTATCCCATCAAGAATACCTAAGATGTGTGTTTCACTTTTCAGTCCTGTACAGATAAGAACTGTTTGATTTTTTTTTTTATGAATAGTATTATTTTTGTTTATTAAAGCATTAGAAATTTCTTTTCAGAAGGGATTTGATTTCCTAAGTTAACATTTTAATGATGCAAAGGCCTTTCATAGAATAAAACTTGGAGAAATTGGAAAAAAAATGTTACAAGTGCAATAACTATATGATGTTTTGTCTTAAATTTATATTTTCAGAGTGGCATATTAAGTATTAAATAAAGTTTAGAAAATACACAGTAGTTGAATACCTTATTTATTTAAAATAGATTGTATACTTAAGACATGCATAGCATACATGAAGAACATAGATCATCTTCCTAAATGCATTCATAGTGTTACATAGAATTGCAACAGCTTTTCTAGTCATCATTGTGGTTTTTTTTTTTCCCATCTTGTTATGACATGATATTGAATTGTAAATATCCTGTGTAGCATCCAGTTCATAACCAGGGACATAGAACTCTATGGAGGGTAGTAGTATTAATCTGTTGGGATTCTCTTTACTTTTCCCTCCACTTTGTTTCGATCTACTCTTAAATTTTAATGTGAGATGTCATTTCAAGATAACTCATTCAGAAAAAGTTAAATTTATAAAATGGGGCAATTAATATTTTAAATTTTAGAGAGAAATAAAAATTCACAAGCTAAATTAGAGACTTAATAATGGACAATGCTGTAAATAAAAGTTTGAGTAACTCAGTAATCATTTGTCAGTTATGTGTTCCAAATTGGTATCCAGTTGTAACATTGTTTCATAAAAGTATTAGCAGTAAAACCTGAACATTTAGCCACATTTATTCTGTAGAATCCCATGCTTTGTAAAACAGAGCTGCATGATCACCTAGCTTAGGAGCCTAATGACCACAGTAAATTTGCATATGAAATTGCTAGTTCAGTACCTACTTAACATTTTTAAGAAGTTTTTTTTCCTCTATTTATCTTGCCTTTTCTCATTAAGTCACTGAGCAAGCATCCTTTAACAAGGGACATGTGTAAATGAGACTTGGGAAGTATAGACAGCACAAACTATAGAGTACCAGCTTTAGCTTCAGGGAATCTGGGGTTCAAATTCTTGCTCTGCTACTTATTTCTTGTGTGGTCTTTGGCAAGTCTTTTAACCTCTCAGGACCTTAGTTCCCTCATCCATAAATTGAAGGAATTAGATTAAATGATCTCAACGGTCCTGGCCAGCTCTAAATCTTTAGTGATGGTGATGTGATTCTAAGCATAAATCCTTTGACTGACTGTAAACTATTTACCTTCACCAGCAGTAGAAAACTATTATGATGAGATTTTAGTCTGTTTACTCTTTAAAGTGAATAGGTCTTTAATTATTTGATGGTAGAAAATGTTTAGCATCCAAATGATTTTGAAATCATCTCTCAGTGACATGGGAAAGAGTCTCATATTCCTTTCCTGGCATTTTATTAGAAAAATAGTGTATCAGTTTAAAGGCTCTTTGCAGTTAGATGGGCAGAACACTTCTTACCTTTCTTAAGAAAAGCAAGCTTAGGCTCTAGAGGCTACAGAAAAATCGGTGGACACTAGTACCTTGGAATTCATGGATTTGCTGCACGCATGGATTTCTACTGTCCCAGTTCATAACACGTGTGTGTCCCAGAGAATGTATAGTATTAATGTGAAGAAAAATAAACTGCAATACTCTTTCAGCATGGGGCTGCTTTTGGTCCACCACAAGGTGGATTTCATCCTCCTTATTGGCAACCAGGACCACCAGGACCTCCAGCACCTCCCCAGAGTCGAAGAGAGAGGCCATCATTCAGGGATCGCCAGCGTTCACCCATAGCATTACCTGTGAAGCAGGAACCTCCACAAATTGGTAGATATTAACTTTATTTAGTGCACTATAATCAGCCTGATTTCCTCCTCGTGCAAAGTATGAGTTCTGTTGAGTTTTGCTATGGATATCATAAAAGTTTTGGCTAATTTTTATTTTTAAGCTTTGCTTTTAGTTTGCCCACCCCCCACCCCTCATCCCCTCTTTCCCTAGTACTTTAGTGGTAGTGTGACACAGTGGATAGAAAGTTGGCCTCAGAACTAGAAATCGCCTAGAGTGAAGTCTTGCCTCTGACAGTTAGCTGTCTGTGTGACCCTGGGCAAATCACTCAACCTGTTACTGCTCTGATCATAAGTTGTGAAGAAAAGCTGTTCTGCGTTAGTAAAGGGAGTTTCCTCATTCAAGGAGTTCATTATAGCAATGAAATCAAGGTCTTTCCCTGTTCTTATGCCCCTGTCTTATATCTCAAAATCATTTATCATCCCTCAATTTCTCCAGAGGGTGATGCTTCTTCTTACCAATACTAATACCTCTACTTAGACCTTTGAGGTCACTCTCTTGTCTCTCCTGCCCCTGTAAATCATTCTCTCTTGCTTTCTCTTTCTAATCTCTAATCTTTCTTTACTTGTTCTTTCCCTTATGTCTTCTCTCTATCTCTCTCTCTTTCTCTCTTTTCCCTCTTTTCCCCTCTCCCATCTCCATCTCCCTCCCAAACAACTCTTAGAAAGTTCTTTGTATTCTTGTGTCTGCTTTCTCTCCTCTCATTTCTCAGTATCCTGCAGCTTTATCACTCAACTGAAACTACTCTAAATTTACCTGTGATCTCTTAATTTGCCAAGTCATCTTTTCTCAATCCTTATCCTTCAGGACCATTATATAGCCTTTGTGCACCACTGACCACTCTTCTATTTGGGTTTTCTGGATCCTCATCTCTCTTGCTTCTTTTCCTACCTGTTCCTGACTGTTCCTTCTTAGTCTTACTTGCTGAGTTCTTTGTGCCTTGCTTCTCAATTCTGAATGCACATTATTGCTTTGTCCTGTGTACATACTCTGTGTTTGTATCAACTCCCATGTGTATAAACAAACTCACACATATGCATAGAGATAATTAAGCATATATAATATAGTCTTAAACATCTCAAATTCAGTATGTCTAAAACAGAATTTATTTTTTTTTCTCTGCTGCTCCCAGCCTATCCTTATTCCTTACTTACTTCTTTAGAAGGAATTACTCTCTTTAGAACCTAAGTTTGGCACTTCAGAGTCGTCTTCAGATCTTCACTTTCTTTCACAACACATATCCATTCAGTTGCCAAGTCCTACTCATTTTGTCTCCACAGCAACATCTGTCCCCTTCTGTCTGTTCATGTAGCCACTACTCTAGTCAGGTCCTTACCTTTCCTCTTGATTATTGAAATAGCCTCCTAATTAATCTCTTTGCCTCAAGTCTCTCCAGCTCACAACTGTCAGCATGATGTTCCTAAAGAGCACATGCTTATTCATGTTGCTTCCTTACTCAGAAAGCTCTAGTACCTGCCGCTATCCAGTGGTCTTTATAATCTCTTGTTGTCATTTAAAAGTCCTTAGTCTGACTGCAGCCTACCAGGTATATGGTACATTAGTATGACATTACATTAGTGTGACATTCCATCTTCTATGTTTGCACCTTTTTATAGGCTGACCCCATGGCTAGAATATAAGATTGTAGTGGGGTCACCCAATGGCTACAATGTAAGATTACCATGTGATCCTGTTGAATTTCACATTTTATAATCCCTAGAGTCCTTGAAAGATAATTTCAAATACTTTGTTATACTTGAAACTTCTCTTCAATCTCCAACTGCAAATGTCTTTCCTTCCATCCTTTCTTTTAATTCATATGTATTTTCTATTTTACTTACATTTATATATGTTTCCCTCAGTAGACTTTAAGCTTCTTGAGGGCAAGGCTTGTTTTCATTCTTTTTTCTCAGTAATTTATTCTCAGTATTTAGTTCAATTAATGCCTGGATTACTGGTTGATTAATTTTAGCATGCATCATATACTAGAAAATAAAGGAGCAAAGAGTAATAAAGTTGACAGTATTCTATTTTAAAGCTAAAATAATTTAAATGAAACAAATCCCTAAAAATTCTAGACTGCCTTCATCATGGTCAAGTACTAATTTAAAACAGTTATAAAATATCTTAATATGTTGCTGATGGTTGGGTGTTTATCGTGCAAGTAACTGAAAAAATATTAACTTAAAGCTTATAACTGATATTTTCTACTGTTGACAGGTCATGAATCTTTATATTGAATTAATATAGTAACCTAATATTTCAAATAGTAATTTGCATTTGGGAAGCAAAAAAGCAATAGATATTTAATAATAGTAAAATTAGTCTACTCTTAATATAGTAGACACTTGAGGACTATTCATCTTTAAAATGTTAACTTTATTATATGACCCGTGCATTCATTTATTTTGTTTTTAAATGTTTCTTGATGCCCCCCTTTTTCTATCACTGTCATTTTCCAGTGATTACATATCCTCTCCTCTCCCAAGAATTGGAGCAAATAAGTAGAACCAAAAAAAAGAGATCAGTCCTGTTGATTTTGTCTGAAAATGTCTCCTTTTGTACTGAGAACTCACCACATCTCTATCAGGAGGCAGGAAGCACTCTTAACCATTGGTACTTTAAAGTCATAGTTCCATACTCTATTGATCCGATTGCTGAAGTATTTTAGTGGTATTTTCCTATGGTTGAGGCATGTATTTCTGCCTAATTGACTTTGAGACTTCAATTCCATAAGCAGTTATCCAGTACTTAGTATGTACAGAGTATTGTGGTAGGCCCTGAAACACATTACATTACAAATTACATTAGGTAAATCACTATCCTTGCCCTGATGGAGCTTATAGTCTAGTAAATTTCTCTTCAAATAGCTACAAAACCTATTCTTATTTTAACCTAAAATTCTTGCCTAATTAAAATGTTTTATTTTAGGAAAAAATAGTGTCTTACAAAGCTTTTTTATTATTGTTTTTGTTCTGTCCTAACAAAGATAGTTTATCACAAAAATTCCAGTACAACAAAAATCTGTTTCATTTAGTTATTTTTCCTTTTTTTTTTTCCTGGGGATTGGTTGGGGGAGGCATTTAAAGAAGAGAGATAATCAACCACAAAATTGAGTTCAAAAATTTTGAGTTTTATTTCAATTGATAGAATTGTAAAAATTTTCCCATGTGATACAGATGCAGTAAAACGCAGAACTCTTCCAGCTTGGATTCGTGAAGGTCTTGAAAAGATGGAGCGTGAAAAACAAAAGAAATTGGAAAAAGAGAGAATGGAACAGCAACGTTCACAGTTATCCAAAAAAGAAAAAAAGTCAACTGAAGAAGCTGAAGGAGGGGATGGTCCTCGTTTGCCTCAAAGAAGCAAATTTGTAAGTAAAGTCTGACTTTTAGTTAAATAAAAAATAGTTTCATAACCCCAACACCACAAAAATCTTGTTTTATTTATATATTTTAATGCATTGGAAAGCAAACTGTTCAGTTTGGGAAATATATTTAGGGCATGTCACAGAGTCATGAATAAATGATCAAGCATTTCTTAATTGCCATGCATTAGGCATTGAAGATGAACATTCAGAAGTTCCTTGCCTTCAAGAAATATTAGATTCTACTGTGGGTGGAGAAACTGAAGTGAAAGGGATAGGAGGTGAGGATAGAGTACTTGAAGCAGAGTTGAGGCTGGGTAAGGGAGTTTTGGTGAGGGGATATCATAGGGATCTTCTGGGAGCAGGTAAATTTGTCACCATTTTTACTGGTGACATTGATTGCATTTCTCTTTCCAGTACTAGAGGGGGAAAGTGCGGAAGGGGCAGTAGAGTATATGTGAGGTAGAGAGACAGTAAAATATATATGTGAGTTATCCAGGATAGATGGCAAGATGCGTAGGTTCTGATGAATGGCTGCCTTCCTATCTGAGGAAAGCCTGGCTGGAATGTGAGACATGAAATGGGACTAGCTAAATGTAATAAAGATGAATTTTCACTTGCTGACTCGGTAATCAGGATAAGATCTCCAGAGCAAACTACCAAACCTGAATGATTAATTTGTTACCGTGAGGGTTGAGACTTGGTCTCTGACTCTGGAGAGTTGCTGCCCCTGGTGGAGGCGGGGGTGAGATGGAGTGGCAGGGCAATATCATCACTCTTCCATTTCGTTGTTTTGTGTCCAACACAGTGCCTAGCTGGTTCAATACTTTTTGATTAATTTAATTTTGGAATTAAAGGCTAAAAGGAAAAGAATACATCATCTCAGAAAGATTGCTTAATTAGGATGTTGAAAATGTGTAATAAACTGTAGGATAACTATGAACATTGAAAATAAGTCATGTTACTTTATAAAAATTTATGAGTCTGTCATGTGACATTTTGGATGAGGTTTTGTTACTAATACATTGTACTATTAAAGTCTCGGCCATGTAATCAATGACCCTTCATTCCACTTAAAAAATATTGTAGGTAGGAGTTGAAGTAGTAAACTGTAGCCAGAGAGATTTCTTAATTATTATACTGTCTGTATCCCCATGATGAAAATTTGCGGTTACTCTGGTGATGGACTTTTATTATTGGTAGCAGATAAAGAATACACTTCTTACACATTTGCTAGTCATATGCTAAAAAAAAAAATCCTACTAAAAAAGATTTTAGGTTTTGAATGTAGCTATCCCCTTATATCTAAAGATCCCATAATTTCCAAGGCAAGATGAATCTGGAGGAGGGAAATGGGCTATGACTCCGCACACTCCTGCCTCACTTAAATCCAGTTCACTGCAAGTCAAGATATCACCCTTTGGGTGTCATTGGTTGCTTGTTCTGTTTGGGATGAGTTTGATGGTCTGTATGTAGATAATTTATCATACATGTACTGTTCATTTTATAGGATAGTGATGAAGATGATGATGATCCTGAAAATACTGAGGCAGCAAGCAGTGGAAAAATGACTAGAAGCCCATCTCCCGTTCCTCAAGAAGAGCAGAGTGAACCAGAGATGACAGAAGAAGAGAAGGAATATCAAATGGTATAGATGAAATGTTTTTGTTTCCATTTGCTTGGAATTTTATTTATAAGAATATATCTGCTGTTGTTGATTGTCCAGTTATTCTTTCTAAGTTCGATATCTATTAAGTGGTGCAAAATTATACAGATTTTTGCTGGCCAAATCACATACCATAAACCCCAGTAATATGTGCAGTAAAAATGATAAAACTCAGTATTAAGGAAATAAACATTCACTAAATATCTGATTTGATCCTCACAAATAATCTTGTGAGGTAGGTGCTACTATCCTCATTTTTCAGTTGGTGAAACTGAGACAAACAGGAAAAGTGATTTGCCCAGAGTCACACAGCTAGGAAATACCTGAAGTAGAATTTGAATTTTGTTTTTCCAGACTCAAGACCCAGCACTCTCCACTGCACCACTTAGCTGCCTGTAGCATGATAAAAAAGTGTTAGTTTTATCAACAATAGCAGCTGATTTCTTTAGCACTTCAATATTTTCCAGGAATCATAGAATGTTAGACCAAGAAAAGGCCAAACTGCTTGTTTTACAGATAAGAAATCCAGACATTAAGGGTTATGCTCATAACTACTTAACCTATTTAGTGATAGGGCTACAACTTGAACCCCAGGTCTTTTGAATTCTAGTTCAGTGTTCTTTCCACTGCTCTTTACTACCTTCTAAAAGTCTTCTACTTTAGTTGTGTTACATTCAAAGGGAAATATAGAGCCCCTGTTAAAAAGGAAAGGGGTAGTTTAACCTAGAGACAGAGAGGAGAAATTTTCCATTAATATGTTCCTAGAATTCTCTGCTCAGTATGTATGTAAACTGATCTTGACTTAAAAATGATGGCTGATGTACATTATTGAGCACTTGCAGAGAAATCTCATAGTTTAAATAGTATTAAGCACTCGCTGAGAAATCTCATAGTTCAAATAGAAAGGAATTGTAGCTGTATACTTTGGAGAATTCCTGGGCCTCTTTTTGAGTACATTGAGCAGTGTGCCTAGGGTTAAAGTGCATGTATATTGCTGAGTTTTTAAAAGAAATACCACTTTCATCATGGCACTTAAAAAGCCAATTTGTGCCATTGCTGTGATAAAATTTATGTTCTAGAATTTTAACATTCAGAAGTAAAGAAGTACCTTATTTAAATATATTAAAATGTAAATTCATATACACTTGGATTTCCTTGGCATGAAATTTATTAATTTTTTTTTTGAGAAAAACATGTTTGGAAGTGATTATTTTTTCAATTTGACTAATCTGACTCTTTTGGAAGTTAATAGAATGTGTCACATATCTTAGTTTTTAAATTCAGTGACTTTGTTAGAAAAACAGTCAATAAATTACATACTATCTAAATATTTTTCCTGCAGATGTTGTTGACAAAAATGCTGTTGACAGAAATTCTCTTAGATGTGACAGATGAAGAAATTTATTATGTGGCCAAAGATGCACACCGGAAAGCAACAAAAGGTATACGTGGGGTGTTTTTTTTGTTATTGTTTTTACTATCCTATGTTTGGAGATTTTATTCTTGCATGGTTTTATTTTTTTTGGAAGAGTTTAAATTTTTAGCCACTCTATATACATAAAACGAACCCCTTAAATTTTTTTGGTCTCATCTAAAATATTAGAGCACAAATTAGCAATCATAAAATGTTGTCCTGTGCAGTGTATTGTGAAAAATTTCAGTCGTTCAGTTTCTTTCATGTAACCCTTTTTTTATTTAGCTGTGATAGTACTGATGTAGACGTGTTACTAATAATAGTTTGTATTAAACCAATGAAATGAATTGTGCCATCAGTGCTCTGTTTTCACTATTTATAAGTTACTATAGCCATATCACAGTTAATTTTCCTCTTTATTTTTGAGTTCCATTAAATTAAAATTATGAAAAGTTTAAAGGACAAAACACAGAAAAAGACCTATGAGACCCTTCCCATTTGTAAACCAATGTCGTTCACATTTAAATTTTAAACTTTCAAAGCCAGACCTGCTCAAACTAGTTTTAAATGAATGTTATGTTTTTAATGTTTCTTCTCTCCCCAAAAAGCAGCAATAGTAGTAGATTTAACAATACCATAGAATCTCATGACTATGAAATCGTGGCTATTTGTGTTAACATGTTGTTCCTGTTGTTGATGTGATACAAAGCTCCTGCAAAACAGCTGGCACAGTCCAGTGCACTGGCTTCCCTCACTGGACTTGGTAAGTATTTTCCATATTTTTGAGAGGGGGCTTAATGGGGAAATCACACTTATCTTGCCTTTCTACATACTCTATTTTGAAATTGTTATAAAAGTAGGTTTTAGGATTTATAATAGCTTTAAAAGTTTGTTTATTTTTCTTTTGGCTGCTGTTTCTAATTTCTATAGCATAAATTTCACACTTTTTTAAAAGAATATTAACTTGATTGGATAAGTCATAACAGTGGGAGCAAATTGTAGTAGAGAAGAATTCCTTCTTGTAGTAATTGCTCCTCGGTTGACTTAGTTCCTTTTTAAGTTGTAATTAAGGCATTGTAATATACATACATATATATGCACATGAAATAAGCATGTATGTGTATGCATATATAGTCACATTCAAAACTAACGCATACATAAGCACTACTGATTTTCTTCTTTTGAGTACTGTCATAATTAGAGTGCACAGAATCAGTTTCTGATATGGTAGAAAAAAAGCACTCCTCTTCCCATCATAATCTGTGTTTATAATGTGCTATTTGCATGATTTGTGACTGTGGCCATAAAACCTTTAATTTGCTATTTTAAATATCCTCACTTTAAATTGAGCATTGTAAAGATGAAAAGAAATGGGCAAAAACAAATACCCTTGTCATGATGATTACTTTGATCACTTCAGGGTGGGGAGTAGTTCTAGCGCAGTACTATTGAGAAAGTCTGATAGCATCCAAATTTTTAAAAAGTTCAGTTTCATAGCTGGGATTTTGCAGCTTTGTACAACAAAAGAATTATCCCATAAATATTTTCAGGCTTATTCATAGTCTTCTCATGATATATGAGTTGACTTAAGCTTTGGTGAGGCAAAATTATTGCCCTATCAAAGACTCATCATAATTTCAAAGAACTGTTGATACCATTATGACTTTGCATGGTTGTTGAGAACTTGATGAAATGTTCCAGAAAAGTAGGTAAGGTAAAATACTGAGTAGCCATTTGACTCAGGGCTTTGTGGATGACAGTGACATGTCTGCTCCTCCCCACCCCGAATAAGCATCTTCTTCCAAGAAGTAGTAGTGAAAAAGAGGAATAAACTTTCCTTTTGGCCCCTCAGATTTTTAAAAGTAAGATATAATCTTTCCTTGTGATAGACTGGGCTTTATGCACGCAGGTGGACTGGGTGGTTATGGATCAGGAGACAGTGAAGATGAGAGGAGTGACAGAGGCTCTGAGTCATCTGATACTGATGATGAGGAATTACGACATCGAATCAGGCAAAAACAGGAAGCATTTTGGAGAAAAGAGAGAGAACAGCAACTGTTACATGATAAACAGGTGGAAGGTATGTTTTTTATACTTAAATCTATTTAGATATCAGACAGTTTTGACACATCAGTCATTTAAAAAATTAAAAGGATGAATTTGAGGTTACTTTTTTTGAGGTTACTTTTTTTTTGCGATGCTAGTATGTGATTTACTTAAAAACTGTGTTGTAGTGCAAGTTTTTAAATTCCACAAAGTTGAGGTGAAATAAAATAATTTAAATTTGTACATGTTTCCTGTTCCATTTCTTCCTTACTCCTCCTTCCCTTAAAAATTTTTTAAAACATTCTCATTCTCTTTAGATAATTGACTTTTTGGGAGTAAGGAACCCTTTGACTTCTGTTACTAAATATCTTCTTTCATGTTCAGCACACATTTGATAATTTGTAGCTTTTTACTTGGAAATTTAAAATTAAATTTCTATCAAATAATTTCAGTTGTAATTAATTTCTTAAAATAATTCTGTTTATTGTAAAGTCATTTCATTGGTTTTACTTGTGTGTTGGATCATAGCCACCAGAACGTATGTATTGAACCTGTGTGGAATGGGTTTGATAGAACTCTGGAGAGTCTTTAGAATTGTACTAGATCTCTTGAGGACTTTAATTTCAGTGCCTGTGTTATTTTTTTTTTTTCATTTTTGTTCAGATTCATCATTAAAAATATTTTTTTGAAACAAGGTTCATATTTTGACAAACAAGATTATTGAGCAATTGTTGCTATGGCTTTTTGGAGAAATAGAGAGTATCATTTTTGCTACAGGTATCAAACTTAAAGCTTGATTTTTTTTTCAAGAGTTAAAGAGATTTTTAGGGATCTTCTGTTGTGGGAAAAGAGAAAATTTTAGAAAAATTTGAAAAAAATACTTTTCATAGGGAGCTTCCAGTTTGATAAGCTTATTTTCTGTATTTAATAGAACTTTTAAAGGTTAGCAGTTACATGGCTTTTTGTTACTAATTTAGTAGTGAATACATTTAGTTTAATTGTCTGATTATACACATATGTTCCATCCTTTTATAGCTATATAAAAAAGTATTTTAAATAAAGGAAAGATAGTTTTGTATGAAATTATTTTCATGTTTTCTGTCAAGTCCATTATTTTTAGCAAGACTTTTGGTTTTCTTTTCCAGAAGAAAAGCAACAAAATGAAAGGGTTTCAAAAGAAATGAATGAGTTCATCCATAAAGAACAAAATAGCAGTTTATCGCTACTAGAAGCAAGAGAAGCAGATGGTGATATGGTTAATGAAAAGAAAAGGACGCCAAATGAAACTACACCAAATTTAGAACCAAAAAAAGATCATAAAGAAAAAGAGAGATTAGGAAGGAGTCAGTCAGGAAGTTCTAGTAGTGGTAGTACTAGCAGCAATAGTAGAAGCAGCAGTAGCAGCAGCAGTGTATCTAGTTCATCATACAGTTCTAGCTCAGGTAGTAGTCGCAGTTCTTCACGTTCATCTTCTCCTAAAAGGAAGAAGAGACATAGTCATAGCAGATCTCCACTGCATAAACCTAGGCGCAGCAGGAGTAGAAGTTACTCTCGTAGAGTTAAAGGAGAGAGTAATAGATCTAGGGAAAAGGTGAGAGATCGGAGGAGATCTAGTAGAAATAGTATAGAGAGAGACAGAAGAAGAAATAGGACTCCTTCCCGAGAAAGACGTAGAACTAGAAGTCGCTCCAGAGATAGGCGAGCCAATCGTGCTACTCGTAGTAGAAGTCGAGAGAGACGCAAAACTGATGACCAGCGTGGTAATCTTAGTGGGAGCAGTCATAAGCATAAAGGTGATGGTAAAGATCAAGAGCGAAAAAAAGAGAGGAGTAGAAGTTTAGATAAAGATAGGAAAAAGAAAGAAAAAGAAAGGGAGAGAGAACAGGATAGAAGAAAAGAGAAGCAAAAAAGGGAAGAAAAAGACAGTAAGTCTAGTAGCCAGGATGACAGATTAAAAAGAAAAAGAGAAAGTGAAAGAACATTCTCTCGAAGTGATTCAATATCTATTAAAATCTTAAGACAGGATTCTAGACAGGAGAGTAAGAAGAGTTCTACCAAAGATAGTAAAAAACATTCAGGCTCTGATTCTAGTGCAAGGAGCAGTTCTGAATCTCCGGGAAGTAGTAAAGAAAAGAAGGCTAAGAAGCCTAAACATAGTCGATCGCGATCCATGGAGAAATCTCAAAGGTCTGGTAAGAAGGCAAGCCGCAAACACAAGTCTAAGTCCCGATCAAGGTAGTATACTTTTTAAAGTTTTTTGTCTGAATTTATTTTTAATTTGACTGAATTTGTTCAAAGTTGAAAGTGTCCTTTCTCTCTCTCTTAAATGAACTCAGTTTGGTACTTGATATAATGATCATAGACTTAAAGTAACATTAGAAAACCTATATACTTTTATTTTATTTATTTATTTTAAATTGCAGATTCTTTAGGCTAAAATGAATTTTATCTTTAAATTTTGTCTTTTCCCTTTATTTTTCAGATCACCATCCCCTCCCCGTCGTAAGCGCTGAGGAATGATGTGGCATGATGCCATGATGTTGTTAAAAAAATTCCATGAGTTTTAAGGGCTTGTCTCATTATAGAGGCACATTGTGGCTGTGTAGGTGAAAACAGAATCTTTTTTTTTTTAATCTGTAAATAGGTGTATTTTTTCCAAATGCTGCTCCAAGTTACTTAATAGGATTTCTTTGTATTACTTTTTTTTTTTCAAAATAGTGCTTAATAAGAATATAAAACATACCATTCTCTCTTTCAGCTGTAATGTTCTTAAAATTACTATTGAATGTACTGTGATGTCAATAAAGCTCTTTAGTTCATTTTTGTTAACTTCTTGCACCTTAATTTTATGATTTTTAACTAAGGAAAGTACTTTTATAAAAAGGCAGCTGGATTTTTGTATAATAGGTTTTAAAGGTAATCCCCAAAATGGTTTTAACCTATATAGTTTGTCAAAGTTTGTAAATTGTATTCATGGACTTGTCAAAATTCACCATTGAGGGTGTGAGAGAGGGCCAGAAATATACCTATATTTTTCTCTATGGAAGTATTTAATAGCTTTCTAAGCTTTTCCTCCTATTTTGGATTTTCAAGTAAAATATTCTCTGTGTATAAAGAAAGTATGGATCACTCTGTAAAATGAAATTTGCTTAAATCAATCAAGCCAGTGCACAGTAGGATTATTTGCAATGAACTGATCATGTTTGACACTAATATTCAGCTCTGGAACTATACTATGAAGCCACCCACTTCTATTTTAGAAGTATTTTCTGAATATGGGTAATTATAGAGATAAGATTCAATTCAATTTGTGGTGCTTTTATTTATATTTTTGAAGTGTATGACCTCAGATACGTTGAGAGATGCTCTGTAAAACAGACACACATCAGTTGCTTAGCATCAAAACTGTCAGTTTCCTAAGAATTGTGATTAGTGGTATGGATCTATAACAATTAAAACTTATTGTAGGCTGGTGGATAGAACAAAAATATGGAGGCAGTCTAATTTAGTGCCCTATTGCTTCCAGGATATTATATGACAGTGTATTTATATGGCAGTAATTACATTATTCTGTGAAGAAAAATGCTTTAAACATTTTAGTTTTCTTTAAAAGAAAAGCATTACAAGGTACAGGACACAGAATAAATTTTAAAATGTTTCTCCAACAGTAGTACATTTTAAGAATAATGCCACATTTTTGCCAAGGTCAGTGTTTTCTCAGAATTAAAGATAGAAATAGATATGTATAGTGTGCTCTTGTACATTTACATAGGTTCATAAATTTTTGGCAATTATGCATTTATCTAAAAGTTTACAAATGACTGAATAAATGCATGTTTATCAAAATGGCTTTTACAGTGCATTTAGTTCTGATATTTATAAAGTTGAAAATTCATGGAATAACTTCAAAACAGTTTGAAATTATATATGGTTAGTCACATCAGGCATCAGAATAAAGTTAAATGTGCAATATGATGTTTCTATTTAGATTAGTTAACACATTGTACATATCTTTAGAATCATCTGATTAATTTGTAATAGCTCAGTTGTATAAGATTTTTGTATCTAAAAATGCTTTTCCAGACAAACTTCCAGTGAAAATTTATTTTCAGAATAAAATTCTACAGGGAAACTCAACTGGCACATTTTTGGCTAGAGCTATAGCCAAAACTAATATTTAAAATTTTATATAACTTACACATTTTGAAAGCTTCTCACCACCTATAACTGTGGAAATTGTTTCTTTAGCACAATCATAATATGTGTGACTGTCAGTAAATACTGCAATATTATAATGATACACTTGAGTTTGATGTTTTCTAAATTTCTGTGGATAATTTGCTAAGTTTCATCATTGCTTTAGCATGTAACAGTTTGTTCATCTTAACATGTAAGCAGCCAGCTGCCATAAAATAGGGTCTCCATGACTGTGAGAATGCTAAAAAGTGTTCCTCATTAATCAGAATTCATTATATCATTTGGAAAAGAAACTTTTGGTAAAATGGAGGTCATTGAACTAGTAATGAAATGGCTAATGAATGCCATCCAAATGCCATTTTTGAATGCCATTTTCCCCCAAATCTTCCATTATCCTAAAACATTTGCACCTTTTCATGAATTAAAATACATGTAATTTGAGTGTGGTGGTCATAAGGTTTGTTTTAGGTTCTAAACCACAAATAAAAGATGGTGTGGAATCTCACCAGTGTAAACATTTTCTACCACTGAAATTGTCTTTTAGGTGGTCAATTCATAGTACTAAATTCTTCTTGGATAAGAAATTTTTCTAACCTTATGAATTTGAAGAAGGACCTGAGCCAAAACTGTGACCAAGTATCAACACTGTTTAATAGGGAGGGGTAACACAATTACTATTCCTTTTTGTAACTTGGATCTTTAAACGACCAACAGTGTGGGGAATGTTCTCTTTAATTTTTAGGTTAAAATGCATGTATTGCTAACCTCTACAATGCAACGTAAGAAAGAGCATCGGGAACCAGGGTTTCTAATCTGGATTTTAAGCTGTGTAATGGGGGAGTCGAATTTAAAAATGGAAAAAGTCCTAGCCTAAAATTTTTTATTCTGTGAATGAAAACTGATGTCCAAAATCCATATTACCACATTAATAAGTAAAAATATGTTTACATGAGGCCCTGAATTATAATTTGACATTTTTATTGTACAGGCAATCATTTAAGGCTCCAGGTGTCATTCTTGTCTTTCCTTGAGATAATAAAAATGTAAAAGGTTTATTCTGCTAGGTCATAATTGCCATAAGGATGTTTTAATTATGGGGAAATGCTATATCAGGGTAATTTAGTTAATATGTAATTTTGCAACTTTAAATGAAATACCACAGCTAATCTGTTTCAGTTGCTACAGTAGCACATATTTTGAAGACATAAAACTTTTCATGTTTCTAGAGAGCAATTTCTGATCAAACTACATGTGTTTAGGTAAAAGAAGAATTCATAAGATTAAACCATGGAAAGTATAAATCTAATTGGCTTTTACACAATCTCATGAGAAGAAATTGAATGTCACCATAAGCAGTTGCCTACTTGTGAAAGTCTCAAGAGTGGGATAAACAACATAGTGATGTCTATCAACCTATATTATTTTACATTGAAATTTAAGTACTTTTGGGAAAGCCTAATGGCTTTCAATATTAAGTCATTTAAGAAAATTCATATCTTCCTGAAATTGGAATCTTCTGGTATGGAACACATTGACATGTCAAATCAGCTATTGTTAGGTATAATCAATGTTTTTGTTCAGCAACATTGGAGCAGATCCTCACAATTATTTTTCTTAAGTTATTACCCAGATTTTATCATTGATTAGTACATTGTAGCCTATTTATATTCACCAGGAAATTTCCATTGCTGATTGGTTCACCATCAGTTTTATTTTTTAGAGACTATTATTGGGAAAAGGATAGATTTTGGGGTGGGTGGGAAAGGAACAGTTTTGGAGTGTGTAAAAGTATTACATACTATCCCAAATGCAATCTGGCCCATTCTCCTTCCTTTTTATTTTTTTGCAGTGCCTGTTGAAGACATTTGTGCTGATAGACTAACCTAGATGAGAAACCCATCTAACTTGCTTCAGAATCTGAACAGGAGACTGCCTTAGTTCATTTAGTTTTATCCATATGAATTATGAGACTCTTCTTTTTTGACTTAGTCATAAACTTCTGTGAGGAGTGCCCAATGTTCAGATTTCATCCATTTTATTCAGGGATTTGATGCCATCAATTGAACATCAACAGCAAATAGCCTCTAAAAGACATGACTATCTGTGGGGAATCCTTTCATTTGTACTGCAGGATATTCTCTTTGACAGTCGAATACTCTAGCAAGCTCTTCCTGTTTTATATCTTGTTTTATGCTGATACTCAGGATTATTGAATCACGTTCTCCAATAACAAGGAATATTTAGCATAAATAAGACATCTGATTGTATGTCTTCGAGGCTTCCTTTTGCTCTTCCAAGTCAGATACCTTTTCCCAATCAAAAAATAGTGGAGTCTTGTATGCTTTGCCATCATACATGAGACTGTAAATCTATGTTCTGCAATAGAAAATTGGTCCAGTGGGTGTGTGGTGGTACCCTCGAATTGCTTTTTAAAATGTTGGTGATTTGGAGCATTTTTTATATGGTTATTGATAGTTTGTAAACTGTCTAAATTACTGCACTGATCTACTAGTCTTACATCTCTGCCCCAAAATGAAACAAGATTACCTTGGCATGACCTGTTCTTGTTGATCTTTGGGAACCCTGCTGTTTTTCTAGATGTGCACTTAATCATCATCTTAATAGTATGATTTAGAATTTTTTCAAGCATTTAAATTGAAGTTCCAAACTCAAATTTTTGAAAATGGGACTGTCATTTTTTTTTAAGTTTTATAGCATTTCTTCTGTTCTTTATGGTATTCTAGTGATAGCGGTACAGCAATTATTTGTCAGTTCACTAAGCTGCTGACTGATTTTTTTTAAGTCTTTTTTCCATCTCTTGTACTCCCAATTTCAACTGTTAATGATGAGATGATCTCGAAAGGATCTTGTGTTTTGGTTTCTGCACATTTGTTTTCCTCTCCATTGTTCTTCTCTGTGTTATGACTAATCAAAATCATATTCCTGCATAACGTTTTGTAAATGAGTTTATATTTTAATGTAGTGTTTTCCAGCTGTTATGTCTACTTGGCAAAGAGATCAAGTGTTTGCTGGCTGAGGCAATTTTTGTGCTATCTTGCCTTCTCATTGTGGCAGGGCATGTTTGTTTTTGGTCAGGGATGAATGATTTTATCTATGTGGGAAACTCCTACTTCAGAAACACCCTGCATTTATGCATATCCAACTTGTCCACACCTTAATATGTTTAGAAAGTTGCCTGGGAGTTTAAGTTATTTCATCAAGATGATATAGCAAACTACCCAGCATGCCTTAATGAGTCATTGGAATGGGACATTGCTTCTTTGCTCCCTGGCTAAAATAAAAATTGGGAATATCAGAATCTCAGAGTTAAGAAAGACCTCAAAGCTCATCTAGTCCAACTAGTACTTGGATCAGCTAATAATAGCGAAAAGACTTTAAAAACCATGTCTAACTGACTCTAGGGCTAAAACTTTTGTTAACTAAGCCACAATTCCTATTGACAGTTGCCTTTCATCAGTTAAATTTTAGAAAATACCAATAATTGGCATGTCTTTTTTCTTTGTCCTTTTCCCATTTGGGGAAACTTGCAGATAAGCTGAAGTTGCCTGTGGTGTCATCATCTTGTCTTCCTCTTGCTCTCTTTTGTTTTAAATTTGCTATTGGTTTTGACCTTGGTGTAATTTCAATTTGTGCTGACTGCACAGAAATAACTGATTCAGAAATGATTTGTCATATCATTTTTTAATGTTGCTTGATGTTATTCATATTATCTTCCAAATTTTCCTTAAACGCAGCATTTGTGATAAAGATGGTGTCTTTTTCTACAGGCCTCTTCTATTTCTTAATCTGAAACCATATTTTCTGACTTTTTAAAACTACTGTTAAGCTCAGCTTTGCACTGAAATCACTTAGTACAAATGCTATATGGTGTGTGTTTGTTCTTTTTGGAGGATTTTACTTAGTTTATAGGATTTGTCCATTCTGTCCCCTGTAATAGATATTGGCAAAAAAGGCTACAATCTAGTTGACCTTTTGCTTATGCTTATCACAAGTGCTTCAAGGTGAGCAGAGGCAGAGTAGTATAGTGGAAAGAAACCTTGTCTTTGGAGTTAGAAGGGGTCAAATCCTGACCTCCTGACGTTACCACTTGGCACCTGACCTTGGGCAAGTAACTTTATCTGAACCTGAGTTTCTTCATTTGTAAAATGGGAATTTTATTATCTAATTCGCAGAGTTGTTTTACAGAAAAGACTTTGCAAATCTTAAAAGTGTTTTGTTGTTTCATTATCTAAGATCCCATTAAATGGTATTTCTTATTGCTTTTAGAATCACCAAAAAAATGAACTCTGCTAGCTCTTTGGTTTTTCAAAGAGAAATTGTGACCCATCCTTCCCTCTACTTGGCAAATTCCTTGTTTTCTGCCTTCATTTATAGTGAGAATGCCAGTACTGATATAGTTCAGGTCTTCCAGTAAATACATTGACCCAGTTTTTGGACAAAAGCATGACAGGATATTAGCAATTAAAATATTAATTTTTATAATGTTCCAAAGTGGTTTCATTTTAGCATTTAGCTATTGCTGTTCATCATCTTGTGGCAGTCACTGTGGAAGCAGGTCAACCTATATAAATGAGAGCAATTTGGTATTTTCCTTTGTTTCATGAGTTGTCATGGTAATAGAATTCATTACCTAGTTAGGCTGGACCACAGAATCAGACACAGTTTGTTGTGGTTACTATTATCCTTATTCCTTTTCAAGTTTGATAGAATCTGCCAGAGTTTGAACTATATTGACATTTCCTCTAAGAACCCAAACTACCCAGCATGCCATAATGAGTCATTGGAATGGGACATTGCTTCTTTGCTCCCTGGCTAAAATAAAAATTGGGAATATCAGAATCTCAGAGTTAAAAAAGACCTCAAAGCTCATCTAGTCCAACTAGTACTTGAATCAGAAAATCTGTAACAAAATCCAGTCTTAGAGACCTCTAAAGAAGGGGAGTCCATTATCTGCTGAGGTAACCTTAGAATATTGATACTTGTACAACTTTAATTAGGATATTCTTCATTATATCAAGCATAGATTTATACAACTTTCAACCCCTGTTCCTAGTTAAGCTGTATAGGGGTCAAGCAGAACCAATCTGATAATCTTCAACATAGCCCTTCAGATACAGCTATCATTCCCAGTTCAATTCTCCATTATTTCCTTTAGCTGATCTAAGATCTTTAATGAGCCTGGTCTCCATTCTCTAGACAATCCAGCTTATGAATGTTCTTAAAATTTGGTTAAGTAGAATTGAACTTAATACTCCAGATCTGATCTGATCAAGAATTGTACAGTGGGACTAATATTCTTAGGCCTAAATGTTATTGCCTCTCAATGCAATCTGAAATTGCATTGACTTTTGGACTGCTATTTAGTACTAAGTTAAATTTTTTCAACCTAAATTTAAGATGTTGAATTTATCCATAGTAATGATATTGCCAAGGGCAGCACCAGTTTAGATTGTATACACCCATCTTGAAAAGTTGATGGAGGATGGTGGAAGATAGTGAGTAGATTTCTCTCCTAAAACAATAAGAGGCAATAGAAGAAAACACTTTTCCAGAGAGCTTGGGGGAACCTAATTAAGTCATACTGTCTAAAAATATGGAAAAGATTTGTTAAGATTTCTATGATGAACTCTTCTCAGTCAATGACAAGAAGTATATTTCACTTCTATCACAGTCCCCTATTTGCTATATGAAAATGTGTAAATTATGTTTGAGAAGATAAAAGAAGGGAAACCTGAAGCGATCAAGTTGAACAATCAAAAGATTGGTACTGGCAGTGATCATTTTGAGGGATTGAGTCTAAATTTATTTCCTGAGGTAGGGAGAAGTTTAGTTTTAGTTTTGAACCAAAAGCAGTACAAATATCAGTTCATGTTTCTACTTTTCTATCACTTACAAAACTTTAAAAGTAATTTACAAAAGGGCAAACTTGAAGGTCCATGAAAGAAACAAGAAGGGTTTTGGAAATGATTTTCTGTAGGAGCCCAGTCATGTAATTGGCTGAGATATGCAGAGAATACAAGATCCTATGCCTGTTGATCATAAAAAGGCATTTGATTCAGTGAAATAAATAAAATGCTTTCTTGAAGACCCTCAATATCCCATGTGTATACCCAAATCATGAGATTCTTTGAAGGCCAGAACTTGGTTTGACAGAACTCTGCTTCTTAATATTAATTGAAGTATAAAATAGGAAATACTTATTCACTAAGTCTGATGTCATGGAATAAGTTTCACACTGTCCGGATGGAAGATGTTAAGGTCCCCTAGATGCTTATTCTGGCTTAATAATAATAATATTAAGAATACTGCATAGCCTCCTAAATGAGATCCTTAAATGCTCCAAAGAGTGCCACGTAAACTTGGTGAAGACATGAAGTCATCCTTGGAGGGGCTTCAGAAGACAACTACATGCCCTGATTTCACTGCTAGAGGATGCTGTGAATTTGGTGATTTTGGAAAGTGATTTAAAAGCATGCTAAGAAAGTGATTAAAATGACCCTGTCTTTTGATGCAGAGGTCATTTATACAAGGCATCCCAAGGAAGTCAAACATAGAATAAAATACAGTATTTCTTGTAGTGGCAAAGAACAAAAACCATGTAAATGCCCAACAAGTGGGCAATAGCTAAACAAGTTTTTAAATGCATAAATGGAAATACTACTGTACGAAAGAAATACGTGGAATACAGAGAAGCAAATGGGAAGACATGGACCAATACTGGGTGAAATAAGCAGACCAGGAAAAGTGCCCGCCTCCTGTCATTAGTGAAGTGGGATACTGTGGGTGTACAGCTTCATCTAATCTATTGATTGGGATATGTCAGATTTTTCTGAATTTTCAATGTCTTTTGAAACTGATTCAAGGGGGCAGCTAAGTGCTGCAGTGGGTGGAGCACCAGCTCCAATCAGGAGAACCAAAGTTCAAATCTAGTCTCAAACATTTGTTAGCTGTATGACCCTGAGCGAGTCACTTAACCCTGATTGCCTCAAAAAAGAAAAGTTTAAAAGATGTATGTGTGAAGAGAGTGGGAGGAAAGGATACACTGGGAAGAGAAGGTAGCATAAAAAAAATGGTCGAACAGAAAAGAAAAACAAAGTGCCTTATAATGAGTCCAGAATTGAACACAGCGGATTAGATTGCAGTTGGGAAATTGTTTCTCTTAGGAATGAAGGCCTTCTAGTGATAATACGTATGTGGCTCTGAGTCATGGAACATGCAGCCAATGAAAAACTGAGGTGTGGGAAATAAATGTATCACTATCTTCAACATCGTAGCTTACTCGTAGCCACTGAGCACCTCTCCACTGTCCTTTGAGTGTATAGTGAATATGACATCATCAATGAAGAATTGCACAGGAGATGTATTGTTTGTATCAGAGAAATCTAAAATTAGAAAAGGAGATGGATCAGTCACAGAAACAAAATTGTAAGGATTCTCAGAGGAAACCTAATTCAACCAGTATTTTGCATCTGCCACTCACTGCTTCTAATTTTGCCAACTCTAGCCAAGCAGAACAGTTCTAATCTTTTTTCCATGAGAAAACCGTACACATGTTGAAAGATAATGATGTGCCTACTAAGGCTTCTCAAGGCTGAGTATCTCCAGTTTGTGCAGCTGGTTTTAATGTGGTTATTCACTGTGAATTTCTTTCTGATACTTAGTAGCAAAATGACCCTCTGTCCTAAGGCATCTTTTCTTCATTCTCTTTAGGTTAATTAATCATCTTCCATGGGTTTGTCATCTTTACATAGATAACTCTCAGGTCTACATCTCCATCCCTAATTTCTCTACCAAGTTGTAGTTCCACTTCACCAATTGCCTATTGGATTTCAGCCTGTATGCCCTGTAGCATCTCAAAACATATCCCAAATAAGAATTCATTACTTTCCCCAAACCCATCCCTCTTCTGAACTTCCCCATTTTTGTCTAGAAAGCAAAATCATTATCTCCTAGTTGTCCTTGACTCTTCACTCTCCTATGTTCAGTTCAGTTGTTGACTTTTGCTTCTACCTCCACAACATATGGTCACTTTCATATGACCATATTTCAATTCCTCATAACTTCTTGCCTGAATTTTTGTAATAACCTTATTGGACTCTTGCACGTCTCCTGTCTGATTCAACCTCCCAGCCGCAAAAAGCAACTTAGACACAGATCTGCTCATATCTCCCCCCAAACTCCACAAAAACCAATGGCTCCCTATCGAATCTAGAATAAATAAATTCTACTTGACATTTAAAGACCTTAAAAATTTGTACCTTTCCATACTTGTTTTACGTTATTCCCCTTCCTGCATTCCATGGTTCAAAATGTCCTTGCTGTTCCTCATATGTGACACTACCTTCCATCTCCACGTTTTTGCATTGGCTGTTCCCTCATACTTGGAATCCGTTCCCTCCTCTGTTCTTTGGCTTTGGATCTCGTTTCCTTTCAGATTAAGCTCTAGTACCACCTTCTGTGTGAATGAGGCCTTTCCTGATTGTCCTTAGTTCCTAATACTCAACCAAAATTGTATTGATTTTTTTGTAGTTTTCATGCTGAATCTTGAAGGAAGTAATAATGGTCATTTGATGGTGGTACAACCTGTCATTTCCCCCAAATTACCAAGTGTTCAATAAATAAATATGTGTGTATATGTATGCATGTACACGTGTGTATATATATAGACTACACAAATATATTGAATGACTGATACAGTACTATACAACTGTCTATATCTGCTAAACTACATTAAATTAGATGGGGGATTCTCAAATTCAGGCAGGAGATAGTAAGGTTTACATGATATAATTAGGGTTGCCTGGTTCTCTGGGCCAGAAAGAACTTTAGAAACATTTTTAAGCATGTGATGGTCTTTTACTGAGGCCTTTCTTGATTTTTATTCTCATTTGTGCTTAGTTTTGACAGCCATTGACTTGGAAACAGAGCTAGTTGTCAGTTCCTACTGAGACTGCTCCCTCAACCATGTATTTTTATGCCATATAAAAAGTCACTGCAAGCAATCCAAATGAATAAAGAAGTACTGCAGCTGGAAAAGAGTAGAATTGCAGTTTCCATATCAAACAGTCTACCAGTCATGCATCTTCCTGAAATCTTCTATCAATAAATAGTGGTATTTTATAGCTGTTAAGGCTGTCAGAATATTACCTTTGCTTTTCTACCTTAAATTATAAAACACAAACAACCTCTGGTTATACAGTACATATATATATATGCAACATGCATTTTCTTAAACGTTAGTAAGCACCTCAAAAATGCAGCTTGATCTCAAGAAGCTCACAATCTAATGTTAGGCTTAAGGTCCTAAAATTGAAGATTTTATTCCCTATTGTGTTATTAGCTTCAGTTTGGAGGTATCAGTATATATACTGATAAAGCTTCATGAGACCCAAGTATGTAACTCTAACAGTTACTTGTCCAATTGGCTAGTTACAACCCCATTGACTGTCCTGCCAAATCAAAATGTTACAGCTGGAAGGACCTAGAACTCATAGAATCACAGTTTTAAAGCTGGAAGGGACTTCAGAAGTCATCTAATCCCATTATTTTGTAGATGAAGAAACAAGACTGACTTGTTTCTTCCATGAGAAGACTGACCAGTGTTAGCTAGTAGTAACAGAATCTGGATCTCCTAATTCCCCCGTCGACCTTATCACAATACCATACTGCCTTACTGTAAAGGACAGACCTGATTTGGTTATTTTTTAAATTGAATTTATAAAATGAGAAGGCTTTATTTTACCTGATATTATTGATTTAAACTCTGATTTAGTACAGTCATCTGTTCCACATCATGACCTTCCCCATCATAGTTTTGATATATCACAGGTCAGCATAAGAAAATAAATGCAAATTTTGGGGGAGTTTTGCAGAAGCCACAGATGACACAGAACAAGTTTGGAAATTCAGGAATGCATAAAATATGCATAATATTGTATAATAACCCAAATTTTACAATAAGGTACCATAAACATACCATTAAAAGAAAAAATTCAGACTAATCTGGTATGAGGGGAGGCCAAAAATTTTTATGTGGATTTTCATGGGAGCATCGCACTCCTAACCCCTGCAGTGTGGAAGAGATAACTGTAGATGATTCTTCATAATTCTCCTTGAAGACTGAAGCGCCTATATTTTTCTAGGTTAGTACTCAGATGATAGATGTCTTCATTTACTGGGTTCATTTAATTTCTTTGGTGCTCTGCTGGCACATAGCCTTTGAGAATCCAGGCTTATTTCCATGTCATGATGAGGTATCCTAGTAAGATCATGTTTTTTCAAGCTGTAAGGTACCTCAGATAACCTAGTTCAATCTCTCATGGTACACTGGTCCCAGTAAAGTTAAGTGACTTTCCCAATGTTATATGGGTTATTAAATTGCATAGTCAGAATTTTAACCCATAAGTCTATCCTACTTTTCCCTGTTTATTCTCCATTTTTATCCTGTCTCCCCTCTGTTTTGCTTCTGATTACTATGTCTCTTAATCCAGTCCTCCCCTTGTCATCTTCCACTCCTATTTTCCTATAGGTGAGACAGATTTCTATATCCAATTAAGGGTGTATATTATTCCCTCTTTGAGCTAATTCCAATGTAAGGTTCAAACATTGCCCTTTCCCCATCTTTTCCCTTCATTGTGAAAGCTGCTTCCTTCATGACTGTTTTATGTGAGATACTTTCCCCCATTCTTCCTCCCTCTTCCCCCTTTTCCCAGTGTATTCCTCTTCTCTCAATTTTGCTTTTTTTCCATCAGCCCATCAAAGCCACCTCACACCTGTGCTCTTTATGTGTATTCCTTCTAACTGCTGTAATAATGATGAAGTTCTTAAGAGTTACAATAATCTTCCCACATAGGAATACAAACATTTTAATCTTCTTGATTCTCTTATAATTTCTCTTTCATGTTTGCCTTTTTTATGCTTGTCATATTTGAAAGTTAAATTTTTTGTTGAGCTCTGGTCTTTTCCAGGAATGCTTGAAAGGCCTTTATTTCATTAAATACCAACTTTTTTTCCTTGAAGGATTATACTCAGTTTTGCTAGATAGGTTATTCTTGGTTTTAATCCTAGCTCCTTTGTCTTCTTGAATATTATAATCTAAGACCCCTGATCCTTTAATGTTGAAACTGCTAAATCTTGCGTGATCCTGACTATGACTCTACAATATTTGAATTTTCTGGATGCTTGCAATATTTTCTCCTTGACCTGGGAGCACTGGAATTTGGCTGTGATATTCCTGGGTGTTTTCATTTTGGAATCTCTTTCAGGAGGTAATCAACAGACTCTTTCAATGTACAGTTTACTCTCTGGTTCTAGGATATTAGGGCAGTTTTCCTTGCTAATTTCTTGACATATGTCTAGATTCTTTTTCTGGTCGTGACTTTCAGGTAGTCCAATAATTCTTAAAATTATCCATGCTTATCTATTTTCCAGGTCAGTTCTTCTAATAAGATATTTCATAATTCTATTTTTTCATTCTTTTTTTTGGATGGGGGGGCTTGTTTTGTTTCTTGGCATCTCATGGAATGATTAGCTACCATTTGCCCAATAGTAATTTTTAAAGAATGATTTTTTTTCAGTGAGCTTTTGTATATCTTTTTCTATTTGGCTGAAACTCTTGTTTAAATATTCTTCAATGGATTTTTATGCCTTTTATGAAGCTGTAGACTCTCTTTTCATAATTCTCTTACATCATTCTCATTTATTTTTCTAATTTTTCCTCTACCTCTCTTACTTGTTTTTCAAAATCTTTTTTGAGCTCATTCAAGAATTCTTGTTGGACTTATGTCCAATTCATGTATTTTTTTTTCTTTTAGGCTTTGCATGAAGCTGGTTTGACATCATTGTCTTCTTCTGATTTTGTGTCTTGATCTTCCTTGTCACTATAGTAACTTGTTATGGTCAAGTTCTATTTTTGTTAGCTCATTTTTTAACCTGTTATTTGACTTTTAACTTTACGTTAAAGTTGAGCTCAGCTCCTGGCATGGAGAACATACTGTCTTGTGCTTCAGGCCTTTCATACTTTTGTTATTATACTTAGCTCTGGGGGCCTATAGGTTTTCAGTGTTTACAAGGTGGTATGATTGAAGGAGAGGTGTAATTGCTGCTCTCCTGGCCTGTGCTCTGGTCTTTATCCAGGAAGGAACATTGTTCCCCTGTAGCCACCAAAGCTAGAACTCCTCTTGGCCCTGGGATTGTGAACAGGTCCTCTACTTTTCTGTAGCCACAATTGCTAGTGTTCCCCTTTGATCAATATTGCATAAGAACCTTGAATGTAAGATCTGTGAATAAAGTTAAGCTGCATGTGGTAATACATGAGATGGAGAGACTAAACATCAGTAACTTAGGTGTCAGTGAACTTAAATGGATGGGAATGGGTGAGTTTAACTGAGGTACTACATATACTACTGTGAGCAAGAATCCTTTGGAAGAAATAGAGTAGCTCTCATAGTCAATAAAAGGGTGAGAAAAGTAGTACTGGGGTATAATCTCAAAAATTACGGAATAACATCTGTTCAAATCCAAAGCAAACCATTCAGCATCACAATAATACAAGTCTATGCCAACCACTAATGCCAAAGAGACCAAAGTTGATCAGTTCTATGAAGACCTACAACTTCTAGAAAATAACACCAAAAAAAGATATCATATTCATCATAGGTGACTGGAATGCTAAAATAGGAAATCAAAGGATAATTTGAGTATCAGGCAAGTTTGTCCTTGGAGAACAAAATGAAGCAGGGCAGACACTAATAGAGTTTTGTCAAAATAAGTCACTGATTACAACAAACACTCTTTCAACAACACAAAAAGCATTTCTTCACATGGACATCACCAGATGGTCAGTATCAAAATCAGTTTGATTAAAACTTTGCAGTCAATGGTGGAGAAGTTCTGTAGTTAAAACAAGACCTAGAGCTGACTGCAGCTCAGATCATCAGCTTCCTATTGCAAAATTCAGAGTTAAATTGAAGAAAGTGAGGAAGATTGTCACTGTATAGATATGGCCTAAATAATATCCCCCAAGAATGTGAAGTGAAAGTGATGAATAGATTTAAGGAATTAAATATGGCAGGCAGAATGCCTGAAGAACTACAAATGGAGGTTTGCAATATTTTCTAGAAGGCAGCAACAAAAAACATTCCAAAGAAAAAGAACGAGAAAGCAAACTTGAGGTCTGATGTAGCTTTACAAACAGCTGAGGAAAGATGGAAAGGAAAAGGGAAAGATATACCCAACTGAATACAGAATTCCTGAGAATAGCAAGGAGAGATAAGGTTTTCTTAAATGAGCGATGCAAAGAAATAGAAGAAAATAACAGAATGGGAAAGATAAGAGATCTCATCATGAAAATTAAAGACATCAAGGGAACATTTCATGAAAAAATGGGCATGATAAAAGACAAAAATGGTAGGGATTTAACAGAAGCAGGAAAGATTAAGAAAAGGTGGTAAGAATACACAAAAGAACTATATTAGAAAGATCTGAACATAGTGATAACCATGTTGGTGTGGTTATTGATCTAGAACCAGACATCCTGGAGAAAAAAGTCAAGTCAAATGGGACTGAGAAATCATTACCAACAATAGAACTAATAGAAGTGATGGAATTCTAGCTAAGCTATCTTACACCCTAAAAGATAATGCTGTAAAAGCAAGGACCCTGGCATACACAGGAAGGCCTGCTATCACAGGTTCTTAGATCTGCATTTCTAAAACAGCAACTTTTGAGAGGCCAACAATCATTTTAATCAAGCGTATGTATCATTCACTTAATTTAGGGTAAAAAGTCAGCACCTTGAACTTTAGAGAAAATATAGAGAAATAAAGATCAACAGACAGATCCAACTGTCTGACCATTACATACATACATAATAACCAGAGAGAGAAGCACCAACATGGTTTTTCAAGGCAGGGTGCTCCACAGTGACTGCCCAGAGTCTGGTCAAACAAACACTTCCAATGAGTAAGCCCTAGAGTAATTATATACATTTTTCAGAGTCAGAGGGCATCACAACCCTTGAAAACCAGTGCCTCATTAACAAAAGGTATGGGCCTTCCTACAAATCTTCTGTAAGGGCAAGCAAAGTAGGATCTTTTGCGGTTTTTGTCAAGTGCCTCTGATTGAATCTTGCCTTTATCAAGCAAGAGCCTTTACTAGGAGTAAAGTAGAAACAAGAGTTTCTTTAACTAGAAACAGTATATGTATTTGTATTGTTAATGTGATTAAAGATCTTCCCCACTCATTAATGGGCCTGCCTATTTAGGGGAGTTTTATTAGGGAAGATTTGTGGGAAGGCCCACACATTTTGTTAATGAGGCACTGGTTATCAAGGCTTGGGATGCCCTCTGGCTCTAAAAAAGGTATAAATACTCTCAGGATGAGGTTTTACTTTGGGGCTTAGTTTTTGTTAGAAGCTTTGTGTGCCAGACTAGACTCTGGGAAGCCGCTAAGGAGGCCCCCCGGCTTTGAATACTCAGATGTTGGTGCTTTTCTCTCTGGCAACTATGGTCAGACAGCTGAACCTGTTTGTTGCTTTGTGATATATGTACTGCTTATGTCAGGTAGTTTGGAGGTACTGTCTGTTGATTTCCTGAAGTAAGTGAATGATGTATGTGCTTGATTAAAGGAGATTGTTAATCCTTCAAAAGTTGTCTTTATTGTAGAAAAGCAGATCAAAGAACTTGTGATAGCAAACCACCCCACACCCTTCTGTGTATGTCAGGGTGTTTACTGATACCTTCTGTGTATGTCAGAGTGTTTACTGACTCAAAGGCCTATTAATGGGTGGGGTTTCTTAAATGAGCGATGCAAAGAAATAGAGTTTAATCACTTTATTCAATCAGAGGCACCTGATTATACTAAAACAAAAAATGAATTATCAATACAAATGATTAGAGTGCTGTACTCAATATGCCAACAAATTTAGAAAACTCAGCAATAGTCACTGGACTGGAAAAGATCAATTTACACCCCAATTTTAAAGAGGGGCAATGCCAAGGAATGTTCAAATTACTTAACAATTGTACTTATTTCACATGCTTAAGGTTATGCTTAAGCTATGCTTAACATTATGCAAACTAGGTTTCAGAAATACAAAAACAGAATTACCAGAAAACTGGGCTGGTTTTAGAAGAAGCAGAAGAACTAGAGACCAAATTGCCAGCATTCACTGGATCATGGAGAAAACAAGGGAATTCCAGAAAGGCATCTACTTTTGCTTCATTGACTACACTAAAGCTTTTGTGTGCATCACAACAAAATGTGGCAAGTCTTCAAGAAGATGGGAGTACAGGTCATCTTGTCTCCTGAAGAACCTATATTCAGGCCAAGAAGCAACCATTAGACCCAAACATGGAACAACTAATTGGTTTAAGATTAGAAAAGGAGTATGACAAAGCTGTATATTGTCACATTTATTTAACTTTATGCAGAGTACAAATCTTTGGTATTCAATAGTGCTTCTGGCCTCTTTTAATAACATGCAGATGGTGATTGCAGCCATGAAATTAAAAGATGCTTGTTCCTTGGAAAGAAAGCTACGGCAAATATGGACAGCATACTAAAAAGCAGAAGTTTATTGATAAAGGTTTGTAGAGTCAAAACTATGGTTTTTCCAGTAGCAGTGTATGGCTATAAGAGTTGAACTGTTATGAAAGGTAAGTGCCATAGAATGAATAGTGGTGCTGGAGAATAATTTTGAGAATCCTTTCGACAGTAAGGAAATCAAATCAGTCAATACTTAAAGAAATTAATTCAGGCTATTCATTGGCAGACCAAAGATTGAAGATGTAGCTTAAATCCTTTGGCCACATAATAAGACAGAAGCATTAGAATAGTCCTAATGTTGGGAAAGATTGAAAGCAAAAGGAAAAGGAGACAGTAAAAGATGAGATAGATAAGCATGATGGAAACAATGAACATGGACTTGGAGACTTTGGGAGATGATGGAGGACAGAAGAGCCTAGAATACTATGGTTCATAAGGTCACAAAGTCAGACGTGACTGAACAACAACCCTCTGTCTTGGAATTGAGACTAGGGTCTCTACTCCCCTGTGAGTGACCACAAGCACTCCTCTCCACCCTGAAACAGTGACCAGGGTCCCTTTTCCCCTGTGGTTGCAAGTGCTATTGCTCAACCTCACCTTGCACTGCATATGGACAATACAACCAAGTCCTGAACTCAGCATCAGCAAAAGGTATTCTGCAATCTCCTCTCAACTGGTTGTCCAACCCTGCCAATATCAATGGGCTGAGAGCTCTTGAAACTGCTGCTGTCACTAATACAACCACTAACAAGGTCCGCTGCTGTGGTATGGATTACCCTTCATAGTCTGCACTCTGCTCCAGGCCTGACTCCTGCTCCCATGAAATAGACCTTTCCTGCCAACTTTTAAGTTGTCTTTGATAGGAAAATTTCCACCTGATTCTTTGTTGCTTCAAATTGAATTCAAGGCGTTATTTTAAAATAATTTGGGGAGGAATTTGGGAGAACTCAGCTGCATGCTTCTCTATTTTGCCATCTGGACTCCCCTCCTTCAGATACTTAATAGTTCTCTGGAATTCATCTTAATCAGATTTTGTAAAGTCATATCAATTCAAAATTCTGAATTTAGAATCAAAGGACCTAAATCTGAATTCCAATTCTGCAATTTACTACTTGTGTGACTTTGAGCAAGTCATGACCTTATTGGGGCCCCAGTTTCCTTATCTGTGAAATCAATCCATCAATAAACGTTTATTAATTGCCTACTATATGTCAGGCACTTTGCAAGAGACAGTCCCTGCCCTCAAACTTAGAATCTGATGAGGAGAGATGTCATGCAAACATACATATACAAAGCAAGCTCCATACAGGATAAATTAGAAATAATTAATAGAAGGAAGGCACAAGAATTAAGAGGGATTGGGAAGCCTTCAATAAAAGAATTTTAGTTGAGACTTAAAGGAATCTATGTTGAGATTTGGGGAACTAAATGAGGTTTAGGGTGCCCGGGACCCCAAAATACCAACACACCAGGTCCTGCCAAATGAAATCAACTCAAGCCTTCTTCCAGCCAAAGTAAAACAAAGTTTATTAACGATCCACCATATTGGGTTGATTCTTAAGGAGCCTCACCATTTGTGATGCTTGTATTAACAAGCGGGCCAGATAAAATCTCAGCTAGACAAAGTCAGAGCTGGATTGAATCTAAGTGCTTTCATATAGGCTATCATGTAGAAAGACCTTGGGAAAGATTTAGAGGTGCCTAGTAGTCTGGGAGGAGGGTCTAAGGAGGATCTTGATGAGACTGGGGTCATTAGTGATGTAATCAAGGGTTGGAAAGAGTTGGAGGCAATTGGGAGGTATCAGACAATGGAGGGCTTGGTTGGGAAGCAAGTGGGGCAATCAAGAGGTAACAGACAATGGAGGGTCAGGCTAGGTTATACGTAACAGGTTTGAGTATGAAAGGCCAGATTAAGTGGGAAGATTCAAGGGGAGTTCAAGGAGGTTCCCAGAGTCTGCACCCCATCAGCTAGAGAGGTCAGTAAGCAGAGCAGAGGAGGGAGAATATTTCAGGCCAGAGAAAATACCCAGAATATTCCAGTCAGAGAAAATGCCCAGAACCTAGAAGAGTGTCTTGGTAGAACAGCTCGGAGGCCAATGTCACTGGATCAAAGAGTATGGGGAGAACGGTGTAAGAAGACTGAATAGGTACAGGGGGCTACGTTATGAAGGGCTTTGAATGTCAAACAGCATTTTGTATTTGATCCTGGGCACAACAGGGAGCCACTGGAGTTGAGAGGGTCACATGGTAGGATCTGTGCTTTAGGAAGATGATTTTAGTGGCTGAATGAGGATTGACTGGAGTGGGGAAAGACTTGAGACAGGTTATTGCAATAGTCTGGGTGTGAGGGGATCAAGAACTGCACCAGGTGATGGCAGTGTCAGAAGAGAGAAAGTATCATGTAAGATATTGCAAAGGTGAAATCTATAGGCCTTGGCAACAAATTGGATATGGCGGAGAAGGGTGGTATTTAGAGATATTGAAGGATTGAGGATGACATCTAGGGTGTGAATCTAAGGAACTGGGATGACTGGGCTGTCCTCTATGGTAAAAGGGAAAGTAGGAGGTGGGGAGGATTTAGTGGGAAAGGTAATGAGAGGATTGATTATGTCTAAGTTCCCCTCCAACTCTTAAGTCTATGATTCTGTTGTTGAGGTTTAAGGGTGCTCAGGACCTCAAAATAGTAACACACTGAGTCCTGCCTGAATGAATTTGACCCAAGCTTTCTTTCAGCCAAAGAGAAACAAAGTTTATTAAAGATCCACCATATTGGATAGACTCATAAGGAGTCTGAATATTTGTGATGCTTGTATTAACAGGCAGGCCAGAATGAATCTGAGCTAAATTAAATCTAAGCACCTTCATGGAGGCAAGATGGATCTCATCTAGAGAAAAAATGTGGGAGGGATCTAGGGGTTGCCAAGTAGTCTGGGGTGGTGGGAGAAGGGGCCCAGGAAGGATCTTGAGTTAGAGTGGTCAATAGCTGAGGTGACTTGAGGTCAGACACTAGGAACCAAGAGAATGGGATAAAGGGTGAAAGCAGCTGGAGGCTACCTGGAGATAACAGACTAGGAGGGCAAGGCTAGGTTAAGGGTATGAGATTTGGGTTTAGCTGATAAGGGAAGGTTTATGTTCTCAGGCCAAGGCCAGATCCATGGGAAGCTTCAAGGTTTCTAGAGGGTTCCCTGAACCTATACACTGTTCACTGTGATTGTAAGGAGTGATTTTGGAAATAGCATGCATGTCATGTAGGAAAGAGCTCTGGACTGGGAGTCAGATTGGTGGAGTCCTAACAGAGCTGCTCCCAGCCCCAATATTCTAACTTTATTATATGCCCACTGTACATACCTACCCCCCCTCATCCTACTTTATGCCTCAGTGCTCTCAAGAATAGGTGGGTCCCTGAACTTTTAGTTCCCACAGAAACAGCAAGTGTGTCCATGTGATGAGAACCCAGCCATTGCCTCTACCTAGGCACCGCCCTAGACCCACTCCTCCTATTTCCCCGCAGAAACAGCGGGTGTGTACAATGCCCTCAACCACAGCCACATCCATCTAGTCCTAGACAGGACCACCAAACTCAGCCAATCAGAAAACAGCAGCTTTCTGACCGAGAGTGAACTTACCCTGTAGAGAGGCTTATTATATCATTATCCTATACACTTAGCCCTCTAACTGGGTTCCTCTGTATACATTGTGGGGAATCTCATGCCCAGTTCCACTAAGCCGGGGCCCCTCCTTCACGACCTCAAACTCCTCCTGCCTTTTTAATATGAATCAGATTCCTATATTCTGTGTAGATTTCTGTTAGGTAATTGCATCTTTACCCTATAAAATCCATCTCGCTTTTCCTGAAGGTGCCGGTTCCTCTCGGCGTCGGTCTCAATAAATGCCTACACTTGGACTGGAGGCGTCCCACCACAACAGCCCGCCGAACCCCAAGGCTTTGGTGTCCCGGAGTTGAAGCCTCCAGGAGGTCGGGGAAGTTGAACCCTTCGGGGGGTAACTCAGGAGCCGGAGGATCTCTAGATGCTGTATGCCCGGTCTGCCGATTCCCGGATCCCGGCCCTAGCCCACCACGTGGCAGGCAGGTTTTGGATCTCTTCACGGAGATCGAGCGCCGCCTCGAACCCCGGCCGGGTGAGCCTAGGCCCGCGGAGCCCGGGCCGGCCCCGCTCTCTAGCGAAACAATCCCGGTGCGCCGGCTTCCGTCCCACTATAACCAGCAGCTGGCCTCGGAGCACCGCACAAGTGACGTCGCTGCAGGCCGGCTGCGGTTTGCCAGGCTGCGTTTGGTGATCTAAACCACGCGGACCCTGGAGGGATTCCGGGGTCTCGGAGCTCCATCAGCAGGAAGGCCAGGCCCGGCCTCCTCCCCTTTATAAAAGGCCCACCCACCGCCAAAAAAGGCGCCAGGAAAGAACTCGCGTCCCCGAGGGGCGGGCGGCGGCCGGGCACCCGGCTCCGGAACTCCAGGAAGCCGGCGCGCGTTTGCTGGAGGGACCGGAAAGGACAAGGGACACGGGCACGGGCGATGTGGGGCGGCTGCGGGCTGAGGGCCCTGGGGGCTCGCGGCTGGGGGCTCGGGGTCCGGAGTCCGGGCCCAGGGGCCGAGCCTCCGGGGGCAGCGGCCCCAGAAGGCGGGTGGCGACCGCACCCGCTTAGCGGGCGGCTAGGGGAGAGCGGGCCGGCTTACGGTAAGTGCGCAGGCGCGGGCGAGGAGGCCGGGGCAGGAAGGGCACCGGGAATGAACGCCGGAACCCGGCGGGAAACGTCAGCCTCGGGGCGGGGCCTAAGGCCCCCCGACTTTCAGCTTTTCTCCCGCAGGTTCGGGTGACCTTGCGAGGCTCCGGGAGATGGCCGCCTGCCCCCAGGCTTCCTTTGCAGAGTTATTTTTTTCTGCTTTATGCCCTTCAGTTTTTTCAGTTAGCAAATACTATTTTCTTTCCTTTTCCCCCGTTTAAACAAAAAAAAGAAAGAAAACCCTTGTCACCATTATTCATAGTCACGAGACAAATGACCGTCTTGGAGACCAAAAGTGTCTTCAAATGCCGTCCCGCATTCTAGTCCATCCGCTCCGTCCGGGGGCGGGCGGCGTAGAAAGCCGCCTCGGGCCGGGATGGTTCTCCTTGCGTGGACCTGCCCTTGCTTAGAGAGAGGCTTCAAAGTTAAATACAAAAAGAGAAGAAGATCCACCTCCACGTACTCGGGGCAAAGCGAGAGCTTCGGTAGGAAGCCGCGAATCTCCATCGCAGACCGTTTACTTTTTCTGTAAAATACGTAAAAAATATTACACATAATGTGCAAAGCTACCCAGGGTTTCTGGGCTTCCTTCTGAGTTTTCTTTTGTTCTCTGCTGGGCACTCTTTTCTTTTCTCCTTCCTTCCCCATCCTGTACTAGAGAAGGCCACTCATTAGGTTCATGTGTGTTTGTATGTATTAAATTTATATACATATAAATGCATATATATGTGTATACATGCATATATAAAATACATATATATGTATACGTGCATATGTAAAAATATATGTGTATACATGCATATATAAAAATACATATATATGTGTATACATATATATACATACACACACATATAGCTAACATAACTATAAATCTATTTATCAGTTCTTTCCCTGGCGGCAGACAGCATCTTCCTTCATGGGTCCTTTGTAGTTGATTTGTTGGTTATAATACTCAAAATGACTTAGTTGTTCACAGTTTTTCTTAGAACGGTATTGCTATTACTTTATCCCTCCAACAGTCTCTTGGTTCACTCTTCATTATTTCATGGAAGCCTTTCAGTGATTTTCTAAAATCCAACAGCTGATGGTTTCTTATAGCACAGTAACATTCCATCGCAGTCATGTGATGGAAGCAAGTCAACTTGCTGAACTGTTCTCCAGTTGATGGCATCCCCTCAATTTCCAGCTCTTTACCACCACAAAGAGAACTGCTATAAATATTTTAGAACATGTAAGTTCTTGTCCTTTTTCTCTACTCACTTTGGGAAGAAGGTCTGACTGGTATTTCTAGGTCAAAGGATATACACAGTTTTAGAACTCTTTGGGCATAATTCCAGACTGGAATGGATCCAAAATGGTTGGATCAGTTCACGGTTCCGCCATCAGTGTGTTAGGGTTTTAATTTTTCCACATCCCCTCCAACATTTTTCACTTTCCCCTTCTATCATTTTAGCCAGTCTAATAGGTGTAAGATGACATCTCAAATAATTTTAATTCCTGTTTCCCTAATCAGTAATGATTCCGAGCTCTTTCTCTTATGATTATAGTTTTGATTTCTTCACCTAAAAACTGCCTGTTCATATCCTTTTTACCATTTATCAGTTGGGAAATAACTCATATCCTTATAAATTTGACAAAGTTCTCTAGAAGTGTTCGTATTCTATAAATTTTTGTTTTTCCTCACTTTACTGTGCATTAGTTCATACAGGTCTTTTCAGTGGTCTCAACTCATGTCATTTCTTGTTGCACAATAATATTCCATTACATTCATAAACTATTTATCGTTCTTAGATCATTATTTGTTCAACCATTTCTCAGTTCAGTGGTCACTCCCTTAGTTTCCATTTCTTTGACATTATAAATAAAATACAGCAGTTTCCATTTAAAAATAAGACTGCATTTCATTTATTAAGTACTAATGGTGTATCAGTGGTATGAGCAACAGTGGAGGTAAATGCAAAGGCAAAAACAGTCATTGTATTAAAGGAGCTTATGTTCTTTTTAATTTTTTAAGGAACAAAGATCTATGTTTTTATTCTTCAACACTCCCCCAATCAATTACAAAAAAACAGAACAAACCCTTGAAACAAATATGCACAGTTAAACTAAACAAATATTCCCATTGGCCATATCAAAAAAAATATCATTCTGTACCCTAAGCTAAGCTTGGTGGCGTACTTCATCATTGGTCTTCTGGAATCTTGGTCATTGCATTGATTGGACTGCTTATGGCTTTCAAATTTGTTTGTCTTTACACTATTGTTGTTATATGAATTGTTCTTCATGCTTTGTTCATTTAAATCTGTATCAGTTGACCTGGGTTTCTCTGAGACATTCTCATATTGTCATTTCTTGTGGCACAGCAGTATTTCGTTGCCTTCATATAATTTATTCAACGATTCGTTAGCTGATGGGCATCCCTTTAGTTTCCAGTTCTTTGTTACCATGCTATAAATATTTTTGTCCATATGGGTGCTTTTGATCTCTTTGGGGTATAGACATAGTAGTGATATTGCTAGGTCAAAGAATATGAAAAGTTAATAACTTTGGGGGTATAACACCATATTGCTTTTCAGAATAGATAACCACTTCATTGCTCTACCAGCAGGTTTGGGATATACCAAAAATCCAGTACATAGAAACATGTAGTACACAACAGGACAGTAAAGCAAGCTAGCTTTATTGTGGTAATATATTTCTAATAAGGTACGATGGCAGTCAAATTAGGATTTTTTGCTGTTTTTGTTTTACTAAAAGTGCCTCTGATTGAATAATGTGATTAAATAACTTCCCTGTGGTGGGAAGCTTGATTAGGGGAATTGTTTTGTAGGAGGGTCTCAAGTATCTTTTGTTTTTTCTGTTGAGGCACTGGGTCAGAGGGTTATGCCTTCTGACTCTGAAAAGTGTATAAATACTCTGAGGGTGAGGTTTTACTTTGGGTCTTACAGATTAGAAGTGTTTGTTTGGCCAGAAGAGGACTCTGGGAAGCTGCTAAGGAGCGCCCTGGCTTTGAGAAACTCATATGTTCCCTCTCTGGTAAAGATGTATGTATGTTAATGGTCAGACATTTTGGAAGCATGCCTGTTGACTTTCAATTTCTCTAGCTTTTGTCTGAAGTTCAGGGTGCTGACTTTTTCCCCTGAACTAACTTTGTCCTGGTGATGTCATTTTGGTCCTCTTCAAAGATGAAGGACAACGACCAACCAACCGTGTGTATATGTATATAATGTCATTAATGATTCAGTCATTCCCTTCCAAAGACACTGTAACTCAGTAGCTGATTTTAAAAAGATCTGAAGGTTTAGTAGACTGTAAACTAAATACGAGTAAGCAGTGTGATGACACAGCCAAAAAAGCTAATATTACATTGAAATGTTACATATATTATTTACATATAGATACATATGTGTGTGTATATGTGTGGGTATGTATACACACACACACACTGACTTATGAATTTGCTAGAGTTATTGATTTAACAACTTTGCTATCATACTTCTCCTCAACCCCCACCCCAAAAAGCTTTTGGTTTTAAAACTTTCATACTGTTCATTGTGTTCAGTGGAGGTTAAAACTGGGAGGTTCTCCCCACAAAAAATTTTTTTACCATTTTCTTACATTATTATTCTAATATATTTTGTATGACGTTACACACTGGGGCTTGCCCAACTAGCCCATCGTCTCTTCCAAAGTGATATTTTCAGTACTTTAATGGCTTGGGGCTTTTATTGATAAAAGTTACTTCCTCTATCTTTGTAAGTAATCCACCTTTTCTAATCCTCTTGTTCATGGCCTTCTCTAAATCATCCATAGAAGAGATACCCAACAGACTATGGGACTTCCTTTAGTTCTTTTAAATATCTTTGGGCACTAGTACAGTACTAGATGTCTGAATTTTATTCCTTGCTCTTACTAAATGACCAGCTCACCTTCTTTTCCTATTTCCAAAGACATAATTAAGGCTGGGGAAACATTCAGTGTCCTTTCTTTGAAATATAATTTTCACTGCCATGCCACCATTCATGGTTAAAGCTTACTTTAAAGGATCCTAAGCCCTAGAGTGGCATGGTAGCAACTGCAGGGGAGTGGGGAGTAGGAATGTGGTTGGCCACAAGTGATTGGCCAGGAACTCCAGCACTCCTCCTCATTCACAGATGAGAAAACAAGTCCAGAGGTTAACTCACTGAACTTCTAAAACATTATGTTGCTGGAGGCAGAACCAAGATGGCAAAATAGAGAAGCACTAAGCCAAGCTCTACCAACTTTCTCCTCCAAGCAACTTTAAAGTAACATCTCAAATCAAATTCAGGAGTGGGAGAAACAACAAAGGTGAGAGTGAGGCATTCTTCCAGCCCAGATCAACATAGGAATTCAGAAAGAGAAGTCTGTGACAAGGGGGATCAGATTGGATGGGGCCTATGTGGATGAAACGCCAGGGACTAGGTGATGGTACTTTGGGGAGCTCTGAAGCCAGACATGGTAAGGGGACCTGACAACTGATGAGAAAGAGATTGCACAGTACCCTTCTAGTACTAGATGCAAAACCAAGTATAGTTTGACAGCTCTATTTACTACACCCAATTCTGGGTCACAGTTCAAGGTTATCAAGGAGAACTTTTGGTCAAGAGGGAGTAAAGACTCTGAGGGGTCAAGGGATCAGAAACCCTGAGGAACAGTATCATTTCCATTCCCAAGGGAGGCAAAAATGTCAATTGCAATCCCAAGGAATCAGGGGCCATTCCTGGGTAAGGGCCAGAGTGTAAGCCAAGAGGGAAATGACCACACCTCTCTCCAGATCACACCACCTTGGAAGCACTGTAAACTTCCAGCACCCCAGAATAAGCTCAGAAAACAGCAGTACAAAAAAGCCTGAAACTTAGTCAAAGCTTCTCACATGGCAACAGAGCCCAATATTAACATAAAATTCCAAATAAAGAAATAAGGTGAGAAAATGAGCAAACAACAGCAAAAAACCCTCAAAGCCTTACCATAAGAAGCTACCATCGAGACAGGGAATATAAAGATACAAACTCAGAAGAAGATAATGAAGTCAAAACAGCTACAAGCAAAACCTCAAAGAAAAATAGGAATTGCACACAAGCCAAATAAGAATTCCTGGAAGAACTAAAAAATGATTTTCAAAAATAAGAGTGTTAAAGGAAAAATTAGGTAAAGAAATGAAGGCAAAGGAAGAAAATTATGAAAAGGCAATTAACAGTTTGGTAACAGAGGCAGAAAAAAATATTGAAAATAGCTCCTTAAAAAACAGAATTGGCCAAATGGAAAAAGAGGTAGAAAAATTCACTGATGTAAATAACTCCTGAAAACGCAGAATTGACCAAATGAAAGCAAAGGAATAGGGACTAACTTGAACATATACATTTTCATATAATTGGGTAGAGAAAGTCTGACTTCAGAAGAGAAGATTTGCTCGCTTTCATATTTGAATATGATGCTACTGATAGTGTTTTTACTGTGTTAAATACCACTGGTTCAAAAAAAGAATAGTAGACTGTTAATTATTTTCATTATTAAGTAGTAGTGTTGTTCAGTCATGTCTGATTCTTCATGACCTCATGGTCTATACTTACCATGGAATTTTGTTGGCAAAGATACTGATTTCCAGTGGATTAAAGCAAATAGAGTGACTTGCCCAGGGTCACATAGCTAGTAAGTATCTGAGGCTAGATTTGCACTCAGATCTCCCTGGGACTTTAGGCTCAGCGCTCTATCCACTGAGCTGCTGAATTCTTAGTTAAATGGCAATAACTAAAATTCTGCTTTTTAAAAATGAATATAGTCTGAAAATTTTTTTCCTTTTATCTTAAAAATCTACCTAAATTTTTACCAGTTGTGATATAATAGAGGAATGAATTGTGTTTGTTAGTTTCAAAATAAAATTATATTGTCCATCAGTAAGAATTGTTCTTTGGAAGAGATTTTTTTGTTTTGTTTTGTTTTTTTGTCTTGCCTTTCATTGCTTTTTATTTTCCTACAGGGAAGCACGCCAGTAAGACTTTACTGATGACACTTTGGAGATTCAGTGACAAAGAAATCATATGCTCAAAATCTAACAATATAACCTTTGCCTATTTAGATAAAATGAAAAGTTACAGGTATGTTTATTGACCGGTCAGTAGAATCATTACTTATTTGGAGGAGAAATGTAATGATGTATCATAACCATAATGATTTATCATCTCACTTAAGAGTGAGGTGATGTGTGCTAATTTGTCCTTATGTGATAGTCAAATACTTTAATTGAGGGGCTTCTTAATTTTTAAAATTAGAATGCAGAAATTATGTCACTTTTTAAAATAATATAGTTTATTTATTTTTCAGTTCTTAACATTCACTTCCACAAGAATTTGAATTCAAAATTTTCTCCACATCTTCCCCCAAGTCCCACCCCAGGACAGCATGCACCTCATCCACTCCTTCCTCCAGTCTGTCCTCCCTTCTACTCATCCTTCCATTGCCCTTCCCCTCTATTTTCCTATAGGGCAAAATAGATTTCTATACTCCATTGCCTGTATAACTTAATTTTCAGTTACATGCTAAAACAATTTTTTTTAACATTTATTCTTAAAGCTTTGAGTTCTATATTCTCTCCCTCCCACTCTACCCACCCTCATTGAGAAAACAAGCAGTTCAAAATAGGTCATACATGTATATCACTTTTTCTTTCAGTATTTTCTTATAGTTATATAATAATGTCACATGAAACCATAAATTATTTTAGTCAAAGAGAAAATTGATATGTATCCATACAGTTAACATTAAAACTAAAAGCTTTTGCATAATTGTATTAGTTTCACAAAATAAGCTTTTGCATAATTGTATTAGTTTCACAAAATGAAATTTACAATTTTATGGAAAATAGTATTTAGATTGGGCTCTATTTTCTAAGTGGCTAGCCCTGCTTCCTGCATAAGGGTCTTTCTAAAGTAATCAGGTAATGAAGAATGAAAAAAAGGTGGATGAACATAATATTAAGGAAGAGTTCCACCTGTATCTTAAAAGGGACATGTGTGTTACATACTTAACCTTCAGGATTTATAGGTATTGCTGAGTATAATGTGATATGCTTTGGCATCACCCAACATTTCATAAATTAGAATTTCCCTGTTACAGATTTTACTCTGCTAGAGCATGGAACTCAAAATGGTACAGATACCTTTTGAATCCCAAATTTTAAAAACTTTTGGAAAATTATAAACATTTAATGATCTTATTCAGAGGATCAGGTAGGAGCTTCCGGAAAGGTTTAAAATGTTGTGAGCCCAAACCAACACCAATAGTCCCCTGAGTCTTGGGTTAAATAAACATAGCAATCCTCTGTAGCCTAGGTCTCTTGGAAGACGAACTAGAGAATCCAATTTTGTAGGTTTGTGCTACAGTATCTAGGTATTTTCTATCATTAAAGAACGCATTCCTCAGTCATTGTTGCTCAGTATTACATGCTGCATTCCCTTTTGCCCAAAATTGTCAGAAATTGTATTATCTATTGGGCTTTTCAGAATCATCATCATGCTGTCTGGTGGCATGAGCCTGGAAAGCCTTAAATTAGTAGAAGTAACTTAGGTGGAAAGCAAACTTTTTTCTGTACTTAATGGCGTAGTGAAAATATGTTACTATAAAAGATTTGATTTCAAAGGAAATCAACTATGATGATATTAACAGAACTCCCTTATAAAACAAAGGGATAAGGAGAAGGAATATGAGGGAGAGGGGGTTGTATTTTATGAACTATAAGTAATAATGCAATATCACCTATGTTATGTTTTGAAGACCTTTGGTATTTCATATGTTCATTATTTTCATTCTTCAGGTATGTTGGAATGAGATTGTATAACACTTCAACGACAGTGGATCCAAAGGAGATGAAAACATTTAAGGCCTTGGCATATAAATGGTGGGATGAACAAGGAGCATATGCACCTCTTCATTCTATGAATGACTTAAGGGTGCCATTTATTAGGTACTATTTGGTAAACTCTCTGTCTTCTTAAATGATGCTCTGCTTAGTGCTTGATCTTCCACTAAGTTTATTTTCTCTTAATATATACTCAACTTCATAAGTGTAAATTGTATGTAAAAAATACACAGAAAGATATACATTGTTATTATGCTTTTGAAGTTAGGATCTCTACAAAGCTATTTGAATGTTTCTGTTATTTTATTATGTTATCAATAATGTCACCTAATATGATAGTCTTTTCTCCAGTACCTCATTAAGTAACTTACAACCTAGACTTTCTGATTCTTGTTCTGCTGGTTTTCTATAAGACCCCATTTTCACTTCAATTCAGCAAACTTTTTTCCCCTAATCATACTTTAAAACATTTTTTTTTTAAATTCAATTCTTATCTTTACCTCCTGACTTTCCTGGCTTCTTTCAAGTCCCATCTAAAATCCCACCTTCTGCAAGAAGCCTTTCTAGGCATACGGGACAGCCAGTGGAAATGCAGAGTCAGGAGATGTGTAAGGGAAAGCATGACATTTGGGTGATATGAGATAAAGAGGAGGGGGAGAAAAAGGAACTCTTGGTGAATGATCTCAATTTTTTCAGTAAAATATGAAGCGGTTCTTAGATATGAGGGTAGGGGTAGGAGGCACTTTGGGAGATTTGAGGAGAGATGAAAAGGTTTGAAAAAGCTCCTGTGGTGATTGAGATGGTGAGTCAGTTAGGGAGATGTAAAAGAATTGCCTTGCTTTGGTGAGAGCCCACTTGAGATTATACAACATAAATTTGTAGGCTTCTCATTCACCATAGTTTTATGATTTTGTCCAACTTTGTTCAATAGCACAAGTAGGAATAAAATTTGTGATAGGATAAGGAACCAAGGGACTTGAGAGAAGAGGGTAAGATAGAGTTGAACTGGTTCAAAATAGGGAAGGGAGGAGAGAGTACCCAGTGCAGTAGTGATGACTTGGAAAAGAATGAGAGGTGGGAGGATTACAGGCCACAGTGAGGATGAAGAACTTGCAGAGGCTGAGGGAGAAGTAGAATAACAAGTTTTTGATTAGATAAGGAAATTTCCAAATTCGTGTAAGTGGTGCATTTGTGGGTGGTAGTAAGGTCAAGGATATGATCATCTCTGTGTGTAGCTGAGTTCAGGTGGAAGAGTATATTATGGAAAATGAGTAAGTTGAACTGGGAGGTTAGGGTGTTGGAGGGACTATAATTATAAGTGTTAAAGTCTTCTAGTATAAGGACAGGAATTAGGGAGGAGAGAAAGCTTTTGAGCCAGGCACTGAACTCATTGAAGAAGGAAAGGGAGTGGCTTGGAGTTCAGTAGACAGCAGCTGCCAGGATTTTGACTGAGTGGTAGTGAACCTCAAAGGAGAGGAGGTTGCTGAGTGATGGTGGTAGAGTTGAAGCTTGAAAGGCATTGAAGGACAAGGAACATGCCAATTCCCTTACCAGGACCAGTGAGTTGGGAGGAATAAGTGAAAGTGCAACCAGTACAAACAGGGCAGGTTCGGGAGGCTGTGTCATCAGGAGGGAGCCAGGGCTCAGTGAAAGCCAGAAAATGAAAGGAAGTGAGAAGGAAAGTACTGAAGATGAAAGCAGGTTTGCAAGTGAGGAAGAGGTTTATCTACAAGGTAAGAGCTGAAATGACTTACTCAGTCTCATACAGGCCTTAGTTTCCTTAACTGTAAAGTGAAAAAGTTGAACTACATGACCCCTGAGGTCCATTTCACTCTAAATCTGTGGTCTTTTGTCCAATGAAAATCTATTAAGAAGACAGAACAGGAAAAAAAAATAGATGATTCCCCTCTTTCCCCTCTCCCCCATTGCTGTATTTATCATACATACATATATATGGATATGTGTACATATAGCTTACATAAATGTTCTTTTACCTGTAGATGACATTTCAACATTTGTAAAGTGAAATCTTGTCCGCCAACTTCACACAAAATTGATGAACTTAAAAAAACCCATGAACTATTGAAAGTAATGAATGACTGTGTCAGATTCATAAATAGTGAAGTATAGATGCCTCTCCTGTCTACAGATAAGCTAACTGATAAGTGGTGATTTGATTTCTTAAAAAAAAAAAAAAGTAAGGACTGCCTTATTTATTTTGATTAGCAGGAATATATTGATTTCTGCTGCACTGCCCCATGACTATCCAAATTGTCTCTTCTCATTGTAAAGAATAGTGGATTAAAAATTTGCATGCAGAAGTTGAAATTGTACCTTTACCACTCATACTCTGTGACCCGGGGCAAATTATTTAGCCTCTCTGAACCACTCTTTCCTTGTCTGTAAAATGATGGAATCTTGGTGGACGATCTCTGAGGTCTCTTCCAGCTCTGAGAATCAATGACTGTGATTTTTAACTTCCTTTCATTGTAGGGGAATCATTTGTGACTTGAAGGTACTATTTTTCCCTTTGTGCTTGTTTTCTCATGTTGCTTTGGAGGCTCCTAAACCTTTTCAGTTTTGTTCCATCTAGGCCATGTCATTCCACCCCTTCACATATTCACCAAACATCATTTCAGTGAGCATTTCTTCTTCCATTTTTCCTATTAAGACTACTGTGACCATTCTTTGGATTAGTCCCAGAAATGCCCAACAAGCATACTGTTGTTGTTTTTTAAAATTTGCTTACATAAAACAGACTTCCTTACATATATTACTTGAAAACAATAACAAATTGACAGAGTAGTAGAGTGTTTTGTGAAAGTTGATACTTTGTGATTATTGAATTTTCGAGATTATCCACCTGCTCATTTTATTGATGAGGAAACAGACCATGCCAGCGTAAGTGTAAGTAATTCATGATTTTAGCCACTGAAACTTCAGTGGGCTTCGGTTTCCTTATCTGTAAAATAAAGGAGTTGGACTACATAATCTCTAAGGCCCCTCCCAAGTGATTTATTCAAGAATACACAGTGAGACTCTGATCATTACAGTTATCCGTGACAATTCCAAATTCTGAGTGCAAATTGAAGTATAATTTTTTCATTTTCTTTGTTTTTTTTTATCAAGTGGATAAAATGGAAACATGTTTTACATGATTTCATGTATTTAATTTATATCACATTATTTGCCTTCTCTATCAGTGAGAGAGGGGAGAATGGGAGAGAATCTAGAACTCAAATTTTAAAAAAAAGTCATAACTAATTAGGAAACTGCACAGTAAGTGGCAGATTAGGGACCAGAAAACCTGGTTTCCTGTTTTTATCATTTTCTCCATAGCTTTTCCACAATTATGTTGTAGAGAAGGCAAATTTTGTGCTCCTCATAATGTAAAAGCATCACATTTTGGTAATATGTGGTAGCTTCTTTGTACCCATTGTTAGTACTTTCATAGGTTTGTTTTTGTTTTGTTTTTTATTTTGGGTTTGGTTTTTTTTTTCTAATTTCAGTTCTTCTAAGATTGAGATATACTATGATTTGTGACTGTATCTTAGCAACAGTATATTCTGAGAAGCATGGTGGTATATACATAGAGAACTGGTTTTGGAGCCAAGAAGACCTGAGGTATGGTACTGCCTTTGCCACATGTTGGCTGTGTGATATGGGCAAGTACCTTAACCTCTCAATACCCTACACAACTCTCTAAGACTATACAGTGCAGAGAAGGTGTTGACTTGCATTAGTGGAAGAGTGTCCTATGACACTGAAATCAGCAATCCATTCTTTATCTATGTAATAAGAGTATTGGTGTTAAAAAGAACCTCTTTGATAGTCCTCAGTATAGTTTAAAAACCCCAGTACTGTGTGTTAGCATTAACTTTTCTGCCCAACCTCACTTGGTTTTGAGTATTTATACTCCTAAAACTAATTTTACAGGACTTGAAACACTTTTCTATTTCTTCTTTGTTACCTGCCTTTCTTTTTTATCTTCTGCACATGTCTTAAGATTTAAGTTTTCTGGTGGGCTCTTTATTCTCTTAAGACAACTCTACTTTTTGCTTCTCACTGGAATTATTTCTCACCTTTGAACTCATCACATAGAGAACTTTGATGAAGTCTAATATTCTCTTGTCATTAGGTACTACAGTTTGGCCATTTCTCAATTAATAGGAAACCACTTTATTTCCAGTTCTTTGCTGTACACAAAAATGTTGCATAAATATTTCATTATTCTTGGTATCTTCCATCCTCTATTGGATCTCCTTCAGGTATTATGGCTAGTAGTTAGATTTCTGTGACATTGCTGTCATTTTCTTGGCATAATTCCCCCTTACTGTCAGCAGTTTTAGACTAACTCGCTCTACTAACCTCCTATTAGTGTATTTGTCTCTTTACAACTCATTCAACATTGTCTGTTACTGTCTTTTATCATCTTTGTAAGTTGGCTGAATATGAGGTAAAAAATAGGGATTTCTGATCATGTGACCCTCTATTAAAAAAGCTTGGTTGCCTCTGCTCTGCATCATTCCTTCCTCCTTCTCTTCCTCCAATTTCAAAGTTGCTCTTTAGCTTTTCTGGTTTTGATCACTGGAAACACTTCTGTATGTTCCTAAATAAAACTTTTAAAATATTTCCAGACAAATTGATTTTAAATTGCAGATGCAGCAGTTTTTTAAGAATGGCACACTTTAAAACTTTTTATTTATAAGACAATCACTAAATTTTTATATTTTTGTGTTTTTTAGAGGTAAGCCAGTCACATATTTATTATTATTATTATTATTATTATTATTTTAGAGATAACCTTTTGAAAATGGTTACTAATCATCAACTGGAAAGCCCGTTGTCTGGAATGAAGATTCTGGATGTTGGCTGTGGAGGTGGATTGTTATGTGAAGTAAGAACCCTATTGATTTATAATTATCTCACTTATTTTTTCCCTTTTAAACCCAACTTAGAAGCCTAAGAGGGAGGGGAACAGATTTATACAGTATTCATTAACTATTTTTAAGAAACATTGGAATGAATGAATGATAATATGATAAGGGGATAAGACTGGGATTAAAAAAGTCCTTCACCTAACTTGGCCATGGAATTGTAATTTTGAAATTAAAGTTTGTTGCTATATTATACCAGGCCTTGGGGATTAGCAACGAGCCTTTCATTCTGTATTCTGGATACTTTTCTTGTAGAACCCATAATTTAGAAGAATCTTGTTGAAACATTGTTCTGGTCTCATGTTGAAAAAATCTTGTGAAATGACATTGTAATTATTCTGCCAAGTTTCAAGGGCATTAATGTAATGGCATGCAAATAGTGAAGGCAAGAAGAAACCATTAGTTCATACCATGCTACCTCTCAAAGTACTTTCAATATAAAATGTTAGGCGGCCTGAAGCTAAATGTGAGATGATGGGACTTGTATTCAGGAGAGCTCGTGGAATTTTGTATTTTTTTATCCAGCCTTGTAAAGTCTAAGTAATTATAGAAACATATACTAAGTCTGTATGGTTTTTCTATAAAAATACTCATTGATTCCCAAAGGTAAAAAAAGAGAATAGCTCACATCAAATGATTTATTTTTAGAGGAAAAGGGCAGTCCTAAAGTAGTTAAAAGAACTCAAAGACTGTGCCTTTATTTTAAAAATATATAAACTTAGTATATTTTTGGTTGTTTGCTACTGTGACTATAGAAAATAAATATAGTGCCATCTGCCCAGAGGCTAAAGAAAATTTTCTTTTCATGTCTGACTGTTAGCCTTTTAGAAAATGGTTAAAAATTTTAAGGTGATGGTATAGGCATCTCATTTTCTTTCAGAGGGTGACAATCCTTTTTGTCCTTAGCCTCTAGGGAGACTGGGAGCTATTGTTACTGGAATTGATCCTTTGAATGAGAATATTAAAATAGCACAACAGCACAAATCATTTGATCCAGTCCTAGACAAGAGAATCCAGTACAAAACATGTTCCCTGGAAGACATTGTAGAAGAGACGGCAGAAACTTTCGATGCTGTTGTAGCTTCAGAGGTTGTGGAGCACGTGAATGATTTGGAAACCTTTATTCAGTGCTGCTGCCAAGTGTTAAAAGTAAGCATTGTCTTAGATTGGCAAAAAGTTCTCATCTCTTTATTTCTTTTAAAAAACAGGTACTCAAGCAAGTCTTGGCAGGGCAAAGGATTTTTTGTGCATGTGGTAATAGATTTCCTTTCGCAGCTGAAGACATTCAGTCTCCAGGTTCAGGCTTGAAAGTCGAGCATGTCTTGGGGAGCTTGGTGGTGCCTTTTCTCTACATCTTTATGTGCTCTTGAGTGGCTCTGAATATTGTGATATCACTCAGTAGAGAACTGATATCTTGAAATCCAGGTTGCTGTCTCTGTTAGCCAACGAGAAAGCAGATACTCTAAAACATATGGAGCCTTGTTGCTTATTGAAAGCAAATGACCTTTGACAGGTGCAACTTTGGAAAGCTATACACATTTATAACACTCTTCTTTCCTGTAATGTTGACTAGATTTAAAAAGTTAAAGGATGCTTTTGCAAAAATTCCTAGAACCATTGATTTGTAATAAATAAAAAAAAATATCACATCTGTTATAGTAATTTCAGTTGTTAAATTATATATGCTAAACAATTCTGTACACACACACACATATGGCTGTTCAAGATCCTGTGCAGAATAGCTCAATCTGGGCTCTCCAGCCTAAGTGCATGTTCCAAAGTTTCTTTTAAAATGAGGCCACATTGCATTGCATTATACCATACTACCTCTTAAAGTACCTTCAATATAAAATATTAGGTCTGAAGCTAAATGTGGAATGGTGGGACTGGTATTCATGAGGGACTCATGAGATTATTTTGTTATTTTTTTTTATCGAGCCTTGTAAAGACTGAGTAAATATAGCCATATAAACTAAGTCTATCTGAGCCATCATCATTCACCTTTGAATTTTAAACAACATGTTGTTCAAGAGAATTTCCTAGATTCAGATGCCAAAACGATGGAATGCTGTCCCAATTTTCCTTCACTGACTTCTAGAAAATACTTCTTTAACTAGTGTTTCCTAAATCCTAAATCTCACACTTTATTGTTGAGCTCACACATTGGGCCTGCTGAGAATCTGTATGCCTGTGCAAATAAAATTAAAATGAAGAGGTACATAATGTGTAGCTGAAATATTTCAGGAAAAAAAATAGCTAGATATATTCATCTTCATTTCAAGAGCCAAACAACTGCTTTGGCTTCCACCTTCTGTTTACTTTCTCTTTTCCCTTGTTGAACTTTTGTTGCATAAATTCTATAACTCAGAAAGAATTGAAAATAAATGCTTTCTCTTGCTATGCACACTTTTTTTTTTCACCAGAACCACCTTTTAAACAAAAATAATCACTTCCTCTATTTTTACTTAGCTAGTGAAAGAGTGACTCTTAGTAAATTTAGGGATATCTGCTCAGGTTGCTCTTTTTTCCATCAGTCTGAAAGGTAGTGCTATATTTTCCCCAAATAGTAAAAGAATTAGGAAGAAACTGGATAAAAGCAATATCCAGAAACACCATCTCCCTGTAATTAATTTGCATTTAAGTTCTTTTATTTCCCATATTGTTTGATGCATAAGAATACATTACAAAGCTACATATAAATTATTTTGATTAACCTGTTATTTGGGAGTCATTTTTACCCTTTCCCCTCCAAGCTCACATAATCTAGTAGACTAGCAAAATTTTGTTTTTCTAAAGTACCATTTTAATAATAATGCTAGAAAAATAGAATTAGTAGCTGAGATAATGGAAGTTTAAAACCTAAGCTTCCATTGCACACTTGTTGAATTTCGTATTTAAGAAACTCATAAATTGAAGTTATATATTCTTCCTATGAAGAAAACTAAACCTAATTGAATCTCTCTCCTAGTGTACATTTCTCAGCTATCATTCTATGATATAGGCTTTCTCATTCCTTTCTCTTTCTCCAAGTCTTTCTTGGGTATTAAGAATTCATTTCATAGTAGAAACTGGGCATTTTGTTCTACCTCTTACAGTGTTTTCTTACAGAAATTTATTTATTCATATTTCACAGGAAATCCTTTTATAAGTATGATGTGTGCTCATTCCTTCTATAACAGGATTGTGCTGTAAATAGATTGTGCAGGTCAATCAGTAATTTTTGCGCAAGATGTTATGGAATGCTGCTTCACAGAGAAAAACATTATTAAGAGCCTGAGTTATTAAACATTATTAAAAGCCTGATAATAATATGTCAAGTGCTTGTACTGAGGAACATTATTATTCTTTCAGTTTCATTTTCTAGATTATTTTTTAAAATGTCTTTGAGTCCACCATTTTAAAGGTACCTGTCACCTTATTTTTTAACTTTCTTTTTCATTGTGAACTTGATCATCAAACACAAAAATTTTAGTATGCAAAGAAAAGCAAGAAAGAGGATTGTATAAGAAATTAAATTTCTGTTATGTGTATGTTTTTAGAAGACATATATATATATACACACATATACATATTTTAAAAAATTTATATAAATACACACATACATATATAATTATAAAATTTGACCAAACTGCTATATTTTATTACATTATGTTCTCTTTTCCCTTCTGATCTCATATATTGCCTTCACCTCTCCTTTCCTCAGTAAATGTTCTCTTTTAAAACAAATGGATAGCTAGTCTAGCAAAAGAAGTCAACATGTCTGAGAATGCATCTCATTTAAAATCTTGAATTCCTAACCTTGCTGTCAAGATGTGGAAGGTATCATTGTCAGTCTTTTAAAATCAATATTGTTCACTGCTTTCATGAGAGTTCTGAGGTCTTTTAAAGTTGTATTTCTTCATATTATTATTGTCATTTCATAAATATTTCTCCTGGTTCTGTTCATTTCACTCTTTATCAGTCTGTAAGAGTTTTCCCATGTTTCTCAGAATCTGTCATATACATAATTTCTTACAATACAAAAATATTCCCTTAGATTTATATTACCATAATTTTTCAGCTGTTCCTCAATTAAAGGGAACCTATTTTATTTCCTTTGCTACTACAGAAAGAGATGCTGTAGATATTTTTGTACATATTGGTTCTTTGTTCCTATCTTTGATTTCTTTATAGTAGCCTAATAATAGGTTTGGTGAGTTAAACAAAAATGTTTGGTTTAATGACATTTTGGGTATAATTGAACCAGTTCACAACTCCACACTCATAGTGCATGAATCTTCCTGTTCTACAAGATTTCCAATCATTGTTATTTTCCTCCTTTACTATCTTTATCAATCTGATGAGTATTAGGTGGAATCTAAATATTGATTTAATTTACCACCTTATTTTCAGGTGCCATTTTTCAGAATTCATGTGCCTCAAAATTAGAAAAAGGAATGGTGATTAACTTTGTAAGAGTTGTGAATTCAGTGCTAATAAAAACTTCTCTTTGTATATGAAGGTAACTTTTGATGATGGTTAGAAAGAGATAGGTTTTTTTCCCCAAAGACTGAATATTATTTTAATATATTATATTTTTCTTATATGTTATGTTTGGTTGTGAACTTACCATGAAACAACCTCAGATCTTTCACCTGACTGGTGCTACCCTTTCTTCTAAATTTTTTTTTTACTACTTTTTCTGTTTCTTCTTTGGTCTTGTTAGCCTGGAGGGTCTTTGTTCATTACTACAATCAACAAAACACAGCTTTCCTATGTCTTAGGAATTATCTTTGCAGAACAAATTGCTGGCATTGTACCTAAAGGAACTCATACCTGGGAGAAGTTTGTTTCACCTGAAGAATTAGAGAGCTTTTTAGAATCAAGTAAGTATTAAACAATCTTACCAGCTTAAGTACAAATAATTCTTTCCAAAACATAAAACATTCTTTAAAATGTGATCTTAATGAAGTCTTGTGATTTACTTATTGCTATAAATAAGATGACACATAAAGCAGTAAAATAGGGCCCAACAAATTCAGGAGGAACAAGCTCTTAAATTGAGGAGGTTTATTTTTTAGCTTTCAAGGACAGAAAGATAAGAGCGTTAGAAGGGAAAGGCAACATGACTTTGTAGGGCACTGATCTCAATCCTATAAGTTAGAGTTATAGAAGGCCTGCAGGAAAGCCTCAATATCTTCAGGAGAACATCAAATAGAGATAGCTGTGCAGTACTGAGAATGAGAACTGGGTCTGGGGTGTAGGGGACTGGGATTCTGGTATTGGTTCTGTCTCTTAACAAGCTTCATCTTAAGCATCTCACTTAGGTTGTTGGAGCTCGTTTTAATTACCTCTGGGGCAGGGTTGGCCTAGTGCAGAAATTCTTAACCTTTTTTGTCATTCTAGTGAGGCCTATAGCCCTCTTTTCAGAAAGATGTCTTTAAAGACAAAATACACAGGATGGCAAAGAAACCAATTATATTGGAATACAGTTATCAGAATATTAAAAAAAAATAAGGCCACTACAGTGGTCTAGTGGAAAGAACACTAGCTTAGAGTCAAAAAATGCCTCTGATTGATACTTACATGACCTTGGGCAATGTCTTCCTTTGTTTCTTTTATCTCTGAGTTTCCAAACTTGACCAGTTTCCTCACTTGTAAAATGTGAAGGTAGGACTAGATTATCTCTAAGGTATGCTTAAAATTACAATACTCAGTCTGTGAAAATTGCGGCATACAAGAGCCCTTCCAACTACTCTGATGTTCTGTGATCCTTGTTACAGCGGGCCAGGGCATTTTGTAGGTACCTTCTGCAGAGGAAGCCCCCATGTTTAGTTGTACCGCTCTTTATTAATTTCCCCACTCATTCATATTCCCTCAGGTGATGAAGTACTTCTAGTATAGGCAAATCCCAAAGAACCCCCATACTAGTTCCCTGTTCTGCCTAGACCTGGAAGCACTATTGAATAAGATGGACTTTTTTTTTTTTAATATTTAATATTCCCCCCAATTACATGTAAAAACAATTTTTGACCTTTTTTTTTTTTAAGTTTTGAGTTCCATTCTATCCTTCCCTCTCATCCCACCCCTCTGTCTGAAATGTCAAGCAGTCTGATGTAGGTTATACATGTGCAATCATTCAAAATGTTTGTATGTTCTTTTTAACAAAGGGTGGTAAACCAAGAATATGGAGGAATGGGAAGAACTTTCAACAGTGTTGGACAAGTTTGTACCAAAAATGCCATGATGAACTTACCAGGCTTCATAGCTACCTGACCGTGATTAAGCCCTGCTCCACTTACTTTGTGACCAGTATACTTTGCTTACAGATTTGTTATACATACTGCCCGGGTGGTGGTGTTAAATGTTTAAGTTTCATGCTATTTGACGCACCGCTCTAGTGCAGGCCCTCATCACCTGACACTTGAATTACTGCAGTAGCCGGCTGATAAGTCTACCTGCCTCAGACTTCTCCCCATTCCAATCCATCTTCCATTCAGCCACCAAAATGATTTTCCTAAAATACTGGTTTAATTATGTCATGCACCCCTTGTGCTCCAGTAAACTCCACTGTCTTCCTCTTACCTCCAGGAGCAAATACAACATGCTCTGTTTGACATTCAGAACTCTTCATAAACCTAGGATCCAGTTTTCTTACACCTTACTCCCCAAAACATACTCTTTGATCCAGTGCCACTGGCCTCCTGGATACTCTGTGAATAAGACACTCTGTTTCTTGGCTCTGTGTATTTTCTCTGGCTGTTGCCCATGCCTGGAATATTTTCCCTTTACTCCCCTGCCTTCTGAATTCCCTGCCTTCCTCTTTAAGTCTCAACTAAAATCCCACCTTCTACAGGAAGCTTTCCCTAACCCCCTTTAATTCTAGTGCTTTTCTTCTGTTAATTATTTCCTATTCTTTATATAGCTTGCTTTGTCTGTATTTGTTCAAATATTATCCCCCCATGAGGATAGAGGGCAGGGACTGTCTTTCCCCTCTTTTTGTAACCCCAGTGCTTAGGACAGTGCCTGGCACATACATAGTAGGTGCTTAATAAATGTTTATTCCTGATTAGAAATGGTTTGTTTTTTAAATTCTTTTTTGCGCTATTTTTAAAAATCATACCTAAGAAGCAGTCTTTGTAGAGGTCTCCTCTTAGGTGAGCGCTTTTCTCTAATTGATTAGAAAGTATGGCTGTTCCATTCAAGAAGATTATATGTATATTATTTCAACCTTATTTTTATTACTATTAGTTATATCAACATTCTAAGAACTTTAGTGGTTATAATTTATTAAACTAATTTTGTGATTTTTTTTTTTAAGATGGTCTTTTGGTCCAGACAATAAGAGGAATGCTGTACAATCCTTTCTCAGGCTACTGGAGATGGACTGAAAATACCAGCCTTAACTATGCAGCTCATGCCATAAAATCTAGTGCACAAGTGGAAACTGAAGAGCGCCATACTAAAGTTCCTGATGTAGATGGCCAGGAAGCATCGCAAAAATGAATCACTTGTACACATTTTACTAATGTTACTTGCTAGCCTAATGTTTCTGAATGTGAACATTTTTAAAATTAACTTTCTAGAAGGAGTCATGTAGGAAAAGAAAAACAGAGAAAGAAAGTTTTTATTCAAAATTATAGCCACCTTCATATGCCTGTTTTAACACTAAAATCTTAGTTTTGCTAAAGTAATATATAAGCTAGAAGGTTTTCTTCAGGTTGGCATGTCTTCATTCCCATTCTTTAAAAATGTAATCTGTATTTACTTTAAATATTTCACCTTGTAGAAATGTTTAATATCAAATTTTATCTTTGTCTTTAATTTTAAAAAATACCTCATGTTTCCCTTTTTTTATCTTAATTTTAAATTGTCATGCAATTGACAGCAAAGATTTCTTAGATTTCTCCAGAGTACATCCTTTATGTCAGATATATTTGGAAGACACATGGATGTTTTCCCAATCCATTACAGCTACTTCTTCGGACCTACAGATTTTTTTAAAATTTAGTTTAATTTTTTTCATTGAACAAAAAAATCTATTTGCTCTTACCACATGCTTATCTCATTGGGGAAAAAAAAGAAAAACAAAAACAAAGCCTTTGTAACAAACGTGCATAGAGAAGCAAAACAAATTCCCCTGTTGGCCATGTCCAAAAGTAGATGTCTGAATTTTCACTCTTAGTCTGTGACCTTCCTATTAGGAGGGAGGTAGTATGTGTGATTGCATTGATCAAGGTTCTTGAGTCTTTCAAATTTGCTTGTCTTTACAGTGTTGTTGTTTTTATATAAATTGTTCTGGTTCTGCTTATTTTACTCTGTATTGATTCATACATGTCTTCCCAGGTTTCTTTGAAATTATCCCTTTTATCATTTCTTATGACATAGTATTCCATTACATTCATAAACCAAAATTTGTCCAGCTATTTCCCAATTACTGAGAACCACCCCCCCCTTATTTTCAGTTCCCTTCCACTACAATGAACTGCTGTTTTTTTGTACATATGAGTCCTGCTGGAAAATAGGCACATACATGCCTATTGGTGGAGCTGCGAATTTGTCTAGTCACTTTGAAAAACAATTTAGATTGTGTCCCTAGAGTAATGAAGCTGTGCATATTTTTTAAACCAGCTTTATCACTGCTAGGCCTATACCCCAAAAAGATCAAAGACAGACCCAAAGATTTTTGTAGAACCAAAAAACCAGTTAAGGATGCTACAAGCAATCACCTATTATTTGGCATATTTTCTCTCATGAGGGAGGACCTTCTGACAGCTTTAAATATGTAAGGGCACGGATTGGGAAGTGGAGAGCAAATATGCCTTGCTTCATTACATGACACCAGGATAAAATTTGATCTCCAGAAGGGTAGGACACATTCATGACTTAGCCATTTGTGTCTTACATAAGGTGATGAGAAGAGAAGAGAGAAAGAGGATGGATGATGATGTGAAAGGCTCTCTCCTGACTCCACACCCAAATTATTGCAGGCTCTTGTCCTTCCTCTCAGTTTGGTATGGCTACTTACCCCAAGGACACTGCTGAGGAATATGGGAAAGGGTTGGGAATTTTACAGCAAGGGGCAAGGTCTTGTTTTAGTGCAGTTAGTCTCCCAACTGCCTGTTACTAGATGAGTGTTAATTAGCTAAGAAGCTGGAAGTTTCCAGCAAGAAAAAGAAGGGTCTCATGTCTGATGCTGAAGCAGTCTATAGAAAGAGAAGCTAGGAATTCTCCCCACCCATCCACCCCTGCCCAAATGAAACCTTTTTGGACTACCATGGATTTTTTTTCCTTTTTTGGATAACAACTATTGCTTCTGTATTAAAATTAGGTTTAAACTTTAAAATCATTAGTTTGGATACAACTAAAGCAGCTTTTTATAGAAATCTCACAAATGTTCATTGTGACAAGCGATCTATACTTTGAAATGGATTCTAAAATAATTCAATTGTACAAATTGCATTTTTAAAAAGCAAATGAATTTTACTTCAAACTAATTCTTAATTATTCTTTGTCAGGTATAACTACCGAGTGAAAAAATTCATTTTGAAGTACCTTCTGAGTTAATACTATATAAGGTTAGGGCTAGATATGTCATTTCATTGGTACGAGGAATGGAAGAGTCTTATTCTAACAGTGCAGTCTGACCTTACCCCTTCTCTGCAACATAGAGGTTAAGTGCTTTGGCAAGGGTATAAAACAGAGTGAGGACTGGAATCCAGATTTTCCTCACTTTGAGACCAGCTCACTATCTACTACATTATTCTGGTTCTCAAATACTATATACAAAATATGATTGGCAGATGGACACCAAGAAATAGTGAAATATCTGCTTACTGCCATTAAGTTCACAGTGAAGAATGTCACATCTAGATGTTCAGTTTGTAATTTTTCAGTGCTTTGATTTTTTTTTTATATCAACAGTGTAATATTCATGCACTTCAGTCATTTGTGGTTGCCAGTAGCATTTCCACTGCAGTCAGGAATAGGACAGCGAGGTGCCTGAAGTGGACAGAGTGCCAGGCCTAGAGTCAGGGAGACTCATCTTCCTGGTTCACATCCAGCCTGACATTTTCTAGCTTTGTGACCCTGAGCAAGTCACTTAACCCAGTTTGCCTTAATTCCTCATCTGTTAAATGAGCTGGAGAAGGAAGTGGGAAAGCACGGTATCTTTGCCAAGAAAACTCCAAATGGGATCAGGAAGAGTTGGACTAGTCTGAAACAACTGAACAGCAAAAACAGTCAGGAATTTTTTAAGTATTTTCCTTGTGAGTCATTTTTGGCTTTACTGTAACAGCTTCCATCTGCAGCCTTTCGGTATAATTTCAAATGAGATTAAGTCACGTCAACATACTTATTTTTCTTTAGCCATGAACTACTGAATAAGGGGATAAAAAAAATTGGAAGTGCTTACTTCTTTATAACAATAATCATCAATTATCAGTTTTTTTACTCACTTATTTTTTAAATTATTTTGTTTTCAGTGTTCAACAATCACTTCCATATATCTTAGATTTTTTTTTCTCCGTCCCCACTCCCTCTTTGAGACGGTGTACTATCTTATGTAGATTTTACACATACATTCCTATTAAGTACATGTTCAGTTTTGTTTTATTTCAAAGTTTTACAGATGCTTTTTATTTTATGTCATCATTTCCCAATATACACCCTTACTCACTACATTGAATCTTCCCTTATAGCAGAGGGAAAAAGTTAAGCAAGACCAATAAGCAAAACACCTACAAAATTCTGCATGTAGAATCTTCCAGTCTTCCTACCTAAGAGAAATGTATTTCATTACCTCTTCTCCAAGGCCAATATTAGTCATAGCAATAAGAGTTTGGTTCTGTTTTACTGTTACTTGTGGTTTACTTTGAAAGAGGTAGTTTATTAAAAAGTTAGTTTTTCACATAATTAGGATAAGCCTTGGAGAAAATTTTGACCAAATTTGAATGAAAGGGTAAGGGGCACAATGGGTATCATAATTTTTTCCCTTTTAAAATGAATATGTCTAGAGTTGGCCGAACCTGGGGAATCCAAGCAGAAAAAGAGATAGCTTATATATAACAAAAGCATAAGTGATATCTTTTAAAGGCAGTGATTTAGGAATTGTAATTTAAAGAAACTATAGACAGTGGCCATTATCAACAAAAGAATACATGTCCCTGATAGCATGGCATCCTTCACAAAGGAAAGGTTAACTGAGTTGGAAAAAGATATAATGGAAGGACATAAGATTTGTAGTGGGGCAGACTGTCCTGCCAGCTATGCCAATTGTGGGATACATGGAAGGGGGCTGATCGGTTCTTCCCATTGTAGAGATGTAGACTGAGTGAGATACTAAAGAAAAAAGGGTTCATATCAGTTTGATAAAAAATAAGTTTTATTAGGGTTAATTGGGTTGTTTAGGGGAGTTTACTCAGGACACTCAGTTCTTGGTGGCAGGAGGACAGAATAGTATAATGGATCCCTCCCTCCACTAACCCTTAACCAGATCAGATATACAGGAAAAAAAGAAGGCATAGTGCCAGATGGTCACATGACAAAGAGCAATAAAAAAAAAGCATATTTCTCAATACTATGTAATGCCTTTTCAAAAATAGATCATATTCCAGGGCACAGATAAATTATATATAATTATAAAAGAGCAGAAATACCAAACATTCTTTATAGATCATAACTGCAAGCAAAAGGTAAAGACCTAAGGGGAAACAATAATAACATCTTGAGTAATGAATGGGTCAAAGAAGAAAACAATGACTATAAAAGAGATTACCATAATTTCTGAGATGCTGACAAAACACTTCTCAGGAGCTTCTGGCCAAGATAGCTTCCTGAACAAAGGAACAACTACTTTGATTCTATTTACTTCTTCCTTCAAAATCCATCCCAAAACTCTGCAAAAAGGCAGCCAGATGCCTAAGGACAATAGGAAAGTGGGCACCAGCAAAGCCAGTTCAGGCAAACAAAATGGTGATCTTTCAACAAAACCAGCATAGTTAGAGATATTTGTAGTTAGCAGGGCTCTATTCATAGATAGCAAGAGTGAAGGGCTGAAATGAAAAAGTCCCAGGATGGTCATAATGCCCCAGCATGAGAACTTTGGAAGCACTGGGGAGTGGTAATGATTAATGGGTCATGGCAACGCACAGACTAAGACAGCCAGGTTCCCAGGAGTGCTGAGCTTCCTATCACTAAATAAGTTCTCCAATTACTGTAAAAACAATTTCTAGTAGTTTTCTTTTAAAATTTTGAGTTCTAAATTGTATTCTTCCTCTCCCCTCCCCACTCATGGTAAGTGATCTGTTATAGGTTATACATATGCAATCATAAAACATTTCCTTGTTAGTTATTTTGTGCAAGAAAAAAGTGAAAAATAGTCTGGTTTGGTCAGCATTCAGATGACATCAGTTCTTCCTCTCAAAGTGGATAGTATTTTTCATTATGAGTCCTTTGGAATTGACTTGGACCATTGTGTTGCTGAGAATATTAAGTCATTCGCAGTTTATTATACAATATTGCTGTGACTGTGTACAATATCCTGCTTCTGATTATTTCACTTGGTATCATTTCATGTAAGTCCAGGTTTTTTCTGAAATCATCCTGCTTGTCATTTCTTATAGCACAATAGCATTCCATTACAATCATACACTGCCACTTGTTTATCCATTCGCAGTTAATGGACATCTCCTTGATTTCCAATTCTTAGCCACCACAAAGAGCTGCTATTTTTGTACAGATAGGTTTTCTTTCTTTTTTTTAAGTCTCTTTGGGATACAGACCTAGTTGTGGTATTGCTGGGTCAATATAGTTCTATAGTTAGGCATAGTTCCAAATCATTTTCCAGAATGGTTGGATCAGTTCACATCCCCATCAACAGCCTACCATTCTATTCTGATATGCCATAGAAGTTCTTGAAGATTTAGCCCTTTGAACCTTAAAGATCAATATTGAGCTAGACCCAGGGGGTGGAGATTTTCTCAGGAACCCAATGGATCAAGGGCATGGACAAAACAAGACAAACCATCTCCAACCAGATGCATAGCATGGGGCAGAGCCTGACCCTGGAATAAAGTCATATTTTGGAACTAGATATGGAGAGATTAGTAAATCAAAGATGCTGAGCTATATAAAAAAATATCACAGATGTAGAGGTTTCCCAAAAGGAGGGAGTGATCCCCTAACAACTGCAAGCAACGACTCAAAGGAAAACATGGATTTTCCTTAAGGTCTGTATGAATGCCTATAAGAAATGAAGCAAGTTAAAAAAAATAAAAGCTTTGGAGGAGGGAATAAGCTTTAGAAGTGAAAGTTATCCATCTTACCCAACTAACAGGATTCCTAAAAACTATAATAAACTAAACAGAAATAAATTGCTCCAAGAGACAGTAAGAAATATTAAAACAAAATCAAAGATTGGAAAAAAAAATAGATGTAAGATTTAGGCAGGAGAAGGGAATAAGGACCATCGTGCAGTCTTTCCTTCAAGGCTTCTTAAACTATTTTGTAAGTGGAAAAAGTTAAGCCCAGCATCACATCTATTTTTTTTTTATCAGTGCTCCAGGCACCAGAGTGACTGTCATTGACAAAAGCAGTCTCGATGCTTGAACCTTTAGCTTTCACCTCACCAGCTTTTCCAGTAGCATGGAGTTGAGGAGGGGAAGTGCCAGACTGTCATTAGAAAACTGCTCTGTTCCTGTTGTCAATGACACTATCACTGAAAAGGGGAGAAATGGACCTATCTCCTTCCTCTTTGTATATTGTCTTCCTTTTGCCAGTCTCAAAACACATAACATTTACTTGCCTCAGTAGATGAATGAAAACTCAAAATCCTAGTAGCCCATGAGAAGCTAGAATATTTCTGTCCCCTCTAGAGGAGTTACACAATTAGGCTATTATCCTGTTCATTCAGTTAATTCAGCTAGGAATAATTGGGAAAAATTAGAACCAATAGAATGATCTTCTCAATCTGGGAATGACTGCTATTAGTGCTAATTTTATGATAACTTGTTATATATAATTATGTATATAAGCATAACATTTTTATTAGTATTAGAATGTTTCATGGATCCATTGTTATGCTGAACTTGTTATTTCATTTTTACTTTATTTTGAGACTATCCACCCCCTCCCTCTCTCCCCCATCTCCTGTCTTTATATCAGTTGTCTTCAAATGATCAAACAGAGGGTGAGAAGATGATCAGTTCCTTCCCTTCACTTGTCTGGTGACAGTCAATCAAGGGGCTTGTCTTCAACACAATTACTCTTATTCCCTAACCCTCTTCCATTATTCCCAGTCTACCCCTTCTCCCATACTTTCCTGTAATGTAAGATAGATTTTCATACCAAAATGAGTGTGTACGTTATTCCCTTCTTGAGTCAAATGCGGTGAAAGTAAGCTTCACTTTTTCCCTCTCACCTCCCCGCTTGTCCCCAACATTGAAAAAGCTTTTTCTTGCCTCTTTTAGGAGAGATAATTTGCCCCATTCCATTTCTTCCTTTCTCCTCCTGATATATTCCTCTCTCACCCCTTAATTTTATTTTTTTGGATAGCCCTTCCTATTCAACTCACCCTGTGCCCTCTGTCTATATGTTTATAATCCCTCCAACTACCCAACTACTGAGAAAAGTCTCAAGAGTTACAAATAGTATCTTTCCATGTAGGAATGTAAACAGTTCAACTATAGTAAGTCCCTTATGATTTCTCTTTCCTGTTTACCTTTTCATGTTTCTCTTGATTCTCATGTTTGAAAATTTTCTATTCAGCTCTGGTCTTTTCATCAAGAATGCTTGAAAGTCCTCTATTTCATTGAATAACCATTTTTTTTCCTCTGACGTATTATACTCAGTTTTGCTGACTAGGTGATTCTTGGTTTTAACCTTAACTCCTTTGACTTCTGGAATATCATATTCCAAACTCTTTGATTCCTTAACGTAGAAGCTGCTAGATCTTATGTTATCCTGATTGTATTTCCACAATACTTGAATGGTTTCTTTCTACCTTTTGCAATATTTTCTCCTTGACCTGGGAACTCTGGAATTTGGCTACATTATTCCTAGGAGTTTTCCTTTTTGGATCTCTTTCAGGAGGTGATTGGTGGATTCTTTCAATATTTATTTTATCTTTTGGTTCTAGAATCTCAGGGCAATTTTCCTTGATAATTTCATGAAAGATGATGTGTAGGCTCTTTTTTTTGATCATGACTTTCAGGTAGTCACATAATTTTTAAATTGTCTGTCCCGGATCTATTTTCCAGGTCAGCTGTTTTTCCAATGAGATATTTCACATTGTCTGCTATTTTTTTCATTCCTTTGGTTTTGTTTTATAATTTCTTGATTTTTCATACAGTCATTAGCTTCCATATGCTCTATTCTAACTTCAAGGAATTATTTTCTTCAGTGAGCTTTTGGATTTCCTTTTCTATCTGGCCAATTCTTCTTTTTAGGGCATTCTTCTCCTCATTGGCTTTTTGGATCTCTTGTGCCATTTGGGTTAGCCTATTTTTTAAAGTGTTATTTTCTTCAGCATTTTTTGGGTCTCCTTTAGTAAGCAACTGACTCTTTTGCCAATTTTTGTTCTACTTCTCTTACATGATTTTCAAAATCCTTTTTGAGCTCTTCCATGGCCTGGCACCAATTCATGTTTTTCTTGGAGGCTTTGGATGGAGGAGTTTTGATTTTGTTTCCTTTTTGTTTGCATATTTTGGCCTTCCTTGTCACAAAAGAAAGATTCTATAGTCTGATTCTTTTTTCCAGTTTTTTCTTATTTCCCCAGCCATTTACTTGACTTCTGAGCTCTTTGTCAAGGTAGTTCTCTGCTTCTAGTGGGGGTGGGGAGTGTTCTGTCAGCCACTTGATCCCCCCACAGTCTGTGGGCCTAGAGCTCCAGAAACAGTGGCTGCAGCTGCCCCTGCTGTTGCTGCCATGGGTTCCTCTGCCCTCTCCCTGCTCTGCCACCCTGGGGCTGGGGTCAGACCACTCCACTCTCCTTCACTGGTCCCACAGATTTTTCCCATTGACCTTCCAATTTATCCTCAGTGTTTTGGAGTCATGAAGTCTGGAAACGACTACAGGTGTAAGAGACTCAGTCTCCGCAAGGCCTGCTCAGATCCTCTCATGGGCCCACACTAGACTTTACTTTGCTCCCAGTGTGGCAGGAAAGACACTTCCCAGCAACCTTCCAGGCTGTCTTGGGCTGGAGATTTGCTTCACTTTGTCATTCTGTGGGTTCTGCAGCTTCAGAATTTGTTTAGAGCCATATTTTTTAACAGATATTTGGCTGGGCTTGGGGGCAGTGCTCTAGAAAGTTTGCGCTGTTACTCTGCCATCTTTCCCAGCAATTTTTGTCAAACAGTGAGTTCTTATCCCAGAAGCTGGGGTCCTTGGGTTTATCAAATGGTACATTGCTATATTCATTGACTACTGTGTCTTGAGTACCTAGTATATTCCACTGATCTACCTCTCTATTTCTTAGCCAGTACCAAGTGGTTTTGATGATTGCTACTTTATAATACAATTTGAGATCTGGTAGGGCTAGGCCACCTTCCCTAGCATTCATTTTCATTGGTTTCTCTGACATTCTGGACCTTTGTTCTTCCAGATGAACTATGACAATATTTTTTCTAGTTCTAGAAAATTAAAAAAAAGCTTGATTGGATGGCACTCCTCTGGGAGCTTGCTCCTTTGATCATCCTTATTTTCTCTCTAATTTTAATGTCTCCTTATCCAATGTCTCCTAATGTTACAAATATGCTTAAAAACAAAGAACAAAACAAAAACAACAAACTTTCATTTGACTCTACCAGGTCCCTCAAGCTATTGTCCTATTTTTTCTTCTCCCTTTTCAGCCAAACCCCTGGAAAAAGCTGTTTACATTTCTTGCCTCCACTTTCTGAACTCCAAACTTATTTCCCAATCCAATGTTTTTAATTGCATCACTCAGCTGAAACTTTCTCCAACGTTACCAATGCAATGGACTTTTCTCACCCTTCATCCTTGCAGAAGTCAAGCAAAGGAGAAAATATAGACTTGATATCAGAAAGAACTTCCCAATAATTAGAAAGTGGAAATAGCTGCCAAAACTGGAAAGAGCTGCATTGAGAGATAATGGATTCCATCTTTCTTCTTGGAAGTACTCAAGCAATATCCAAAACAAAATGCATTATTTTGCCTCACTCTGTGAAATTCTCTGCTCTTTCTAACTTTATTTCTTTTGAGGATAGGATGATGATCCTTCCAGGAGCCCAGGTTTTTCGCATTGGACTCATACTTGACACATCCCTTTCCTTCAAATTTCACATGCAATAGATTAGTCTTTGAATTCTACTTCAAAAATATATCTTGCATTTGTCCCCTTCCCCCCACTTACACAGGAATTACCCTAGATCAGACCCTTTATCACTTCTTAGTTATTATAAACTACTGTTCCTGGACACTTCCTGGACAGAGTAGGCATAAATAAGTATTTGTTGACTTTACTTTGACTTTACTTTAACTAGATTGTCGTAATTGCTTTCCAGTTGATCTCCTTGCCTAGTCTTTTGCCTCTCCAGTTCATAAGCCATAGACCTGCCAAATTGATATTCCCTTTTTTGAAAAATGGAGGATTTATTGAAATAGAATATGAAAGACTTAGATAAAGAAGGGGCCTATCCCTCTGAAAATGAAATAGGTAAGCCCAAAGTCAGACATAGGAAGAAAATAAATTCGTCTTGCAGCTAATATGTTATAAAGTAATTGCAACCTAGTAATAATTTTATTTGATAGTGTATCAACTCAAGCCTAATAAAAATAGTTGAACATGTCCTGCTTATGATTTTCTTCTCCTGTCCTCTAATGGAATGGCATTCTTTCATTAGGATGCTGTCACTTATAGTGAAATAAACATTATTCCTCCCTGGGCCCCTAGGTTGAGAGATATCTGTTGGGTTACTGGGCAGGGTTGGATAATTTGCCTAGTAACAGGTTTTTTGTGTTGGGCCCCTGTCAAAACGTTATTCCCCTTTGGGTTGTGAAATATCTGATGAATTGTTAAGTCATTTTTATTTAGTTCATTTGCATGGTAACAACCTATGCCCCCCTAACGTTAGGCTCCTTTTGCCAGGCAACTGCCCCCCCCCTTCCTGACAACTACTCTATGTTGAATGACAACCAGTCTTTCATTGGGTCCCTCTCCTAGCCCCTGTTTTCTGTTGGGGTCCTTTGCCTAGTAGCACCCTGACAACCACCTTCTGTTTGGGGGTTCTTGCCTAGTAGTAAGCCCCCTTCTTGCTCTGTCAGAACTCTGTTTGTTGTGGAAACCGCAAGGCTGTACTGAGTAGCGCCAAAATGCTTAAAATGTACTCACCCACCTCAGTTCGGGGTGTCTCCTCTGGGTCTCTACATGAGGCAGCTGCCAGCCTGGCTAATAAATGATGCTCTTGAAATTCCTAATTAATTCTGCCTGTGGTTTATTAACTCCATCCATTTCACTAGCTTAAGAACAAACACATTCCTAAAGCACAAGTCATTTATTCCCCTGCTCAAGAAATTACCTCTTGCCTCCAAAATACAAACTACTTTGACTTTTATTAACTATTACTCACCTTCATGCACCCTTATATTCGAGCCAAACTGTTACTGTTGTATATACATGGCATTCTGTGCCTTCAAAGAGGTTGTCCCCAGTGCCTGGAATGTACTCCTTACTTGCCTTCTTTTAAATCCCTACTTTTTATGTAGTCTTGAGCCATTTTATAAAGCAGCCATTACAGCTGTGCCATTGTATATGGAGGAGATTAATGTGTAGCCTCCATGTACCCAGGGACCCCTTTCCTCAATTGGCTGGCTCCTCCCAGAGCCTGCATTTTAAGGAAAAAATGCCAAGGCCAGCCATGTCTTCATTCTTCTCTAAGCTTCTCTCTCTGGATTCTCTCTACCAAGCCCAGAAGCAGGTATCTCCTCTTCCTTTTCAGTGTTCTTTTATGTGCTGTCTTTTCCCATTAGAAAGTAAACTCCTTCAGGGAAAGGGACTCTTTCTTTTGACTTGTATTTTCATTCCTAGGGCTTAGCACAATGCTTGGCACATAATAAGCACTTAATGAAAGCTTACTGACTAACCTTGTTAAAAAGACTGAAAAGAAATGAAGGAGCCAATTTGTGAAGTAATTTAAATGCCAAATGGGGAAGCTTATACTGGAAGCCACTAGAATTTAGTTTATAGGGTGGTGCCATGTTCAAACCTTCTCTTTAGATAAATCACTTTGGCAGTTGTGTGGAGAAAGGATTGGAGTGGGGAGAGATTTTGTGCTGGGGATCCAATGAGAAGGCTGTTGCAATAATCCAGGTGAAAGGTGTAAGAGCCTGAACTAAAGTGGTGGTTGGTTGAGTGGAGAGATGAAGACAGATGTATGAGAGATTGTGAAGGTAGAAATGACAACACTGGGCAAGCACTGGATATGTGGGGTGAGGTGGAGTGAGGAGCCCAGGATGTGAAAATGGATGCCTTGATTTGCTTGAGCTCCCCATCTCCACCTCCAGACATGCAAGTAAACAGAAAAACTGTAGGAGGACTGGCTTTATTGACCTGACATACCAACAATCCTTTTCAGTGTTTGAGAGTAAATCTAGGTGTACTTGCAGAAAATCAGCAACTCTGAAGCCAATTAAGCTCACACCAGTTTTGAAGTAGATAATTTGGTGGTTTAAGGACCTTCAAGAAACACCTCTATCTTCAAAGACTTTATGGGTTTTGAAGACAACCTTATTTCCAGAGACTATCCTAACTTTTGTTGGGGACTCTCAGAAATATCCTGTTTTTGGAGACGTCTCCTTATGAAGCCTTGAACTATAGATTGCTTATTTGATTTGTGTATCAAAGGACCACAGCCTTGACACCTGGAATTCCTCAGTCTCCCTCCGCTTGGGGATGGGGCTCATTGACTCATTCCTTTCTAAGCCTACCTTTCCACCAAATTCCTTACCTTCTTTTGTTCAAAAGATTGTAAACTCTCCTTGTCCATTACCCAGAGGGCTGTCAGCATAGACCCTGTCAACTGGACCTTAACCACTCTCTAACCTATGGGTGGCCAGAGCTGAACAAAGCAGGCTAGAGACAGAAGAATCAGGAATCAAACAAAAGTTTAATTTCAAAGTGAGGAATAAAGGTTTTTGAGCTGAAGTTCTGATGGAAAGGGGGGGGGAAGTGTTAAATAGTTAAAATCATAAATCCCAGTTCTGGGTTTTGCTGCAGCTGAGATCATCCAGAGGGTGAGTGAGCACAAAGGATTGCTGTTATGCCAAGCTCAGGGCACGGCTTGCTTGCTGGGTCTTAGCTCTGGAAAACAGGGTGTCTCCTAATATGCACATCCCCATGTGCATGTTTTACTTTCCTGCTTAATAAAAACCTTTCTTTAATTTCATAGGCATTGTCTTTCTCTGTTTTCTTCCCTATGGGGAAAAGGGTGATTTAAATCTCCAAGAACTGGTCTTTGTGTTCTTCAGGCATCTTCCCCTTTTCTGGGAGACATCTAAATTCCCTTAAGAGAGCACATGTCTTGGTATACAAGGATAACGCTGAGGTTGCAAACTTGGGTGCCTTGGAGAAAGGCCCTGGGATAACTCCCTCCCTCTGATTGGAGAGGATGGAAGATGGACTTTGGAGAATTCCTCTTTTTAAGAAGGGGGCCCACTACCAACATCTTATCATTTCCCATCAGTCTCTGAGCTAGGTTTCCATCCTCCCCCTCCCCTTTTGACTTGTCTTTTCCCTTTAGATTGTGAGCACCTTGAGGGCAGGAACTAATTTTTTTTCTTTCATTGTATTCCTAAAGCTTAGCACTGTGTCTGATATAAAATGGTCGATTAAAAATGTTTGTTATGCTGACTAATTTATTCTCATTCTTATTTATCAGGTTATTTTTCTGATTTTCTCCTTTCTCTGAGACTGTCAGTGCTTGCTCATAATCTTCCCTTTGCTGTCACCTTCTGTAATTTCAATATTCATTTTGATGATTGCTGTAGCCAACTGACTACACAATTTCTCAGCTCAAGTGGTCTTCCTTACTTAATCTAAGCACTGTCATGGTGATCTCTCCCTTTTCTGGAGGCAGGAATGTCTACCCCCATGATCGGAAACTTGACTAGAGAAACCCCTTTCCGGGACTACTTTTATTTCTCAACTTGTCTTGCTTCTGGGCTATAGAGAATCATTAGAGAAAGTCATGTAACTGAATCAGTTTCACTCACGACAAATTAAAGCTGCACCATCTCAACTGGGCCTTTAATGCTGTTAGACAATCCATGCACTATTCCCAAAGAAATTCCTTATCTCATAGCCTTCATCTCCATTTTAAGAAGGGGACTTATCTATCCTTTCGTCTTCACCTTCACTTTGATCTCCACATTTAAGAGCATCCACCCTATACTTCGACTTCATTAGGAAGACTGAGGTTATGTGATATAAACCCAGTCAGTTCTCTTCCTCCACTCCTCATAAATCCCAGTAGATTAAATAAAATGTCAACTTAATTGTCACCTAAACTCTAAACTCAGTCTGGACTGTTAAATAGTCTTTGTTAAAGAATCCTATAAATTGTGATTTCAAAATGCTTTACTTGTGCCTAGGTTGGAAGGTCTCAAGAAACTTTTGTCAGTTTGGACATTTCTCTCCATAAGCAGAAAAAATGCTTGCATTAGGATAATTTTTTATTACATCTTTTTTTGACAAGCTTATTCCCAAAAAGAGAATACACCACTCTTTTTTTTTGGGTGGGGGGGTCGAACACTACCCAATTCCTAGAGGCAGCTAGGCGGTGCAGTGGATAGAGCACTAGGCCAGGAGTCAAAAAAATCTCAGTTCAAATCTGGCCTCCAACACTTACTGGCTATGTGACCTTGGGCAAGTCATTTAACCTCTATCGGCCTCAGTTTCCTCATCTATAAAATGAGCTGGAGAAGGAAAGGGCAAACCACTCAAGTATCTTTGCCAAGAAAACCCCAAGAGGTCATGAAGAATCTGACTCCACTGAAAGACAAAACCCAGCAAAAGGACACACTACCCATGCTTTCAAGTACTCCAATCAGATTTCTGTTTCCACCACTGAAACTATTCTCTTTAAGGTCATCAAGTTCTTGATTTTGAATTCTAGTGGCCCCCTGCCTCACTGAAAACTTTTTCTCTTTGCTTTTCATAAATCCCAGCAGAGTGTTTTGTACACTTAAAAAAAGTTACTTGGTGTTCTTCACAACTTTAAATTATGGGAGATTTTTCTAAATCAAAAGATATCGGATACGGATCTGGGAAGTCTCTTCCCAATATTTGAGGGGGTTTTTTAGGTATGAACATTCCTACTCATTCTTTTTTGAAAGGTCAAAGCAGGCTTATATGCCCCTCACATCCGAAAGAATACATAAAAAACCTAAACTCTCCGTCTTCCCTCCCCATACACTTAGCACGATGTTCTGCACGTAGTGGGGCCTTCATAAATGTTAATTGACTGATGGACTTTCTCTTCAATTCAGATAGAAAACTGGTTCCTTAGTGGGCAATCAGTCTAATTGCAGACATCAATCCGGGTCCTCCCCTCCCGGCCCTGCCCCCTTCCCTGTCTCCTTTCCCCTTCCCCAGCTCCAGCAGGGCTGGGCTGCTAGTCCGAATACCCCTCTTAGTTTGAGGTGAGTTATGCCCTCTGCTTGTGACCTCTCCCAGACACTGAGAACAGAAGACAGGCCACGGGAGGAGGGTGAGGCAGGGAGGGCGGAGAGGATGTAGGGACCTTGCCAGATCCCCGCTTCCTCTCCGCTCCGCCTCGGAGGATGCGGAGAGGAAGCTCTCTCATTGTCAGGCAGACTTCCCAGCCTGCCCCAGCCCCTCTGGTCCAGAGAGAGCTGTTCTCGGGCGTGCCTCTCATCGAGCGCCGCTCAGAGGCGCAGAAGCCATGGCCCGGACTGTCGGGGCCGTGCGGGCTCAGCCCCCAGTTTAAACATGGCCTCTCCAGCGCTTCTCCAGTCCGGGTCCGAGGAGCTTGGTGCAGGAGGGGGAAGAGAAAGAGGGACTTGAGAAGTGAGCGGGGAAGGGTGGGGGTGGGGCAGGTACGGAGGTGATTTTCTCCCCCATCTGTTTTCCTGCCCCGAGGAGCAATGACATCACCCAGGCTCTTCTGGGCACAAAGAAAGGCAGAGGGAAGCGGCTGGAGGATGCGCCGGTGGTGGCTGCGGCTTCGGCAGCTACAGAGGGAGCCCGAGCCACGCCGGCCAGGTGCTGCTGCTGCTGCTGCTGCTCTCGCTGCTCCTGGGTCTCCTCCTTCTCCTCCATCACCTCCACTTCTCTCCGCGCCAGCTGCTCGCTGAGCTCGCTCGCGCTCCTGACGCCTCGGCTCGGAGCCCTCCTCTATCGCCTCTTCCTCCTCCTCCTTGTCCCATGCGCACCGCCCTGGCCAGCCGAGGGCCGCCGGGCGCCAGCCGCGCAGCATGCACTGGGGGATTGGCTTTGCCTCGTCCAGGTCGTGTGTGGTGGATCTGAGCCGGAACCAGAGCATCTCCTTCGGCTTGTGGGCCGGATCCGAGGAGTCCTATACCTTTTATGGGGACATCATCGCTTTCCCTTTGCAGGATTACGGAGGGATCATGGCAGGGTTGGGTTCGGATTCCTGGTGGAAGAAAACCCTGTACTTGACTGGGGGAGCCCTGCTGGCTGCAGCGGCGTACCTGCTCCACGAGCTCCTGGCCATTAGGTGAGACCAAGAGGCGGCGAGCCCTGGGAGACTGGCAGAGGGCCCCTGAGCAGGCTGCCGTGGCTGCTGCTGCTACTGTGGTTGCTGCTGCTGCAGTCTGGGGCGTTGTTGACGTGGGGGGGAGGGCGAGCCAGGCGCGCTGTTCTACACCAGGTGAGAGCTGAGGCCGCCTCAGCCCTTCCTCTCTTCCTTAAGCCAGGCCAGGTCGCAGAAATGCCCTCACTCTGGGTAGTCGTTCTCCCCGAGGGTGTCCCAGGGGGTCCCCTGGCGGTGTGTGCAATTTTTGAGTTTCCAGGAGGTTGAGCTGCTGAATGAACTAAGGGGAAAGTGACCAGCAAACCTACCCAAACCCGTATTGGCATTAAGCAGAAGTAGCCCAGGGCAATGATCCTCACGAAGGAGAATAGCAGGACACTTGAGTTTTTTTATAGTACTTATGATATTGATTGGCCTGGGTTTTGGACCCTTTAGGCCGAGGATTTGTTTATTCAGTGAACCAAATGAAACGGGCTGCAACGCTTGATTGGAAGGCTGTGTTGCAATATGAGTTTTGAACACTCTCAATTTAACCTACCTGGCTCCTCTTTCAATTTCAAGCAGGTTACAGTTGCAAATTCAACAGCTCTTATTGTAATAGTGTCTTTGAAAGGCTATTTTTAAGCTTAAGCTGATGTTTGGCCAGCCTTGGAAAATGATGCAGTATTAACCTGTTTAGAGCTGCCTGCAGAAAGAACAGGGTAGCGTCCTTGTTTCACGCTCACCACCATGTGGATAAGGCTGCTGGGACTGCCAGCTTCAACTTCCAATTGAATAACCTTGTGAGCACTGAGTATTTGAGGCAGGCCATCACATATTGTGTGTGTTTGCCTTTACCGGGAAAGCTGGAAGTGCTAGAAATGGTAGTAGAGGTTGCTGCAGTTTGTTTACAGGGATAGATGTGGAAAATCTCCGAAAATGGTGGCTTCAACTAACGGCTGATGCAGCCAACAGTAAAGGAAGGTGTTTATCTTGAGGAAGGAGGGGGGGGGGAGCGGGTGTCCTGCGTGGGCGGTTCATGGGTGCTTGGAGTCATGATGGAAATTATACTGTATTTAAACCTTCCTTAAATTGCTGAAAGGTCGCTGGAACCAAGATACACGTTGGCCAATTTTATATAAAGCATCTTCGATGTCTTCTTGGCAAATTCCTATAATCATATGCATATTTTTTCCAGTGGGGGGGGCAAATCGTCTACAATATGGTGTAAACAGAGGCTCTATAATGACCTTTTAAATTCTTTCTACTATCTTTTGTTTTTATACCACTTAAACCAATTTCCCATCCCCCCTCCAGAAAGCCTATTGTATCTTTACAGAAAACAAAAACCTGGAACACTCACATTTGAGGAACAGAATATCTTATGACATTGTCTTGTATATTTGAATTTTTCAGTTTGCAGAAGGGAAATTTTATACAGCATAGCTATAGGGAAAGAGTTTGGATTTTAAGCCATCACATCCACATCTGCGGAGTTTTCTGCTTTGAGCTGTATAGCTATTTGACTCTCTTAGCATTATAGGTTATATTTGTGCCTACTTTTTGCTCACACAAGAAATTATATCTGAATATGTTGACCTAGGCAAAATAAAACAGATCTGAAGCAATTTATTCAAATGGTTTAGGCAATTCATACTTAAATACTTCAATAATCTGTAGTTCTGTAGTAAGGACTCCCTCCGCTGATGCAGATTACAGCTCCTCCATGCTTTTAGAGATGGTTTTCATGATTTGTTTTGGTGAAATGAGTTTATCACCTGTTGGCCACCCTTCTCCACACTCTATGTGGCTGCTCTGAATGTAACATAGGTAGACCATCACTGGAACCACTCAGCTTATCAGGGAGTCTTAATAGAACTTGCACCCCTCTGGCAAAGCCTGTGAAAACACAGGCCACCATTAGTCATTAGAGTAGGTCTTTAATGGAGGGAGAAATGAGGAATTGAAACAGGAACCCAATTTTATCTTAATTAGATTTCAAGCCATAAGGTTTTCTTTCTTTGTTTTCTTTTTCTCTCTCCTGTAGCTTGTTTGGCTCTGTTCTCCATGTCATTTATATGTGTAGATGTAGCCTCAAACTATTTATTCAGCTTATTATATTCCAAAAGTAACCTTGAAATATATTTCAGTGGCCAGAGAGAAATTCCCTTGTATTCCTTATATCTCACTGGTGACAAATATTTCCTAAATTCAGAGGGATAAGGCATTATGTCTCTGGAAATTCCTTCTGTGATGAAAATATTATCCCTAAGTGGTTGTAGGTTCTGAAGAAAGTTTTGATGGGGGAAAGAGGGAAGGAAAGGTCCAGTTAATAGAGTACTGCTCAGGAAGGTAGACCCAGGTGGGTTACCTAATGTGTCCTAGATAGCCTAGATCTTGAGCTGGAAATGACCCTAGAAGCTATCTACCCCTTCCACCCTCCATTTGACAAATCAGAATATTGATTTGCTGTATGTCACATGAATACTAAGGGTAGGATATGAACCCATGTCCTGTGTTTCTAGAATCACTACTTTTTCTCTTGTAATATGCTGTTTTCAGTGGATGCCTGGCAAAAAATAGCTGAAAAGGAGGAGAAATGTGCTAAAAGGGAAATAGAGCTATAACAAAGTCAAGCTTTGTGAATTTAGACTGGGTTTAGGTTAAACTCTGGGAAAACAGGTATATATATATATTCAATTACCTGGAAAATAGGAAAAAAAAATCTGAATTACTCAGTAATAATAAAAATAATAATAGCTAGCATTTATATAGTGCTTTATGGTTTGTAAAACACTTTAAAAATGATCTCATTTGATCCTCACAACAACCTTGTGAGGTACATGCTATTATTATTATCATCTGCATTTGACCATTGAGGAAACTGAAGTTAAATTACTTACCCAGGGTCACATTGCTGGTAAGTGTCCAAGGTGGGATTTGAACTCAGGTCTTTCTCACTCCAGGTCTAGCACTTGATCACTGTGTCACTTAGCAGTAAGATGTGGGAAGATTTTATGTGAATTAATTACAAGCATTTACCAAGTATACAACAGGAGATTCTGTCTTTATATAGAAGATGAAATGTTCCAGAATTGATATGGCTTGTGCTTATAGTCTGTCCTTAATTAGAAGTATCCCCTTTGACATCTGGTCTTCTTTGGACTAGATACCTAGATAATTGCCCCACCTTTTACTTTGTGCTTTTTAAGAATAGCCTAAATGAATCATTTGTTTGTTAGTATCTTAACAGGTAAAGCATCCTCTGAAAGAAAGCATTTGGATCTCCAGAAAGAGTAACTTATTTCCATTTTTTTTGTCTTGTAAAGAGGAGTATTCAAAAAGTAATACTCATTAACTTCAGTTTTATGTCCATTAATGTGGCAAAAATTTTGAAAATGCAAACATTTTGAAACTATATTTCCCTTACCTTAGTATTGGCCCCCTTAGTGAATATCTGGACAAAGCTAAAAAAACGAAAACAAAAACAAACACAAAAGACCAAAACATGCATTTACTTTAAGTGGAATAATTTCAAATGTAGTTGAAGCCTAAGAGCCATAAAGAAGAAAATGCCTTTCAGTAGACATAACAAATAATTGCTCAATTATTTATAGAGCACCTACTTTGTGGAGGATACTTAGTAAATGTTTATTGAATTTGTTGCTTTTATAGAGCACTTTAAGGTTACAAAGCAAGGCTTTGCCTGAATTATCTTGTAGCACAGAGTATAGTGGAAAGAGCACAGGCCTGGGAGTCAGGAGGTCCAAGTGCTTTTCTTGGCTCTTTTGTGCAGTTCTTTTTCAGTTCTGTCCCACACTTCATGACCCCGTTTTGGGTTTTCTGGGCAAAGATACTGGAGTGGTTTGCCATTTCCTCCTCCAGCTTATTTTCAGATGAGGAAACTGAGGCAAAGAGGGTTAAATCACTTGCCCAGGATCACACAGCTAGTTTCTGAAGTCAAATTTGAACTCGGGAAGATGTCTTCCTGAGTCCAGGCTATCCACTGAGGCAGCTAGCCGACCCATTCTGTGCTACTAACTAAAAGTGTGACATTAAGCAAATCATTTTTCCACTCTGGTGCCCCATCTGTTTGGGTAGGATGCTCTCTAAGGTCCCTCCCAACTTGAACATCCTATGAGTCTTATAACAACCCTGGTAGGCATGTATTTATAAGTTCTAATCTGATTACAGATAAGGACACTGAAGTCTGAAAAAGTTGTTATTTTCCTGGGGTCACACAGCTGGTAATTGGCATAGTTAAGACTTAAGTTCAGTTCTTCTGACTCCAAGTTCAGCAAATGCTTAGTGTCATAGTGGGGCCTCATTGAACTATGGCCTACTCTTAACCAGATGGCCATAGTTGGTTTCAGAGTCTGTTGATGTTTTCAAATACTCAGGTTAAGGAGACTGTGAGGAGGTATATTGACTAATACTGCCCCAAATAAGGGTGACAAATAAATAAACCAGAGAGTTAGGAGCTTCAAAGAGAATGCTAACATCAGTAAATTCTGTCATTTGGGTTGCAAAGAATATAGAGTAAAAAACAGATGGCAATTCAAATCAGTTCCCCAAATGAATGGAGTGGGAGGGATCTAGGGGGCCTTATGCGAAAGTAGCCGTTAAGAACACCTAATCTCTTGTTATCAATAACTTGTGCTTCATGGATACCAGTGAGCAATTTACTGCTTTCCAGAAGAGAGTAACCAAAGCTTAAAAATAAAATAAGACAAAAGTGTGGGAATGAGGCATAACAAAAAGGGAGGGTGGTGACAGGCTTTCGAAAATGAGGAGATGAGAGATGGACCTTGGACTTGAAGGAAAAAGACTGCTAAGGCAACTGATATTGGGAGCAAAGGGAAAGTGATGAGGAGCCAGATCTTCATGATACCTGAATATTTGGGACCAAACCATGAAACTGAGCTAGTTTCCTCTAGGCAATTCTGGTGGCATGTGCATAGCCAGACTGTTATTTCTGGGTCTCTATATATGATGCATTTTTCTAGATCTGTAAGAGATTAAATATTTCAGTCTCATCCAATTTGGCCCTGACAGAAGAAATATAATCCACAGTGGTTGAAATGGATTTATTTTTGAAAATACTTTTCTTATTCATTGGGCCTACTTATATCTGAGGAGAGACAGTCTGGTGTACTAGATAGAATGCCTGATTTGGAGTCAGAAAGACCTGACTTTGACAGTAGCTGTTTGATGATCTTGGACAAGTCAATTAATTACTTCTCTGAACTCAAGTTTCCTCATCTGTAAAATGGGGAATTGTTCCTACCTTACAGGGCTGTTATGAGTCTCACGTGAGACGATATGTGTAAAGCATTTTTGCAAATACAAAAGTGCTATATAAAGGTCATCATCACAATCTTTTGTTGTCACTGTCATCGTTGTTATTATTATACACTTAAGCAAAGAAGGTTAAAAACAGTTTTTCCTAAACCCTTAAGGTACTGTCTATTAGGGAGAACTTCTGAAGTTTCCTGATCTTTTCTGATGTATTGGCTAAGCTTCCTTTCTGTAAGTTAAGTGCTTTAGAGTCTGTCAGGGCTTGATGAATAAAACAGTTCTACTCTCTCATTAAAGAGCCGTGCCTCAGTAGTTTTTGAACTCAGTTTGCTGAATGTATAACACGTGTTCTATTGTTGTTGTTTTTTTTTTATTTCTGTTCTGGTTTTGACAGGAAAGATCAAGAGGTTGACTCCAAAGATGCTATTATTTTGCATCAGTTCTCAAGGCCAAACAATGGTGTCCCCAGTTTGTCTCCTTTCTGTTTGAAAATGGAAACTTATTTAAGGATGGCCGACTTACCTTACCAGGTACATCTGTGCATGTTCTATGCCTATGAGGTTTCCCCATTACACCTCCACTCCCACCCTAACAGGACCTACTAGTGGCAGAGAATTTAATTTGATTCAGCAGAAATGTTGAGTGTATGCTTGGCACCCTCTTAGTCTTCATCAGACTATGGTGTGCTCTTAGGCATAGATATCACAGATCTCACAGATCATGTTTTCAGATGCTTAAGTATGGCATTAAGGGGTATGTTAACTAATCCTTCTTTGTGAAGCAAAGAGATTAGATTTATTCTACTTGCTTCCACAGAGCAGAACTAGGAACTCCAGGTGAAAGTTACAGGAAGGCATATCTTAGTCTAATATATAAGGAGGAACTTCCCAACATATAGAGATATCCTAACATGGAATGGATTATCCTGGAAGACAGTGAGTTGTCCATCACTGGAAGTTATCTATCACTTCAGTCTGAGGGGAGATGACCATTTGTCAGGGGTATTATGGAGGGGATTTGTGCTTCATGTTGGGGTCGGACTAGATGACCTGAAGTGCTTGCCAATTCTGGGATTTTGTGATTCTTTGATAATGTGGTCTGTTGTACCCTGAAGTGATTTTTGAGATAAAATAGCACTCTTTTGATCTGACCAGGCTCACTGTGCTAACCACATAGATAATACTCTCCTGTACTTCTGTTGCCTTTTTTTTATTCTTATTCTTTGGAGATGATGTTTTTTTTTTCCCTCCTGGATTCCAGGAGCTGAAGGACAGAAGGCTATTTCTAGGTGTATTCAGAGGCCATGTATACTATTTCTTATTCTTTTTGAAGTGTATGTAGTGAAATGTTTTGCCCTTTCAGACATTACTGTGACTGAGCTAAGGCACTGAATGTTGGTTCCATATTTGGGTGCTGAGTGAATATAGTGTTTTTTCTTAAACCTATCATTATTCAAGAAATGGCATTTCTGTAGGGTTGCTTTAGCTTCAATGACATTTCCTCTCTTTTCCGTTCTTGTGCTGTTGTGGAGGTCTCTGAAACTTACTTGCTTCTTGTCATGTAAGCAGCAATTCCTGGCAGTATTTTTAATTTTCCATGACACCAAGGGGCTGTTCCTTGTCATGATGATATTAAGATAAAAAGACATTGTTTCCGATGAAGTTTCTGGGTGACAGTTAAGCTTAAGCTATTTCTAAAAAGTCACACATTGCTCTACTTAATATTTTTTTGTTTGTTTGGGATAGGATGGGAGAAACTAAAGGTTTGATTGGCTCATGGTGGCAGGAACCTGAAGAGGTTATCTATTCTGCCCTGCAGTCTACAGGCAATCTTGTACCTAAACCACTTTGGAATGATAACTGTCAACCCTTCATTAAGAACTTTAAGAGAAGGAAATTCCATTGTACAACCTCTTCTATGATGTAAAAAATATAATGGCAAATAGTAGCATTGTTTTTATATATCATAAATGTCTGTTGTATAACTAAGAGATAATAACAGACAAGAAATCTTCCTTTACCTAGTTGCTATGGGAAACTGAGAAAAAGGGTTTAGAACATGATTAGTACCCGTTGTTTTCTGTAGCCTTTGGTTACCATCTTTTTATGATGTTTCCCATCATCACCTAAGCTCTTTGAAGGCAGGAAATCTTGCATTTTATCTTTATAGCCTCAGGGGCCAATACAGTGCCCTGGCAAATAGATACTCAAAAACTGCTTGCAGATTGACTAACTGATTGATGAATGTGTTGCTCCATCCCGCTGATTCATGGGGGTGGAGTAGAGGTTGCTAAATGAATGATTGGTGGCAGCTCTGCTGGGAATACCATTACATGTGAAAGCTTTCCAGAGTGTTTGGGATGGGCCAAATGTCATGTAGCCCATGATGGTTTCCTGTGATGTTTCTCCTCATCTCAGAAAGCTATAACTGACCTTAGATTGGAATTCCTGTTGGCATATGGGGCAGGTGAATGAGTTTAGTTAGTGGGATAGTGGTACTGGAAAGATCCTGTTTCTTTGGAAGCAGCTTGATTTCATTGCTCTATAGACAAGGGGCTTCTCTACTCTATTCGGTTTCCTTCTAAAAATAACTAACATTTTTACATTGCTTTTAAAATTGCCATATTCCTGATGTACATAAATTCCCTTAAGGCTCAAAACAACCCTGAGAGGTAGATTATCACAAATATTATTGTAATCATTTTATAGATGAGGAAACAGGGACAAAAAAGTCATGACTTATCTGTGGTCACTCTTTTAGTCTCAGAGCTGTTTTTGAACTTGGGTTTTCTTTACCCCAAGACCATGACTCCATCCATTACTGCAGGTTTGGGGAAGAATAGAGATTGATTTTTAGAATACTGATAGATTGATTAAAAATTAAATGTTTTAGAGTGACAGTGGCATAAGTGATAGTTTTAGAGTGAGAGGACCTGGGTTTGAATCCCATTTTGACTATTTACAATGTATGTGACCTAGGACAAATGACAACCTCTCAGGGCCTCAGTTCCTCATTTGTAAAGTGAAAGTGTTGGACTTGGCCTCTAGAGGGTCCCTTCTAGCCTTATAGATCTATGATCCTGTGATTCTCTCCTGATTGGTCTGCTCATTCTCTTCTCTTTCCCTTTTCATTATGGATTTTGAGAACAGTTTTTAGCCACTTGTTTGATAGGAAAACAGATAGTTAAAGGTTCTAATAGTTCATCTAAAGACCAAGAAAGATACCCTTCTAACCCTCTAGGGATCTCACCTTGAACACTTAGCTAGATGCGTTATGAAAGTCCTGTCACTTCACCTTTATAAACCCAAGTTATCGCAACTGTAAAAGCAGTAAATTAATGTGTACTACCTACCCTGCAGTGTTGTCATGAGGGAAGCATTTTGTATACATTAAAGTGCTGTAGAGACTGGCATAGTAGGTATCCTTAGTTGTCATCTCCTGGTTATTTAGTTCCACATTTTGCAGATTGAGACAGCAGGGCGGTGCAGTGGAGAGTTGGACCTGGAGTCAGGAAGACCTCAATTTAAATCTGACCACAGACATTTAATCACTGTGTGTGATCCTGGGCAAGTCATATAATTTGTCTGCCTCAGTTCCCTTAACTGTAAAATGGGGATCATAATAGCACTTCCCTCCCAGGGTTGTTGTAAGGATCAAATGAGATAATGTTTGTGTTTAGCACAATGTGTGCCATACAGTAGGTGCTTAACACATGCTTTTTTTCTTCTTTCCTTCCATGTAGATCACAGAATCATCCATTTAGTGATACAAGGGACTTTACTGGCCCTCTAGTCTAACCACCCCCCCAATTTTATAGATGAAGAACTCTAAAATTTAGGCAAGTTAAACAACTTATTCAGAGTCACACAGAGAGTAAGCGGCAGGGCTGGCATTCAACCTAGGTCTTTTAATTCAAAACCTAGTGCTCTTTCTATTGTACCATGCAATATTTCATTCAGTCCCCTGCCAAAAGACAGAGGAAAAAGCAGAAGAAAAGTTTCACTCTATGTCAATGTTATTCCTCCTCATCTGGCCAAAATCTAATGATAGTGTTACATGATGATTGTGCATGTGCCTTTAATGGATTTTAGGTTTGTTTTGTTATGATTGAGGGCAAGGGAGTGGTTTCTCTGATTCCTTTGGTTTGTCTGAATAGAAAGGTTTGGGGAGGAAGTGAAAGGGGAACATATATTTATTCAATGCCTATCACCTTATAGGCCTTGCACTTAGTGCTTTATAAATGTCTTGTTTGATTCTGTCCACAACCCTGTGAGGGTATGTGCTATTTTGATCTCCATTTTACCGTTGGAGAAACTGAGGCAGATAGACTTGCCTAAGGTCACACAACTAATAAGTGTCTGAGGCTAGATTTGAACTTAGGTCTTCCTGACTCTAGGCCTGGCAGCCTGTTCACTGGCAGCCACCACCTGGCTTGTTCAAAATGTGCCCCTTAGAACTAGGGTTCTTTGGATGTCCAGCCTGGGCTGGTGATGCAAGCCTAAGCACCAAATAGCAGTTGGATGACTTGGATTGTAGAGACCTGGAGTAAGGAAGAACCAGGTTTATATCCTGTCTCAGAAACTTAATGAGTTTTCTGATCTTGGCCAAATAATTTAACCTCTCTGAGTCCCAGTTTCCTCCTATGTAAAATGGGGATAATAATAGTACTTCTCTCACAGAGTTAATGAGATCACTTGAGATAGCCTATGCAAAACACTTAGCTAACCTTAAAAAGTATTTTTGTAAATGTCAGATAGCCTAATAATTTTCATCATAAAGCGCTGAGCCATTAGAGAATCGCCCTGGCAACATGTCATCCCATTTGGATTTACTAGCCCTTTGCTTTTGGGTGGTTCTTTCTTTAATACTTTATAGTTACGGGATTTCATTGCTGTTGGCACTCCCTTTGCCAATATTGACCAACTATTTACTAGATGGTCTTTGTGAATTGTCTTTGTGACAAAAAGAAATTATCACCTCTTGGTCCACCTGCTGGTAATGAAACACTTTGAATCAGCTAGGCTGATCCTCTCTGTCTTATCGAACAGACTTACCAGTTCATTCTTAGAGTCTTTCTAGCTTGGTAGAACCTGTCAGAGCCTGTGTTCCATTAGTATTGCCTTATCATAGGCTCAGAGGTCACTCTAGGTTCTCAAAGGCATTACAGAGTGGTCTTTAGGTTCTGGGCTTCAGCATACAGACATGTATTTGCATATACGTTCTCAACTGTACTTGACCTTGAAAAGCAATGCAACGTCTTGAAAATAATCTTTGCTTCCACTTTTAGTCACAGAATTGCAGAACTGGAAGGAACCTCAGTGGTTATCCTGTCTAGCCCCTATCAGGAAAGGAGACGCTAGTCTAAGTCATGGGACATGTGGCCACCCAGTCTTTGCTCCAAGATTTGGGTGGTGGAGAGGGAAGCTACTGGCTCCCAAGGAAGCCTCTCCCACTTGTGGATGTCTCTGTTAGGAAGTTTCCTTTTATATCAGGCCTAAATACTTTGAGGATTTCTGTTTTGTAAGGAATAGTTGGCAGTGGTGTGCTGGACCTAGCTCAAACAGAATCTCACCACCTGATTGTCAAAACAGATTGATTTTTTGTTTTGTTGATTGTCCAAATGTGAGAAAGTGATGGAGAAAGTGTTAATACAGATTAAACTTATTTCCCCAGAGAGCTAGTTGTTAAACATTTGCCAGCACACCCCTGGTTGTTGGCCACAATCCATTTACAGATATACTTTTCAGAAGTTATCATTCTATGTCTTATACAACTGAAATTATACAGCAGAACACCCCAGTCATTCCAAGGAAGATGGGAATTGAGTTTCTGAAGTCTTCAAATTCTGTTCTGGAAAATGCTAGTTGAGGCACTGTTAGTGGCAAACTGAGTTTGTCGTGGGGGGAATGGGGGTGTGTCCATTAACACTTGAATTTAGACAGTGAAAGAAATATCTGGTGTTAAAACCCCAAGTCCAAATAACAATAATCATAGCTAGTATATCTATATCTATATATCTATATATGTCTACATATATATCTCTCTCTATATATACGGATATGGTTCTTTTTTTTTTTTTTTTTTGCAAAGCCCTTTACCTATGTTAGAGCAGCTAGGTGACATAGTTGTTAGAACTATGGGGTCTAGAGACAGGAATACTCATCTTCCTGAGTTTAAATCTGGCCTCAGATGCTTTCTATTTGTATGTGATGCTGGGAGAATCATTAAACTCTGTTTGCCTCAGTTTGCTCATCTGCAAAATGAGCTGGAGAAGGAAATGTCAAACTACTCCAGTATCTTTGCCAAGAAAACCTCAAAAGGAATCATGAAGAGTTTGACACAACTGAAAAATGAGTCAACAATTACTTATGTTACATAAGTCCTTTGTTTCTCAAGACAATCCTAAGAAGGAGGTGCTAATATTATTGGCATTTTACAGATGAGGCAGCTGAGGCTCAGAGAGGTTAAGTGACTACTCAGGGTCACACAGCTATTAAAGTACTACATAAGGGTTAGCAATTAAGTATGAGAGGCAGGATTTGGATAGAGGTCTAATTCCAACTCCCTGCACTAACTACTGCACCATCTAGTTTCCTCAAGGGAAAATTAGAACACTTCTATCAGCTCTTTTTACAAAATGACAGTGCCTTTAAACTGCACTCCCTTGAGTCTCTAAAAATCTTGATTTTTCCACTTGATGGGGATAATTGAAACAGTAAGAAGCAGGAAGGAGCTGCGATTATTTTGTGGTCATTCAGGTAAGGTACTTCTCTAGAGTAGGGGAAGAAGGGAGGCGGTATTGAAGGATGCTCACTTTTCCCTGGAGCTTAGGCACAGGAGAAGAGAGATGACTCACATAGCTTCCCATCCCTCCCAACTCCACGTTTGGCTGACCTCCTGAGCACTATCATTTCTTGAATTTGGCCCACTGATTGATCAGCTGTAATTGGTGAGCTTTGAAGTCACCTGCCTTATTTTAAAGCACTTGACAATTCCAAGAGAGCTATTGGAAGTGCTAAGCATTGTTCTTATTACCTGAAACAACTTAAAATTTCATTTCAAGCAACCATAATAATAACCAAAAATTACATTAGCATATTCTCTTACTCCTCTCTGCCAAGGCCTTTCAGGTTCTTATAGGTCTTCAGAAACTGGCAAACAGAAGGCAGTTAAGTCTTGCTGTGTTGTTTCATGCTAACCATCTGTTTCTACACAGAAAAATAATGTAATGGATGGGTAAGGTGACTGGGATGGATATTCCCTCTTTTTTCTGAAGGAAAAAACATTAGAGTTTTTCTCTTTGTTCATCAGCCTGGTATAGTGGGATGAACATAGAACTTGGAGCCAAAGGAATACCTGACCTGATGTGTGATTTGGGGCAAGTCACTTTTCTCTGAGCTCCATTTCTTCCTCTGTAAAGTGGGGCTTGTAATACTTATACTGCCTTCCTCAGTGGGTGCCTGTGAAGATGAAATGGAATGAGTGAGGCACTCTGTAAACTTGAAAGTGTTCCCTGTAAAAGTCAGATATCAGTTTGTTTTTGCCCAAGGGGTCTACCTTGACTGTTCACCTTGATTAGGTTCTGTGGGTTCTTGCTTGGCTGAGGTGTTGGCATTCAGCCCTCTGCAGGAGACACAGAAATGTTAAATTAAGGAAAGAGTGAGCCACTTACTCATCCATCTGTCTTAATACTATAACTGCTCTACCAAACACTGCCACATTTAATTGCAGTGTTGTTGACAATTGAATGAAGCTCTAGAATTTTTGCAATTTGCAGCTCCTCTTTGCTTCCGGTGCTTTTTTCTGTAGATTTTTTCCTCCATATTCAAGTGAGTCTCCTATTTACCTCTCTGCAGAAGGGAAGCCTTTTGTGACTGCAGCCTGACCATTCTTTGAGTCATTCAGCCTGAACATTCTTTCCTCCTGACCATGTTGGAGGAGGGAGCAGAGGAGACCAAGTCGTTATTTGGGCTGATTACTTGGTTGCCATCCAGCAGCTGCTTTGAAGGAATATAACTTAACTGCTGCCCTGCTGTGTCTGGTGGAATAGCACTGACCTTACTGTGAAAGTAGCACCAGGCTGCAGTTCTTGGAAGTATATGGTTTGGACACTGATTTATTTTCATAGAGACTGTTGGCAAAGTGGAAAGGTTCCTTCCTCTCCTTTCTCCCTCTCCCCGAAAAGAACCATTTCTGATTAATGCTTTAAAATATCCAAGTAGTGTTCTGATTTATGTGAAATTATAATGGAAACTTCCTCCTGTACATAACTTTTACAGAGAGGTAAAAGAAAAAGTGTATCTTTTGTATAGCTACACTGTAAATATTTAATGGTGAAGTTGCTCAGGAGGAATTAGACACTTTGGTTCAAAAAAATCAACTGCAAAAGTACAAGATTGAGGAGATATGGTCAACCATAGTTTGTATGAAGATCTTCAGGTCTTAGTGGTTTACAAGTATGCTGTAAGTCAGTAGGGTGATATGGCCACCAAAAAGCTGAAGTGACATTAGGCTACAATAATAGAAGCTTTGATAGAACTAATAGAAAGATGGCGTCCAAATTGAGGGTGGAGTGGGGTACGTGATGTGCTCTTCTATGGTTAGATTACATTACGACTATGCTTAGTTCATGTTCTAGGATAGACATTGATAAACTGCAACATTTTCAGAGGAGGATGAGGTGATAAGAGCATTGAAGCCTCTGCCAAATGAGGATTCACTGAAGGAATTGGTGGGAACACTTATTAGACTGGATAAGAGAAGATTTAGGGACACATGATGGTTCTCACGTGAATGAGGATAATACTAGACTTGTTTTGCTTCGCCTCAGAGGTTAGAACTAGAAGCAGAGGATAGAGGGTAGAAATGGAGAGAGAGATCAAGCAATGAAAATCTTCTTTACACTTAGCACTTTCTGAAAGTGAAATATTATCAGCTATGTAACAGAAAGTAGTGAGTCCTCCATCAGTGAAAGTCTTCAGGCTAAGTTGGGAAGCCCACTTATGAGGGATGGTACAGAAGACTTTCCTGCTTCTTTGGGTTGGATTAGATAATCTATTAATTCCCTTCCAGTTCTTGAATTCTGAGAAGTAGTAATTAGTCCCTTTTTGAGAGCTCTTATGTAACTCAACAAATATTTGTTAAGCTCTTACTATGTGTGAGGCCTTACGCTAGGCATGGGGACACCAAAATTAAGAAGAACCCAGCCCCTGCTCATAACCTAGTATGGGTATAGGACAGTTACATACCTAAGTATAATCCAAGTTAGAAAATGAAAGGAGAGATCAAACAAAATAGCCACAGAGATTTAAGAAGGCATAGATCACTTCTAGCATTAGAGTTAATCCCTTGTATAAGACTAAATAACCTAATGTAGATCTCCATTCTTTCCATGTTGATCTACTATTATAACTTCTCACCCAGAACTCAAGTCCTGGACGTACATTCAAGATGGTAATCTTGAAGGCTTCTCAATAATAGCTCTACGGATCATAGTCCTACTATTCCATCCCATCCCAAATGTTTTCTCAATATTTGAATTGGATTTGTTTCTGGCTCTTATCTAGATGTTCTCAGTTTCTTTCTGAAGACCTAACTGACAAGACATAAAACATGGAAAAAAGTTCATTATATGTGACAAAGAATACAAATTATTAAGAAATACTTTCCCTTTGGTGTAGTTCACCTTGCCCAAGGACTTACATATTTGTTTTAAATTTAGAGTACTATACTGGGGTTGTGGCTCCCTTCTAAGCAGGGATCCCAGTTTGGGGTTGTTAGGTAATCCACCCCTTTGAATCCACCCCTTTGATAGGCTCTATTTACCTTAGTAATCCATATAGTTGTTCCAGAGGTATAGCATAACCCTAGGGTGTCACTAGAGAATTGATTCCCTCCTTTGGACCTGCACAGTCCATGTGATTCATTGAATCAGTGAAGAGGAAGGTTCAGATTTGCTCTTCCTCATGGATCTAGGCCTTATAGCTCTCTAGTTCCAGACCCTCCTTTGATTTTTATGACTCTACCTCCATTTCCCACCAGTTCCTCTTCTTTTTATGTTCCATTGCTCCCTTTCTTTTATGCTTCATTGCTCCACTGTCTACAGGTCTTTCAGATCTGTGGTGCATTAATTGCTAGCTTCAGGAAGGGTATAGCTCAGGGCTGCTGAGCCTTTCATTAAGGCATGGGGGCGCTATGTTGCTCTGCTGCTGTTGGACTTCATCACTACCTCCAAACTGGCCATCTGCTTTCCACGGCTGCTTCTACTGATCCTTTCTTGGCAAAATGTTATAGTCTTTGACTTAAAAACACTTTTAAAATGTCACCCACTCCCAGTAGACTTCCTTGTAACAAATAAAACATTTTAAATCAGCTGATACAGGCACCCCATCTGACAGCATAATCAAACTGTCTCTGGAGGAGAACGTGAGGCTGGTGACTTTGCATAGCCCTCACAACCTCCCAGCCCTCTACTTCACTTTAAAGCTATAGCATCACCTTCCTGATGTCATGGTCCTCTTCAAGAATGAAGGACAAACAACTACCTGTGAGTAGTATGAGCTGCTCTGCTGGAGACCCAACTGGCCAGCTCCAGTGCAGTGTGCTCCTTCCTTCCTTCCTTCCTTCCTTCCTTCCTTCCTTCCTTCCTTCCTTCCTTCCTTCCTTCCTTCCTTCCTTCCTTCCTTCCTTCCTTCCTTCCCTCCCTCCCTCCCTCCCTCCCTCCTTCCCTCCTGTCTTCTCCTCTTCTCTCCTCCTTCCTTTCTCTCTTTACCTGCTGGTACTCTGCCCAAAGAAATACAAATTTTGATAACTGCAACTTCATGGACCATGACTTAGACCCAAATCACTGTGGCTCTGTTCAATTGGCAAATAATAGATCCCAGCCCAGGCCCCACTTGGTCGCTGTTTGGATTCAGATGGCTCTGAGGAAATGTAAACAGGTATTGTTTCTGTTTTGGCCAGAAACCCCGAGGGTCTTCTGCTCCCAGATTTTTTTTTTTTGGACTAGGTAAAAGACAACATTCTCTGCCTCTTTTCTTACCTAGCTTAATCACTGAATGGGTCAATCTGAGACCTAGGAAAGACCTTAATTTAAAAAGGCCAAGTTCTCCCACTGCATCTAGGGCCATCTCCAGTCATCCTGATTTATCACTGGACCCAGATGGCTTTGGAGGAGAGAGAGAGGCTGGTGATTTTGTACTGCCCTGCCTCACTTAAATCAAATTCATTTGCAAGTCATGGTGTCATCTTCCTGATTCTCATGGTCCTCTTTGAGAATGAGGGACAAACATAGTGGTTGGTCATTGTGTTGATCTGAGTAAATTATTTGTCCTTTACAATATTTTTGTCATCATATAAATTGTTCTCCTGGTTCTGTTCCTTTTGCATCAGTTCATACAAATCTTCCAAATTTCTTTGGAAGCATCCTTTTCGTCGTTTCTTCCAGAACGATAATATTCGATTACATTCTAGTGCTTGTCAAGCCATTCCCCACTTGGTGGTTATTCTTTCAGTTTCCAGTTCTTTGCTACCACAAAAAGAGCTGCTATAAATATTTTTGTACATAAGGGTCATTTTCCTTTTCCTTTGATCTCTTTGGGGTATAGATGTAGAATCTGTATTGATGGGTCAAAGGGTATGCACAGTTTAATAGCTCTTTGGGCGTAGCCATTTGTTTTCAAAAGAAATCTGAAACAGAAGTTCTCAGAGCGCTATTTGATAGATGAGTATGGTATGTGAAGTTTCAATCTGAAGAGAACCAGTCACTTTTATAGGCTGACAATGAAAATGGATTACCAGTTTTTTTAAAACCCTGAATCATTTTTTTCCCCAAATAGCTTTCTTTTTCTTCTTTCCAACACCATCGTTTACCCCTCCATCCATCCACTGAACAACCAAAAAAACTATCACTGAACTTCCCCGTTGTGAGATAAACCATTTTTTTATTTACTTAATGGAAAGATAGAGTGATTTTAGACAGATTGCTAGAGGTTTTGGATATTTATAGAGTTCCATTGATCTAAGGATAGACCCAATACAAAATGAAGATTTAATTTAGTCAATATATGTAGTCATGCTGGGCAGTTAGGTGGTGCAGTGGCTAGAGTGCCAAGTCTAGAATCAGGAAGACCTGAGTTCAAATTCAGCCTCAGACACTTAGTAGCTGTCTGACCCTGAGCAAGTCACTTACTTGACATCAGTGTAAGGTGAAGGTCACTATATACTACCAGGTCCATCAAAGGATCATAGATTTAGAGTTGGAAAGGACGTTTGAGATCATTTAGGCCAACCTCTTCCTTTTACAGTTATTACATTTATAGATAAGGAAACTGAGGCACAAAGAATTGAAATGACTTGCCCAAGGTCACACAGCCAGTGAGTGACAAAGCTGGGATGAGTGTATTAATATCCCTCTTTTTGACCATGATCAATATGATCCCACTACTGTATGGGGGTTTCTTAGAACACCTAACACACCTGGTGTGTCTATGATTTTATTTTTTTTCCTCAGGACCTCAGTATTATAGTTTCTTTGAAAGTCTGTTCATAACAGTGACTCTTATCTCATACACTATATCTTAAGTGTAGGTCTTTATTTAGTGCTCCCTCTTTATTTTTGACTGTATCTGTCATGCATTTATATATTGTGTTATGGTTATTTTTGCATGTTTCACTTTAAGATATAGGCTCCAAGAGGGAAGGATGGTTTCTTATTGAAACCTATCTTCTTTTGCCTATCATATTGTTCTGCACACAGTAGGTACTTACTGAATGTTTATTGAGTTGGATAGGATTGGATTAAATTCATGGTTCTGTCAAAAAAAAATTGAACTTTCATTTTTAGGGAAAAGTGTTTTCCCTGGGTTTGATCTTCCAGAGCAAGGCATTTAGTCCATTGTAGTGACTTCCTTCCCTTTGTGAGGGCTGTCATAAATACTTGTGGTCCAGCAGCACAGGGTTCTACTGAGGCTCAAATGAGATAATACATCTAAAGTACTTGGTAAACTTTATATCAATACTTGTCATTCACTATTATTGTGTTATTTTAAATTGAACATTTTCATTAGAAATTGAATATTAAATTAATATTAAACACCACTATGAACAACCAAGCTTGCTTAGTGACTATTTACAGTTAGGTTATTATTAAGTCCACTTGTTATGTCTGTGAGATAAGCTACCCCAAAATTTAGATATGAGTAATACCTTGTAGTGCCAATGCAATATTCACAGCACTCATGGTGACTATGAACATCCCGAATATTCTGAATCCCAAAATACAACAGACTCTCCACATGGAAGACAGAACCAAAACATTTATTCAGACACCAGAAAGCCAAATCCATCATAGCAACAAAAATCTATACATAGTTACAATGCAGAAGACAACACCATCCCTTTATTAGGCTTCCCACAAACAAGCTTTCCTTAAACAAATCACAAACAGGCTCCCCTTAAACAGAATTCTCTTCACACACAGCCAGCTGCAGGCTTGCCTGCATCCTTCAGTTCTAACTGCTATCTCAAATAACTTCCTCTCAGCTCTGCTCTAGCTCCGCCTCTTCCTGTTCCATCCTTCCTGCTCCTTCATGGGACTCAAACTCATGTGGCTTAGGCTTCCATGTGACTTAGGCAGGTTACATGGGCCTAATAATGAATGGGAAAGATCTCTCCATTTAATTACCATCACATACCTTCATTTTTTGAAGGACTGGCACATTAAATGCATTTGTCTTATTAGCACAGTAACTCCTTTAGGTGAAATCATAAACTTTTAGATGCATTGCTTTAGAACTAGAAGAGACCTTGAGGTAATCTAGTCCAACCATTTTAGAGATGAGACTCAAAGAAGTTAAGTGATTTCCTAAGATTGTAGAGATAGTAAATAGTAGTCAGGATGTGAACCAGGCCCTCTAGCTCCAAGTGCAGCACTCTTTCTATCCTATCACATAGTTTCCATGCTTGTTTCTTAATCAGATAGAAGTTGAAGGTGTTTTTATTAATATTTTCATTTTCTTTTTCCATTCACTTACTTAGAACTATTTTGATGGAAAGCTTTCCCCTCAAGGGAAAATGCCTTGGATTGAATACAATCAGGAAAAAGTGTCTGGTACGGAATTCATCATTGACTTTTTGGAAGAAAAACTTGGAGTGAACTTAAATAAAAACCTTGGCCCCCATGAAAGAGCAGTGTCCCGAGCCGTGACCAAGATGGTGGAGGAGCACTTCTATTGGTAAGTTTGCATTAGGAAAAGGAGATATGTCTGGTGAGTAGCAGATTTAGGGTGAGTTCAGAAAAGGAAGCTTCCTAGGGTCCTCCAAAGGAATACGTTCAGTGCTTGCCTGTTTCCATTTCTAGATATTCTCCCATTCCTTGAAAAGTTTCCTACGTATGAATTTGGGAGGGGAAATCTGTGATTTAATTAGGACCCAAACTTCATACTCAAAGACCTGGAATGGGTTGAGGTGATAGAAAGACTTCATGAAATTGGCCTAATGACAACTCAAGAATACAGCATGCTACATTAGACCATTAGAGGGTTCATGAAGCAATTTGAAACCCCCAAATGAAAGAACACTAGTTCTAGAATCAGACGATGTGCCAATACCTCTGACACTTACTACCTGTGTAACCTTAGATAGCCACTTAATCTCTCTTGGACTCAGTTTCTATATTGGACTATGAGGACTTTGACAAGGTGGCCTCTGAGGTTACTTCCAACTCTAAATCTATTATATGATTAATTCTTTGATTATATGGACTGAAGTCATATGGCATTTTATGTCTTAATAATGATTTTTGCCTGGATCATTTTGATTACTTTTCTTTTTTGCAGATTTAGCATCTCCTTCTTGAGTACCTTAGAACCTCCCACTTCTTGTTTTTCCATCAAAAGATAATGCTTATCAGTTGCCCTTGTGCTACCCTGAGGGCTGTGCTAAATTCTTTATGGTATAAATGAAGTTGATATAGTTTATACATTTATTTATTATTTTTCACCCCTTTCCCTTAAATCTTTTTTTTGGAGAATGTGTTGGTCTTTTTTTTTGACTCCCTACATAGAATTGGGAGCTTTGTTTTTTTAAGCAAACTTTCACTTTTTCTAGGGACATAGATATAAAGCCCTTTGACTTGTTTGGCATTAATGTAATTCCTGTAACAGTAATGATAATAACTAACATTTATATCGTGCTTACTGTGCTAAGCACTTTACAATTATTATTTCGTTTGCTACAACAAACCTGGGGAGGTAGGTGCTATTATTATCCCTGTTTTAAAGATGCAGAAACTGAGACAAAAAGGTTAAGTGATTTGCCCAATGTCACACAGCTAGTTTCTGAGGCTGGATTGAAGCTCAGGTCCTGGTGACTCTAGGCCCAGCACTTTATCCACTGGACCACAAAGAAGTAGATTCTACTTAATAGTCCTAAAGAATTACCTAGGATGAGAATCTGTTCCTTCTCTTGTTATTTTAGGCTCAGGATGGTAAACTGTCTTTTCCATCTATTTTCTTGTAGTCTTTGTGATGTGATCTATTCATCTGCCTCTTGGGATTGAAATCTTGCTATTACTGGCTTTTTACTTTTTAAAATACCCATTCTTTTAAATTTTTCTATTTTTACTTTTGGCTCCCTTTCCTCTTGGGTTGACTTGAGGCTGTTTCCCTTGAGAAGCACAGATGTGGGACCAGTTTCTGAGTTGCTGGTTTAGAGAATGGAAGGGGGAGGCTGATGGAATTGACTATGGGAAGATGAAGAAAGTCATTTAAATGCCCAAAATGTTACTCTTCCAAGGAAAGGGGTGAAGAGGCCAGGAGGACAAGACCAAGTTGAGGGGAGGAGGAGATGCAGATAGACAAAGAGTTTTTTCATTGAACAAATGTTCTGGGCATGGAAACAACTGGGACAGACTTCAGTAAAAAAGCAATGTTTCCCTTGTGACTGGCCTTCCTCATTAACATTTATATGACTAATGAAAAAAGTCCCGTGAAATGTATCTGCCTTACTGACCTCCCAGATACAAGTTTAGGCTTCTTTCAGAGCATTCCTCTCCCATTCCCAATTATCCTTTAGTAGGGTAACCTCTGTGTAGCTTGGGAAAGTGACTGACAAGTCCACTGATGGAGAACTTCTTCTTTTCAGATGCCTGAAAAATTGTCCGCAGTGAATACTAGATAATTCTCACTTCTGATAGGTACCCAACAATAATGGTGTTTGGCTGAAGAGGGAAAGTAGCTACTCCCTCTCTCTGTTACCCCACTTGTGGAGATGGGGCCATTATGTTCCTAACACCTTCAGGCATGGCTTTCTTTCTAGTTAGTGTTTTAGGGTCCTTCTTTGGGCCGTGCATTCCTTTCAATCTGAAGCACAAATGGAATCTTGGAGAGGTGAGTTGCCCAATCCCATTGCCTCAGAAAGGGACTTTCTCCTGTTTCCATTTTCCAGGCCTTCTTTTTTCTGTTACATAGTTGGCTCTTTTATACCCAGGAGAATCCAGGATGATTAGAATTCATTGTGATCTCTGTTTAAAAGCAGTTTAATAATATGCTTTAGGAGAGGCTGTTTGGTGTAAGTGGATAGAAGGCTCATGCTCAGATACATGCAGGCTCTGTGATCCTGAGCAAGTCACCTTTAGTGCTCTAAGCAACTCTAAGACTATTAATTTTGAGGAAAGGCACTGACCTGCATATAGGTAGAGGGAGTTTCCTCATCTGAAAGTTCCCAATACTAATGAAATCATAGGCCAGGTCCCTGTTTCTAAAATAAGTGCTCTCAACATAAATCTCTTTGATTTGTTTTAATTCTCTCATCCAGTAGAAATCCTAGCAATTGGAAAGAGAATCTTCTCTGTGTGACTAAGTCAAAGTCTCTTTCTCTCTAAAATGCTTTTGAGCAAATGAAATACATATAGACATGTAATGATACAGTAATGCACTGGGTTAATCAGAGTTTTATCTTTCTGCTGGCTTCTGCTGAGTCATTTTCCATCATGTCTGAATCTTCATGACTTCATTGGGGGTTTTAGGGGCAAAGATACTGGAATGGTTTGCCATTTTCTTCTCCAGTTCATTTTACTGATGAGGAAAGTGAAGCAAGACAGGGTTAAGTGACTTGCCCTGGTTCACACAACTATTAAGTGTCTGCGGCCAGCTTTGAACTCAAGGAGTTGTGTCTTTTTGATCCCAGGCCCTGTACTCTATCCCATTGTACTACCAAGGTAGAGAGAAATTCAAAATAGACTTATAAGAAACAGAGATCAATTTTGAAATGCAGAGAAAAGAGTGTCACCATCACTATTGCTATTCTCTGCAAATAGGGACAGCTCTATCACCATTCTACATTGGCTCTGTAGTCCCTTGTTATTCAGCCCTAGTCTTTTATCTCTAGGTTTCATCCCTACTTAGGGCAGCAGTAGCACTGCTGAGTTTATATGGCCAACATGCCATTCTTCCATCCTTTTTTGTATTTTTAGCCAATGGTCATTCTGTGGTTTAAGCCACTGGGAGGCTATGGCAAGGCCTGACAGCCATTCTTTTGACTCCACATATCACTGAAGTTGTGATTCTTTCCCCTTTGCTTCCTGGGGCTTTTCACTACTACCTCTTCGCAGGCTTATATTTTCCCTGAGGCATCTCAGAGACGATGTCTCTTGCTCATCCCTTCTCCCTTCAGGAGAAGCTGAGCATTCAGCTATCAGTTCATCACTTTTCAAGGTTCAAGTAGATAATTACTGAGCAACCACTGGTTAAATATATATAGATTTTTGAATGTGACTTGGGATTTAATTGACATAGGAAACTCCCAGTAAGGAAACTCATGCTATGAAGGCAGATTCAACTTGTAGTCTTGAGAAGTTGCCTGGGACAAACTGAAGTTACAACCATTATATATCAGAAATAAAACTTGAACCCAGATCTTGACTGTGAGCTCCAGGTCAATTCTGCCCACTAAGTCCCAGTTTACCCTTTTCTGACTTTGATATACCTCAATGATAACTTGGAACATTTTACAATGGAATTAAGAGTTTTCTTTTATCTGTGCTTGACCAGAGAGTAATACTGGAGTATAGATCACCTTCTAGAGTACAGATCACCTCTTTCTTAGAGATAGTGGAAAGTTGGGGGACCCTAGATGAAAGCCACAACTGGCTTTAGCATCCATATTATTTAATCAGTTTTAAGTTTAGTTTCTGAGCCTCCATGGAAGGAATGTACACAGGTACCCTCATGCAGTGGGATAGGAGTAAAATAAAGTCTTACTTTCAAGGTCCCCCAATATGTATTCTTTTGATTAGATGGCAGTAATTACTCCTGATTTTTTTTTTACTTTCAAAATAATTCAGAAAGCTTAATTGGATGTTTTCCCTTAAATAATGTGACTCAACTTTTTTGTGTATTTGTTTTTCATGAGGGAAATTATTTTGAAGAAGAACATCTTTTTCTGAATATTCTGAAGAGACACTCTTGCCAATAGGCTCTGGGGACACTGAGCAAAGACTTTTGTTTATTAAAAATCATGAACACAGCTGGTCCCAGGAGCTAGGAAACCACTGGCAGGATCATTTGAGCTGGTTGGAGGGCTTCACCCTCCTCTTTTCTTTTTCCATTCTTGGATATAAGCCCAAATAGACTTAGTGACAGAGTCATAAAAAAAACAAACCAGGAGCTGAGTTTAGGGCTGTTCTCTTCCTGTGAATCTATAATAGTCATTTTTCCTTCCTGTAATCCCACAGTGGCATTTCTCCTCCAATTGTGAATTATAACTATGTGTGCTCTCTTCAGGGGGGGTAAAAATCCAACCCAGTGATGATTCTAAGGACATACCAGAGGCTATGAAATTAGCCTTATAATAAAATATTACTTAATTCTGTAAAGCTAAAATATGAGGCTATGTGTACTCTCACAAAATGAAAGAGAAAACTGAAGCAGCTATCCAGAAAATGATGTAAGCCTTCCTCCCGGTTTTGCCTTATTTATTTAAGCCTGTTTCCAGTTAAAGTGTACATTTTTGGGCACCCAAAGTTACAGAGTAGAAGAAGTCAATGTGGTAAAATGGATGTTAAGCTAGTCTTAAAGCCAGAAAGAGCTGAGTTCAAGTTCATCTATTACATAATGGTTCCATGATTGTGCAAGTCATTTAACCTCTTAGGGCACTAGGCAGTTCTCTAGACCTAAAAGTTGCAAAGAAGGTGTTGACTTGCATTGGTGGAGAAGCTCCCACATCTGGGAGTTCCTTATATCAATGAAATCACAGGCCTAAAATCTATTGATGTATTCTAGTTTTGAGTTTCTGAAGAACATGTTGCTTATATATTCTATATAGGAATAATCATCTATATCCCAAGCCCCACCAATAAATTGAGATCCCAATAAGGCCAGCTATATATCTCCCCTCAGGATTCTCGGGGCACCCCTGAGGGGTTAAGATCTCTTTCTGATGTTATTGGCTTGATCTCACATTCTTGTTCTCCTTAATATAGCTGCCAATGATTGATCTTCCAACATCATTTAGCCAATTAACATCAAGTAGCTTTTACAAAGGGATATTTACTGAGAATATAGAGCATGAACAGAGGGGCCATCTCTGGTCTGATCTATATTTTGTCACTGGACCCAGATGGCTCCAGAGGAGAAAGTGAGGCTGGTGACTTTGCATAAATTTCCCTCACTTACATCTAATTCACTTGCCAGGTCATGGCATCATCTTCCTGATATCATGTCCTCTTTGAGAACAGAGGATAAACAATATAGCATGAACTGAAGTACAGACCATTCTCTGAACTCTCCCTTTTATCACATTAGTTCCTGGGAAGATTAGCCTTAAGATTAAAGCAGTTGAAAAAACACTTTTTCCCTATTGAGTTCACTTCTAAATATGACATAGCTGCTGCTGAAGTCCTGTCCTCAGCAACCTGAAGTCTCGGTGGTACCCTAAGATCACTCTCTCAGAGCAGTGCTGCCACATCTCCCTTCTCTGTTTCTAGCAAAATCTACAATGTACTTTGGATCCTGGGCCCCTGGTGGCTAGCCATTTCTACCTTTTGAAGCACATAAGATTGTAGCAATGGGAAAGAACAAATGCAAAGAGGCAAAAAAACACCAATAAAACAGGCAAACAAACAAAAGATAGAGGCCCATATGAATGGGCCACAGGTGGGTAGATAGGCAAGTGAGAGCTGCTTCTCTCAAAAACAGCTGGATTACACACTCTTGGCTTCATGGTGGGAGAGGAGATCCACCTGGAAATCCACAACACCACCTTTGGATGTCTTTTGTATATGTTCCCAGTTCCCATTCAGTATCCAATGAGAGGACCTATCTCTTCACCATGTGATTAGTGTACTAGAAACCCAGTACTTGGGCATGATCCAAAGTCCATTCTGAGAACTGCATCCAACAGAGCCTATTATGCCTGCTCATTGAGACTGGCCAGTCTCTGTTACGCTTTCCATATAATTTAGGACTTTGTCGTTCAGTTGTTTTCAGTTGTGTCTGATGCTTCGTGACCCCTTTTGGGCTTTTCTTGGCAAAAATACTGGATTGGTTTGTCATTTCCTCCTCCAGCTTATTTTACAGATGAGGAAACTGAAGCAAACAGGATTAAGTGACTTGCTCAGGGTCTCACAGCTAGTAAGTGTCTGAGACCAGATTTGAACTAAGGGAGATGAGTCTTTCTTACTTAAGGCCTGCCACGCTACCTACTTCACCACCTAGCTGTCCTAATTTAGGACTAGGAGCACAGATTTAGAATGGAAAATGACTTCAGGGGATATTTAGCATATGGAGTTTTAACCTAGAGTCTGTGGATAGATTTCAGGGGGTCCACAAATTTGGATGGGACAAATTACATTTTTATTTTTGCTAATTTTGCTAAATTTTGCTCTAACTTAGACATAGCATTTTCTTCAATTATTTAAAAACATTATTCTGGAAAGGGATCTATGGTTTCGTTTGCCAGACTGTCTTGGGTGTCCATGGCACAGAAGGGTTTAGGAATGCCTGATCTAATCCAGCCCTTTCATTTCACAAAGGAGGAAACAGCTCTAGAGAGGCTAAATGATTTGCCTAAATTTACACAGCTAATAATTTCCAGAGTCTAGATTCGAACGTAGTTCATTTGACTCTAAATACAGTATTTCTTCCACAGAACCACGTTTGTTGTGATTCGTTGTTGCTCGTTATTTGATCATTTCAGTCATGTCTGACTCTTTGTGACCCTAATGTTTTTTGATTCAGATATACACACTGAATTGTAAAATGAATTTTCTTTTGCATTTCAAATCTCTGCAATTCTGTACCACTTGTGTTATAAAAGCTATTTTTGAAGTCTAGGAAGGCAGAATTTCGTTAGTTTCTTGCTTCCATTTCATTCATTCCACTTCATGCCTGTTAGACTAAATGCAGACAAGTGTGAGTAAAAGGAAATTAGAAGAATTCAGGGTCAACCTATTCGAATCAAATTGATAATAATAACTAGCACTTCTATAGCATTTTAAGATTTGCAACGTACTTTACAAATATTATCACCTTTTCTCCTTACAGCAGTCGTGGGAGGTCCGTGGTATTATATCCCCGTTTTGTAGATGGGGAAGTGAGACAAAGAGGGGTTAAGTGACTTGCCCAGGGTCACACAGCTAGTAAGTGTCTGAGGCCTGAGGAACTCAAGTCCTCCTCACTCCAGGTTCAGCACTCTACTGTGTCACCTCGCTGCCCCAGAGTAAGAAATGACGATATCCAAATGAACCAACTAAACAAAACCCTTCCTTGGTTTGATTTTTATTTGGTTCTTTTGTGGTAGATAATTAATAGTAGATAGAGGTAGATAGAGGATTGTCCTTGGAGTCCAGAAGTCGTGAGTTCAGTGGCCCACGGTGAGCCACTTAACCTCTCCAGGTCCCAGGCAGCTCTCTAAGTTACAGATCATTTGCTGACTAGCAGCTTCTGTTCTGTCGCTTCCCTACATTGCCAAAATCACAGAAAAAACAAACAACAAACCATCAAAAACCCCACCAGTTTTGTTAAGAGGTAACAGAAAAATCCAGTTTGAGGTTTATCTTTATTTCCTTTAAGAAATTTAAGCACCTTCCTTCACTCTGCGGTGGTGTCTGACCTTCCTCTTCTGACTCCTAGAGCCAATTAATTCCTCTCTCTCTGGCCCCCTTTCTCTGGACTAATCAGAAACATCAGGAAAGTTCAGGAAAATGAGTGTCTCAATTTCCTGAAACAGGCTCACAAGATGATACATGATGTTAATTGCTTAGCCAACATTCGTTTACAAATTGGCCTGCAATGTAAGACACGTAGTCAGTAATTCAAGGGCCATAGGCTATTTGCCCAACAGGAAGCATCAAGAACGTCAGTTTCCAGAAGAGACATGGGGGAAGCAAACTCTCTCCCCACCCCCCTAATCTCCAGGCTACTTCTCTTCTTCCTGCCTTATCTCTTAAAAATACTTTGGCCAAAACTAGGAATGTTTGGGAATTTATTCAACTGAAGCCTCTTTGTGTATGATATTCCTAGGGAGAAAATATAGGCTAGGGATGCCATATGGTAAAAAGGAAGAGTATAAGATCTGCAGTTAAAGGCCTCAGATATGAGCTTGGTTCTGTGACTTAGTATATGTGTGACCTTGGGCAAGTCACTTAACTTTTCTCAGGGCCTTCGTCCCTCAGATATAAAATGAAAGAGTTGAACTAGATTGCTTCCAAGGCTGTCTATCTCAGATCTTGTGAATGTAAATTATTTTGTTTTAGGACACCAGAATTCCTTTAATTAAATTACCTTTTTCAAGAAACCAGTTCTCATAAACCACAAGTGGTAGTCATTCTACTCTGAAAGAAACAGTTTACCTCACATGAATGACCTTTAATCTCATTATAATTCTTTTGCCTATCATTAAATCAAGCTCTTGTAGAATAAAATAATATGTCTTGGTGATAGATAAAAGACGATAGCTTATTGAATTGTTGTTAAAAAAAAACCCACTAACATCTTTTGGTCATTGCCAGTCACATTTGAATTTTTAACTTTATTCCATAGTCTCTTAAATCTAATCCCATTGGAACTTTGGAATTGATTGTGGGACATTGGGGACACTGGCACAGGACTGCTCAGCATGGTGTGCCCACATCAGAGAAGGTGCTGTGCCCTATGAGCAGAGCAGAACTGAAACAGCTCAAGAGAAACATAGGATGTGGAGACTTAGAGAATCCACCCCAAATGTTCACATGAACTATCTGTGCCTGATCTATGATAGAACATTCCAGGCTGGTATTGGTCTGACCAGCCACAGTTGGACACACTGAAACTTCACTCTAATATAGTGATGTCATGTTGGTCCTCTTTGATAATGAAGAACAGCAAGCAGACCAATTCCATTGCATTCATGTTGCATTCATGTATTCTCTCTCTCTCTCTCTCTCTCTCACACACACACACACACACACACACACACACATTTTGAGGCCAGAAAAAGTTGTTTTCTCTAGAATTCAGTAAATTCTTAAAGAATCATTGGCAAGTGTCTGGAGAAGCATCTGACTCATTAATTTCTTTCTGCATCTTTTTAGGACATTAGCATATTGCCAGTGGGTGGACAATCTCCATGAGACACAGAAGATGCTTTCTCTTAGTGGCCCATTTAGTGACCTGCTCAAGTGGATTCTCTGCCATCTAACAAAAGGCATTGTGAAGCGAGAAATGTATGGCCATGGCATTGGTCGCTTCTCTGAGGAAGAAATCTACATGTTGATGGAGAAAGACATGCGATCTTTAGCAGGGCTTTTGGGTAATGTACAATGTCTTTTATTTTATGCAGTATTTTTCATTTGACTTCATTTTTTGGGGGGGAGGTATTTCTTTCCTTTATGAGTCACTTTATGATATCATTATTTAACCAGAATGTTGACCTGGATGGGATGCTGGGGCTTTTCCCCAGGTACTGAAATTTAGAGAGATGCTATAGTATTTGTACTTTTTCAGCAGGTGGAAATAACTGAATTTAGCACCTGGTTATCCAGAATAATAGTTAAAAGAAGATAGTATATTCTGAGTTCTGTAGATTTCGCCAGATTACCAAAGGGGTCCATAATATAGAAGTTCCTCTTGAGCTAGGGCATAGCTCCCAGAGCATTATTTCAGCTCTTAATAAAGGAATTTTATGTATGAATTCTGCCTTCTATAATTTATGAGTCTTTCCTTGGTTGGCTTTCCTTTTCTCCATTGTCTGGTGCACATCATAGAAGAGCCCTTAATAACAGTCTCAGCAAATAAACAAGGACTAATATTTGGATTAGAAAATTAGAAAATTCTACTTTTTTTAGGTAAGACACAAGGATAGAGAACAGCAAATTCATTGAGTTAGGCCTTAGATAAACATGCTCTGCTTAAAGGAACCTTGTATATAATATCAGATGGTATAGAACCTTATGAATCATCTAGAGATAGTTGGAAGCCAACATTTTCCTAATAATGAAAAACTACTGGAACATTAATGAATAGATGAATAATGAGCAGGTAATGAACAGTGATGTTCTTCAATGGACTTTTTTTATAGGATCAATTTTAATTAGACCTGAGGAGAATCAGAGTGAAGCCTTGTGGAGAAGTAGTAGTCTCAGCATTGGTGACTGCTTAATTAATTGATGGCTTAAATCACACCTAGCACTTAATCTCTTTGCTTAGTCTTCTAATAATAATAGTTAGCATTTAAATAGTGTTTTATGGTTTGCAAAATGCTTTGCTAATATTATCTGATTTTATACTCACAATAATCCTGGGAGATAATGCGCTATGTAATAATAATTGCTCCTATTTTACAGTTGAAGAAAATGAGACAGACAGAGGTTAAGTGACTTGCCTAGGTTCACATTGCTAGTAAGTATCCGAGACTTGATTTGAACTCAGATCTTTCTGACCTTCTGAGATAGAAAAGGAGCTAAAAAGTGAAAAATAAACTTAGGATCATAGACCTAGTACAGTAGAGACCTTAAAGACCACCTGATCCCCTATTTTACAGCTGAGGAAACAGAGGTCTTGGAAAGTTCAATGACTTGCCCGAGGTTACAGAGGTAAGAAGTGCCAGATGTGGAATTTGAACCCACATCTTCTCACCTCAGAGCCAGCACCCTTTCCAATGTACCGCTTTTCATGGTTGACTTAGAGCTTCAAGGAAAGTGATTATTAGTGGTTTCTTTTCATTTTTCAAGTAAAACTAAGGAGCATCTTTGACAATTCCTACTCCCATTGAAGGAAGAGGTAGACTTTGTAGACCTTGTTAGTGATGTGACTAAGACTTTGAGTGACACGAAAGAGTAATGGAAGAATGCCTATTGTGTATAAGTGACTGCAGCATGCTTTCAATGATGACTTGATCATAATAGAGTTGAATGGGTGTTGGATTTGGAGCCAAAGGTCAGGGCTTTTCAGTGTGAAACCTATGATTCTGTGGTCCTGGCAACAGAGAGTGACTGAGGGTCTTTGATAAAGAAATGTTTACCTTTCTTGTTGCCATTAGCTTATCTCATATGTCAAATACTTTTATTTCTAGATGAGCAAAGATTTCAGGAAAGGGGATATGCTGATAATTTTCTTAGCTCTCTAGGCGCTCCCTTTAGCTGAAAGTGAAGGTTAAGTTTTGAGCCAGAACTATTATTCTGCAGATGGACATAGTGTGAGAAAGTACAAATGGAGGAGATGTACTTTTGTTGATTCGTATGTCCAATGTTTGAGAACTCTGTTGTTTTTGTGAGTAGTATTGAATCAGAATTATATTCTGAGGATCTGAAAGCTGAAAACAAGGAAAGATGTACCCTTTTCCTGTTATTTTTCAGTTGTTTTCAGTCATGTCCAACTCTTTATGACACCTTTTGGGATTTTCTTGGCAAATATACTGGAGTGGTTTGTCATTTCCCTCTCTAGCTCATTTTACAGATGAGGGAACTGAGGCAGATAGAGGTTAAATGTTACATAGTTAGTAAGTGTCTGAGACTGGATTTGAACTCATGAAGACATGTCTTCCTGGTTCTAGATGCCATTTTCCTATTTTAGTTGATTTCAGACTTCACATGATACAGTAAGGCAAGTGTGACCTGGGAGACATGCTCTGCAGTTCCCCTGTGATCTTTGTGTGTGATCTTTGGCAATTCACTTAACCTCTGTGGGCTTCAGTTTCCTCATTCGTGAAATGGTTCAACTTTTCTCAATATGAGGATCAAAGATATGCTGGTAAATATTTGACAACCTGCTTTCAAAAAAAAAAATCTATGCATGATATACCTTTATGTTTAAACTGCATCATTTTCTCAATCACTTTCTTAAGTCTAGATAATTAACAAAACAAAAAATAAAGCCCTTGGTTTGTAACATTGCAGATTTCTGAGGCATAAATGCTCACACTGAGAATTTAACAATCAATTGTAAGCTGGTTTGAGCTGGCTCCAGCATATTGCTAATGAGGATCCTTTTTTAATGTCAGAATCTTTCTTGGACTACCATATGATCGCAGCTGTACTGTTAGTATCAGTTGGTTGAGAGAATATGTTATCAGGGAAAAACTACTATGAATTTTGTAATGCTCACAAATATGTTTTTATTTTATTAATCACCTGTCAACTGGACCAAATCAGCCTCTAACTTGTGGGATGACCAGAGCTGAACAGAGCAGGCTAAGGACAGGAGAGTCAGGAATACAACAGAAGTTTATTTCAAAGTGAGGGAGATGGCTTACAAGCAAGGGCACATATGTTGGGGTCTCATGGCTAGTGGGGGGACCTGCTTTAGTGGGACCAAATCTCAATACTCATACCAATGAGCTGTACCCCTGTCAGTGAGGGGTAACCACAATGATGGGAAAGTTTGAGTCCTAGTAGGCCTTCCTAACCAGAACATGGGATACAGCAGGTGCTTGTCTGAGCTCAGGGAAGACCTGGTGCTGATTAAAGCAGTACAATAATTATATGAAACAATTCTGGGAGTTTGCTGTGGCTGAGATCATCCAGATGCTGAGCCCAAAGGGTTGTTGTTATGCCAAGCTTGAGGAACAGCTTGCTTGCTGGGCCTTAGCTCTGAAAAACAAGGTGTTTTCTAATAGCTTGACATCATAGTAGCATCTATAAATATGGAAAACAGTCGTATATATCATGTGTAAAAGTGAGACGTGTTCTGTCTATAAAATGCTCATTTATCATGGTGAGTCATATTATAGATTTTATTTATACTAAGTAAATATCAGTGCTTGGTGTGGGATTTCTTAGTCCTTTGTGCTGATTCTGCAATCTGTAGGTTGGGAAAAGTGGACTATGTGATCTCAAAAGTCCTTCCAGTGGTTCTTTGGCTCTGTAAAATAAAGATGACTGTTTTCTGATTTTATAGTTAAATTTTACTTTCCTTAATCCATTGTATATACATTTCTTTTACTTGAAAAGTACTTTCTGAATGAAAAATATTTAATGGATCTATCATTCTAATCTGTGCATTAACCCTTTAAAAGGAAATCCTATTATTTTTAAACAATATTTTTCCTAATCGCATGTAAAGATAATTTTTAACATTCATTAGAAAGATTTTTTAGAGTTCCAAATTCTCTCTCTTTTTCTCCTCTTCCCCCTCTCCACACTGACAGTAAGCAATTTGATATAGGTTATACATAAGCAATCATTCACAACATAGGAAATTCATTATATGTATGTATGTATATATGTATGTAAGTATGAATGGAGGCAGTTAGGTAGCGAAGTGTAGTATTGGAGTTTCAGTCAGGAAGGCCTGAGTTCAAATGTTACCTCAACTCTTTACTTACCAAATAACCTTGGGCAAGTCACTTAACCTCCGTCTATAATAATAGCACCTACTTTCCAGCTTTATTCTGAGGATCAAATGGGATAATATGTGTAAAGTGCTTTGCAAAGTTTAAAGTGATATATTAATGCTAATTATTATTAATTTGAGAAGGAAACATAGACATTGTATATAAGACAGAAGCAAGGATGGGGTTTAAAGTCCCTAAGCTCTGGTACTTGCGTATTGGTGCTCTGGGTCGATTTTCCTTATTTATGACTTTCCCAGGAACAAAATTGTCTTAAATTACTTAGCGTGCATTTTTGTATTGACACTCTGTGCTGTTCCTTGTTCAGTGCCTTGTATGATAAGCTATTTCCAGGTTTATTTCTAGTTTTCCACAGCTTTTGATATGGATTTTACGCAAAAGCTAGAGAACTACAGATTTTGAAAACAATTATTTTAACAATTGTGCTCCCTACCTTGCTTAATTATATAGTTTCTGTCATTAATGATACATACTTGAAAATGCCCAGAGAAGAAACCTTGATTGGCCAAGTTGTCTGTCCATCAGTGAGTAGTTCGGGGCAAGTGTGTCCTTAGCAGTTAAAGTACAATGCATATTTTTCCCAAATTTTTCATTTACAAAGCATATTCTTCCCAAGAGAGACAATGAGACAGAGTGGACAGTGCTGGACATGGAGCCAGGAACAATCAGGTTCATATTCCACTTCTGCAAAGTACTTTTCCAACTTTAAAGTGCCACATAAATGTCAGGACAGTTTGGGGGTGGGGAGAAGAACAGTGAAGAAGGCAAGAGAGTAGGATACTGTTACATAGTGGTTTTAGTGCTAGACTTGGGATCATGAAGGCCTAGGTTTAGAATACTCCTTTTTGACACTTGCTGTGTGGAAGGCCATGAGCAAGTCATGATTACTTAACTTCAGTTTCCTCATCTGTAAAATGGGCATAATAGATATATAAATTTTAGTTAGTATTATTATTAATGGTAAATATCTAAAATACTTACCTTATAGACTTGTGAGGTTGAAATGAAATACTATCTGTAAAACACTTTGCAAACTTTAAAAACTCTACATAAATGTCAATTACTACTACCAGCACTGCTACTACTACTGCTACTACTACTACTACTGCTACTACTACTACTACTACTACTACTACTACTACTACTACTACTACAATCATTATTCATGCTATAAGCTGATTCTCAGAACACACTTATGAGGTATACCAGATGGTTATTATGGTATGGATGAGGAAATTGAGATTCAGAGAAAGTTGTTTTAGCGATTTCTTTTTGTTTGCAGGAGCAAACTTCTGAATTTGGCATTTAATCCCTTTCAGTCTGGCTCCATTCTATCCTTCCAGACTAATGACACATCACTACCTCTCCCATACCCTAAGTCCCATACCCTAAGTCCAAGTCAGGGTAGGGCCTTCTTGCCGTTCTCAGCACACAATGTTCCATTTTTTATCTGTGTACCTTTTTGCAGGCTGTCCCCTAAATCTGGCATGTTCATTCTTTTCATTGAAGCCTTTATAATTTCTAGTGCACTTCCTAACACCCGGAGTACAACCTCCTACAAAATGCTTTTCTTGATCTTTGATCCTTCCCCTAACCCCTTGTTTAGGGTGCCACACCTTCTTCTGCCCATTATATTTTAAAATTATTGTATAAATAGGCTGCTTGGTATTATGGATAGAGCTAGAGAAGCCAGAAAGACCCATGTTTGATTCTTATCTCTCTGAAACATACTGTCTCTGTGACCCTGCCTAAGTCACTTCACCTTGAGAAGGCACCTGACAGCATTGTTAGAGAGTTTCCTCACCTGGAGATTCCCTGTACCAGTGAAATCACAGGTCTAGTGCCATATCTCTACTCTGTATTTTTTTCCTCCAAATTTATTAATTTATTTGTTTTCAGTTTTCAACAATCACTTCCATAAGTTCCAAGTTTTCTTCCCCTCCCTCCCCACTCTTGCCCCAAGATGTCATGTAATCTTGTATGGGTTCTACACATGTATTCCTGTTAAACGTCTTTTCACATTTGTCATCTTGCATAGAAGAAGTAAAACAAATGGGAGAAACTATGAGGAAAATAAACCATAACAAAGGAGAAAATAGTCTGCTTCATTCTGCGTTCCAACTCCATAGTTCTTTCTCTGGATGTGGATGGGATTTTGTGTCATGACTCCTTTGGAAATGTTTTAGGCCTTTGCATTGTCTATCAAAAAGAATTCTTGCACACTGTGGCTGTTATTGGGTATAATCTGTATTTGTTTAAATGGGGCGTGTGTATCGATCTTGAGAATCAACTTCACATACTATTAAATTCACCCTGCTTTAAGTGTTCCATTGTGAAGATTTTAATTTCCTTTGTTTACTAGTGTGAGGAGGGATAATTGCCTTTTAAAAATCCTGACTGTGTTACTGTTTAGAAACATGACATGAATATTGCTATCTACCTTTTAATGGAGGGCATCATGTGAATGGATATGTTAGAAGTATTAACTGCCTACCACTGCTAATGGGAGGTTAATGAATTAATAAGAAATAATTTATTAATCATTTATTATTTGGAAATCTTAAGGGCTGGGCACTAGGGATACAGATAGAAAAGCAAGAGGGTGGAGCTGCAAGTTGCATTGAAAGGTGCTTAGGTACAGAAGGGACACAGTGGACAAGGTGCTGAAAGTGGAGTCAGGGAAACCAAGTTCAAATCAGGCCTTAGATACTGGATTTGTGATCCTGGACCAGTCACCTAACCACTCTTTGCCTCAGTTTCCTCAGCTGTAAAATGGGGGTAAGAAATAATAGCACCTACCTCTCAGGGTTGTGCTGCGTCTCAAATGAGATAATATTTGTAAATCTCTTAGCACAGTGTCTGTCATATTGTAGTCAGGCTCTTAATAAATTCTTGTTTTTTTCCTTTCAATAACAAAGTGTTAGTGTCATTTCCACTAATAAAACCATAATCGTTTCTGACTTTGAACCATTGGCATTGCTAAGGACTTTGACAATAAGAACTTTCTCTTCTGGGTCTTCAGTAACTGTGGCTGGGAGGGCCAAACAGGAGGCAGAGACAGTAGTCTGGGGAGGGGGTGCTGACACAGCTCCTAGGGCTCTTGAGCCGGTTGGTGGCGTTTTTCAGTGACTGGTGTTGGTGGTGCCAGAGATGGTGAACACCTTTCCCACCACAATTCCTCCCCTTGGTGATGGCTCCTAAGGCTGAACTGGATGCAGAGCCAGTAGTGTGAGACATTATTTCTGGGCTTCTTGGGCTCCGGGCCCTGGAGTGTAAGGGGAATGGTTTTACCCTCCTGGAACATTCTGCTTCTTTCTGTTATTTATGGTGCCCTGGTGCTTTAGCTACGCTGGCTTGCCCAGAATGGTCGGAGGATAGAGAGCTGGCTTGAGGCTGCATAAGATATGGGTTCAAATGGGCCTCATACATTCTGCCAATAAATCAACAAGCATTTATTAAATCACTGCTTTGGATTAGCTACCATATACTGGGGATACAAATCTCATGAATGAACAGTTGTCCCTCTTAAGGATGGAGGCAGCAAGTAAATATATACATATAAACAATAAATGTAAATAAGTTACAAAGTTAGAAGAAGGGGACTCCAGGAAAATCCTTCCTCTTCATAGGAGGAGGGGTCCTAGGACTTAGCTGAGTAGTCACATAGTACAAGTACTCAATTTAATCCTTAATGCAGATAATCCTCAGGCAAGAAGATAATCCTAGGTGATAGTTAAATGATTTGGATCCTGGTGGCACTGGGGGATGCTGGCATTGAGCCCTTTTAGGACCCTGCTGAGGTTTGAGCCCACTGACTCCATGGTGCACTTCAGGGATTCTCTCCGCAAAGCCCTTGGCAGAGAAGATTGCCTTCCACGTTCGTTCCTGTCATCAGTATTAGCCAGAGTGTGACATTTATTTCATTCATTTTAACAAAAACTCAACAAAGCACTCTGCTGAGATTCTGGAGAGCCAGGAAACTCTATTTAACCACCAAGTAAGGGAGAGTCTTGAGAGTTGTACGGTAATCTTTACTCTGCTACAGAGCTCCTTAACTTTCACCTTTGATGGGGAATGAAATAGGTTTTCACTGTGTAGGCCTCTTTGCAGAGTATCATTATCATTTTTTTAAACTTCAGGGTTCTAATTCCATACACACACAGATAAATAAAAATTCAGAAATTGGTAAATGTATCTAGTTAATTAAATTGTTAATTTCTAAATTACAATTATAAGTTTTAGAGTCAAGAGAACTTAGAGGCCGTGTAGTCCAATCTCCTCATTTCTTTTTCTCTTTTTCTTTTTATAAATAGTATTCTATTTTTTCCAAATACATATAAAGATTGTTATCAACATTCATTTTTTATAAGATTTTGAGTTTCAAATTTTTCTCCCTCACCCCTCCCCTTTCCCCTGTATCTCCCCACTCCCCAGGATGGCAAGCAGCCAGATATACAACCTCCTCATTTCTGAGTCTCAGAGAAGTTAAGTGTTAAGCACCAACTTATAGATGACTAAAGCATTTATTAAGCACTTAATAAACTAAGAGCACTGTGCTTGGTTCAAGGAGCTCACATTTCAGATTTTTTCCCCCCTCATAATATATCCACATAGTAATGTACATTGAAAACTTAGAGTGGACCACAGTCTCTCACATGCTAAGAGAGGATGTTAGTGGTTCCGATTTAGGAAAGTGTATGATTTAATAACTAACAAATGAAGTTAGAAGTCAAGCTTTTATCTTTACTCCTTGGCGTCACACTCCCTAAATGGTCTTGGAAAGGCACTTTTTTCTCTTAGAAAAAGAATGGAAGTGGTGTCACTGGAATTGTTTATAAATAATATTGATATCCAGACATAAGATTTGGTCTCGGTGGAAAACATTATTTCTGATTTTTATTTTATAAGATAATGGAAAAGAATTTAGATCCTTGAAAAATCCAAGTCCATTTCTTATTGGTATGCCTCTTCAATTCCCAGTAATGGAAAAAATCTTCAGACTCCTCTCCCCCACTGTACCTCCCTCCCCCAGCATCTCACATTTGGTTGGCTGAGCTGTTTTATCTACCAATTAGAATACTTGGGACTGTAGCCAGAGGCAGAAATGGAGCTTATGGAAGTTGCTGGAAGTGACCAGGCAGCAAAGAGATCTGAGAATTTATTTTTATAAGTACCTTCAGTTCTCCGGAAAGTTTTTCCAACTTTGGCAAGCATATCCTAAGAACCATTTATCTGAATTTGGTATGACTGGGGAAAATTTGTATTTATCAGAGGTGGATTCTGAATTGTAAAAGTATGTCATTACTGGAATCGAAATGTGTTACTCCATATGTATATATTGTACAAGATATGAGTATCTATCTGTCACCTATCCGATTTATATTTATCTGTATTAACATTTTGATAGAGATCTGAGATTTTATTGATATGAAGAAATGCTAGTGAGAAAACTCCTACCTATAATGAATGTTTTCTGCTGTGCAACTAGGTGTCTTAAAGAGCTTCCTGGAAGCATTGGGACATTAAGTGAATTGTCCATAGTCACTGATTCAGTCTTGTTATAGTTATTTTTATATATGCATATGTCTGTTATGGCTGTTTTATATATACATACACACATACACACATACATATACATATACATGCATATATATTTTCAAAAATAGCCCAAAAGAAAAAAAATTCTCTCTCATTATTAGTAATGCCCTTCAGACTGAACTTCTAAAAGATTGTAGAAGAGGAGGAGAGCTCTGAATCTCCCCCCAAATTATTGGTTATTAATAATAATTTCTCACATTTACTAGGTAATAATTTTTTTCCTGGCCACATCAGTCCATAACGATTTGAACTACAGAGGCATGAACACCTTTCAGTTTGCGTTAATAGAAAGAGTGCTCTTGCCAATCAATCTTGGGTACTTGAGTATTGTAGGAAGTGTACAGAAGGGAGTAGAGTATGAAGAGGTGGATGACAACAAGATGGAAGCTTTTTAACAATAAGAAGTTGTTGTAGTAACCTAGGCGTGAAGAATGAGGGCCAGAATTAGCAGAGTGATGGTGGCAATGGAAAGGAACGATGTAACATATATTGTAGAATATCCTTTAAATAAGGAAGTCTTTTTCTTTTAATGATGAGAACTAGGACTAGATTTCATTGGTATAGGAAACTTTTGATAGAGGAAATTGTCTCTGCAGTTCATAGTTTGAGAGGTGCCTGGGGCGCTGTAAGGTTAAAGTGATTTGTCCAAAGTCACTCAACTAGTAATAATGAGAGGCAGAAAAAGAATATAGATATTGGCTCTCAGACCAGCTCCATATACTCATTATGCCATGCCGCCTTTCCTAATTAAAGCATATTGATCACACAATTGAAGTTGGGGTGTGTGTGTGTGTGTGTGTGCGCCCACACACACCTTTAACCCTACAATATATCATGAAAATTCTCCTTTTGGAATTTCTTCTAAAGGAACACCTGGAAACGTGTTAAAAGTGGATTCAGGACGGCTATAGCTTGGCTAAAAAACTAATGTGATATTTCATAGACATTGCTGGCCGTGAATTAGACTTACATCTAAAGATCTGCATCTTTATAGTTAGATCTTTTGGGCTTTTGTTATTTTCGGGAGAATTTTTCTTTTTGTTTCTTCTGGTAGAATGAGTCAGAATCATAACTGGAATTTTCTTGCCCGGGGTGAACTTCACAAAATGTCCCAGGCAAGCCCTATGACCACATTCTCAAATCCATTTCTCTTTGGTTGAGGAAGAGGGAGAGAGAATTGCTAGCAGATCAACCTGCACAGCATAACCATTCCACTGAAATGGGGGCGGAGAGGAAGGAAGAGAAAATGGGATCCATTTGGTAATCTCTTATTTTGATTAAATTTTCTTGCTAACTATGCAAAGCTCTGCTTGCCCCACTCTAGCTGCAGTTATATAACTGGCTATAAGAATTAGTTGTCAGGGTTTGAAGAAAGGAATTTCTCCTAGAGACATCATCTTTAGCAATTCTCATTCTATTTAGCTCAAGTTCTAACCTGTTGGTGTGGATCCAGATCAGAGTTTTCAGGGTCATTGCCATATTTGACTGTATTTGAGTATTATATTCTGCTTTTCTTCCTCATAATTTGATATTTATTATTTTTCCAAAAAATGAAAGATTTTTAACCATCCACAAAGAAATAAAATATGAAATAGCATGGATTATAAACTTTAAAAAATGTTTTAAGATGTAGTCATTAAGATCATCTGAGAAAAGCAGAGAGACTGGCTCTGCTCACTTTACTCTTTCTTTATTATAGGTGATAAAAAATACATCATGGGACCAAAATTTTCCACTCTTGATGCCACTGTTTTTGGGCACTTGGCACAGGCAATGTGGACCTTACCAGGAACAAGACCTGAGAGACTAATCAAAGGTAAGTAAGCAAGGAAAGCTTCTTGTCTAGGAAATAATTTTTTCTTTTTATTGCGACTATTTCATTTCATATTCAATGCATATGTCTGTGGGGTTGGTACAGCTGTTTGTGAAGCACCTCTCTTCATGACTAAGGGATCATTGGCATCTCTTTGAAAATTCTAGGGCACTTGAGGAGAGAGAGGCTATCAGGTGAAACATTAATTCAATATACATAACAGTCTATTGAAAATGTGTCATAAAATGAAGATAAAACTTTAACAGTAATCTTAAATCTGTAAGATGACTAATTATTAGTAGATTAATACAATTCCTTGGCCCAGTGAATATTCTCTGAACATGACTCCCAGTTGGCTTTCAGCTCTTATGATAGCGAAAGACAGAAAGACAGACTCCTCATTTCTGTAGTCACTGGAAGATTAATCTGCCCACAGAGAAGTCCAGGGTATCTACTTACTAGTCTCCAGTACTGCTTTATAAGCCAATTCAGACAACTCTTAACTCAAAGCTCATCTAAATGGAAGAGAGAACAGAAGTCAAGGGCAAACATTCCAAAGGGCTTGAATATGAAGTCAGGTGTACTGCTTCTAGTCTAACTAGGTGAGATGCTCTCAAGTACGTGGGCCAAAGAGAGGAAGTGAAGCTAGAACTCAGTTCCACTCCCAAGTTTGGCAGAAATTCCTGTTGTAGGCTCCACTTGTTTGTCTTCAAAGAGGAACATGACATCAGCAGTGAGATGGCATGACTTGCAAGTGAATTGGATTTAAGTGAGGCAGGGTTGTACAGTCACCAGCCTCACTCTCTCCTCCTAAGCCATCTGGGTCTAGTGACGAGATATAGATCAGGATGACTGGCTATGACACCAGATGCAGTGGGAGACCTTGGCCTTTCTAAGCTAAGGTCTTTCCCAGGTCTCAGTTTGTCTGAGGCAATGCCCATTCAGTGATTAAGGCTAGGTAGGAAGAAATGTGGCAAAGAATGACCTCTTTTACTTAGAAAAAAAAATATCAGCCTGGAAGGGGAAGACCCTCAGAGTTTCTGGCCAAAACAGAAATAATTGCTATTTACACTCATTCCGAGCCAATCAGAGCCCAAACAGTGACCAAATGAGGCTTGGGTTGAGACTTGTTGGCCAATCTATGAGAGCCCCAGTGATTTGCATTTAAGAAATGGTCCTTAAAAAAGAACTCTAGGCCCTAAACCCCAAGATATCTTGTAAGGTTTCAGCCACTGAAATTTATGTTCCTTTGGGCAAATATCCATAGGTAAGGTGATAATTCTTTGTGTGGACAGAGGAGGGATGGATAAAAAGAGGAAAGGACTAAGGGAGGGAGGGATGAAGGAAGGAAAGAAAGGAGGAATAGAGGGAGGGAGCTGCATTGCCCAACTGGAACTGGCCAGCCACTTTAGGTTATTTATGAATGGAAAAGTTTGAACCCATTAAGAATCAGTAAACCATCTTCTTAATGTAGTCCAAGGGTTTCATTGTTGACTTCATCAGATCAAAAAGATCCTACTCTGTATTCCTCATAGGAGTCACACCCTCAGTTCATGACCTCTTGGGGAACATTCCTGTACTGGCCTGAGCTAGGTGGGGAGGGGAAAGATCTTTTATTGCCCCCTCCAGGTGTCAGTTGCCATCTGTGGCAAAATACCAAGGAATATGGAGCTGAAAGCTGGGCTTTAAGAACAGGTCCTTTGATTATAGCTGCAGAGTTCTTTCTGCTGTACCAGATTACTGTGTAAAATTTTTGCTAAAAAACGAGCGTGCCAATCCATCAGACAGTTTCTTTGCATGGCATATGTTTTAATTAGCACCTACCTCTCAGGGATGTTGTGAGGACCAAATGAGGCATTATGTGTAAAGCACATTGTCTGGTACGTAGTGAGTGCAGTCTAGACATTAGCAATTAGCTATTATTAATATAAAAATTCTAATGTACATAAAAGCAAGCAGAGACTAAATGCAGGAGGGAGAAAGACTTTCTCCCAACAGACTTTCGATTTTCATGACCTTGGACCTTCCAAGGCCCCTGCCATTCCAACTTCAACAGAGTTCCCCAAAAGAGAGACCTGTGGGTAGAAGTAAAAAATTCCTTAATCTTTAAATATCTCAGCCTCCAGGAAAAGAGAACCCTATGCCACTATTCCTTAGTGTTCTTGTCCTTTTATATCTCAGTATTTCCATTAAATTTGGGCATGTAGCACTTCTGGGACAAAGATTGTAACCTTCTTGTAATGTTACCCTAGGTGGAGTAGAAGAGGAATATGAAATTTTGGCTCTGCCACTTTCTCCTTCTCTGGGACTCTGGGCAATTGACTTAACCTCTCTGGGCCTCAGTTTCTCGTCTGTAAAATAAAGGGGCTGGACTAGATGACCGCTTACATCTCTTTTAACTCTACTTCTATATTTCTGTAATCCAAGCATAGGCAAGGGGAACCCACCCTTTTTCTAGGCCTAGAAGGATAAAATAAAATTTGATTGATTTTTCTTAGGTGCTAAGTATTTCTCCTCATTTTTCTTCCTTGTTGCTAGGCAACTCTGCTGTGAGAAAGTAAGGGTAAAGGACAGGCATGAAAAGCTCACGTTTTATATGTTCATCAACAATACCTGATCCCCTGGAGGGAGCAGATCGGTGGAGATTAGAGAAAAATTCCTTTCAATAAAAGCTGTTTTCTCCTACAGCTGTCCTGCTCTGCGAAGGCCCAACCATTCTTTAATTTTACTCCGCCCTACATGTTTCATATGTGTTTTGCATTTGTTTTTATGTGTATAATGCCCCCCAAAGAATGTGAACTCCTGGAGGGTACAGACTATTTCTGTTTTTGTGCCTTCCGTGCCTGGTAAATAGGAAGCCCTTTATTAAAGCTTGTTGAATTGAATGAATCAAATTTGCTTTACAGAATGGAGATAACGAACACACCCTGGGATCAAGGCCATCTATCTACCTTCCTGTTTGCCTGTTGAGTCTCGTTGCTCAAGTTCCCTCCTGGAGGGATGGTTTTTTTCCCCTTTTTTTCTAGACTTCTGTCTAGTATAGGTTTAAAAAGATTTAAACCTCTCTCCTACCCTACCCCACCCCCGCCCCATGCAGCACACAATATGGTAATTAGTAATGGGCAATTCCTTCCACCAGTTAGGCAGTATTATGGTACTATATATACCTTAAAAGTGCTTACTATTAACTATAGTGAGTCTTTTCCAGATCAAGAGCATTCTATGAGTACTCCAGAGGGGTTGGAAGTTATTTCTTCTCTCATGCCTTTGGTTTGAGCCCACATTCTGATATGTTCCCTCACACTTGGACTAGAGTCCCAGTTCCATTTAACCAATAGATATCAATTAGCTTTTTCAAAGAGATCTTTACTTTGGAATATAGCAGGAAGTTAAAATATTTCTTCCCTATCCCTTAGGGGCACACTTTCCATTACACTACCTTGATTTTAGGGGGAAAATGTCCATGTCATACAGAATCATCGCTGGATGAATCCATTTCTCAGCAACAATGAATAGGTCTGGGTCCCAATGGCTATTCTTGTATCCTTGGGATGTAGCGTTTGACCTGTGCTCCATTCCTGGGCTCCTGGACTTTGGGTGACTTGCTCTCCTGACCTTTTGAAATTCACAAGCTCTCACCTTCCAATCTTTACCTAAAACAAAAGAACAGAAGTCAAGGCAAAGAAGAGGGGGAGGGGATAAACATTTATTAAGCACCTATAATATACAAGGCACTGTACCAAGTGCATTACAAATACTATTATTTCATTGGCTCATTACAATCACTCTGTGAGATAGGTGCTGGAACAGCAGTGTGTGTTCACAGGTTACTTGTCTTCCTTGGATGGGTGGTACCTGAGAATTCTCCTCATTTAGAACTATATTTTCTCTTACTAGAAGGTTGTTGTACTAGAGGAAGTAAAAACCAAGAAAAGGGATGAAGTCAACTAGTACCATAAGTGTACCCCAGGTTTTATCTATGAAAGGGTCCCGTTCACTAACTGGTTAGCAGCAGAGAGCTGGTTACAGAAGGTCTTCAAATGTCTTCAGTGCATTTCCATTATACATTATTATAGCTCTCAAAAGCAGGCTTCTCTGTGCATGCTCTTAAGAATGATGTTCATTGACCAATTCCTTGCTGCCTGATAATTGTGATGATATACATATATTTTAGCTTAAAAAAATCTGTTTTCTGAATGACTATATTAAAATTTTTCATCTCATATAGTGGTTTGGGAGATAAATAAATTTTGCATTTCATCAATTTTGAAGACATGGCCTAATGTTATAGCCATAGTTTAATGAAAGGACCTCAGATTTGGTGTGGGAGGACCTGAGTTGAAATTCTGACTCTCTTAGCTCATCAGTTAGATTACCTTTGGAACTTATGTTACTTCTCTAGACCTCTGTTTCCTTATTTGTAAAATAATAGCCTCTGAAATCCCTTTCTGCTGTAGATGCTATGATCTTGAAATACTTATTGAATTTTCTTCTAATCAGATCTTTAAAAGGTATTGGATACACACACACACACACGCACACATGCACGCACTCAGACTTTTTCCTTCTACAGATCAACTGAGAGTGTGTATTTTAGCTTCTCCTTCACTACTTTCATACTAAGTGAATCACCATTACTTAAACACATATAGTATATAGTATTGGAAATCAGCTATTACCTAGTCCAAATACATAGTATTTGCTTGTCCATTGTATGCCAAGCTTGCCCTATATTAAGCACTATGAGAAATTACTAAAGAAGATTGGGACTTTGTCTTTAAAGACAAAATTCATAACTGTATTTGTCTTTTATTATGATAATTGCTTAAGACTTTTATTCTGCTTACTATTTGAAAGGATTTGAGGCAGCTAGTTGTTCAGATGGTTGGTTTTCTTTCAGTTGTCTCAGACTCTTTGTGACCCCATTTGGGGTTTTCTTAGGAAGAATACTGCAATGGCTTGCCAATTTCTTCTCCAGCTCATTTTACGGATAAGGAAACTAAGGCAAACAGGCTTCAGTGAGTTGCCTAGGGCCACACAGCTAGTCTAAGGCCAGATTTAGACTCAGGAAGATGATTCTTCCTGATTCCAGGCCTGGCACTCTATCTACTATGTGCCTAGCCTCTAACATTCATTCTGCCCTCCCTCATTCTTTGACTTTGACTCTCTATGTTTTGGAGTAACTTAATGCTAATTTATTATCTTTCCCCCCAAACTCTACCCCTTTCAAAACTTCCCTGTTACTGTAAAGGGGCATCACCATCCTCCCAGTCCCCCATGCTGGATGAATCCTTGAGTCCTTGATGTCTTATTCTCCATATCCAATCCGTTGTCAAAATCTGTTGATTTTACCTTTGTAACATTTCTTGAATATGCTTCTTTATCTGTCTGATACCGCCATCACCCTGTTTCAGATCTGTATCATCTTACACTTAGACTGTTGCAATAGTCTGGTGGTTAGTCCGCCTGCCACTGATTTCTCCCATTCTAATTCATCCTCCACTCAGCTATCAAAGAGATTTTCCTAAAAGACAGGTTCAACCATGTCACTCCCCCTGCTCAATAAACTCCAGTGGCTCTCTGTCACCTTCAGGGTCAAATATAAAATCCTCTGTCTGGCATTCGTAGACCTCAATAGCCATCTTTCCCCTCACCCCCTCACACATTGCCGTTCCTCAAGACACTCTATATCCCAACTCTGGCATTTTCACTGGCTAGCCCTCCTACCTGTAATTCTCTCTCTTATCACCTCCATCTTCTGGCTTCCCTGATTTCTTTCAAGTCCCAACTAAAACCTCATCTTCTACAGGAAGCGTTTCTGAGTCTCTCTTAATTCTAGTGTCTTTCCATTTATTAGTTATCCTCTACATAACTTGTTCATGCATAGTTGTTTACAGGATGTCTCTTCGATTAAATTAAAATTCTTGAAGACAGGGACTGTCTTTTTGCCATTGTATTAGCACAGTGCCTAGAACTTTCTTATTCACTGACTAACTCCAGTTTTTGTGCCTGGTTCATAGGATATAAATTTAAATTTTAATATTCACAAAAAGTAGAGCTGAAGTTATTGTAGGGGGAAGGATGAATCAGTAAAATTCTTAGAGATATCTCAGAATTTTAAAGGTCATGTCAACCCCAGAGGAAAGGAGGGTGATTCTTTTGATCAAAAATACTGACAATCTAGAAGGTAAGCACAGGGCTTTAGGAAGGGCCAACAGGTAGTCTAGACTCTGGAGCTGAAGCTCTTTTTAAAGTAGGGATCATGGCATTCATTGTCTTATTATCTCTAACAGGGATAATAAGTATAGTAGCTGGTGAGCAGCTAGGTGGTGCAGTGGATAGAGCACCAGTGCAGGAGTCAGGAGGACCTGAGTTCAAATCTCACCTCAGATACTTGACACTCACTAGCTGTGTGACCTTGGGCAAGTCACTTAACCCCAATGACCTTATCTTGGGTCATCTCCAATCATCCTGATGAATATCTGGTCACTGGATTCAGATGTTTCTGGAGGAGAAGTGAGGCTGGTGACCTCCACAGCCCATCCTCACTCAGAGCAAAGTCAAGTGCAGTTCATGTCATTATTTCTCTGATGGCATGGTCTTCTTCAGCGGTGAAGGATGAACACACACAGTAACTGGTACCTAGTAGGGACTCAAATACTGGGTAACATCTATCTCCATTTGCCTTTAGGTGATCCTCAAATTATCTGGAGACTTTCCTATTCCATTATCCACAGACATATAAGATCACGTGAAGAATACTTGTATGAAAAAGCTGACCCAGTTTCTCTAGAAAAATTTTGGAATCATTAAAATGATCTAATTTTTCAAAGATAATTCAGCTCATTTCCCTTCTGTTCAATTCTAGGTCCAACTCATTGTCCATTTGTAATGTCTCTTCAAGAGGTTACCCATTCAGCTGTTGATCATAGGCTAGATAAGAGTCATTCTTTATCTACCTAGTTTTTCCTGTATAGATTGTTAGACCAAACTCTTTTGAATGATTTTGGATCTCTTTTAGGAGGCTTTTCAATGTTCTGGGACTCATTAGTCTGGCTCCTTATTTAACTGAAAGTAATCCCTCCAAAGTTATTAGCAAAACTGTCAGTCATTCAAACTCTCCTTTTATTTATGAGTAGGAATGTAATATTCATCTCTTTAGTGAAAACCAATAAATAGTTAGAGTTTGTTCAATAGAATGATAACCATCCCTGCACAAAATGAGTCTCCTTTCGATATGGTCACCCTTTAGGTTTGTCTTCCCAAAGTTCTTAGTTACTTTTAATCAACAGCAAATTCAATTTCATAGAAAATGTGAAAACATGCATTTAAAAGAAAATTTATTCAAGTTGAAGTTAATGATATTATATACACACAGTAAGCACTTAATAAATGCTTGATAACTTGCTTTGATTAGACAAACAGATGGAATATTTTTCCCCACTCACATCCTGGGACAAATGAACAATTGTTTCTTTAAGAGAGGGTAAACTATTTCTCAGAGACTGCAAAAATTGAAGTCTCAGTGAACCAAGAGGAGAACATTTTCTTTTTAAGTGGCATTTCTTCATGGTATTTATACACAAAATCTTTATATTAAAGTGAAGAAGTTTAAGCATCTAAAAATTGAACAGGGACAGTTTTTGGATCAGAGATATGGGAACTGATAGAGAACTGAGATGTCATCTCATCTAGACTAGTCCCTTCATTTTGCAAATGAAGAAATGGAAGCCTAGAAAGGGATAGCATGGTAGGAAAAAAACTCAATGGTTTTGGAGCTAGAGAATATGTGATCAAATTCCACTTATTTTCCTGTGTAACTTGGGGCAAGTCACTTAATCTGTGTGAGCCTGTTTCCTCATCTGTAAAATGAAAGGATTGGACTAGATGGTCTCTAGGGTGCCTTCTCTTTATTTATGGTCTTATGAGGGAAAGTGACTTGCCTAAAGTCACACAAGTGGTACAGTCAAAGGGAGAATTTGAATCCAGTTTTTTTGATTAAGTATCACTTCTCTTTCTACTCCATAGTGATGTGGTTCAGTGATAAAGCCAACCACACACTATTATCCAGGACAGTGAGAAGGAATCACCAAATTCATCATGTGTTTGTGTACACTTCTAAAGGCTAACAAAAGCTTTAGTCATCCATTACCCTATGAAAATATTTGATTAATAGCCCTGATCTGACTGCTGGTTGTATACAAAATTCAGATTTTTCTAATGAGGTACCAAGAGTTTTCTTTTACTACAGTCTAAGAAGTACATTTTAAAAAATATAAACTGATTGGAGAATAAGGTGTAAATAAGAACATAATTGACATAGAAGCAATTATGTTTTGTGTTTTTTAGACCCTAAAAATACTCCAAAGAGGAAAAAGACTACAAGAGTACATATACCTATTTGAATCAAAATAATAATAATACATTGATATCTCTGGTTTCCAAAGGAAGTATATTATTTCATAGGAATCTCAAAACCCTTTGAAGTAGTTACTATGCAGTTAGGATCTGTTTAGTGTGAATAATGACTCCCTTTATGTAGTCATATTATTTCAGTTTACCCTGTATATTTCCATTGGACTTTTTAAAACTGCATTTTATATAATTATCATGTTAAACATTGCAAACTGAAATATCTCTATTTTACAAATGTAGAAACGGAAACTCGGAGGTATTAAATGACTTATCTGTAGTCCTTCAGCAAGTAAGAGACAAAGCTGGCAGCTGAGCTTAGAACTCTGTGTCTAGCACTCTCCACTACACATTGCTGGACATCCCCTACTGCCACAGAGACAGGTAGTGAGTGGAACGTGTAGTGATCAGCACTTATGGCTAGTTTGTCACCTTTGTCATGGAGGTGGATGAGGAGAGGCATGGACAGTAGTATATTCTTGGGCCAAATGATAAAGTAATAAAAATAGGTTTGCCTTTTGTTCTCTCTCCTACTCATGTCAGTGTACCCTTTAGCCCTTCTTAGGGTTCCCATTCTTATCTGGCCTGTAGTAACTTATTGCAGGTCCACTTTTTGCCCTCAGCTACCTTCCATCTAATCCCTAAAGTGTTCCTTAGTAACTAAGATATTACCTGATAATGGTTCAACGTCAACACACTCCCAGGGGTATTTGTATTTTAATGGTGGAATTTTGAGGATGTTGATATCTCTTCCTTGCCCCCCTTGTTTGGGAGGGGAATACCCCTCCATTGCCTCAGTTTCCTCAACTGTAAAACAGGGGTAATAGTAGCATCTACCTTGAAGGGTTGTTATGAGGATATTTAGAAAGCCCTTAGCACAGTGTCTGGCATATAGTAGTTGCCATATAAATGATTATGCCTTTCTTTTCCCCTTCTCCTAATAAGCACTTTTTGTTTGAATAGATGCTAATGAGTCCAAGTTAGATTCCACTCATCACTGATTTGATTTCATCAGTCAGAAATTGTGTTTGGACCTGAGAAGCAGCAAAAGTTAGGAGGAGATACATAATTCAGGACAATTTTATAGAACTATTGGATTTTAATATTTGAGAAGTTCTTAGAAATTCTGTCTGGAGAGAAATGACTTTCTGAGGTCACAGAGCAAAGATTGTCTTTGTTGTAATTTTTGCAATTACAGTTTTTAAAAAATGAAGTAATTTTGTATGAATAAATCCACTAACATATAATGTATCACTCTTTAAAGAAGTTATGATCAAAATCAGTGGAGAAAGATCAGATAGAAATTCAATTTGTTAAAAATAGTTAAAATAGTGGTCATCTTGATTCAGTCCATTGTTTGATCGTAGAGAGCATTTTATAAACAATAATGAGAGAAAATGAGAGACAGAGGGTGGTATAGTGAGTAGAGAGCTGGCCTCAGAAAGGAAAGACATGGGTAGCAATCCATTCAGACAACAAATATTTATTAAGCACTTATTATGTGTTAGGTGCAATACTAAGTACCGAAGATAGAGATAAAAATAAAAAGATAGTACCTGCCTTCGGACACATTGCCTGTCTGACCTAGGTAATTCTTTAAGACTAAGTTGACTGGTGCCATTGAGAGAAGAAATTCTTTATTTCCTCCTCATTTAGGGCTGTTCCCTAAGACAGTGAAATAACTGGTCTAGTTAAAAACAAAAAAGCAATGGATTTTTACAAGGTAGTACAAGTGCTTCAAATGAGATGTAAGGAAGAATTTCTTGGAAGTGAAGGGTTTCTGAACGTAACAGTCATTTAGGGAGACTATGGAATCTTTCTCAGGACATCTATGAAACACATAGACACAATTGATTTCCTTTGTGTGATGTGGCATAAGGAACTGATAAATGTAGGAATGAACAAGATGCTTTTTAAAGTATCCTTCTAGTCCAGTGATATTTTAGAGGTGGAGGTAACATACTGTGGCACATTGATGGTGGCCGCAACTGTGACTTTACTCCTAGCCCTTCTGCCCCTCATGGGGTACAGAGGCACCTCAGTGTTGTCTTCCTCAGACCCCAGCAGGGAAAATTGGAGAAGCTAGTAAAATCTAAATGGTTTTTATAGCCTTTAGGGAACTACCGTGTCCCATTAGGGTGGTGACCCTCTTTAGAAAAGGTTCTCTGATGTATTTTGCTGATGAAGAAATTGAGTTCCTGAGACATTAAACATTTGGCTTAAGGTTACATAACTAATGAGTTATGGCCCTTGGAACAGAGCCCACAGATTCTGATTCTGTTCTGTCACTCATTGGTCTAAGCCCTGTTATTTTAGCGTACATACTGAGAGGTTTTAGAAATCCTATGATTTTTTTTTAAAGGATGCTGTGAACAGATGTGGTGACTCAAAGGATGATAGTTAAATTTTCCAAAGATAAATAGTTCTAACTGTTTTAATTTCAAAGAGGTTCTTAAGATAAATAAAAATTCTGTCTTTGAAAAAGTATTATTCTAATATATTTAATTGGATCTATAATCTCAATGTAATCTGTACCAATGATACCGAATGCAATCTGTGTTTGCCTATCCTTTGCAACCTTCGTTCATGTGTTCCCATAAATTTTGGGCAGCCAGGTGGTGCAGTGGACAGAATACCGGACTTGGAGCCAGGAAGATATGGGTTCAAATCCAGCTTCATACATTTACTAGCTGGGCAAGTCATTTAACCCCTAATTGCCTCAGTTCTTTGTAAAATGAAGATACACTGGAGAAGGAAATGGCCAAACTCTCGGGTATCTTTGCAAAGAAAACCCCCTGGACAGAAAATCCGTGGGGTCACATGGAGTCAGACATGACCGAACAACAAATCCCATAAATTTGCAATACTAAATCTGCCCAGCGTGTTGGGGACCCTCCTGTTGTTTTCTTCATGTTTCAAGGATACCAAGGGAAGAATGTGAACTTTCTATAAGTCATCCCTTGTTTAGTGAACCTTTTGCAAGAATCATGGACATCTCTTTGATGGTAACCTTTATACTCTTCCTTTATAATTCCTTATTTGCAATGTGTTGTGGCTTTCTTAAGCACTCCATGAACCTCTCATTTGCCTGTAGGTGATCCTCAAATAATTTAGAGAGCAGTGTTCCATGACTCAGCCATATAGCATCATCCAAAGAATTCTTTTGTTAAAAAGGTGGTCCATTTTTTTCCTGGGAAACTTTTTGGATCATTTTTATTTTTAGAGGGGATGACGCAAAGTAATTGGGGTTAAGTGACTTGCCCAAGGTCACACAGCTAGTAATTGTATCAAGTGTCTGAGGCTGGATCTGAACTCAGGTCCTCCTGACTCTAGGGCCATTACTCTACTAACTGCACCACCTAGCAGCCCCAAACTTTTGGGATCATTAAAATGATCTTCCAAATTCCCAAAGACAATCCAGCCTGCTTCCTTCCTATTAAATTCTGGACCTAACTCATTGTTCGTTTTCAATTTCTCTACAAGAGATATTTATTCTGTTGGATGACGTCTGTAGGTTGTTCATTCAGTGGTATATATAACCTTGAGGATAGGCATTCTTTATTCACTTAGTTTTTCCTTGTGTTGGTTAGGCTGAACTCTTGAATAATTATCCCCTTTTTACAGGTACGGAAACTGAGGTTGGGAAAAGTTAAATGATTTGTCCAGGGTACTATAGCTGATAACAGATAGTATGGGGAGTGGAAAAAGCCTTGCATTTGGAGTCTAAGGACCTGGGTTTGATTCTGGGTTTTGTTACTCACTTATTATATGACCCTGGCCAAGTCTCGCTCAGTCTTTTAGAGCCTCAGTTTCTTTTTTTATTAAATGAGGGGGTAGGATTAGGTTATCCCTAAGGATATAGGTTAACTATAAATCTTATGAAAATTCGATTGATTGAGGGTTAACTAAAAAACTTTTTTTGTCTTAGCTCATTGAGACATTTAAAAACAAATATTTAAAAATTATTATTTCTAAACTTATAGAAAAGGAAGTTGTATACAGATAATGAATACAGAGGTAGAGCAGAGAGTCTGTAGAAGAAGAAACTAAAATATAAACTGTTATGAACACATCATCCATAGAAATTTCTTTCAAAATATAACTATAAACATATTAATTTTGTTGGTTTAAATGAATAATGAATTATTGTAAAAATGCATTAGTTCATTTTTCTGCTTTTGTAAGTAAGAGGATATTGAGTATATATAGATTATTTCTGGATGATTCAGGACTTTACAGTGCCTCAGGGTCATTAGTGTAGAAGATGAAGGCAGCTGGGTTGGATACGTACTCACTTCAGGATGGATTCTTGAAAGTTTTTTTTTTTGTTTGTAAATTTATCTTTTTTTCCTCCTAAAAGTTGAATGCAGTAAACAGTCTACTTATCTGAGATTCCTAGTCTGTTGAATTCTGGATGACCAAGGCATAAAAATGTTTTTTTAACTTGTAGGTAGGAGTAATATATTTTAACATCTCTTGCTCCTAGAATGTCTGCCTGTTTTATGCTAAATGTGTATTACTTTCTCATAAAGATACCAGAAAATGATCAGATGTGAAGTTCTACACAAGAAAATCATATATGTATATATATATATGTATGTATGTATATACAGATATGTACAGTAGACAAACATGTACACATATGTAAATATACATATGTTTGTGTGTGTGATCCCAAAAGTCTTGTTACTAGTGCAGTTTTAAGCTTTTGTGGCTTAAAATTGTCCTGTAGTAGCTTAAAACTGTACTGATGCTAGACTTTTTGGAACACACTGTACACATTGCTATGAGCAATGTTGCCATCTGGTGGAACAAAAGCAGAATGACTTTTTCTATCATAAAATTAGATACTTCTAGATGTTATTTTTTAATCAATTGGCTATCTACTTTTTCTTTCTTTTTTTAAAAATATGTTTAATGCATATTCCCCCCCAGTTTACCCCCATCTTCCCAATATAATTTCCCCACATTGAACTCTTATTTTTGAAAAAAAAAGTTACATGAAACTGACTGATGAAGTAACTGTATCTCACAGAATGTACTTGCAGTGCTCCACCCCGTCCCCCTAATAGAGGAGACAAATACATTTCATCCTCTGTTATATGAGACCAAGAATATTGATTCAAAGTACTCCAAACTCAACTGCCTTTTAGTGTTCATAGGAGCAGAGAATAATAGATGTAGAGGGAAAAGGGGCCATAGATGCTCTGTAATCCAACCCATTCACTTTATTGATGAGAAAACTGAGTCCCAGGGAGATTAACTGACTTTGCCCAAGGACATTCAGGCAGTAAATATCATAAATTGCTTTAATGTACATTATTTTGCTCCTTTTATGTGTGGAAATATGTAATTCCTTTTTTCCTGCTTTTTGCTCTATATTACTTTATACAAATCTTATGTTTCTCTGAATTCCATATATTTTCCATTTCCTAATGTGCAATAATTTTCCATTTTATAATCGTTTGCCATAATTATGTCATTTCTTAATCAATGGGTACTCCCTTAATTTCCAGTTTTTTGCTACCACAAAAATGGCTGCTCTGCATATTTTGACATAGATGAGACTTTTCTGTCATTGACTTCCTTGGGTGTTCTTGCCTAGGAATGGAACAACTAAGAATAAAGGGGGAAAGTCATTTAGTGCCTCTTGGATTACAAATTGTTTTCTAGAATGTCGAATCAGTTCATAGCTAGGTGACACGTTGGTTAAGAGCACTGGACTTGGGGTCAGGAAGACCTCAGTTTAAAATCCCACCTCATAGACTTACTGGTTGTTTGACCCTGGACAAGTCACTTAACCTTTCTCAGCCTCAGTTTCCATACTTGTAAGAAAGGGGATAATAATAGCACTTCTCTCCAGGGGTTGTTGTGAGAATCAAATGATAGGACATGGACAATGTTCTACATACCTTAAAGTAGTGTGGAAATTCTTGATTTCATTATTTTCACCGTCATTTTCATCATCTTCATCACCATCATTATTTGCTATTTTTTACAGTTCTCTCCAAGAATGCATTATGATGATTGCTTTCCCATGACCTGCCTATAACATCGACTGCTGCTGGTTTTTTTTATCATCTTTGTCATTATGATGAGTTTGAAGAGAAATCTCAGAGTTGTTTTCATTTCAGTTTCTTTTATTATTCATAAATTGGAGCACTTTAGTTTATGACCTGCATTTCTCCTGAAAACTATTTATGCCTAAACCTTGATTGCTTATCTCTTGAATATCTGTTTTTTTCTTTAGTTCTGACGCTGGGGTGGGGGCAGGGCTGCCTCCCAGGCTCAGCTCCCTCAGGGGCTTTATGCAGAAGCCTTCAGTAATAGAGCAGGGTGGGGGCAGGGCCGTCTCCCAGGCTCAGCTCCGTCAGGTTTTATGCGGGAATCTTCTGTAATGAAGATCCTGCCTGCTGCTGGGGGATTCCTGAGTCCTGGGCCGCTGCCGCCTCAGCTGCCGCCCACCCCTCTGCCTCCGCTGCTTCCTGCCCCCGTCCCTGCCATCGCGCTTCGTCCTGAGGGGGCCCGAGTCACGGAGACGCCCCGCTTCCCCTCTCCTCCAGCCCGGCCTTCTTTCTCACTGACCTGTAGCTTCTGTGGGCGGAGGGACTTTCCCGGCTGCCGGAGCTTCTGCCCCTGAAGCCTGCTCGGATCAGCTTCTCTGGGGCCGCGGCCAGGGCAGCGCTGGGGGTCAGGTTTACTTTCCGGGGCGTGCCGGACCCTGGAGACAGGTCTCCAGGGCTCCCTGGAACGGAAATCTCTTCCACTCTGTTTCTGCACACCCTGTATTGACCCAGAAGTTATGGGGGACTCTTTTTACATTAATTCTATGGGCTTTGGTTTCGGAGCTCGTAAATGTGCGTCCTTCTACTCCGCCATCTTGGCTCCGCCCCGAATATCTGTTTTTTTCCCATGGCACAAAGTTAGAATTAGTTTCCTTTGACTCATATTTTTAAAAGACCAGGTTTAGAGAATGAAGATACTAATTCTAGTGGTTCAATCACCATCTGTAATTGGGTGTGGTTGTTTCAGAAAATTCACTGTTGGTCATGTATCTATAAATATTTATAATATTATAATATAATATAAATATTATAATATAAATATCAATATTTGTGGATTATTTTTGCCCACATTTTTCATTTAGAAAGATATTTTCCTACCTGATAGCATGTTTCTGGGCTTTCTTTGGATGATTCTCTGTTTATATTCCCTGAGAACTTAACTGTAATTTTTTTCATGGTGATATGATCTCCTCAGTGGCAGTAGTCCCTCTAGTGGTTGAGATCATGAACCATTCATGCATTATACTTCGAGGTGCTTGTTTAAGGCATTCCATAAATCCTCACAGAGAACATGTTCAAATAGGAACCCAAGCAAGATATATTTTCTTTACCCCTCACCCTAGTCATCAAACGTATTAGAAAGTCACACACACAGGCATTTATCTGCTGCTTTGAGTCATCTGTTCTACATTTTAGGATCATAGATGGGGTCATAGGACTTCAGAGATCATATAGTCCAGCCTTCTCATTTTACAGGTGAGAAAACTGAGGTGCAGAGAGGTTGTGACTTGCCCAATATCACACATAGTGGACATTAGAAGCAGGATTTGAACCTAGTTTTTCTGGTTCCAGATCCAGGGATTTTCCCCAGTATACTTTCCTGCTCCTGATCATCTCTTCCCTGTGAGGCTAGCTTGTGGACACACAGTTGATATATTTCATAGGCATGATGTGAACCCAGGTCTTCGTAATTCTAAGATTGGACTTCTATTTGGTGTACCATGTTGCTGATATATCTATCTGTCTCTCTCTCTGTGTCTATCTCTGTCTATCTGATCATCTCTTTGTGTATGTGTCTCTATTTTATCTTTCATTCCATCCATTCTTTTCTTTATATGAATTGTGACCAGTATTTGAAAATGTCTACCTATTAAAAGGTCTATTAACTCCAACATCCTCTGGAGCATTAGGGACAGGAAGGTTGATGGCTTTGAGAATTAACCTTTGTCTTACTCAATTTCAGGAGAACTGATTAACCTTGCCATGTATTGTGAAAGAATAAGGAGGAAATTCTGGCCAGAGTGGCACCATGATGATGACAATACCATCTATGAGTCGGAGGAAAGCAGTGAAGGCAGCAAGAGCCAGACCCCACTGCCGGATTTCAGCTTTTATTCAAGGACAGAAACCTTTGATGATGAAGGTGCAGAGAACAGTATATCCCGGACGCCTGACACAGACTTCACTGGACACTCCCTCTTTGATTCTGATGTGGACATGGACGACTATACAGACCATGAACAATGCAAATGATGCCCAAACATATTGGCCCTCCTTTCTCAGAGCTGTCACCTCTTGGGGTCAGTCCAGTGTTCCCAGGTAGACCACCACACCCTCCAGGGAGGGAGAGTTCCCGGTCTGTGGTCCATCCAGTTCTCCCATGTCAACTGGACTAGGTCAGCCTTATTTCTTTTTGTAACAAAAGACCAAGACAACAAAGACAGAACCCACAAGTAGCTGAAAACAGAGCTGTTCAGATGGCTCCATTTAAAACACAAACAGCCAACAAAGTCAGCATGGTTCCTGAAATCCTTTTTTTGTTTTCATGAGAAAACTAGTATCTTAGTCAATTTGGGTGGTGCCCTGGGTGCAGGGAAAACAGAGAGATGGGCCTATAGGGAAGTACACGTGATGAGCCTCTTTATAAAAGAGGCCAAGGGCTTAGCTGAAAGAGGAGGCCTTGAAATTCTTATACATGCTTATGTTGGAAGTGGTTGTAAGACTTTTGTCAAAATGGAAGAGTGTCTGGTTTTTTGATTTTTTTCCCCTGGTGATTGCTTGTCCTATGTGTATGTGAATTACATGTTCCTAGAGGCAGCATAAATCAAATCATCAAATATTTATTGAGCTCCTACTATGTGCAAAGCACTGTGCTAGGTGCTAATCAGGAATATGCTTCTTCTAAGCTCTGCCAGTGACTCGCTGTGTGACCTTGGACAAGTCACTTAACTTTTGTGTGCCTCAGTCTCCCCTGTTTGTAAGATGGGGATTATAATAATTTCCACCTACCTACCTCACAGGGCTGTTGTGAGGATTCATGAGATAATATACAATAAGGCGCTTTGAACCTTTGGGACGAAAGGCGCTACATAGACAAAATATCATTTATCTTTGTGATTCATATGTGTGAGACACTGAGGGAGGGAAAGAAATTTGAGTCCATCAACTGGCCAGGTGGTCAGGGGCACCATCATAGCAGATAAAGTGTATATACAGGCACTTGTGGCTCCATCCACCATCATTCCTTTTCTTGACTTTGCTTGAAATCTTTCTTTGAAAGAATGCTGTAAACCACAGGATAGCTGAAAACATTCTAGTATTTCTCTGTGTCCCTGAAAAATAATGTTCTTTTTCTTATCTATCCTTCTCTGGGCTCAATAGTCTTGCCTCCCCCACCCCCAGGACATTAGATTGCCACTTTTTATTTAGAGGTAGTATAGCACAGAAAGACCATGTGTCTAAGGGAGATGAAGGAGGCAACATTTTATGGATTTGGGCAATCAGGATCTTGCCTACTAAGAAAGCATTCCATTAAAAAAAGAAGACACCAGATCTAAGATTTTGTGGGAGGTACTGAAAAGTTGCAGTAGGAAGGGAGCCAATTTATTCATATTGGAGCACCTAAGGCACAACAATGATAGATAGGTGCTACACAGTTCTAAAGATACGACTTTTCTGCTGTTTTAGCCTGTAACCCAAAGAGAAAGGGCAGCTGCTGAGGCTAATCTAGCGTTCTTAATGATTTGCTCTGCCCCTAGACTCTATCTGAAATGCTAGACTTTGTTGAAATTTTTAAAAAGGTATCTGCTCTTCTGCTAATGATGGTTTTTGTTGATTCATGGAAACATGGGTTTGAGAATCTTTGAATAACAGTTAGGAGAGACCTTAAAGGTCATTGAATCACCTCAAGTTACTGGTTCAGATAGTTTAGCTAGGTTTGGATGTATCATCTCAAGAGATCTAGTCCAGGAGGCAGTACCTTCAATTGCAAATTAATCAATCATTCTCCTTCTTTGAGTTCGTGCAAGGGATAAGGATTCTACAAGGCATGATTCCTTTGGGATCTGGGGGCCAGTAGAGAGGCAGCATCTTGTGTTATGAGACCCAAATTGTGATTGCAGACCAACTTCTTTCCTGAAGTTTATATCTCAGATATAGTATTTGCAAGAAAATCCCTAGGAAACTACAGTTGAATCATAAAAGGGAAATAGGAAAGAGCATTTGTATCTCCATAGGCAACTATTTTAGTGCCTTTGTAGGGCACATATAGCTAAAGTCATGAAAACAGAAATAGGAATGTGCTAGATCAGGGAGGTTTATTCCATAGGTAACTGCCTCCAGGAATTGTTGGAAAAGATTGTAGGGTAACATCTGATCAAGACTATTCATGTCTGACAAAACTTTTTTGGTGTTTACCAAGCACATGTCTGAGGTTCAATTGGAGGCTGGGGTACGACTGATTTCACCAACTCTGTTTTGAATCTCTTTTTGGAAGTTTATTTGAGGGTGCTGTTCTTCTATCAACCTTCAGAAAAGGCATAGAATGCTGCTGGGGCAGGCTGGTCATGGATAAACTTGACTGAAATATGGATTAACTGTTGGCAAGGAAAGATGAACTTAGTGAATATATAGGTGATGATATATATGTGAGGGTGGGGTTGGGAATCTTCTTTAGTCTTTGGGATGGTCATAAAATTGTCTGAAAGTTTGCTTACAATATGAGGAAGGCAGTGTGGTACAGTGGGAATGGAAAAGAATTTGGAGTCAGAGGATCTGGCTAGCCTGCCACATATTGCAGTGTGATGCTGGGCAAGGCTCTCAACCAATTCAGTTTGTTCTGGTGTAAAATTCAGGTTTGGACTGACTTTTAAGGTCCCTTTGTGGTCTGAATCAATGAGTCTGTGAATAGTGCCACATGTATATACATGTATATACATGTGTGTTTCATGTATGTGTGCTAAACATGCACTTACATAGGCACCTATGTACTGTGAACATCTCTTTAACTTGGTGTATGTTAAAATGGAAACCCAGCTTCCAGAGGGTAGATGGAAAACAAATTTAATTCAGATGATTTGCTCAGGTTACCTTACATAGGAGCTTGAATCAGAATTTCTGTTTGGGAACATCAGTGATTGTTCATGTCTTTGTAGACAGTTGTTCATGTAGATGGAAATCTGACTTTGACTTCTGACTCAGATAACCATATATTACTTCTACAAAATGAATTCTAAAACAAAACAAATATTCACAAAGTATGTGTAACTTGAAGCAGTCTTGCATACAAGGCTCTCCCAAACTTTTTCAGAACTTCATTTTTTTTATTTTTGAGTTTGGGATTTCCTAGTCTTTGCTGAAAAAGTGATATTTTCAAGGATGACCTGAAATTTGGGAGGTTGATCGGAGGAACTGTTTTTAAATACTTGGATCATTTGTGTACATTTTCCCATAGATCTCTTTTGGGAGGTCAGAAGATCCTTGAACCTACATTCTATTCACTTACCCTGGCAAAAAACAATGACAATCAAAAATGGACCCCAATCAACATGGTAGAGGGGAGAGTATAATGAATCTGGAGTCAGAAGATGTGAGTTCAAAGGCTACTTCTACTATGTAAGTAGTAAGTAATTACTTGTGTAACCTTGGGCAAGTCACTTAACTCTTGTGCACTTCAACTTCCTCTTCTGTAAATGAGGGGAGTTGGACGAGATGGCTTCTGAGATCTCTTCTGGCTCTAAATCTCTAATTTTGTGATCATCTGATTAAAATTAATGAGCAGGACAGCATTTGTTTTAATAAGACACCGATGAAGGGGCATCATTCCTTTATGCAGAAATTAAGCCAGTCAATAAGCATTTATTAAGAATCTGCCATGTGCCATGCACATGCTAAGTACTGAACATTTAAAGTAAAAAATGAACAGTACCTTCTCTCAAGGACTTTATGTTCTCTCAGAAGAGATAAGATGCACATATTTAAGTACAAGCAGAATAAAGCAAGATAAATTGAAAGCAGTCAAAATCATAAGGACACTAGTAGTTTGAGGGATCAGGAAGGACTCAGGAGAAGTGCTTAAGCTGAGAGTAGAAGGGAGTAAGGGATTCTGAGGTGGAAGGGAGAACATTCCGGGGTGGGGGGAACAGCCAGGATAATGGCATGGAGATGGGAGATGGGGGTGCTGTCTGTGTATAAGCAGCAGCAAGAAAGCCATTTTGGCTGCTTCGTAGAGTGTGGAAATGGGAGTCATTTATGAAGATTTTGGAAAGGTAGGTTGAGCCCAAGTGGTGAATGACTTTAAAAACCCAAACAAATGAGTTTCTCTTTTATCCTAGGCATAAAAATTGTCATATATTAACAAAGAAATATAACATTAACATTTTGTAAATACTGACTGAGCTAACTTTGTCGCCCAGCGGGCACATTTGTAAGCCAGACTTGAGCAGTAGGGAGTTCATTAGTTACACCTCTCACATACTGTATTTTAGGATATCTGCACAAATGCAGAGTAGGTGGAATTTAAAGACAAAAATATGTCAAAGTTTTTAGTTTGACGAGTTGAAAGGAAGCATAAAATCAGCCTCTTAGAATGGCAAAGAATGTTAGAGATCAGTTAATTGAGGTCCTTTGTTTTAAAGACCCTGTTAAAGTTGTATCTTTTTCTGGTCCATCTGACCATCTCCTCCCCTGCCCCCTTTCTATTCATTATAGTGGGTTTTAGCAGGAAATAAGATTGCAAAGGGGAACCTGGAAGGAATGTGCAAACCATCCCAAAGATCACAGGAGCATCATTTGCAAATTGTTTCATATATTAGCTAAAATTCACCATACATGCACCTGTTTCATAATTTTATAAATGATTAATTCAGAGGCCTAAAGATGTGAGGAATTTCCCCAAGATCACGCAGCTAGGAAATATCAGCTTATGGACTGTAACTGAAGTCTTTTGACATGTAGTCTAATTTTTTTCTAGTAGACTACACTCATCTTACTCCCTCAAATCCTAAATCACTTTCTCCTGATTTTCCTGTTTATTTTAATGACATCGCCATTCTTCTGGTTTCCCAACCTCTACCTCAATTCCCATATTGAATCAGCTGTGAAGTCCTTTCTTCAGTGTCCCTCAGTTATATTCTTGTAATTCCCATCAAAAGAGCAGTTATGTGCAGTGGATAGAGTGCTGAATCTGGAGTCAGGAAGACCTGAATTCAAATCCAGCTTTAGATACTTACTGTGTGACTCTGGGCAAGTCACTTAATCCTGCTTCCCTCAGTTTCCCCATCTGTAAAATGAACTGGAGAAGGAGATGGCAGACCACTCTAGTATCTTTGTCAAGAAAACCTAACAAAGGATCATGAAGAGTTGGAGATGACTGAAATGCCTGGACAGCAGTTCTCACCAAAGTTCAGGCCCTGATAGGCCATCTCACATCCAGACTTTTCTGCTAATCTCTCTCTGGCTCTAGTCTCTTTTCCTACTCCAGTCCTTCCTGATTAATCTTCCACAAATCACTTCTTTGATCATATCATTCCCTTGGGCAAAGACCTTTACTATATAGAAGCCATAGACATTCAAAACCTTGACTTAATTTTTAAGCCCAATACTAATCTGATCCCAAATATAGCTTTCCAAGTGCTTCCTAATCCATCACTCCTCCTCTACGTGAGCCTTTTTTTCCCTAGCCACACTGTCCTACTCACTGTTGTCTAAACCCACCTTGCATTTTCCAACCTCTGTATCTTTGATCACACCACTTACCCTGCCAGATCATCTCCATCTCTCTCTTCTTATATAAATCATAACCATCCTTTAAGGCCAAGTACCAGATTCTTCTCTACCATGAAGCCACCTCTGACCACTTCAGTTAATCAGTGATCCCTTGAATTTATAGCATGTATTATCATGGTACAGTGGAAAGAACACTTATGTAAGAAAGTCATTTAAGGCTAGACATGGAACTCAAATTTTAGCACCAAACTGTGCCATTTACATTCATCATGCATTATTTTCCCCCATAATGCAGGAAGGAGAAAAATATTGGAAAAGATTTAAGCAAAATGAAACCCAACAGGAATGCAAGGTTGTGTGCGTGTGTGTGTGTGTGTGTGTGTTGGGGGGTAGAGAGAGGACTGTCCTAAAAGATAATAGAGGGGTTTTGAATTTCAGATTTAAACGGACAGGTTTAATATTTTAGTAAAGAAGCTTATTTTAAATTGGAACTTTTCAAAAATTTGTGGTTTAAAAAACCTCACATGTACAGATAGTATAGTGAAAGGCTGTGTGGATTAGCCCTAGAGTTAGAAGACCTAAATTCATATTTCAGCTGTTTGCTATTACCTGGATAACTTTAGGCAAGCCACATCACTCTGCCCCTAAGTTTCTTTCTTTGAAAAATGAGGGGGTTGGATCCAGTCCTTCCAGTTCTTGACCCTGTGATCCACCTGATAATCAAGTAGGTGATTCATAAATATTTATTAAGTACCTGCTATGTGTGAGGAAGGGCACCTAGGTGACACAGTTGATAGAGCTCCAGGCCTGAAGTCAGGAAGATTTGAGTTCTGATCTGGTCTCAGAGACTTACTAGCTAGCCATGTGACTCTGGGTAAGTCACAACTGTCTCTGCCTCAGTTTCTTCATCTGCAAAATTAGCTGGAGAGGAATTAGCAATCCACTCTAGTATCTTTGCCAAGAAAACTACATCATGCCAAGGGCTAGAGATATGAAGACGAAAGTGAAGCAGTCACTGCTCTCAATGAACATATATTCCAGAAGTGGAGACAACACATCTCTATATAAATACATACATAATATACAGAAAATGAATACAGATAGTTTTGGAGGGAGAGCATTAGCACCTGGGGAGATTAATAAGGGTTTCATGTAGAAGTGGTCATTGAGTTGAATTCTTGAGGGAAATCAGAATCCAAGAGGTTGAGGTGAGGAAGGAATGCATTCCAGAGGCGCGAGGCCAAAATAGCTGAACCATAGAGTGTACATGGGGGAGTAATGTAGAAAGACCTTGGATGGTTATGGAGAATAATTAGATTCAAAGGGTTCATATTTTTTTTCAAGCTAGACTCAGTATCAGATGAATGCTTTTCTGAATACACGTTTTCTAGCTGGTAGACAGCTCAAACTGCTGTGGGTGTGTGTGTGTGTTTGCTTGGTGTGTGTGCTGCATGGTGTGTGTGTGTATGTGTGTATGTGTGTGTGTTTAAAAGTCTTTAGGAGCTTGTCTTCATTCAGTTCTTTGTATTGGTGGAGGTTATTTTCACTAGGAGGTAAATGCCTTTGATTGATGTGAAACAACAGGTTAATTTTTACAGGGTCTGGTTAGTTTTGTTTTCCTCATCATGACTTTGGTGCTGGATCCTTGTCTTCTATCATGTGAATGATGGCTAGCTAACTACTTAAGAGGAGCACAGAGTTGGCAAAACACTTTCAAATAGAAAGTATATCGTCCAGATCCATGTACTTGGCAAGCAACTCATCCCAAGTCTTGAAGGTATTGTAACTTAGAAAGGTTGGAAATGTCAGGTAGTGGCAGCAGCTGAAACTTATCCTAACTAAACTCTGTTGTAGCCTATGGCAAAGGCTTACATATACAATTGTCAGGTGTGTGTGTGTGTGTGTGTGTGTGTGTGTTTGTTTCCTTTAAATTCCTACAAAGGAATTTTTTTTATTCCCTAACTTTCCCAGTTCTTACTTCATGGCTCTGTTGGGAAGTTTCTTGGCTCGGGAATCCAGGCAGGTGTCAGTTATGAAGACTGTCTTGAGGAGTGATTCCAGCATATCCCAGGACTGGGGCTAGGAATGTGGCCTCCTCAGGGAATCCTGGCACCCCAGTGTTTCTGGCCCATAGGAAGCTGGGACTAGATCTAGGAACTGGAGCAAAGCCTTCCCTGGAGTTCTGCCAAATAAAAGGAATTGCCCTAAAAAAAGCAATCCAAGGATTGTCCTTGTTCTTTTCCTCCTCTCAAATTTCTAGATAAACCAAAGCAACACTTTCTTTTTTTAAAAATAGATTTTTATTGACATCTTTTGTTTTTACATGACCTATATTTTCCCATACAATCTCTTCCCTCTCTTGAAGAGTCATCTTTTGTAACAAAGATTTTTTTTTAAAAAGAAAAAATGTTCAGCAGAACCAATCAACATGTAAAAAAAATCTGCTATTATATATAGAATTCCTCATTTGCCAACCCTCACCTTTGCAAAGGATTTTTTTGGGGGATATCTTTTTATAATTTTTATTTGAGGCCGAGCTTATTCTTTATAATTTTACAAGTTTAATTTTCTTTTTTGGGCCAATTTCTGTTTCATTGATATGTTTTCCTTTTACATTACATACATTTACAGATTACCCCCACTTTGTGAGAGTTCTCTTGTAACAGTAAAAAAAGTAAAATTAATAATAGGACAACCTCATAGGAAAGTGCATGCAATTTTTCATATTACCTCTCTAATTAAAAAAAATTTAACAAATCTATTTTCTCTTCCTCTCACTTCTTACCCCATTGCAAAAAAAGAAAAAAAATTTCTTCTAACATATGCTTCAAAGCAAAACAAATTCTCCAGATGATTGTGTTAAAAAATATATATGCATCTTATCCTTTAATCTTAAATCCCTCACGTCTCTGTAATGGGTAGCATGTTGTGTCACTGAGTCTCAGGAGTCAAGAATGGTCCTTGTATTGATCAGAGTCTTACAGTTCTTCGTATTCAATTGTTTTTGGTTGTATTCATTCCATTTATGTTGTCCTTGTTATGTACGTTGTCTTCCTGGCTCTTTTCACTTCACTTTGCATTCAGTCATAGAAGCCAGGCCGTGTTCCTCTGTCTTCACAGTAAAAGCTAACATCTTCATTGTGAAAATAAGCAACTATAACTGTGCAATCCAAGACAAGGTCTACATGAAACCACAAACAATTGTCCAATACAATGAAAGAAATCTGTTGGGTAGATAAAAGAACCAGTTGATTGAACCTGACATCTTTATCTCAAATTTTTTTTTTGTTTTGTTAGTGAATGCTTGGACGATCCTTTCCTTGTGGTTCTTGGCTGCCTTCTTCTCTTGCTTTATGAAGTTTTGGAAAATAGCTGCTCTTTATAGCTTTGAACGTAATAAGCCATTTGCTATCTAAAACAGTAAATAGATGTTTATCACTATTAATTTCACCATCATAAGCATTTATGCAGCATTTAGTTTTTTCTTCTTGTTGGCAGGCATTGGTTTTTATCCAGCATGGTACATGGACAAAATAACCATCTTCATTTGAAAGAAACAGTCGTATCTTTTGCTTGCTTTACAGCTTCATGGTGACCAGCTTTTTTTTTCCTCTTGTAGGCTCCAGCACCTTGAAATGCCATGTTAATTAATTGCCACTGAGCAGAATTATAGAGGAAATATAATACAATTGCGTTTTTAGAGGGCCTTCCTTTGTTTGGATTTATTATTATTATTTACTTAGAGCTGCTTAGAATGAGATACATCCCTTCCTGTTTGATTGGAGCTCTCCATGAGAAGTCACTTTTGCCTCATTAAAACAGAAACCGTGGCCCCATGGTTTCAGTTTTACCTGTGACAAATTGCATTTGAAATGTTTTGCAGCAGTAGGTTAAACACAGTTTTCAACTTTTGCAAGGGATAAGGCTCCAGCAGTGGTGACAACTTCGTCTTATTTCTGTCAAAATGAGTTTACCTCAAGTAAGTAAGTAAACCTTATGGAATCAGGTCTAGTGCACACATAGGTTATTCCCAAAGAACTGCCTTGTGTAGGTTGTCTGACAACTGGAATTTCTCTGATAACTGGGATTTCTGGATGATGATGGTCAGACAAATGATTGTCTGAGTCCTTTATTTGCTAGCACTGGAACATGAAGTGGAAGGAGTGGGAATAATTATGTTAAATCAATGTGAACTCCAGGGGTGAAGAAACTGAGGTCTATGTTTCTTATCAGGTAACTCCCACTCATGTTTTCTTGGGATTTTGTGTCTCTCAAGCAAATGAAAACCTGCAGGTTGGGAAGTTGAAAATGAATGTACTTAATATGTAGAGCTATTGCTAATATGTATATAAATGACTAATGCAGGGGACCATGAAAATAATTATTCTTTACTTTTTACTAGTTAAGAAACCAGGGATATCCTGAGAGGTACATATATTCATGTATATACACACATAACTGTATAGAAATAACCAAATATATATGTACACACAGATATACACATACACATGTATATGGCCTATCGCACTTGTGTCTTGGATCTATCTATCCTAGACCTCTAGAACACTGACCCCAAACTTTTGGGCAGTTATGGTTCTTTATCACTGGATTTTGAGATAGCCAGTTACCCCTTTAAAAATGCTACATTGCATACATCTTTTAAAAATCCAATTCAACAATTTTTGTTTTGAGAATTTTGCAACACACTTTGAGAGATAATTGAAGGCATCCTCAAGTATGTGAGGTCAAGTGGTACATTGGAAAGAGTGCCGGATCTCGAGTCAGAGGCCCTTGGTTTGAGTATCAGCTCTGCTACTCACTACCTGGGTAACTCTGGGCCAGTCATGGCGTCATAGATTTAGAACTTAAAAGGGACTTGGAGGTCAGTTAGACCAATTGTCTCATTATATAGATAAAGAAATCGAGGCCCAGGGCAGTTAAGTGACTTGGTCAGGGCCAAATAGGTAGTAAGCAGTAGAGCTGGAATTTAAAACAGGTTCTCTGACTCTAGGATGAACACTTTCCCCAGTGTACCATATTCCCTGCTAGGACTCAGTGTTCTCATCTGTAAAATGGGGGAGTGATTTTGATTGGACTCGCTCACCTATAAAGTCCCTTCCACCTCTAAATCTAAGATCCTATGGTCACCTGTTTAAGGCTAAAGAAACAAAGATGATGTCTTTCTGGAATGTGAGGCAGTTAAGTAGTCAGCAACTGTTCAGTTGTCTGAGGGAATGGCAAAAGATGGAAGATCCACCAATGGGACCTTGGTTGGAAGGAAACATGGGATTTCTATACTGTGTTTTCCACTTAAAAATCTATTTCTTTTTCTGAGAGGGGGATGATTTGAAGTAACTCTTCTGTGAATTCTTTTTTTTCTTTATTTTTAGTACCACATGGTTTAGAGCAGGGATTCTTAACCATTTTTGTGTGTGTCAAGGACTCCTTTGGCAAAATGGAGATGCCTATGGACCTTTTGTAATGAAAATGTTTTTAAATGAGTAAAATAAAATACATAGGATTACAAAGAAAACCAATTATAGTGAAATAGTTATGCAAATATATATTTCAAAAAATTCTCAGACCCCAGGTTAAGTATGTCTTCAATGTTGTTGAAGATGTTTGTAATTTAATCCCCTGATCTGAACAAAACAGATGCTAAATCAAGAGTATATATGGAGACTGGATCCTCTAAAAATCTCAGCTGTCATCTTCTAGCCACCTCTCTTTAAGAAAACTTATTTTTGACTCCATAGATGACGAATGATGACTTCTAAGCTCCCTTCCAACTCTAAATCAACAATCCTGTGACACGCCTCATAAAGATATTGACTAGTATACATGTCTTCTGTTTTGTAATTCAGTATGTTCATATGTCCTTAAGTTGGACAGGTTTTTAGTTTTCAGAACATTTGTAAAGGAGCAGACATAACACTTTGGCAATTAGTTGGAATCCCTATTCCTGTGATGCCTGGAGTGTGACTTGGGCAGACATCTGTACAATCTCTTTTTGCAAGTATCATGAAAGAACACATTGCTAACCAAGGACTCTTAATTAGTGGAACTTGTGTCCCATTGTTTGTTCCTTGACCTAAACGAGACGAGTTATTTTAGCACTGTTATTACTACTAGTTTATAAAGCCATACCTAAACTTGTACACTTGATTGTAAGATAGATTTGAATTGTGCATTAGGTTGATCACTATGTATATAAATCTGTGGAAATCTGTATATTTGGTCTCAATGCTCCATGTATCTGATGTGTAAATGATCATTAATGGATGTGAAATTGCTTGACTTCTGTGTCTTTATTTCAAATGCGCCCAGCTCTTTAACTTCGACAACAAGATTTTATTGATGCCTTTTGGTTTTATGTAAAAAATTGCCCTCACAGAAACCTTCCTTATAACAAACACCCCACCCCCTGCCCTGAAAACCTCCAACAAAAACATCAAGTACGGTGATCAAGTGTGACAATGCATATAACATTGTGCCCTAGGAATCCTCAGCCTCTCTTAAGGAGAAAGGAACGTTTCATTATCTGTTTCCTGGAGCCATTTAGGTTCTTCAGTTACTCAGTTTGTCTTCCTTTTACTGATTTTTATATGTCTATGGTCTTGATTGTACATATCATTTTTCTTAGATAGATGAAGTTTTTATTAAGTGCTTACTGTGTTCTAGGCATGGTGTTCAGTACTGTGTATATAAACCCTGAAAACAAGACTCCCATCTCTAAGGGAGCCTACCTTCCAGTTCTGCTTTTTTTACTCTGTACTAGTTAATATATATCTTCCCATTGAAAAAAATCTCGTTTCTTAGCTATATAATGTTCAATTACATTCTTGTGCTCCCCTTTTTTTGCTATGTAATAATATTCTATTACATCTGTGTACCACATTTTTTTCAGCTATTCATTCCCAGATTGATGGGCATCTAATGTTGCCCCCAGTTCTTTGCTATTTCAAAAGAGCTACTATCAATTATTTAACCTTTGTTTCTTTATTTTACCTCCTTGGAGTACACACCCAGTAGTGGGATCACTGGAACAAAGAGTATAAATGTTAGTCCCTTTTTTTGTTTAATTCCAAATTGATATCCTAAATCATGGGACCAATTCACAGTTCCAACAATAGTGTAATAATGTGTCTTTCTTCCTATAGAAGTATGAAGTATTCCTGTGTTTTTTCAACTTTGCCCGTTTACAGGGTGAGAGGTAAAATCTCAGTTTTAAAAATTTGTATTTTTCTTGTTATTACTGATGATCATGGGGTCATCTATAGTTTGTAAATCTTTATTTGGGAGCTATTTGCTCATATCTCAACCATTTACTGGGTAATGGGGAAATGTGCTTCTCTTTTGCAAATGCTTTTATTTTATACATGTAATGCGTTTCCACATCCAACATCCTCTTAATCCCATAGATGAATCGATCTTGAGTTGGTGGGATATATATGTATTTGTAAGGTTCTTGATCTGATTAATGCAGGTATTAAATTAATGGACATTAACTCTGATAAATTTTAAAAAAAGAAAATTTGCCTTGGAAAAGCACTGATTTTCTCCTCTCTTTCCTATGCTTCTCAGTTGCTTGCCTGACATTCCTTTAAGGATATTTTGGGGCATGACTTATCACTCATTGCTAGCAATAGTCCTTGCCCTGTCCTTTTTTTCCCCTTTTATTTGTGTCTTGTTTTCAATTGGAAAATTTAAATATATTCTATATGAGAACTTTCATCTATAACTGTTAGTGGCCTTTATATACTGTTTACCAATTCAGTTCAGTTCACTAAATGTTTATTTAACACCTATTATGTATCAGGCTCTGTTCTAAGCAAAAGACAGTCATTACCCTCAAGAGCTTACAACCTTGTGGGAGAAAATCAGGCAACCAAATACATACAAAGCAATCTGTGTACAGGACAAAAAAGAAGTATAAGAGAGGAAAAGCACTGGAATTAATAAATGTTAGGGAATGCTTCCTTAGAAGGTGAAATTTTATCTGGGACTGAAAGGAAGTCAGGGATGTCAGTAATTGGAGCACAGGGAGAGCATTCCAGGCATGGCAGACCACCAGATGAAATATCCAGAACCAAGAGATGGAATGGAACAGCCAGGAGGCCAGTGTCACTGGTTTGAAAAGTAGAGGTTGCAGAGTAGGGTGTAAGAAGAGTAGAAAGCTAGATTATGAAGGGTTTCGAACGTCAAATAGAGTACTTTGTGTTTGGTCTTGGAGGTAACAGAGAGCAATTAGAGTTTATTCAGCTGGAGGGTAGGGAGAGATATAATCAAATCTACTTTTTAGGAAAATTACTTTAGTGACCGAATGGAGAGTAGATTGAAGTGGGGAGAGACTTGATGCAGGCAGACTATTGTAGTTAAGACGTGAGATGATGAGAGCCTGCGCTAGAGCAGTGCCTTTATCAAAAGAGAAAGCCATGGTCTGGAGATATTGCAAAGGTGAAATTGGCAACAGGTGAAATTGTCAGACCTTGGCAATAGCTTGGATATGGGAGATGATAGTGAGGAATCCAGAATGACTGCTAAGTTGTGAGTCTGAGAGACAAGGAGAATGGTGCTGTCCTCTACAGTAATAGGGAAGATAGGAGGTGGAGAGTTTTAGGGAGAAAGATAACGAGTTTGGTTTTGGGCATATTGAGCTTAAGATATCTACTGGATATCCAGTTCCAGATATCTGAAAGGTGGTTGGAGATGAGAAATTGGAGCCCAGCATAGAGATTAGGGCAGGAAAGGGAGACTTGAGAATCATTGGCATAGACATTGAGTTGATGAGATCACCAAGGAAAGTAGTGTAGGTGGAAAAGAGAAGAAGACCCAGGGTAATTTAAATATGGCCACTTTCTCACACCTTTCAGGTATAAAAACCCAGTTGTTGCTTAGTCATTTTTCAGTCGTGTCTGACTCTTTGTGACCCCATTTGGAGTTTACTTGGCATAGATTCTGGAGTGGTTTGCCATTTACTTCTCCAGGTCATTTTACAGATGAGGAACTGAGGCAAACAGGGTTAAGTGACTTGCCCAGGGACACACATGTGAGAAATGTAGTTGCTCTCGAAAGAGCAACACTCATTGTTGAAGCCAGGACAGCTCTTATTTTATTTTACATTCTTGCAGATGGGTAACCCTCCCTAAGGGGAGCTCAGACTAATGCAAGGCTATTTATTCCCTGTTCCTGATTCTAATTCCCACACAACCCCCATTGGCTGGATACAACATCTTGAACTGCCTATTCCATATTTTTTTCCGAGATGTGTTTCCCCTTCCTTGTCATACATTGCATATGTATTTAAATTAGCTTGCTCCATCCAGTGTTGTGTGGACTAATATTAAACAGCTCGCTAAGCATGCATATAAGCTTCTGACCTTTTTTACTCGATCAGAAGCCTGGTTCTGCTAAGTTACATCTCTTGTTGGAACTGGTTACTTCTGACTTACATCCTGTTATCTTTCCTGCAAAGCTGGGAGTGTGTGCTGGTGTCACTTCTGGAGAAACAGAACTCTTTCTGTTTCTCACAGAGAGCTAGTAAGTGTCTGAGGTCAGACTGAACTCAGGAATATGAATATTACATTATGACACCTAGCTGCTCCTGGAAACCCAGCTACAAAGAATTAAAAAGAACAGTTTCAAGTCTCACTATACATTAATCTTGAGGTTGAGCTTGGATTGTCTAGTCCTTAATTCCCACCCAGGTGTGGTCTGATAAATGTCATAATTTCATAACTTTTAAATTAAGAGGCTGACTTTTTGCTTGCTACTGTTCTCACATTTTGAATACACTGTCACTAAGTGGCAATTATTTGTCACAGTCCCAGGATCTCCTTGGTAAGGTGTATGTTTTTCCTGAGTCCAAGACTGTGATTCTCTGCTCTGAAAGATATGGATGGAGGGCCTGACAAGCTAGACAGAAAAAAGATGATTTTACAATCTGCATTGTTAGAGGGAATGCTCACATTGATAAACTCATAGGTTCATTGGTACATTTGAGTATTAATAAAAAGGAAAGTTTTACATTAACAAACAAAACTACCCAGCTACTAAATTTACAATTATTTTGTAGAAACTTTTAAAACAACTCAGAAAGGTTGCTGTGATGTGTAGTGGAGAGAGAACAAGCCTCAGGGTCAGCAACACCTGGGTTGAAGACCTATTTGACACATTGGCTATGTGACCCTAGGCATGTCAATTCTCAGTATTGCCACAGGCAATATGGCCAGACTACAACTTGCAGTTTAGGGGTTGATCTGCATTGACAGATGGAGATTCTTCCCAGGGGATTCCCTGTATCAGTGAAATAAAATTTTGGTTAAAACCAAAAAACTCTTATGTTATATTAGGTAATTTTTTTTTCACTATCATGTAACTGGTATAAATTCCAAGGTTGTTCAGGTAAATGTTTGGTGATTGGCTCTCCAAAGGCAAAGACATGCTTTTAAGCTTAATTTGCATTAGTGATGGTTTTTTCATCACAATGAACTAGGCAATAAAACAAGCTCTGATTTGTAGCCTTTGTCAATTTCTGAGGTGTGAATGCTCACGGTGAATTTTTTAAAAAATTTTTATTCATTTTAAATCAATACAAAATGAGAAAAAAGGAAAATCTCCATGTACACAACAGAACATAAGAGAAGATTCAACATAAAACAATGCATTTCCATTTCAAGAAAACCTATATAATAAATACTACACATTGTTTTCAAAGCTGTGCAGCTTTTCTTTGCTTCAGTCTAGGTTTTCTTTTGTTCTCCTTTGTGCACTTTTGCTTTTTTTCCCCATCACCCTCTTTCCCTCCCCTCCCCATGAAAATTTAGCGGTCCTCTCTGGGTGCTGGTTCCAGTATACCGCTGAATAACTTAACCTAAATCTGACATTATATTTAGATCCTGATAAAAATACCTAACTTTGAAAGCCAGCCTGTTTGTCTTAACTTGAAGTCAAAATTCCCCAGGGTCTTATGCCTCTGGGCTTTTAGCTTAGCATCACAGAATCTCTAGACATTTCTTCCAATGACTTTGCATGCTGAGGCCAAGTCTTTACCTTGCCTGCTTTCAGGAAAGAATCCCACTCCTCATTTCCAATATATTGCCATATCTTGTTAATTCTATCTCATACTCATCATAGCCACCAAACAAGAACAGGCTCTTACCATATTTCCTAAAGTCTGCTACGATAGCCTCCACTTTGGTCTTCCTGTTTCCTGTCTCTACAATCTCCAGTCATTCTCCATATGACTACCACTTAAGACAGGTAGACCTTGTCATTCCTCTATTCAAAAAAACTTCAATTGCTCCTTAATGCCTCTAGGACAGGGGTTCTTAAGTTGGGGTCTGTGGAATTTATTTAAATTTTTTTTTATAGCCGTATTTCCACTGTAATCCTATGTATTTTATTTTATGTAGTCAGTCAGCCACCATTTATTAGGCGCCTATAGAGTATGCTGCCTGAGTCAGGAAGACCTGAGTTCAAATGTGACCCCCAGACACTTACTAGCTCCGGCATAGTATTAAAACCTTTCCACACTTAGGTTGTCATCTTGCTTTCCAGCTATGGTGCCCCTTCAGGCAGCCAAACTAGCCCACTTGCGTTCCTTAAACTTGACATTTTGTCTCCTTATGTCTCAGACACTGTCACTCTTGTCTAGAATGCCCTCCCTCCCTCATTCTGTTCCTCTTAGTTTCTTTTAAGGCTCAGCAAAGTTATTATTCCAAGGAAGCCTTCCCTGATCTTCCAGCTGCTTGTGTTCTCCTTTTCAAATCATCTTCCATTTTAAAAATTGTGTATGTGTCATATGAGCTGTTGCTGTTGGTTGTTTTCCCTGATGGGAGATATGGCTTGTGACAGTCCTCTGGCATAAGGGAGTCCCTCTTGGGAGAGGGGAGGTTCCCCTTTTTGTCCAAGGCCCCATCTGAGGTGTGACTGTTGAAAGGGAAAGTCTCTGTCTGGGGACAGGTTTATGTCTAAGAAAGTCCCTTTGGCCAGCCAGAGACATTGAGGAAAACAAGCCTCTCAATGAGTTTGATTGCTGTGAATACTTATCATAATAATAGGGGTCAATTCAATATTCAAATTTTATTGACAAATAATAGAGAAGAATGGGAGAGGAGGGGAGAAGGGGACCATATATACAAGGCATAGATGTACATATATTTGTAAACATAGACTAAAACTCAAATAAGGATGGCATTGTACTGAAGATCACAGGGGAATGGATCCATTCAAGTTGTCCATTCAGGTAGAAAGGCATGGTTGCATAGGAGTGGCACACTCCTGAGAGGAGAGATATATTCCCCCAGTACTCTTCTGAGACTGGGATACTTAAACCCAGATCTTGGTAGCTGCCTGGATCTGGCTGATTTACATGTTCGGGGTACATAAGGGATTTCTGAGGTACATAGGTACAGGAGTGGGGGAAGACATACTGGTAATTGGCAAGATATTAGCTTTGGACTCACAGCTGTATTAACCTTAAAATATTATTGTCAGTAGTTTTCCATGGCCTAATTTTATAGCGATGGTTGGCATGCACAGATGCTATGAACTACAGCTTTCCTTAAAAGAGCTGGGCCATCTCCAGTTGTCCTGATTTATATCTTGCCACTGGACCCAGATGGCTCCAGAGGCTGGCAACTTTGCACAGCTCTGCCTTACTTAAATCCAATTCACTTGCACGTCATGGCATCACTTTCCTGATGCCATGGTCCTCTTTGAGATTTATGGTGGTCTCAAGACCACTTATCTTGCAATAGGATCTCAAACTTTTTGGTTGCAGGACTCCCTTATACTCTTAAAAGTTATAGACCTCCCAAAAATCTTTTGCTTATGAGGATCATATCTGTTAGAGATGAACTTGTCCCACAAAAGTGTATCAAGGAAAATTTATTAAAATAGAGTTCAGAGGAGGGAGGGCCTTCTATATTCATTCCCTTGAATGAATGGGTAATTTACAGTAAGGCTACAGGAAGAGTGCAACATATTCAGAACAATGGAAGCTTCTTGTAGCGATCCTAATTTTGAACTCAGCTCCCCATCATCGCTTGGCCATGTGACTTCATGTTCTCCTCTCTGATAGACTTTCCCTCAAACAGCTCATCAAGCCTGCACACAAGTTTCTGACCTTTACCTGACTGTGCTAGGTCATAACTCTGTGGAAACAGAGCTTCCTTGTTTCCAACAATATCTGTTGATATTTTTTATATTAACAATGAATATATCTTGGTATTATTATGAAAACCCAGACCAAACTTTGAGAAATACTGGCCTAATGGAATCAAAGCCAGCCTTGGATTTAGGAAGATTTGTGTTGAAGTTCCATTTCTGATGCAAACTCTTGATATGAAGCTGGGTCTCTTAACTTCTTAATGCCCTACCTAGGTGATTCCCTAAGACTGTTAGTTGCTGAGAAGTTATCATCAATGTGAGAGGGAGTTCTACACATAAAAGAAAAGCATGGGTCTGGTATCCCTCCTGTAGCAGTCCCCAGTGCTTGGTACACACAAGTCAATTTATAAATGTGTGTTTAGTTGAGTGGAAGATCCAGCCTTTTCATTGCTTCTGAGCTAATCAGAGGGAAGCTTCCTGCTCTCATAACTCCTGTTTTAAAATTTTTTTCCTGTGAAGCAGAAACAGAAAAAAAAAGTCATTTAGTAGCATGACAGGGTTATGAACATATATTTCCTTAGATTCAACTCCCCCTCTACTATGCCTTTCAGCTCCAAAATTTTATTATTCTAAACATAGAAAACATAGAAAAAATTTTTTTCCTCACTTTTTTGGAAGATAAGTAGGATACCTTCTATGCCATGTAAGACCATAGCACTCTGCACACCATAGGAATTTGCTAAGTGCTTACTGAATTGCGTTGAACAGTCCTTTCTTACTCTTGGTCCTTCATGAAGGCTCTTTTAAGCCAGTACTTGTCTATCTCATTTATATACAATTTACTTTGAAAACAGTAGGTTGTTTTTTTTTTATTTTTGTTTTTTGAATTACTACAGTTAAAGGCATTTATCTGCAATGTGATGTAGTGGAAAATGGGAGTCAGGAGACCTGGGTTCAAGGTCTGCCTCTATTTACCTTATAACTGTATGACTAAGGAAATTACTTAAATTTCTGAGTCTTAATTTCCGTATTCTTAAATTATCATGCTAATAACTGTGAGATCTACTTAGTGTGCTCTTGTGGGAAAGAAAAAAAGATCTTGTCTTTGTCAACAGCAACAGAGTTGTAACTCCCCTAGGTACAACTTGGTCTTTGCTCCATACTCCTGAAATTGAGAGGGGGCTGATAGCATGTGCAGTCCTTTCGCAAGCAGAAACATCTAGGTTTAGTACCTGCTTAGCAATAATAATTAGCTAAAATAGGAAACTACCAGAACTGGCAGACCTGCATCTACCATAGCTCCACCTATTACCCGTCTGTTTTGTTTTTTTTTAAACACATTTCATGCTCCTTATCTTAGGTTGTCGTTCAGTTATTTCAGATGGGGCTGACTCTTCATGACCCCATTTGATTTTTTTCTTTAAGCAAAGATACTGTAATGGTTTGCCATTTCTTTCTCCAGCTCATTTTACAGATGAGTAAATTTAGACAAGCAGGGCTAAGTGATTTGTCCAGGGTCACACAGCTAGTAAGTGTCTGAGGCAAAATTTGAATTCAGGAAGATGAGTCTTCCTAACTTCAGATCCAGCATGCTATCCACTGTGTTACCTAGCTGTCCTTACCTCAGGCACATTTATTCATCCATCTATCCATCCATCCATCCATCTATTTATTTATTAGTGCTACTTGGCCTAGGCATGACCTATTATTATGATTACATAGAATGGATTTTTTTTGTTTTTATAATCTAACCATTCAGTTTATTTTAAAGTGGCCCAGATAAATTTTCCAGAGTCACAGAGATCTCAAATAGCAAAGCTAAGATTCAAAATTTGTTCTGCATCCTAGGGCTGTTTCCGGTAAACATCTCTCTGTCCTCAAATACCTGTCCCCATCCCCTCCAGGTGCCCTCCTCTTGCTTCTTTGTCATCCTTCTCTCTCTTCTCTTAGGGGCTTTCAGGCATCTACCCTATTCATCTTTTTTGTTTTCTCTTCCCTGATTCTCTCTAGGTTTTCATGACACAATTCCTTCTTGGTTCTCTTTCTACCTGTTGACTTTTCCTTCTCAGTCTCCTTTGTTAGTTCTTTAATTAAATAAATAATTGATTTTTCATTTTCAACTTTCACTTTTATAAGACCAAATTCTATAACCCCCCCATGCCCCTCCCCAAGGTGGCATGCAATCTGATATAGATTGTACATGTACAATCATATTAAACATATTTCCACATTACTCATGTTGTGAAAGAAAAATCAGAACAAATGGGAAAAACCACAAGAAAAAAAACCAAACGAAAAAGAGAAAATAACCTGCTTCAATCTACTTTCAGACTACATAATTCTTTCTCTGGATGTGGATAGTATTTTCCCTCATGAGTCTTTTGGAATTGTTTTAGATCACTGCATTGCTCAGAAGAGCTAAGCCTAACAAAGTTAGTCATTGTACAATGTGGCTTTTACTATGTACAATGTTCTTCTGTTTCTGCTCAATTCACTTAGCATCAGTTCATGCAAATCTTTCCAGGTTTTTCTGAAATCTGCCTGTTCACCATTTCTGATGGAAAAACAGAATTCCATTACATTCCTATATCATGACTTGTTCAACCATTCCCCAAATGATGGACATACTCTTGGTTTTCAATTCTTTGTCACCACAAAAAGAGCTGCTATAAATATTTTTGTAAATGTGGGTCCTTTCCCCTTTTTTATGATCTCTTTGGGATACAGACCTAGTACTAGTATGGCTAAATCAAAGCAATTGATTTACAGTTTCATAACAGTTCCAAATTGCCTCTAGAAAGGCTGGATCAGTCCACCACACTACTAACAATGCATTAGTGTTCCAATTTTCCAAAGTTTCCAATCTTCTCCAACATTTATCATTTTTCTGTTTTGTCATGGTAGTCAATCTAAGAATGGAATATTTTGAAACAAGTAAGAGAACATTAAACAAGCTTCATTATGTGTAGAAAATGCCCAGTTATCAGAGAGAAAATCTTTTGTGAAAATTTTTGGGAAGCCCATTGTGAGAGATATATTATAGGAGCTGTTACAAATACTTATGGTGAGAAATTTTCTTTTGGCTACCTTTTGAACTATTTGTAGGAATGTTTTTAGGGATATGTGTGCTCATGTATGTGTACTGGTATGTATGTGTATTTGTGTATGTGGGAGGTTTGGAATGAGTCATGCTATATGTACAGCTGCTCCTCTCCTCCTTTCAAGGAAAGTTTCCTCTTTCCTTCTTTGTCCCTTCATCAAAAGATTTTTGTCTACAGATTTCCTCTGAATTCAAGGGAAAAAATTGGTGTGGTTTTATATGGCTCCTAAATGATTCTTCTCTGAAAGGATTTTCTCCAAGGAAGGAGGGTGAGAATGGTCTTTCTCTATAAACTGTTTTATTCTGTGTCTATACGTATTGTCTATACATCATAGGATTTAAATCTGGAAGATGTCTTATACATAATGTCCGACTCCCTCCTCATTCAGTGGAGGAGGAAAAAGACTCAGAGAAGAGAAATGACTTGCCCAAGGTTACCAAGCTCTCTCTTCTTAGGTGTGCTTAGGTATGCTATGAAGTATAAATATGAGCTATTATTAGAGTAGTTCTTGGGGATTTCAGATACAGGGAAAATCACATTGTGGATGGTCTACCCAATATTTTTAGACAGGTGAAATCAGGTTAGCTTGAAGGGATAGAGAGAGTAATGTGGTGTTGTGTGGCTCAAGAGAAATGATACATATAGAAAACTTGGGAAACCTTTAAGGACTATGTAAATATCAATTATCATTTCACAGTAGGGAAGTATCCAAGATACATACATATAGATGTATATCACACAATGCATACATACACATATAAGTGTATATATATATATACATATATATATAATATGTATGTGGGTGTGTATCCACGTGCACATGTATGGTTTTCAGTGTATTTTTACATGCACAATCACCTATTGAGATGCCTCAATATCTTTAAAGGGTTGTTTTCCTGAGTTACTGCCAAGTCATTGGTATTTGGTTCCAAAACCTGGAATTCTGTGTTATTGTTCTGAAGTGCCAACAGGGAGACCTGGAGAGTAAGTGCAAGGGGGAAAGTAGAGTTATGCTACACCTGCAAGAATTGAAGTCTGTTTTTTCTAGGTAGAGCTCATTTGCTTCAAGATATTCTTGGTTCCTCCCAAACCATTTTCCTCTTTCCCCTATTATCCCATCTATTACCTAAATGCCATACCAATCAAACTATCAAAGGATTACTTCATTGAAATAGAAATATAATAACAAAATTCACATGGAGGCAAAAATGTCAAGAATCTCAAAGGAAATAACAAAAAGAAGTGGGAATGAACAGGGCCTAACAGTGCCAGATTGCAAACTATTCTGTAGCATAGTAATTGTCAAAATATTTTATTACTTAAAAATAGTTATAAAATTTTAAAAGCTTTTGCACAAATAAATCCAATCCAAATCTAAGATTGAAAGGGAAACACTTCATTGGAAAAAAAAACATCTTTGCAGCAAGTTTCTCTGAAAAGGGTCTCATTTCTAAGATATATGAGGAATTGATTCAAATATATAAGAATAAATCCCATTCCCCAAAGGATAAGTGATCTAAGGATATGAACAGATAGTTCTCAAGAGAAGAAAGCTAGGCCATCTAGGTATACAGAAAAATGCTTAAATCACTACTAATTAGAGAAATGCAAATTAAGATAATTCTGAAGTCCCACCTCACACCCATCAGATTGGCAATGGTGACAAAAATGGAATAATGACATGTTGAAAGAGTTATGGGAAAACAGACAAATTGATGCTATGTTGATTCTATAGACATTCTGGAAAGCATTTTGGAATTATAGGCCTTTACCTAAAAGAGATCAAAGGAAGGAAAAAGGTCCTATATGTACCAAAATATTTATAGCAACTGTTGTTGTGGTAGTAAAAAAAATAAAAAAGAAACTGAGAGGACATCCATGAAGCAGAGAATCGCTAAATAAATTGTAGTTCAATTCAAGGGTAAGCCCAAGGGCCACCTCTTATAAGACAATCTTCCTGATCTCTCTGGTTATTTCCTCTTACCCCTTGAAATTACAATATATTTCTACAATTTTGTATTTACTTACCTATTTATGTGTTGTTTCCTCCAATAAAATGCAAGCTTCTTGTGGCAGGGAATGTTTTAAAACTTTTTCATACCTCTACTGCTTAGCACTGCCTTGGTACCTAATAAGTACTTACTATATGTTTGTTGAGACCACCATGTATTTATTTTTGCCCCTCACTTCTCAACTCTATGTTAGTCATATAATAAGTCCCCAGTAAATGTTCTTTGATTGACTGACTGAATTCCTGGGGAAAAAGCGAAAAAGAATCAAATTACTCAGAAGCATTGAAAGTTTGAGACACCTCAAAGGGAACTGATGAATCACACAGAATACGCTGCAGCTGATAGTGAATTATGGGGTAGTAATTTCTTGTTCTGTGAGTGAAGCTCAAGTGGTTTATGTAGTTCCCAGCATCCCCTGATGGAATTATAGCCCTGCAATTCAAAGTGTTCCTGTTTGCTTGGCAAATATATTGGACAGACCTGAATCCTTTATTCCCATTTGGCATCATGACTCCCTCCTTCTCTTCCCCCCACCCCCTCTCTCACTATACCCCTTTGATGCTGTAATTATAGTTAAGTGATTTTTCACAGCCAAAGTCCGTCCTTTGTAATTAAGTACGTGGGGTCTCCTTTTAAACAGGGAGAATTGTATGCACTTACATACAAACACACAATTAAGGAAGCATTTCTCTATAGTTGGCCCCCCTCTTTTTACCTTGTCCAACTCCTGTGACTCATATCCCCTTAGAATAAGAATTTCGATTTGTAATAATAACTTTTTCCTTTTCTTAAAGTACTCTATCCCTTTCAGTTGTATTCACTTGCATTAGCATATTGGGTAGAACATATTATTAAACCTATTTTAAGATCAGGAGAGACAGCTTCATATAGTAGATAGAGACACACAGGATGGAGCCTTGAGTCATGAAGGCTTGGGTTCAAATCCTGTCCCTGATACATGCTAATTGTATGACTGGTCAGATTACTTAACTCTTCAGGTAATTCTCTAACACTATTAAAATGCAAGATCCTTGAAGAATTTATGTGAAAATAATATCATAAGGGAGGAGCCAAGATGGCGGAGTAGAAAGACTCATGTCTACTAGCTCCGAACCCACAACTCATAAATTTTCTGTAAAAAGAACTCCCCACAAATTCTGGAGCAGTGCAAGCCATGCAGCAACACCGTGGAGGAGATTTCCGTTCCAGAGAGCCCTGAAAAACCAACCCCAAAGGTCCATCTGCACTGGACAGCGGAGCCCACCCCTGGCTGCATGGCCCCGAGAGGAGCAGATCTGAGCAGGCTTCAGGGACGGAACCTCTGGCAGCCATGAAGGGCCCTCCACCCACAGGTGCTACAGGTCAGTGAGAGAGACTTCTGGGCTGGCCGAGAAGGGAGCGGGTGTCTCCGTGACTCGGGCTCCCTCGGGAGGCAGTGGCAGAGGCAGCAGCGGAGGCAGTGGCAGCCCGGGACTCCCAGAGCAGGCAGGACCTCTTCTTAAACCCACTGAGAGAACTGAGCCTGGGAGGCGGCCCTGCCCCCACCTGAGTACCAGAACATAAGCTCATATTGAGTAGCAGCTGCACCCGCTGCTGAAAGCCCTGAGGGTGGGGAGCAGCATTTGAATCTCAGACCCCAAGCACTAGCTGGGCAGATCTAGGTGGGGGTGGAGAGGAATCTCAGAAGTCAAGTAACTGGCTGGGAAAATGCCCAGAAAAGGGAAGAAAAATAAGACCATAGAAGGCTACTTTCTTGGGGAACAGATGTTTCCCCCTTTCATTTCTGATGAAGAAGTACAATGCTTACCATCAGGGAAAAAAGACATAGAAGCCAAGGCCTCTGTACCCCAAACATCCAAAATAGATATCCATTGGGCTCAGGCCATGGAAGAGCTCAAAAAGGATTTTGAAAATCAAGTTAGACAGGTGGAGGAAAAACTGGGAAGAGAAATGAGAGAGATGCAAGAAAAGCATGAAAAACGGGTCAATACCTTGCTAAAGGAGACCCCAAAAAATGCTGAAGAAAACAACACCTTGAAAAATAGGCTAACTCAATTGGCAAAAGAGGTTCAAAAAGGCAATGAGGAGAAGAATGCTTTCAAAAGCAGAATTAGCCAATTGGAAAAAGAGGTTCAAAAGCTCACTGAAGAAAATAGTTCTCTCAAAATTAGAATGGAACAGATGGAGGCTAATGACTTTATGAGAAACCAAGAAATCACCAAACAAAACCAAAAGAATGAAAAAATGGAAGAGAATGTGAAATATCTCATGGGAAAAACAACTGACCTGGAAAACAGATCCAGGAGAGACAATTTAAAAGTTATGGGACTACCTGAAAGCCATGATCAAAAAAAGAGCCTAGACATCATCTTTCATGAAATTATCAAGGAAAACTGCCCTGATATTCTAGAATCAAAGGGCAAAATAAGTATTCAAGGAATCCATCGATCACTGCCTGAAAGAGATCCAAAGAGAGAAACTCCTAGGAACATTGTGGCCAAATTCCAGAATTCCCAGGTCAAGAAGAAAATCTTGCAAGCAGCTAGAAAGAAACAATTCCAGTATTGTGCAAATAAAATCAGAATAACACAAGATCTAATAGCTTCTACATTAAGGGATCGAAGGGTGTGGAATAGGATATTCCAGAAGTCAAAGGAACTAGGACTCAAACCAAGAATCACCTACCCAGCAAAACTGAGTATAATACTTCAGGGGAAAATATGGTCTTTCAATGAAACACAGGACTTTCAAGCATTCTTGATGAAAAGACCAGAGCTGAAAAGAAAATTTGACCTTCAAACACAAGAATGAGAAGAAGCATGAAAAAGCAAACACCAAAGAGGAGTCATAAGGGACTTACCAAAGGTGAACTGTTTACATTCCTACATGGAAAGACAATATTTGTAACTCTTAAAATGTTTCAGTATCTGGGTAGTTGGTGGGACCACATACACACATACACACACACATATACACATGCACATGCACACACACATGTACATGTGTGCATGCACACACACACATACACACATGCACATGCACACAGAGACAGAGAGCACAGAGTGAATTGAATAGGATGGGGCCATATATTAAAAGAAATTAAGGTAAATGGTGAGAGAGAAATGTAGTGGGAGGAGAGAGGGTGAAATGGAATGGGGTAAATTATCTCTCATTCAAGAGGCAAGCAGGAGACTTTTTAGTGGAGAGAAAAAGAGGAGAGCTGAGAAAATAACATGAAGTTTACTCTCAGCACATTCGACTAAAGGAAGGAATAAAATGCACACTTATTTTGGTATGAAAACCTATCTTACAATACAGGAAAGTGGGGGAGAAGGAGATAAGCAGGGTGGGGGGGATGATGGAAGGGAGGGTAATGGGAGGAGGGAGCAATTTGAAGTCAGCACTCTCGGAGAGGGACAGGATCAAAAGACAGAATAGAAACAATGGGGGGCAGGATAGGATGGAGGGAAATATAGTTAGTCTTACACAACACGACTATTATGGAAGTCATTTGCAAAACTACACAGATATGGCCTATATTGAATTGCCTGCCTTCCCAAAGGGAATGGGTGGGGAGGGAGGGATGGGAAGAATTTGGAACTCAAAGTTTTAGGAACAATATTTGAGTATTGTTGTTGCTACTAGAAAATAAGAAATACAATTAATGGGGAATGGAAAGTCATCTGGCCCTACAGGACAAAAGAGAAGATGGGGACAAGAGAAGGGAGGGATGATAGAAGAGAGGGCAGATTGGTGATAGGGCAAATTAGATTGCTTGGTGTATTGGGGTGGGGGGAGGGGATAAATGGGGAGAAAATTTGGAACCCAAAATTTTGTGAAAATGAATGTAAAAAGTTAAATAAATTCATATTGAAAATAAAAAAAAATAATATCATAAAGATAAACAATTTTGAAAGATTTAGGAACTCTAATCAATGCAATGCCCTACCACGACTCCAGAGGACTCATGATGATGCATGCTAGCCACCTCCTGACAGAGAGGATGGACTCAGGGTGCAGAACACATACATTGTTTTTTGGATATGGCCAATGAAGTAATTTGTTTTGCTAAATATAATACATGTTTATTACAGCATTCTCTTTCTTTTTCAGTGAAGGCTTGGGGGAGAGGTGAGAGGGAAAGAGAGAAAGTAGTTTTCATTAAGTAAAAAAATTTTTTAACTGTTTAAAAAAGTATATATAAGCTCATTGAAGGTGGAAACTATTTTTGCCTCTCTGTATCCCCAACACTTAGCAGAGTGTGTGGTACATATTAAGTACTTAACATCTGTTCACTGATTGACTGACTGTAAGTTAAAGATGAAATGTTCAGCTGTATTAATGAAAGGAGTTAATATATTTATGAAATCACAGGTCTAGGGAAAATTTTTTAATATATTAAGGTCCATAAGGACTAAATGACCTACCCAAAGTTATACAAGTAGTTAGTGGTAAAACTAATAATAGAACCCAAATTTTCTGATTTCCAGCCAGATTTTCCTACATGATTATATTTCCTTAATATTGCACAATTCTCTCAAATATCTTTCTACTTTCACAGGGGAGCTCGGATTTACTATGGGTCAAAGCAAGTGAGAGCTCTGAAGGTTTATGGACTCTATGAAGCTATTTCTATACGTAGTGAGCAATGATAATATAATAATAATGGCTAGCATTTATATAGTTCTCAGGCATAGTGCTAAGTTCTTTATAAATTTTTATTCAATCCTTTGAACTCTAGGAGATAGATGCTATTATTGTCTCCATTTGACAGTTAAGGAAACTGAGTCAAATAGAGGTTAAGGACTTGCCCAAGACCACACAGCTAGTAATGGTCTGAGGACAGATTTGAATTCAAGTCTTCCTGACTCTATGTTGTCTTTACTTTTAGAGATCCTTAGGAGAATAGGGACCATGTTTTTTCCTTCCATTATAACTTCAGGGCTTAGAACAGTCCCTGGCACACAGTAGGCAATTGCACCCAATAGAAAACATGCTATCCAGGTCAGACCCATGCTCCAGCTGATTCAGGATTTTTTTCCTTATGACGATATCAGAGTATATTTTGTGGGAACTATTTGTCCTTGATCATCTTATCCTCCAATGACAGCAGAGAATAAGCACTATCTCTTCATTAGTAAACTTTTGGGAATCTATAGTATATATAATTATAATAACTCAGATTTCCCTTTGTATCACTTCTCTCACACATTTCTTAAATTACTTTTTGGGTTGAGCTTTTCTTGAGCTCTTTTTACTAACTATCCCCACAGAAAAATACAAATGGAAGTTCAATGCTTGTGGTATAGACCATGACATGAAATTAGATGGATAGCTGGGATGTTAGCATATGTTTTAATAGCATATCTTAACATTATCATTTATATACACACAAATGCATGTTAATATATAGATAGCTACACACATATGTATACATAGACACTAGCTTTGTGACTGAGCCAATTATTCAGCTGATGTCTCCTCAACTTCAGTTTCCTGGTCTGTAAAATGGGGATGATGGTAACTACCCCCTCAGAGTGGTTTTTGTGAGAGTCAAATGAGATAATATATTTAAAATGATTTGTAAACAGTGTATGTGTGTGTGTGTGTGTGTGTGATAGACACAAAAAAGGGGAAGAATGAACTAGTTCATAATAGAATAGGAGGAGGAAAATAGGCAGGATCACCTTTGAGAAACTGGATAGAGCTTATATTAATTCCAGACTTCTCCCTGGAACAAAAACCAATCTTTTTTTTTTTTAACATCTATATTTGTCTGATAATATGATATAACTTTAGTTTCCAAGAAATTTAAGTTGTCAGTTACAAACAATAATACTACTTTATATCATTAGAATGCTTTATGGTTACAACATATATTCACATTTATTTTTTCATGTGACCCTTACAATACCCCTATGTGATGGGTAACACAAGTATTATTTTTACCATCTTACAGGTGAGAAAACCAGGATATAGAGGTTATATGACTTGGTCACCCAACTAGTGAGGGGCAGAGCTGGGATTCATGGTCTGTATCTGTAGGAAACAGTTTTCTTTACTGAAAGAATCTTTTTTTTTTTTTTTTGAATTTCACTGAAGCCTGGTTGGATTTTCCCTAAGTCCTTGATCATGCTATCTCTTCAGTGTTTTCTGGGATTATTATCATCATTTAGCAGCTGTGAATGAGTCGGGACTACACTGTAACAACATTCAGCAAACAGCTTCTGACTTGCAATTGTTGCTACACAAAAGCTAAACTAAAAGGAGGAATTCTTAGTGGAAATAGCATAGTCTATGTGGCATTATTCAGAGCTTTGCAAGACAGCTATTAATCAGACAACCCTAAGTGTAATTCTTAATATATAGATTCTTGAGTGTCTGACTAAACAGTGACTTCACCTTTAAAAGGCATGTAGACCTGGTGTTTTAAAGATCACCAGCATAAAGTCCAAAGAAAAAGTAATTGTTCACATGGCAATTAGTATATGTGGAAAACTCATGACTTCAAGAATCTGAACAGTAATAGCAAAATAATACTAGCTAAGATTTATATAGGGCTTTAAGATTTGCAAAATGCTTTACATATATTATCTCATTTGATCTTAACCTGTGGAGTAAGTGCTATTATTTTCCTTTCATTTTGCAGTTGAGAAAGGTGAGGCTGAAGGAAGTCAGGTGATGTGTTCAAGGTCACGCAGCTCAATGTCAGATGCAAGAATGGGATCGAGAGCTTCCAGACTCTTAAGTCTAGTGCTGTAGCCACTATGTTCTGGAAATATAACTGGAGTCAGGAAGGGCTTAGATAAATCATCAAGTCATTAAAGTAACTTTTACAACAATATTCTCTTTTCCTACAACTACTACTCTAGTGCAAGTCACCATCGTTCTTTTCTTCCAGTGTGGGTTCTTTCTTTGCTGGTGAGGATGGGCAAGATTTTATAGGTGTATTTTTCTCTTGCATATAATGGAGAACATACCAAAGGTGTTTAATTAAAAGTGGGAAGTGTTGTCATGGATCATAGTTTTAGAGCTGGAAGACAACCCCTCATTTTATAGATAAAAAAACTGAGGCACAGGGAGTAAAGTGACTTGCCCAGGGTCACATAGCCAGTAAGTTCCTGTACATATACATGCCCAGACACATGTAGAAGTACACACACACACACCTATACATACACACACACAAAGTCCTACTTTCCACCAAATCGCATATCATGTAGATAGTAAGCATTTCTCTCCCCCTTCCCCCACCCTGTGATTAGTCTGAAAAGCTAAAATTACTGGTCACTCAAAAAGGCAATAGTGAGGTAAATGTCATACATGAGAAGAGTTTCAAATTAGTATTTCAAATGAAGCATTGTGTAGAAGTGGAATAAACAGAAAGCTCCATGAGGAGATGAAGAGATGGTTCAGACATGGAGTAAGAGCAAAGCATCATCATTGCATAGACCCTTTGGTCCACTGGTACTCTCACCATGTCAAGCTCTAGAGGAAGGCACCCAGCAAATTGTGTAGTCCACCAGTGGAGCATTTATGGGAGGAGATGGGCCAGGCTTTGCTCAGGATAAGACATGGATGTTATTATGAGATCGTTATCAATGGACTGAATGCTCACACTGCTGAGATCACAGAGCCATCAAAGCACTCATTTTTAATCTGATTTATATTTATATTCTATTCAGCTGAATCTCATCAAAAATGCTGCATAGGAAAGCCTTGTTTTCAAAGTCCAAAAGTGGATTATATAAAGAGAACAAGGGAGAGCTTTTCCCCTTTTTTTTTTGCAACGAGTAATCCATGTGCCTTCACAAGAAGACTTTCCTGGGATTGGTATCGACTTCTTTGTTGGTTATTTGTGTTCTGTAATTTTTAATGCGAAAAGAACAGAAGGAAAATAAAAACAGACCAACTCTTGACTTCTTTTCATTGTCAGTTATCATTGCCCCATCCACCTCACTGAAACAACTGATCTTTTCTTTGATTGTTCTTTTTCTCCAAATATAGCTAATCGCGTACTGCCCTTAACTCCTAGCAAAACTCTTCGGCTCTCTTTACCTTCCTTTCTGAATGTATTCATTTCTGATGCTATTTTTACAGAATGGGGCCAGGTTTTTATATTCATCATCTGTCACCTGGTCATACTTCTGCCTTCTGTATATTTCTTTCAAAAATCTAAGTGGGTTACACCTACGTTGTTCTTTTTAGAGAAAGCATGTTTATTTCTCTTTGTATATCCAGAATTTTATTCTTGAGTATCCCCCATCTTTCTTTGACTCACATTTTTTATTTTCATCCATTGGCTCCTACCCATCCTGTCACTGAACTCTTTGAAGCAACCCCAAGCTAGGGTGCTTGTCAAATTCTGTCTTGATTTCATCTCTAGGAGGAGAGTGGTCTCTTTATCCCAGAGCTCACATTTTTTTCATCCCAACAATCAGTCCTTCCCTATTAGTGAGAAGCAGATACAGAATTTATTTTTTGCTCATTGGTTTCTCCACCTTATAAAGGATGAAATACATAATCACTGAATCAAGTCAGGGAGAGATTAACTGTTCTATTTTGGCAGAGAGTTCCAGCAAAAGTCCCTCATCACTAGAATGTTATGTCTCTGTGTCAGGCCTATGATCTGTTTCCCTAACTCTTTATCTGTTTTTTATTTTTGTTCAGATGGTCTGTATTACTTCAATGACAAAATAATTTCTGTCCACTTTCATGTAAATACCCTCCATTAATCTTCCCTCCACTGAGTCCTGGAATTTCTCGTGTGAATATATTTTCTTAATATATTGTGTTATTCAGCAATTCCTTTATCTAAGTATTTTTTTTTCTAATATGATATACCTATCCAGAGCTATAGTTTAGTCAGGGATTTCATCCCATCAAGTATCAATGATACTTGGTCATTGATCAGATTTGCCTCCTAGCATTAGTTCTTTAGTTCTTGTTTTTATCCTAAACTCTGGACATTTTTGTGTAGACATGTGAGGTCATATGGAAGTGGAATATTTTACGATGTTGATTCAGGATTAGGTTATTGCCATCAAAAATTATAGAATTCTTTCTTGGACTTTTGTCTTCCAGGAAATTCTGGATTTTCCATTTGATGGTCTTCTTCCTTCTTTATAGTTAATCCCTATTAATCCCTATTAACTATAATTAACTTCCTAACTTGAGGAATACACATATTGATAGACTTCCTTATCTCTCATCTCTTAAGTTTTTAAAAAAAAATTATTTTCAGTTTTGCATTCTCACCCTTCCATCCTTCCACCTCTCTCCTTCCCTGTCTCCACTGAGAAAGCAAAAAACAAACAACCAAAACCTGTTACACATATGTATAGTTAAGCAAAAAAAAAAATTCTCCATTGGTCATTTAAAAAAAATCCTCATTCTGCAGTCTTAGTCTGTCACCTACTATCTGGAGACTGGTAGCATGCCAAATTATGGAGCCTCTGGTATCAGGGTTCTTCATTGTGTTGAACCAGAGTTCTTAAGGTGTTTAAAGTTGCTTGTCTTTACAATATTTTTGTTTTATATATATTATATATATATATACACACACACATAATACGTACATATCTGTATCTATTTATCTATCTATTCATCTGTCTATCCATTTATCTATCTATCTTGGTTCTGCTTACGTCATTCTACATCAATTTATATGATTATTCCCATTTTTTGGAACAGTTCTCTTAGTCATTTCTTGCAGCAAAATATACTATAATTTGTTCAGGTAGTTTCCCAGTTTTTGGGCACCCCATTAATACCTATTTCTTTGTCATCACAAAAAATTGCTATATTTTTATACATAGAGGTCATTTTCCTTTTTCTTTGATTTATTTGGGGTAAGGCACCTAGGTGGTGCAGTGGTTAGTGCAGGAGTCAGGAGGACCTGAATTCAAATCTCACCTCAAACACTTGACACTCACTAGCTGTGTGACCTTGGGCAAGTCACTTAACCCCAGTTGCCTCATCCTGAGTCATCTCCAGTCATCTTGATGAATATCTGGTCACTGGATTCAGATGGTTCTGGAGAAGTGAAGCTGGTGACCTGCACAGCCCTCCCTCACTCAAAACAAAGTCAAGTGCAAGTCATGTCATTATTTCTCTGATGACATGGTTTTCTTCAGCAATGAAGGATGAAGACACACAGAGATTTATTTAGGGTATAGACCTGTAGTGGTAATACTGAGTCAAAGAGTTTAGAAAGTTTAGTAATACTTTGAACATACTTCTAAATTGTTTTTCAGAAAAGCTAGACCAATTCATAGCTCTACCAAAAGGACATATTGTATGCCTGTTTCACACAGCCCCTCCAGCATTTGTCATTTTCTATTTTTGTCAGCTTTGTGATTCTGATGGGTGTGAGGTGGTTTTCGCTGTACACTTCTCTAATTATTAATGATTTAGAGCTTTTTTTTCCTCATAGCTATTTTTTCCTTTAAAAAACTGGTAAAAGTCTGTATACATTTAATAGTTGAGGAATGGCTCCCATTATTATAATCCTTATTCATCTTAGAAATGAGGCCTTTATCAGAGAAACTTGATGTAAAAGTTTTTTTCTTAGTTTCTTGATTTTTTCTACTTTTAGCTGAAATAGTTATGTTTGTGAATAAACATTAATTTTATGTAATCAAAATTATCCATTTTGCCTCTTTGAACCTCTCTGTCTCTTGACTGGTTATGAACTTTTCCCACATCCATAGATCTGATGGGTAATTTCTTCCATGTTCCTCTAGTTTGTTTATGATGCCACCTTCATGTCTAAATCATGTACCCCGTTTGAGCTTGGTATGCAGTGTGAGATGTTGGTCTGTGCTTAGTTTCTGATGAATAATGAATTTTTGCCCTCGAAGCTTGGATTTGGGGGGTTTATTAAATATTGGACCACTATGCTCATTTGCTTTTGTATATTGTGTACCTATCATCTTCCACTGATCAACCTTTCCCTTTCTTACCTACCAAATTGTTTCGGATTGCAACTTCGTGGTATAAGGCATGATCTGTTTTTACCAGGTATCCCTCCTTCTCATTTTCCCCTCATGAATTCCCTTGATATTCTTGACTATTTGTTTCTCCGGATGAATTTCATTATTTTTTTCTAGCTGTATAAAATAATCCTTTGGTAGTTTGGTTGTTATGGCACTGAATAAGTAAATGAATTTGGGTAGCATTGGAATGTTTATCATATTTAAAAATCATCATTTTTATTGTATTAACTTACCCTACTAATGTGCAATTAATTTCTCCAATTATTTAGATGTTTTTATTTGTGTAAAGAATAAATATAGAAAGGAAGGAAGAAAATACATTTACTAAGGATCCACTATGTGTCAAGCACAAGTACTTCACAAATAAAATATAATCTCATTTGAGTCTCACAACAACCCCTGGGAAGTAGGTGTTATAATTATTTCCATTTTATAGTTGAAGAAACTGAGACAGACAGAGGCTAAGTAACTTGTCTGGGGTCGCACAATTAGTAGGTGTCTGAGGCCAAATTTGAACTCAGGTCTTCCTGACTCAAGGCTTAGTGCTCTACTTTCCTTAATGCTTGCCTAACTTCTGTATTCCTATGTGTATCTGTGCAGGTAGATTCCTAAGTATTATATACTCTCTGTAGTTATTTTAAACAGGATTTCTCTTTGTATCTTATCCTGCTGGATTTTGTTGGTAGTATGCAGAAATGTTGATGATTTGTGTATGCTTATTTTATATATTGAAACTTTGGTGAAATTAACTGTTTAATTAATATTTTAGTTGATTCTCTAGGGCTCCCTAAGTAAACCATCATATCATCATTAAAAAAGGATAGTGTTGTTTCCTTTTTGCCCATGTTTATTCCTTCAATTTCATTTTCTTGTCATTACTATAGTTAGCATTTCTAACATTATATTGAAATTCATTCAATTTCTTTTTTCTTGTCTTTTTACTATAGCTAGCATTTTTAACGCTATATTGAATTGTAATTATGACAATGCACATCTTTGTTTTACCTGTGGTATTGCTGGAAAGACCTCTAGTTTATACCCATTACAGAAAATTCAGGCTCTTGATTTTAGATTGATATTACTTATCATATTAAAAAAAACTTCATTTATTCCTCTGCTTTCTACTGCTTTTTTTAAAACATGAATGACTGTTGTATTTTGTTAATGTTTTCTGCATCTATTGATATAATCATATGATTTTTGTTGTAAATATGGTCAATTAAGTTTGTAGTTTTCCTAACACTGCACTAGCTCTATATATGTAGCATAAATCTAATCTGATCATTTATATGATCTTTGTGATACATTGTTATAGTTTGCTTGTCACTATTAAAAATTTATATTAATATTCATTAGAGAAATTGGTCTGTAATTCTCTTTCTCTGTTTTGATTTTCCCTGGTTTAGGTATCAAGACCATATTTGTGTCATAAAAGGAATTTAGTGGGGTCCTTTCTTCAATTAATTTTTCAAGCAACTTATGAAGTATTAGAAAGAACTGTTCTTTAAATGTTTGATAGAATTCACTGGTAAATCCCTAAGGTGCTGGGGAATTTTTCTTTGGGTCCTCATTTATAGTTTGTTTAATTTTTTCTAAGATAAAATTATTTAAGTATTCTATTTCCTATTCTGCAAAACTAAGCTATTTATATTTTTGTAAATATTAATTCATTTCTCTTAGGCTGTCAGTTTTATAGGCATATAAATGAATGAAATAGCTCATAATAATTGGTCTTATTTCTTCTTCGTTGGTTTTGAATTCACAATTTTTATTCTAGAAATTTGTTTTTCTTCTTTTTATTAATTAAATTAGCTAGCCATTTTATTGTTTTATTTTTAAAAACCAGTTCCTGGTTTTATTTAATAATTTATTTTTCCTTAATTTTCAATTTTGTTAATCTCTGCCTTGATTTTCAGAATTCCTTTATTAGTGTTAAATTGGTTTGTTTTTTTTTTTTGATTTCCTGATTTTCTAGTTTTTTTTCAGTTGTGCATTCAATTTTGTTGAGGAACTTTTTCTCTCTTTTGTTGATCCAAGAATTTAGAGATCTAAATTTACCCTAATTACTGTCTTGGCTGCACTTCACAAATTTTGCTATGTTCTTTCATTATTTTCATTACCTGTAATGAAATTATTTTTTTCTATAATTTGTTCTTTGACTCATGCATTTTTGAGAATTAAGTTATTTAGTTTCTGATTATTTTTAATCTTTGCTTCAAAGATTATTGGACAAAGCTTTTTTGCATTATGGTCAGTAAAAGATACATTTAATATTTTTGCTTTTCTTCCTTTATCACATATTTATTCTTTAATATGTCAATTTTTGTGAATGTGTCATGTGGAGCTGAAAAATAAGTATACTCCTTTCTTTTCCTATTCAATTGTCTCTAGAGGTCTGTTATATCTATCTGTTCCAAAATTATATTTGAGTTCTTAAATTTTTTTACATTTCTTTTGGATTCTATTTATTCAGGCCTGAGGGAGGGGTATTTCACAGTATTAGAGTTTTACTATTTTTTCCTGTAACTCATTTAACCTTTTCTTAAAAATATAGATGCTAGACATATCATACACTGAAGTAAATGATTACAATGACCTTGTGTTTGACAAATGTAAAGACTTAAGCTTTTGAGATGAGAATTCATTATTTAGTAAAAATTATTTGGAAAACTGGAAAACAGTCTAGGTATAGATTAATATTTGACACCATTTATCAAGAAAAGGTAAAAATGGATCCCTGACCTAGATACAAAGGGAGTTATAACTAAATTAGAACATGGAACATATCACCTATCAGACTTATGGGTAGGAGAAGAATTTATGAATAAACAAGAGATAGAGAGCATTGCAAGATGTAAAATGGATAATTTTGATAACATTAAATTTAAAAGTCTTTGTACAAATAAAACTAAAGTATCCAAAATTAGAAGGAAAGCAGAAAAAAGGGAAAGCATTTTTATAGACAGTGTTTTGAATGAAGGTCTTATATCTCAAATATATAGAGAACTTTGTCAAATTTATGAGAGTCATTCCTCAACTGATAAATGGTCAAAGAACCTGAACAGGCAGTTTTTAGATGAAAAAATAAAAGTTAAATATAGTCATATAGAAATGCTCTCAACCATTATTGATTAGAAATGCAAATTTAGACAACTGTGAGATATCTCACACCTATCAAATTGGTTAAAATGATAGAAGGGGAAAATGACAAATATTGGCAGGAATGTGAAAAAATTGGGACACTAATAATACACCGTTAGTGGAACTCTGAACTGATTCAGCCATTTTGGAGAGCAATCTGAAATTGTATCCAAAGAGTTGTAAAACTGTGTATATTTTTGACTCAGCATTACCACTATTAGGTCTGTTTCTCAAGGTGATGAGGGAAAAAAGGAAAAGAACCTATATGTTCTAAAATATTTTTAGCAGCTCTTTTTGTGGTGATAAAGATCAGGAAATTAAAGGGATGCGCATTAATTGGAGAATGACTAAACAAATTGTGGTGTATGATGGTCATGAAATATGACTGTATTGTAGGAAATGAAAAGCAGATTGATTTTAGAAAAACATGAAAAAACTTGTGTGAAATAATGAAGAATTAAATAAGCAGAATCAAGAGAACACTGTATACAGTAATAGCAATATTGTTCAAAGAATCACTGTGAATGCCTAAGCTATTCAAATCAACTATGAAGGAGCTATGAAGGAAAGATGCTTTCTACCTCAAGAGGAAGAACAGGTAAATATAAGTATACATAGTATGGTTTTATATCTATCTATCTATCTATCTATCTATCTATCTATCTATCTATCTATCTATCTATCTACTCTGTGTCAAATGGTGGTTTTCTCTAGTGTGGTATGGGGAAGGAGGGAGGGATGCAGTTTGGAACTTAAAATGTAACAAAAAAAAATAAAATAAAAAAATAGAAGCTATACCATTTGGCGCATATATGTTTTGTGCTGAAATTAATTAATTGTATATGGTATCTTTTAGCAAAATGTAGTTTCTCTGCCTATTTTAAAAATTAAGTTTGTTTTTGCTTTTGCTTTGTCTGAGATCATGATTGCTACCCTCGTATTTTTCTCCTTTGGCTGAAGTGTAATAAATTGTGCTTACATCTCATATTAATTCTGTGTGTTTCTTTCTGTTTCAAGTATGTTTCTTATAAACATCCTATTACTGGATTTTGTTTTTTTAATCCATTATGAATGTATTCCATTTATATTGACAGTTATGATTACTATGTATTTCCTTGTACTTTATTCTCGTATACATATCCTTCTTTTTTTCCCTAATCTTTCAAGACTCTTGCTTCTTACTAATGCTTCTCTTATTCTACCTTCCCTCTTATTCCATTTCTCCTTTTCTCTTAAACCTGTTCCTTCCTGTTTCCTTGTTGGGTAAGATATATTTCTGTGCCCAGATGTGTATGTATGTGTATTCTTCTCTCCTTTAACCAGTTCATATGAGAGTGAGCTTCAATTATCATCTTTCCGCTTCCCTTCCTTGTTATATAAACTCCTTATTTCACATCCTATTTATGAGATAATTTCTGCCCTTCCTCTCCCTTCCCCTCCTCTCCAAGTGCATCCTTTCCTCCCACCCACTTCACTCTTCTTTTGAAATCATCCAAACACAAACAGAATCACATCCAGACCCTTTATTTCATTAGATTCTCTTGGTGGTAATTGGTAATGATGCAGTTCTGAGGGGTTACAGTAAGAATTGTATGAATGAAAACAATTTAATCTTGTTTAGCTGTTTATTATTTCTCACTCATGTTTGTCTTTTTGTGCCTCTCTTGGTGCCCCTATTTCTACTCAGTTCTTTTCATCAGGAATTCTTGGAAGTGCTTTGTTTCATTAAAGATGTCTTCTCCCACCTTGTAGGAATTTTCCCAGCTTCTTTGGGTAGGTTATTCTTGGTTGTAAGTCTAGATTCTTTGCCTTCTGGAATATCATATTCCAAGCCTTCCATTCCTTTATATTGGTGGTGGCTGCTAAATCTTGTGTGATCTTGATTGTGGCTCCTTGGTATTTGAATGATTGATTTCCTGCTGCTTGCAGTATTTTAAACTTAATCTGGGAGCTCTAAGTTTTGGCTCTAATATTCCTAGGAGTTTTCATTTTGGGGTTTCTTTCATATGACAGGTGTATTCTTTTGATTTCTACTTAGTCCTCCAATTCTAAGATATCTGGATAGTTAGCTTTCTATTGTGATTTCTATAAATGGTCTATTTTCTTTTTCTATTCATGACTTTCCGGTAGTCCACTGAGTCTTAAATTAAAAGACTTAAAAATCTCCTTGATCTGTTTTTCAGGTAATTACTTTTTCTATGAGATACTTCACATTTTCTTCTGTTTTTCAATCTTTTGGCTTTTAAAAAATTATTTCTTGATGCCTCATGGAGTCAATAGCTTCTATATGTCTAATTCTAATTTTCGAGGTATTTTTCTTCAGCAAAGTTTTCTACCTCTTTCCCTAAGCCATTAATTCTCTGTTCATTTCTTTCTTTCCTAGCTCTTATCTCTTTTTCCATTTTCCCCTCTACTTCTGTGAATTTTTTAAAAAATTTTTTTACATCTCTTTCTTTAACTCTTCTAGGAATTCTTGTTGGACTTGTGATTCAGCTTCATTTTTCTTTGAGGCTTTGCTTGTAGATATTTTCAAGTCAGTCTCTTCGTATTGTTTGTGTTTTGAGCTTTCATGCTACCATAATAGCTCTTAATTGTTGAGTTCTTTTTTTTTGTTTATTTATTCTTCCAAGCTACTTGTGGACTTTGAACTTTATGTTAATACTGGGCTTTTTACACTTCTGGGAATGGATACCTAGCCTACATTTCTTTCTTCTTATATCCTTCTGCTTTCACAACTCTGGATGAGATCCTGTAAACTTTGAATGTTTTCAAAATGGTGTGGTCTGGGAGAGGTCCATTCATTGCCCTCTTGATCTAAGTTCTACAAGTTCCTGGCACAAATTTGGTTCTATCAGCTTGTTTCTGCTTGGGAATTTCAGCACACTGCTACTTGATTTAGCTGCTATTAGCTCACTAGAAGGCTTAGAAGGTTCAGAGTATCTGAACTTCAGGTTATCCTTGGGTCCAGCAGGTTGCACTCTGCTCTAGGGATCAGAGCCACACAGATATTTTTTGTTTCCTGGAAGTTTTTTCTAGGATTGATCCTTACATCCACAACTGGTCTTCTCTTCTCTTGACCTGTGACCTAGCTCTGGATAGCAGGTGACACAACCACCAGACAGCACTCATTTCTGTACCCAATGCTAGCTCAGAGATCCCCTGCGATCTTGTTCTGGTGCCCTGCCTTGGGCTGCCTTTTGATTTTCCCAGACAGAATTTTTGTGCATTCCCTAGATTTTTGTTGAGGAAATGTAGAAGTAGAACTCGATTCTATTGCTCTCACTCCACCATCTTGTCTCTATCTTTTGAGTAATACTCACTAATGTTGATTATTTAATAAAATAGTGAAAATGTATCATTGCAGGTTGAGAATATTTAGCATCTAGTGGATATCTGAAAATACATGGTCACCTGGACTTATACATCAGAAATTTGCTATTCTTTCTAAGCTAACAGATAAAAAATCCCTTAACTACAAAATTCTAACGTCTTTGAGAATTCAACAAATAAACTGTACTAAAATGGAACACCATTACAGACAACTATTGCCCACAATTGGCCAGATGTAACAGCATTCACCTATTGAAATGTAAGAATGAATTTTGATAGATAGTGATCTAACAGATCTTCATAATCTCCAATCCACATGGAATGAAAAACCTTCAAAATACAGAGACTTAGAAGAAGTTAAAGCCACATGGGAACAGAATGAGGTAGGTATCCCCTCCGTTGGTCTGTTTGCTGTTGGACATGTCTTAAAGGTTCTAGTTGTGAGTCTACAGAATAGCATACATACCAATACTCTTTTTCAATTATGAAAAACAATTATTTTATCCCTTTATATGGTAGTCAGCAAAACATTAAATAGAAAAGAATAATATCAGAATGCTGTCTTATTCTTGGATGAGTTTTAAATGAACTCTAACAAATATGATGAGAATGAGATAACAGTGATACTGATGATGATGACAAACATTGTAACTGGAATATTATTCCAGATAATGCTGTTATCCACAACTGTCCAGACATAATATCAATTCACAAAAAATTCATGACAAATGGACATTCCCATGTGAAATATTCATCAGCTCTTATCTATGTGAAAGAAAAGATTCTTAATGTATAGAGATGTTGTGGAAGAAATCAAAACCATGCAAGGACAAGATGAAATATTTCCTGTCCCCATCATACTGTCTGAGATAGTTTATCCACATGGGCAAGTTTGACAAACATTAAACCCAAAAGAAGGGCAGCCAAGGTGGCATAGTGGATAAAGTTCTGTGCCTGGGTTTAAACCTGGCCTCAGACACTTATTAGTTGTGTGGCCCTGGGCAAGACTCTTAAGCCTCTTTGCCTCAGTTTCCTCATCTGTAAAAAATGATCCGAAGAAAGAAATGGTGAAGTACTTCAGTGTCCTTGCCAAGAAAAGCCCAAATGGGGTCTTGAAGAGTTGGACATGAATGGAATGACTGAACAACCACAGAAAAAAGAATAATAATTCTTTTATTTCCTAGTACTATTTCTATATGAACTCCAAAAGGAAAAAGAAGGAGAATAAGAAGTATAGCGACAACTCACATTTAAAGGCAGGGGAAAGGAATCACTGGAGACAGAGGAGACAATTGATTGAGCAGGATCTCAGAAGAGGAGGTGCGAGTGGATGGGATGAAGAGCATGAGGAGGTAACATCTCATCTTCAGAGGAAGAAAAATGAGATAGGATGACTGCAGAAAGAGAAAACTACTTTGAAATGTCAGGAGGATAGATTAGGAAGCTCACACACGATGGCTATATAGTTACAATGCTTGAATTAATTTTTGCCAAAGTTGTTTAACAAACGTAAGTCATCTTGGATTGAGTGAAATTGAAATCCATGAAATAATAATAATGACCAATATTTACATAATGCTTTAAGGTGTGCAAAATTTTTATACATATTATCTCACATGATGCAGTAAGCTGGTGGGGTAGATGCTATTACTATCCTCACTTTACAGATGAGGAAACTGAGGCTGACAGAGATGAAGTGGCTTGCCAAGGATCATACAACTAGTAAATGCATGAGGTGTGATTTGAACTCAGTTCATCCTGACTCCAAGTCGTCGCTTGACCCTTTATGATACCCAAACAGCCTTCAGTTTATCCCTGAATTTCACCTTTTTTGCTTTGAATAAATCTTGCCATCTGAATATTTTGTGAGTCTTAAACCATGTCTATACAATGCCAAATTAACCAGTCCATTCAGCGATGGGGGAAAATCATTCAGTTGAGAGTTGTATAGATTAAAACTAAGTTGTTGACATTTTTTTCTCTTTAAATCAGTTGGGTAGATACAGCCTTGGGGGTTGAGATGATCTTTAGGGGTGGGGGTGGGGAGAAGCCAGAGTTCTTTCCTGCTGTGAATACTAAAATGAAAACTTATGTAATCAAAATGAATGACAGCAGGATAAACCAAGCTTCCAAAACCATTTAAGCAGTCTTTGTTCTGTTGTATATCAAGAACAAGATAGTAGTAAATATACCCTATTTTTGGTTAAGATGCCCCTTTTGCCTTGCTGTGCTGGCATACTTCTGCAAAAGGTTTCTGAAAAAAAATAGAGTATATTTTACATACAAAATAGTGTTTTTATCCATTCTGATTCATTTATATCTTACTGTTTAAGTTGCAAATGATCTGGCGGCTAACGGAAAAAACTTAAATCTTTCATTAGCACAGACTGGTCCTGAGGGAGACTGCTACTTCAATATGCTGTCTGGATACATTCCAAGGCAGAGTAATTTTTGGAAATCTCACAGCAAGAAAAATTCCTTTAGTCTCCAATTGCTGAAGGTCAATTTTTTTGATCTAAGTGGGGGCATGAGGGTAGAGACAGGGGTGGCCCTAGGGAGAGTGGAGATACAATGCTGGCCTAGCTTATTAGTCTCTACTTACTGTCCCTTGGGGAATGACTTGATTTCAAGACTGAACTAGGATTTGGGTAAGATATAGTTTTGGGGTCTGGGCTAAGATTCAGTGTCACTTTATTCTAGCTTAGGTATGAATCACCAGGTTGTCTATGGAAATTTCCCAGTTTTTTTGGACTACTATCATGAAGATCACCCAAGGTAGGACCAAAAGTCTTGTTGTAGACTTATACAGAAAAAAATCAGAAAATCTATCCTGGGCTGACCCGTGATACAACCAGCCTAGTATTTTTTTTTTTGTTGTTGTAGCTATTTTTTTTTAACAGTGACACTCATGGTAGATTCCCATTTCCTTCCATGATGCTCTCTTTTGATGTTAGAGACAGTCTGTGAATTCTAGGTCAGAACTAGGCTGACTTTAATTCAACAAACATTTATTAAAGCAGCTGTTCTGTGCAAGGTACTGCTAGGTGCTGGGTATAAAAAATGAAATCTCTAGGGATGAAGGAATGGGGGGATTATAAGCGCCACTGGTTTTTTGATCATTTTTCTGAGGGTTTACAAAGCCTTATGGGACATCCAGGTCCTCCCTGTCCTCACCTGCCTGTCTAGAATTTTATTAGATCCACATCTCTCTACTGAGAAAGGAGCAGAACAGGATTCCAAGTATGCCCACCAGAGGGCAGCAGATGACTGCATCCTAATACAGCTGACTATTTTAATCATTTAATTTACCTTCCCTGGAACTTCTCTCTTGTCAAGAAATAAAAATTTGATGCTGATGTGAGGAATGGGACCCAGGTTTCATTTCCCCATGCAGGTTTTGCACATTTCCTTCATATCCTTGTTAGTACAACTTATCACCGGAGTGTGGCAAGGAAAGGAGTGGGTTATCTCCTCCCCACCGTGGCACTCATGTCTAGGGAGGCCTGTGGGGAGATAAGCCTTCATGTCTGCACTCTTCTCAAGGTCAGAGCTTATTCCCAAGGAGGGAGAACAACAACATAGTCCTGAATTTTTAATTGCAACATTTCTTCCTTCTGCCTTTTTCCATCTCTCCTCTTTTTGCTTATATCACTCACCAAATGTGCCATAAATGTTGACCAGTCAATAATTGATGAACATAGACGGTAGAGCATGCATGGACTTGTGTGGTGTGGAGGAAGAGGCAACTTACAATCCTCTGCCACTAGAGAATTGTGGGATTAGAGTTTTGAGGTCACATAATCTAACTTGTCCTTTCATAAATGGAAAATCTGAGGCCCAGAGGATGGATATGGTGTTTAGAGTATAAGCTCCTTACAAGGATTGTTTCATTCATTGTATTTTTAGGCTCAGTGCCTATGCAGTACCTAGAACATATAAATGCCTAATAAATACTTGGTGATTGATTAATTACCAAAGTTCATGTGACTAGCTAGTGGAAGAGCACAGAAGCAGTAATTTGATCCTAGAACTTTAATTTTTTTTATTATGAACTTAATTATCCTCAAAAGAACATTTCAACATATGAAGAAGAAGAAGAAAATTCTAGTGCTTCATAGTACCATTGGGGAGTGGTCAATGATTAGGCTAACCCCTTGTAAGTATGGGGAGTTGGGTCAGCGATAGGTAATCCAAAGTGTGGTAGAGGCAAAATTTATCTTGGTATTCTGGCATCCTTCCTGTTTCTTTTGGGAAGAAGCTTTCAATATGAAGGAAGTAAAGTAACAAGACAACAAGGGTTTGTCAAATGCATTCTATGTGCCAGGCACTATGTTTAGCATTGAGTATGCAAACACAAGCAAAAGAAACTACAGCCCTTCACCTCAAGGAGTTGGTGTTGAAGTCCAGAAAGTCAAAAGCTCAACTGGGAGGGAAGAAAGATTGGTGGGCCTTGGCCCCTTCACAAAATGGAGGCCCCAGGAGGAACTCATCAATGTGAGAGGGATGTTCCAGTGTGAGAAGGCTGAATGGACTGACAGATGTTCAGGGTGAGACTATAAATAAGGGATCTGGTTTAATTCTGGAAAGTCAGAGCCACAGAGCAATGACAGTATTGAGAAGCAAGGGTTTGTTAAAGAAAGAGTCATTCTGAACATTCTCAGTATGGCATTCTTGGAATTTCATATAGAAAACTGCCTATTCCTGCTTTGTATTTTGGGGCAGTCTTGCTAGGAAATCTAATTTCAGGACACCAGTGTATGATGTTTCAAATTGGTATGGCAATGGACATGTTTACTTGGTTTAACTTCACAAAGATGTTGACAATAATGGCATTTTGGAAATCTTCTTGTTAATAGGAACTTGATTAGCTAGAACTCTAAATTCACTGGGGCCCTTTTCTCTTTTACAACTTTTTTTGGGGGGGGAGGGCAAAAAATAGCTAAACAAGCTGCTAGGAGGGATTTATTATAATATGAAAAGCATCTCCAGCTGGTTATCCAGGGTCATTACAGAATCAGCTTTATCTCCTACACCATCTTCATCTACAAGACTATTCTGGGATCACTGGTATGTAGAATGATGATCTTGAGGCACTAAATTCTTACTCAACAAAAATTCTACCTTTGTTAAGCATACTCTACTTACTAAGGCAAGAAAGTGAGTATTTTAGAAATTTTCAGGGAGAGTTGAAAAAAAATCACTAACCAGAAATTTTGATTGAACGAGAAACATTTCCTTCTCTTAGCACCTTAACTGATATATGTTGCTGTGTTCCATTTTGAAGAAAAAAAATTATGCAAACATCAGGCAATCTTTCCTTTTCCTGGAGTTTGACTCTTGGCTCTCACTAAAGTGAGAATTCTTCCCAAATAGGTGAAAAGTATATATTATTTCAACATGGCAGGTTTGATTTCTTTCTTCTGGCTTCATAAAATATTGATAATAATAAAGGATTAGGGCACCCAGGTGGTACAGTGGACAGTGCACTGGGGTTGGAGTCAGGAAGACTCCTTCCTGAGTCTAAATCTGGCCTCAGACACTCACTAGCTGTATGATCCTGGACAAGTCACTTAACCCTGTTTGCCTCAGTTTCTTCACCTGTAAAATGATCTGGAGAAGGAAATGGCAAACCAATTCTAGTATCTTTGCCAAGAAAATCCCAGATGGGGTCACAAGGAGTCAGACATGACTGAAAAATGACTTAATGACAACAAATAGGTCCTACTTCTTGGGTTGTTGTATCACATATATTTAAAATGCTATATAAACCTTAAAGCACTATATAAATCATCTTATGTTTATTCTTATGTAATGGGGTGGATTCTGGGGAGATGTTTGGAAGATCATTAATTATGCCCTTTCACTTAATTAATCATTGAATTAATTATATCCTCATTTTCTCAGCTATGTCATAGTAATTTTAAAGTTTACAACTGAGGAAGATTTTATGGTCCATAGGGTGGTTTTTTTTGTGTGTGTCCTACAAAGCTTTACATACTGATCTGCATAGTCTTGGATATCTTTGGCAGCTCATATTGGATTTTTTTTACAAAATCGTAGAGTTTTAGAGTTGGAAATGACCTCAGGGGCCATGTTGCCTAATATGTATCTGGAAAGGGCTCTCCACTATAACATATCTAGCAAGTAGTTGTCCAGCCTTTGCTTGAAGATCTCCTTTGAGGGGAGAAGACTGACTTTAATGTTAGAAAGCTTTCCTTGTTATCAGGTCTAGACTGACTTTGTTGTAACTCCTACTCATTTCTCCTGAGTTTAATCTCTAGGGCTAAACAGAACAACTTCATTCCTTTTTCCATAGAGAGATCTGATGAAAGATTTTGTGTACTTTTTCCTTTTCCTGCTTTCTGAAAACTGGTAGGTTTGCATAATACACCTTTCCTTTTCCTACAAAAAATTTCCTTATCTTCAGTTCAATTGCTCTCAAGCATGTCCCAAAAGTGGTATTTTTCAGGGCTCTGGTTACTTATGTCTACCTGATATAACCAAGTTGTTCCATGCCACTATTGATTTCAGTGTTTGCAGTAGAACTTCCTGACCCAAGAAAAACTGCTGTTATGTTGTGGAACTCCTCATATTTTCCATCTTTTGAGTTTCATGATGAGTTCAGCAGAAAGTCTGGATGCTGTCATATTATTTGTAATCCAGTCCTCAAAGAGCATTTGCATGGGCAGAGGTAGATTACCCAAGGATTCATGCTGGTATAAGATCTGGGACCCTCTCTCTTGAGCAGAGATTTCTTGCTCCCAATGGGAGAGTTTATTCACATCATACATATATTCACATGTATGTACTCTCTCATTTCTGTTTGCTATCATTTTGAATAAACAGGTTTATTTGCTACGTATGTTCATTGTGGAAATGACATTTGGTTGGAAAGGAGTAAAGTCTTGGATATATAATTTGAGACCAAGAGTTCAAGTTGAATCCAAAAATTATTTCCCTTAGACTAATGATATTTGGGGTGAGGGTATATTTATATTTATAATTCAGTGTTCCTTCTCTTTGAGGAGGGCAGAGTGGCAAGCCTCTGGCCCCAAACTCCTGCTTCCCCTCCTGGGCAGGAATCAGTCTCCCTTCAAGAAGAATGGGTAGAGAAGACTATAGATATCTATTCAAGCCTCCCTGTAAGCCACATCTAGAGAGACCTATGTGGACTCACATTACATATATGGGCAAAATACACATCACCATAGCACTCCTTATTTATCTGTAAAATTAATGATAGTCTGAAGTACATCAAACTGTCCAAGACAGAGCTCTGTATCTCCTCTGACTACTAAACCCACTGCCCTATAATGGTGTGATGAGTAAAATAACTCTGTTTAGAACTTGTGTGCACTGCCTTTCCTTTGGTGGTAGGAGATGAGATTGGTGTTAATAAAACAAGATTTGGCATACTTAGCTTTTCCTCCTGCCTTAGCATCTTAGTCTTCTGAAATTCCTTACAAGAATGACCTTGGTGGGATGTGGAAACTGTTTCAATGAGTTTGTCTGGATTTCCATGGAACCTTTCCTTCCCCCAAGCAGTGTGTGTGGTATAGCTTGGTTATAGGCACAGATGATAGTGATCAGAGAGTAACAACTCCAGCATAGATTTAGAGCTGGAAAGGACCTTAGAGATCAATGAGTACAATTCCTTCGATTCACAGATGAGGAAACTGAGGCCTAGAGGGGTGTAGTATTAACTCACCTGGGTGGAACTACCATTTTCCAACTCTTTTGACTTCAAATCCAATTTTTTTTCACCGTACCAGATAGTTAATTCTTTTCTTTGTTGATATACCAGAGTTAGCATTATCTAAGAAGATTGGAGAACTTTGGGAGACAAGGGCTAACTTTAACCATAACTGGAATCAATAACGCATAATTGGGGAAGATCCACTCTAGGAAAAAAAAGTGTTAGTAGGGCTCTTTTTCTTTGATTTGTTTGCTAGCAATTTTTTTCAGCTGCATATGGCAATGACATTTCCTTATTTGAAGAATTTGCTATTTAATCATTCTTTTCTTTCCTCCACAATCAATCAATCAGCAAATGTTTATTAAGTGCTTACTATCTTATAAGCCTTATTCTTGATGTCAGGGGTACAAAGACAAAATGAAATAGTCTTTACCCTCAAGATGCTTATACCCTACTTAAGAAGACAACATGTACTGGTATACGTGTATAATAGATACAAAGTGACTAAGGGTATCAGCAAAGCCTTATTCTGCAGGTGGCATTTGAGCTGAGTTTTGACAGAAACTAAGGATTCTAATTTTTCTCCTCATCTCAGAGTGATGTGACAGTCAGTGCTGTCACATTTACTTTCTCCATATTAGGTAGTTTTCTGTTCATTAAAAACTAGGCGCCTGATATTCATAAAACCCTTAGTAAGAATAAGAGCTCATAAATAAGGAGTGCTATGGTGATGTGTATTTTGCCCATGTATGTAATGTGAGTCCACATAGATCTCTCTAGATGTGGCTTACAGGGAGGCTTGAATAGATATCTATAGTCTTCTCTACCCATTCTTCTTGAAGGGAGACTGATTCCTGCCCAGGAGGGGAAGCAGGAGTTTGGGGCCAGAGGCTTGCCACTCTGCCCTCCTCAAAGAGAAGGAACACTGAATTATAAATATAAATATACCCTCACCCCAAATATCATTAGTCTAAGGGAAATAATTTTTGGATTCAACTTGAACTCTTGGTCTCAAATTATATATCCAAGACTTTACTCCTTTCCAACCAAATGTCATTTCCACAATGAACATACGTAGCAAATAAACCTGTTTATTCAAAATGATAGCTCATAGTAAGAATAAGAATAAGAGTTTTAAAATATGCAAAATGCTTTCTTCACAACAACCCTATGAAGTGAGGAGTGAGAAGTGATATTACCTCTTGGCAGCCTAGGAAACTTAGGTTTTGAGAAGTCAGCAATAGGCATTTTTGAGGCACCTATTATGTACTACGTACTGGTCCAAGTGCTGGGGATATTGTTGTTGTACAAGGAAGGGAGAAGAACAGTTCTTGGCCCTGGTCACAGAGTTATTTCTGGGTCAGGATTCAATCCGAAGTGAATATTTCTTTAAGTCAAAAGTTCTACTATGAAACATGCCATCCTTCTTCCCTCCCTCCCTCCATTCCTCCCTCCTTCCCTCCCTCTCTTCCTTTCCTCCTTCCTTCCTCCCTCCCTTTCTTTCTTTTCTCTCCCTTCCTTCCTCCATCCTTTCCTTCCCTCTGTCCCACCTTATTCTCTGATTTTCTCACTTTCCCTAAACCAATTCACAACCATTTGTCAGAGATGCCAGTAAAGAGTTTATTGGTCAGAAACTAAGAAATATTAACTGACCTGATGGAACTTTGCAAATGAAGATAATCGTCTCCATTATTTCTTGAGGAAGCCATGCAATGTGGAATGATAATTATTTTATTAGCAAGGTCAGTAGTTGGAAGACGGTTCTTTGTAGGTATAGTAGTTTGTGTATTGGTGAGGAAACAGTTTAGGTTCAAATTGAATTGGGATGAGAGACCTCCAAAGAGTAATATTGGGATAGATTTCCACAACTAGATCAAAGTGGAACAAAGTACCTATATAAATTATGAGAAAATCTTGGTTTTTACCAGAATTACCTCTGAAAAAAGAGATTTTTACCTAAGAAAATGCTTTTCATTTAGTTATATCTCTTCTGATTGGCTTTGGAGGCTGTTTCCATTTGTTGCTTCAGCAGGTGGTGCTCTTCTCTAAGACATGATTTATCTCTATACGCTTTCAGCTAACATTTACTGAGAACTCCTGGGGTGGAGAGTTCATTCCTAGGAGCTATGGGAGTTAAAATAGAAACAGAAAACATAGCTTCTGTCTTCAAGGAGCTTAGGTCTCAAAGAGGTGATAGGGCAATCAGAAATGACAGAAAAAACACATGTTCAGGAGATATCCCTTTTTTAAAGACACTCAATACAGTGTTAAGTATTTTGGAAGACAGTGAGCCCTACTAAAGCCCTCCTTTGATGTATCATTGTACATTGGAGGTGATCCTGAGTTCCTGTAGGTAGAAGAGCTGGACACTGGGAGACTGGTATTTTGTTTTGGGAGGAGGACCTTTTGATTCCCTGGATCTGACTCTGAGTAGACATATGTTAAGAGCTCCCCAATTCCTCAGAGGTTTGTGCTCTCCCATCTAGTGGTGTATGTAGGTGATTGTATTACTTTGTTCAGAGCCCTGTCCATTGAATCTTTGTACTAATTTCTCTGCTTGTATTTTCTCCACATTCAGGGTGTTAACCTTTCCCCTGAACTAGTGAATGACTTATATATGTTTAATTAAAGAAGGATTGTTAGCCCCTTTAAAGCAGATCAAAGACCCTGAGCTAGCAGGCCATCCCAGGTGTGCTAGGGTGCTTGCTCATACACTGTTTTATTGAGTTTTTTCTTTTTGTATGATTGGTAGTAGGGAACAGAAGTGTTAAGGAGAAGGTATCTATATCATAACTAGTCACTGTTTAGCAAATTACCTATTAATTTATTTATAAAATAAATGTTTTGCTCATATGAAATGATTCCCCCCGCCCCCCATTCAACATAACAATTAATGATAAGGAAACTGTTGGGTATAATTTTTACTGAATCTTCTGTCTTAATATAAAATTTTCTGTACTTACTAAGTTTTAAAATTATACTTGCAGCGTTTTTACTTTGAATCTCCTGTCCTACTTTAAAGTTTTTATACTTACTAAATTCTTAACTATGCATTTTAAATGTGTATTTAATACTATGCTATTCATCCTATGGGAGTTTGATGCTAATTGCTGATTGATTCACTTCAAGTGGCTAATGGAAACCATAAATAGAATTGCAGAGAAACTGACCATTGTAGGCCTACACTCCATTGGGAATGGATTGGCCCATTAATTCAATTCAAGCTAACAAGCATTTATTAAGTACCTACTATGTGTCAAGCACTATGTTAGGCAATAGAGATAAAAAGACAAAAATGAAACAGTTCCCACTGTTTAATGAATGCATATGGAGGTAAATAAATATAAAATATATACACACTAAATATAATGTGCTTTTTGGGGGAGGGTGAGGAGAACAGTAACAGCAGGTGGTGATCAGAAAAGACCTCGTACAGAAGGAGGTGGTACCTAAATTGATTCTAGGGATTAGAAGGGTTGAAAGTGAGCAGAGAAAGCCTTCCAGGCATCATGGGGCCCAATCTATGCAAAGACATTAAAGTGGGAAGGGAAGAAAGACCAGTTTGTTTGGAGTGTAGAGTGTAGAAGGGGAGTGATAGGAAATAACTCTGGAAAGATAGGCTGAAGCCAGATTGTGAAGGGATTTAAATACCAAGCAGAAGGGGATTTGTATTTTGTTCTAGTAAAAATAGGGAGCCAATGAAGCTTGGACAATTGACTGACATGGTCAGACCTGTGATTTACGAATATAAATTTGGTAGCTGTGTGGAAGAGAGTGGAAACAGGTAGGCCAATTAGGAAGTTATTGCAGTAGTCTGGGAAGGGGTGATGTAGGCTTGAGCTAGGGTGGGGGCTGTATGAGTGGAGAAAGGGGGTCAGATTTGTGGAGCAACATTCAGTAAGATCTGGCAACTGAATGAATTTGTGGGTGAGAGTGAAAAGTCAATCAATTGTTGGCCTACCTTGGATATTAGAAAGATGATGGTTCTGTTGACAAGAAGAGAGAAGTTAGGGGGAAGGATAGATTTAAAGGAAAAGAAAATGAGTTCTATTTTGGACATATTGAGTTTGAGATGTCTATTACGTATCCAGGTGGAGATATCCAGCACTGAAACTCTGGAGATAGATGAATACTCAGTATATAGATTTGGTAGCTATCTTCATAGAAATAAGAATTAAGTCCCTAGGAACAGATGACAGAGAGAGGATAGAGAGACATAGAGAGAAATGGGGAAGGCGCTACAGGAAGGGAGTGGGGCAAAGAAAGGAGACTGAGAAGTGAAGATTGGAAAGGTAGGAGGAGAATTAGGAAAGAATCATTACTTTGGTGAGAGCCTGGTAAAGTCTGTAACAGATTAGCATTACTGTAGATTTGTGACACCCAGTCTGTTGTTCAGGTTCTGTAATTGGCATTACCTCAGCCAAACCATAGAATAAATGTAGCTCCACTTCATTGGCGATTTTTGTTTCATGTTATTTATTTCAGGTATAGACTCATGGGCTCCTTGAAATATGGTTTCTTACCTTCTCAATGTAGGAACTGTTGATTCGTAACATTCATTTTCCAGATCATTGTTTTCCTTTGATTTTCTATGGCTGGAAACCACTACCTGAAAACCTATCACCTCTTTAAAAAAAATTGAGAGCTTCAGTTTAGATAAGAAACCATGATCTTTTGATGCTTATCCAAAGCTTATGCAAACCAATTTAGTTTAGAAAATTGGGCCATAAATCCTGTAGGAATTGGGATTTTATCCAGTGCTTTCTTGGTTTCAGGTGGATAAAAAATACTCATACAGTCTTGAAGCTATGTGATATTCTTATCCTAGGTGGTCCTGAAGCTGGAGCTACTGAAGTATGTAATATTAGCAAGGGGGAAGAAGCAGGGTAACCAGATCTTTTATACTTTGGGAGAAAATAAATCAAAGCTTCCATTTTAGCTTTGAGCTCAGGTCCTTTAGCATTGGTTGTTTTGCTGAATCATTTCGGTTGTTTCCAACTTTCTATGACCTCCTTTGGAATTTTCTTGGTAAAGTAACTGTAGTGGTTTTCAATTTCCTTCTCCAGTTCATTGTACAGATTAGGAAACTGAGGTAAACATGGTTAAGTGACTTGCAAAGGGTCACATAGCTACTAAGTACCTGAGGCTGGATTTGAACTCAGGTCTTCAGGACTCCAGGCCTAGACTTCCAGCTACTGTGCCACTTAGCTGTCCTTAGCACTGGTACAGATTAACTTTTTCAACTTTGAATGGCAAACTTCTAAAGGACAACCAGCAAGTGTGATGAAGGGATGAGAGATCATGTGAAAACTGGTTAAACGGAGTGAGGATATTTTTTCTTGCTAAGTGAAGATTTAGGGGAACATAGTAATTTTCTTCAAGTATTTGAAAGACTGTCATATAGGAAAGGTCTTAGATTTGTCTTTCTTGACTCCAGAAAGTAGAATTAAGATGAATGTTTGGAAGTTTCTGAGAAGCAGAACACTTCCTTCCAACTAGAGCTGTCCAAAAGCAGTCAGAGCTGCCTTGGGAAGTAATGAGCCCCTCTCAAAGAAGGTCTTCAAGCAAAATTTGGATGAGCACTTGTTAAGGATGATGCAGAAGTGCTTTCTCTTTAGCTATGGGTGATCCCGAGCTGATTAGGTGACTTAAAAAAATTATTTTATTTTTAATTTATGGAATAAAACAAGCATTTCCATAACATAGTATAAGAAAAAAGATGATTTCACATCAAACTTCTAAGGTCTTGTCCAGAGTTGCTATGATTCTTCTCTGAGTTGCTATGATTCGGTGATTTGTTCATTAGGGCTTACAAAGACTTGATGCCTAACAGTTTACTTCTTGGGTGCCTTAGACATAGGAGGACAAACTTGAGCACAACTGGGTTAAGCCTTGATGGCAAAAGAGCAAAGAGTGGAGGAATATGACATCTGAACAATAGCTAGGTGTGTATAAAGGTGGCTAGAGGATTGCTCCTTGTATTGGCTTTTCAAAGGAGATGTTGAAAATAAGAGAATTAAATGAAAACCAAGTAATTATTTGGATTTCTTATTCTCACAGCTCCAGAAATGAGGTATGTGTGTGTATTTATGTTGTTCTATGGAGCATCATTCTAGGATGTGTATATATGGCAGATCCTTCCTCCCTGGAGCAGTGAGAAGAAGGCTGTTATTGCCCATGACTTGGTGTACCTAGTACCTTGGAGAGATTTGCACTCTAGGTCATCTCTTTTTAAAAAAATTAACTTTATTTTTAATTTATGAAATAAAACAAGCATTTCTATAACATAGTATAATAAAAAGGATGATAGCACATGAAACTGCTTATGTTATGTATTACTTGTTGTTCCTTTTTAATATATAATATAATCATCATGTAAATTTTTTCCTCCTTCCCCCCACCCTAGGGATGGCTACCATTAGACACAAATGTGTGTGTGTGTGTGTGTGTGTGTGTGTGTTTGTGTATACCTGCATTGTACTTAGTCTGGGTATTTATAATAGTCAAAATGACTTCTTTGCTCAAAGTTGTTCTTAAAACAATATTGCTGCTACTGTATGCAGCATTCCCTTGGTTCTGCTCATTGGCTCTTCATTATTTCATGCCAGTCTATCCATGGTTTTCTAAGATTTTAGGTTATCTCTTTGATAGCAGCTATTTTCTTTGACTTTGGAACATCATGTTGGAAATCCTAAAATTTCCAGGAGCAAAACACCTAGCCTACCACTCAATGGCAAAGCAGTTTTTGAGGGGAAGGGACATGGGGAGTAGATAAATTTAGACCCAGCAGAAATGGGCTAGACGCAGGGTTCCGACAATTATTAGCTGTGTGACCCCAGGTAAATCATTAGCATCTCTGAGCCATATTTCCTTATTTGTGAAACAAGGGGGAGAGGCAGTGTATGGGAGTAGAGAGAGTCTAGACCCCAGAAACAGGAAAACTTAGGCTCAAGTAATACTTGCCTCTGTAACCTCCCGGCTCCAGGCACCACTTTCTGCATCCACATCATGGCGGTTAGGGACGAACACCCTTGGGATCTGGAAAATCCACATAAAATTTTTTTGGTCTTTGTACCAGAGAAGTCTTCCTTCATGGATTTCCTTCTCCTTTTTTTGATACTATACAATATTATACATGTATTTTATGTATTTTGTGTTGTTCGCTGACCTTTGTGTGTTATCTTTGGCTTCCGCAAAACTCCCCCAAGTTCCCATTTAATTTCTTACGCTGACCTGTTATAGAGCGAAACTGTGATGGGGAAATTGTGATGTGGAAGGGGTAATGGTATGTGAATTGTTATTATTGTTTCTTAGGCTTCCATTTTGTAGAGAAATTTTATTTATGTGGAATCTCCCGGTCTGATTGATTCCCTTTATCTCACATAAACTGTTGTTTTTAGACAGATTTTCATTTCTTTGAGGGTACACATTATAGGAGCAAAACAAATATGAATCTTAGATTTTCTTTTATAGTAAATAATAAAACCAAACAATAACACACACATAGTACTTCACAGTTAATAAAACAACCTCTCCTTAAATTAATCCTATAAGGTCAATGGTGTAAACATTATTATCCCCATTTTAGGGATGAGGAAACTGAGGTTCAGTCAGAGAGGCTAAATGATTTGCCCAGGGTCACAGGGCTATCTAGTATCAGAGTCAGGATGGCAACTAAGGGCGTCTGGCTTCAACATCAGGGAGATGACAGTGCAATCTCACAGAGCAGCCTCAAGAAGATTCTACAGGCCCTGATTCTTGAAAGCCTTCTTATTTACCCATTCCAGTATTAGTTAAGGCCTGTCTGGGGTTGTGGGGAAGCTTGTCACCTTACTATTAAAGGTGGCTTGTTTTGTGAAGCAAAGGAAATGCCATCACATCTTGCTGCTGCTCCAAGCAAACATCAGTAGCAAAAGATCCTCTGAAGCAAGAGCAAGTGACTTGAGGCAATGCTTGGGGCAAGGAATACAAAACTAACTCAAACCACCACTGGTTACCCCCAATGCCACTTGGCTTAGGAGGAGGAGGAGGAGCTGCTCGGAATACAAATGTGGGGAAGGCTCCCCTCTCCTTCAGCCACTGGTGGGCTAAGAACAGGCAAGAGGCGGGGTAGGTCTTTTTCATAGCTGCGGTATGATTTCATCTTGGTAAGCTAAGCATTTGGGGAGTATGGGAGAATTCTGGACACACCCACTGTGTGACCAAGAGACTACATCTGTCAGAGGGAATTTGGCTCAATCACTGAGGTCAACCTTGGTAAGGATCTGGACCTTATTTAATTAGAATGGAAAGTTCTTTCATTCATTGGTTCCCATCCTGTTATTTCCAGTCACATGGGGTTCTGATGGCTTGCCCACTTACCTGACCTTCCGGCTGCTTCGTGGACTTTGGAGAGATCTTGCTATGCTAGGAAAATGTATCATCTGATTAAGGAAAAGAAACCACTGGTATTCTTCATGTAACCATCAGCTATGGAGCACCTTAGCAACCCTGAGGTGGCATTTTTTTTTCCAGTCAAAATTTCTTGTCCTATTTTCTGAAATGGAGCCTGGATCTGCAGTCTGAATGTTGATGGCTGTACAGTAGGTTTCAATGTCTCAAGTGAATAATGCATCACTGCTGAGTAACATTTAAGCATGTCCCCTTTCTCAAGCTTCTTAATCCTAGAACTTACTTATCCATTGGGGAGGGCTGCTTTTCAGGTGACTCTACAATATTTCAAATTCATATTTGAATCCCTCATCATTCATCACAACAGAGGCAGTGGTCCACCAAACACCAGAAATGACAATAAAGTAATAACTGGCATTTATGAAAGCTTTGAGGGTTGCAAAGCACTTTACATATGTTATCTCATTCAAGCCTCATGACAAGACTGTGGGGCAGGTGTATTAACAGAGAGGTTTAGTGACATGTCTAGGGTCATACAGCTAATGAATGATTTGAACTCAGGTCCTCTTGACTTTAAGTAGAGCCCTCTACAGAGTGTGTACCAATCATTTCTATCCTTTTTCCAGATAACCTGACCACTGTTTTAGACCATCCAATTTTGAGCTTCCTTGTTGACTATTTATAATCTCTATGTAGCCATATCTCCGAGTTATTGCAGGTTCAGTTCCCCTACAATACTACCCCTACAATAAAGCAAATATTGCAATAAAATGAGTCACACAAAATTTTTGGTTTCCCAGTGCATATAAAAGTTGTGTTTACTATACTGTAGTCCAGAGGTGGGGAACCTGCAGCCATGAGGCCATTTGTGGCTCTCTAGATCCTTAAGTGCAGCCCTTTGATTGAGTCCAAGTTTTATGAAACAAATCCCCTTAATAAAAGGATTTGTTCTGTGAAATTTGGACTCAGAAGGTCACACCCAAGGACCTAGAAGGCCATATATACAGCCTAGAAGGCTGCAAGTTCTCCATCTCTGCTTCAGTCTATTAAGTGTGCTACAATATGTCTAAAAAATGTCATACCTTAATTAAAAAATACTTTGTTGTTAAAAATGCTAACCATCCCCCGAGCTTACCATGAGTTGTAATCTTTTTGCTGGTGGATGGTCTTGCCTTGATGTTGATAGCTTCTGACTGATCAGGGTGGTGCTTGCTGAAGGTTAGGGTCATTGTGGCAATTTCTTAAAATAACACATCAATGAAATTTGCTGCATAAATTGACTCTTCCTTCTACTCAAACCCTTAGAAGCCATTGTAGGGTTATTAATTGATCTAATTTCAATATTGCTGTGCCTTAGGGAATAATAGGGAGACTGGAAGAAAGGGAAAGGGATGGGGAATGGTCAACTGGATGGAGTAGTCAGGGCACACAAACCATTTATTTAGTTTTCCATCTTAAATGGGCATGGTTTATGGCTCCCCAAAATGATTACAGTGATTCATCATTGGTGACAGACCACCACAACAGATACAGTAATAATGAAAAAGTTTGAAATATTGTGAGAACTACCAAAATGGAAGAAAGAAACACGATGTGAGCACAAACTATTGGAAAAATGGTGTTGATAGACTTGCTTAGCAGGGTTACAAATTATTCAGTTTGTAAAAAATGCAATTTCTTCGAAGTACCATAAAGTGACAAGGTATGCCTATATGTTAGCCAGGTGGTCCATTTATTATCTGTCATATTTAGTACATGTCCTAGAGTAGGCTCCTCTAAATATATTAGTAGAATATAAACTCCTTGAGGGTAGGAACTGTTTTGTTTTTAATTTTGTATGCCTAGTGCTTGACATAGGACCATGTAAATTGTTTTTTGATTTGGACGTGTGATTGCATTGGTATAGAGAATATATTCTCCTAACCTTTCCTCTGCATCTTTGGGTATATTTTTCTGTTTGTGTTGTTACCATGATGGAACTGGTGAGCAAGGTACATTTATTTCACTATCTCCTCTACCCCTAAGGCTGTCAGTTTGCCCTGAATCTTTTGGGAAACGTTCATTTTGCATTTACTTTCTTTTCTAGGGTTGTTTCTATACTAGTCCATTTAGATACTTAGATACCCTCTGCAGTTGCTTTGCCCTTCTGTTTTCATGTCTCCCTGAAACATTTCATGAAATCCAATACTTTTTGTGTTTTTCCACCAAAAAGTTTATGCTTTTTAAGGCAAATAATAGGAAACGACTCAGGGTCCTATAAACAGAAATTGGATTGGATTCCACTTTTTCACTCTTCTATTCACAACTTTCTCCTCCTGTATTTTGATAAACAAGGCCCCCATTATGATATATGAAGAGGGGAAATATATATGGAAAAATCCATTTCCTAGTCAGTTGTCCTTTGACTTGGTGATGAACAAGCCAGCATCTGCCTGCAGCAGATGACCCTGGTGGGACATTGCTTTCAGGGTTTCAAGGATTCATGGTTTTGTTGGGAGAGATCTGCTTTCTGCTAATGAACATTGTACGCCCTCTATTCATAGGTATGTTTGTAAGTTGCTTTGGGACGCCCCAAACACCCTGTGTATCTGGTATCCCTGTTCTTACTCCTGAGAAAACCAAGGTTTGTTTTTGCTAAGTTACTGAAATGAGAATTCAGCACACTGCTGAAAACCTGGTGCTAGGATGCTCTGAATTTTAGCCTGGTTCTTGGACAACAAAAATGCCATTTGTTCCCAGGCTTATCCTTAAAGTCTTTGCAGTTTGGGAGGAATTGCCATAGCTTTCTCCTTCTTCCCTTCCCAATGGTGTAGCCTTCAAGAGTCCAGGACTGCTGCCTTCACACAGGGGTGTACTGGAGACCGCTCTAACTGGTTTGTGAGAGCACATTGTTAAATTTTCAATGTGAGCATTTACACCTCAGAAATGGGCAATCACTAGGAATCGTTCAGTAATTCAATAAATATTTATTAAGTGCCTTCTTTGTGCCTGGCACTGTGCTAACCGCTGAAATCAGGCTTGATTTGTGGTTTGGCTGATTGTCTAGACCAGTAAGGACAAACTCAAATAGAAATGGAATTTTGCCACTACTTATTGACTTAAAAGCCACAAGTTAACAATATCTCTGTTGTATTGTATTTTTGTTTATTTTATTAAATATTTCCCAATGACATTTCAGTTTGGTTCAAGTCTCACTCAAGAGTTTTAGAGGCTTCATTGGACCATGAGTTTGACACTTCTGGTCTAGATTTAAGAAAATGTTAATGATGCAGATTAAACTTAAAAGCATGCATACATACATTTCCTGACTCAACCCTACCCTCTTCCCCAGCCTGGTTGTTAAACCTTTACTGGCACAGTCTTATATTGCCCAATAAACATTGCTTAAGGAGAACAGCAGAAGGTTCAAGGAACAAATCATCATCAGACTGGAGACACGGTAACTTTTGCTGTTCAGTTGTCTTAGTCATGTCCAGCTCTTTGTGATTCCATCTGGAATTTTCTTGGCAAAGATACTAGAGTGGTTTACCATTTACTTCTCCAGCTCATTTTAAAAATGAGGAAACTGAGGCAAAGAAAGTTAAGTGACTTGTCTAGAGACAATAGCTACCAAGTATCTGATGTCAGATTTGAACTCAGGTGTTCATGACTCCAGGCCCCATGCTCTATCCACTGGGCCACCCAACTGCCCATGAATATGACTAAATATAGTGGTCTCTAATAACATTTGTTACAACAAATTAAAAAAAAAAACTAGCTGCTAAGCCCAGTAGGGTTAGAAAGGTAGAGGGAGTAAAATGTAAACATGTAGGGGGAACTAATCTTTTGTCAGAAGGTGGTAGGCAGGTGGGAGAGGTCCCCTGTGAGGTCAGAAGTTACTACAATAGGGTAGAACATTTGTAGACTGTCTAGCTGGAGTCCCCGAAGCTTCTCATTGAAGTATCCGGACAGTATGCTCTAATTGAGCACTTGAAGAGTTGCTCTGGGCTACTTCTTTAGAAAGGGTGGCTGAAAGCCAGTTCTGTTATCTGTGAGGTCCCTTTTCTCTCTTAACTTTATAATGATTCACTTGATTCCCAAATGAAATGTTTCTCTCCCTTTGGAACCTTTGATATGTCATGTCAGCGTCAATATCATAATGTTTCCCATTCTCTGCTTCTCCTCTTCCTCTGTACTGAGTGTCCCTTCCCATTTGGATGATTAGGCCTGAGAATGCCACCTCAAGGTTGTGCCTCTTGCATTATGTACATGGGGTTTCCTATTCTCTCCTGGAAAGGAGAACATTTTAAAGACCCCTACGCTGGAGTTACAGTTGATGGGATGGGACCAAAAAATAGCATCAGGTTTACCTCTACTCTAGATCTGCTGAGATCCATGTAGAAAAGGAAATGCCAAACTCAAAAGAAAACATTTCCATTTGCATAGCTATGTGTTGATTCAGTCCATAGTCTAGAAATCCCCACTTCTTCTGCATGTGGTTTCCTCATTATTTTTTTTGTTGTTGTACTTGTTGTCTCTAAAGCTATTCAGCTAAATTTTGAATCTTGAGTCAGAGAGACTCAGACACTTACTAGCTGTGTGAACCTGGGCAAGTCACTTAACCACTGTCTGCCTCAGCAACCTCAGCTGTATTATGGAGATAATAATAGCACCCACCTCCCAGGGTTGCTGTGAGAATCGAATGAGATAATATTTGTAAAATACTGTGCAAAACTTAAAGTACTATATAAACACAAGCTATTATTAATTATTATCATCTTAGGATGATATCATCTTATTATCATCTTGGGATTATCATCTTGTCATATTATCTTATTATCTTCTATTGATTTGTGTGAAACCCCCCTCCCATTTTGTAGACGGGGAAACAGAGGCTCAAATAAATTAGACAACTTGCTCAAGGTGGCAAAGACAATTTGATGTGAACCCAAGTCCTGTTGCATCTTTCTGATCTTTATAATTTGACATAAATGCACACATCATTTGGGCTCTTGTTAGTCTCAATTGTGTCTACAGGTAGGGACTGGATCTTTGACTTCACTGACATAGGGAACTCCCAAATGAGAAAATCCCTCCACCAGTACAGGTTGGCACCCAGTCTTAGAGAGTTACTTAGAGCACTGAAATGTTAAATCCAAAGTTACATAGCCAGCATGTGTTGTAGTCTAGGCTATAACATCTTCCTCATTTTGAGGTCAGCTCTTTATTCACTCTGCTACACTGTCCCTCATAGTTGTTTATTATTCTTTAAAATATTATCATTTCTTTACAACTCTACAATAATAATACTAATAGTTGCTGATACTCTTGTAGCACTTTGAGATTTGCAAGTATTTTATATACCTTGTCTCATTCATTACTATTCATTCCAATTGATGCATGGAAGCATATACCATGCCCTTCCTCTCACCTCTCACTGACTTTCCACTTTCACCATAACATCTGTATCTGTTTATTGATAAGAGACTATATCAGAGATTTAAATGAGTAAGATTGCCTAGTATAACACTTCATTCTTGATAATATGATACATGTATTGCATAGAAACACTGCTTGGCTGACATTTCCTCCTTTATTGAAGTAGAAGGCAGGACAAAGGATGCCACTTATGTGATGAATGGGTCCCAGGGGATACACTGAATATTCATTTTAAGAGGAGGAAGCTCACACTTAGTCACACTGTGCCTCCTACGTGTGAGATGTCTTCTGGTATCTGGTTTGGAGGAACCAAAATTGCCTGTAGGTAGTTTCACATTATTCTACATACATTCTTGTCATCTCTCTCAGTTGTTTGCCTTGAGGGCATAATGCTGGGGCTACTTGTTCAAGATTTTGTGTAAGCAATTCACAGGCATTGCAGTGGCTGGGGCTTGAGGGATATTGGATGTGACTGGGAATGTGCTCTGAGATGTATATTGTAAGCAGTCCCATTATTTCAGGCTAAATAATAAGGATGATGATCTTTTGTCTGCCTCCCAATTTCTCTTCTAGAAATCCAGTTCTTTTGTACCCTATATTAGTGTTTGTTCCCCACATTAGTGGCATTTTAAATGGAGAATTTCCAGGATTTATTTAATTGAAATGTAATGAAACAGGCATGGTAATTGAAAGAGCACCTTTCCCACTTGACCTGTAATAGTATTTAGGCCTCACAACCCAACACCCTTAATTCTAGGCACCTTGTGACACAACTGGCCAGTGGTCCTCATAGTTACTTGCATTAGATATACTTATTTTTGTTTCATGCTCTTCTGTCTGCTTGGAATGTGCTCTATGGGAGAAAGAATAATGTACTGGAAAGCAGGAAGGTCTGAGTTCTAATCTCAGCTTGGTCACTAACCAGTTCTGCAATTCTTGACAAGTAATTTAGCCTTTCTGGGTCCTGATATCCTCTTCTAAGATATGAGAGCACTGACTAAATGATATCTAAAGTCTTTTCCAGCTCTGAAATTCTAGGAATATATGACTTTTCATTATCACCAGCTGACTCAATGTCTATATTCTCAGTGAAACATTCCCCTAGTGACTCTAGGTAATATTGTTTTCTCCCCATCCTGGCCACCATCATGCTTACTGGCTGTAGCATAAATATGGGCATTTGGTCATACTCAATTTGGTACCTCTTTATATGGTACCTTGCATTGTTCTCTAATGTATGTCTGTGTGTAGATAGTCTCCCAGCTTTAGTCTAAGTTCTCTGGAGGCAGGGACGAGGTCATGCACCTGAAAGGAAGCATGTACAACGGAAAGAGCACGAGACTCTTTGGAGTCAGAAAACTTGCTTAATTTGAGTACTTGATCTGTCGCTTGCTAGCTCAGGCAAGCCACTTAATCTCTGAGCCTCAGTTTCTGCTTCTGTGGAAAGGAGATTAAAAAGACAAACCTATTTATTTATCTTATAGGGATGCTGTGAAGAGCAAACGAAGTGATTATATGGAAATACTTTGTAAATAGTAAAGCACTATATAGATATAAGGTATTATTGATATTATTACTGCTATAACACTCCACTTATTTCATTTATTTATATTTAATATAATACTTTACACTGTATTTATATTATATGATATATAATTGTGTAATATTTCATATTATATTTCATTCATTCATTTATTTATATTTATTTATTTCATTTGCTTCATTTATTTCGTTCATAGGTCTATGTCAAATATTTAATTGGTTACTTCCTTTTTCCTCCTCCTCCACTGTATTTTGGCTCAATTTAGAGCTGGAATGATTGATCCTTACAGAAACCTGGTTAAAATTCTTCATTTTGCAGATAAGGAAACTGAGACCTGGGGAGGTTAAAATTGTCTATTTGACCTTAAGTATTTTAGCTCTTTTTAACTATATCATGTGGCTAAAGGCCACATGAAAACTGAAGTTATTTGTTAAGTTCAACTATATTAGTAATAGACTAAAATCCGCGAATAAAATCTTTATTGTAATAATCCCTAATATTAAGAATTAATGTCTTTTTAGACAGAGAAAGAAGGTGATGTGAAATTTCTTCCTTGTCAAAACTTTTATGATGCATTATAAAGGAAACTTAAAAAATAATTCTATGAAAAATCTGTGAGGAACTTGCAAGTATAGCATATTTTGGAACAACTGTTTCCAGAAATTACTAAAGAGAGAAAACAAAAAAGGATGACTCTAGCTTATTTCCAAAAAGACTGAATTTAATTTTTTTAATGAGGAGAAATATGGAGAAGAATCTTAAGTGACTTTGACCAGTATCTGGAATGAATTGAATGGTGTAAGAATGAGTTTCTAAACAAGTGAAGAGGAACCATCTACTGTTAGAATGAAAATTTGAGGTGTCTCTGGTTGGGGCCTTGGTCATAGCCAAAATAGTGAAACTATTTATACATACCTTTGCTTTACAATTACTTTCATTGTTGATAGCTTTGTATACTTAGTAATTTTAATATTCATTTAATTATGGAGAAATAAGAGTAATTACCATTGGGAAAGGAGGTCTCTAGTTCATTAAGTTAATAATATTTAATGAATTTGGGGACAGTCAGGAAACTAACATTTATTAAGGTCCTACTAGATGCTATGCATGGGGATACAAAGAAAAGGGAAAAAACAGTCTCTGCTCTCTGAGTCGAGCCTGGCAATTAGATGGTACGCTGGAGTCAGGAAGTCTTAAGTTCAAATATGTCCTCAGAGGCCCATTAGCTGCATGACCTTGAGCAAGTCACTTAACTACTGTGTGTCTTAGTTTTCTCTGCTGGAAAATAAGAGTAATATTAACATTTGTTACCACCTGTGATTGATTTAAGGATCAAACCAGATAATATTTTAAAAATAATGCTCTGTTTTTTTGTCTCTGGAAATTTTAATGCTGACTTTCCTTCATGCCTATAATGTGCTCCCTTCTCCACCTAGCACAATGCCTGGCATAGAGTAGGTGTTTAACAAATACTTATTTTCTTCCTTCTAATGAATCTAATTAGTGAGAAAGAGACCATAAATTTATTAACTAGAAAGAAATTATTCTCTCATTCCTTTGGATTGCTATAGAACTCAAAATGATAAAATTAGATATAAAGTAATGAATTAAGACAAGTGAAGTAAGGAAGACATGGGTTCTAATCCTGGCTCTGTCACTAATTAGCTCTTCAACCCAAGTCACTTATCTTCAAGGAAGGTGATGAATTAGATGACCTTTAAAATCTTTCTCACCTCCAAAACTTTATGATTCTGTGACTGCTTTCCCCTCTGCCTGACTCATTCAAGGTCAAATCTTCCTCTCTTGCCCAAGCTCAGGAAGTCAGATTTGAACCCAGGTATTCTAGCTCCTAATGGAGCTCTTTCCCTTACTAAGTTAAGTATCATCCTATGTTTTGATTGTAGGTGTCTGTGTATGGAAATATTGATTGAGACTGTATCCTTACTGTGAATCAAAATAATAATTGCAACACATTGGCAAATTCAAACATGACAATTTACTTATGGTCAATAATGATTGTAATGAAGGTAGAACTCTTTATTGAAAACAAACAAACATTAGTCATGACCATGGAAGTGTAACTGTATTTAATGAATTTGCTAATCCATTAAATTGCTAATGTGAGTTTAGGCTATATTAATAGAAGCATAGTGTCTAGAATTAGGTGGATTATACTCTCGTTGTACTCTGCCCTAGTCAGACCGCATTTGGAGTTACTGTCTGTTATGGAGGCAAAGTGGCACACAGAAAGAACACAGTGCTGGGCTTGGAGTCAAGAAAACTGGACTTCAGATCCTGCTTCTGACACTTTATTAGTATTTATTTATAAGCCGTGTGTCCACAGGCAAATCACCGAGCCTTTGGGAGAGTTAATCTCTTCATCTATAAAGTAGAATTAATAATACCTGCAATGCTTACTGAATATAGGGTATTGTGAGTCTCAAATGAGAGAGAGATTTTATAAACATTGCAGGGTTATATAAATGTTAGTTTTTGAGTTCAGTTTTGGGTTTCATATTTTAGGAGAGACATTAACAAGCTGAAGCAGGTTGAGAGGAAAACAACAAGGAAGGTGATGGTGCTAGAAATCAGGTCAAATAACGACCAGTTGAAGAGGTTTAACCTGGAGGAGAGAAGACTTGGGATTGGGGCATAATAATGGTCTCCAAGACTTGAAGGCTTGTTGTATAAAAGCCAGCTTTGCTTTCTTCCCTTCCTTTGACTAGCCTTTCTCCTCTCGTCCCCTCCTTTCCCCTTTCATCTAATACTCTGTTGGTCCTAAAAGACACGAACAGGTAGAAGTTGTAAAGAGGAAGACTCTGGATCAAGGTAAGTATAACCCAATGACCCATTATAAAAAGTCTGGGTTACTTAGATTAGGTTGAATTTAAGCAGCATGACCTGTTCTTGAAGTCATGTTGGCTTTTTGTGATCACTGTGTCTTTTTTTCTTAATACTCACCAATCATCTCTCAAATCATAATTTGCTGGGTTTAAACTAATTTTGCTGGGACTCAGAGACAAGTATGCTGGCCTATTGTTTATGGATTTTTATCCTTGCCCCTTTTTGGGAAAATTGAGATGTTTGCCCTTCTTTGATTTTCTTGTGCCCCTGTTGTTCTCCATGATCTTTTAAAGATAATTGACAATGGCTCTGCAATTTCCCCCTCACTTCCCAATATCTTAGAGCATAATTCTTGGTCAGGTGACTTAAACTCATCAATCAATCAAGTATTAACTAAGAGCCTACTATGTGCCAGGAACTGTAGGAGGTATAGAAGGGAGCACATTATAGGCATGGGAGACAGTCAGCATAAAGGTCCCAGAGACAAAAAAATGGAGTATTCTATGGAGGATACAGCGAGAAGGCCTTTTTGGCTGAACTATAGAATTCAGGATAAGGAGCAATGTCTAATAAAGCTAGAAAGGTAGATTAGGGCCAATTGTGATGGGTGTTAAATATCAAATAGAGAGTTTTATATATGATCCTTTAAACAATAGGGAACTTCTGAAGTTTTTGAGTAGGACTATGATTTGATTAGACCTGCATCTTATGAAAATCACTTTGGCAACTTCGTGAAGTATGGATTAGAGTGGGAAGAGATTTGAGATAGGGGGATCAGTTATGAAGTTGTTGAAGTAATCTACATGAGAAATGATCAGAGGCTAACCTAGGGTGATGATCAAGTGAGCAGAGAGAAAGAGATGGATATAAGAGATGGGGGAAAAATGATGAGATTTGGCAATTGATCAAGTATTTAGGGTAAAAGAAAGTGAAAAGTCCAGGATAACACAAAGATTCCACCTGAGAGACTGGAAGAATGATGGTGCTTTGAACTATAATAGGGAAGTTTGGAAGAGGTAAGTATTTAAGGGGAAAGATAATGAACTCAGTTTTAGATATATTGAGTTTAAAGATGTCTCCATGACTTCTAGTTTGAAAAGTCCAATAGGTTGTTGGAGATGAGGGTCTGAAGCTTAGTGGAAAAGACTAGGGATGTATATATACATATATGCATATATACATGCATATACATACATATATACATTATATATGTAATATATACACACTCTATATCACATACACACATCCATATATGCATACACATATATGTGTAGTAGTCACTTGGCCAAGTAGAGATGAGAATTAAAAATCTCAGAGTTTAGGTTTACTAAGCCTAAATTCCCATAGGAATTGGAAGCTAATGAGGAGATGGGGGGAGGGGGGAGAGAGAGAGAGAGAGAGAGAGAGAGAGAGAGAGAGAGAGAGAGAGAGAGAGAGAGAGACTTTAAAAGGAGGAGAGGGCCTAGGACAGAAATTTGATTTGGGGGGTTGTCTGTTAGGGGGTATGATGTGGATGAGCCAATTGATAGGGTTATCTCATAAGAGAAAACAGAATTTCCAGAACAGAGAATTTCCAGAACAGAGTATTTAAGATATACCCACAGTTAGAATGCTACTAGCTAGATACTCTTTTCCTATCTCCTAACTTATTATTATTATTTTTTAATTTATTTATTTAACTTTTTACGTTCATTTTCACAAAATTTTGGGTTCCAAATTTTTGCCCCTTTTATCCCCTCCCCCCACCCCAATACCCCAAGCAATCTAATTTTCCCTATCTCCAATCTGCCCTCTCTTCTGTCATCCCTCCTTCTCTTGTCTCCATCTTCTCTTTTCTCCTGTTGGGCCAGATGACTTTCTATTCCTCATTAACTGTATGTCTTCTTTCCTAGTAGCAACAGCAATACTAAACAGTTGTTCCTAAAACTATGAGTTCCAAATTCTCCCCATCCTTCCCTCCCTACCCATTCCCTTTGGGAAGGCAGGCAACTCAATATAGGCCATACCTGTGTAATTTTGCAAATGTCTTCCCTGATAGTCGTGTTGTGTAAGACTAACTGAATTACCCTCCATCCTACCCTGCCCCTCATTGTTTCTCTTCTGTCTTTTGATCCTGTCCCTCCCCAAGTGTTGACTTCAAATTGCTCCCTCCTCCCTTTGCCCTCCCTTCCATCATCCCCCCCCCTTGCTTATCTCCTTCTCCCCCACTTTCCTATACTGTAAGATAGGTTTTCATACCAAAATGAGTGTGCATTTCACTCCTTCGTTTAGTCAAATGTGATGAGGGTAAACTATTTTTTTTCTCAGCTCTCCTCTTTTTCCCTCCACTAAGAAGTCTCCTACTTGCCTCTTAAATGACATATAATTACCCCATTCCATTTCACCCTCTTTCCTCCCAGTACATTTCTCTCTCACCATTTACCTTAATTTCTTTTAAGATATGGTCCCATCCTATTCAATTCACTCTGTGCTCTCTGTCTCTGTATGTGTGTGCATGTGTGTATGTGTGTGTGTGTGCATGCATGTACATGTGTGTGTGTGTGTGGTCCCACCAACTACCCAGATACTGAAAAGTTTTAAGAGTTACAAATATTGTCTTTCCATGTAGGAATGTAAACAGTTCACTTCTGGTAAGTCCCTTATGACTTCTCTTTGCTGTTTACTTTTTCATGCTTCTTCTTATTCTTGTGTTTGAAAGTGAAATTTTCTTTTCAGCTCTGGTCTTTTCATCAAGAATGATTGAAAGTCCTCTGTTTCATTGAAAGACCATATTTTCCCTTGAAGTATTATACTCAGTTTAGCTGGGTAGGTGATTCTTGGTTTGAGTCTTAGTTCCTTTGACTTCTGGAATATCCTATTCCACGCCCTTCGATCCCTTAATGTAGAAGCTGCTAGATCTTGAGTTATCCTGATTGTATTTCCACAGTATTGGAATTGTTTCTTTCTAGCTGCTTGCAAGATTTTCTCCTTGAGCTGGGAGTTCTGGAATTTGGCCACAATGTTTCTAGGAGTTTCTCTTTTTGTATCTGTTTCAGGTGGTGATCGATGGATTCTTTCAATACTTATTTTGCCCTCTGGTTCTAGAATCTCAGGGCAGTTTTCCTTGATAATTTCATGGAAGACGATGTCTAGGCTCTTTTTTTGATCATGAGTTTCAGGTAGTCCCATAATTTTTAAATTGTCTCTCCTGGATCTATTTTCCAGGTCAGTTGTTTTTCCCATGAGATATTTCACATTCTCTTCCATTTTTTCATTCTTTTGGTTTTGTCTGGTGATTTCTTGGTTTCTCGTAAAGTCATTAGACTCCATCTGTTCCATTCTAATTTTGAGAGAATTATTAAATTCAGTGAGCTTTTGAACCTCTTTTTCCATTTGGCTAATTCTGCTTTTGAAAGCATTCTTCTCCTCATTGGCTTAGGTTTTCTTCAGCGTTTTTTTGGGTCTCCTTAACCAAGGTATTGACCTGTTTTTCATACTTTTCTTGCATCTCTCTCATTTCTCTTCCCAGTTTTTCCTCCACGTGTCTAACTTGCTTTTCAAAATACTTTCTGAGCTCTTCCAAGGCCTAAGCCCACCCGACATGCCCCTGGGATGTCTGGGGTGCTGAGGCCCCGCCCTCCACGTCTTTCCCTGATGGCAAGAATATTTCCTTGTTGTCGTTGTCAGATCCGAAAGTCGGGATCATTTGCATTTGTTGGAAAAAACTCTCTATAGTCTTATTTTTCTTCCCTTTTCTAGGCATTTTCCCAGCCAGTTACTTGACTTCTGAGATTCCTGTCCACCCCCGCCTAGATCCGCCCAGCTAGTGCTTGGGCTCTGAGATTCAAATGAGCTTTCCGCCCCGCTAATCAATGTGAGCTTAAGTTCTGGTGCTGGGGTGGGGGCAGGACCACCTCCCAGGCTCAGCTCCCTCAGGGGCTTTATGCAGAGACTTTCAGGAATGGATGGGGGGGGCCGCCTCCCAGGCTCAGTTCCCTCAGGTTGTTTATGCAGAGACTTTCAGTAATGAAGATCCTGCCTGCTGCTGGGGGGAGTTCCGGGCCGGCCACAGCCGCTGCTGCCTCCACTGCTGCCCACGCCTCTGCCTCCACTGCTTCCTGCCCCCGTCTCTGCCGCTGCTGCTTCCTCCCGAGGGGGCCCGAGTCACGGAGACACCCCACTCCCCTCAGCCAGCCAGCTGTCTCTCTCACTGACCTGTAGCTTCTGTGGGCAGAGGGGCTTTCCCGGCTGCCGGAGCTTCTGTCCCTGAAGCCTGCTCGGATCTGCTCCTCTGGGGCCGCCCGGCCAGGGCAGGGCAGGGGTGGGCTCCGCTTTCCGGGACGTGACAGACCCCTGGGGACCGCTCTCCAGGGCTCTCTGGAATGGAAATCTCTTCCACTGTGTTTCTGCGTGCCTTGCAGTGATCCAGAACTTGTGGAGAGCTCTTCTTACATTAAATCCATCGCCTGTGGGTTTGGAGCTAGCATAGGTGAGTCTTTCTACTCCGCCATCTTGACTCCGCCCCTCCATGGACATTAATTAATTTTTTCAGCTCTTGTTATGACACATCAAAATCAGAAACATTAACTCAAAGGGGTTCAGTAAATAAAGGAAAAAAGTATTTTGGTTGAAGTCATAGAGATTTTTTCCTAGGCATAGTGAAAGCAGGAAGTTACTTACAAAAAAATGATTTAAGAAGGTGCTGAAAGGCACTCTTGTCCCCAAATTTTTTTGATTGTCACAGGATCTGAAATTTCTTTGCTTTCAAGGATTGACCATTTAAGATGCAGATGTATATTAAGATAAAAAGGATATATAGTCCCTCATACATCCACTGGACTAACCCTCCCCTTCCCCCCCACATTGTACTATTAGTCTGAATCCCCTGGGGAAGATTACTACATGTTTAAGACATTTGAGGGTGTGTGATCCTAAAACTATAATTCATGAGCCCCGACCAGTGTATTTGCCTTTAATAGTCAGAGGATATAGTTAGCTCAAAGAAAATGTATTTACTGAAATGGCATAGTAAGAACAGTTACAATAAAATATTTCTTTCATAAAACTGAGGTGTTCTATCCCACAAATACTTTTGGGAAGAGTGGAGTACACATATAATATGCAAACAGAGAGGGGCACATTTAGAGAATATAAATGGCAAGGGCAACTAACATCTCTGGCATTTCAGGGTCTTGGTGATTTATCTCTTCTTATCTTCCTACTGGTGTTCCTGGGTGAAACATCTCTCTAGGATAGGTGAATCCCTTTCATCTTCTCATCTTCACTGCTCACCTTGACTCTGAAACTGGATTTTTTGGGCCTTTTCTCTGCTGGGTATGGTATCTCCTACTGGTCAAAGTATTACATGACAGCGAAGGGAAGGAGGAGGAGAGACAGAAATCCTCTTCCCTGCCTGCTGTGTTCTGGAAGGAGCACAAGGGAAAAGACAAAGAATGATTGCTCTTAAGAACTGGTTCTTAAGTTGGTTCTTCACTGACTTTCAGGTTCTCCTGACTGACTCTAGAGCTGTTTAGCTTGTTTTTTAGACTACCAGGTATGTGGCTGATCCTTTAGCTAGTCCATGGCTAGCCATCTTATAATTCCAGCAGGCTAATGGAGGAATGTCTTCATACCTCTTAAAAGAGGAAAGAAGTAGTAAACCCTTCTTTATACTTCTTGTGCAAGCTATCAATGGGATACTCAGGATGTCTGGGTCTGACCAATGTTATCAGAGCGGGAAGTGTGACATCTGAGTCCTCAAAGCCAGGGGACTCCTAAGTGGCTTCCTAGAGTCCTCATCTGGCCAAACAAACAATTCTAGTCAGCAGCTCCCAAAGGAATCAACAGACACGGCTTCCTCTGCCTGACTATAATTCAATAGACAGGTATAGCTGTCTGACCATTGTTGCCAGAGAGGGATGCATGACACCTGGGTTCTCAAAGCTGGAGGGCTCCTTAGAGGCTTCCCAGAGTCCTCATGTGACACTCAAACCTTCTTACCAAAAACTAAGCCCCAAAGTAAAACCTCAACTCAGACTATTTATACCTTTTTTAGAGCTAGAGGGCATCACAACCCTTTAATCCAGTGCCTCAACAGAAAAAACAAAAGGTACTTGGGATCCTCCTACAAAACAACTCCCCTAATCAACCTTCTCACAATGGGCAGGCCCATCAATGGGTGGGAAAGATATTTAATCACATTAAAATAATTAACAATACATACAATACAACAATACAAACAAAACATACACTATTTCTAGTTAAAGAGACTTGTTTCTATACTTCATTGCTTGTAGAGACTCTTGATGGATAAAGGCAAGATTCAATCAGAGGCACTTGATTATACTAAAAAAAAAACAGCCAAAGATCCTATTTTAATTGACATAACTCCATCTATCTATCTATCTATCTATCTATCTATCTATCTATCTATCTATCTATCTATCTATCTATCTATCTATCTATCTATCTATCCTCATCATCTATCTGGCCTCTGAGTGAATTGGAACCTTGGATAGCTAAGTTTTGATGGATGCAAAAGAGGAGAAAAGACTTTTTCTGAGCATAAGGTCTGTCTGAAGACAAACCTGAGTAGGGAACCCCTTTGTAGCCAAGGGCCAGCAGGAAGTTCCTGGGCATTATGTATGTGTGCGTATAAGGACATGTGTGTGTGTGTGTGTGTGTGTGTGTGTGTGTGTGTGTCTAAGTGGCAGAGAAAATATTATCAGGTGGGACAAACTCAGAAAGAGGGACAGATGGATTCTAATGAATGCCCTTCAGATTTTGGCTTTTCTGAAAGAGAATACACTGCTTTCTCCCTGAGAAGTAAGCTATTCATCTGCAGAAAGTAAAATAAAAAACCAAGACAAAAACCCTCTTTCCTGTTGCACCAAGGATTTGTGAGAGGAAAAAGAAGTTTTTTCTCCTTAGTCCTACTTAAAGGTCAATGTGTGTTTGCTCTTTTTGACAAGAATTCAATATTTCACTATGTAGTGGTGCTGGCTATGAAAATAACTAAACAAAAATAAAGAAAAATATTACCTCTAAAAGAATGATTTCTCCTTTCCTAGCAGCACTTCATCTGTCCTCTCCTATGTATTGATCATATTTTATTTGTATTAAGCACGGCTCTGTGCAGCATTTTCTTTTTTTCCTACAATTCAGTTGTAAGTAACGCTCATGTTATCTTATTCATTTCTGTATCCCTCCACAATGCATTGCGCATAGTAGGTGCTTTATCAATATTTGCTGAATAGAATGAATTGAAGCAGCCAACCAACGTATTATTTCTGTTTTAAATCTGAATGAGGACCCATTCACACAGACAAATGCCAGACCGAACAATTCCATGGGGATACTGATCAGAATCAACAGAATAAACAGAAAGATTGCTCAGCTCAGATTCCTCTCCCCACTAATCTTTCCTTTAATAATATTTCTTCATCCCCCTCACTACCTACTTCTTTACTTTTTTCTCCATTCTCTAACTAATTATATGAGGAAGTGGCTTAATGCTTCTATTGCAAGTCCAAATATCCAAGGCAGTTACTGGCAAGGTTTCCATTATTGTGCCTCTGATTTCGCTCATCTGGTTAAAATCTGCTGTGTAATGCTGGTGACTGTGGTGATGCTGCTGGTGACTACTGTCTACCCCTAATGATTCAGATGAAGTCAAATAATGTTGTCAGAAGGAACCTAGGAAGCATTGCTGGGATTATGAAGTCTTGGGCTAGAAACTGAAGACTTTAGGGACATAATTAGTGTTTGTATCATTTTAAAAGGAAAGAGCTTCACATGAGAAAGGGGGATTTGGGAAATGAATAGCTGGTTCAGAAGAAAACATCCTGAGAAGAGAATTTGGATTTCTGGACCACAGCTTAAGAAATAAGAATGATGGTGGGTAGCTCAAGGACAAAATGTAACTCATCGGCCAGTAAAAATGTATTTGATGAGGATTAAGAAAATTTTAAATTGAAAATTGGGAGGTATGGTGGTGTAGAATTCTACCTACATATATTCACAAACCAGATATCACAGATACCACATAAGAAGGAATGTCTGGAAAAGAGTACATTCAAAAGAGACAATACACAAGCATGTTGTTCAGTCAGTTTTTAGTTGTATCCATCTAAATTTAGGAATTTCTTGGCAAAGCTACTGGAGTGGTTTGCTATTTCCTTCTCCAGCTTATTTTAAGGAAAACTGAGGCAAAGAGGGTTAAGTGATTTGCCCAGGGTCATATATCTTGCAAAATCTGAGGCCGGATTTGAACTCAGGTCTTCCTGACTGTAGGTCTTATGTTCTATCTACTCACCACCTCACAGCCCACTCTACAAGAATAATACAATATAATATAATACAATGTCCAGCCTGTAGGAACTTGTAGTCTAGTGGGAGAAGGCAACACATAAAAGGGAACTGAAGAGGAGTAGGGGGAAGGAAATCCCGTGTTCAAGTGTGTGGGAGAATGATGATGGTAGAGCTGAATCTAAGGAGTGCACCTAGTGAGAAATGAAGGGTTAGCTGGACTTCCGAGCCCTCTCTAAATGGACATTTTTTTTTTTGTACCATCTTCTCAGAGAGGAAGATACTGAGGAATATTGACAAGGTATGAGTATCAAAGAAAAAGGGCAGAAATAAAACCTTTTGCCCTTTATCTCTATACACAAATGTGTAAAATATGGCTAATAAACAAGCTGAAGTACAACTCAAGGAAGAAAATTTGAAGTCAAAGGCATCACTAAGATTTAATACAATGTGACTCATGAGTAGAATATAACTACTGAAAGAACATGCCTTAAAGAAGGTTAAAAAAAGGATGGAGAATTCACATTGCATATTAAAATTATTTTTGTTTAGATTTGGAATTTCATCAGTGTACCCTTTACCCAGATAGGCTGGCAGTAATTTATCATGGAATTTCATGGGACTTTGAGAATTTAAATGACTTGGTTGGTCAGAGTCAGAGGCAGAGTATGAACCTTAGCATGAGGCCAATCCTCTATCCATTATGCAGTACTACTTCTACATATGAGGACTATAAATAATTATGTGAGAAAATCCATAAACTAGAAGGGTTAAGTCTGATAGGGAACATTTAAGTGAGAATCAATGGAGGGAGAAACCAAAATTATCTGAGGATTAAAAGTGAAGTGTAAATCTTGTGTAGTTTATAAACTGATGAACTAGATTCTATCCAAAAGATTTATAGATAATAGCATCCAACTCTGTGAACCCATGCCCCCATCCAAGACTACCTTGGGAGCATTTGACTTTTGTCTAATTTTTAACTCTTATCTAGTTGTCTTCAGTTCCCCTCCTAGCACCATGACAATAAAGCATGGAATTTTTCTTTTTAGAGGGATTGTTGTTTTACAGGAAGAGAAAACTCATCTACTAATGAAGATCAACAATTATTTTGCATTCTTTAGGCTTAGAGAGTTGCTGGGGGCAGGAGGTTAAATGTCTTGTTGAAGGTCACACAGTTGCTTTGCTTTCAAGTGGGATGTGAATGTAGGGCTTTGTGCCTCTAAGAACATTTCTCTATCCATTATACTACCCTGTTTCTCAAAACAAGTTAATTACCCACAAAAACAACAGAACTCATGTTCAAGTCCATAGAAAGTCAAGAAAACTTTTCCCTTTGTTAAGTTTACTTTACCAAACCTACACAAAAGCTCTAAATTTGCTCTAAATCTTGGTTTGAATCTAACATGTAGGAAAAGAACTTATGTTAGGGAGTCAAGCAATCCACTCCTATGACAAGCCTCTCCCTTTACAACACCCAGGAATCTGTATAGTTATTTTAGACTTTCTACTCTGGGATTAAGTTCCATTCCAAGCTGGGGAAGGGGGAGACTTGAAGTTGCTAGAAAATCTGGCAACTCTCATCTCTAGCAAATTTTAATTTATTCCAGGATCTCTACAGTATGACTTGTGGCACCAGTGAAGGGCAAAGGCTAGGTTTGCTGCTCTATTCTATGGACAATTCTGACTATTATGACTTAGGACTTGTCAATACATTTCCAGCTGTGCTATTAGTAAGACCTCTTGTCTTACTAGATGACATACGAAAGGCTATTCAGGTAGCTGTTTCACAATTTACCTTTCTCCCTGAAAGGTTGAGTGTTTTTCACCCTCATTTAAAGAGTTTATCTTTTCCCTCCCTCAAGGCACAAGCAATGTGTCCCACTCATCTCATGGTCAGAAGGTTCTCTTGAGTCTTTTAAGCAGATAAAATCACTGGTGCCATTTTTCCATTCACCTTTTTAACATCTGTCATTCCATTACCTGTTCCTAGGTTTCAACTAAGAGGCACCTTCTAGTGGGAGGGGAGGAGAAATTTAACAGTTGCTTTTAGTATTCTAGTTACCACAACACATTTGATTTGCAAAAGAGCTGTGGTGTCTATATGTATTATATAAATATATATACACACATATGTATATGTATATGTACACACATATATATGTAAAGTTGCTCTGTGTTCATGATTTATCATGTTCTAGGAACCACAAACTATACATCAGAATATGGGGTGAGTAAATGTGGTGAGGGCTGTCCCTTCACATGTAGTATGGGGGTGATGTATGGCTTGAAGGAAAGCAGAATAGAACATTTCTAGCCTCCTCCTCCTCCTCCTCTTCCTCTTCTCTCTTTCTTTCTTTCTCCCTCCTTCTTTCTCTATCTCTCTCCTGACAGGAAGGGAAGCAGGAAGGTGAGGCCAGAAGCTTGGCCACTCTTTTCTTTTCAGAGAGGGTGTGCCTGGCTGTAATTATATACTACTTTATATATTACTCTATTAAATATGTCACTTTAGGAGATGTGGTTTTCAGGTTCCAACTAAACTTCTGGTCACTATTTATTAATGAAGAGAGCTGGACCCCAAGCTTTAAATCCAAAACTCTATATCTAAGGCTTGACTCCCTTCCTAATAAATACCGATTCTAAAATGAGCACACATAGCAATTAACAAAGAAATCCTTTATCCAAGTCTATGGTGAAAAAGGAATCAGAGGAAGCAACACATGGGTGAATATATACCATATAATATAGAGTGAAGGAGTTTTCCCATAGGGAGGGAGGGAGGTAACTCAGCTCAATCAGAGTTTTAGATTTTATCGAAGGAGTAGTTCCCCAAAGTCTCAGGTGTAGCAAGCTGGGAATAGGATATGATAGAGACTGTCAGTTCCTTTCTTGTTCATTTTTTCCCTAAGTTTTTCCTTCAGCAACTAGAAGTAGAGTTGACATCTTCCATTTTCTCTGGAAGCTAGCAGTGCCTGAAGTGACTTTAAAGAGTTGAAGAGATCGAAAAAACTCGAAGGAATTCCAGAGACTTAAAAAGAGTCAAGAGTCTTGAAGATCCCGCCACTGTCCTTTCCCTTGTTCTTGCCAACTTTGGCCCAGTGTGCAGTCATGGGGGCACTGATCTCTACCAGGGTGGAAAGATAGATATATGCCTACCTATGGGATTTGGGACTTGTGTTATACAGAGACTGGTTTCGCCACTTCCACTTGCTTATCTCTAATGCATCCTTCTCCTAACAGCTACTCATTATAATCTTTGCAGAAGTCTGACTCATATCACCCTTCTGCTGAAGAATATTCAGTGGCTCCAAATTTCTTTTAGGATAAAAATATAAACTCCTTAGCTTGGAATTTAAAGCCCCATATGTTTTGGATTCCAGCCTTCCTTTCCTGTTTTTCTCTGTACTATTTTCTGCCAAGCACTCTGGAATCAGGAGTGTGCTGGAGCCAGGTCAAACAGGCTGGGAAGAATTAATTAAGTTTTCAGTGGGAGTATTTACACCTTGAAAACTGGCAAATACTACAAATCAAGGACTGGTGATACTAAGAAAGACCAAAAATGGTCCTTGTCCTCAAGGAACTCACGGTCTAATGAAGAAGACAATATACAAATAATTATGTATAATCAAGATTTATACAGGATAAATTGGAGATAATTGGAGAAGGAAGGCATTAAGCTTAAGGTAGAATGAGAAAAGCTTCTTTGTAGAAGGTGAGAGTGAAGGAAGCCTGGGAAGCCAGAATGCTGAGATGAGGAAGGAGAACATTCTAGGCATTGTTTTTTTTTTTTGAGAGCTTCTTGTTAAACACCAGCACACTGCTAACTGTAATGTACTTCCTCCTCAGTTCTAATTCTTAAGATCCCATTTCCTGTGTAATTCATTGCTTTTTTTTAAAAAAAATTATTCTTTTGTTTTTAGACAACCTAAATTTCTCCTTCTTTCTCTCCTTATCCTTCTCAGAGAACCATCCCATTTAACAAATAATTTTTTAAAGAAAAAAATGAGTAAAACCAATAAATACATAAAAAATATGACATTATATGCAATATTTCCCCACCCACAAACCTACATCCCTTTTCCTGCCTTGGGGGAGGTGTCTTCTTAAATTTCTTTTTTGAGCCAGGCTTCTTTACAGCATTCAACTTCAATTGTTTTGCCATGATTATGCCTTCTATTTACATTGTCTTAGTCATTGTTTATACCGTTTCCTTGGCTCTGGTTACTTTACATTGCATAAGTTCATATGAGATTTTCCATATTTCTCTAAACTCATCATATTCATCCTTTCTTATAGCTAAGTAATATTTTATTATGTTCACATACCAGAATTTGTTTTACCCCTTTCTCAACTGGCAGGCATCTACTTTGTTTTCAATTCTTTGCTACCACAAAAAATGCTGTTATAAATGGTTTTTTTTTGTATATGGAACCTTTTTTTTTGTCAATGACCTCCTTGGAGTATATGCTTGGCAGTGAAATATTTTGGTTAGAGAATGTAGATATTTTGGCCACTTAATTTGCACAATTCTAAATTGCTTCCAAAATGGTTGTATCATTTCATAGCTTCACCAACAATATGTTAATGTGCTTATTTTCCCACAACTCCTCTGATGGTGCCCAAGACCATCTGTCATCTTCTTTGCCGATTTGCTGAGTTTGAGGTGAAACTCAGGGTTGCAGTTTTCTTCTTATTAGTGATTTAGAGCATTCTTTCATATGGTTGTTCATAGTTTACAATTTTTCTTTTGAGAAAGATTGGTATAGTCAAGTCCTACTTTCTACATGAAGTCTTCCTCAATCTCCATCCCCCAGCTATTAGTGCTTTCCCCCACAAAATTATCTAGTATTTATTTTGTGTACACTCATATATGTATATGTTGTTTGCCTTCCCCTTTCAGATGACCTTCCTTTACTCTATTTACCTTGTATGCACATTTTGGGGGCATTTTTCTCTTGCACCAGAATGTAAGCTCTTTGTGGAGCACACAGGGACCATATTTTATCTTTCTTTGTATCACTAGTGCTTAAGAAAGTGCTGGGAACTTAATATACCCATAAAAAATACTTGCTGACAGAGTTCAAATCCAACCTCAGACAGACACTAGCTTTAAGACTTCAGACAAGTCACTTAAACACTCTGTGCCTCAGTTTCCTCGTCTGTAAAATGAAGGTTACATATAATAGTCTCCAGGTTCTCTTCTAACTCTAAATCTATGATTCTATTATTTTCCCATTTTCTTCCTCAAATTACCTTCTAAAGGGTATCCTAAAAATCTTAGTGCTTGTTTATGCTGTCAAAGTCTAAAATTATTAAAGCTTAAAACTACAGGAAAACTTTGGTACACCTCCTCTTTATTGATCTGTTATGTGTTACATTCCTCAGTAGAAGGGCAAGAAGTGTTTGTATTTTAATTTTTATATCCTCAGGGCTTGGGGTAATAGGGTCTGGCCCATGTGCAGAACCTACCAATTTGTTAAGATGGCATTATCCAAATGGAAGATGTTAAAGAACTGCTTTGGGGAATATCTTGAGACCTGGAACATGTGAGGAAGTTATATTTCTGTTTCCAGTTGGATTATTGTGTAACTGAGAGAAAACTTTTTCCATCGTCTACTTAGTCAAAACTGTGAGTAACTTCCAAAGGGCTTGAGGCAGTAACAATGGAGATTAGAAAATACACTCACTGCCCCTAAACTGGAAAAGGAATCAATGAAAAGGCCAGAGATCCAGTCTCATTTCCATGGGACCATATGATCTTGCAAGAAGAAAAAGGAGGCCCTCAGGCCCTCCCACCTTATTTCATGACCTTACCAGTTTGAGTGGAGGAGTCACCTCACTCCCTTAGAAAACTGTGCCCAGTACTGAGTCAGAACATTTTGAAGGTATGTTCAGCCAATGGGAGGGAAAAGGTTCCTCTTAACCACATAGGAGACAATCAGAATGTCTGTGGATACACCCACCAGTCCTCACTAGAAGCCTGCAGGTCTCTAGTGTCTTCCATGTGGATGGCACCATCTTAGCAAACTGATGGTGTCTGTACTTGTATTAAAACCCCATTACACGAGCATAATGCCTTATGCGTACTAAATACATAATTACTGTTGAATTGAATTGAATGGGAGCCGTGGTTATAGCTTGTCTAGAACTGTTTGTCAGACTTATAGTAGCTAAGCCTGCCTCCAGTTTCTTTCCTAAGGGGCATATGAACAGCTTCCCTCTCTTGCTAACCTGTCCATGGCCAGGACTTCTGTTGGGGTCTAAGTAGCTTCCAATGCTTTGGGTAAAAGAAGTCTCATAGACCCAGCACCCACCTTTTGGAATGTCCTGCTTACCCTTATCTTTATAATGGACTGCTGAGAAAGAACTTGGGGGAAAGAGAGAGAGGAATATGGTTGAAATTTAACAAGGAGAGCCTCCTAAATGATCTCAGCCCTCTCCCTTCCCAGAATCTGTCTCATTAACACACAGAGGCTAATATTTGGCTCTGGAGTGAAGGCAGGACTGAAGCCCTCTCTAGGGGCTCAGCTAAATGTCATAAATTTCGAGGCTGCAGCTTGAGGGGTTTGTGAATGGCAACTGAGCCTGAGGCTATCTAGTAATATTTATACTGTAGAAGTTCATTTTTCTCCCCTTTTAAATGAAAAGTTTCTGATTTGTTTCAGAAGATGTCCATCTTAATGATCATTTCCTGGAGAGCTAATGGTCAGTGTTCTTAGTTTACAGGTGTCAGAGACAAGCTCTAAAATAAGTAGATTTTAAATTGAGCCAAATCTCTTAGGATTTCTGATCCAGAACCTTTAATTTGACCATCAGTACATTCTGTTAGATATATAGGCAGGGAAACATGCCTCCAACTGTCATGGGGAAAGCAAACCATTCAGTTATTTATTTGCCACTAAATTCATGCAAATGAATCCAATATACTCATTTTCTAATGCCCCAATGCTGCTGGCTCCCATAGCAGAGATAGGCTTTAAACAGTGTCTTAAACATGGTATGCCCTATTTAGAATTGGAAGGAATGTTAGAGGTCATCTAATCCAATTGCTTTATTTCACATATGAGAAAATTGGGGCCCAGGGAGACCAAATAACTGAAGTAAATAGTTCAGCTAAGATTTGAACTCAGGTCATTGATCTTTCCACTGTGTAACATAGCTTCTATTGTCTGGTATTGGTTGATTTGAAAAGCACTGATAAGTGAGGTCACAGGCTGACTGCTTAGATGGCCAGTGCCTAAGATAGCCACTGAGATCTGCATTCAAGACCCTAACTACCTTTCCATTCTTATGCTCCATTGCTTCTAGCTCTAGTCATACCGACTTATACAGGATATATAAGATATATAGGATCATAGAACTTAGAGTGAGAAGGACCTTTAGAAATCATCTACTCCAGTCTCCTCTCATTTTTACAGATGGGATTTCTGAGGCTTAAGTTAAATGACTTTGTTGAAAATCACATATTACTCAGAATCACAAAATCTCAGTATTAGAAGGCAGGTAGCCTTTAACACATATTTAAACAAGAACCTTACCCCGCTTCCAAAAAACATCGCCTACATGGTATCATTTAGCTTTTGTATGAAGACTCCTCAGATCTCTCAAGGGCAGCCATTCTACTTTTACATAGAAAACTTTAGGAAAACTTTCCTTACATTAAATAAAAGCTGCCTCTTGGAAATCTCCCCCATCTCCCAACCCTTATTGCAATTAGTACTCCCGGTTGGGATCAAGGGAACATTGACTTTCTCTGTCACTTGATAGCCCTTAAAGTAGTCCAAGTTGGTTATCATGTCTTCTTGAAGTCTTCTTACCTATCTTATCTTTCTGTCTCTCTTTCTCTTTGTCTATCTACCTATCTATCTGTAAAATGGGAAAGTTGGAAGAGGTATTTCTAAGGAAAGTCCTTTCCAGTTCAAAATTTCTATAATCTTATGAAAGGCAGTATGACATAAAGGGATACTAAATCTAGGCATCATAGGACCCTCAATCACTCTCAAATTCCATCAACTGAAAGTATGGCTTCCATTCCCTTTACTATCTCACTTTTCCAGCTTATAGATGCAATCCAGGTTTTCTGTGTGTTTTAAAAAAATATTGTACCAAGGACTGACCAGATGTGATCTGACCAGTGCAGAATACCCCAGGACTATAAACTGGTAAGGGGTAGAAATAGGATTCACATAAAAGTCCTGTGAACCTTATATTCACTGTCCTTTCTTCTATATCATGCAGCCCTAATAGAACCCTAGAAATTTAGAGCTGGAAAGGACATTAAGTAGAAATACCTTTTCCAACTCTTCATTTCATTCACCGTACACACACGTAGGATTTATTGATTGTCTACCCTGTGCCAGGCACTGTGCTAAACACTGGGGTTGCAAAAACAAGAATTAAAAGGATGGTTCCTGCTTAAACTCTAATGGGGAGGACAAGGCTTAAAAGAAAGCTAGAGTGTATGGTGGAAAGGCAAGTTCTCAGCTACCTGCAAGGCATACGGTGAAGATGGGGTACAGAGTGGGAAATTGATTTAATTGAGGTCACACAGAGTGAAAGTAGCAGAGCTGGGACTGGAACCTACCTAAGTCTCTATATTAGCCTACTCATTATTCCTAAAATATGGTATGCATTCCTCTATCTATGCCCTTTTTCATTTTCTCCTTCCTTCCTAGAATGCCTTCTCCTGTTCTTGCAATCCTTTGAATCTTTCACCTGATCTGTATCTTGCCACTGGACCCAGATGGCTCCAGAGGAGAGAATGAGACTGGTGACTTTGTACAGCCCTCCATCACCTAAGTCCAATTTACTTGCATATTGTGGCATCACCTCCTTGATCTCATGGTCTTCTTTGAGAGGAAAGGATCCAATCCTTTGTAGTTATATCTGTATTTCAATTCCCACCTTCTCCAATAGAGATTTCTATGCCCATTGCTATCTATAATTGCCTCTCCTTACTTTGAACACTTAACTCTCTTGCATGACTCTATAAGTACTTAGACATTGCCTGTGACAGCACTTGTATAATTATCTTACGTTGTTCATATAATGGCACAGTTACTTAATTCTTGCCTCTACGTCTCATTCCTTCAAATAGATCCAAAGCTCCTTGAAGACAGGATTTATTTAACCCACCAGTTCCTAACACATTCTAATACCCATAGAAAGCACTGAATCATAGCATTTATAGCACAGGTATCCTGGAATAGGAGTCAGAAGGCTTGTTTTGAGTCCCAGCTCTGCTATGGGGCCACTTTGGGTGAGTTATTCCCCTGGTGAGCCTCAGTTCTTTTCACCTATATAATGAGAGAGGTAGATTAGATTATGTCTAAGGGGCTTTCCATTTCCAACAATCTGTAGTTCTGTGCATCATGTGTTAAATGAATGAATAAATAAATGAAATAATTGTTACCTGGATTTCATAATAAAAGAGTGGTTGCTCTGGAAATATGGTGGAGAGAATAGGAAAGAAAGATATGAGTCATTTAAATGTCCAACACACAAACAAGCTGCAGTGGAAAAAGTGCTGGACATGGTGTCACAGGACCTGGTCTGGAAGCCTGTCCCTAACACTTACTGCTGGTATAACTTCTCTAGATCTCAGTTTCCTCATTTGTAAAATCAGGGTGATTGAATTATATGACCTTTAGAGTCCTTTCAAGCTCTAAATTTATGATCCTATCATTTGCGTATATTACTGTTCACTGGATAAATGGGCTAATCATGGAATTCTAGGGGTCAGGGGGGCGGAACTTTTGAGTATGGATCTGTGATTTCATGGAGAATCATTCCTTCCACCTATGCATATTAGTAATAGCATCTCATCTATAGTTCACAATCTTAATGACTTGCCCAGGATCATATAGCTAGAAGTGTTAGAGGCAGGACTCCTATAACCCCTTTATTACCTGTTTCTGTCTCTCCCTCTGTGTCTTTGTTTCTCTCTCTCTGTCTCTATATCTCTCTGTGTGTCTCTGTCTTTTGTGTGTATGGAGGTGGGGTTTGAGAGAGAAAGATTAAAAGTTGGGGGGAAAAGCACACGGAAAGTTTCAAGACATTTCGATCTTTTGGCAGAGCCTTTTCTGACTTTTCTGAATTTTCTTCTATGCATTTGCCCTCCTGTAGCTAGAGAGGACTCTCCGAAGCTCCACTCTGGGCTCCCATCACTAATTCCTCTGGTCTCCAGGACTGTTTCCGAGATACCTGGTGTCTCAGAGATAGCTGTTTGTCTAGAACGCAAGTGGGGAGGAGACCTCCTGGGGACAGAAAGCAATGGCTGTTTCCTCTTTATATTCATCAGATGGATCGATATTCTACATACAATCCCCACCCTGGGCCCTAAGTAGGAGTAATTATGGAATAATTAAATGTGCCCAGGGTAGCCAGGACTGTTAACAGAGCAATTATGCAGTGCACTCCTGCAGGCTGCCTTCACTCTGAGATGAAATGAAATCATTGAAAATATAATATCAGAGCACAATTCATCCTGCCTCCCACGCTTGAAACCTTGGGGTTATTTTTGTCTCTTTTTTCTCCCTCATCTTTCACCTCCCATGTCCAATAAGTTACCTAGTTCTGTCCCTCCGTCCTCACCTATCCTCTCCCGTCTATACCCATTGTCACTACCCTCGTTGCTTCCTGTCAACAGCAGCCTCTTAGATCTTCCTACTATGATTCTCCTCTTCCTCCAACCTAGCTTTCATTGCTGCTCATTGTACTGTCCTCCTCAGAATCTTCAGTGGCTCACTATTTCTTCCCAAGTAAATGTTTCAGATTCTGTAGGCTGCCATTTAAGGCTGTCCACAATCTGGTACCGATACTCCCTTTCTAGTTTCATTGTCATGCTACTTTCCTAGTCTAAGTACTTCTTTTGTCCCCTGTACTTGCCTAATGGTTTCCTATGTGCCTTTTGCTCATATAGCAGTGACCAGACATTTTGCTCTTTAATAAATATTTTGGGAAGCAGCCCAGGGTAATTGAATAATCTGCCCAGTAGCTCTTGAGGCATATAGAGAATTGTGGAATCACTGTCAGTCAATAAACAGTTATTAATTACCTTAATTATATGCCAGGCATTGTGCTAAGCTAATTTCCAGGGATAAAAAAGAGGCAAAAGATAGTCCTGGGGAAACAATATATAAACAAATATGCACAAATAATCTATATACAGGATAAATAGGAAACAATGAAAAGAATTCCTCTTCTAACCTTTGGATTCAGTGAGAAGTAGTGATTTAACTGAAGACACATCACTTGGAAGCTGAAAGTCTGAGGCTAGGGGGAGAGAAAACAAGCAAAAGACAAGTGAGTAGGCTTATGTAATCATCTAGATGGCATAGTGGATAGAGCGATGGATTTGGAACCAGGAAGACCTGAGTTTGAATTCTGCCTCAGATACATACTAGCTGTGTGACCCTGTGCAAGTCACTTAACATTTCTGTGCCTCAGTTTCCTCACTTATATTATGGGAATAATAGTAGTAGTTACCTCTTAGGGTTGTTATGAGGTAAGAATGAGATAATATGTAATTTGTAAATCACTGCATAAATGCTAACTATTATTATTATTACATGGAACTGGGGACAGAGACTTACTTGTGAGGTGCAGAAAGTAAATATTCCTCTCATAAGGCATAGAGCTGCAGGGATTGTGTGTAAAAGAATGCCCAAGATAATGGAGTTGTATTTTCAGCCAGGACTATACTCAAAAGTTCTTTTGAATGAGAAAGCTGATCCTTTTGGCAAAATGTGGATGACAGGTAAAGGGGCTCGCAACAAACCGATAACATGCTTGGAGCAGGAATTGAAGGCAGCTGTGGGAAATAGAGGCTGTTGTCCATTGGTCGAGGGCTTCTTAAACTTTTTCCACCCATGACCCTCCTTTGCGTTAGGCAACAATCGTTGGTGATGAGTGGCATGAGGGCACGTGCAGTGCAAAGTGCAGTATCTGCAGGATGCAACATGGGGAAAGCCTGCCAGAAATACCTCGGCTTCATTACCCATTTGATTTTGAATTAATTTTTAATCATTGCATGTTCAGAAACCTTTTATGATTGCCAATTTTTTTTTGGTTGCAACCCATAGTTTGAGAAGTGCTGCTTTAGAGTGTGGACAAGACTGTTGATGAAATGACCACTTTCTGAGAGATGAGGAAAGATCTCAAGGACCACGATAGCTATGACTAGTAGGAGGTGAATGGACAGAAACTAGAAACACTGCTCAGATAGGAATGTCATAGAGGGGAGTACCAATGCTGAGGAATAAACTCCAACCAAGCTCTGATATGCCCCTACTCAAAGCTTGGCTGTGTTCATGGAGACTATAGGGCACTATTGGGGACAGGGGACATTTACTATAGTACTCTGTGTCCTTAAAAAGTGTCAAGTTTTTTCGTATGTTTGGAGCAAGGATTTGATGATCCTCTTCCTTTCAGATAACCCACGACCGTTCTTTTTCTTCTCTAAAGATATATTCAATGTTGTTATGGCTATTGGAAGGTAAATAAATATCTGAGCTTGAGGATGAAAATGGTCAGGGATGTCCTTACACACAGACAGCACATGGTACTACTTGATAGTGATTTGAAGAGTATTGTGGAATAGTTGAGCTAGGAGGGACTTTAGAATTTGTCTGGTTCAATACTCTTAATTTATAGATGAGGAAATGAAGGCCAAGAGAGTTTGAGAAACTTTTTCATGGTCACACAGTAGGTTAGTGGAAAATCCTTAGCTAGAATCTAGGTCTTTTAATTCTTTAGTTACTGTTCTTTCCTCTACTTCTGGAAAGGCTGTTTGTTCCTCAAATATCAGTTCCACCCCACTCCACCTTACTTGTCTTCCATAACGCCTGAAATTCCACTTTCAGAGTCATTGCCCTGGGTTAAGGCATAGCATCTCCAGAGTTTCCTTAGTAAATAAAGAAAGGTAACAGATGAAGTCATCAGTCATGAATATGTCATCAGGGATTATTTTATCATATAACTAGCTATCAGTTTGGAAACTTGAGAACAGAACTCTGACTGAGTGAAGCATTCCAGGGCAGGCATTCCATCCTTTTAACTATAAGACCTGAAAAACTGGGTTTTTGCTAGTTGGTATCAGTTAATTGACAACTATAAGTGCCAGGGCAGGATATGTTTTGTATGACTTAGGTTCTAAGAGTGACCCAGCTGTGAGGGTCTATGTTTTCACTCTATGCATTTTTCTTATCCTACAAATGAGAGCATGTTCTTTTTGAATGATTGAATGAATGAAAGGCACTCACTATGTGCCAAACTCTTGTGCAAAGCACTGGGTACCGCAATTAAAAAGGACAGTCCTTGCCTTAAAGGGATTTGCAATAAGAGGGAGACAACACATTCAGGGTGTTCAAAAAGTTTTAGCGCAGTTTTAAATTGCTTTTTAAAGTTCCTTCCTATTAAGTTATTAAGCTTTAATGGCTTAAAATTAAACTAAGACTTTTGGGACACCTTGCATAGGGGAATAATGGCCAGGGAGCAGTGTTTTGGTTTCTCAAGTCACAGGGATGGTAATTAAATAGAGTCACAGAGGAATCAAATGCTTGATCTTTCTATAAGTAGGTAGGGTGTTGATTAAGTACTGGTCCCAGAGTAAGTGGGGTTCCATTCTTGAGGTTAGGCTCAAGTCTTAAATTGTATCATCCATAGAACCTTGGACTTCAGCACTGAATTTTAGCTCAACAAGACCATAGGAGCAAACACTTAACCTTTCTAATTGTGATTTAATTAACAAATATTTATTAAATCCCAACAGGGTACAAAGTATTGAATTAAATCCTTTATACCAACCTTACTGTTCTGGATTGGGTTCTTTACCAATTCTCCCTCTGGGTGACCCAGCAGGCATCACACAGGAAGAAAGATTAAATAATAACCACCTCACAGAATAAAGCCAACATTCTTTCCTATTTTATCACCACATATTGTTTTTGGCCTTAAGCAACATAAGTCAAGCAGCTTCAAACACATTCTTTTTCCTCATTAACTCACAGAATGGGCAGGAGCTTGAAATCTAAACTCTGACTCTTCCAGAGCCACCAGTACAGCTTGTTGAATGTGGACATCATCTGACTTATCTCATTAAGATGAAGCAGCCTCTGTAAACTGAGATGAACTCATCCATTTCCTCTCTAATTTCAGTCAGGTCTTCAGGGGTGGGGAATCTGAGGCTTTGAGGTCACCTGTGGCCATCTAGGTCTTCAAGTCCAGCCATTTGTCAATATGGCCTCAAGGCAGAGAATATGCCTCCCAATCTGTCAATTTAACAAGCATGTAATAAGCACCTACTGTGTGTCAGACATTGTAGAGACAAAGACAAAACAGAACAATCTCAGCCTTCACTTTAAAAAAGATAATAATAGTAGCAAGCTTGCTATTGCACTTTTAAAAAGACTGTTGTTTTAATCTCTAATCTAGACAATTGTCCCATTTTTTAATGTTGTTTTACTTTTCCTAAATTGGAAATAGATTTCTTCTAATACTTTATTAGAAGTAGACTAGAAGAGTTCTTGTTATCTCAATTAAAAATGCCTGGATAAGTAAGTGCAACATTTTTTTAGAGTAGGTGGGTACCAGAACTTTTAGGAATGTTGCCATGTTTCTATATCCATGTCTATTTTCTTTGTCTGTTATCATCATAGATACAGTCATCATGTATTAGAAGGCCTTTATAAAGTTCTTATTGGATTTCTGACTTAACTTTCTTACGTTTCCACTTAAAATCAAAAGCTAAAACATTTTTGTTCTGATGAAAAACTAAACTTCTTGGAAGATATTTGACAAAATGAAATTAGATGATCCTAAGTACAATTAAGATTTTACCACTTGGGAATCATGGAATTCTAAACTATAAGTCAAGTTCTTGCAAAGAAATTAAAATAGAAGTTTTTATTTTTGAGTCATTTATAAAAATGTAGACAATATATTTCTTACCTGATACCTGTTTTCCAATTTAACTTAAGGACAATAAGTGAAAGAACTCTCATGTCCATAAAACTTACAAATAGCTTAAATACCTATACTAAAGACAAAGATTTTTTGTTTTTACCAACCTAGAGAATAATTGCCTTCCTATTTTTGCAACCTCTAGCCTTCCCCCACACTCCATATAAAATTAGGATTTTAATAGAATGCAATATTTTAATAATTGATGTACTCCCATTTAAGAAGAACCAATAAATAAACCTCTAATCTTATAAAACAATTTTGTTAATTTCTTTATAAATTCAGATGTTCATTTTTAGATGTTTAACATTTATAAACTGTAGGACTCATTGTCTTACAAATCTAAGACACCTTTAAATAGAGGGCTACCTCTCTTACTATCTTTAAAATGAGTTACTTAAGATCTTAGCCCCTCCTCTCACAATTTAAAAGACAGTTTTTGTGAATTGACATAGTCAAGAAAATCCATTTATTGTAGGTTAGCTTTTAGTTAATGCCTTTAAAGTTGCTTCCTGCTCTTTTAGAGGTAGAGGGGAATATGGTATAGAGTAGATGGATCACTGATTTTGATATTAGGAAAATCTGTGTTGAAATTTTCCCTTAGCTACTGTCAGTGTGACTGAGCAAGTCATTTAAACTTTCTGAGCCTTAGTTTCCACATCAGTAAACGGGGGTTAATAGCACCCCACAGAGGTATTTTGAGAACAGAATACAGTGTTTATAAAATACTTTGCAGTCTTTAGCAGGTTAAATTGATGAGAAATGTTATTTTTATTTTTTGAGAGGGTCTGTGATTTGGTTAATATAGGGAACTGGGGAGAACTCCCATTACCCATTACCTTGTTCTTCACTTACTTTGCAGACTTTAGTCTTAGTGTTTCTTGGGGACACTGAACCTTTAAGTGACTTGCCTAGGGTTAACATAGCCAAGTGGGTCTTAAACTTCTAGACAAGTCAACTCCAAGAGACCAAGCTATTTTAGCTAAACTCTACATCTTACCTAACACCTAGGACAGTACTCCACCTGTGGTAGGTGCTTAATAAATGTTTATTGAATGGAACTGGACAATTTGCTATTGCAATTGTGGAAGAAAGGTTTTTTGTTTTTTTTTTTAGCATGTGTTTAATTGGTTGCTGATTTCCTAGGATTTGCTGGGTAGTCCTCCATCTTTAGGATTTGTTCTGTAGAAGTCTATAGTATATCCCAGTATTGTTCCTGTAGAAGTCTATAATACACTCTACTCCCAATCCCAACACAAAAAGAAAAACCAGTTTGGAACAGCAAGTACTCTTGAGGAAATGTGGGCCACAGACTCTTAGGACTGAACGCTAACCGGTTGATGTAAAATTTCAGCCAATGTAATTCTGGAGCCCCTTGTACTATGCCTCATTTAGAAGGCCTCTGTAGCCATATTGAATTCCTGGGTCCTTGAGAAAACAGCCGCAACCATCTGCTTATCTGAGCTCCAGCTTTGTTTTCATGTGTGTGCCTTAGCATTTGCCAGTGGTTGGAGGGAGTCTTATCTCACTGGCAGTTAGTTGTTGCCCCTGAACTATATGGAACTACAGAGGCAGCTTCTGAAACTCAGGCTTTGCAAAACCACCAAGGTTTTATCCCGACCCCAGTAGAAGACAATATATTTCATATTACTTATTTAAGCTTTGGGAAAATTACCCTCTGTCATAGCTTTAATTGGACTGCTGTGCATGTCCCAACAGACCATTGGGATGACAATGTGGTGATGCGAGTTTCTTTTCCTCATAGTCTGATGTGTATAGAGACAAGTGAAAATTTGATAGGTAGATATATTTCTTATAGAAACAGTCAAATATCAGCTGATTAAACCTTCACATCTATTGATTTTCTATTTTATTCTGTTAAAATCTCAATGATAATAAATATTTTAACTTCTAAATTTTGTGACATCCTGCTCTGTATTTGAATCATGATGGCATGGCCACAGTGCTTAGTGACATGGAATGTATTGAAATGATATTGTATGGAGACTGGCAACCAATTGTTCTCCATAGATGACTCAATAAAAATATATTTAAATGGAAGCACAAAGAATTTAGATTAGATGCTAGGAAGAACTTTAATAAGGATTATTGAACACTAGAGTAACTGACCAAGGAGACTTTCTATCATGCTAAAAAGCAAGACGTTGATCGTCAATTTTTTTTTTTATGCAGAGCAGATAGGTTGCCCAGTGGACAGAGTACTAGACCTGGACTCAGGAAGACCTGAGTTCAGATACGGCCTCAGATACTGACTAACTGTGTGACTCTGGGCTAGTCAAAATGACACAAATCTTCCCTGACCACCTTAGGTATTTGTAGAAAACGCTGAGGTAGTGAACATAAAAAAGAGACTAAAAAAGGAGAGAAGAAGGAGGGAGATGCTATTGACCCACTCCCTCAAGTCCAGGGTGTCCCTGCTAGAGGAACTTTTCTATTAGGACTGCAAATGATGCTGGATATTTACATACATCTTTGAGACTAATGGCTATTTGAGGAATGATTTGTTTTGCTTTCCTCCCTTTTAATAAAATTTAATTCTGTAATATAATGGACTTTATGCTTGACAGTAGGGGATCGGTTTTAATATATTGAGAGGTACCATGCATACATTGCCTTAGGTTTCCTGGATAAAGGCCACTAGCAAAGAGAGTGAGAAAAATCATCCGATGTATGCTTGAGCCCTTTTTGTCATAAGGGAGTCTTTGAAACAAGAGTTAAGTGGTAATTCTCTTTCCTGCCTTGAAACTTGAAGAGCATTTCATTTGTCCTTCATTTATACTGCTGTCATAATGTATTATTTGTGTCTATATTAGTGTCTCCCCTATTAATTTCTTAGGTTTCTATAAGAGAGGTATGAAGACTTTCTTTTTAAGGGGAAGGGAGTCCAGGGTCTCTTTTCACTTCACACCTTTTATAGAGCCTAGCATAGTACTGTACACATAGTAGGATCTTAATAAATGGTTGATGCAAAGTATTGAATTGACCTCCCAAAGTCCCTTCAGTGCCACTATTCTATGATTGCTTAATTCAAGCATACATATTAAAACACATATCCCTACATGACTAATTTCCCCTCTAGCATTGAATATTTTCAGAGGATTTGACAGCATGAAATATTTAAGTCAAGATAAATATACCTAATGAGGTAGCTTATTTTGGATTCATAAACATTTTCCCATTGATCAAAGACAGATTTCCGTCACTGTTCACTCCACATTGCCCAGTTCAAATACAATTCTTTTAAAATAAACTCAAATGTGAATCTTTGGCAGATTGTTGGGGCTTTGTGTTCCAGGACCTTAGGAAATTAACTTTCACTTGTTCCCCTTTAGCTACGCATATGAGTCAGTGACACCTTAGCAGCCCAGGGGATTTCATGAAAGCTTAAATAAGATGTACAAATGTGCGATCTATGTAGCAAGCCCACATGGTTTGAAGTGGGGCTCTGCAGGTCTTGGGTGAAGGAAGCTTTGCTTGTGAGAGAGTCAATTAGCAAGAGAAAGTTAAGGAGTTGAAAGAAAGGGCCTATTTATACTGGCCTAAGTCTCACCTTGTTTCACACGCCATGGAACTGCTCCAAGCAAAGTTCCCTTTTCAAGTAGCCCTTATAAGCAAAAACGGTGGAAAAATCATTGGGTCCTCTATTTGCAAGAGGCTCTAAGTGATCTTTGGAAGTCACCAAATCTATCCCCTTTATTTGATAAAGGATTGTTGCTTAAACCATTTCAAGTAATAAAATGTTAGAGATTGAAGGAAATTGAGACATCCTCTCGTCCATTATTTCACAGATAAGGAGTGCTGAGGTGGCCTATAGTCCTGATCTTTTCTTAAATCACAGTCCCTTCTTTAAGGTCCCTTGTCATCCCTCCCTTTGGTGGAGACCCTTGAGGCATGGACTGAAGTCTTTCTTCTCCTTTGTATTCTAATGTGAATATAAATTGGTACAATGCTGAATGCATAGTAGATACTTAATGAGCATCATTGACTAATGGAAAGTTTGGTTATATTTATTTAGATCAGGAGTTCTTAACCTTTTTTTTTTTTGTCATAGACCCCTTTGTAGGCTGATGAAGCCTTTGGACCTCTTCTCAGAATAATGTTTTTAAAAGCATAAAATACATAGGGTTACAAAGAAAACCAATTATATTGAAATACAGTTATCAAAATACATAAAAAGTTCAAAGACTCCAGATTATGAACTCCTTATTTATATGGTCATAGCAAAGAAAGCTATTTTCTCATAATTTCTTTCTGTGAATGGGAGAGGGTGAATGGGGAAATGTGGGGTGAGAAGGTATATCTCTCATGAATATAGGCATTCTAATTAGATTTCTGGGAATCAGACTCATTCAGATCTCCAGTTTAAAACTCCGAGTCCCTGGCAAACATTTCACAAAGGGCTTTCTTACCTCCATGTCAGCAATAGAATAAACAGACGTCTAGTGATCAGGGGGCAGCCTCCTTTCAAGGATCTATCTTTAAAGCAGGGAAGGCATTTACATCTATTGGGTAAGTCTAAAGTATCTGAGCTTCCTGTACAAGTTTAAAGGAACACAAGAGATTCTGTGATACAAGACAAAATTAAGAGCAAAAGATAAAAGTTTTGAGGGAGGCACATTTCAATTTGACCTTAAGAATATTCTGACCATGAGAGCTGTCCAGCAATGAAATGAGCTGACTTAGGAAGTAGTGAGTTTATTCCCACTGGAAATGTTCAGGCAGGAGCTGAATAGCCACCTGTCAGGGGTGCTATAGGGAGTATTTCTACAATGTATGGGCAGTTGGAGTAGGTGAACTATAGGGTCCCTTTTAAATTTAAGTTTTTTTGTGTGTAATCTGGATCTTCACCTCTGAAGCTTTTATACTGCTTGGCACATAGTCAGTGCTTAATACGTGTTTGTTGCTTGTTCCATTTCTTAGGGGCCTATTCATATGTCTGATTTCCCATGGACTTGTGGATTTCACATGGAAGATAATATTGGAAGTATGTTAATAATAAATAAGGTATAGTTCATTTCCCCTTACCCAGAAGTCTCCTTGGGACAAACAAAACCACCTTGTGTGTCTCAATGCACCAGTTTTCTCTCCACTCATCCCTCCAACCAAACTCGTAAGAATGACAACCAAGTCATTGTCTCAGCAAGAATCCCCTCTCAACATGCTGGCTGCGCACCATTCTGTGATTCCAAACACACCTAACCATACCTTTTTAGAAGATCCACTTGGACAGATGGCATTAATGGCTCTGGCAAAGGTTAACATTTTTTAACGAACATATAGCAAAAGGGGTAGGGACTGGACCTATGCTGTCACTGCTAGAGGGAGCTTTGAGATAAGGAAATTCCACCTACCGATTCTTTACAGTACTTTCTCTGCAACTAGAGAAAGTTGGCTGGAAAACTGAGAGGCTGACTGATTTGCCTAAGGTCATATAGTCAGTATATGGCAGAAACAGGACTTGATCTCCAATCTACCTAGTTCTCTACAAGTTAGCTTTCTATGCACTATGCCAAAGCTGCTCTAACAAGGCAGACATGTTTGTAGAAACGAGTATGTAACTAATGAATGATTGGAACATTTACCTGGATAATATTTTTTTTTTGTCATTTGTTTTTTATGATTTTCTTCTTCATAGAATTATGTTGTTCTTTGATGTATCTCTTCCAATTTAGCATGTCTTTAGTTTATGAGGAGGCACATTTCAACTTAACATAAGAAACAATGTTGTGATGAGATGTCCAGCAATGGAATAGATTGCTTTCTGAAGTAGGATAGAAGACATTTTTACATTGGTTGGAGTAAGAAAACTCTTGGATTCTATGTCTAACATGTCTTCAAAACCCCCCAGTTCTGATTTTACACTTGCTTAGGTAGGTCATTGGAGATAAATATGACTCCCAAAGAGATATTCATTTGATTCTGCTTCCCCATGAGATGACTTTTTCTGATTGAAGGATTGTATACACCATAGTAAGATAAATATAGGCTGGACCCTTCCAATGTATATGTGTGTATTTCTGTAGTTAGCAGTAGCACTGGAGTGTTAGTGACTGCCATGGATTTGAAAGAACATGTATTGGGCAGCTAATAGGTACAGTGGCTTAGAGTGCTGGGCCTTGAGTCAGGAAGTCCTGAGTTTAAATCTGGCCTTAGACTCACAAACTGTGCAACCCTAGGCAAGTTGCTTAACTTCTGTTTGTCTCATTTTCCTGAAGACATGTAAAATTTGTACAAAAATATCTTTTATTAAAATGATTTGTAATTTGTAGATTTACTACCTGGGAGAAATCACTGTGGGATTTGGTGTGTCCCCCTCCCCTCTCCCAGGTTTTTTGTTTTGTCTTGTTTTCCCCAAATAAACCTAATCTTTAAAATTAAAAAAAACACATGGAGATATTAACAGTACCTACCTCAAAGGACTGCTGTAATGATCAAATGAAATAATAACTGTAAAGCACTTAGTACAGTGCCTGACGCATAGTAAGACTATATAAATGCTAGCCATTATTAATGCTGTTATTATGATGATCCTGATGAAGAAGCTAGTTAGAGATATAATATATTTTCTTTCTTTTGTAACAGATGAGAAGAAGCAAATTACTCCCGGTTCTTTTTAAGTCAGCAGGTGCCATGCCCCCGGAATGGAACTAGCACTACAAGGTTAGCACTACAAGGCATCCACATAATGCCAGGAAATTGGCTTGCTTAGTTTCTGCTAGTTGTGCTGGCTCATGAAGACTCTAGCTATAGAGTGCCCCACTTTCTCCTCCATTCCATCGACTGAATTCTGAGCCGTTCTCCAAAATGCTTCCCTGTGGAATTGACTCAAACTGATGAATTATTCTATTTAACCAAATACCCTTTCCAAAGAAAAATAACAGCTCTGTGTTCAGTTACAGCCAAGTAACCAATATGCGCATCTTGAACAGCAACGTAGCGTTCTGGGAGAGCCCGATTCCAGCCTCAGATGTCTGCATTGTTCCTTTGGAAGGCGATGGGAGCAGGGAGTTCATCTCCACAGACTGAAATCTGGCCTTTTGATCCCAGTCATGTTCTCTAGCAGCTGAGGAAAGTCTTCAAGGTGAGCAGCAGCAACTCCTTGAGCTGAACTTGGTCACCTTTCTTTTCTCCTTATGAGGAGACCTGGCACTTCTTATAAAGTCAAGCCTGAAAAGAAGCTGAGAATTTGTCTCACTTGGAAAAGAAGAAAATAAAGCAACAGTTGTAAGGACTAAAGAAAGAGCAGAAAGTAGGACAGAGCACGTTGAAAGTAGGACAGGTTTGTAGTAGAAGATCCTAGATCAGAACCCAGGCCAAGACATATTTCATACTTCATTTACATAGTGAATAACAACTTGTGCTGGTTAGATGGCACCTATGATTATTATTTAATAGTTAAACAGTGCTTGACATGTGCAAAATGATTTAGCATCATGCTTTATTATTTATTAAAAAGGAAATCGTTTTTAAAAAGCAAATTGACTTTACATCTGGGAAGCATTAGAATTGGGTTTCCTCATCAGAAACTGAAAAGAATCAGCTCAGTTTCACTCTGGAGTTGATGGAGGCTTGTAGGACACTTTTAGGTTTGCTTTTAATGTTTCAGGGAAAAGTGAAAATCCAAACAGAGTAAAAAATGGAAGTTTTAGTAAAACATTGCCTTTGCAGTTGATATATTTTTGTTGCTGCTGTCAGTTTTAAAGGGAAAAAGACTGGCTAGAGTAGAATCTAGAAATAACAGCCCAGAAATACATAGCATTATACAGATATACAGTATTTTCATTCATTTTTGGTATTTGATGATTACAATGACTCTAGGAAGTTGGTGGCCCAAGTGTGATTATTTCGAATTTGCGGTCAAGGAAGCTGAGACTACAACAGGTGAAACTGCTTGCTTTGATTGCACCACGAGTAAGAGGTTGAGCTGGGAATAAGATCCTGGGATTCTGGTTCCAAGGCTAATCTTTCCATTACCACAGGATCTCTGGGGAACAGCAAAGAGAAAGAAATGATGGTAAAAGTCGGTCAGTCTGGAGACATTGGAATGAAGGCTGCATATTGTAGGCTTATTAGGTTAAACAGACTTAAGACAATGACAAACCAGGAGCTGTAAATGGTATATTGACACATGACAATAATAATTTTCATAGCACTTTAAAGTGTGAAAAGTTCTGTAGGTACATTTCTCATTTGAGCCTCATCACAACCATGTGAATTACACAATACAGGTACTCCTATAATTAGATAAGAACATTGAACCTGAGGGAGGTTAATTGTCTTACCAAAGGTAAATATAGGATTGAAACCTTGGCCTTCCTGACCTTAAATTCAGTGCTTAAGTTACTTTACCTGTTAGCTGCCCCCTGCATAGACAAAGAAGGGAATTATATGGGAAAGAAATATATAAAACTTCTTTTAAGGCAATGAATACCTTTGTTTGGAAGGCCTTGCTATATACAGAAAGTTTGTTTCCCTTGGCCACAAGCACACATAACCACACAGACATTCCATCAATCCAAGAATCTTAGAATGTCAGAAGTGGAAGGGATCTTAGCAATCATCTAGCTCTATCTCATTTTATAGATTAGGAAAAAAGCTCAGAGAGGTTAAATAATTTACTTAAGATCACACAGCTAGTTGGCAAACCTGGGACTAGAATGCGAACCATTTGACTCCTTGGTTGCTCTTTCCCCTATACCATATCTTCCAGACAAGAGGAAGGAAAAAAAGAGACGGAAACAAGCATCTGTTCAGCACCTACTTTGTGGCAAGCATTTTGCTAAGTGCTTTACAAATGTGATCTGGTTTAATCCTCATGGCTGCATTGAGAGATAGGTGTTATTATTATCTCATTTTATACTTGAGAAAACTAAGGCAAACAGAGGTTCAGTGACTTGCTCAGTATTACACAGCTAGTGTATTTCTGAGATCAGATTTGAATTCTGGTCTTCATTACTCCGAGATCAGTGGTCTATTCTCTGGGCAACTTACCTACTTCTAAGAGAAATCAGAAATAAACATACTATGCAGGGGACGATGAGGACTGCTATCAACCCCATGAGTGGCAATAATCTAGTTTGCTTAGTTCATTTCAGGTCAACACATTTATAAAGCACCTACAATGTGCAAGGAATCATGGTCCTTTCTGGGAATATAAAATAAAACCATTTCTTCTCCTAAGAAGCTTACATTCATTCCACTGGGTCCATCCATCCATTCATCCATCCATCCATCCATCCATCTATCCATCCATCCATCTATCCATCCATCTATCTCAGAAAGAGCTCTGAACTTGGAGTTTGCATGCCTGGGTTCAAGCCCTGGTTCTGCTCTTTACTTAATTCTGCTCTTTGGCCACTTAATTAACTTCTTGAGTCTCAGTTTGCTTGTCTGAAGGACGGGGATTAAACTTATATGGTATAACTCATAGGGTTGTTTTGAGAAAAATGCTTCATGAACTTGAAAGCTTTCAATATATGTGAGTTATTTTTATTGTGGTTAGCATCCCCTAGAACCTCAGGCACAATATGTTACAATAGTGAGGGCAAATGATCACCATGTCATGTCATCTTTTACTTTTTTAGCCATTTCAAAAACAATCCCCTCCTTTTTGTAAGAAAAACAAAAGAGATCAAACTGCACAGCCTGACATGCAGCCCATTCCAAATGGGACCCATTTGCTGGATAAGCAGTAGATCAGCACAAATTATGAGCATTTAGACTCATGTTAACGTGCTAATTGAGGGGAGGGGGACACTAGATGATGAGGTCTCCCCAGATGCCCTTGATCTTCCCCTCCTGATTCCTGAAATACCAATTAACACACTCAGTCAATACCAGAAAACATATGGCACGGATAAACATAACACCATCAAGAATCTCACCTCCCTGCTCGTCACAGGACATTAACTCACCCACAGTAGTGCCCCTAAGGGGGGTGGCAGCAGCAAATGCTGATGGAAAAGTTACAATTTCCTATTTTACTTGCTCTCTGTCCCAGAGAGAATGCTTCAGATCTCTAAGGGTTTTGAAAAAAATGGCTTTATGAGTTGGCACTCTTCTGTTCATTAATTAATTAATTCAACAAGGCTTTATTAAGTATTTAATATGTACAGAGCCCCATGTTAGGTGCTAGGGGAGATGGAAAGATAAGCCAGGCTCAGCCTCCTGAGCCTGGAGCTCATGGCTTAGCATGGCATATGTTTCTTCAGTATTTCAGTGGATTTATGATGTCATCAATTAAGTCAAATAAGCATTTATTGTGCACCAATTATGTGTAAGGCACTGTGCTAGGAACTGGGAAGACAAAGGCAAAAATGAAGCCATCCCTGCCTTCAAGGTGCTTTCTATTTTTTCTTCTATGAGTGAAGATTGCAACTCATCCACACCTTTTCACTCTGTATAATTCTTGGCTATATTTTCCTATAATTCTGTCAGAGAATCTAGGTACGCTGATAAATATAATGCAAATTAAAGCAGAGGTCTAGAAAAGAAGCATAAAGTGATATAAAATCAGATCAGGGAAAAATAATTTCTAGCTGGAGATAATTAGGGAAGACATCATGTGAAGGAGTGCTTGAGATCAGAAAGATAGGATTTCACCAGGTTAGGATGAGGACTCAAGGGTGTTCTAGGTAGAGAAAATTGCTTGAGCAAATGTAGGTAAGATGGGGTAGGGGTGTATTCAGAGAATAGAAAAATAGTGCAATTTGACTGAAGTAAAGAATATGTCAGAGGGAAACATGAAATGAGACTGGGAAGGTACAATCACAGATTTAGAGCTGGAAAGGAGCTGAGAGATCGTCTAGTCCAGCCTCCTTATTTAACAGCTGAGGAAGCTCAGGTGCTGAGAAATTAAGTAACTTGCCAAAGGAACAGGAAGCAGTGCTGGGATTTGAACACAGGTCCTTTGACTTCAAATCCAGTACACTCTCTAATTACACTACATTGGAACCAAGTGGTAGATTGCCTTAAATGTCAGGCTAAGGTGTTTGGACTTTATCTGATCAGCTGTGAGGAACCAGTGAATGTTTCTGAGCATTCTGAGGGAAATGACCTTATTGGGGCTGTGCATTACAAAAATGAATCTGTTCTGACTGATGTTCATTAGGTCTACAGAGCTCTCAGACTTATTATTACTGCCTACATGTCTTGGAGAGTCAATCAACTAGAATTTATTGAGTACCCACTATGTGCCAGGCATTCTGCAAAGTATACAGAGAAAGGCAAAAATAATTCCAGCTCTCTGGGACCTCACAGTCCCATAGAAGAGACAACATATATAAATAACTATGTGCCAACAAGATGCATATGATAAATTGAGGATAATCTTAGGGGGCAGGGACTAAGATTAAGCAGGACTGAGAAAGGCTTTTTGCAGAGATTTGAAGGGTAGATGAGTTATCTGAGGCTTGAGCGAAGCCATAGAAGCTAGCAGGTGGAGATGAGGAGGGAGAATACTCCAGGCTATCCCTCAGCTCAAGAATAAGGAGATCTTGTGTTGGTGGATGGAGTGTTGTGTTGGAGGAACAGAAAGGAGGCCCATTTCCCTGGATTTCAGAGTATGTGGCTGGGAGTAAGGTATAAGAAGACTGGAAAGAGTGAGAGTAGACCAGGGTCCTGATATGACTTGGTTATGAAGGACTTTGAATGCTTAATAGAGTATTTTACATTTGAACCTGGAGGTAAAAGAGAACCACTGAAAATTATTGAATGGCATGTGGGGTGTGTTTGTATATGTGTGTGTGTGATACAGTCAGACCTGTGTTTTAGGAATATCATTTTGAAAGCATGCCTACTGACTTTACCCCTTCTACCCCCAAGCTGTGTGTGTGTGTGTGTGTGTGTGTGTGTGTGTGTGTGTGTGTGTGTAAGACCCAAGGGACCACTTAAGGATTGTTATGTTACACTAATAAACCCTGTCCTTTCAGCAACAAGTTAGACATGCTTGGCCAGAAAAGGACAGGGTAGTGCTACACATGCTCCGAGTCCTTTTTGATCATAGAGTGATTCCCAGATTTGAAACAAAAATATCCACAGGATATAGAAGAAAAATCCACCAACCTTGTTTCAAACAACATCCAATTTCTTTTACTTTAAATTTGTATTCACAAAGCAGTCTGATAATTTATAATTTAGTTTCCCAAGTGGAACTACCCACTAGGGAGAGAGTATTATGTGCAATGAGGTCCTGACATTCAGTCCAGCTATATTGTTCACTGAAAATTAATAAATAAACATTTTGGTTCACATAAATGTGGTTAGTGTGACTCATTTCCCCAGAGCCTGATCACCTCTGGAAGAACTGATAAGATTGCATTTCTTAGCCTTCATATTGGATAAAGCCTCGTCCTATAGTCCTATCAAGGTGTTAGCCCACCAAAGGCAGAAATCTCCTGAGGCATGTTTTACAATAACTTATTCTCCTTACTTATCACATTGTCCCTGTCCCAAGTCACAGGCAAGTTTGCTTATCCAGCCATTGCCAAAAGGCCTATTTTCAAATGTTTCTTGAAGTCAAGCATAGCCCTCAAATTCTATGTTTCATAAATTTCTTCAATGTAGAGGGAAGAGTAGTGTTACAACATGCTACCACTTTACTTGGAAGGGCTCAGTTTGGATGCTTATGTAGTTCTCTTAATGTGGATGCATTACTACGCAATGAGCATACAGTGTGTTGAACCCATGTACTCTGAAAGGTGGGATGAGAAAGGAAAATTATTCTTCTCATTCACTATATCCTTCTAAATTTGATTTTTCACCAGTCAATGCCTTGATTATTGCAGTAGTCTTAATAAGTCCGTTAACCTCCAGCCTTTTACATTTCTAATCCTTGCTGCATGACTTCGTGAAATTTATCTTGATCATATCATGTATGTGCATGCACAAATAGCATTAATGGTTCCCCATTTCTTCCCAATAAAATAAACTCCTAGACTGGCATTCGAGGCTCTAATTTGGTTCTGATTTATCTTTCCAGCCTTATCTCACACTGCTCTTTGGTCTTTGATTCCACAGCCTGCACAACCTGTGTGTCTGCATGGCCCACAAAAGGATTTCAGGTGGCTTAGGAAAAATGTAGAGGAGGTAAAACAGGCATGTACAACTTACTGCCCACCAAATTTTGTGCAGGGCTGGCCTAATCTCTAACAGCATATCTTACTTGCCTGTTCTTGAACACATTTCATACTTTCCTGCCTTCAGACCTTGTTCGTGTTGTTTCCTTTGCTTAGAAGGTCTTCTGTCACAATCTCATCTCATTCCATCCTGACCATTCCAGTTCAATCTAGCAAGAATTCTTTAAGTACTTACTATATGTGCAAAGCACTATGCAAGGACCTGGTAGAAGACTGATAATTTTTTTTACAAGGTCTTGAAGAAGCATAAGGTAGATAAATGCCAAGTTTGGAGTCAGCTTGCCTGGAACTTAAAGTACATAAAGGAGAGCAAGCTGAAATAGATTAAAGAGGTTGGGTAAGGGTAGATTATAGGGGGTGTGAAATGCCAAACTGAGGATCTTAATTTATTGTAATTGTAATTTATCCCAGAGAAAACAAGGAGACACTGAAGGTTTGTAGGTAGGGGAATAACATATTCAGACCTGCGGTTCATGAAACATGCCGATAGCTGTATTGAGATGGAATTGGAAAGGAGAGAGATTACAAGTCACAAGGATAATTAGGAACTTCTGCAATAATTCAGACAAGAGGTGATAAACATCTGAACTGAAGTGATAGTTGTGTGAAAGATGAAGATGGATGTTATACATCTGTACAGGTAGAATTGGTAAGACTAGGCGCCTTAGATATGAGGTTGGAGGAAGGAGAGTCAAGTCTGATTCTCAGTTTGCAAACCTGGATTTCTGAAAGAATGGCGATGTCTTTACATAAAAGTAAGGCCATCTGGGGAAGAGGTGTCCTTGGGACAGGGGGAAGGTAATGTCTTATATCCCCAGCTCCTACTATAATGATTTGCATATAGGAGATGCTTAATTAATATTTTTGTCTTTATATACCTAGTTTCTAACATGGTACCTGACACATAGTAGACCATACATGATTGTTGGATTGAAATGAAATTGAGTTTGTATGTTCAACAGTTATTTGGTGATTTGGAATTGGAGCACAGGAGATTTTGTTTTTGGTCTAGATGTGTGATTTGGTCAGGGATTCCTGGTTGGGAAATTCCTTCTACCAATACAAATTTGCAAGTTACAAATTTTCTGGAGGGTCAAGAGGATCATACAACTAAGTATGTATCAGAGACAGGAGAGATATTGGGGCTGAAAAATGTAGAACTGGGAGTCATCTAAAGAGTAAATTCAACCCAGGGGAACTGAGATGGCTAAGAATGGGTGTGAAGAGAGAAAAGTGCCTAGGAAAGTCTTTGGAGATATTCACAATTAGGGGGTAGGGCATAGAGAATGAGTCGCTCAAGGAGATGGAGAAAGAGGAATCATACAGATAGGAAAAACAGGAAGAAGAGTACTGTGATACTTGAAGAACTTTCTTAAAGTCCTCTATCATTTTCTCCATGAGACCTTCCCTTATTCTGTTCACCGGAAAGGATTTCTCTTTCCTTTGATTTTGCAGTGGATTATATTCTTCACATATTTTAATCTGCTTTATTTATATGTAGTTCCCTTGGCATATAATGTTTTAAAGTTTGTTTATTACATCTATTTTACAGATGAGGAAAAAGGCTCTGAGAAATTGGGTGATTCACCCAAGGTCACAAGCTGGTGTCACAAAGCTCAGATTTGTATCTAGGTCACCTGACTTAGTTTCAAGGCCTTGTTCACTATAGCATGTTTTCTTTCAAGTGGTGGCAGAGGGAATATAAAGGAGCAGGGGGTCTAAGGGAAATTACAGAACTAGAATATAATATGTCATAATATTGGCATGTATATAGTACCTCAAGGTTTGCAAAATGCTTTACAAATATTATCTCATTTTATCTTCACAACAACTTTTAGGAGGTAGGTATTATTGTTATCCCTATTTTACAGATGAGGAAACAGAGGCAAACAGAAACTAAGTTACTTTCTTAGGGGCCCACAGTAAGTATCTGAAGAGGGATTTGAATTCAGGTCTTCCTGACTCCATGTTTGGAGCTCACAAGGGCATAACCTAGTGTGTTCTATTTCCTACACATTCATTTAAGAGCAAGAAATGACAAAACACAACCAATACAGAAAACCAGTCATGTTCAAACTCATATTGCAGCCCAGGTGGAGAGATATGGTCTTTTCCCATTCTCTTCCCACCAGAGGCTCACAGCATGTCTTCCCTTGATTGCCACTGGTAAAGAGAACACTCAGTTCTTACTTAGTAGCCTCACTTCTCAATAAGAAGAGAGGAAAATCACAGAATGCTTGTCCAGGTTCTGAAGTTGAGGCCAAGGTCTTCCAATGCTCATACCCTAAGCACACTCCCTGAGCATCCATGTGAGTTGGCTCTGAGCAGAGCAGATTGTGCATACTTCAAGGACTGAGCCTTCAATGGTCAATACTCCTGTTAATAGAGTAAATGAGTTCACCCAAGGAAGAATGAATAGGAGAAGAAGAAAAGTATGGTACAGGATAAAGAATGCTGGATTTGTAGTCAGAGGACCATCATTTATAATCTCAGCTCTGCCATTTATCTGTATGAACCTGGGCAAGTAATTTTAACCTTCAGTGCCTCAGTTTCCTTATTTGTAAAATGAGGGGGTTGACCTTCATAACTTCTAAGTTCTCTAGATCCATCAGATCTATGATCTATGATCCGATAAACTTTTTAAGAGCAGGGGCCATATTTTATTTTTCTCTCCTATTATCTGGCACAGCTTCTTGACACAGACTTCAGTATGTTGAATGGATCAATGATTTAATCATTGTAAGTATTCCTTTCACTGATGCAGATCACAACTCCTAGACACCATAGTGCAGAGTCTAGGTGACTCTATAAAACCTTTTTATCACCTGTTGACCAATCTTCTGGTGATGATTCAGTCCCTCTGAACCCAGATAAATTGTTCTTGGACAGTCTTTTGTTGGGACCATTCTTTTTTTTTTAATTTATTTAACTTTTTACATTCATTTTCACAAAATTTTGGGTTCCAAATTTTCTCCTCTTTTATCCCCTCCCCCCACCCCAATACACTGAGCAATCTAATTTTCCCTATCTCGAATCTGCCCTCTCTTCTGTTATCCCTCCTTTCTCTTGTCCCCATCTTCTCTTTTGTCCTGTAGGGCCAGATGACTTTCTATTCCTCATTAACTGAATGTCTTATTTCCTAGTAGCAACAACAATACTAAACAGTTGTTCCTAAAACTTGGATTCCAGATTCTCCCCATCCCTCCCTCCCCACCCATTCCCTTTGGGAAGGCAGGCAATTCAATATAGGCCCTATCTGTGTAGTTTTGCAAATGACTTCCATAATAGTCGTTTTGTGTAAGACTAACTGAATTACCCTCCATCCTATCCTGCCCCTCATTGTTTCTATTCTGTCTTTTGATCCTGTCCCTCCCTGAGTGTTGACTTCAAATTGCTCCCTCCTCCCATTGCCCTCCCTTCCATCATCCCCCCCCTTGCTTATCTCCTCCCCCACTTTCCTGTACTGTAAGATAGGTTTTCATACCAAAATGAGTGTGCATTTTATTCCTTCCTTTGGTCAAATGTGATGAGGGTAAACTTCTTGGTTTTTTTCTCAGCTCTCCTCTTTTTCCCTCCACTAAAAAAGTCTCCTGCTTGTCTCTTAAATGACATATAATTTACCCCATTCCATTTCACCCTCTTTCCTCCCCCTACCTTTCTCTCTCACCATTTACCTTAATTTCTTTTAAGATATGGTCCCACCCTATTCAATTCATTCTGTGCTCTCTGTCTCTGTATGTGCGTGCATGTGTGTATGTGTGTGTGAGTGCATGTGTGTACATGTGTATGTGTGATCCCACCAACTACCCAGATACTGAAAAGTTTTAACAGTTACAAATATTGTCTTTCCATGTAGGAATGTAAACAGTTCACTTCTGGTAAGTCCCTTATGACTTCTCTTTGCTGTCTACTTTTTCATGCTTCTACTCATTCTTGTGTTTGAAAGTCAAATTTTCTTTTCAGCTCTGGTCTTTTCATCAAGAATGATTGAAAGTCCTCTGTTTCATTGAAAGACCATATTTTCCCCTGAAATATTATACTCAATTTTGCTGGGTAGGTGATTCTTGGTTTGAGTCCTAGTTCCTTTGACTTCTGGAATATCCTATTCCATGCCCTTCGATCCCTTAATGTAGAAGCTGCTAGATCTTGAGTTATCCTGATTGTATTTCCACAATACTGGAATTGTTTCTTTCTAGCTGCTTGTAAGATTTTCTCCTTGAGCTGGGAGTTCTGGAATTTGGCCACAATGTTCCTAGGAGTTTCTCTTTTTGGATCCCTTTCAGGTGGTGATCAATGGATTCTTTCAATACTTATTTTGCCCTCTGGTTGTAGAATGTCAGGGCAGTTTTCCTTGATAATTTCATGGAAGATGATGTCTAGGCTCTTTTTTTGATCATGACTTTCAGGTAGTCCCATAATTTTTAAATTGTCTCTCCTGGATCTATTTTCCAGGTCAGTTGTTTTTCCCATGAGATATTTCACATTCTCTTCCATTTTTTCATTCTTTTGGTTTTGTTTGGTGATTTCTTGGTTTCTCGTAAAGTCATTAGACTCCATCTGTTCCATTCTAATTTTGAGAGAATTATTAAATTCAGTGAGCTTTTGAACCTCTTTTTCCAATTGGCTAATTCTGCTTTTGAAAGCGTTCTTGTCCTCTTTGGCTTTTTGAACCTCTTTTGCCAATTGAGTGAGCCTATTTTTCAAGGTGTTATTTTCTTCAGCATTTTTTTGGGTCTCCTTTACCAAGGTATTGACCTGTTTTTCATACTTTTCTTGCATCTCTCTTCCCAGTTTTTCCTCCACCTGTCTAACTTGCTTTTCAAAATCCTTTTTGAGCTCTTCCAAGGCCTGAGCTGTTGGGACCATTCTTAAAAGTATGTTGAAGTATAACACTCTCCCTAAAATTCTACACCTGTTTGCTTCATCAGACCTGTTAAGATTTTTCTGAGAAGATATTTTCGAATACAATTAACTCTCCCTTTCTCCTTCCTAATCAGTGTGTTTCGATCTTTAAACAATGAACAACAGACACCTTTGTGATTGAACCATACTGAATAAACAATTTTTTGGTATACACATACACACACATATGTACATACATATGATCTAATGGGAACTTGAAAACGTGAATTCTCTAAGAAATCTGTAGTCTATTAAAAACATGCAAAATCATCAAAAATGACTTCTATAAATTTAGAATATAATTCTTAAAAGACACCCAAAATGTAGGGTCATGCAGACATTCCTACAAAGATTAAAGGAACTGAATGATCAATTGATAACTCTCCTAGGATCATCTGGGCCTCCTAGGCAACTAGTGGCAAAAAACTGCCAAGAATTGCACCCTGCTGTTCTGACTATCAGGGGAGGGATTTTGAAGAAGGAAAGAGGACAGGGAGAAACGAAAGCAGACCCTTCAGAACACTTGCTATTACCTCTCCTAATTATTTGGCTTACAAGGTCAGCTAGGTGGTGCAGTGGATAGAGTCCCCACCCCAGAGTCAGGAAGACCTGAGTTCAAATTTGACCTTAGATACTAGCTTTTACAAGTTCAAATACCTGGGTAAGTCACTTAACTCTGTGTACCTCAGTTCCTTATGTGTAAAATGAGCTGGAGAAGGAAATGGCAAACTGCTCCAGTATCATTGCCAAGAAAACACCCAAAGGGTTATGAACAGTTGGACATGACTGAAAGAACTCCACAAGTCAGGTCATGCGATGATTTTTCTTCTTATTTAAGTGCCTAGACCTTGCTTCCCAAGGGTTGAAAGCAACACCACACCTCCTGCATTCCAAGCTCCAAAGGAGAGGTGGACTGGAACATGATAAACTTGTAGAATAAGTGGATCTTCCCGGCTCCATTTGACATTTTAAAGGAGTATCATTTTTTTTTTTATTAAGGAAGTTAAACTCTGTTGACCTAGAAAGTTACTCCTTCAATCCAGTCCTATAATTCAATTGCACCTGCTCCCCTAAGAGACAGAGGGGTGCTGGAACCTGGCTTATTCATGCTCCAGAAAGCCAGTTGTTAAATTTTCAGTGTGAGCTCTATACCTCAGAAAATTAGCAAGCTACAAACCAAGGCTTAGCTGATGGATTTGTTGACTGGCTAGCCTTATGAAAGTGATGGATCAAATGTTAACAGTGCAGATTAAAGTTAAGAGTATGTCTGGAGCACAATTTCCTCTTCCCCAGACCATTGATTGTTAAACATTTATCAGTACAACACTTTCTGAGACCCATTTTTCTGGTTTGAGACTGGTGGAAGGGACCTGTGTTATTACAGTTCCTATGTCAAATGTGTTGTATGTTCATCCTTCGTTGCCAAAGAAGACCATGTCATCAGAGAAATAATGACATGACTTGCACTTGACTTTGTTTTGAGTGAGGGAGAGCTGTGCAGGTCACCAGCCTCACTTCTCCTCCTGAGCCATCTGAATCCAGTGACCAGATATTCATCAGGATGACTGGAGATGACCCAGGATGAGGCAATTGGAGTTAAGTGACTTGCCCAAGGTCACACAGGTAGTGAGTGTCAAGTGTCTGAGGTGGGATTTAAACTCAGGTCCTCCTGACTCCTGCACTGGTGCTCTATCCACTGCACAACCTAGCTGTCTCCTCCTCCCCATGTCAAGTAGTTAAAAGATAAAAGAAGGTGTCAGTTGAAGGGTTGGATATTGCCAAGGAGAGCTGTGCAGCCAAGTCTTTCTGGTCAGCGGACCCTTCCAGAGCTTATGGTCCACGAATACAGACGTTGAGAGTCCATTTCTGCTCCTTGTCATGATGAAGTGGTCTTACATATATACTAAGTGCTTAATAAATATTTCATGAATAAATGAATTCAGTTGGTTGTCTTGGGGAGAGCAATGAAACTTAAAAGCAATTAAGAGAATTCAACAAGCATTTCTTAAATGCTCAGTATTGTGGCTAGGTGGGACAATGCATAGCGTGCTAGTCCTGGAGTCAGGAAGACTCATCTTTCTGGGTTCAAATCTGGTCTCAGACAGTCACTAGTTGTGTGACCCTGGGCTAGTCACTTAACCCTGTTTCCCTCAGTTTTCTCATTTAAAAATGAGCTGGAGAAGGAAAAAGCAAAATACTTGGCAAAGTATATTTGCCAAGAAAACCCTAAATGAAGTTAAGAAGAGTTGGACACGATTGAAATGACTGAATGAGTAATGTACAAGGCACTGGTTAGTACAGAATCTCTGCTTTCCTGAATCCTTTTGAGACTGGAACATAGTAAGCAAATGCTGGTTTGGTGCATTGATTGATATAAATGACAAGTTCTTATTTATCCGGCAGAGGCATTGTATCTCTGCCTCCACATCCAGCTTTACCTTGACTCTTGCTGCAACTGTAGTTGATAGTTCATAGTTAATAAACACTTACCAAGAGCCTGTTGTGTGCCAGGTACTATGCTACATACTGGGGGATGCAAATAAGAAAAAGATAGCCCAGGCCCTCAAGGAGCTTACAATTTAATGGGGGAAGACAATGCAAAAAAGGAAGTTGAAAGGGTGATAGGAGATAAAGGAGAGGCATGATGTTCATGGGGTTAAAACCAAGCAGATTAGTTGATAGGAAATGAAGTGATAACTGGAATATTCTGAGCCATCTATACAGGGAGGCTTTGGGAGGAGCAACTGAAGGTCTTGAGTATCAAAACTGAAGCAATCTCCATGATAATGAGATTTCTGGTTCTGGGAGAAGCACCGTGTACTTGAAGTTGAAACTAAGCAGAGAGATTGATGGGAAATAAAGAGGTAGCTGAAAAATTCTAATATGTTATCTGATTCTATCTGATAGCCTCTCCCCATTTGTATAATCTCATCGGTATTTTGGAGCTACAGACATGTGAAGACCCCAGACTATTTCTGAGCTGGCTTGGCTCTGCTGTTGGGGGTGGTGGTGAACTGATATGAAAGAATCAGTGATGTTACATTGAGCACAAAAAATTGTCACTTTGTGGAGAGTTCTTTGTGGAGAGTTCTTTAAAAATAATTTTTGTCTAAAATCCAATAAACAGTGATACTTTGTCTTCAGTCATCTGAATAGACCCTTTTACTATATAGTTTTGTTCTCTTTGGAATCAGAAGAGACAGTCTAGATAGAATATTATTTTTCTTTCCTTTTTGTGGCTTTGCTGACTGGTTCTAAAGGGCAAATGATAACAGTATCATAGATTTAGGACTAAGAGGGACCTCAGAAATCATCAAGTCCAATAACCTTCATCTTAGAGATAAGGGCTATAGTGGGCAGCTAGGTGGTACAGTGGATAAAGCACCGGTGCAGGAGTCAGGAAGACCTGAGTTCAAATCCCACCTCAGACACTTGACACTCACTAGCTGTGTGATCTTGGGCAAGTCACTTAACCCCGACTGCCTCATCCTGGGTCATCTCAGTCATCCTGATGAATATCTGGTCACTGGATTCAGATGGCTCTGGAGGAGAAGCGAGGTAACCTGCACAGTCCTCCCTCACTCAAAACAAAGTCAAGTGCAAGTCATATCATCTTTCCTCCGACGGCATGGTCTTCTTCAGTAACAAAGGATGAAAACACACCCACACAAGGACCATAGTGACACAGTTACTGTTCTTGATGTTCAGTCATTTCTGGTATGTCCAACTCTTTGTGACATTTAAGGTTTTCTTGGCAAAGATACTAGCGTGGTTTGCCATTTCCTTTTCCGAGTGACACAGTAAATGCTAAAAGTAGGATCTGAATCCTTATTTTGAGGGATCCCCTCTATCCACTATCTCATCCAGCTTCTCATCTCAGAGGCCACCAAGTCCAAATAATAGGTCTCACCAAACATGATTGGAGAGTCAAGTAACATGTAAGTAAATGCATTAAGAAAATATGGAATGGTGGATGGAATATTATTTTTTTTAATGTCCATCTTTTCTCCATAGAAAGTTGTCACTTATGAATCTCAGTCATGCAGCCTTGTTGGCATGAATTGACTCTTTTCAGTCAAGGAAAGTCATCCTCACACCCTGGGTAGTGGGAAAGGGAGACTTGACTAGTGTTGAGGAGCAAGGGTGGGTTTAATAGGGTTTAGCCAGAGGGATGATTTCATCCCTGATTCAGTGAAGACAAGGAACAAAGTCTTTTTAATAATGTGACTCTTGGTTTCTATTAGCTTGGTGGCTATGGGGCAGATTTTTAAAAAAATTGCCCAAGTTTGTATTAATTCTGCCCTTGGATATATAGTTATGAAATGGTTCATGCTTTTGCTCTCATATAGAGAGCAAAAATTCTCTAAATAATGGACTGGAGTGGGGTGGGGAGGTGAGAGCCTAGGCTTGTGCCAGGAAAGATTACTTTCTCCTGTGGCTCCTAGCACTATCTATTACACTAATGCTGAGATTTACAAGATAGGGAGACCATTGCTCATTCAAAAGCTGATTGAAATTTTCCAGGTTATATGACAAAAGGAGGTTATCTCTCAGGAGTTCAAGGATGCCTCCATGGCCCATCTCTATAAAGGTAAAGGAAATGAATTGTCCTGTGACAATCACAAGGGAGTCTCTCTCTTAGTCATTGCTGATAAGATTCGTGCTAGAGTCCTCCTTAATAGGTTGATCCTTCACTTGGAAGATCGTCATCTACCTGAGAGTCAGTGTGACTTAGGAAAGGGCTAAGGAACAGTCAACAACTTTGGTGCCCAACAAATTCAGGAGAAATGCCAGGGGCAGAAAAGAGGTCTGTACACAATGTTTGTAGATCTGACTAAGGTCTTTGACATTCTTAGTCATGAGGGCTTATGGAAAATTATGTCAAAATTTGGTTGCCCAGAGAAGTTCATCAGTATTGTATGTCAATTTCATGATGGCATATTTGTCTGGGTTCTGGATACTGGACAATACTCTCATGCCTTCCCAATCACCAATGGAATGAAATAGAACTGCATACTTGCTCCTGTGTTTTTTAGCATGATGTTTTCAGCCATGTTGTCAAATGCTTTCAATGAGGATGAACCTAGCATCAAGGTCAGCTACTGTACTGATGGTAAATTCTTCAATTTGAAAAGGCTACAATCCAAGACCAAAGTGGAGGGAGTGTTGGTGCATGATTTTCTGTTTGCAGATGATGGTGCAACTCAGTGCAGCCTCTGAAGCTGAGATGCAACAAAGTATGGATCAATTCTCTGCTGTCTGTGCTAATTTTAGCCTAATAATTAACACCAAGAAAACACAGGTGCTCCATCAGCCACCACCACACCATCAGTTACAACAAATGGAGATGTTTTGAATACTGTAGACAAATTCACTTACCCTGGTAGTATACTTTCTAGGGATGTACACATTGACAATGAGGTTGACACATGCATTGCCAGAGCTAGCTCAGTGTTCAGGAGGCTCCGAAGAAAAGTATGAGAGAGGAGAGTTATTAAACTGACTACCAAACTGGAGGTCTACAGAGCTGTTGTTCTGACCTCGTTGTTGTATGCCTGTGAAACATGGACAGTCTACCAGTGCCATGCCAGGAAACGGAATTGTTTCCATTTGAATTGTCTTAGGAAGATTCTGAAGATCACCTGGCAGGATAAGGTACCAGACGCTGAGGTCCTTGCTTGAACTAAACTGCCAAGAGTTCAAACTATGCTTCAGAGAGTGCAACTCTGATGGGCTGACCATGTTGCTCAAATGCAAAATGCACCCTTGCCAAAAAGACTATTTTATGGAGAATTTGCATGGGGCGGGTGATCACATGGTGGTCAGAAGAAATGATACAAGGACACCCTCAAGGTCTCTCTCAAGAACTTTGGATTTGATTGTGGGACATGGGAGACACTGGCACAGGACTTCTCAGTGTGGCGTGCCCACATCAGAAAGGGTGCTGTGCTCTATGAGAAAAGCAGAATTAAAACAGCTCAAAGGAAATGTAGGATGTGCAAATTTGGAGCAACCACCCCAAATGTTCATACAGACTATCTGTGCCCAACCTGTTTGAGAGCATTCTGATCTTGTATTGGTCTGATCAGTCATAGTTGGACACGTTGAAGCTTGAGTTTATCATGGTGATGACATTTTGGTCCCCTTCGAGAACGAAGGACAACCACCACCACCAATCACCCTAATGCTGTGTACAAAGGAATACTAGGAAGTGCAAGAACCAGGTCAATCACATTGTTTATCAGAAATAAGATTAGACCTTTCAAATATGGTCTTTAATAGAATTTTTTTAAAAAAAATAGAATTTGATGCTAGTTGCACTCAGTGAAAGCAATGTGGGAGTGGAGAGGCCAGGGTTAGGTCCACTAATTCTCTGTGTCTTCTTTTTCTTGGTGTTCTAGTTCCTGGAATGAATTCTTGTGATAAAAAATACTGTAATATACATTTCCCCTTGTCCATTTGAAAGACATCTCTCATGGCCTCCGGTAGAGGCTTGGGTCCAAGGAAAAGGACTACAAAATGTTTGTTGCCACTGGTTTCCTTGGTTAAGCTGCTGCTCCATGTCTTGGGAATCCCCATTACCTCCTTTTCTCTTCCTTATCTTCCATAATTTCTTTCTTTCCTAAGCTCCTCAAAATTCCTGTTGTACTTGGGGACTCCACCTCTCCCGCCCCCAAGTTTAGCTCTCCTGTTAGTTTCTTTATTTCCCATGTGAAGAAGAAATGTAACTCCAGGTCTTTGCAAGGACTGTTACAATAACAGTAACTGTCATTATGCAGGTTATTAAAGTTTGCAAAGCACTTGATATACATCACACTATTTTAGCTTCACAACCTTCTGAGGTAGATGCTTATTGTTAGTCCCACATTGCAGATGAGCAAACTGAGTTTCAGAAAAGATAAGTGACTTGACCATCATAACATAGCTGGTAAGTATCAGTGGTGGAATCGGAATCCACATCTTTTTCATGTTAAATGCTACCCTCAACTCACTATGCCATACTTTCTTTTAGAGGAGTGGAAAGGTTAATTCTGTTTAGAAGACAGTAGATTTGTTGGTGTGAGGGGAGAGGAAGAATGAGACTATGTGGAGAGAGGAGTGCATCTAGTTTGGAAGAGTTAATAGGGGGTGGGGAGCTTGAGTTTATAATCAGGAGGTTGAGTCTATGATTAGAAATTTTAATAGAATGTGAGAGGCAATTAAGTAGGAGCTAAGAACTGGAAGTCTCCATTTTCATCTGCCATCAGTCACCAGGGCCAGCTTTGAGGATAGAGGAGACACCCCAGTGCTCTATGACTCAGTATAATTCATTTTGTAGCTCCATATCATGGATGAGACTATACTGATGTGTTCTGTTCCTACTTTATACCTTTCTTGTGAACAAATACGAAAACTGTAATCGAATGAATTTAACAACCCGACCTCCCCTCTTAAGGGCGGCAAATGAAAGCAACGCCCAAGATGAGTATTCACACCATGATCTAGTAACCCAGGGAGCAGCATTTCTGTCATTCATCATGAATTTGTCCAAACTTTTTAACGTGTAAGTGATGGCAGTTAAGATAGAGCAAGGCCATCAATACAGATAATTGACAAATCATCGTTGGAAACAATGCTTCCATTTCACACTCAGATTACTTATGTTCCTACTTTTCCCTGCTCTCTTTCTTGAATCCACTTAGGTTATATTTTCCACATTAAGTTGTGTCATCAGTTCACCCAGTCAATAAATAATAATTGAGCATCTGTATTGTTGGGGGGCACAAACATTTGATTTAATTAAAGATTTATCATTAAGTGGCTAGTGTGTTCAATATACTTGGGTAGGTGCTAGGGATACAAAACCAAAACAAAACAGTCTTTGTCTTCAAAGAGTTTATATTCTATTGGTGGGACGCGTCATTTACCTGAGTAAGAATAGACAAGGCAGAAATAATTTCAAGAGGGAGAGATTGCTACAAACAGGACAGGTCTAATCAGGAGGAGGGATCTGATGCTTTGAAGGAAGCTAGGGATGCTACAAGACAGGTAAGGAGGCAATGCTTTTCAGATATGGATGAACACTCGTGCAAGGAGGTGGGAGAGATGAAATGTTATATTTGGGGAACAGCTAGGAGGCCGGTTTAACTGGATTAGAGTATGTCAAGAGGAATAATAGGAAAAAAGGACATGATGAGGAAAAATGACAAAGATGTGGTCCTTATTCTTGTAGAGTTTATAATTCTTAGATCACAAATCATTGAAATACATGACAAAGTATGTCAATAATGTCATATTTCTGTAAGTGATTTAAGGTTTACAAAGCCCTTTGTTTAAAGCAAACCTGCTGTGAATTTACAAATGAGGAAACTAAGGTTCATTAAGTATTTTACCCATCTTTACAGTTAGAAGTTGTTGAAACCAGGATATAAACCCTGATCTTTCCCATGCTATTTCTATTATACCACTCTGCTCCTAATGATGAGGAAAGAACAAAGTGCTTGGGGAATTCATGGGAAGGAGAGATGACTTTACAGGGGGAACCAGCAAAAGTTCCATAGAAGAGGCAACATTTCCCCTGAACTTTGGGGAATAGGTAGGTTTTGACATAAATGGGTGGAACTGAGGGAATGCATAGACAAAGGCATGGAAGAAGGAACTTCTGGGGGATTGCTAGCAGTTTGGTCTTGCTATAGTATAGGGTACATGAAGAGAAGTAATGGTGGGAGATTAAGCGTTAAGTAGCTGTTTGAACCTTGGCAAGTTACTTTACCTCTCTAGTTCCACTTTCTTCATCTGTAAAATGGATATAATATTACTTGTACTACCCCTTTCTCAGGGTTAATGTGAGGAAAGTCTTATTGCACTATATCAACATAGATTTTAATTAATAAGTTTGGAAAACTAGGTTAGGACCAGATCACGTCACACTAAAACATTTGGACTTTATTTGGCAGACAACGGTTTGGAGGTGTGATGTCACCATCTTTCCTTTTCTTCCTCCTGCTATTAAACTCTGAAGAAAATGAAATACATGCATGATTCTAACAGGTGGATAAGATTTGTGAATGGGAACAGAGACACTTATTCTTGAAATGATTTTTTTTCTTCTCCAGATCACTTCTTCTGACAAACTAATTTGTAAAAATGGGAAGTCTTTTCACCTAGATTAAGAGTTTCTAGCATGAGGTAGAAGAAAAAATATTGCCCTTGGAGGGAGAAGATATGAGTTTAAATCCTGACTCTGCCACTTTATAACTGTATGACCTTTGGCAATTCATCTGGCCTCTCTGAGATGTTTTTCTTATCAGTAAATGGGGACCAATACTTACACTGTCTCCTCTTACTCCATCAGCTATAAAACTCTTTGTAGACATTAAAGCTCTAGGTCAATGGAAGTTATTGTTATTAAACTTAGGCACTTGTAGCTTTTGGATCCCTTGATTTAGAGGTCCATAGGTTTAGAGATTGGAGGTTAGAAGGAGCTTTAGAAGCCATCTGGTCAAACCCCCTCATTTTACAAATGAGAAAGTTGAGGCCCAGAGAGGTTATGTGTTTTGATTAAGGCCACATAGTATCATAGCTGGGCTAAAGAAAGAGCAGTACATAGTGTCAGAGTTCCTGGACTGGAATCCTGAACTTGTGAACATGAGAAAGTCACTTCAACTCTTTGGGCCTCAGTTTTCTTGTTTGCAAAATGAAGGAATTGGAACTACATGGTTCTTAAGGCTCCTTCCAGCCCTAAATCTTATGATCCCAGGTCAGGTTTTATCTCTTGCTTTCATCCTCTGCTCCAGTTCTGAAATGGGTATTTCCCTAGAAAACCTTGTTCATACTCTGAACACCAACAGAGGCTCCTTAGATCAATCTTGGAGAAAATACCTTGGATTTAGACTACTAATAATGCCTGGTACATAGTAAGTATTTAATAAATACTCATTGACTGATGGGATTGAATCCTGGCTCCATTACTATCTGAGTGACCTTGGACAAATTATTTAATATTCTTAGACCTCAGACGGAAAATGAGAGAGTTAGACTAGAGAACATTTAATACCCCTTCAGTTCTAGATTTACAGTCCTAGAATCCCAAGAAAGCTGAATTACAGAGCTGCTAGTTTTTCTTTACAATAAGAAAAAAATCCTCCTCAAAAGATCCTAACTGAATTAGAACCAATACTAACACTTGGGATCCTGGGATGAGAATCTTAAAAAAAAAGCAAATACTTTGTCACAAGCTGACTCAAGGGCAGGCTTGACTAGCAAGAGAAAATTGTATATTAGTGTAATCAATGAACATGGGAAATGACACTGTACGCTGGAGAAAAGGAAGCTAAACTGATTTCACGTAAATGGATTGACCCTGTCCAGGAGACATACTAATGAGGACTTCAGTTGGAGAGGGAAAAGGCGTGGCCACAAATGCAATGATCCCTGCATCCCAATGTCACTAGGATGTGTGCCGTAGTAGGGACAACTCCAAAGGGGTTGAAAGTGAGTTGTTTTGTTCTGAAAGCTGACGTAATGAGCATTAGAGCATCTCTGAGTCACGCCACTCTCCTTCCAAAACAGTTACTGACCTGAGTGGAAGCAAAGACATTCAAAGTGGGGTGGGGGTGGGGGAATGGTTGATGTCTCAAAATACATTTAACTTTTTTTTTGTCCTGTAGGCACAGAACATGCTGGGACAACTTCGAAGTGATTGAAATGGAGCCGGGGTTATTATCTGAACCAGTCCTCTTGTCTGGGATGGGTGGTCTGGGGACCTTAATGTCTTTATACAATCTCATGATTGAGTAGAAGTGATAAAGGTGATTTTTATGGTACCCTGCCAATGCCAACTCTGAAGAGGCCTTTTTTAACATTATCCAGATTTGGGACACAACCTGCATCCAACTTTGGCCTGAAAATGAACACCTCCTTATGGTAAACTTCTGGTTAGACTATGAAACAAATGTCACTACTGACCTCTGTCCTTTGTGTTGTAAGTGGAGCTCACTATATATGTCCCTCTTCTAAAAGTGGATTAGAAGGAATTTGGGGCCATTGTGTCTATGACATAGAATTACAGGTGTGGAGATAGCCTGAGGCAGCCCGGTACCATGGAGAGAGACTGAATCTGGAGACAGAAGACCTGAGTTTAAGTGCTGGTCATTTACTACTGTAAGAGGCCTCTCTGGCCTCAGTTTCCCTAGCTGTAAGATGAAAGGGGTAGAGTAGATAACCTCTCAGACTTCTTCTAGTTCTAAATCTATACGAATATGAGACCTTTAAAAAACAACAATGCTTAGCACATAGTAGGTGCTTAATAAATGTTAGTAGACTGAGAGTTGTGACTTCGTTGTTTTAGGGACTAACCAGCAAAAGAAAATCCTCTTTCAATACAAATCAGCAGCTGTTCTACTGCTTTGAGTCTGGGAGTGTGACCAGGGACACTGAGAGGTTGAATATTTGATTTAGGGTCACAAGCCAATATATGTCAGAGATGAGGCTTAAATCTAGGTCTTTCTGACTCTGAGGACAGTCCTCTAGCCACTCCATAACCTCTTCTTAAACAAATAAAACTTGGGAGCCTGTATCACCTGGAAAGGTATTCTATGAAGTCCTGTCAAGGGGAGATTCTTCTGTATAGTTCTTTAATTATGACTGTATTGATTGATCAGTGCAATGAAATCAGATAAAGGAGGCTGTTACCTGGGTTGGCTTTGATTTTGTCTATTTCAGTGACAAAAGAAAATCAAATCTTTCTCCCCAAGTTGAGATTACCTTCTTAACTTTTCCTATCTATATTTGATTAACAAGGATTAGATACCTTAAACATCCCAAACAGATGGCAAGGAACTCAACTAGGTCTGAGATCCCATGAAACTCATTTTTGTTGAGTCCCAAATGACCATTAAATCAAGTGACATGAGAGTGGGATAAAGTGTTCTTATATGTGCTGATGATCTATTACGGGGCAGACTGAACCTTTACCCTCTACCTTTTCTCTTCTATCCCTTCCCACTCACTTCATTCAGACACTAGTTAGATCCACAGAGATTCTGAATGTAGTGCATCAACTCCATTGATAACTTAGGTTGCAGTGAAGAACTTAGGTTTGGAGCCAGAGACTCTAGGTTCAAATCCTAACTCTGCTCTTTACTAGTGATGCGCCCTCTAGTGAGTCTCTGGGGCTGTTTTCTCTTTTGTAAAAGAAGTGTCTTGACTGATAATATGAATAATAATACCTAGCATTTATAGAATATCTTAAGGTTTACAAAATGCTTTACAAAAGATGGTATTATTAGCTTCATTTTCCCAATAAGGAAACAGTTGAACTATAGAAACCATAAAGTTTTTCTTTGCTTAAATCCTGTGTTAGTGGGTTATGGCCTTTTCAACTTACATTCTCATTTTTCTTACCTAGAAAGGGAGAAGTTTGAATCTGATGAGCTCTGTGATATCTTCCAGCTCTGCCAATATCTATTTGACACTGGGCAAGTCACTTTTGTCTGCCTCAGTTTTCTCTGCTGTAAAATGGGATAATAACTATATCTACTTTCCAGGGTTGTTGTGAGGACAAAATGAGGTAATGTGTGTAAAGTGTTTTGTATAGTGTAAAGTGATATAAATGCTAGCTTCCCTGTTTCTGCTTCTTCTTCATTAAATTGATGATTTTACGGGGCCTACTGACACCAGATGTGGTGATGGATTAAGAAGCTCTTGATTGTGAGACATCATGCCTTAGACAACTCTGAGATTTACAAAACTATTTTTTTGACCTTGGGGTGGTGGTTTCTGAAAAATTGCAGGTTTTTATGAGCTTCTTGACTTAGTACAAAGTGCTGTTGTGTCTATCAGCATACCTATATAAATTAATACTACATATAAAGGAACTAGAACTTGGATCATTTGATGGCGTACTACAGCCAGTCATGTTTTAGATGAAGTCTAGGGACAGAGCAGCCCCTTCATGATTAAGAACTATTGTTTTTATGAGTCCAGGGTCACTTGGCTGAAGATGGAGACAATTAAGGTTTGAACTCTGACTTGAGACTCGTGAAGGACTTTAGTATACTCAGAATCATCACCTATCCACTTAGATGGACTTTTCCTTCAAGGATATAAATTTCTGGCCTGAAACAGGTTTCTTTAATGAGAAATATAGTGACCTGGGCTGAGTCAGGTCCATTCAGAACACAAATAGCTATTATTACATTTTAGATAACTCAGTATAACAGAGTGCAGAAGGATTGAAAGGGATGGGAGATACAATCTCCATTCAAGAAGAGGCTGAGAATACCGCCTTTCTCCTAGTGCTGCCTATTTAGTTGTATTTGTTATCTAACCCTGTAATTAGGGTGGCATTTAGAAAATATGAGCAAAGTTGGTATTCTTTTCATCCTCCCCCGGCCCCCGCCCCAAATCTTTGCATTGCTGCATGAAACTTTTGGCTTCAGCTTTTCCCTGTTCATTAACCATGCCAAAATTTTTAATCTAACACCACTGTTAAAGAGTGGCAGGCTTCCAGGGAAATATATCAGCCAGGCTTATTAATTTCATGCCAAGTGCTGGAGGCGTGAATGTAGAGAACGCTGTTTGACTTTGGATAATAGGAATCAGGCAGCTTAAAGCCAGGGGATAAAGATCAGGAGCCCTGTGTCTCAGGAGGAGGAGCAGGTGCAGGCTTCAAGCAAGGCCTTCAGGCCCAAAGGGGCAGCCCATGCTTAAAACAATCTGCAGTGCATTTTTTTTTTAATTTGGCATGTGCCTCTCACAGCTTAACAGACCGCTGCTCCACAAAGAGTGGTAAACAGAGAAAGGGAAATTAAAAAGGGAAGTCCCAGGGTAGACAAAAACAAATTAGGGCAAACAAATTACACCGAGTCAACAAATAAACAAGGGAACATCTGTGAATATATTTCTTGGATTTTCTGATTCTGAAAGCAACCTAAGAAGTGGTGGAGGGAGGTGTTCAATTTAATCTAGAGCAAAGTCTTTTTGGGGAGTGGGGACAGGAGGGGGGTCATAGGAACACTCGCCCTTGAAAAGGTCTTAGAAGTATGACTGTCATTAGGTTCAAAGTCAGGAACTGCAACTGACAATAGAGTCCCAACCCAGGGTTGGGTCACCTCATTTTTTCTCACTGTGTGCCATAGTCAGTCTCTCTGGTAGATTCAGGTACTATGGGTGCTCCACTCATTAGAGCAATGTGGAAAGAGTTGCAGATGGTAACACTGTCACATTAGCCAAAAAAAAAATTGGGACTGCCTTTTCACTTTATCCACTTTCCACAGCTGCCTATGGAGGGTTCAGTGATTTCTTCCAAGTGCTGAATACACACTGGGTGCTGACCTGGTGGTGTTGGTAAACATTTGAGCTTTAGCTCCAGGGAGTTTGGATTGGGATACTAATGATACAATTTCTTCTTCATTGTGAGGCTGGTGAGATGAGCTTGGGGTTCAGAAGGAAGCTTGACATATGGGATTCTGTTGGCCAAATGATGAGACAGGAGTCAACATGACTGGATTGAAGGTAAATGAAAGGAACTAGAATTTCTTTAGCCCTGTTTCTGTGGATCCTGGGCAACTGTGGCTGCCATGTAGTTACATTGAGTGGCACAGAATTGAACTCATAGTAGGTGCTCAATAAATACTTGTTGATCAGTAGGTTGAGTTATTAAAAAACCAGGGGATCATAAGATTTCTTTCCAAATATATTTCTTTCAGGTTCTCTTTGGTACAAGGAGTTCTTCAGTTTATAAAATTGTACATCTTGAACATGGAGTAGAGTGGACGGTTATCCCTCAGATTTCAAAGAGCATCACTTTCCCCCTAATTTGATTATGACATGTCTTGCTTATGTGACCCTAATAATGAATTAGAAATTTTCATCAAGGTGGAAACTTTTTTTTCACCAGGGGAATGAAAATGGACAAAGTTTCCCTTGAACACATAAATCCAATTGCTCATTCTTGGCTGGATTTCTGCAGGTGTAACCTGAAATAGAAGAATTATGTAAAATCTTGTCCAAGTTCATAAATGTTGATGTGAGACATTAGGCAAATCACTTTGCCTCTCTGGGCCTCTATTCAGTCATTTACAAAATGACAAAGAGTGGGAGAGAACTAGATCATAGTATCATAGATTTAGAACTAGAAGGGAACTTAAGTTTTACTGTCTCATTTTACACATTAGGAAATTGAGGCCCAGAGGAGTCAAATGACTTATTTAAAGTCACAATGTAGTAATTGGTTCAACAAAGATTCAAATCCTTTGACTCCAAGATTAGATCTCTTTCAGTTACTTTTGGAGTCTAACATTTTATTATTATACAATTCAGTGACTAGAATGAGAGTCCCAAATGTCCAAGTTTCAAAGAATTCCAATAGCCAATATGTTTTTTATGAAGTTCATATCATCATAGATCCAGAAGTCATCTAGTCCAAAGTCCCTCATTTTTAAACTAAGGTCCCCAAAATCCTGTGAGAAGCAAGATTTTTTCCCAAGGTCCTATGTTTCTAGAGTCAGCATTCTTTTCCACTTAACCATTTAGGAATAGCACTAATTGATTAGAAAAGAAGGAACAATAGTCAGGAAACATGCACATTTCCTTCCTGTCTTTACAGCTGTCTTGTTGTATGACACTGGATAAGTCATTTAACTTGTATATTCCAGCTATCTGTAGAACGGATTTGATCCTTTTTGTTCCTTATTTGTGGCCCAAGAAACAATGAAAAAACTCGATAATGTCTGCAAAGTACTTTGAACAGTGAAAAGATGTAGGCCACAAAAACACTAGGTCTCATTTATTATTAATCACAGACTCACAGGGCTACAAGAGACCTTGAGAGGTCACCCAGCTCATAGCCTGTCTATTGTGACTGGTATTTGGAATGCAGAAGTAGGATGATGGATTATTCCAAAGTCATCTGTGTCAAGGTATTAAGACGAGGTACCCAATTACTATCACAGGCCTACTAAAAACTCATTGTAGGTTGGAGAATCAATATCATCAAATATTTATTAGGTACCCATTGGGTGCACAGTGTTTCATTTGTAACTATTTACCATGATTTAGAGTTAAGGTCTATGGCATCTTGCCTGCTCATTTAAGTTACTTTTAAAAAATCCTCTTCACTTTTCATCTTTAGCTTTTTTTTTTTCACTTTAGGTTGCTCTCTTGTAGCTGAAGATGCCTCTCTGGGGTGAGGTTGTGAGAAATTCAGCTTGAGCATCAATTGTAGAGCAACAGAAAAAGGAATAATCACCTGACTTCATTGGACAAAGTGCTCCCTTTGAGATCCACCATGAAGCTTGTAAGGGCAAAGAGGAGATGGTGCGTGAGACTGCTGTTCTCATAGACTTAACAGACCTCAGTTTAAACTAATCTTAGAGAATAGTTTTCCCCCCATCAGCCTGGGATCTTATAGAAAATGATTTCTACACTTAAATGAAGTATTTCCATTGATTTCTTTGTCACTTGAGGTTGCAGGTTAAGAAATGTAGTAGAATGACCTCTATATATGTATAGATAGACCACATTGTTGTTTAACAAATTATTGGAAAAAATGCTTTAAGAAATATAGAATTTCAGAAAATTTCAGAGGGACTTTAGAAGACAACTGGTCCATCCTTTCCATGTACAAATAGGGAAAATGAGGTCTAGAGAGTTGAAATAACTAGTCCATGTGTACTGTCTGAGCATCTTTTTCTCCAAGGGATGGGACCATTACATGCTCATATAGGGTCAAGTAAAATTTCTGGAAGGAGACACTATTCCTTGGGTAAATGAGTATCTGAAAGGGCAGACTGAATGCTATTAGTTGACCAGGATGGTGAATCAATTCTCAGGGGTGGGCAGGAAGTTGCCAGAGTAATACTTTAAAGTGAGAGGAGAGAGAACAGTGTAGAGTAGGTCAGCCAACCCCATGGAGGGAAAAATAAAATGTGTTGCAAATTATGGCTTGTCTTTCAGAAAATCTTACAAGAGGAGGCATCCTTGCATCTTGTCATTTTCCATTATTACTCAGCTGTTTCTCTGCTGTTATGATTCTGATGTTACTTTAAAATATTAGATAATGATATAGGAATGAGGGAATAAAATGATGAACAGTAAGTTAGAGAAGAAATAACTTGGAATTGAAGTGACTTGAAACCAATGGCTAAAATTGGACAGTAATTGAGAGGTACTGGAATTAGAATGATCTAGTAGATGTTTTTGTTTTCAGTACTGGCTGCTTAAATATCCTACAGTTAATTAATATCTTGTTTTAGTCTGGTTCTCCTTCTGAAAAATGGAAATGGTGCTAGTCATGTCCAAGCCCTAAGATATATGCAGTGAGCGCTTTGAAATCCTCTCCATAAAGATTTTATATAAATTTAAATTCATTATTAGTCTAATTACAAACATTTAATGAATTTAATTACTAACTTTCTGTTGCTTGTGGCCCAAGAAATAGAAATCAACCTGTTTGAAACCTGAAAGTAGAATCTCAGGGAAGCCAAACTCTGGCTTCAGGTAAAGTGGGTGAAAAGTCTAGTCCAGGGGTGGGGAATTAGTGGCCTCAAGGCCACATGTGGCCCTTTAGGTCCTTAAATGTGGCCCTTTGACCAAATCTGTGGAGCTTGGCTTCAGCTTGAGGACCTAGAGGGTCACGTGTGGCCTTGAAGGTGCTGGCTCCCTACCTCTGCAAGTCAAATCAACAAGGGATTTCTTAAGTGCCTGCTATGTGGAAGACACTGTGCTGTATGGTGAGGATACAAAGACAGGTTAAAACAATTCCTGCCCCCAATGAGCTTGCAGTCTAATGGAGAGACAACATGCAATCAAGTATGTACAAATAATATATACACAGGATAACTTGGAAGTAATCTAGGGGGGAAAGCACTGGCATGAAGAGGGACTTGGGATGCCCTTTTGTAGACAGGAGAATTTTAGCCAAGAGTATAAGAAATCCAGGAATCAGAGACGAAAAGAAAATATTCTATGCATGGAGGAAATGCTACGGTCAGAAGATGGAGGGTCTTTTGCAAAGAATAAGAAGGAGGCCAGTGTCACTGGATCACAGCGTACTTGGAGCTGGGTAAGTATAAGAAGACTCGAAAGATAGGAAGAGACCATATTTTGAAGGGAGTTGAAAGCCAAATAGAAGATTTTCATATTTGATCCTGGATAAAATTTTGAACCACTGAAGTTTGCTGAATGGTGGAGGTGAGGGGGAAAGGGTAACGTGGTCAGATCTGTACTTAGGAAGATCATTTGGGCTGCTGAATGGGCTGGAATGGGAAGAGACTTGAGGCAGGGGAACAAATTAGCAGGCTATTGTAATAGGTCAGGAATGAGGTAATGAAAGCCGGCGTGGAGATAATGTCATATGTAAGAGATGTTGTGAAGACAGAATTGAAAAAACTCAGCAATGGACTGAATATGGGGGGTGAGCGAGTGAGGAGCCTAGAATGAACCCTAGGTTGTGAGCCTGGGTACCCAATCACTAGGAGAATGGTGGTACCCTTGACAGTAAAAGAGAAATTTGGAAGGAGGAGGGTTTTAAGGGGGAAGATAATAAATTCAGTTTTAGATTGAGTTTTAGATGTCTAGGGGACATTCAATTTGAGATATCCAATACAGAGAGGATGTGACACTAGAAGTCAGGAGAGAGGTTAGGGCTGAATAAATGGATCTGGAATCATCAGCATAGAGATGCTAATTGAATCCATGTGAACTGATGATTTAACTGAATGAAAGAATTTAGAGGGAGAACAGAAGAGGGCACAGGGCAGAACTTTGGGGGACACCCACAGTGAGCAGGTGCAAGCTGAATGAAGATCCAGCAAAGGGGACAGAGAAGGAGAGGTCTGACAGAACCAAGACAGAAAAGAGGCATGAAAACCTAGAGAGGAGAGTATCAATGAGAAGAGGGTGATCGACAGTGTCAAGGCCACAGAAGGGCCAAGAAGGATGAGTATTGGGAAAAGGTCATTCATTAGCTATGGCAATCGAGAGATCATTGGTAACTTGGGAGAGAGCAGTTTTAGTTGAGTGATGAGGAAGTCACACTGCAGAGAGTGAAAAACAGAGAGTTAGAGGAAAGGAAATCGATCCCCTAATTGTAGATGCCCTTCTCAAGAAGTTTAGTGACAAAAAGGAGGAGATATAGCAGTGATGGAATGGATCAAGTGAGGATTTTTCGAGGATGGGGGAGAAATATGTTTGTAGGCTGCAAGGAACCAACAAATAGGGAGAGACTGAAGATAAGTGAGAGTGTGAGGGTGACAAAATGGGTAATCGGTTGGAGAAGATGGGATGGGATCACTTGTGAATGTACAGAAGGAACTTGTGAATGTGAAAAAAGAGAAAGGTCACCCTTTCATAGGAGATAGAGGTGAAGGAGGAGATAGTGGACAAAAACATTGGAGCGATGTGAGATGAGGAGGAGGAAAGAAAAGAGAGTTCTTTAAAAAAGATTTATTCAAAGTAGATTGTATTTAGGCCTATAATGGGAATTTCCCCAAAAGTAAACCTGATCTCAGATAGAAGAGAAGGCTTTGTAGCTACTTTTGTTACCATGCCCTCTTAGGAGACATTTTTTTAAAAGGGTTAATTATGTATACTGCCAGATTGTTAATGGGAAACATATGCCTGGGGGCTTGTGAATGATCATATTAAGAGTGCAGACCCACAGAGTTACCCCTAAAACTTGGAACAGCGCAACTCATTAGGTACTTAGCCCATCAGTATGAGGGTAAGTCTGGAAGTATCCTAGAAGGGGTTATTGTAAATGAAGTCTTTAACAGGATCATATTTTTATGCTAAAGTCTCTCCAATTGATGGAAAAGGAATGCATTATTACAGTACCCCAAACCTCAGGCAGTAGAGGAAGCATAAAGAGAAACTAAGGGCATAAACATGTTAGTAGGGACAAGTCTTGGGAAACTGACTGAGGCTAAGAGAGGTTAAATGAACAGTATAGAACTACAGAACTTCCTGACTTAATTTGTTCCTCTTTATCATTTATCCCACACCACCTTTTCAGTATATAAATGAACTCAAGGAAAAAAAATCATGTCTGGTATCATCCAGTGCCTAGCATAATTTTTGGCACATAGGAGGTCCTTAATAAATGCTTATTGATTAATCTTCAGTTACACCATCTGCGGAATCCAGATGAGAAGACAGATCTGGTAAACCTTTATTTTTGGCTGTATTTTCTGTTTCAGGAGAAAAAACACAACAACCCACCACCATCATCTTTTAGAATCTTTTAGATGGTACATTCTTACATGGCACATAGTTACATAAAGGTTGAGTAGAATGGTATATGTGACTTGAAGATTGCAGAGAATCGGAAGAATGGGAATGGGAACAGGCTGGGAGGGAGGAAGGGTTAGAATGGGAGAAGGTCAGGGGCTGGGAGTGAAAATACATGATGTTGAAGAGGAATCTTCATTTGGGTATGGAAAGTACTCAAGGGGAATAGAAAGAGGTACACTGCAAGTGCATTAATGGAATGAAATGTATCTAGTTGACCTGTGAATAAAAGCTTTAAGTAAAAGCATCTCAGAATGCATCCTAGTTTTAGGGCAGGCGCCTACTCTGTTCCATCACTGACTCGAAGTCTTCCTGGCGGTCCAGATTTTCATCAGCTCATCAGCTTTGCTTTGCTGTACACATATTTACTGATGTATCCCATGGCATGCCTCCCATTCTCACCACCCCTCCCCCATGTCATTAGACTAAAAGAACATAGCTGTTTGACTAAAACAAATGCAGAAGAGTTCCAACATCATTCATTATTTCAGAGTCAGACGCAGCTGAGGTCAGACCATGTTGCATAAAGCATAACTGCTATAATACGGGAAGATATTGGTATTACACCATCTTTAAGGCAGTGAGGCACCAGCATCATAAGAGGTCTTCATTACATCCCCAAAGGAGTCCCACTAATAGCAATTCCTGTGAAAATGTGGAAAAGAAAAGGAGATACAAGAATTATTAGATTTCCTTAAATCCATTGTCTTATCGTGGAAACAGAAAAGCCCAAGTCTTGTTACTGATTTCCCCAAATAGCTTCTTGTCTGAAGCCCTTACTTGAGAGGAATGTAGCCAGTCAATTCAGTTGGATTCAATTTAATTGCAATAGATATAATTCAATTTAGTTTGGCAAACATTTATTAATTACCTACTATGTGCCAAACTTTATGTTAGACTGGGGATACAAAGAGAAAATGATCCTCTTCCCCCCAAATTCAAGGATCATACATTTTACTGGAAGCCCAAATGATTTTAAATCTTTAAGGATCTTTAGGCATGAGGGAATGGTATGTATGTTGGAGTAGGGGTGTGATTTATAGAATTGAGATTCTTTCTTAAGTATGGAGGTAGCAGTGCAGAGAGGGCTGAATTTAGAATCACAGGACTTGAGCTCAAACCTCAGCTCTTTATTATGTGACCTTGGAGAAGTCCGTTAACTTTTCTGGTCTTCAGTTAATTAATCTATAAAGTGATGGTCTAGATCATCCGTAAGGTTCCCATGAGTTATGAATTTATGATCACAACCTTAAGCTCATGAGGTCCCCTCGAGAGGATGTGGGGGGTAGGGAGGAGGCAGAACAGAGGCTCCTCATATTGTTAAGGAAAGTGATTGCAATTCTTCATTCAAATTGTCAAAAGAGTGCCATTCCAATATGGGAGAAACTATTAGTGTTTTGAGGTGCAGAGTCTTAGGATCGCAGATTTAGAGCTAAAAGGACCTTAGAGGGAAGGGAAGAAGGGAAAGGAAATAAAAGCATTTATATAGTGCCTACTGTGTGCCAGGCACTGTGTTAAGCATATTCACAAATATTATCTGATCCTCATACAACTCTGGGATATAGGTGCCATTATTATCTCCAGTTTGCAACTGAGGAAATTGAGGCAAAGAGTGTCTTGCTCAGGGTTACACGGCTATTAAGTGTCTGAGGTTCAACTGGCTCTCAGGACTTTCTAACTCCAGGTCCAGCTGCCTCTAATCATTTGGTCCAACTATCTCACTTGAAAGATGAGTAACTGAGGCCAACAGAGATTGATTTGCTTAAGGTTACAGAGTTTTTTATGGCAGAGGTAGAGTTTCAACCTACAAATGCTGATTCCAGATCCTTCACTCTTGTCACTACAACCCCATGCTTCCACAATAGTGCTTTTTAGTGGTGATAATCAGACACATAGAGCTAGAGCCTTTAATGTTCTAAACTGAATCCAAATGAATTGAGTATCTACAATTCCTCTCAGGTTGGAGCCTCAGACAAGGAGCTATTTGGAAAGATCAGCTGTAGGACTGGGACTCTTCTGTTTCCATGATAAATAAGACAATACCCTTAAAGGAAATCTAACAAACCTTGTATCTCCTTTCCTTTTCTACATTTTCACAGTAACTGTAATTGGTGGAACTCCTTTGGGGATAGAAGAGCTCAGAAGATAATCTATTCCAATTCTTCTTTCTCATTTTATACTTGAGGGGTCTGAGGCTTGAGGTCACTGAGGTAGTATCATTGGTGTTATTTGAGCCTAAATACTTTGACTTTGAGGTAGCTAGTGGTGAAGTGGATAGAGGACTGGCCCTGCAGTAAGGATGATGTGAGTTCAAATGTGGCCTCTGATACTTACTAGCTGTGTGACTCTAGGCAAGTCACTTAACTCTGTTTGTCTCAATTTCTTATCTATAAAAATGAGCTGGACAAGTTAAATGGCAAACCTTTCCAGTATTTTGCCAAGAAAACCCCAAAGGGAGTTACAGAGAGTAGTGACTCAGTAACAACACTACTTTGACTTCAGATTTAATAGTCTCTTCTCTGAGACACCCTAACTCCAAATTGTGTCACATGCCCTTAGTGGTCTGGACAAAGGCAGGAACCAATAGGCTTCTCTGTCTAGATATAGTTAGACCTTCCTGTCTAGGCATACAGACATTGAGTGTGGTAGAGAGAGCCCCAAATTTGGAGTTTGAGACTTGACTCTTCTACTTATCAGCTAGGGGATACTGGATAAGTCACTTGACCTGAGCCTCAGTTTCCTTATCTGTAAGATGGGGATTAAGACAGTTGTAACTTAGCTAATGTATGCAAAGCAGAACTTTGAAAACATTAAAGCATCCAGCGAATGTGAGTTATGATTTAGACACTCAGCTATAGTGTCCTCTTATTAACCATGCTACTGCTGCCTGGTCTCAGCCTGCTTTCTTCCATGCCTTAAACTAACTAACATTTGCCTGCTGGCCTGCCCTGAGCTGTACTGACTATCCAGGATAGTGATGTTTGTCTTGGCTTCTTTGGAAAACTGAAGGATGATTATTCAGTATTAGAGCCAAATGGCAGGAGTCTTTGTTAAAGTCCCAGATGAAGAGTTGGATTTTTGCTGTAAGATTAGGCTTCATATGCCATAAATCCTCCAGGCTAAGCGGGCGATAGGACCCTAGACTCAACTGGCAGAATTTGGTGGAGTAGAAAAACTACTAGATTTTGATTCAAAAGACCTGGATTTGAAGCCAATAGGACCTCAATCTCACATAATAGCTCTGAGTTGGAAGCATAATGCCTTGCATATAGTAGGTGTTTAATCAATGCTTGCTGGATTGAATTAGATTGGAAGGGATTCTAGAGGTCATCTAGTTCAATTCCAACTTGAGTAATACTCTCTTTAATATTCCCAACAAGTAATAATCCAATAAAATGTAAGCAATTGTAGGGCAGAGACATAGGATCATAGATTTAGAGCTAGAGGGGATCTGAGAGGCTTTATAGTCCAACCTCCTCACTTTATATATAATAGAGGTCTTGTGCATGCACAGAATGCCTCTAATGGGGCACTGGGGAGCCTGCTTCCTGCATCATAATGGCATAGGATAGAAGTACCTCAGAGAGACTGCAGAGCATGTGTAGACATTCTATAACTACTTCTGATAGGCTAACCATGTGATGAAAAGGAGGATTTTTGATTGGCTGTGGAGGCATATGGAAAAGACCTATTAACTTGAGCTATAGTTATCCCTTCCATGTCTTGGGGGTTATGGGCACCCTCCCCTCCACTTCCACCCACCTCCTGATCTGTAAAATCTGTATAACTTTTTTTGGCCCTCCTTTCATACCAGAGAAGAAGTCTCATTTTTTTTTCTTTTTCTTTGATGGAGTATTTATAGTACCTTGTTTTAAATTTGGATTGATATTATACAATACAATACACATATTTTATGCATTTCTGAATTTCTAAACTTTTTCTAGGTCATCTGCTGGCTTTCATGTGTTGTCTTTGACTTCCACAAAACTCCCAAATTCCCATTCAACTTCTTATGCCTACCTGCAATATATTGAAACCATGATGGGGAAAGTAGAAATGTAAAAGGGGTAACTATTTCTTTTTGACTTCAGTATCTTGAGAGAGCTTGTTAACTCCTCTGCCCATGATAACTAATGAAGAAAGTGTAGCCTATGACCCTGTGAGTTTGAAAGGTCCAGGGAGTGCTTCAGCATCCTGGTGATTCGGAGCTTTTGTTTGCAGCCAGTGTACCATTAATGCCCTGAGGAGCAAGGAGTGAGCTCTGGGAATGACCTTTAGCCCATCAGAAGCTGAGACAAGGACTCATCTGGCATCTGTTCTGCCTTTAAATGTTAACTGGGGACTTCAACATACGTATTGATGCTTGTTTTGCTGAACGATGTTGAAAAAATTATGAATTGGACTCATTGAATTCACTACAAATTTATGTTACATAATCTTAACTGGGTCCTCACTGAAGCAAGGCAGTACTGTACCTTAATACATCCCTAATTAGTTCATTTTCCTATTCACCAGGGTAGCTCTTATCCCTTCTGGAACCTCCCTTGGCTTCTCTTCCCCCTGCTCTCCTTAGCTGAGGACCTCATCTCACATCTCTTAGAATGCCTTCACCCACTGTCTCCTCTTCCATCCCTGTCTCATATGAAAAGGTGATCCTTCTTTTTGTCAAGGAAAATACTGTGCATGTACAAGTGATCCCATTCCAGCCCTCTTTTCTAACAGATTGCTCTCTTTATCACCCCCTTCCTTCTTTCCTTCCTGTCTGCTTGTCTGTGTCATCTCTCCTCTACTCAGCTGTCAATGATCTTCCTAAAGCAAAGCTCTGACCATATAATACCTCTAGTCAATAAACTCCAGTGATTACCTCTAATCTCCTGGATCAAATATAAAATTCTCTTTTGGGAATTCAAGTCCCTTCATAACATCAACCCCTCCTACTTTTTGCCCCCTTCTCCCTGCCAATATATTCTGTGATCCATTGACACTAGCTTTCTTTCTGTTCCATGCAAAAGATACTCCATCTTCTGATTCTGTGCCTTTTCATTAACAATTCCCCATGTCTGCAATGTTCTCTCTTTTCATATCTACCTCCTGGCTTCCTTCAAGTGCCAGCTTCTACAGAAGTCCTTCCATGTCCCCTTAAAGCTATTGTATTCCCTCTATGGATTATCTCTAATTTATGTATCTTTATCTGGTTTGTACATAGTTTGTATGTTGCCTCCCCCATTAGATTGTGAACTCCCTGAGAACAGGTACTGTCCTTCCTTTAACTTTGGAATTTAGCTTGGCACATAATGGGTGCTTTATAAATGCTTGTTAACTGACTATGTAGGAACTGAGCTAAACTGAGCTACTCTCCCCATTGACTCAGGTGGTATAGAGGTCAGTAAACCCCTAAGGTATTGAAGGAAAATGTACTTCACTCTTACTACATTTTTGAAGTAAATATCCCTTTTAAAAAGCTTACTGACATTAAATGGTTAAATGGAACTATGCTGCTAATCACTGGCTCCTACAAGTGTAGGGTGCTGGAGGTAAGCAAGATGAAAGACAAAGTCCAAAGCCTCTCAGGGTACCCTATTACCTCGAGGAGGAGTTAAAGTCAGCCTCTTGGGAGAGTGAGCCAAAGTGTATGTTACTTATAGCTGGAGGGTCCAGAGGAGTGATTTACCTAAGATTATGCAGGCAATAAGTATATGAGGCAAAATTGGAACTCAGGTCCTCTACAAAACCAGTGCTTCAAACCCCCCCCCCCCACTATGCCTTTGTCTTTTCATTCTTAGAATCTAGTATGTACTCAGCACATAGTAGGTGCATTGATGTTTAGTCATTTCAGTTGTGTCCAACTCTTCCTGACCCCATTTGGGTTTCCTTGGCAAAGATACTGGAGTGGTTTGCCATTCCTCCTCCAGCTCACTTTTTTATAGATGAGGAACTGAGGCAAAGAGGTCACTTGCCCAGGGTCACACAGCTAGTAAATGTCCCATCTTTCCTTTCAAATTTGACCTCAGATTTTGGAGAGCAATCTGAAGATTTGAACTCAGGAAAATGAATCTTCCTGACTTTAGGGCCTAACATTCTCTCCACTTGTTGACTATGTAGGAACTGAGCTAAGTTGAGCTACTCTCTCCATAGATTGAGGTGGTATAGAGGACAGTAAGTCTCAACCTTGTTGTCATAGTAGGTGCTTAGTAAACATTGATTGATTGATTCAACCTCTAAGTTAGTGGTAAAGTAAACTCACCAGACAAGAGTTAAGTTGTACTAGTCATTGAACTCCAGGCTCAGTGCTCTACCTAACTGTACCACCTAGCTGCCCAGCTGATCAATCCCCAGCTGCATTCTTCTGCTGCTATACTTTTATGTCTTACAGAAGCAAATGATTGTAGTTTAGGGCTAGGAGGGACCTTAGAAGTCATTGAATCCAATCCTCTTATTTTTTACAGATAAGAAACAGAAGTTGAGAAAGGTTAGTGCTCTGCCTCTGGTCACATAGCTATTAGTGTCTGAAGCAGGATCAGAACTCAGGTTTTTCAATCTCAAAGCCAAGGACTCTGTCCACTGTGTCACCTAACTACTTTCAGGTTCTCCTCCCATTTATTCTCTTTTCTAGAATTTCTAATGAGTAATTGAGTAATTTGATTACAGTCTTTTTTTTTTAAATCCCTGCTTTGCCCTATTGAAGATATTGACATCTATTGAAATGAACTAAAAATAGGCAGAGAGGGAAATTAGAAAGAAAGCTCAGATAATTCACCAAATACCTAACCCATTTTTGGCTATTCGAGGATGATTTGTACAACATTTAAGATCCAGGGGAATTGAAGAGTAGTCCCAGATCCATTATCTATTTCCCAGTCATTCCCATACAGCCAATGCTATCAAAGCTATGCTTTGACTCAGTGTTCTGTTTGGACAATAAATTAGTTATCGTCTTTTAGGATGATTTTTGGGAAATCAAAAAGGAATTTAAAAGTTATTTGGGAAACATTTCTCCCCTAGTGATGGCACAACACACATTTATTCAACAACCAATCAACAAGGATTATTAGGTGCTTATTATTAAGTGCCTAGGATGTGTCAGACACTATACTCATTGCTGGAGATGCAAAAGAAAAGCAAGAATCCTTTTCCTGATCTCAAGGAGCTCACAGTCCCATGGAAAATACAAGATGTAAATAACTATGCTCATACAAGATAAAAGCTTACTGAAAAACCCTGGGGATGATAGAGAGATAAATAAATCTTGCATCTGTCCAACCTGAAAGTTTGGTTAAAGGAGGTAAACAGGCTAGGTGATATATAAATTCATATTATTCCCTTAAAGCTAGCCAAAGTTGGTGAATGTAATCACACAAGGAGCCAAAACCTAAATTCTGACTGCCTGATAAAAGAATGACAAAGTTTTTATTTGTTTTAGGACAATCCCAGAACGTCTGTGTCTCTCACATTTATGGACTCCATATGTGTTTAACTACACCATGAGAGGGGAAGTTTCTTAGTTGAATAAGTTGTAAATACAAATTGACTAATGATTGACAAACTAGTGTCAATTGGAAATTACTATCCCAGGATATCTGTTTTTCCCTGTATAGCGCAGGCCTCTGGGATAACAAGACAAGATAAGTCCCACCAGTCTGGTTGCAGACATCCTGTCACAAAACAGGTCATTGAAATTGCTAACACAGGAAAGGGCGTTTTTAGAGTGAAGCTAAGCAGTCAGATTGATTAGTTCAGGCTTTGGCTCTTATTGGGGTTCAAAATGGTTTGGGAAGAGGTCTACAGATCCTGCTCTACAGAACCTTATAGTCTAGTAGGGAATATAAGACGTGCTCACATAGCTATGATATAAAGTGATAGGTTGACCCTGCCTATTATGGAGAAGGAAAGATAAATAAATGGTGAGAACATGCTAATACTGCTGTTGGACCAAAGGTTCTTTATTTTTGTAATTATGATACAAACACGCAGTCTTCAGGAATTGCCTGGAAGCAGTAGTTGAAAAGGAAAGGTGTTAAGTTCTTATTGGATCCAGGGCATGTCTATCAACTTAGCTTTGCCAGTGAGTGTAGAGCTAGGGAGTGCATCAAGAGGGCTGGAATCATAGAGTTAGAAAAAGACAGATGTTCAGTTTGGGGTGGAAGATTATATTAAAAGCGGGGGAAGAAGCCAATCTGTCATGGATAAAAAGATCATAGACTCCTTCTCTGAATGGATCCAGGCTATAGGGCTTTGTTGTTGCTCAGTTGGTTCAGTTGTGTCTGACTCTTTGTGACTGCATTGTGCTATTTCTTGGTGAAGTCACCAGAATGATTTGCCATTTCCTTTTCTGGCTTATTTTTTACAGATGAGGAAACTGAGGTAAATAGGATTAAGTGAATTTCCCAGGGTCACACAGCTACTAAGTATCTGAGGCCAGATTTGAACTCAGGAAGAATGAGTCTTTCTGACTCCAGGGCCAACATTCTATCTAATTACAGCACATAGATGCCCAGAGATCGAGTACATGAAGATAAATAGAGTTAGGAATTGTCTACACAGACAGCTTCTCATTGTTTCATCACATTACAGGGTTAAGACATCCAAAGAAGATAATGCAGAAAGAATAAAATTCTGGGATCAGCAGAAGGAAGAGGAATAGGAATGGAGATGGAAAAGACAGGGAGGAGGCAGTGTTACAAAAGAGGAGAGAGGTTCAGAAGGGAAGGAATTAATCGGACTAAGGGGAAAAAAACATTGAATTTGGTGATTAGGAGGAGACATTGTGGTGTAGTAGAAATAGCACTGGCCATAGTCATGAAGGCTTAGGTTCAAGACCTGGTGAAGCTGTGTGACCTTGAGCCTTAAATCTTTCCAGACTTCTGTTGCCTCATCTGAAAACTATAGGGCTGAATAAGATGGGCTTTGAGGTTTCTTCCAACTCCAAAAGCTTATGAGATCATCAGTGACCTTCAAGAAAAGAGTTTCAGTAGAGTTGTGAGCAAGACAGGCTGCATGGTAAGAAAGGGACAGAACAGGGCCCAGGGAATTTTTTTTTAGGTGAGGGAAGAATTTAGTATGCTTTAGGCAGAGAAACTAACCAGGAGGTGATGTAACAATGGATAGCACAGAGATTCAGGAATCAAGACTTGTTTTTGGAGCTTGGCTACTGTGTGATTGGACAAATCACTTTACCTATCTGGGCCTCAGTTTATTTATTTATAAAATAGGGGGGAATGGCCTAGTTGAGCTTTTAAAGTTCCATCTATATCAAGATGCTATGATCTGATGGAAGGTAGAGGTTGAAAAGGAAAAAGAAAGAGAGCTTGATTAATGGGAAAGGGAGGAGACGAGAGGGATGTACTCCAAGGTACTTGTAGAGAAATTAGCTTTCGAAAGGAAGAGGGATGATTCATCCTCTGAAGAAGGAAGGAAGGATGGAAAGAGGAGAGAAGAAGAAGAAAGGGAAGGATGAAGGAAGGAAAAGAAGTGAGGAAGGGAGGGAAGAAGAAAGGAAAAGAGAGAAGGAAGATGGGTGAAGATGAAAAGATACTTTCTGGTGAGCAAGGAGGTTGAGAGAAACTGGAATGGCATTCCATCCTCCCAGAACAAAGAAAGCCAGGTTGCTCACTTGGAGGGAGTATGGAGTGCTGGCTGGATTGGTGGAGTTCTGACGTGAAGCCTACAGTCAGATGGGGTCTGCCAGACAGGGTCTGATGCTGATCAGAGCCCCGGCAGTGCCTGCAAGCTGTTCCACGTGTACACATTAAGTGAGGCCTTCAGGCTCCTGGCAAACTGTCAGTATGGTTGTCAGCTGGGCAGAGCAGGGGAAAGTGAGAGTAGCAAGTGAGGCCCCTGCAGGAACAGGCCCAGCCAAGTCTTGGATGCAGCACCTTTCTTAGGTGCTGAAGGATGCTGCTTTGAGACTGAAGTTGGTTCAGTGTCAGGGGTCAATGTCTGAGGATATCTGCTTTTAAAGATGTACAATCATGGGACAATAAATTCAGAGCTGGAAGAGACCTTAGGGTCCCTCTATTTAAAATTCCTCATTGAACAGATGAGGAAACTGAGGCCCACGGAGATTAAAACATTTTTCTCAAGGTCACATTGCGAATAGGTATCAGTGTAGAACTTGAACCCAGGTTTGTGGGCTCCAAATCTCTTCTTTTTAAAAAACATTGTATCATATTAGCTCCTGATAAGAAACCGGGGTTATGTTCAGTATCATGTATTTATTCAGTAACAGACCAGGAGCTGGCACACTAACATGGCCTTATTTTATTTTTTAACAAGAGAGCATTTTTTTTTGGATGAGAACTTCCTGTTTACTTAAACCATGTAGCAAGAAGGACCACCTGGTGTACACATTTCTTGAGAATGCTGGGCACATAATGAATTCTGGGTGGGATTTGGAAATCCTCTAATTGGCAAAAAAAGAGGTTCAACAATTCCCTTACTCTCAATCCCTCTCCCCTGCCTTTGCCTTGTCTCAACTTCCCATTTCTGGACTCATTAAACAGATATGCCTAGTGCACAGAGATGACTATTGGCCAAGTCAATCGTCAAGCCACTAGACGGATTTATCTGAGCTGTAGAGCCTCTCTTAAAACAAAACAAAACCCACAACCACAAAAAAACAAAACCAAAAGCCTAATCCCTTCTGTATAATTCACATAAGAAAAGAACTCAACCTCCTTTTCTTTCTTTTTTCCTTTCTCCTTTTTTTTTCTAATTGACTACCACCATTTTCAGCGTTGCCAGTGTAGGATGTCAAGAGAAGGAGGCCTTGTTGAGAATGACCCCTTAAGAACAGAGCCATTGAAAGGTCTCTGCCTGAAATGGGCTCATTCTATGTGAGCTCCCCATGCTTTGTAAAGGACAAATGGGTCCTAGCAGCAGGCATTATCTAACATTTCACCTCCTTCCTGGTTTCCTGCAGTAACATAATGGCATTTTAGAAAAAAAAAAAAAGATTATTTGTCAAAGGTACTGTTTCTCCAAGTGGGGAGTGGATAGGGACAGATTTAAAATGTCCAGGGCTTGTTGTAGGAGAATTGGAGGTGGGGGGTACAGTACAGAGATAATAATTGGGGAGCTCTTTATAGTCTTTTAATAGTGGTAATGAATTGTAGGCCATGTATATAAACTGTGATGATATCTATACCTCAGATTTTTTCCTTTACTCCCTATTATTTAAAATCATGGATCCATTGAGTTGAGTTGTAAGAGACCCCAAAGATCATCTAGTTCACCCCCTTACCTTATACATTATCCCTTCCTTATTCCTTCCACATGGTGGGGGTTAGGGGTGCAGAGGGGTGCAGTTCTCTCTATGTAGGTCAATGTTAAATAAAAATACTGAGAGTTCTGCAGAATTCCCCTCAGATTCCCATTTTCAATAATTTCTTATGCTGACCTGCAATATATCGAAATTGTGATGGGCAAAGTCATGATATGGAAGGAATATATGTAGACTGCCCTACGCAGTATTTGGGAGACAATACTGCCAGATAAATGGTGAAGACAAATTTGGGAAATGGAGACATATTGGTAGTGATGTAAGATGAGAACATGAGAGTCACCATTTTAAAGCAATAAACATATTTTTGATACTTTGATAATGGGACCCTTCATTAGTACCAAGAGTCTGATCTTTTTCCTTTTTAAGTACTGATCTACTTTTTTGCAGTACACTTCTTGCTGCATTTTGTTCTGGTCACATCTAGAATACTGTGCTGAGGTCTGGGCACCATAGTTCAGGAAAGACGTTGACAGAGAGGATAGTATTTAGAGGACAGTGAGATGGGAAGAGGAGAATATTTAGACAGTATTTAGAGGAAAGCCAGGACAGGAAGCAGAATGTCACATAAGGACCAGCTGAAGGAACTGGGAATGTTTAGCCTGAGGAGGAGAAGATGTAGGGGGAGATATGACAGATATCTTTGAGTATTTACCTCTGATAAGTAGAACTAGGAGCAATGGGTAAAAGTTGTTGAGAGGCAAATTTAGGCTCAAATAGACTTGTGACCTTATTGCTCATAAGGTTCCCTCTATTTTTGCAGATTACAACCCATCCATGTATATGCATCCTATATAACTTATGGACATGTTCTCCCAAAGTCCTCCAGTGTCTGAAATGCTGTCCCTCCTTATTTCTACCTCCTTGCTTCCTTCAAATCTCAGCTAAAATCCCACCTTTTATAGGAAATTATTCTTGATCTTCCTTATTTCCAGTGTCTTCCTTCGGTTGATTATTTTCAATTTATCCTATCTATATCTTATTTGTACATGATATTTTGAATGTTGTCTCTCATTACACCTTAAGCTACTTGAGAGCAGGGACTTACCTTTCTTTGTATCCCTAATGCTTAGCACAGCACCTGGTACATAGTAGGCACTTAATAAATGCTTATTGACTGACAGACTGACGGGGCAGCTGTCTAATGTACTGGAGACCTTTGTTGATTTTTTCTAATATTGAAAGGATTCTAATGAAGCACTTGGGCTGATATCCTCTCATCCCTCACCCTCATTACATGAACAGCCTATCTTCTTTTTTTTGTCACATTTTTCTCTGAAGATATGTTTTACTTCTGTCTTTCAAAGTGACTTATTGGTTATATGTCACAGACTTTTCCCATCCACCATTGTCCTCTGTGTGATACTCATTTTCAATTCTTTGAGACTACTTATGTTACCTGTCTCATAACTATACAACAACAATATTGCTATTAAAAAGATGGGCCTTTGTTTCTCGGAGAAGTTTTCTGTCATTAAGATAGCTATGCAATTTTATGAAGGCAAAATCCAGCCGGCTCTGCTTCTGTTTAAATCTGGGCCTAACTTGTCCATTTGTACTGTCTGTCTCACATAAAATATCCTGATAGGTAAATTCTATAGGCTGTCCATTCAACTATACACCATAATCTATACAATAACCTTCATTCATTTGGTATTTCCTATATGTGAGTGGTCTTTCTTTTGAGTGGTTATGAGTATCTTCTAGGAGGTACTACAATATTTCAGGGGCCTGTGATGTCAAATTAAAATTAAAATAGGGCCACTAAATCATAATAAGGATCCCTGCCAGTGCATATTGACTTAGGAAATCACATATTAATATTATTGATGTTTTACTGTATTTTAATTTATTTTGTTAAATATTTCCTAATTACATTTTAATTTAATTTTTAATTAATTATATAAAATTACATTTCATATAATTAATTAAATTTTAAATTAATTTAATTTACATTTAATCAGGTTTGGACCACACTCTGGAGTTTTGCCACCCACATGTCCACAGGCCACATGTTTGACACCTCTGCTCTGGGGCTTGATGCCACCAGTACAATATTGTTTGCAAGCAGTAACATTTGGAGGACCTTGCCATCCCTAGAGAATCCTCCTTCATCTTAGATTTTGCTGAATCTTTCCTATCAAAGTACTGAAAAACTTTGGTGAAAATACATCTTCCTGTTTTTGACTTGGCTTTTTATGATCAAAATATCTTTATTGTCTCTGTTTCTGCATCATATCTGTGTCTGTATTCAAAGACTTTTGAGTGGGTTTGATGTATGGGTGGGAAACACCTTTTTTCACCTTATTTCAAGAGGGCTTTTAAGGGGGTGTTTTGATTAATTAAAACAAATATTTTTTCATAGTCTATAAACAATAAGCATAATGGAACTTGTATTCTCTTTTAGTCAGTTGAATGAGCAAAGATATATTTTTATTGTGAAACAAAAATGAAAACCTTGTGAAATCCTTTCTATTCCCTACTAATACCATCACTGAGGATGCCTTATTGTTTGTGTAGATATGCCAATGGGAAAGTAGCATATAGTTTGATAGTTTTTGATGTTTTCTCAGTAACTTATTTTTTGTATTAATAAGATCCAGGATGTTTCCTCATATTTTTGACATTGTCACCTCTTTCAGACACTTTATTCCTTTTTAAACACCTTGATCCCTTAAAATCCTCCAATTATGTTACCTCTGACATGAATCTTCTATACGTATTCTTGATCCAATTAGAATGTCTTTCTCATCTTTGTTACTTTATTACTATTTCTACCTCCTCTATATGTACACTCAAGACTGTGATATTAGAATTCCCAAATGGTGGCACTTTTGTTGCAAATGGTGAAAATAACTTGATACTTAAAAAAATCTTTGCAGATCTTTTTCATTTTTCTTCTGTTTGTTTTTCTTCCATTTTCATCCTTAAGTACCAACAGTGTGAATTTGTTAAGTTGGATCTTTCATCAAGCTTTCTTTAAGCTGGTGTTATCTTCCACTAGCTCTCTCCACTTTAATCTTTCATAATCATTTTTTATAATATTTTACAAATGATGTCATAGCCTAAACCTGTATTGCATTGATTGACATATTTTTCCTCTTGGCAAGTAAGTCAGGTGTTTTTTGACTAAGGTACTTTCAAAATTCCTTTGGGCTCTTTATGATGGCAACTTGTTACATAGGTTAAAATTCTATAAAATGATTATTATAATTGCTGTTGGTATTTTATTGTTTCTCAATATCAATAACTTATTTAAACAAGATAAAATTGATTTGTTTCATTTGTAAGCTACTTTTCTCATTATTATGCATTCTTCTAGATTTCTACTAATTATGATAATTGGTCTAATAATATGTGATCTGAGTATCCACATATAGCTCATTCAGGGATGACTACCCTTCCAATAAAGAACCTTTTCCTCTTTGCTAAAAGAAAACAATTTCAGAGTTTTTTTTGGTGATTTGTTTTTTATAGTGCTTATTATGTCTGATGCCAACTGAGTGTTTTCTTGACCTTGAGTTAATGTAAGGAAATACTTCCTAATGATTAGAGTTATTCAAAATGGTTGCCTTGAGAAGTACTAGGTTTCTTTTCACTGGAGGTCTTTAAGTAGAAGCTTGATGACCTCCTTTTGATGATTTTTGCAGTGGGGATTCTGGCTCAGTTATTGGTTCAACTAGGAGACATATTAAAATCTGTTCCAACTCTGAAATTCTTTAATTCTGTGCTGGTTGACAGGCAATGTACCTGAGTGAAGGAACTTTGAAAAATAATATCCCCTGCTGATGGGTTTCATTGACAGGGTCATAAACCTCCCAAACATCAGTCCTTCAAAAATGAAAAAGAAATAGATTTTGAGGTTGTCACATGGCAGCAACTTTCAAGGAAAAAGTTGAAAGACTGGTTTCCCTCCTGGATTATTCAGCAAAGTGGGATAGGAGGTGGGAAGAAGCTACCATGAAACATCCTGTGTATGCTGAGAGGACTATTAGAAAATCTGACCTGAGAAGTTCAGGATGAGTGTGGGAAGACTCTTGGGAGTTTTTTTTTAAGCTACGGGTCTTCCTTACTGTCTGAACAATTCTATTAGGACTATAAGTGTACTATAAGGCAGAGAACCCAAATAAAAATATTGCCTATAATTATGAGTAGAATGACTTAACATGTGTTCATTTTTTTCCTTTTAAACTGACATAGCTGCAGTTTCTTTCTGTAGCTATTTGATCTGGGTGGAGCTGAGAAGGAGGGGAAGGAAAAAGGATGGAATTACTTGTGAATATGCATATCCATTTTATGTTCTTTCATGTGAACTCACCACCTGAGATTTTTGGTATCTGAATTGGCATGGCTCTTCACAAATCTTTATGACATTTCCTTAACTATTGCTTTGAGTAGAACCAGAGATATGCAAAGATGGAACACATGGGTACCAATGGTATAATTTCAGTGGGAGAAAGTTTCTGTCATCATTTTCTATCTTCTCCTTCTCGTGATGCCCACTTCCTGAAATGTCACTATTAAAGCTATGGACTACTCTAATAAAAATATGTCTGTGAGATTATTTTACAGAAACTTAATTGGAAGAGAACTTAAGGGTGATCAGTTTCAACTCCCTATCTATTTCAGGCATCCCCTGTGTGACAGCCCTGACAGTTTGCTTAGCCTTAGATGAATCAGAGGCAGCCCATTCCACTTTTGGACAATTTCAATTGTTAGGCAATTTTTTTCCCATTGAACTGAAACTTCTCCATTGTTACTCTTTGTTTTACCTTTTGGGTCAAGGAGATAAAAGTCGAATCCCTCTTCATGGCAACTTTTCAAATATTTGACAATAGGTCTTTGAATTGTGCTTTAAATAAAATCTGGGGTGAGGGTAAAGAGAGCTTGAGGATAGATGGTACTTGATGAGTATGTGAAGAAAGTGCTGCTTTGGGGAAAGCAAGATAAAATGTCAAAAATGGGAGATCTGGAGGTGCTCAAGACAAATTCTTCCTATTTTACCATTTTGAGCAGTACTAGCCCTGACTGAGAGGGTTGTGCAGCGTAAGTTCCATTTAAAAGATCAAACGCAAAATCCATTTTTTTTGTACAATTCTCCCCTTCTGTTTCCTCTCTTCTCACTTGCTTCAGGGAGGTTTATGGTTTAAAAAATTAGAGTGTGGATCTATTTTCATTACTGAAGGATTTGCAACTCTGAACTGAGCATGTCTGTTCACATTTGCATCTATCATCCTTTAAGCTGATTTTGAATGCCAAAGAGCTATTTTAAATGTTTTTCAAATGTATGCTATTGAACTCTTCTCCATTCTTGTGCTATCCAGTTCTACTGATCTTTTATTTGTCTTTCTTGAGAAAAACCCAAGGACAGGAGCCAATTTCAGGTTGGGGTAGGGATAAAGGCTCGCTCAATCAATCAGTTGATAAAATTTATTAAGTACCTACTATGTGCCAGGCACTGTGCTAAATACTGGATCATGGCCAGATGGGCCATTGACTAGTTGAGGTTCAGTAGATGCAGTTTTGAGATTCCATGAAGGACTAGTGACCTGGTAGAGCCTTATCTCCTGACTATTTCAACTCCCCTCGTTGTTCTTTATTAATCAGGAAAAAAAAATGCACCAGTGTCAGATAAGTGATTAAAATACTTAGAGGTCCATAATAATAATTGCACTAATTGTTTAGTAGGGTTAGGTAGCCAGTCATAAATTATGAATTATAAGCTTCTAAGAGATCTCCTATACAAGTTTCATGGAGTTTCTTTCCAGTTTCTGGCATAATGACCATCCTCTGATACTCCTTAAGGTTTTACAAATTGCTTCTATAGCCATTATCTGCTTGGATTCCCATGACAATTCTTTAAGATAGGGTGAATGATTATGATTATCTCCATTTTGGAGTTGAGGAAAATGAAAGTCAACTGGAATTTTAACTCAATTCCTCTGCTTCAAGTTCAATGCTGTTTTCATTACACATTGGCCTCTCAGCATTTGACTTCTAGACAGGGACAAATAGGCTTGGTTAGCTTTGTGGTAGAGGGTAACTTGTCAAATGACAGTTACATGACTGAAAAGTAGAGTAAGTACTCCTGGTAGGCAGTGGCGATTTTGAGCCCCATTCTTGGATGTGGTACTAGTAGAAATGATAGTGATAATTACTAATTTAGATCATTTTAGCATCTGAATTTGCTTAAATCGGAAAGGTTAGCCAAAGGGAATCAAAGTAAAGAAAGAAATGGTGAAACATTTTCAGGAGGAATTAACTAGAAAACCTATGAGCAGATTGGTCATACTAATAGCTGACTACTTCAACCAACTCCAACTTTATTGTACCAAGGTACCTCTTCTTGTGAACAATGACTATTGAAATAGTAATTCTGGGTAAACTCTAGAAAGCTTGCTTCTGTCAATATGTATATATATTTTGTCACTTTTCCACTTGGGATTGTTGTTTGTCTTTCTTGAAAAGGACCAATGAAATCAAGAGAGTGATATGTCTTGACTTACACGTGAATTGGTTTTAAGTGAGGCAGAGCTGTGCAAAGTCACCAGCCTCATACTGTCCTCCTGGGTCATCTCAGTCCAGTGGCAAGACATAGATCAAGATGACTGGAAATGACCTCAGATGCAGTGGGAGACTTTGTTCTTTTAAAAAAGATTTTAACAATCTTTTAAGATTTTTTCTGGTCTCAATTTGTTTGAGGCTACACCAGTTCAGTGATTTAAGGCTAGATAAGAAACGAGGTAAAAGATGGTGTAGTTTGCCTACTCAAAAAACAAGACAAAACTAGAAGGGGAAGACCCTCAGGGTTTCTGGTCTGAACAGAAACAATTGTTATTTACACTTACTCTAAGCCATCAAAATCCAATGACCTGAGTGAGGCTTGGGTTGGGACCTATTATCTGTCAATCCCTGAGAGCCAGAGTGATTGGGTTCAAGGCATGGTCAAGGAGCTCCATTTGAATCCCAGTGGGCTTTTCAAAGCCTGATTTTCCAATGCTGTATTTCAATAAATCATAAATGAAACTACATGGGACAAAAGAGTTAATTGTGCCAGTTTTTTAAAATGATAGAATGAACAATTAACAAGAAAAAAAATTTAGCTTATTAGCCCAAGATAACTTGTGAGGTTTCAGCAATCAAAATTTATATTCCTTTGAGCAGAATACCCACATGTAAGCACTTGATTCCCTATGTGGACTGACATAGAGGAGGAAGGAGAAGGAGAGAGGGAAAAGGGAGGACAAGAGGAAGGAAGTAAGGATGGAAGGAAGGAACATTGCCCTAATGAAACTGGCCAGATGGGTCCTCAGTGGGGCAGCTCTTACTACTACTCACAGATTGTTCGTCCTTTATTCTAGAAGCAGATGAATGACATCAGGAGGGTGATGTCTTGACTGGCAAGTGAATTGGATTTAAGTGGGGAAGAGCTATGCAAAGTCACCAACCTCACTCTCTTCTTTTGGGATAATGGAGGCAGAAAGATGGGCAAAGGATCAGAAATGGGAGACCTTAGAGGTCATTGAGTCCAGTCCCATCACTTTACAAAATCAGAAACTGAGATAGAAGTTAGGTGACTATTCAAGGTCACACAGGTAGCGAATATCTGAGGTAGGATTTGAACTGATGTCTTTCTGATTTTAGGTATTGGACCCTATCTATTTCGTGCAATATGCTAGATTTTAAGGTCTGTCTTTAATTTATATTAATTATATAATTAATATATAAATTATATTAATAAGAGATTAAAAAGCACCATCTTTCTCCTCTTAAAAATAAATACAAGTAATTCCATTTATCACTGTGACAGAAATATTAGGAGAATGGTATCATAGATTTAGAGCTATAAAAAGCCTTAGAGTCCAACTCCTTCGTTTTATAGATGAGTTAACTGAAATCCAAGAGATTTATGTGGATAGCCCAAACTAGAATTTGAATCTAGGTCTAATGACTTCAGATTGCACACTCCTTTCATTGTCACAAGATGAAATAGAATTAAGGGTACTGCAGGAAGTAGTGTCATGAATTTGGAAGATGTCTGGATTTAGAGTCAGGAGACCTACATTAGAATCCTGGCTCTGCCACTTACCACCTCCCTTTCTTCCTCTTTCCCTTCCTTCCTCTCCCCTGCATTCAAACAGAGAGAGAATGGAGGAGAAGGCCATTGTCCATGCTCCACAGACTCTTAAAACCAAAAGGAATCTTATATCTAACCTGTTCTAACTCGCTCATTTTATAGTTGAGGAAACTGTTTCAGAAAAGTGAAGCAACTTGTCCATAGTCACACAGATAGAAAGTGATAAAACCAGAATCCAAACTTTAGATCTTTTACCTCCTTGCCTAACACTCTTTCTGCTTACTATGTTAGAAGAGTTTCCTTATTCTACATATATTTTAAAGTCAGTAAACTCTGGGAGGCATTATTCTGCAGAATAAAGTATGTGGGCTTTGTGAAAACTATTTTCTTCCCCAGAGATCTATTTGATCACACATGTTTCTAATTGTTGAGATCACAATAAATATTATTTATGAAACTGCAAACTCCTTAAAACAGGTGCCTTGGTTTGTTCATCATGTTTCCTTCACAGTGACTAACATAAGTATGTGATAGGCCCTCAATAAATGTTTGTTGAATTGAATTACTATAAGTATTTGATAAAGGATTGATAACGTTAACTTGTCACCAGTAACTGTGTCAGTTGAATCATGGCTCATTGTCTGGTGCCTCTTGCCAACCCAAATAACTGGGTAAGGTAAAGGCAATACCACAGAAAAATCAAAATCCACATCCAGCCCCCAAATGCCAGCCTCATCCTGGCTGTGTATGCCCTGGTTTTTTGATGAACTGAGTAGTCTTCTTTATGAGCAGCCTTGGCTAAAGCACAAAACTAACAGTGTCTTGTTTTTTTCTGCTCATTAAATGATCTTGTCATGGCCAAGAAAGAACTAAGATCCTTAACAAAACTATCCAAACATCTTAACTATTTAAAATATATACAAGTTTGGACTTTTATTACATATCAAGGAGTTATGTGAAGTGAACTTTATCATGTAGATGGATGATAATTTTCAAAAGGAAGGAGTTAAAACTTGAAAATGTGACAATGTAATGTGGAACTTTAGTTTGAAATGACATTTCACTTAGAAACATTTATAAAAACTGTAGATACATTTTAAGTAAATTATTTAAACCAAGAAAGCATTCTGAAGGAAAATCAAAAAGCTCAGACCTGGTCATGTGTCAGATAGGTTCCCTTCAGCATTAAAGTACTATCATTTAGTACCATTGCATGAACCCCTGAGACTGATGTGATATACAAGGAACTGATTCAAATTTATAAGAAAAAGAGCCATTTCCCAATTGATAAATGGTTTAAGGATATGAACAGGCAGTTCTCACGGGAAGAAAACTAGGCTATTTATAACCACATGGAAAAATGCTCCAAAACCACTATCAATTAGAGAAGTACAAGTTAAAGCAATTCTTAGATTCTATGTCACATCTATCAGAGTGGCAAAGATGATAGAAACAGAAAATGTTAGGTGCTAGAGGAATTGTGAGAAAACTGGCATATTGGTGCACTGTTGATGAACATGTAAAAGGGTATTTAACCATTCTGGAAAGCAATTCGGAATTAGACGAGTTATTAAATATTCTTTATTCTATAACCATCCCTATACATGACAATGATCCAAGAAAGAGGGAAAAGGTCCTATATGTATACAGATATCTGTCTGTCTATCTATCTATTTGTCTGTCTGTCTGTCTATCTATCTCAACTCTTCTTGTGGTGGCAAAAAGTGGAAAATAAGGAGCAACTAGGTCAGGGGTGGGGAATCTGCCACCTTGAGGTCATGTGTGTGGTTCTTCCCCACCCCTGAGCTAGGTGGTGCAGTGGACAGAGCATGGAGTTAGGAAGACCTGAGTTCAAATCCAGTCCAAGACACTTAACTTGCTGTGTGACCCTGGGCAAGTCACTTAATATCTAGTTGCCTCAGTTTCCTCAATGGGATAATGGACATAATAATAGCACCTACATCCCAGGGCTGTTGTGAGAATCAAATGAAATAATAATCATAAAGTGATTAGCATAGTGCCTGACATATAGCAGGTACTAGATAAATGTTAACTATTATCTGTTGGGAGCCAGCACTTAAGTGCTGGGCCCCTCACCCTTGAGGTCAACATGCCCTGCTTTGCAAAAAGCAAACATCACAAGAGGTCTTTGTCAATAGATGTTGCAGCCACAAAAGGGCTTGGCCCCCAGTCCCAGGAAATAGCCTCATTGTAAAGATTGCATAATTAGATACTACCCTCGCCCTGGACCCTCCCCATTCTTTTCTATTCCTCTTCCCTGTTTCAATTACTATATAAGCTGTACCCTGAGCTAAATAAACTGAGACTGCCTGCCACCAACAATGCCTCGGTCTCCTTCCTCTGCGTGATCCTGTCCCCAGGTCTCTTAGACCTCCCTCGAGCCTTGCTCCCCCGGCGCTTTCCGGTTTCGGTCACCCATGCTTGCTTGGCCTGCAGGTCGGGTCAATTGGCGCCCAAACGTGGGGCGACCCCGAATGCTGGTTTGTTGCCGCGATAGACGTCCCAGTTCGTCCGGACCCCGTTAAGGTAAGTGTAAGTGTTCATGTCTATCGCAACCATGGGATCACAACTCTCTAAGGAGCAACTTTTCGTTCAGAATTTGAAACGACTCCTTGGAGAGAGAGGAATAAGGGTTAAGAAGAAAGACTTCTATGATTTTTCTGGCACTCAGCACATATCTGTGGTGTAGTAAAAAGTTGCAGGAATAAGTCTAAAAGAGCAGTCTTGTATGGGAGAAAGTCTAGACAGGGAATCTTATGCAAGGCTTAGTTACACAGTGATAGAAATTAAGCCAGAGTTATAATGTGTACAGAGGATTTCTGACAATTTTTTCTCAGTATTTTGGATTCTTTTATTGTCTGTATATGTGTTCTGTCTTTACATGTTCTGTGTGCGTGTGTTTGTGAGTTATTACGGTCAGCTCCAGGGTGGCTGGACCTTGGAATGTTATCTCTTTCCCTCCCCCTCCTCCCTTCTCTCTGATGACTGCAGCATCGGGGAGAAGTATGGGAGAGAGAAAGAGAGGAACTAATCTTATATTATTTAGTTTATGTGATTGCAAGGTGTAGTCTTGGATGGGAAATGCAGGGACATAGTGTCTGTGCAGTTTTAAAGGGGGCTTTAATTAAAGCCCATTGGGAAAACAACATGGATATGAAGTTTAAGGAAAGCATAAAAGTTTTGGGTATTATTTGAAAGTTTTTGGTTGAACTCTCTCTCGCTTCACCCTCCTCACAATTCTGGCCAAATTGTGAGGGTGGAGGGAGACAGAGATCTGGTGCAGGCTGATCAGCATTTTCATTATCTCATGCCTCACCTAAAAGAAAAGTATTTTGTATAATGAGAAGTAACCAAAAGGTAGTTATTCTGTTCACATTTTAAGTGAAACGTGTCACTCCTAATTGGATGTTTAAAACAGATCAGGATTTGTTATATTATTTGGCACTAGGCAAATTGGAAATATGCATAAATCTTAAAGGAACACCTCAGCAGAGATAAAGCTTTTGAAACTCTCCAGCAGAATGGAATAGACTTGGCGCCACTGGGCAGTTGTCCAGAAGTCTCCCTCCCTTCAGCTGAGGAATTCAAAAACTCTCTCATTCAAAGAAGTTCTTAAGGAGTGGACACAGAAGTAAAATTTACTTGAGTAAAGGATGGAACCATTAAGATTTTTGCCCTGCAGTCCCAACTATCATTCAGCTGGGTCTACAGTGAATTGTAACTCTTATCATTCCAGATTAGATCAAAGGAAGAGAATGCTAAAGAATAGTAGGAAATTTAATTTACCCTTCCCAGAGGATAGGGGTTGGGTCACAGCAATGAGATCACAAACCAACCAGCCTCTACATTTAGTAAGCTCAGTCTTCTATTAACTATTTATATGTGATGGTTTGGAAATGTAATTAGTGACACCTAAGTTTCATTCTTGGTGTTACTAAAGTGTTATAGTCTTGCATTGTAAAAAATTGAATAACCCCTGCAATCCAGAAACAGTATTAGAGAAACAAAATTTCTAATCTGAATTTTGTTGAAACTAAAAGATGTTGGGAAAACTGTAAAACCAGTTATGTTATTTTAAATTTTACCAGTCCTGCTAACCTTGTCTTAGAATGTTTTGATTTTTGTAATTGTCACTTAGAAAACCAGGTATTTTCACCTTTGCCTATTACAGAAGTTTCAGCTCAAACAATTTGGCTATCACTTTAGAAGTTGTAAGATTGTTAAGTTATTTGGAGTTACTGTTTTAATGCTAAACCTAAAACTGTTAATTGATTACTGTATGTAGAAAGAAAGGAATTGAATGAAAACTATTTTGATGTGCCCATTCAGAACAGACCTCCTGTATGCTTGAGGGTTGGCCAGCATGGGTGCGGTACTGATCCCCTTTATTTTGTAAAATTGTGAAGGCCTTTAGGAAACCATCCCAGTAGGTAGTCATCAGTCCTGAGAAAGAAACTTTGATTGGCTTATGCAAATTATAAACAATGAATAGGACTTGATTAGAAATTGTAATATATAGAGAGGATTTTTTGCAATTGGCTTTTACATTTGAACAAGTTTTAAACTTGAAAAGGAAAGATCTTAATGGAATTCCCTTATGCATATGAGTCCTAGTAAATCATTATTGCTTACTTATAGCTCCATGAGAATAGGAATGACTATCTGGCTCTCAGCTGATGAAGGAATTGTTATTAAAGGTGAAAGACGTGAGACCACAAATATTTTTGTTTTTGAGTTTGAATTTGAGTATAGTTGGTTGCATTAAATCAGTATCAGAGGAATACCACAAGCTACTCAAAGGGAATGTTTTCCACCTGACTACTCCTGAGTCTGGCTATGAAACAGATACTATATAATTGGAGAATTTGTATCTGAATTCAAAGTCAAGGATGTTTTATTCTGTCCTATTTGCTATGTCACATGTCCCTGCTTTCTCTTTCTATAGCAAATTTTATGATCAATAAATAGTAAGTGACCAACAAAACACGTGAGCCCCAATCTAAGTAAACTCACCTAAGACTCACCTAAGATGATGTCCCCATTGTTTAAAAGAATTTTATAAGCAGTAGTGTTTTTCTGTAATCAGTCTCTTACTGTTATCAATGTGAGAGTATATATTGCACCTTTTTGACTAAAGAGCATTTTGTGGGATGCATCTAATATTCTGTGATAATTAAGAATTTGGTTTGTTGTAATACTTCCGGCATTCATATCCTAAGGACATTTTCATACCAACTAAGCTTTAATGGATTTTAATTTTAAGGGTTTATTTTTGTTTCAAAGTAAAAAGAGAACTATCATTTTAAAGGTCTTCAGCAAATTTTCTTTATGAAAGTTTAGTGACTGTTAACATCAGGACAGATTTTAAACAGTTTTAAATTTTCATTTTCAAGACAATGTATTGGTAAATTAATATGTAATGGTCTATGAAGCAGGAAAGATCTTTCTCTTTTAATCTGAATTTGTAGTCATTCCATGGCTTAAGCAAAAGTTAAATTTAGTATTTGAACTTATTAACAACTTAATTTCTAAAAAGTTTTCTTTTTCAGAGTAAATGTAATCAGAGAAGGAGAAACTACCCTGTGAAACAATGATGTAAGGTGGTAAGGCTTAAGTTTGAAGTCACCTATCATAGATTCTACAAAGGTTACAACTTTAAATGACTTTCAGAAATTGATAGGAGAAATTCAGTGGTGTAGGCCACAGTTGGGAATTACAACTGATCAAATGAAACCATTATATGATTTATTGAAAGGTCCTTCTCAATTAAACTCATGCAGAGAATGGACAGATGAAGCACTGGAATGTTTGAAATTAGTGCAGAAAAAGATTATGAGGTGTACTATTAGCAGGATATTAGAATCACAGGACTTGAAAGTAACAATTTTATTCACTGAAAAAATACCCACTGGAGTTTTACATCAAAAACAAGGGATTATTGAGTGGGTACATTTGGCTCAGATAAAGAACAGAGCTTGTGTGCCTTGTGCTGTGCTGGTAGCCCAAGTCATACATAAGGCAGTGAAGAGAGTAAGGATGTTAATAGGACAGAAACCTCACACAATATATACTATGTATACAAGTCAACAAATAGAGAACTGCATACAAGAGTTTGTGGAATGGCAGATATTGATTAATCAGAATCTCCAACACGGGTTCCCAATTCCTTCTGGGTGGCAATTTGCCACGTGGCCATGGTCTTGGCCGACAAATGCTCTTCCTCACCGGTAGAGGGAGTTAATGTTTTTACAGATGTAACAAAAAATTTTAGGGCATCTATGTATATTCCATCTAAAAAGGAGATGCATAAATTTAAAACATTTACTTTTACACAACAAAATGAATTATATGAAGTATTGCAAGCATTATTATACAGTACCATTAATACCTAGAGTAGAGTCAGCCTATATTCCTGATAGGGCAGATAGTATTAAACAGATAACTATGGAAGTTCAACTAGCAATAAGGGCCAAAACAACAATATTTTATATCACACACACTTGGTCACATTCTAAATCATGCAGTACCAGAAAGCATTAAACCAAACAATGGTCCAGCTTATGTCAGTAAAGCCATTGAACAGTTCATGGTGGAATTTTCCATTTTACATGTCACTGGAATCCCCCATAATCCCACTGGTCAAGCTATAGTGGAACGAGAAAATCGATCCCTGGACACTTACTTGCAAAAAGAAAAAGGAGGAGTTGGACCAGGAGTTGATAAATTCGCAATTGGCTGTTTATACTCTAAATTGATGACAAATTACAATTGGCTGTTTGGCTGTTTATATTCTAAATTATTTAAAATTTGATAATGATGGCTTATTGGCTGCTATGAAATTCTTAACATTTTCTAATAAGGAGTCTGCAAAGAATGAATCAGCAATAACAAGTGCCCTGAAAGCAGCCAGTAATGAGGCACGATGAGAATAAAAATTGATTTGGTCCTCATACAGTGTTAACGTGGGGAAAAGGGTATGTTTGTGTTTTAACAGATGATAATAAAGAAGTTTGGGTTCCAGTGAAAAGAATAAGAGTGATAGAGGACAACTGCCAAGGTGAAGCGGTCACAGGAAGTGAGAAGGTGCTATCGGTGGCAGATGAAAAAACTTCTGGAGAAGCTTAATCAACTAGGTCACGATGACTCCTTTCATTTTTCTCGTACTTATCATGACACTCAAGAACACTGCGTCCATCGACCCAGCACCGAAGGAACAACAGAGATGGGCGTTCGTCAGGAATCCACCATGGTTAAGGGTGATGTCATGGAGTGAGACAATAACCAAACTTATCATCCAAGGCAATATTTCTCACATGTTTAAAGATGATGGACTATACCATGATAATAATGGGACTCTTTTTCAGAGACACTAACTTTTCAGGACTAGTCGCAGGTTTCCCACCTTGTCTATAGAAGGGTATCCCTGGGAATTGGAATGGGTTTGGTTTTAAATACTTCAAGGTTCAGCCTGGCATTCCCTTTGCTCTCCCCTCCCCTTGCTACGCCGGAATTACCGCCCATAACTCTATTACCCTCAATGTTGGGTCCTCCCTGCCCCCCAATTGCTCTTCCTGGACGAATACCTCTGACCCCCTGTACCCCCCACTAGGGCAAGTTTTTGTTTGTGGGGACAATCTGGCATACACAGCACTCCCCCTCATCCTCCGCTGAGGAACCCCCTGCGGATTCTCATTCCCAGGATGGGTCTTCCAGTAAGGATGAGAATAAGAATGATGATGACCATGCAGATGATGCCCAAATTGCACAAAACACCCCTCCCAAGAAATTTCAAAAGCTTCATTTCAAATCACTCAAAGATTTGCATTCGGCAGATCTTTGTAAACTAGCCATAGGGGCTCCGGCCAATTGGGACTTGGAGGGATATTCTGATCAACAGGAGGCCCCCTCCGGAAAGCAGGGCCCTGATCCATGGGGTGGGTGTGGTACACAATCCCGAAGAAGTATGTTGAGAACACTCCCCTTTTATGTTTGCCCCGGCCCTCATAGAAGCCGTGCCTTGAACACCAAATGTGGAGGCATAACTGATTATTACTGCCGTAGCTGGGACTGTGAAACCACGGGTGACACTTATTGGGGTCCTTCTTCCTCCTGGGACTATATTAGGGTTACTGCTAATTATACCATCAAACTTTTCAAAAGCGTCCCTGTACCCTGCTATGATCAATAATGTGCTTTTGCTGTGACTGTGCCAATGACGGGAATATTGTGGCCCCATGACCTGGATAATCATGCCATTGGCTGCAGAGGTACCCAATGACGGGATTATTGTGGGTCCACCTACCAGAAATGCTGGAGGTGGGAGCCACCCACATAGCCTAAGACAGGGGCCCTGCCCACTTTCGGTACCAGGCATGGAGTCAGGCCACATAGCCTAAGACAGGCCTTTCACCTGCATTTCTAAACAAAAAAGGGGGACATGTTGGGAGCCAGCACTTAAGTGCTGGGCCCCTCACCCTTGAGGTCAACATGCCCTGCTTTGCAAAAAGCAAACATCACAAGAGGTCTTTGTCAATAGATGTTGCAGCCACAAAAGGGCTTGGCCCCCAGTCCCAGGAAATAGCCTCATTGTAAAGATTGCATAATTAGATACTACCCTCGCCCTGGACCCTCCCCATTCTTTTCTATTCCTCTTCCCTGTTTCAATTACTATATAAGCTGTACCCTGAGCTAAATAAACTGAGACTGCCTGCCACCAACAATGCCTCGGTCTCCTTCCTCTGCGTGATCCTGTCCCCAGGTCTCTTAGACCTCCCTCGAGCCTTGCTCCCCCGGCGCTTTCCGGTTTCGGTCACCCATGCTTGCTTGGCCTGCAGGTCGGGTCAATTATCTTTATTAATTGAGGAATGACTGAATAAATTGTTGGTATATGAATGTGAGAGAATAGTATTGTGTTTTAAGAAATGAAGAAATAGACGATTTCAAAAATACATGGAAAGATTTATATAAATGGTGAAGAATTAAATAAGCAGAACCAGAAGAGCAATTTATATAATAACAGCAACACTGTAAAAACAAACAATTTTGAAAAGTATAAGAACTATGATTGATAAAATGACTGCTCATGATTCCATAGGGCCAATTAAGAAACATGCTGTCCATAATAGAAGGCTGATGGATTTAGGGTGCAGAATGGGATCTATATTTTTTGTATGTGGCCAATGCAGTCATAAGTTTTGTTTGACTATGAAAATTTGTTGCAAGAAATTTATTTTTCTTTTCTTTTTCCTATGGAGTAGAAGGAAATTTCTTGCAGTTGTTCAGTTGTTTCAGACTCTTAATGAGTCCATTTGGGATTTTCTTGGCAAAGATACTGGAGTGATTTTCTATTTCTATCTCCAGCTCATTTCCAGATGAGGAAACTGAGGCAAACAAGGTTAAGTGATTTGCCTGCAGGACATTAAAGATGGGAAGTTTCCAAAGCCGAATTTGAATTCATATCTTGATTCTGGGCCCAGCTTTCTATACACTGCACCACTGAACTTTCTGTTAGTTTTTATAATTAGAGGAGGGGGTGGATGCTACAGATGTGGAATGTTTCATGTCCTTCAGATGAGGTCAATGTATTATTAATTTTACTTAATTGTTTTATTTTATTACAAGAGATCTCTCATGGAATGCTCGTGTGGGTGCATGTGGGTGTGTGATCTATAAATGTTAGTAATGTAAAAAACAAAATATATTAATGATACTTTTTTAAAAAGGAAAAGTATACTGGAACTGTAATCAGGATAGACATATAGACAGATGTTTATTAAATACTTAATATGTGCAGCAACAGTTCCTGAGTATACAAGTTGAAACACTGAGATAGTCTCTTCTCTCAAGGAACTTACATTCTAGTGGGAAAAGACAAAACATGAATAGAAAAGGGGTAGGATGGGAGTGGTCCCTCAGAGAAAATTATTAGAGAGCTTCAGGTAGGGGGGTTTTGCAGGGGAAGGAGAGGAGTTGGTGACTGGAGACAGTCTAGATGTGAATGAGGTGATCTGGTTTACAATCTTTGCTAGAGACCTTGTTGCACAACTTAGGGCAAGTCAATTCGTCTCACTCAGTTTCACTTTATTTATCTACAAAAAGCAGACAACAATGCAAGATGTCCCAAAAAGTCTTAGACTCTTGGGACACGCTCTACTTCATAAAGTTATGAAGAAAGAACATTCAAGTGCTATGTTTATGTGAGTCATTAGTATTTCTAGCCACAATAAACTTACTAAATAAAAAATAAAACACAAAATAGCAGATCTACAAAGGACCTAAGAAGGCATATAATTCAAACCCCAAATTTTAGAGATGAGGAAACATAGGCTAACTGACCTGCCCATGGTGACAGAGATAATATATGACTCAGATGTAAACCCAGGGAATTTTATTTTTCAGTCCAAGGTGCTTTCTACTTCCTGTGGGAACCAAATGCCAAGGAAGCAGATATCTAACATGGAATTCTTGATGCCAAGTCTAATGACACAGCAGATAGTGAGCTCCAGAGGCTTGAGAAGCCAGGAATTGGCCACTTTAACTACAGGCCTAGAAGAAGAGTTTACCAGACTTAAGGAAGTCACCCAGATAAGCATCAATTCTGGAATCTGCTGTTTCATTTGGGACTCTGTCTCTGGACTCCCAAAGGGGTTTAATCTTATTCAAGTTTTTCCTGGTGCAGTCATTTTTTAAGGCTCATGTAAATGTGAGGCTGTGCCTCCTGATGTCTGCTCAGTTTAATTCTGTGTGTGAAATTCAAGTGTATCCCTTGTGTATCAAGTGAGAATATCTGTGATATCAACCTTTGAGGCTTCCTTAAATGAGCCATTCCCTGACTAGTTGAAGATATATGGATCTATTCCTTCTCTGTATTCCTAGAACTCAATATATTACTTAACTTTACACTCTCTTTTTTGTTCCCTATAAGAAGACAGAGAGGTTTAGTATTGACCAGAATATAAAATCAAAACTAATTTTAAAAAATTATTACTAAAAGGTACACATGATCAAAGCAGGAATGTAGATCAGAAGACTGGAGAACAACGATCTTTTTTGCTCAGTTTAGTTTGTTTTTCTGTAGTTATTTGCAAACCCATCCAGAGGTGATCTGGAGAGTGAAGTAGACTATATAGCCTAATTTTCACACACTGCATGTGAGGTTTCTTTGCTGGAGTTTCCACAAATTGACTTTGGGGATATGAATTATTAAATTGGGGTCATAAATTGTGAAATAAATATAGCAAGGGATTTCTAGCTCCAAGTCAGATAGTTGTCTGGGATAATGATCTGTGATTCAGCTCCAGACATAGTAAGTTAAAAGAATAAACTTAATCCTCAATGGAGGACATTTTGCTTGACTTTTCTTTGATGGGCTGGGTGTTTTGGCTTGCAGTTGTGGGTATGATTAAAGAGCTGTCAGCCTGTGCTTATGAAAGAAGTGATTTCTCCTCACTGTACCCTAGAAGATAGGAAGTGAGATGCTTAGTAGAGTGTCCTAAAGAGATGAAGCCCAGAAGCTTGTAGCAAATAAAACAGTAGAGGGCAAGAGAGATGGAAATGTCATGTCCCGTGGGAAGCTGCAGGGACATGATACCCAGCAGAAAATTCACTTGATTCCCAGGGGGCAGTGGTTATGAGACAGCATCCAAAGGGGAGTAGGCACTGCAGAGACCACCACTCAACTGTGACCCCTCCCAACGTCAGAAGTGTGATGACATAATTGGGCGTATGTTACAGGCCTGTAGTATCAGCAGCATGCATTCCCCATTCCCCAACACACTCAGCTTGCATGTGCTCCCTAATATGGGTGTTTTCGAAGCAAGTCTACTCTTCCAGTTTTGTTGATCATACATGTATTTGTTCTAGGATTATGGAGAAATACTTTATTGTTATTCTTCTTAATATCTTATTTCACTGCATTCTTATTGAATTAATTGCATTCCTCTGGCTGAATGATAAAAGTAAACACATTGATAGGGCTCATTGCTATGACTTTGAGTGGGTGCAAGTCCACACAATACCTTAATTATAGGATAGCTTTTCTGAGGGCCTCACATGTGAGGGAAGTGTGCCCCAAGTGCTCCGTAATTGCTTTGTTTGCAGTGTGTCTTATTGCCACCATGAGATAGTAGGCCCCTTGAAAATAGGGATAAGTTCTATACTTCTCCTACACTACCTAACCATTCTGGAAGCATGTTAGATGTTCTATAAATGTTGATTGGTTGGTCAAGTGTTGAGATTATGAGTTATGAGAGGCCTGTTTTCAAATTCTTCCTCTGACACTTACTAGTTATGTGACTGTGGACGTATCACTTCCTTTACTGGTTTTCTTGTCTATGAAATAGGCACAAAAATATCTGCAGCTTCTTACAATATTGTTGTGAGGATTATCACTTTACATAAAGTATGTGAAAATTAAAACCTTGAATGTCAGCTATTTTGATTGATTGATCATTTGGTACATTGCATGTGCCTGTTGTAGAATGTTCTGTGGTCCAGTACAGGAAGCTTTGGCTTGTGTACTGAGGAAGCCTTTCTGAAGCCTTTACTTTCCTCAGTTTTAAAGGTCCTTGCAGTTGGGGGAAGAAGAAGGGGAAGGGTGCGCCAATATAAGTTCTCCCGCCCTTTGGGGCATGTGGAATGTCTGAAACCATGAGACTAGCCAGAAGATGTCTGCTTAGACGTAATATATTTCTCTTTCTCAAAATCATCTAATTTTCTCAGCAAGTCACACAGTGCAAGAAACACTTCAGTGTTATTGACTAAGGTTATTGTTATTTACCCATTATTATTAATAGCTGCAGATTTTGAATCTTTTACCTAGGGAGCTGAAATAGGTCCCAGACATATTAATTACATTTTAATGTCACTCTTCAAAACCATTACATTTCACAGTGTCCCTCACCTCTCTTCACTGAAGCTTTATTTCTCTCTCCCACATCCTTCTCTCATGATCACATTACAAGCAGGCTTGCAATAGCGGAATCTTAATGACACATCAGAAAGAAAGAAATGAAAACTTGGCATTCTTTCTAAAGTCTTACAAACTTTATTTGATGCACTATTATCACAACAAAAGTTTCAGATTTCTTATGACTTGATTATTAATACACTAAGGAAATATGCAACATGACATGAAAGGCCTATTCAGCTAAAATATTATTAGGTTTGGATTTTTTTTTTAAGTTTTGTCTTTAACTTATCTAGTCAGTAGACTTGAAAGTTAGGGAAAATGGCTCAGACTTCAATTCCCCAATTAATGCTTTTTTGTGTCAGTTACAGCATCAAGCTGTAGGAAATTTTGGGGGCTTTAAAAAAAAGAATGTTTGCTCCAGTTCTTTTGGGGAAAATTGACTTGGTTTTATTATATTCCTTGGATTTAAATAGATATGAAGTCATAGAATCTTAGAACTAGAAATGATTTCAGCTTTTTCATATTTAAAGCTTCATTATACTTGGATCTGGAGAAGAATTAAGAAAATTCACCTTCCTTCCTTCTTTGCAGAGGTGGGGGACTACAGACATGGAACATTGCATCTGCTATCAGACTTGGCTGATGTATTGTTTAATTTTGTTGAATTGTTTTTTTCTCTTTCCTTTTCATTCTTTGTTAAAAGAAACGACTTACCAAGCAGAGACGAAAGAAGGATCTTTTGAAAAATGAAAATGGTCTAAAAGCAAAAGGTATTATTAAAAATATAAAAGGGAAACCCAAGCCTTCATTGTGGAGGATTCCAGTAACAAACTAGATTCTCCCCTAGCCTAAGGTACTTTTTGGTTTTAAGTTTGAAGCCTTTGGGAGCTGCATTTGCTTTTGGAGGTAAACTGTGCCCTAATTAATGCCTTGAAGATGGCCTTTCTGCAACATTATATATAACAATGGTCCCAAAAAATTAATGCAGTTTTTGAAGTTACCTAATTTACAACCAGAGATTAGACAAGAGACTGATTCAGTCTGTCTCATTGCTTTTCAACATAGGTAACCAGTTGAATTTAGATAGAACAAACTTGGTTCTGCCAACAGGAAAATAGCAAATCATTTACATTTTGTTGGTGCATTAACCCCTTCTTGCCAAATGGAGTAATTTAATAGCCGTTTTCTCTCAGAGTATCCCAGAGGAATTAACACAAGGTAGAAGTAACATAGTTCTCTAAAGCCCTAAGGGAATGAGTCTCGGGTAGATGAATTTTCCATCTATCCAAAGTTTATGCCCTTAAGCACCGTTCATTTTTTGCCATTTTGGATGGGAATATATGAAAAAACATATTGCATACACTGCGAGGGAAAGGATCGAAAGCCACAACGTCAGTGGCTTTTGTGCTATACCTGAGTTGCTGTCATGGGAACTGGAGAAAGGCTGCCATGACCATACCTGGCCACTAGGGGAACTCCAGCACTATTTAGAATGTAAATAACACCCTCTTAATTTAATCCTCAATTTTACGATTTATCTTTCATCTTCAAAATATTGTTTCAAAAGCACTCAAAAATTCTTCTGGTTTTGTGACTAACATACAGGCAGACGTAGTTATGAATCACCACGTCCTAATACTGAAGAACTGGAAAGGATGTCAGAGGATATTCATTCCAACCTCTGCTTTAGCAGGTATCACCTCTACCACAATCCCAGTAAATGGTAGTCTAGTCTCTGCTTGAAGACCTCCAGACACGGTGGTAAATCCCGAGATACACGTTCTTTTTTTGGACAACGTTGTGAGAAAACTTTTCCTTATACTGAGCTAAAATCTGACTGAAAACTTCCTTCCATTGCTTAGTTCACCAAGCAAAAGGGAAATAGATGGGGGGAGAGGGAGGGAACAAGCATTTATTAAGTGCCTACTATGTGCCAGGCACTGTTCTAAGCATTTTACAAATATCATCTCAGTTGATTCTCACAACAACCCTTGGAGATGGGTCCTGCTATTGTCCCCATTTTACAACAGGCAGACAGTGATTAAGTGACTTGTCCAGAGTCACACAACTAGTTAATTTAGACCAGAATTGAACTCAGATCTTCCTGACTCTAGGTCCAGCACTCTTTTGGCTGTACCACCTACCCCTAAGCAGAATGAGTTTAATCTCTTTGTCAAATGGCAACCTTATGATGTTCTCTCTCCCTGTACCACCTCCCCACACCCAAGTTTTTTCTTAAGAAACTAAATGTTAATTTTGGAATTTTCTAAAGAACCTTTATGAGGAACAAAGAAAATAAATGAGATAACAGAGAAGATAAAAGCATATAAAAGGCCAATCTTACAGAATGCAGAATCCCCTTTCTAAGGTACATATGTAGGGTCTAGCTCTAGCCTGTTTGGAAAATTCTGCTCACCACCCTTCCACTTTCCCCTCAGTGCTTGGATGTTCCTTCTTTTCCCTCTTTCCTTTGGCTCCCTTCACCTTCATGAGTGAAGATAAGATGCAAGACTCAGTCCCATCCACATGGGAAGCTTAGGAATTGGGCCTTTTTATTTTGGTGAAGGTATAGAGTGGACTGCACAATTAAGTGATTGTATAGAAGAATGTGGGGAGGAGAAGGAATAGGGAATTTCTAAGAGAATGCTTGTAAAAGGAGATCTTAGTACTAAGGCTGGTTGTGGAATGTGATTCTCTGTACATCTTAAATACAGAACAGGCACACACATCTACTTGTAATGGTGTAGGAAAGACTGTTTAGAGGTGAGGGAATGAACTCGATCAATAGCCTGGGTACCATGTGTGATCTTGAAGGTCCTTCAGATGGCCTCTAGTAGAATTCAAAATTTGACTATTTACTTTGGTTCCTGCCAGAAGTTAATAATTGACATTTGGTAAGATAAGAAGTAGATATCATCTCACTGAGGATTTATCAAAAGCTATTTCTGTCTTTTTGCCAGTTCTGTTGGAGATTTGATGGGCAAACTAGGTTAATAGGTTATCTGGGGGGTAGGGGTGAGGTTTGATCCAGCAACAGAAGTTCATGTGGGAGTTATAACAAACATTTTTTCTTACCTGGGGCTAGCTCTACCAAATGAGCTATGAGTAAGCAGCTTAAAAACTATCCTCAAACCAACTCTTTTGATACAAATACTGTTGGTCCTGGGAGAGGAGAGGGAAACCCACTTTGGGATGAGATCTCAGGACTTAAGTCCTGGTGGATATGGATCCTTTTGGCCCCTGTTGGCTGGGAATACTGAAAAAGACAGCAGGGTAAAACCCAGAGGAGTTCACCTGAGGATTAGCTACCACAGAGGGAAACATGCACCATTTGGTGTAGCCTCTTACTTTAATTACTTTTTCTAACTAGGTACTGAATTCATCTATTTCTACCTGCTAAAGGAGTACAAATACTGAGACTTCCAGAGGATCTTCCTGACCTCTAATTCCCTGGAAATTACCCCCAAGCAGGTCCTATTTGATCATCAGACACAGATTGCTTTTGGATCTGCTAGCCTTTTGTACTCCCTGAAGAAGAAGAGAAAGAACTCAGAGATACTTTTCAGCAAAACTGTGCTATTGAATGACTGGTTCCAATGTGATTCCATTTTCCTGAATGTTCATGAGAACAATGAGAGAATTCAAAGACTGTGGTTGTAAATTGCATTTGGGACTTAATTGTGATGTCTTCCCCCTGACTAGACTGCCTCCGTGAGTTACACATCAACTCCCCACTTAGTTTTTCCTTTTGCTTGAACTTAATTCAGTTGTGGATCAGAATAAAAGCACTTTGTGGAATCTTTTAAACTCTCCGAAGTTTGCCATTCATTGTACTATTAAGGCCATCTCAATGTCACACTCAGCTCTGTCACATGTCACTGACAATGAGAGCTTTAGGGAATTCAACAAAATAGCTAGGATTCGAATGCTGTTTTTTCTATTTCTTTTTCTAAAAAATATTTCATTGGTATTCAAATTGCTACTGACCCAGGCTATTTTATTTAAAAAAATATTTTGGATTAAATCCTCCAATGGTTATCTTGCAGGAAAGAATTACTTGTTTCTTTTGTGTGTATAGGTTGAAAATAATTTTCCTAAACCACAGAATAAAATAGATGCAAATGTACAGGCAAATTTAATTATAAAAACATAAGACATCATCTTGCTCACCACTCTGAAGACCTAAATCTATATGGTATTTGAATAAAGAACCATTTTTTCCCTATTAATTCTTGTTCACTTTTAATATAAAGCATCTTTTTTTTTTTTTGTTGGGTTAGGGCCATAGGAAGATTCCTTCTTTAAGGAAGTCTGTCTTCATATTTTATGCCTTAATATTTTGTCCAAAGAACTATTTTGACTACAGCTGGCCATGGGCATGTAGGCACTTAGAAGTATTTGTTAACCTGAATTCCAGAAAGAAGGAGCGTCTTAAATAGGTACACTGGGGTTTGTGGTGGCGTAGGGGGAGGGGAATCTTCTATACCTATTAGGAAGGCCTCCCAGAGTTCTGCTGAATTGAAGGGAACGTTTCAGGCGGAAAGAGTGACATGTGCATAGACTTCGAATAAAAGAGTGAAGTAAGTGTAGCTTAATCCCCAGTCCCCAACAAGGAGCCTTCAATCTCATTCTCTATTCTGGTGCTGCTGAGCCCTGGCTTTGTGACACCAGGTTGCCTCCAATTAACTCAAAGGGTGCTGAAACGTTCTCAGAACCAAATTTTTTAATTCATTTTAAATTTTTAAAGAAACATATAACGTAGAACCCTTTGGAAGGAGGGAAAAGGGTGTCAAAGTGCAGACTCAAACATAAACCAGGTACCTTACACGAGAAGGATGGCAATCAAAGCAGGAGGTCATCTTCAACAATCTGATATTGTTGGCCATATAAATTGAAAGTGACTTTGGGCAGCTCACTTCATGTCTCAGGGCTATAAGCAACAGCCTAAGACTATAAATTGCAGAGAAGGTGTCAATCAGTATTGGTAGAGGGAGTTTCCTTACCTGGGAGTTCCTCATATTAATGAAATCATGGGTTCAGTACCTTTCCTATAAACTGAAATCATGGGCTAGAGCAAAGATTGCAGAAGAAATTTTCTTGCACAATAGACCTCTAATCCAGTAGCTGGGGCTGGGGGGGAGGAGGGTTGGGGGGAAGGGGAAGGGGAGGAAGGCTTCCTTTTCTAGGTACAACACCAAGACATAAACCACATTTAATACTTCTGAGAAATTTGATCCGGCATATTATCTTGAACATAGGGGAGTCCCCTGGGGGTGTGAGGGTGGTGGAAAGGAATCAACCTTCAAGCATGGTCTGGGAGTGTAGGGGGTAACCCAGAGAAGGGGCACTCCATGAGTAATTATATTTCTTTACACAAGAAGCTGCTGAGGGGCAAGCGTCTCTGTCTGGGATGCCACCGTCTCCTAAGAAAGCAGACGTGCCTATACACATTCCTTGGGGAGACACAGAGGGACATTTCCTCCAATCCTTTTTGTCAACACCTGGTGGCAGTTATCTGAATTTCATTTGGGCATTAACTGCGGTGGGAGCTCAGTTCTCCCCTTTAAGGAGATGGACATTATTGGATTAAGACCATAGCTGCTGGGAAGCACTCAAGACTCCACAGGGGATTCTTCTATCAAATAATGGGACCAGTGGTTTATTTTTCCCTTTTCTAGCAAACCCACTCAATGCCAAATCCTGTTTTTGAGGTAACTACATCAATTAATTGGAGACAAGGGGAGAACAGGTTTTTTTTCTTTCTAAATTATCACTGTCTGAAGGACCAGCCAAATCAGTCATTTGGGAGTTTTTCCCTCAAAATAATTTGGATTTTGATCAGGCAGGAACTTTAGAGACCACATAGACCAACCCCTTTATTTTCCAGATGAAGAATTGTTGATCAGAGAAGTTAAGTAACTCACTCAGTATCACACAGCAGAATGACGAGCCCATGTCCTCTCAAGCCAATATTTTTTGCACTATGCCATACTCCCTCCCACAGTGATGGTGGGATCAGGAGCTACATCTCTATTTAGGGCATCAGTCACCTACTGGAAGTCACTCACAAGTGAACAAGCTGCACTGAAAATTAACACTGTGGTTTCTCTCTATGGCTTAGATCTACAGGTGATCTTATCCTTCTGTAAAGAAGATATTCTCCATGGAAGGCAATGTATTTTAATGGGTGATGAGCTAATTTGAATTTCGGAAACAGAAAGTACTCATGCATGGGTACACCTGAGCTTGGGTTGGTGTGTGAGGAGATTTTCTTTGCATTTAGAGTCAGGAAGTCATGGGTTCAAATTTTCCCAAGTAATTTGCTAGTTATGTGACCCTGGGTAAATCATTAAACTTCTCTGAGCCTCAGTGTTTTAATTTATAAAATAGAGATAATAATATCTGCATTACCTACCTTACTGGGTTGCTGTGAGACTCAAATGAGATAAAATATGCGATCATAGCTTACATATTTATAGCATTTTTAGATTTGCAAGATACTTTACATATATTATTACCAACATATATTATCTGCTATTTGTTAGAAAATGGAATCAAAGCCGGGGCTAAATTTCTGTTTGTCCCCAGAATAATGAGAAAGGGTTACAGGAATTTCATGACAGATGGTTTTTGAATAATACACAGAACCTCTTTCTCTGGGCCCGCTTTGGAGGAGCTCTTGTGAGGTATGTGCTATTATTAACTATATCTAAGAGATGAAGAAACAGAGACTGAGAGGTTAAGTGCCTTGCATGGGGCCACACAGCTAGCAAGTGACTAAGGTAGGATTAGAACTCAGGCCTTTCTGACTCAAGTCTAGAGCTCTACCTACTATGTAACCTAGCTGTCTCTACAAAGTGTTTTGTAAGTGTGCAAATGCTATGAGGGTCAGTTATTATTTACCAGTGGTGATGTTCTGTTCATGGAAAGGATGGAACAGGAGGGGTGCTCCCGTCTGAGCCATAACAATTTGGATGCTAGCAGCTTCCCAGCTAGCCCTGATAGGACCTAACAGGATACCCGCTCCATCCCTATGCCCCCAGCCACACACAGATTGTTCTGTTAAAAAAATAGGCAAATGCAGAAACCTTAAAAGTTTCTCATTTCTGCTTCTGGTTGGCTCCTGAAGTTTCTATTGGATTTCAGATGAAATCGTGAAGGCATATTTTTCCTGTCTCTCCTAAAGCATCACTCCCCACTTTGGAAACTTCATTTACATGCACATCATATGCAGTCTGAGTGACTCCTACTGTACCTTTGAACAGATCCAATCAGATACCCATATGCATGTAAATGAAGCTCCCCTAGCCTGGTGCTCAGCTCAAAGAAAGGAGAGGTATGGGCAGGCTTTTCTTGAAACTTGTTACGGTGACAATCTCACACTAGACAACACAATAAGGGTTTTTTTCCCTCTTTCCTTTCTTGCCAGCATGCATGCCAAGAGAATGCCCTGTAACTTGGTTTTCCAGAATGAGGTAATTTATTTAAACATGGATTATTTGAAAAAATGGGAAGGGATACAGGGCTTGATTTTAATCCCTGCTAACACAGAGAAAAGAATGCTCATGTCACAACTCAGTGAGTGTAAAAATTAAAAAAGGCTGAGACTATTGTTTGAAAACAGGCAAAATAATTAAAATTATTATGGAATAATCACATATCACACAACAACCTCCCACTCTTCTGAGCAACAATCCAAAACAGCTCCTCCAAAGCAGGCCCAGGGGCAGAGGTTCTGTATATCATTCAAAGACCATCTGTCATGCAATTCCTGTAGCCCTTTTCCACTATTCTGGGGGCAGGCAGGAATTTAGTCCTGGCGTTTTTCTTTCCATTTGCTAACAAACAGCAGTGATGGCAGATAAATATGGCAAACAATAGGCGTTTGTAATGAACTGGAAAGGGATGTGGAGTTTTGGAATGAGCACCAAAAGAAGAAGTTTTGGGTCCTGTGTGAGGCTCCTGGGACTCCCCAAGCTGGTCCTGCCATGTGGCACTATAGACAGACATCTGCAAGCTGTGTTCGGCTTGCAAGGATCCAGCCAACCTGCTAAGGGCCTGATTTAAATAAAATCCTTTTTTTAAAAAAAGAACTATTTGAAAAAGAGTAACCCAGAAGGCCCAAAGCTATCTCTCCTTTACTCCTGCATCCCCACTCCCACCCCTACCCCTCATCTCAGGGAAATATCAATAACCCTGTATAAACGGGGAAAAAAGACAAGGTACAAATAGATCTCAGATTTCAGTCTTCCATTTTTTTCCTGAAGTAGTCTGTCTGATCCCTCATTTGTTTGATCTCGTTGTCCTATGTGCTAGGTCCCTGTTTTTCAAAGCCTGTGGGAGTCTGACCTTGATGATTACAGTGGATATCTGTGCTCCTTTTGATTCACAAAGTTGAGATTTGATTGTCCAATGCTAAGTCACAGAGATCCAAATATTATTTTGACCTTGAATAATTATGATTTCAGTTCACAGATTAGGAAATAGCTGAAGTCCTGTCTACTTCTGTCTTTTGCTATAGTTCTGAAAGGTCAGAAATGTGTATAATTTGGTTTCAGCCCCTCCTCACCTTTAAATGAATGATTAGCCATTTTTCTCATGGGATTATAGAATGTAGAGCTGGAGGGCATCATAGATCATAGCTTTAAAACTGGAAGCAACTCTAGAGGTCATTAGGTCAACCCCTTCATTTTGCTGATGAGGAAAGCGGGGAGAGAGCCCGTAAAAGTTAAGTGCCTTGCCAAAAGTCACACAGGCAGTAGGGAGCAAATTCAGGATTCAAACCCAGGTTATTTGACTCCAAATGTGACTCTGGAGATCATTTAAGTCAACCTCTTCCTTTTGTTTATGGGGAAACTGAGCCCAGAGAGATTACCAACCTGAATGGCAATGACGTGATAAATTGGGAATATCTAGCCTAGAAAAGAGAATACTCAAGGAAGACAAGGTTGATTTCTTCAAGTATGGGAAGGGGTAATATATAGAAGGTTATCTTCTCTCTGCTCTGTATAGATCTGTATATCTATCTATCTATCTATCTGTCATCTATCACTTTATCTATCAATCTATCTATCTACCTGTATTATTTCACATATTTTCTAGAATAGGGACTCACTGAGGGGACTGTTTCCAGTTTTCACCCAGAACTAAGCACACCGCCTGACGTATAGTTAATGCTTAATAAATATTTCTTGACTGACTGACTGATTCTGTTTGGTTCCAGAGGACATAACTCAGAGACGATGGGCAGAAGTTGCAAAGTGGTAAATGTAGGCTTGATGATAGGAAACATGTCCCAGTAATTAGAACTACCTGTAAGTGGAATAGGCTTCCTCAGAAGCTGGATTTCAAGTCAGAGGATCTGGGGTTAAAGCCTCACTCGGTTACCTGGGCCTCAACTCAGAGGGAAGCAGATTTTTTGTTTCTTTTGTGTGCATAAGTCTCCTTCAATCCAGGCTAGAGCTCTTCCATTGTGCCACAGACTAAGTTTTTCACTATCCCCTTTCTATTCATCTTCCTACCAGTCAATGAGGGAGCTAGACCAGATGGCCTCTAAGGTCCTTTTCAGCTCTAAATCTGTACCCTTTTTTGGGACATAAGAATAAAAATGTAGAACTGAAGGGGATATCAGAGGCTGTCTAATCCAACCCCCTCATTTTACAGAGGAGGAAACTGAGGCTTATGAAGATTAAGTAACTTGTCCAGTGTCACATGGGTAGTAAGCATCAAAAGCAGCATTTGAACCCAGGTCTTCTGATTGCAAATCCAGTGCTCTTTTCCTTGTACGGATCTTTAAGACGACCTGCCAGGTATACTTTAGTGGGGATTCTGTTTCTGGCGTAGGGGTTCACAGAGGAGGATTCTGACTCACTTCAGTCATCAAAAGTCAGTATTATAAATTCAAATAAAATAAAATGTTCATGAAAGAAGACAGAAGAGTGGACTGGTAGATAAAGTTTCCCCAGAAAGTCCTCCTCTTAAGCTTCCTTCCCTTCCCTGTTCTTTTCCCTTTCCTTTTTCCTTTCCTTAACCTGTGTAAGTGAATGAAAGGGGGAGTTTTAATGTGTCAGTCATCATTGTTTGGGAAAGTTCTGTGTGGCATAGGTCTAAGTATAGATAACAGCTATACTCTTCAAATCTAAAAACATTTGGTGATTCTGATTAAGCAATGTTTCCACGTTTACTTAGGTAGTAGGTAGGTCTTCCCCTCTGCCATCTCCCCACCAGCCACCCCATTAAGAAGTCTCCAGAGAGGTTCTGCAGCAACTGGGCTTAAAGCAGGGATATAACCGACAACCTGTGTTGTGTAGTATTCTGAGCTCCTCACTTTCAATGAGCACAGAACTGCTGGATTCATATTGAAGGTGGCCTTCCCCTCCATCGCATTGAGTAAGGAAATAAGCGTTGCTACCCACCTTGTGAAAGTAACGATTCAGGTCAAAGGGGGAAGGTATTTCACAAAGTAGGCAAGAAAATCCACTTCAAGTGGTCTCGTGAATAGCAAGTACGTTCTAGTTGTGTGAGAGAGGCTTAAATAGAAAATTTTCTCAGGAAGCCATCTGGCTATTGTGGGCTCTGCTATTAAATGGAGTTTCATTGAGTTGTTCACTGGCTTCAATCTTCACAGAAATGAGTTCCAGTTAGCTGTTATTGAAATTATTGAAAGAAGAAGACGAGATCTCTTGTCTGGTGCTTCACTATCACTCTCTGAGTGCCCTGGCTCCCTCCCCCATTTCCTGTTCTCATTGACTACATACACCCAGCCAAGTGATGTACACTAGTGCAGAGTTTTTCAAATATGTTTGTGTGTAACTCAAACCAACTTTCCATTTTCTGTTATGCCTCAAAGGGGAGGCCTGTTTGCAACCCATCATAACTGAAGGCACTTAAAACATTTCCTTCTGGAATTATAGCATTTTGAAAGTGGGAAGGGACTTGAGATATCAACTAGTTCAAGACCCCCTTTGTTTTACAGGTGAGGAAACTGAGGTCCAACGAATTTGCTTAAGATCAAATACCTAGTTAGTGGCAGACATGGGACTACATTTCAGGCCAGTATTCTATAACGGATTGGGTAAGATAGAGCCTGGATCTGTGATTTTACTGATAGAGGGAACTTCCAGATGAGGAAATTCCTTCTACTAATATAGGCCAGCACCTTCTCTTTAACTTACATAGTCTTATGAATTTACCTAGAGCAGGGGAAGGGAAACTGTGACACTGAAGTGACACTGTGACACTGGCCCTCTAGATCCTCAAGTGAGGCCCTTTCATTGAAGCCAAACTTCACAGAACAAATGATCTAATAAAAGGGAAATAAAAACTGTGAAATTTGGATTCAAAGGGTTGCACTTGAGGACCTATAGGGCCACATGTGGCTTTGAGGTCATAGGTTTCCTATCCCTGGCCTAGAGCATTTAGAAGTTCATTAACTTACCCAACGTCACATAGCCAGCATATGAGAGAGGCAGGACTTAAATCCAGAACTTCCTGACCTAAAGGCAACATTCTTTCCGCTATGCCATATCATACTGTTTTTATATTTGGGCATTTATCTCTCTATCCTACTATCTGTCCATTTATCTCCTACCCACTACTCATTAGTCCACTTAAATTTAACAAATGTTTTTCCATTATCTATATTATGTGCAAGGGATAGAGTTACCCGCTGGGGTGGAGAGAGGAATAACTTAAAGTCCCTATCTTCAAGGAACTTGTTGCCTGAATAGGGAGAAAAAAACAAGGACATCTTTAATTAATTACACTATAAATCTGAAGCAGACTAGCATATTAGATGGAGAGCTGGCCTTGAACTATAACAGTATCTGGGTTCAAGATCTGCCTCAGGTATACTGCTTATGTGACCTTAGGTAAGTTATTTTACCCCTCAGTGACCTGAGCAACTCTCTGGGACTGTAAGTGGCAGACACTCATAAAATCATAGATTTAGAGTTGGAAGGGACATGAACAGCAATCAAAGCCCAAACCTCTCATTCATGGATGAGAAATCAGGGACCAAAGAAGTTCATTCTCATAGTTAATAAGTGATTGATTCTAAGTCCAGTGTCCCATCCACTACATTTGCATTAGCATAAGAAGGGAAGAAGAAGGGAATGAGTTTTTATAAAGGCATTTTGCCACTAGTATTATCTTATTTGATTTTCACATTAACCCTGGGAGGCAGGTATTATTATTATCCTTTTTACAGTTGAGAAAGCTGAGAGACAGAAGTCAAGTGACTTGCCCAGGGCCATGCATCTAGTAAATATTTGGGACCAAATTAGAATTTAAGAGGTTTTCTTGATGGTAGGCCTGGTGCTCTATCGACTGCACCACTTGGCTGCCTCCAGGAATTACCCATATCAATGAAATCACAAGTCTAGAGAAAAATACAACATATCAGATAATTCTGACTCATACCAGCCATCAAAATTCAAAGCTATAAATTAAAAATGGAGTAAAATCTTTATGATATAATGTATTGGACAGAACAGGGGAGTGCATTGGCTACGAAAAAGTTTCACAGGGAGTCCTCTTAGCTTTCCTTTCCTTTGCACCCCTCTAAACCTATTAAGTCAATAAAATAATAATGATAGTGATAGTGGAATATAATAATAAAATGATGTGAATGAAGTTTCCTAATAAGTTAATGAAAGGGTGAGTTTTACATGTGTCAGTCATGCCTGTTTGGGAAAGTCCTGTGTGGCATAGATCTAAGTTTTAGTAACTTCCCCTCTCTCCCAGATGGAAAATAACTGCTTGTTAGCAACTCTGTGTTACCTACATAGGGTAGTTTCATTGCTGCTGTTTGACTAAAATCCTCAGCTATCAGATCAATCATTTATATTGAGGGGAATCTAGAAATTCTGTAGTCTTTAGCATTTTGGTACAGTAAAAAGGCCCAATACTATAGCTTTTCCTGTGTCTCAAATTTCTTTATGCAGGCCATAGTGTAGAATTCACTCAGAACATGGTTCATGACCTTGCATTATATCTTTGTGCTATTTTCTCACTTATTTTACTGTTGAGGAAGTGAAGGTCAGTGACTTGTCTCTCTTTGCAGAAGGTCATCTTGCTTCTTTTAAAAAGAGAATAAACTTGAATCTCTGTCATATGTGAGGCAAGGATTTAGCGAGGCTTGAACCGAAGGTGTTGAAGGAGTCACCTAGAAGTAAGAGGCAGAGCTGGCACTTGAACCAGTAACTGAATCTGAGAGTTGGAAGGGATCTCCTTAGCTATCGGGTTCAATCCACGAACAAAAGGAATCCCCACTATAATATACTTGACCTGTGACCATCCAGCCTGTGCTTGAAGACCTACAAGAAGGGGGAACTCACCAGCTCTTGAATCTACCCTATTCTGCTTTTGGAGAACTCCAATTATTAGGAAGTTTTTCTTGACCTCATGCCTAAATTTGCCTCTTTGAAGGTGTTGGGTCAGAGAAAATAAGTTTAATTTTTCCTCTATGTGACAGTCTTTCACATACTTGAAAACTATTGCATTACTCCTTTGCCTTCCCTTCTTCAGATTTAAACATGCCTAGCTCTTTCACGTTATCCTTACGTTAAAGGAAATCAAGTTCCTTTGCTGTCCTGGTTGCCTTACTCAGAACCCTTTCCAGCTCATCAGAGTTTTTCTTATACTGTGGCACCCAGAACTGAACACAGTTCTTCAGATGAGGTCTTAGAAGGACAGAGCATCTATGACTCAGAATCCAGTGCTCTTTACCTTATTATTGGGTTCTTTTGGAGTTTTTGAGAAAGAAATCAAGAGGGTACAGGTCAGATGCCACTCCCAATCTCCTTTGTGTAACCCTTTAGCATTCTAAAGAAAGGAAGTAGACATTTAGTAAGCCTACTATGCACCAGGCATTGTGCTAAGAATTTTACAAATATTAAATCATTTGATCCTCAGAACCCTGAGAAGCAGGTGCTATTATTACCCCCATTTTACAGCTGAGGAAACTGAGACTGACAGAAGTTAAGTGATTGGCCCAGGGTCACATAGCTAGTAAGTGCCTCAGGTCAGATTGGAACTCGGGCCTATCTTGACCCTAGGTCCAGCACTCTATCTATTGTGTCACCTGGTAGCTGCTTTAGAGAGAAAACAAAGACTGATATCATGCATAAAGCAATCTTCTTAGAAAACCAGAAAGAAAAAAAACCAGGCTGTACACCAAGACAGAATACCAAAGAGCCAAATGCTCTTTTTATTTCATCCAAAATCGTACATTTATGATGTCATGGAGTCACTGCCCATGAGCTATTTGCTTTTTTTTTTTTAAAGTAGAATATGGGTGTACCTTGATTTAAGCAAACAGTATAGATTATGAAAGTTGCATTTATAGACAGCAAGGTAGTGTGGCCAATAGGCAGAACTGGGAAGGCCTAAGTCTATCAGAGGTGGAGAACCGATGGTCTTGAGGCCACATGTGGCTCTCTAGGTCCTCAAGGGCAGCCCTTTGACTGATAGAGTACATGACTTCAAAACTGGAGGAGAAGAAAGATGACTAAAGAAGCTAACCAGTATAGAGTTTTGAACTAGAGGGCCTATGTGGCCTCAAGGCTGATGGTTCCCCTACCTCTGTAGGGTTTTGCCTCTGATGCATACTAGCTGTGAGGCCTTAACCTCTCAGTACCTCAGATAACTCTCTAAAACTATGTTAGAGATAAGTTGCTGACCTTCATGGACTTCATGTTTGAAGTTCTCTATAAGGATGAAATCATAGTTAGGGATAAAAACCAAAAATTTACAAGACATGTTATTTTAAGATGATAACTCACTTTATAAAAGGCATTTAAAAAAATGTAATTTTCATGAAGAAACCTAAGCTCCGGGCTAACATGAAATGGGTTCAGTTTTGGGGGTGGGGCAGGGGTATGAATACTCCTTTAACTCCTTCCGCCCCCACTCAGAGTTTTCTCTGGGAACTTTGCAATATAGTTTGTATCTAAGTCTCCACAAATGTGGGTAAAAGGCCTTCAGCTCCTATGCAAGTACTCAGGACAAAAATATAAGCTAGATGCAGTTCAGCCTCTATTTCATCTCAAATAAAAGATGCAGAAAATACAAAGTACTCATGTGAGCACATTGCAATCATTACATTCTCCCTTCTTTTGGTTAGTCCTTTCCACACCAGTGATGGCTATAGGCCTCTAGCCTCCTAGCATTAACCTAAGGAATTGATCTCACCTCAGAAGGGAAATGAACTAGGGGCTTGCTATAGGGGAAAGCATTTACATTCCAAAGAGTACCACTTCTGTCCCAGGGCTCTCTGTACAGGTATTTATTTGGTCTGACAGTACTACTTTAGAGTCAATGTGCTGACCTATGAGTCAGTAGATCAGAGTTCAAATTCATCTATTCTACTTACTACCTAAGTGACCTTAGGTAAATCATTTAACTTCTCAGCCATTAAGGTTGTTTTTTTTTTTAAATCTGTGAAATAAGGATATTGCACTGTGAAATCTGTGAAATAAGGATAATAGCTAATACTTACATAGTGCTTTATAGTTTGCAAAATGCTTTAGTCATGTTTATCTCATTTGCTCTCACAACAATCCTGCGAAGAAAGTACTATTGTTATCCCTGTTTCACAAATGAGGAAATGGAAAATGAGAGAGTTTGAATGACTCGTCCAGCATAAAGTTACTCTGTGCCTGAGGCTGGATTCCAGTTCAGGTTTTCCTGACTCCTGGTCCAAAACTCTCAACTGGTTGGCTTCTTCAATCACCTTTTTGCTCCTCCTGTTCTGGGGCTGTGTACTCTATACTTTAAGCGACTGGCGCTGTCCAGCAAACTTTCCTCCTCTTACTAGAAATAGAGTCCTAGAAGTCTCTAGGAACACATGATCATTCAGAAAATCCCCTATCTTCCCTCTAGGATATGAAAATCATGTCGCTCCATCCTCTTCAGTGGTTGGAAGCCCCACCGTTGTTTTCTACCATCACTTCTTAAGTGCCATGGGTAAGAGAGAACATGTGGTTGGCGGCAACGTCTTTCCAAGATTGCTTTCAGCAGCTCCCAAGAAGGAAGGAGTTGTCAATGTACAGAGATTCAAATCCACTCCTATCTCTGTTGCCAATTTTTCTCTCTGACTGCTTTTATTGTTGGTCTAGTACAAAAGAGTGACTCTGATCCACAGAAGACTGAGGGAACCAAATCATGTCTAGATCTTAAAATTTAATCATTGTTCCTTCATGGAGTATAAATGAATTAACAAGTACCCAGGGTCAGGAGGTCACTTCAGTATGCTGAAGGTAGTGTTATTGGGCATAGCCGTAACTTCCACAGGGAGATGACAAAGTCTCAGAGATGTACATCACTGTAACTTTGTCAAAGATGATCAGAAGAACTTGATCAGCCTTCTGTATTTATTTTGCAAAATGCCTCCCTGTAAGACTGCATTATTTTATTTAAAAATTATAGTTACTAATATCTCATTTTTATATCACATCCATTTCCATAGATATCCCTCCGCTATATCTATTCAGTAAACTCCTTCTTATTATTAAGATTTTGTAAAAAACCCCAAACAAACAAGGAAGCAAAGATGATTGACTCTCCACACAATGCACAGTATTTATTGTGTAGGTTTTCTTGAAAGGGAAATTTACTGTTATATATTTTGAATTCTCTCAAGTTCTGCTGTACATATGATGTGCTTTTTTCTCCTTTTCTTACTTTGTATTTTAGTTTCTTTTTCTTTTCTTATTGTATATTTAAGTTTCAGTAATAAAAAGAAAAAAAGATTATAAAAAAAGAGGAAAAAAGTTCAGAAAAATGAACACATACACATTCACTATGTAAACAACATTCAACATCCATAGTCCCCACATATGTCATGAAGGGAGGTATATATAACTTTTAAATTGTGAACTTTCCTAATGCAACCCATTAACCCAAGCTTGATTTGTATACAAATTTGAAGGGATGTGTATGAGGCAAACCCATATCTCTAATCCAACTTACTTTTTAAAAAATTACCATGACACAAAAATAAAATCCAAATTGTGCTTCTTGACTTTACCCTCAAAAAAACTCATGGCAGTTAAAATGGTCATTAGAATCAGAGCTGCTTCACCTAAGTGATTATTTTACTTGACTATTGGAATCAAATGAAAAATTTAAATCAATGGCAGACCAACTACTTTACTTAGTAAACTGAGTTCCAAAATTTGCTAAATTCTATCTATATACATGGGTTCTTTTTCAGTCTTATAACTCTCCTTCACTTGTGGAGTGTTTTTTTTTCCTGAACTGAGATGATATATGGAATATATCTCCCTAAAATTTAATGTAATCAAAACGCTTTTCTCCGAACCAAGTAATCTTTCCATTCTAACAACTGGCAGATGAGATAGTAAAGAAACAAATCTGGATTGGGCCTGTGCCATGAATTTTACTATAGGGAAGGAGTCAGGCTCTACTCCATATTCTTCCATTTTATTTCTACAAATCAATTTTTTGACAAATATTTTTACATCACCAAGATCTCGCTTTATATCTCTCTTCCTTGCAAAGAATGGATCAATATATTGCAAAATTCTAATGTTTCATGCAAAGTTCCATGCCTATGGACCCATGGACCTCCACTTCTGCAAAGGAATGGGTGAGTATAGCTTCTCATATCTTTTCCTTATGGTCAGGTTTATCTTTTATAGTTTTGTGTCATTTATATTCAATCAGTCCATTGATGAGCATTAGGTACAACTAGCTGTTCTTTTCATTTACATTGTAGCAATCATTGTGCATTGTTTTTGTGCCTCTGCTTACCTCACTTTGCATAGTTCACATATTTCCATGCTTTTCTTTATTCATGTTCATCATTTCATCATGTTCTTCAGCATAGTACCATTTCACTTCATTAAATACTATTATTTGTTTAGCTACTTCCCAATCAATGGAGTACTATGTTCTGGTTGTCTTCCACTTTGTTTCCATTTCTTTGCTCCCACAAAAAGTGCTCCTATAATTATTCCAATTAATGTTTTGTATATCTTCAGGCAAAACACTTAACTTCCCTGGGCCTTAGTTTCCTTACAAATAAGAGATTTGTGATAGCACTAATATTTTAGGAAACTAATACAGAGCTCTGGTTCTGCCTCTAAGTAACTATAGGACCTTAGACAAGTTACTTCTCAGTGCCTTACTTTCCTCATCTATAAAATGAGAGAGTTTAGTACAACATGATCAAATCTGCCTTAAAAGTTATCTTATTCAACTCCTTTCATTTAAAAATTTTTTTCCTTTCATTTTATGTACAAAGAACTTATTAGCTTTGTGTCCCTGGGTAAGTCACTTAACCTTGTCTGTCTCAATTCCTCATCTGTAAAACGAACTAGAGAATGAAATGTCCAACCACTGTAGAATCTTTGTCAAGAAAACCCCAAATGGGATCCCAAAGAGTTGGATGTGACTGAAAATAATTGAACACGTCAAGGAACATGAAGCTTAGGAAGGCTGAGGTACTTACCGAAGGTAACACAAATAGTTGCTGAGGAAGGATTTGAATTCAGTGCACTGTGACCTTTCATTCTGCAAGGTCTTTTCTAGCTTTAACATTTGATGACTTTAGTTAATTTGATGCAAATATAATACATTATTAACATTTCCTCTGTAACTTTCTTAGGTCTAGATCAGGTGTGTCAAACTCAAAGGGAAACAATCATCTATACATATGTATCCCTGTAGACAGCATTACTCACACTCTCCTTATGGTATATATTATTAATTTCTTTATCTTTCTCCCTAGGCCTTCACCCTCCACTCATAATCACTTAAATTTTTTTTTTCCAGATTAGGGTTAAGGGAAAGTGATGAAAGAAATCTAGAAACTGAGAGATGGTCAAGAAAGATTTTCTGCAGAAGATGGGGTTTTAGTTGAGAGTTGAAAGAAGTCAGCGAAATCATAGGAGGTGAAAGTGGCAGAGAATTTCAGGCATGGGAAGTAGTGAAAAGACACAGAAGTAGGAGATGGAGTATCATGTGTCTATACTTGTTGCCTCTACTTCCTTTCCTCCCACTCCTCAATTCTTTGCAGTCTGACTTCTGACCTCATCACCCAGCTGAAACTGTTCTCTCCAAAGCTACCAACTGCTCAACATGATGGACTTTTCTCAGGCCCTATCCTTCCTGACTTTTGTCCAGAACCAATAGCATATGGGATTAAAAAATATGAGCCTTTGTTTCAGGGTAAAGTTCCTTAAGTACCTTTGATCATGAATATCAGGAATAAGGCATAACATAAGATATAAACTCACCCAAGGTATTATGGAAGAGTCAGAGAATCACAGAATTTTCAAAATGGAAGGGACCCCAGTGGTCATCTAATTTAATCCATTCCTGAAAAGGAACTCCCACTACATACCTAAGAAAGAGGAGGAATCCTACCTCTTTGAGGTGGAGACTACTCCCTGCCTACGGTAGTCCATTCAGCTTTTGGACAGCTCTTGTTGTTCAGAAGTTTTTCCTGCTACTAATCTCAAATTTAAATCTTTACAACTTTCACCACTGTGCCTGCTTCTGCTCTCTGGAGCCAGACAGAACCAACTACATGGTAGTTGGTCAAATATATGAAGATAGCAATTTATTATGACCTCTCCACTTTCCTTCCTCCCTGAGTCTTCTCTAGATTAAACGACCCCAGTTCCTTCAACTTCACTTATTTGACATTGATTCAAACCTATTCTTTATTCTAGTTGCTTTCCTTTAGATAACTTTTAGCTTATGAAAGTCCTTTAAAAACAGGCTCCAAGAACTGTATATAGTACTCTGGATGCAATCTAATCAAACTAGAGTTCAGAGGGGCCTACCAAGTCCATATTCTTTGGTGTTAAGCTTATCTCAATGCGGCTCAAGATTGAATTAGCTTTTTTGGTTGATATGTCATATTTTTAACATCTATTGAGCTTACAGTCAGGGGTGTGCTGATAAATGCTTAACAACCAGCTCTCTGAAAATGACTACTTTTAAGTTCAATCTATATTATTAATAGTTCTTCCATAACTTTCTTAGGTCTAGATCAAGTGTGTCAAACTTAAATGGAAACAATCATTAACCTATATATAAGTATCCCTATAGACAGCACATTGACTTAGAAAATCACTCATCAACATTATCTATATTCTCTTGTGATTTTATTTGTTTTATAAAATAATTCCCAATTACATTTTAATCTGGTTGGTCAAATACCTGTTTAGAATCTTTGGTCTAGACAATCAACAACGTAACAATTCAAGTCCTAATTTGTAGCATTTTCCAGTTTCCGAGATAGAAATGCTCACACTGAAAATTTAACAAGCAGCTCTCCCAAGTTGGTTGCAGCACACCCCTACTTATAGTTCACCAAAACTTTCAGATTTTTTTTCAGAAGAAAACTGCTGTCTAACTATACTTCCTCCATACTATACTTGTGAAATTGATTTTTTGAACTCAAGGGTAAGATTTTACATTCATCCCCATCAAATTGCACCATTAACCTCTCAAGCTCTTTGATAACTTTTGGGTCCTGACTGTCATCTAGTATATTGCTGTCCCTTACAGGTTTGCATCAGTTGCAAATTTGATGAGCACTTACACCTTTATGTAAGTAATAGATAAGAAACATTACCTAGCACAAAGCTGAGGAAAAATGCTAAGGTCACCCCAATGGAGATCTTACTAAGTTGATGTTGAAATGTTAATAAATATTCTATGAGTCTGGACATTTAACCAGTTCCAGATCTATTTAATTACATTATGGTCTAGGTGACAGCAAACCACCAATCAAAAGTACTTATTAAGATCTTGCTATAAGCCAGGAACTCTGCAGGGTTACAAGGAAAGGCAAAAAAACTTCTTGGCCTCAAGTATATGTTCTAATGGGCGAAACAACATGTATACAGTTAGATACATATAACATGTGTATGGAGGTAAATGGAAGGCAACCTCAGAGTGAAAGGCCTCAAATAGATGGTGAGATTTGAGTTTGAAGAAAGCTGAGGAAGCTAACAAGCAGAAGCAAGGAGGGAGAGAATCCCAGAAGTAAGGCATAAAATGCCCATGAAGAGGTTTGGAGATGGGAAATGGAGTGTCGTGTTAGAAGGACAATGTTAGTAGGACAACGTCTCTAGATTGTAGAATGTGTGGTGGGGGATACATTACCATGTGTGCAAAGACAGGCCAGAGTGAGATTACAAATAACTTTGAATACCAAACAGAAGGCTTTTTATATTTGATCCTTGAGGTATGAAGGAGGCATTGGAGTTTGTTGAATAGTAGGATGACATGAGTGAATTTGTTGGAAATGGAAAGTTTATGACAAGGTCAGAGCCTAGTTTAGTGGGCCACTTTGCCTTTCAAAAGAAGACTGTATCTCTTATCCAAGGCCACTTTTCATGATGCTATACAAAATTAGAAGTTTCTGATGCTTTCTTCACCTTCTTCCCCCTCCAAATGATTCAGACAAAGGATAGCAGCTCTGATTTGGATCAGTGATCTTTGTCAGGAGATTGTGGGTCCAACACATTAATAATAACATATTTTAACTAATGAAAGGCTTCTACATAGGAAAAAATTTATTCCCCAAGTGGGGAATCATTTCTATTTATAAGTCATCTGAGCACATTGCCACATAAGCTGTAAGTCTACAATAAAAGTCTTTTGTTTCTCAGCTCCTGGGAAAGAGAACACCACTGATTGGGAGTGCTTATACAAGAAGGCAGAGGGGGCTCCACATAGTGCGACATGTGGCCCTCAGGCCTCTCAGTTCTGTGACTGGCATGTCACACTCTCTGGTTTTCTGACTAAGGCATGTCACAGTTGAAAAGACAGCCAGTGAAATGCTTTTCACTTCACTGAGGGGTATGCCACAGGTCAACAAATGTTGTTACCCTAACAGCAAAATGCTGCAATACAGCTTGGTTGAAGACAACACTTTAGTGTTGAGAAACTTGGTGTCACTTGTGGCTGAAACAGTTGCCGATGGGCCAGGAGAAATAACAGAAAAATGTAACTTATGGGCATTTGATAAAGGAAATGAGTATAATGACACAATACCTGCACAATAATTAGTGCTTATGTGAGAAGACTGAAGTGGATATTTTCGTAAGTGTCCCATAACAACTTTTCTCTGGATAGGTGTTTATTTAAAAACAAAATAGAAAGCCATATACCTCATTGTCACCCTGGTTAATGAAGAAATCTATAGGAAAGGAATTCTTATTACCCTCAAGACCTTGGGAAATCAATCAATCAAATCATCAATCAATCAAACAAACAGGCTTTTACTTAGGGCACGTTATGTTTCAGGGGCTATGCTTGACATTGGGAGTACATGCAAAGAAGAAACAACAACTTTCCTCAAGTCACTAACCTCTCTGAAGGTCAGTTTCTTCATTGGCAAATGAGTGGGTTAGTTTTGATGACCTCTGAAGGTCTTTCCAGCACCTAAGACTTCATAGATTTAAGAAAAAAATCTAGAGGTAAGAACACTGTGGATAGTTTACCCATGATCCATGGAAAATTGCTTCCTAGGAAGACAGCAGCAATGAAGGTATGCTTAAAGTATTTCCTAGCATTCTATTCAGTTCAATAAAACAGTTTGCCAACACCTACATGAGCAAGGAGCTCACCTACTATGAACTTAGGAGCAATAGATAACAGAGACAAAGATGATAAAATGGTCCTACAGTCCTCAGAAAGCTTACATTGTTTTTATATTGTGACATTAGAAATGAGTACATGCTCAAACTCAACATGTCCTCAAACAGATTCATTATCTTTTTCTCACCACCAAGTTTTTTTTAGAGCAAAAAACAAAACAGCTCCTACTTTTGACTTGTCTATATATCTTTTAAAGCCGGGATAGAAACCTTAAGTAATTTTTGAGTCCAGTTGGTTGACAAATACTGAAGAATTTATCTCTCACTTTTTCTCAGATATGTTTCTTCTTCCTTGTTTCTCACCTGGACAATTGTTAGAAGTCTTCGAACTCAACTACTCGTCATCAGTTTCTTTCTGATCCCTCTTGGACGTAGGTTCATTTTGTACTTGTATGAATAATTCTCTTTGCAAAGCACAGCTTTGCTAACGTCATATGCTCAAAATCTTTCAGTGGCTCCCTTTTACCCGCCAAATAAAGTTCAGATGTCTTAGGTATTCCACCAGATGGTCTCAGTCTACCTTCCATACTTAATGCTTGATCTAACTAAACTAGAGTGTACTCTTAATTTTGCTCAATGCTGCTTCTCAAAGTCCTGCTCCAGGGTCCCTTTTACCCTATAGGCTTCTCTGATTCCTCCAATCAAATGTAGTCTGTCCATCCTCTGTATCTCTGAAGCACTTTGTTTTTATTTCTTAAGTCACTTACCATAAGCACCTATAGTCTTGTGTGCTTGCTTTAATCTCAGCAGAGAATGTAAGCTTTTCATGGGTAGGTCCTAGGTCTTACAAATCTTAGTATTCTTCCATGATCTTGCACACAATAGACATCGAATAAATATCTGTTGAACTGAATTGGCTGTTCTCAGTGACATCCCTCAAATTTTAATGTAAGACTTTTACTCTCAGCAGTGAGGCTCTTTCTAGGTTCAGAAGTAGAATCAAGGAATCAGAAGTGGAATGTAGATTATTCAAAGAAAAATGTCAATGTTTATACATGTTACAATTTGAAATAGTGGATAAATTGGTCCCAAGTGAACATTATTTCTTAAATAATAGTCACCCTTCCTCTCTTCTCTTTTCCTTCTGTCTTTTTAAAAAACCTGGATCTGGCACTCAACCTCATTACAGACTATGATTAGAAAATAGAAAACAATGTCAAATCTGATAACGTTGGTGAAACATTCCTTTCAAAGGATTAAATACAATCTGAAACCACATAAATGTAAGTATCTGGCTTTAAAATCTCTATTTCATCCCATTTCAGAGGGCACATTGATTTTTGAGTGTCATCCTTGAGTCATCTGCTGAGATTAGGAGATACGGTACAGTATGTTCATTACAGAAAAGGGGGGGTTTGCTGGATTGTTGAAGAGAAAATTGCACTGGGGAAACTATGTATTCTGCCAAAGTAAAATAATTCTATGGAAGTGGTGATGTCTCTGTCTTTCTTGTCTGACCTCTGTGTCTGTTTCTTTCTCTTTCTGTTACTGCCACAGAAATATCAAGTATTGACCTTAATAATATATGTAATTTCCTGGAGGAGTTGACTATATATGTCATAGGTAAAGGCCAAATATTGGATAAAGATGATAGGGTAAACAACAATTATCAAATTAATTTAACAGAGTCCTATTTATACATATGCAGGTAAAGCTAAACATTTGTTTGTTTCAAGTGGGATGCTTGGCTTTTATAAAATACACGAATTTCTCTGGATTTGTCACCATATTGTCATGCAGATAATTCATAGATCTCTATTTCTGGTCCCATTGTTCCCCCTGAGCTACAGTCCTATATCATTAAATGCCTGCTGGACACTTCATACTGGATGTCCTGGAGAAATTTCAAACTCAAAAGCATATGTAAAATGGAACTCATTATTTTTTCCTCTGAACCCTTTCCTCTTCCAAACTTCTCTATTTCTGTTAAAGTCCTTACTATTCTTCCAGGCTGTCCAGTTTAAACCATTTGCATCATCTCTGGGTTTGAGTCTCCCTCACCCTATATACTCCCAAAGTAAGCCAAATCTTGCTATTTCTACTTTTACAAGGTACTCATATATGTTTCTTTTTGTCTTCACACAGTCCTCATCACCTCAGTCTGGGCCCTTATGACCTTTCATCTAGATTATTGCAATATTATCCTAACTGGTCTCCCTGCTTCATCTCTTCCTATTCCAGTGTTTCTCCCATGCAACTGCCAAAGTATTTTTCTTTAAATGCAGATCTGTTCATGTTACTTCCCTATTCAATAAACTCTGTGGGTTCCCTATTGTCTCTCGGATGAAACAGAAACTCTCTGGTTTTTAAAGCTCTACATAGTCTGGCTTCAATCTTTATTTTCAGCCTCATTATATGTTACTCCTCTTCTTACATGTGATAGTCCAATATAAATAACTTTCTCTGTGTTCCTTACACACAGCATTCTATCTCCCTTGTCCTTCTCTTTCTGGGCCATGTCTCACACCTGGAATGCACTCCCCTCCTCTTTTCATAGAATTCTCTTATCCTTCAAGATTCAGCTCAAGCACCACCTTATATATGGAGCCTCTCATTAATTCCTCTAACTGCTGGTGTCCTCCCTCCCAAAACTGTCTTGTAATTAACCACTTTGTGTTTCCTGTGTGTTTATTCTACATATACATGTGTACATATATATACATACATAAACACATATATACAAATATATATGTTTACACATACATTGACTCCCATAATAGAATACAAATTCCTGAGAATGAGGGCTATTTTATTTTTATCTCTTTCCTCCTGAAACTAGTGCAGTGCCTGGCACATAGTAGGTACTTATCAACTGATTACTTGGAGCATGATGTATTTGAATTGATACAAGTATGTTTGAATTTCAGTGTTCTTTTTCTGTTTCACAAAAAGACTGCAGATTCAATCAGACAACCATTCAAAGCAGCTTGTGGCACAGTGGTTAAAATACTAATCGGGAAGACTTGAGAGCAAATCTGACCTCAGACACTTACTAGCTATGTAACCCTTGGCAAGTCACCTAGCCTCTGTTTACCTCATTTCCTCAACTGTAAAAGGAGGATAATAACAGCACCTACCTCACAAGGTTGTTGTGAACTTCAAATGAGATAATATTTGTGAAAAGCACTTAGCACAGTACATGGTGTATAGTAGATATTAATAGATATTATATAAATGCTCATTAATTTCTTCTCAGTCTTTTCCTATAGGGACACCCATAACCAAGACCTTTCCTCTTATGTCTGACCTAGATTATCCACTAATATTAGCCACTGGGCAAGGCAGTAGGAGAAGTTTCCTGAATCCAACTCTTGGCCAGGACATCAGTCTTGGATGGTGGGGAGGAGAGACTGGTTGAAAAGACAACTGAAGAGATTTGAAGTCATGACCCAGTCAAAGCTGTGGCATTTCAGCAGCAGAACAGTCACTAAAAATGCAAGGCAGAGAACTTGTATAAGAAGTACCAAGCAACATCCAGCCAAGGACGTAATGAACCAGCAAAGCCAAAGTCCAGGAAGGTTGAATTCGGTGGGTCTCAGATGGGATATTGCAGAGCCAGTCACTGGAGTGGTATTCACTGTGAACAGTGAGCAGTCAGTTTTTCAAAACTTTTCTTTCTGATGTTGTTCTGCCAATGACTATCAGCTGATATTGGCACATTTCTCTTTCCAAGGCCATCTGACCCTGGATCTATAAGGCTGCTATTGAGAGAGGGGCATGGAAATTTAAAAAATAATAGCTAGCATTTAAGGTTTGCAAAGTACTTCACAAATATTACTTTGTTTTAACCTCATGACAACTCTGGGAGGTAGGTGCTATTATTAACTCATTTTAAATATAAGGAAACTGAGGTTAAGTGACTTGCCCAGGGTTACACAGCTATTAGTGTCTGAGTCCAGATCTGAACTCAGGTCTTCCTGTGCTCTATCCACTGCACCACCCAGCTGCCTTTACAAAGTTCTTAAGTGCTTGTTTGAGATCCATATACATTATGGTTCTTTAAATAGGGATGAGTGGGAGGGGAAGAAAACAAGCATTTATTAAATGCCTACTATATGCCAGGCACTATGATAAGTGTTTTACAAACATTATCTCATTTGATAAATTCTCCACCTTCCTATGTTTCTGAAAACTGGTTACTTTTCAGACCAATGACTCTTAGCCAGCTATTAGAATTGAGGTTGATTAAGGAGTGGGCTACATAAACTTCAAGATCCTTGTGGCTCTTCATAGCAATGAACAAATGAAAACAGGATAAAAGTTCACGGAGGGGCAGTCAGAAGTTGTAACTTGGGTGACTGGGAAGTGAATGGTTCTATTTTCTAATTTCTCTGAGAGGGTGCTTAATAGAAAATTCCATGTAGATAACCACATAAGGTTTTTGATATTCAGTTAATGTCTAGTAGCAATCCACTGCCTGTGTGATGATATAGGGGGTGGTAGGAAACTAAACTAGGTCCTTAGTCTAAACATAGGCAATGGAGGTATAAATATATCCTCCTGCATCTAGCACAGGACCTAGAACATAGTAGATACTTCATAAATGCTTGCTGATGGATTGACATTGGCTGATTTCATGTCAGACTTGAATTTCCTCAAAAGACTTGGGTGATTGGATAAAGGAACTTCCTTGTTTATCAGTTACCCAAAGTGTGCTTTTAATGGAATTAACTAAATTCACCTCAGTAATATTAAACACCTATTATATTTTATTATGCTAGGCACTTAGGGTGCAAAAAACAAAACAACCTCCCTTCTTCTCCTACCTCCCCCAAGGTGTTTACATTCAACTTGGGGAGAAACACAAATGTATATTCCAAGTACATATTAAGTAGTGTGTGTGTATGTGTGTATGTGTGTAAGTAAGAGTACCGCAGGTTGAGAGGTGGAGTGGGCTTGGTGTTATCCTTGACAGATGTAGAGAAGTTAGAGATGTGAATTTAGAGGGAAAACTAATGAGTTTATTTCTGAGTTTGAGATTCCTATTGGACATCTAGTTGGAAAATATCCAGTCAGTAGTTGGGGATGTGTGACTGGAACTCACAGGAAAGAGATGAAGACTAGATGTGTAAATTTGGTACTGTTGAATGACTGTAATCACTAATCAATGTTGTGTTACAGTAGACTTCTTATGTCATGAAGTACTAATGAAGTACTGACTCTTGTCTATGTCCTCTTAAAAGCTCATGCCAGTGGGTTCATCTTTAGTCTTCCTTGATTTCCCCTAAAATCACCAGAGTGCAGGGGAGCACTCTCACTCTCCACCTGTTATCACTATCCCTTGCTATATGATTTGCCTATTTTCTGATTTTTTAATAGCAAGAATATTAAGGTTGATATGATTCAACTTTCCCAGCAATACATCTGCTTGTCAATGTTGTTTTTCATCCTTTGTTTTTGAAAAGGACCGACGACATCGAGGGTGATGTTTTGACTCCCACTGGACTGAACTTGACTCCCACTGGACTGGAGTTAAATGAGGCAGAATTGCACAAAATTGTCAGTCTCATTCTCTGTTCCAGAGTCTTTGAAGTCTAGTGGCAAGACAAAAGTTAAGACAACTGGTGCTGGCCCATGATGCAGTGGATGATGTCTTTTTTGATGCATCTTTGATGTCTCACCAAGCTCTGAGCACTCCATAGCACCTGCTTCAGCTATCTTCCTAGCCACCGGAACAAATTGTTATCATTTGCTTATTTCATTGGGGGAAGTCTTCACGTGCTTGGGGGAGACAGCCCTTACCTCACTGATGGGTCTGAGGCCTGTTGGTTCCTCTTAACCTAGTTTAGCCTATCTGCTGAGATGATTTGATCAGGGTCTGACTGCTGCGTATGCTCCAACTTCTTGGAGCCACAGGTGAGGAACACAAGTGCAGGATAGACACCAAAGGTAGATGAATAGCCCTGAAAAGGGCTTGGTAACACCTCACACCAAGGTGCTAGTCTTCCTTGAATACTCCATACACCCCAAGGTATGTCCTCTATTGGGGAAGATCGATGCTCTGTGTCTGTCTGATGGGCAGAGTTGATGAGAACAGATCTGATATCTCCTCTCTTCCACTCTGGCCAACTATTCCCCTTATGCAGGCACAAGGCACTAGACAAGGATCTCATATTCAGAATACCAATAGTCAAAGTGAAGGAGTTCTTACTCATTCTGTCACCGTTACTTCAGGAGAGGAAAGGAGCCAGAATGGTACTTGGGGCTCTTCTATTTATTTGGTTGATAGGTTGCCACAATAAAGAAACAAAAACAAAAAGAAACCATCAACAAGTGGCCAACCCACCAATGATGTGCATTTTCATAATGAGCAGCCAATTACCAGGTCATACTTAAAGTCTTTTCAGCATGGTAGAACCTGCTAGAACCTCAAGAATGTTGGGCCACCTACACACACACTCACACACACACATATGTATATAAGAACACTAACTTCTATCATGGCTCTGTCACCCATCGGCCCAGGAGGAAGAGTCTGATTGCTCCTTGCTCCACATTGAGATTTCCAGTTCCTCCCTCAGCTGTCATTATATTTCATCTCTTCTGTATTTGGGATTGCTCCCTGAGGGAGCATCAGAATAGTACTTTTAGAGGAGCAGGAAATACAAGTGAAAAAAGAATAACTCCTGAAGGTTCTAGTTATCTGAGGTTTCTCTATATTCCATAGAGACTGGTGCTTGGGATGAGGAACCACCTTCTGAAGAGAAAATGCTCATTCCAACCAAGGCTTGGAGAGGCAGACAGATCCTTTCCATATGGAGCAAAATCACTGGAACTTTCTCCCTAGTTCACCAAATGATTATATTAGGGCTCTTGTTTTTCTAAAAGAGCTATGGCAAAAGGAAATACTTCTAGGCTTTAAGCAAAAAGATCAATGACAGAGTTTACTACTCCTATGATGAAGAGGTAATGCTTCAGTCGGGGACTCCAGCCAAAGTCAGAAACTTGAAGCAGAGAGGTGAACCTGCAATTGTTGATGAGCAGTAAGTGGCAACATGGGAACGTCTGAACAACTCAAGCTACAGCCACTCAAGACAAGTAGAAAGCAATGCCAGACAGTGGCCAGAGACCATCAGAAGCAAACCTAGGAGTAGCATATATTCCCTTGCGTGTGCCTGTCATGCCCGGCCATCTGTGTTCTCTACTTGTGGGATTCTCCACATGCGTTCTCTACAGGTTCTCGATCTTCCCACTGAGTTGACATGTGCTTATGGAAAAGTGTACTACTGCTTGGGAATAGGGAGGGAGAAATGGTTTAATATCCCTAGCCAGGCTTTTCAGTTTATTCCTGACCTTCTAACCCACTGAGCACTGCCCAGGAGGAAGAGTTTTCCTGTTCCTTGCTCCCCACTGCTAGTTCTACTCCCTCCCTCTGCTGCCACTATTCTGCAACTTCTTTGCCTTTAAGATTCATTCTGTCTATGCCACCCCATACAGATCCTGGTTCCTGTAATTTACCTGACTCCAGGTTGAGTTTCCTTAAAGAAGGGTTTGGAAGATAGTATTATTACTTTATACTCTCTACACTTCTAAAATAGATCTTTAATTCTTATTTTTAAAGTTAAATAATTTTTATTGCTATCTTTTTTTTGCAGCCCCCTCCCCCCAAATTTCTCCCAGAGCAATTAGATGACACACTAGATACAGTGCCAGGCTTTGAGTCAGGAAGACTTGTCTTTCTGAGTTCAAATCTGGCCTCAGACCCTTGCTACCTGTGTGACCCTGGGCAAGTCGTTTAACCCTGTTTGCCTCAGGTCCTCATCTGTAAAATGAACTGGAAAATGAAATGGCAAACTTCTCCAGTATTCTTGCCAAGAAAGCCCCAAATGTAGCAAGAATCAGACATGATAAAAAATGACTCAATAGCAAAAAATTTCTCTCAGTATCTCTTTCCCTTCCTTTCCAAACATCTTATATAACAAATGCTTTTTAAAGAAAAAAGAATAAGAAAAAGGGATAAAAAATTAGCAGATCTGATCAATAATACATTGACAAAGTTTAAAATACTTGTTCACACTTGTGAACCTCCCATGTCTGCAAAGACGTATAGGTAGACATGCCTTCTCATGACTCTTCTTTGGAGCCATGCTTGTTCCTTGTAATTTTGTAAACTTCACTTGTGATTGTTTTGTGGTCATTCTTTCTTTTTTATGTAGTTATGGTCATTATGTTAATTATTTTCTTAATTTTTCTTATTTCACTCTGGTTTATTTCTTGTAAATCTTTGTATTCGTCATCATCTTTAAATATATATTAGCTATTATTAGCAAGGCGCAGAGCTAAGCAACGGTGATTCGTAGAAAGGCAAAAGATAGTCCCTTCTGTCCAGGAGCTTTCAATCTAATGGCAGAGATAACATACAAACAAACAGGATCATTTGGAAATAATCAACAGAGGGAAGTCACTAGACTTACGAGGAATTGGGAAAGTCTTCCTGCTAAAGGTGCAGTTTTAGCTGGGATCTGAAGAAAGGCAGGTAAGCTGGGAGATACAGATGAGAAGAGAGAGCTTTTCTGGCATGGTGAACAGCCATTGAAAATCCCTGGAACTGGAAGACATGGTTTCTTGTTTGAGGAACAGTAAAGAAGCTGGGGTCACTGGATCAAAGAGTACATGATGGAGTATAAGGTATAAGAGGACCAGAAAGGTGGTGGGAGCACATTATGAAGGACTTTGAATGCCAAGCAGAGACTCGGTTTCTACTTTGTTTTGAATTCTTTGTTATCACAAGAAATTCTGCTATAAGTGTATTTGGATTCTTTAATATCAATGACATTCTTGGAGTATAAGCCTAGAAAGTTCAAAGATATGGACATTTTACTCACTTTATTTACATGATGTTGATTTCCAGATTGGTTGTACTTATTCACAGTAGCATCATTAACAGCTGTATATCTGCTGGACTTCCAGGTCTCAATTCCTTAGAAAAAGATACCCTTCCCAGATTGAGCTCATCACATCTTGTCTCATCACCATGCTGCTAATGCAGGTCTTCATTGACACTACCTCTCTGAGCTTCATCTTTCCTCAGATTGGATGGTTTGAGGTGGATTACTGTAGCAGCAAGCACCTTGACACATCCAGGATGGCCTGCCTGCACAGGTTCTTAGATTTGCTTTTCTAAAAGTATAGCAACATTTGAGGGGTCAACAATCTTTAATCACATATACCAAGAGAGAAAATACAAGCAGAGAAATGGGCTTCAAAGTGTCTAACCCTAAGCAATACATACATCACAGATCAATAGACAGATCCAACTGACCATGCATACATAGTGACCAGAGAGAGAAGCACCAACATCTGGGCTTTCAAAGCTGGGGGAGAGTTCCTTAACAGCTGCCCAGAGTCTCACCTGGCATACAAACCTTCTTCCAAAGAGTAAAACCAAAAGCAAAACCTCACCTCCAATATATACATTTTTCAGAACTGGAGGGCATTACCACCCTTGTGACCCAGTGTCTTATTAGAAATTCAAAAAAAGTGTGGGCCTTCCTACAAAACAAGAATCCCCTTATCAAGCTTCCCTTAATGGATTCCACCTACGGCCTATTAATGGGGAGGGGGAAAGATCTTTAACTCTCATTAACATTACAAGCACAAAACTCATCCCAATGCCTTCCTTTACAGAGGACCTAAACTGGGATTTTTCTGCTTCTCAGTTCCTGGCACATAGTAGGTGCTTAACAAATATTTATTGGATTGGATTGTATGTCTATCTTTCCACAGCCATTCTAGCAGTGATCATACCCATCTTTTATCATCTTAGCTAATTTTCAGGGTGTTAGGTGAAATCTTATGATCGTTTCCTTATGCTTTTGTCTTATTAAGTGATCTGTAACATTCTTTCATATGGTTGTTAATAGCTGGAAATTCTTAATTCTCATTTTGTACACAAATTTCTAAGTAAGCAGAGTGACTGCCTAAAGAGTAGCGCCCAATACAATTATCTTATGAGCTATGAAAAATCCTCCATTGCATTGACTTTCCAGTTACATTAAACCCCTGAAATGTTGACTACTTATCTTTTGGTTGAACAGATTCCAGTCTGGGATTGGGAACTGGGAAGGAAGTTCACAAGGGAGCTATGAGTTCTTTTCTTATGCCATTTGTTTTTGCATCACAGTAATTTCTGGATATGTCTGTCCCCCAAACTTTTATAACTAGTAAAAGTGACCATGTGGAATGACTGAACTGGCATTTTGCCTTCATGACTTCCTCCCTCTGTGCTGAGGGGACAAAAGGATATTTCACTATCTTAAGACTGTTAGTTTTTAAATTATTCAGAGTTTGCATTTGTTTTCAGTGATCATTTAATTTACATTATTGTAGTTATTGTATATATTATTCTTTTAGGTCTGTTTACTCTGCATCAGTTCATTCAGTCTTTTCCAGTTTTCTCTGAAGTTCTCATTTTTGTTATTTCTTAGTGAGCCAGACTTTTCCGATGACCTTCAAAGATCACACTTTCTTTAGCTATTCCCCAAACACTGGGCACTACTTTGTGCCCCCAGCTCAAATTACCTGGCATTTATTTATTTTACGTATATTTTGTACTCCCTTTTGTACATATTTCTATGTGTGGAAATGTCTCTGTTCCTCCCCAATATAACGTTAGCCCCTCCAGGACAGACTCTATTTTGCTTTTTGCATTTGTTTCTCTGGAACCTAGCACAGTGCCTGGCACATGGTGAGCACTTCATAAATGCTTGATTGATTTTTTTCTTTCCACTTCTTTGCTACTACCCAAATGCTGGTTTCTTTGCCCTTCAATCTTCCTTTGAAGCTGAGAAAGCTCTTGGTAATTCTCATTTTAGGATTTTCAAAGGTTGACAAAGAGAGAGAGTGAGAGCATTAGTTCACTTGCTGTTTACATTTCCATCTCCCTCAAGGTCCCCCCTTGAACACGCTGCCTCTCTGGAGTGACTCACACGCTAAAGCAGTTGATCACTGAATAAATCTTCGTGGACTCTGGAAATGTTACAGTATTATGCAGCACACACAGTTCCATTTGCAGCTCAGCTGCTTTGAGGCCGGAGATGATCTCTGGGCAAAGAAACCGTCGGCAATCACCCACAGGAACTGGCATTTCAGTACTGAGAAGGGAAGCAAAGAAAGAAAACTGAGTTACTTACAAAGTGCTTTGAGTGTAAGGACACCAAAGAGAAATGATGTTCAGGATCAAAGAAATCTCCAGTATCCCTTAATTCCAGGAAGAGAAGGCATTCATCAAACATTTAAAAGCCTGCATATTTCAAGGCAATGTTCTGGGTGCTGGGGCTAATATAGTCCCTACCCTCATGAAACTTACTGAAGTAAAGGGATAAGGCACAAATAAGGAAACTACGACACCAAACTGGTACAAAACAGAGTGGAAAGTCTGTAGGGAAAGTTTTTCACTAAATTCTGGGGTGAGAAGAGGAAGGGGAGGTGACGTTGGAGTTGGACTTTAAAAAACTGATAGCGATGTAATAGAGAGGCAGAAGACATTTTAAGAATTAAGACCCGTAAGGCAAAGACAGAGGGGTAGGAGACCTTTGGGGCTAGAATAGTTTCATTTGACTACAGTAATAGTTTTCAAACTTTATGATCTCAGGACGTTTTGACACTCTTTAAAAGTTCTATTTATTTTAAAATTTTTACTTATTTTATTTTTACTTTATGGAATAATACAATTCCATAACATAGTATAATAAAAAAGATGATTGTACATGAAATTGCAAATCTGTTTTGTACAACTTTCTATTTCTTTTCAATATATAATAAAGTTATCATGTAACTTTCTTTTTTCTTTTCCTTCTTTTATTCCCTCTCCCCTGCCCTAGAGATAGCTGCCATTAGACACATCTACATATAGATATATGTATACATGTACATATATACACACACATGTATATATATATGTAAAATTATTTTATACCTACCTCTATCAGTTCTTTGTCTGGATGCAGATGGCATCTTTCTTTGTATGTCCTTTGTAGTTAATTTGGATATTCATAATCGTCAAAGTGATTTAGAACCTTTGATAATTCTTCACAACTATTGAGGACTCTCCCAACAAAGAACTTTTGTTTATGGGGGTTACCTATCAATATTTACTATATTAGAAAATTTAAATATTGGTCTCTGGACCACATCTTGAGAATCACTGGGTTAGAACATAGAGTGTGCAGAGAAGAGTAATATGGGATAAGAATGGAAATGCAGGCTATATCCAGATCATGAAGGGCCTTGATTCCTCATAAAGGGGTTTTAACTTTACTCTATAGGTAATGAATCTAAAGATTCTTGAGCATGGTGAAAGCTATATATGAGAAATAAAGTATATGGTTTTAGTGCTACCCTACTGCATGGGTTACTGACAGATGTCCCTCCAGGAGCATTGAAAGTCCCCACCATGGGGCTTTCTGAGTATTCTGAAGCTTTTTCTGGGGAATCATCTGTTGTTTCTGCCTTGGGACACAGAATCTTGAAGTCTACACATGTCCTGTCTACCTCTTCTCTCTTTGAGAGGCCAGTTGGTGCTTGCTCTGTTGGAGCAAAACCCTCCTTTTCTGTTGGCCTCTCATACAGTTCTGGAGTGAAAGAAGTTATTTACTGTAGTTTCTCACTGGATTTTGCTGATGCAAACCTCAAGCCTTTATTGGAGTAGGTATGTCGGAGTTGTGTGGTTTGCTCCCTTTCAGTTAGCCATCTCATCCAGACCTCCTTTTAGGCTTATTGGTTACAAGAGCTGATTTTTTCTTTCTTTCCATTTTTAATTGAGGGGAAATTCGGGATGAAAGGGATTAGTGATATTAATACAAAAAAGTTGGTTACTGAAACATTTTAAAAATTGCATAGAAGGGAACAGAAAAATGTTCAGAAGGCAGCAGAGACAAGTAGGATAGTTTTGAAAGTAAAGAGCAGAATTTATTATATACTTTAAAAAAGGAAGTGGCATGAAAAGGTGATTCAAGGTTTCATATAGAATGCTTTTGTGTTCTCTTTTATGCTCACTTTTTGATGTTTAAATTCATAATAAAAAGTAGAAAAAAAGAAATACATTAGGTAGTAGAAATAAGAGGCATGGATTGGAGGGAGGAGAGAGTGGAGTTGAGAAAACCTATTGGGAACAGTTCCAGTAGCCCAGATGGATGGTAACAAGGTCTATGTTAGTATAGAAGTAATAGTGAAGAAAGGGTGGATTTGAGAGATATTGTGAAGATGGATCAAAGAGCACTTGGTAACTGACTGAAAGTGGTAGGTACCTAAAGGTGTGACTATGATAGGTTTGATGAATTTTGGAAACAGACAGAAACAGAAAATAAGAAGCAGTAGATTTAGGGAGAAAATAACAAACTTGAGTTATGGACATGTTGAACTTGACGTGTTATGGGTTTTTCAGGTATTTGGAGATAAAGTCTGGAACTTGGAAAAGAGATGATTAGATAATCCTGATTAGAGATATAGATTTGTCAGTTATAGCATTGAGGTGGTCATTGAAGTCTTTGTAATGAGTGCAATTGCCAAAGGAGAGAGATTGTGGAGAAGAGATGGGGGGCCACATCAAACCCTTGGTGAGAATGCGTAGCAAAGAATAGGGAAAAAGATGAGTAGCTACTGAAAGAGACAGAGAAAGAGGAGATTGAGAGCTAGGGGTAGAACTGGGAGTGTATGTTGTTTTTGAGACAAAAGAAAGGGAATATCTGGTAGAAGGGATGACCAATAGCATCAGTTAAAAAAAAAGTCAATGGCTTTGGTGATTACAAGGTGACCTTAGGGAAAGCAGTCTCAGTGAATTTCTTAATGTCATTCAATGGTAATGCCTGGAAGGTATCATTCTGATCCCATAACCAAACTGTTGTCATGATGGAATGGCACAGAAGCTGTTTCACTGTGTGCCACCTTGAATGAGGCTATGTAGCATGAGGTAATGTCTGCTTCTGATAGCTGTGGAGCTTTGGATGTCATGGTGCCCTCTGCTACTATTGTGGGCTGGGGGAAAACAATACTTCCAAATGAATTCTCATAGAACCATATTTCCCTAGCATTTGGATGCCAAGGAAACAATGGTTTTTTAGTTTGTTCTAATATGTATTATTTTGCTGATTATTTGGCACCCAGAGGCCTCTTGAAACATCAATAATTTGACATAATATTGACTTAGGAATATAATTACCTTTTGTCTCCCCTAACCCTCTCTCTCTTCTGCACTTTCTTGTTGCTCTTCAGAGCACAACCTCCCTTCTAGTCACACAGACTTGCAAGCTCCATGCCATCCCCAACTCCTCTCTTTCTCACCCTACCTATCTAATCTATTGGCAAATCTTGTGATTTCAGCCTGCCCAACATCTGTCTACGCATTCCATTCTTTCCACTTATACAGCTGCCTGTCTCGTTCAGGTCCTCACCACCTTTCATCTATATTATACAAAAGCTTCCTGACTAATCTCTCTGCTTCATGTCTCTTCTCACTCCAATCCATGCTCAACTGAGCAGCCAAGGTGACTTTTCTAAGAGGTCTGGCCATATCTATACCATCTCAGTGAAGTCTCGTGACTTCCTTTTGCCTCCAGGAGCAAATATAAAGTCCTCTGTTGAGCATTTAAAGTTCTTCATAACCTGGTAACTTGTACTTTTCCAGTCTTCTTATACCTTGTTTCCTTTCATGCACTCTATGATCCAGCCATACAGGTCTACTTACATTTCCTTCAACATGACTTTCTATCTCCCATCCCTGTGCCTTTGCACTGCCTACCACCCCATATGTGGAATTCTTTGCTTCATTACCTCACCCTCCTAGTTTCCCTGGCTTCTTTTAAGACTTGGTTTAGATCTTGCTTTCTGCTGGAGGCCCTTCTTGATCTCCTTAGTTTCTGTACTTGTACCATTCTGCATGTATATCTTTGAAGTGCTGTTATTTGCATATTAGAATACGCATTAGAATATATGCTCTTTGAGGACAGGGAGTACTTTTTGCTTTTATATATATTATCAGTACTTAGCACTGTGCCTAGCACATATTAAACACATATTAAATGTTTGTTGACTGATTTGGTGTAACGGGTCAGTCTTGAAGGACATGCATACTATCTACAAAGGATCCTCATGCAAAATGACAAAATTCTCACCATATCTTTGACTTTCCTTACTATTTATGCTCATTTCTTCAGTCATTGACATCCCCTATCCACCATTAGGCATCCAGGGTTTCCTACTTTCAACATTCTCTCCCTAACAAAACAAGGAAATATCTGATATCATGACTTGCGCTATCTTTAAAATTCATTCCCATAGCCATGGTACTTCTTCTAAGAGTTCATGTTTTTTAAACTTTTTATACCTAAAAGAGTCACAGAACATTAGAACTAGAAAGGACTTTCAAGGTCTGCTCCAACCTTTGGTTTCACTGATGAAGAAATGGAGGCACAGAGAGGTCACAGAGCAATTGAGGAGCATATACAAGAATTCAATCCCAAATCCACTGTTCTTCAAGACTATTGCCTCCCAACCAGGTATGGATTTTTCCCCTTGGTGTCAGGTGTCCTTAATTTTGCGCTTAACCACCTAAAATCTGCCCTGAGTTTAAATCAGTTTAATCATTTTAAAGTTTCTGGGTTAGATGTTTCCTTTATTACTTTCCCCTCTCCCCATAAAACACTCTTCTGTTCCTTGGGAAAGATAAGCACCCTTTGCCCAGACCTGGGAGCTGGTTTGGTGCCTATAGGTGTATTCTGACACAAACGTTTTGTTCTCCTTATTTTTAATATTTATACTTCAGTAACTAAAAGAACTGAAATTTGGTGAGTAAAGGTAGATGTGATTTTTCTCTGGCTCAGTAAAGTGGTTTCTGAGAGTTTCTGTGGCTGAAAAAGTTATTACCCAGTGGTTAGCTTCTTTGAGTTTAACTTGATTGACCCTTGGAACAGTAGAGACTATCACTAAACTCATATTCAGAGCCTTTCCAGTTTGATAAGAACTGCTAGAAACTTGTGATCATTGGGATAGCCTGAAAATCCAGGGGCACCTCTACAACATGAGGAGTTATCAGAGGAAAGACTGGAGTTGAATCTGTTAGCAATAGATGACTCCAGTGATGCCATATTGCTGTAGATTGTAGAAGACCACAGTCTCTTAGCGTTGCTAGTGACTCAAAAGATGAAGTAGGTGATGAGTGTGAAGAGGCTGCAGCTACTTTGTACATAACTTATGGGAGGTCACAGACAATAGTTGAACAGGCGTTGAATAGATTGAGATCTGCAGGTGATGGGAGTACATGGTTGATGAGATCACAGATCCCATCCTGTTAAGTTAATAACAGTTCATATTTTGCCTAATAAGATTAGATTCCTAGGATCCTAGATTCACAGTTGGGAGGGACTTCAGAAGCCATCTGGTCTAATCTTTTCATTTTTATTTTTAAAAATCAAAGAAAAATACACCTTCTCTCCCTCTTATCTCCCCCTATTCCAAATGAGAAAGAAAAACAAGGACTCTTTTAAAAACATGCATAATCAAGCAAAACAAACCCACATATTGACTGTTGTATATATGTGAATATATATACATATATATATGTATATATGTATATATACATATACATGCACACACACGAGTCTGTACCCTGAGTTCATCAGCTGTCTATAAGGAGGTGAGTTTCATCATGAATCCTCTGGAGTTATAGTTGATTATGTTGATCACAGTCTCAAAGTTTTCCTAAGTTCTTTGTCTTTATAATATTGTGGTCACTCTATAAATTATTCTTGTTCTGCTCAATCAGTTCATACAAGTCTTCTCAGTTTTCTCTGAGACCATCCCCTTCATAATTTCTTGCAGCATAATAGTATTCTATCACATTTATATGCCATAACTTGTTCAACCATTTTGTAATTGGTGAGTACTATCAGTTTCCAAATCTTTGCTGCTGTAAAAAGAACTGCTGTAAATATTACTGTACATTCTGAGAGTTTTGCTCAGGACTAATCTCTCCTTTAATTGATCCTCTTTTTAATTCCCATTTCTCTTTTCTTTTCTTTCCCTATTTTTTGTGTGTGTGATGTATTTCAGTATCCCTAATTGTATGTGTGTATTTTTGCCTCTTTTGACTAATTCAGATGAGAGTGAGCTTTAAATGTTAGCTTCTTCCCTTATCACTTCCTCCTGGTCTGTAGGGACTTCTACTTGTGCAGCCTAATTATGTGTGATAATTTTCCCATCCTTTATCTTTCTGTCCTGCTAGTATATTTCTCTTCTACTCCCTTTCTACTCTTTTAAGGTCATCAAAACATCACAGTACTACTCTCACTTTCTTTGTATAATTATATTCCCTCTATGATCCTTGATGGGAATGAGAGTCTCAAGAAATATGTGAATAATCTCTCCACATTAAAACATAAACAGTTTAGTCCTTTTTTAAATCTTTTATAATCGTTCATTCAAGTTTACCATTTTATATTCCTTTTAACTCCTGTGTTTACACTTCAAAGATTCTATGCAGCTCAGATCTTTTAAACAAGAATGCTTAGAAATGCTGTTTCCTTTTCTGACCTCTCTCACTCCCCTAGGATTATACTCAGTTGTGCTGGGTAAATTATTATTGATTGTAACATCGTATCTCTTGCCTCCTGTAATATTATATTCCAAGTTTTCCACTTCTTTAAGGTGGTGGCAGCTAAATCTTGTGTGACTCTTGATATTTGAATTATTTCTTTGTGGCTACTTGAAGTATATTTTCTTTGACTTGGAAGCTCTGAATTTTGGCTATAATATTCTTTGGAGTTGTCATTTTGGGGTTTCTTCCAGGAGGTGACTGGTGGATTCTTTTTACTTTTATTTTGACTTTTAGTTCCAAAAGGCCTGGGAAGTTTTCTTGAAATGTGATATCGAAAGGCTATTATTTTGGTTACGGATTTCAAGAAGACTAGGGATTCTTAATCTCTCCTCTGTCTTCTTTTTTCATTCTTTTGATTTTTGTTTCAATCATCATTGTCTTATAGAGTAAATATTTTTTATCTATTCTATTCTAATTTTCAGAGAAGCTGTTGCTTGAATAGAGTTGAATGCATTTTCTACCAGGTTCTTAATTATGTTTCCAAAACTTTTTTCTATACTTCTCATTTCTTTTCCAATCTTTCCTTCTGATGCCCTTATTCATTTATTTTTTTAAAAAAATTATTCATTTTTAATTTTCCACATTCATCTCCACAACATTTTGTGTTCCAAATTTTCTCCCTATCTCTCCCCTCCCCCCACCCCAAGACACCATGCATTCTGATTACCCCTTCCCCCAATCTGCCCTCGCTCCTATCACACCCCTCCCTTCCCTTATCCCATCTCCTCTATTTTCTTATAGGGCAAGATAGATATCTCTACCCCATTACCTGTACTTCTTATTTCCCAGTTGCATGTAAAGACAATTTTTGACATTTGTTTTTAAACTTTGAGTTCCAACTTCTCTCCCTCTCTCCCCACCTATCCCCACTAAGGAGGCAAACAATTCAATACAGGTTATACATGTGTAGTTATGCAAAATATTTCCATAAAACTCATGTTGTGAAAGACTAACTATATTTTCCTCCATCCTATCCTGCCCCCCATTTATTCTATTCTCTCTTTGGACCTTGTGCCTCCCCAAAAGTGTTAGATAATAGAAGGGAGGGCAAATTTTAATTACCTCTTCCTCCCATTTGCCCTCCCTTCTATCATCTCCCCCACACTCCACTTATTGCATTTTCCCCTGCTTTCCTGTAGTGTAAGATAGACTTTTCCTACCAAATTGAGTGTGCATGTTATTCCCTCCTTCAGCCAAATGTGAAGAGAGTAAGTTTCACTTTTTTCCTCTCACCTCCTCCCTTTCCCCTCTATTGAAAAAATTTTTTCTTGCCTATTTTATGAGAGATAATTTGCCCCATTTCATTTCTCCCTATCTCCTCCTAATACATTCCTCTCTCACCAGTTAATTTTATTTTTTTTAGATACCATCCCTTCCTACTCAACTCACCCCATGCCCTCTATTAATATGTATATAATCCCTCCAACTACCCAAATACTGAGAGAAGTCTCAAGAGTTGCAAATATTATCTTTCTGTGTAGGAAAGTAAACAGTTCAACTTTAGAAGACCTTATGATTTCTCTTTCCTGTTTGCTTTTTCATGCTTCTCTTGATTATTCTGTTTGAAAGTCAAATTTTCTATTCAGCTCTGGTCTTTTCATCAAGAATTCTTGAAAGTCCTCTAGTTCATTGAAAGACCATTTTTTCCCTTGAAGTATTATGCTCAGTTTGCTGGAGAGGTGATTCTTGATTTTAATCCTAGCTCCTTTGACTTCTGGAATATTATATTCCAAGTCCTTCAGTCTCTTAATGTAGAAACTGCTAGATCTTGTGTTATCCTGATTGTATTTCTACAGTACTCTTATTGTTTTTTTCTGGCTGCTTGCAATACTTTCTCCTTGACCTGGGAACTCTGAAATTTGGCTATGGTATTCCTAGAAGTTTTTCTTTTCTGATCTCTTTTAATATTCATTTTACCATCTGGTTCCAGAATATCAGGACAGTTTTCCTTGATAATTTCATGAAAAATGATGACTAGATTCTTTTTTTCATCATGGCTTTCAGGTAGTCCCATAATTTTTAAATTATTTCTCCTGGATCTATTTTCCAGGTCACTTGTTTTTCCAATTAATAATTTCACATTGCCTGCTATTTTTTTATTCCTTTGGTTTTGTTTTATAATTTCTTGATTTTTCATACAGTCATTAGCTTCCATCTGCTCCATTATAATATTTAAGGAATTATTTTCTTCAGTGAGCTTTTGGATCTCTTTTTCCACCTGGTCTATTCTGCTTTTGAGGGCATTCTTCTCCTCATTTACTTTTTGGATCTCTTTTGCAATTTGGGTTCGTCTATTTTTAAAGTGTTATTTTCTTCAGTATTTTTTAGGGTCTTCTTCCCAGTGTGGCACAATAGACACTTCCTGGTGACCTTCCAGGTTGTTTTGGGCTAGAGATTGACTTCGTTCCTTCATTCTGTGGGTTCTGCAGCTCCAGAATTTGTTTAGAGCCATTTTTTAACTGATATTTGACTGCTTTTGGGAGCAGCACTCTAGAAAGTGTGTGCCATTATTCTACCATCTTGGTTCCACCCCCCCTTAATTTGTTTATAAAAAAATTTTCTTAAACTGTTCAAAACTCTTGATTCACTTCTTCCAGAAGCCCAGGCTTTGTTTTCCTTTGAGACTTTGCTTATGAATATTTGTAGTCATTCTCTTTTTCTGGGTTTGTATTTTGTGTATCCCTGTGATCAAAAAAAAGCTTTTTTTTTAAAACTAAAAATAGTGGTATTCTTTTTTCTTTTTTCGTTCTTACATTTTTCTTCTTTACTTCAGAATTTATGGCAAATCCAGACTTTATGCACTTCTGGAGGGAACTGTTGGGCTAGTGCTGCTCTTTCTTTCTGGGAGTAATGAGTATTGCATTATTCCAGACTCTCAAGAACAGCATATAGTAGTGATCTGCAATCTTTTTGTCCTCCAAAATGGTCTTATCTAGGAAAGCCTAAATGTTATCCTACATGGTTAAGTTTTGCAAGTTCCTTACCCGGATTTGGGTCTTAGCAATACATCTGTGGACTTACCCCCAGTTGGAATTCCAGTAGACTGCTACTAGACTCATTCTCTATCAGTCAGTTGGAAAGTTTTATTGCTTGAATAATAGAAATATCAGCACCTTTTTAGTCTGGGATTTCAGCCCTGGTTATTTTGCAGACTTAAGATTGGGCTAAGACCCTTTCTCCATTCCTGGGGTCAAAGTCATATAGCTGCTGCTTGTTTCTAAACTTGCTCCTTGCATGGTACACTGCCTAGGGCCTATTACTCCCCCAAGGAATACCAATCACAGGCACATTTTCCCTCTTCTTCCCTAAAGAAATACTGGAACTATGACTTGGAACTGGGTAGTATCAGTTGGCACCTATTCCTGTACCCTTTCCAAGTTTAGGCTGTTCTGTCCTAGATTTGAGCCCTATTCTTACCCTGGTGCAGAGCTTCTTCCTGTGCTGAAACGAAGCCTATCCCTAGGGTCCAGACTGCTTTATCTCCCTCTGCCACTCTGGACTAGAAAGATGACTCAGTGTGATGTCAATTTTTTTCTGATAAGGATTTCATCTGACATTAAAAAAACTTCTTGGTGGAGTATAGGGGTAAAACTTAGTTTTCTTTTTTCTGACACTGTCATCTTTCCAACCTTGTACTTTATAGATGAAGAGATGGAACTCCAGGGAGTTTAAATGATTTGAGCAAGGTCATATGATTATAAATGTTGGAGACAGGATTTGAACCTGGGTCCTTGCTCTAGAACAAGTACTATTTTCACTGTTACACTGATACTATTAATCTAGTGATGAAGAGAAAAAAAGCTTTGGTGAATGAAGTAAGATTTCATACTATATCTTCACTCACCCTTGCTCTTGTTCCAGTTCCCAGTCCATCCTCCACAGAGTTGCCAAAGTGATATTCTTAAAGCACAGGCTTTATACTATGCCACTACCATGGAGTAGAACTTGGAAGGAGTAAGGTAAATAAAATAGGAGTGAATGTGGGGTACAATGTAGTATAGACCATGGGTTTTTTTCTCTCTCTCAAATCCATCCTCTGCAATATGCTTAAGTGATATTTGCAAAGAACAAATCTGAGCAAGAACATGTCGCGCCCCTGTTCCTGAAATTCTTGTAGCTCCCTATTACTTCTAGGTTTAAATACAAACTCCTCTGTTTAGCATTTAAAACCTTTTACAACTTGGCTCCAAATTAGCTTTATTATACATTTCTATCCTTCTTACTCTTTACAGTATAGTCAAACATGCTTTTTACTGTTTCCCACCTGTATGCACAGCTGTCCCCCATAACTTGGAATGCATTCTGTCTTCCTCTCTATGTCTTAGAATTTCTAGTGTCCTTCAAAATTCAGTTCAAAGGGTACTTCCTACATAAAGTCTTTCCCAAGCTGTTAGTGTCTTCTCTCATTGAAATTATCTTGTTTTTACTTTGTATTTTTTTTATGCTTACATATTATCTTCCCAGATAGGATGTGCGCTAAGGGCAAAGAATGTCATTTTAGTCTTTATATTACAGCACCTAGCACAGTTCCTGGTATTTAGTAAATGCTTGTTAATTGATTAGGTTGGCCAAATATCCCAAGAACCTAGATATGATCTTTCAAGAAAATATCAGAGAACACTGCCCTGTTATTCTAGAACCAGATAGTAAAATAAAATTTAAAAGAATTCACTGATTACCTCCTGAAAGAGGTCTCAAAATGAAAAAAACCCAGGAATATTATAACAAAATTCCAAAGCTCCTTAGTCAAGAAGGAAATATTACAAACAGCCATAAAATAATCATTCAAATCATGCAGAGTCACAGTCAGGATCACACAAGATTTAGCAACTTCTGCATGAAAGGATCAGAGAGTTTGGGATACAATGTTCTGGAAGACAAAAGAATTAGAATAACAACCAAGAATAACCTATTCATGAAAACTAAATATAATCCTTGAGGAGGAAAAATGGATATTTGGTGAAATAGTGAAAAAATTCTTGATAAAAAGACCAGAGTTAAATAGAAAATTTGGCTTTCAGATATGACTCAAAAGAAGCATAAAAAAGTAAACAGGAAAGAGAAATCATAAGGGATTCATTGAGGTTAAACTGTTCATATTCCTACATGAGAAAATGTTTCTTGTAATTTCTAAGAACTTTTCAAGTGTTAGAGCTATTAGGAGTATACGTAGATAAAGGGCACAAGTATGTTGACTATGATGGGAAATATCTAAAACAATAAAATTAAGGAGTGAGAAAGAGGGATGCACTGGAAGAGGGGGAAGGTAGAGATAGAATAGGATAAATTATCTCACATAAAAGAGGTACAAAAGTGGAAGCACTTACAGTGGAGAGTAAGTTGGTGCGTGTGTGTTGCTGACTATGCTTGAATCTTACTCTCATTACAATTGGCTCAAAGAAAGAATAACATACACACTCATTTGGGTATAGAAATCTGTCTTACTGTAAAGGGAAGTGGAGGTGGAAAGGGATAAGAGAAGTGGGGAGGGAGCTGAAAGAAGGGAGGGCAGATTGGGGGAGGTGGAAGTCAGAAGCAAAACATTTTTGAGGAGGCACAGGGGAAAGGAGAAAGAGAGAGAGAGCTTAAATGGAAAAGCAGAATGGAAGGAAATGAATAGTAATCAAAACTGAAAAAAATTATCAGCAAGTTTCTCTCATAAAAGCCTCATTTCTCAAATATATAGAGAACTGAATCAGATTTATAATAATACAAGACATTCTCCAATTGATTGATGGTCAAAAGATAAGAACAGAAAGTTTTCAGAAGAACTCAAAACTATTTATAGCCATATAAAAATACTCTAAATCACTATTGATTAGAGAAATGTAAATTAAAACAATTCTGAAGTACTACTTCACAACTGTCACATTAGAAAATGGAAATCATAAAAGGAAAATGACAAATGTTGAAGGAGATATAGGAAAATTGGGACACTACAGTATTTTTTGTAGAGTTGTGAACTCATTTGACCATTCTGGAGGGCAATTTGGAACTGTGCTCAAAGGTCTATAAAACTGCACATGGATACCACTACCAGGTATGTAGCCCAAAGAGATTAAGAAAGGAAAATGACCTATATATGCAATAATATTTACAGAACCTCTTTGTAGTGGCAAAGTATTGGAAACTGAGGGGATGCCCATAAATTAGAGAATGGATAAACAAGTTGTGGTATGTGATTGTGATGGAATATCTTTGCTCTGTAAGATATGATAAGCAAGACACTTTCAGAAAAACCTGGAAAGTCTTATATGAACTGATGCAAAATGAAATGAGCAGAGCCAGGAGAACAGCATATTTAGTACACACACACACACACACACACACAGTAATATTGTACAATGATCAACTATGAATGACTTAGCTACTCTGATCAAGACAGTGATCCAAGACTATTTTGTGGGATTTATAGTGAAAAATCTTCTTCTTCTCCAAAGAAAGAACTGATGGAGTCTGAATATTGGATGAAGCATACTTTTTAAACTTTTTAAATTTTTTGTTTTTATTTTTCAGTCTATGCTTTCTTTCACAATATCACTAATATGAAAATATGTTTTGTGTGGCTGCATATGTATGACCTATATCAAATTGCTTGTCTTCTCAGTGAGGGAGGAGGGATATGTGGGAGGGAGAAAATCTGGAACTCAAAAATTAAAAAGAAATGAATGTTAAAAATTGTTTTTATGTGTAATTGGAAATGATAAAATATTTAAAATAAAATTTTCAACAATGAGGTTGATTTTAATTGGAGGATTAACAAAATGAAAAGAGGATAATAATTGAATACTTTTAATTTTATTTCACTTTGCTGCTACAAAGCATTTTATGCACATTTTCTAATTTGAGTTTCACTATAGTGTTATAAGTAATCATTACCTTTTTTTCAAGATGAGGAAACTGAGTCCTAGACATGTAAAAAGATTTCCCCATAGAGTCATAGCTAATTATGAATAGAACCAGGGTTTGAACCTATGTTTTATGATGTTAACACCATGATTCTTTTCTCTATATCACCTTGCCATTTTAGGAAATACATAAAACTTTGTTGTATAAAAGTAATTCTAATTGCAGCTGCTTATATGAATTGATTACTATTAATGTCTAATTATCGTGCAGCATGCTTCCATTAAGACTCATTCCAGTGTTTCATTGTGTTATAGGGGTGATCTCTGGTTCTCAAATTCTATATCAACAGAGAAAGTTCTAACAGGTTCCTATTAAACTAGAGGAGCTTCAAAAATGGGTACGACAGTAGACAGTTGTCCAAGGACCATCCCAGCTGAGTTTAAAGATGCTCATTAACAAAAGGTGAGCCACTGTGTGGTGGACATTTTGGGTCACAAGTTCAGAATTCTACTAGAGTGCTGAAGAGTTGTACTATGTGTTGGTGAACCTGTAACCTTTCTGAGTGAAATCACAACTTTCTTGAGATATTGGAGCACCTTATAGTATTGAACCAGGTCTTCTGATTTAGATTCTCATGTGGCTCTGGGATGCTCTTGATATTTTCCAGTTTCAAGATGCTGTTTGGGTCAATAACTATTCAAAGTCAAAATGGTGAGTCCTCTACCAATGCCAAGTGTGCCAGATCATCTTAGATCATTTGTGAAATCAGAGTAAAAGACATTTGATTAAAAGGGAATGTAATGAAACTGGGTTATAAATGTTCTCCAATTAATTCCTCAGTTTCCCCAACACAATAGAAAGAGAACACAGATCAGCCAGGGCAAGATATTTGAAATTAGCATCCATAGTTGTCCCTAATCAGTTACTTCTCTTTTAATCTCAGATCAGCAGCTAGCAAGTATTGACCCCTTGAGAAATGGAGCATCAGGACATCTGGGCAAAGTCAGCACCACCTGAACCTTTGTCATTGTCTCTTCTATCTCTGACCCCATCCTGACTCACTCTGCCCACAGCTGAACTCTCAGTGTATCTGGACATGACAGCTATTTCTTCATATTTCTTTCAACTCCCTGCCTTTAAGGTTATAGGGCAACTAAGGTGGCATAGTGGATTGAATTCCAGGTCTGGAACCAGGAAGACGAGTTCAAATCTGGTCTCAGACACTTACTAGTTGTATGACCCTATGCAAGCCATTAAACCTCTGTTTGCCTTAGTTTCCTCAACTATGGTATTAATAATAAAGTACCTGACACGTAGTGGGCGCTATATAAACATTAGTGATGATGATGATACTTTTTCTGACAGAAACAACCCATATCTTGACAAACCGTGCTATTACACTTTAAAAATTTTCTACATTAGAAATATTCTTCCCAGAGACAGTTCAGTGATATTGCCACACTGCACAATTATCCATGGCTTTCTGGGAAATATAGGCAAGAGAATTTTTCCTAATGAATGATCAGGTCTCTCAGTCTCAGTCATTCTGAGAACATGAAGTCTGTTCACAGATATACATTTCTGCATATAGCCTATTAGATACAGCTAGCTTGACTTTGTTGTAAGATTTATATGATTACCGTAAAAACATATAGGCTCAGTCATCATAATTAGCTGCTCATATTGCATGCTCATCCTCTTAGATCTTTATTAAAAATTTAAGGAAATAGCATTTCTGGATTATTGCTATCATAGATGGATGTAAGAGAGTGCATGCATGTGGGCATGGATGTGTGTATTTAAAAGGCAGGCACTAAGTCATCTGACAGCTTTTAAAAAAATTTCCTATTTAATCTAGTGGAATACTGCAGCTCCTTCCACCACACTTGAATCTTCAATTCCCTTGCTGTAGATCTTAGAAAAAGCAAATCCGAATCTAAAAAATAGTCAGAATGGCAAAATTTCTGTTGTCTTGTTGGTGGCCACCACTTTTGCTGGGATTGAATTGCCCCAATATCAGGACATAATGAAGTACCCATCAGCCTGTTCAGCAACATAGCCAGGAGGAAGAACAGCGATGGGCAAAGCCACTGCTGCAGTGATAAGAAATGATGTGAATTTTCTACCAAGATTTCAAGTAAATCATTCTTGAATTTTTAAAAAGATTGCCTAATGGGGAAATATTCTGAATATATCTTATATGAAAATAAACACATGTACATGGAGCCTATGTATAAATGTATTCATCAGATTGGTTGGGAATGGAAGGAGCAAAATTCTACATGAGAAGAGAATATCATAGGTTTTTTTTTTAGTCCTGTGTGTCTTCAGGGGTTTTGTGACATGCCTGCCACTTTTCTATTAAATTTCCCTCATTGACTTATTTGTGAGAGAACCCACAGAGTTTGTACTATAGAATCTTCTATTGTTAATGCCATCTTATAAAGTAGCTCTTTTTATATGTCAATAATTAAACCTGATTTTCATTCCATAGAATGTATCAGCTTTCTTTTCAATTGTAGATCTTTGAAATGCTTTCAGTATTTCCTATAGGTATAGAAAAATGCATTGAACAACAATTTAAATATTCTGGATGCTAAAAATGTAGAATTTCATGTGAACAGCCTTAAATATATTAATTTCTAGAGTAAAATATGATTGTCTCATTCTCTACAAACAATGAAGCCACTATTAATTAGCTTTAAAACATCTACAGGTTTGCAGAAATTCTAGGTTGGATTGTAGAACCCCTTCTGTGCCACAACTCCTATCCCTATTAATTCTCACAGGTTGGATCCCCAGAGAGAAACTGATTATTGCTCTCTAAAGGATTCTGGGAGTTACTCTGAAGGATTGTAGCTTCTAGTACTGTAGTTATCAAACCCCTCTCTTGTGTGACCCCTTTCTCCTATCAATAATCCAGTAGAATTCTGTTAGCTTCTAGATAAGGGTATTATTTATTAAAAAGGTATAGCAAGAACTATAGTTACAAAGTAATCTCCACAAAGTGCAGGTATGTTATTCCTTTGCACACAAAAGGTTCCTGGAGATAGTGGTCATAAACAGACACATATGTAGAGGACACATAAAATTAAGAGGAACCACTAGACTTTTCCCCTTTGAGTCTTTTCTGTCTTTATAGAGACCTCATGCAGTTCCCCTTAGAGCTAGGTCTCTGCAGAATTTTGAGAGTTGTTGCTTTTTGAGAATAGACAGTCATAATTTTTTTCAATCTGTTTCTGTTCTTGTTTTACTATCTTCCCAGGACTATTTGCTTATCTTGACCTGCTATTGGTGACTGCTACTACCTCCACTGGATTCTGCTATTAACTCCAGCCGCCACTAGAACTCCAATAACTCTTCTGGTCTCTTAAACTTTGCAAGATCTTCACCTGGTTAATTCTCTATCTATATAATTGTTTGCCTAAGATCAGAGTATGGTGTTGCTCTTTTTCACGATAGTAATTTGGTTGCTGAAAGGAGTGAGAAAAATACTTTCCTGTGAAGAAAAATAAATAAATCAACTTTGGAAGAATGTAAGGTAATTCCTCTTTCATAGGCAAAAAGGGTTTGGTGGCTGAAATAGGTAGAAAAAGAACTTATTTAATAAAAATGGTTAAATCCATATGTGAAGAAACAGTTTTCAAATATGATGTGAGAAGTCTGGTTTCAAAATGGGTACAAAGTGAACTTTTGCATAAATAAAAAGGCTTAAATCATCTTGTAAATGTTAAAGGTGATGTTCCTCTCAAATGTGAACAGTTTGATGGATGAATAGGTCAGAAAAAGAAATTTTATGCACTAAAAAAATTCAAGTATAAAGAAACAGAATATTGAAAACAACTGTTTAAGAAGTGAGAAATGGCCAGGGTCATTTGTTCCCTTAGTTCATTTACATTTAATTTTTTTTAGGCCTAACAGGTAAAAACTCAGAATTTTAAATCAAATAATGGTTTGCAGGCTACGGGATTAAATAGGATTGTTGGATTTTTATAACTGATATAAAAGGAGTTTGCGATTTTTTAAATCATCAGGGAAAGATGGAGGCTCTGCTTTTAACCATTTTAGACATTAAAAGTAGTGATGAACTTAGCCTGAGTGATGGAGAAGTAGCCTGTAAGGAAAAACTGAGCAGAAGAGAGAACTCAGAAAGTTGGAGAAAAGACAACTCTGATGGAATCATGTGCAGAATGAAGAAACTAGTAGAGGGAGAGTGTCAGCTTATATGCAACTTTAGTTGCCAGGTCCTGATCGACTGAATATAGGCTGAAGTTCTTTGGAAGACAGGCATTGCCTTTTGCTACCATATGAAGTTTGAGAGGTGGATTCTCTCAGAGGCACCTTTTCTTTCTGCTGCACTTTCTGATATGAGAGGGAAAAGTAGAAAGGAAAAAGAAGCTTTGATTTGCTATTGAACTGGCTTAATGAGATTGATGTTTGTTCTTTGTTTTCAAAGAGGACCATGATGTCAGAGAGACGATGCCATGAAATACAAGTGAACTGGATTTAAGTGAAGGAGGGCTGTGCAAAGTCACCAAACTCACTTTCTCCTCCAGAGTCATCTGGGTCCAGTGGCAAGATGTAGATCAGAAGGACTGGAGATGGCCCTGGATGGGCTGTATGAGATGACACTTGATTGGACGATACAAAATCCTAGGGAGTGAAGAATGGGATGCATTTGTCCACTTTGCCCAGGAGTCAATCTGATAAACCCTTTCTGTACACCTACAACTTAAAGTTGTTGAAACTGACACTGATGGAAAAGGAGTTACTTTACTTCCTTCCAAAGTTGATTTATTTCTTTTTCTTTACATCAAAGTACTTTTCTGGTCCATTTCATCAACTAAGCTGCTTGCATGTCGAAGGGGACAGAGTCTTACTCTGATTTTAGTATTAAATAAATATCAAGGGATTTCCTTAACTGCATCCAAGCACCTTCATCATCTACTGTTCCCTGGATTCCACCAACACATCTAATATTGTATTTCTTGGAACAACTTTATCCAAAACTGAACCTCTGTGGATAAGGATAACCTACCTGAACTCATTCCTTAATGATTAATATATTTATGCCCGTCTCAGTGATTATAAACCTCAGATGTCATTATTCAAGAGCCCCTTTTCTTTCCTGATTGACCACTCCCTTATTTCTATTCCCTCAAAATGTTCCCCTTTCTTTCCTTCTCAAGTTTTCCAAAACTTCCACTGTGTTTTTATCTTAAATCTTCTTTTTCTTCTTCTAGTTCCTTTTATATTCTTTCAGTCAATGAGATTTGACTTCCTGCTAATGATGCAGCTTCTCTGGCTACCCTTTCTAGCTTTGGTTGCAATTTCACTCACAAGTGATGAAACTAGTGGTGAAGTGGATAGGATAGTGGGCCCAGAGTTAGGAAGGTCTGAATCCAAATTCCACTTTAGACACTTTGTGATCCTGGGCAAGTCACTTAACCTCTCTGCCACATTTTCTACAACTGTAAAATGGGGAATATTCTTTGCTGCCTATGGCCACTTCCAGCCTCTCCCTCTATCATTATCATTCAGTTACATCCCTTCCTTTGAGGTTTATTCAATCAATATCTACTACCCAATCAAGATTCTGATAGATGTTATCTAGAGACCTCCAGAACACTCTCCCTTCCTCAATGACCTCAGTGCCTTGCTCATAGTCTTTCCTCCCCAACTGCTTGAACTCTCAGTTCCCATGAGCTATTCAGAGACAATCATAGCTTTGATTTTGTCATCTCCACGTTCATGTTCATAAACTTTGAAATTCCTTTATCTAACCATAATCTGTTGTCAATCTACCTGTCCCAAAGCTGTGCAGTTACAAACCTGTCCTTGATCTTTACCATGACCTCCAATCCTTTTACTCTTCCATTCTTTACTACACCATTACTGGCTGTCTTGATTGCCCTTTCCCAACTTGATCACTCTTCTCTCAAGTCCCTTGCCATGTTATCCTGTTAAGAATTTTGCCCTGCCAAACTCAAGCCTTAGATTACTTTGATCATTTGCTACCTTTGCTACTTGTCGTGCAATGCTGAAAGAAGCTGGAAAAAAATCTGTGTTGATTGGGACTATTACAAATTTATGTTGCATAATCTGAACTGCGCTCTTGTATTACAGGGCAATCCATTTATACTTCCCCAATCTGTTCACCATCTCACTCACCACAGTGACTTTTCTGTGCCTTTCATCCTTCCTTAAACATTCTAGAGCTTCCTTTTCCTACCTTCTTCTCCCACTCCAGCCATCCCCCCCCACCATCTAAACCAAGAAGCTTGTCTCATGTATCATGGAAAATACTGAGGCCATTCACTGAGAGTCCCCTCTTCTCCCCTTTTCTACTTACATCACTCAGATGCCCATGATTCCCACCATCATCCCTCTCTCACATGAAATGGTCTTTCCCCTTGCCAACCCTACGCACAAGTGATTCCAATACATTACATATTCTCCAGCAGATTACCCCCTTTATTATCCCCTCTCATTCATTATTCTTCAGTTTCTCTGTCTACTGGTTGATTCCCTACTGCCTACAAATATGTTCCTGTCTCCCTATCCTCAAAAAACCCTCATGTGATCTGTTTATTCTTGCTAGCTATTGCCTTATATCTCTCCTCCTTTTGGTGGCTAAACTCCTTGAGAAGGCCATCTACAGTTGGTGACTCCACTTCCTTTCCTCTCACTATCTTTTTAACTTTGCAGTCTGGTTTCCAATTCATCAGTCAAACTACTCTCTTTAAAGTTACCTATAATTTCTTAATTTCCAAATCCTTCTCTTTTCTTTTCTATTTTGTTCTTTTCTCTCTATGTTTTTGTGAGACGACTCTCTCCTGGATCTTCATCCAGGTCATACCTACTTACCATGGATGTAGTCAATGATTCTTTTGTGGGCCTTTTTCTTTTACATCTATTAGTCTCAGTGATCTGAGCAGCTCCCATAGATTCAATCGTCATATGTATTCAGAGAATTTTCAGATCTACTTATCTAGCCCTTATCTCTCCTAGATCTCCAGATTTGCTGTCTAACTGCCTTCTAACTGCTTATCGGAGCACTATGAACTTGATGTCCCATGGATATTTTAAACTTAACATGTTCAAAACAGAACTTACAAATTCCTTACCCTTCCAAACCCATAGTTATCAAGCATGATGTGGACGAAGGTTCAGCAAAGGGTACTGAGGAGTTGTCAGATACATAGAGGGAGAAGCAGAAGAGAATTAACTCATAAAAACCTAGGGAGAAGAGAGTATCAAAGAGAGACCATTTATCTTTCACATTTAAAAATAATATTTAATTTAAGGAAGTGTGCATGTTCATTCTTTGTTGCCAAAGAAGACCATGCCATCAGAGAAATGATGACATGACTTGCACTTGACTTTGTTTTGGGTGAGGTAGGGCTGTGCAGGTCAGCAGCCTCACTTCTCCTCTGGAGCCATCTGAATCCAGTAACGAGATATTCCTCAGGATGACTGGAGATGACCCAGGATGAGGCAATGGGGGTTAAGTGACTTGCCCAAGGTCACACAGCTGAGTGTCAAGTGTCTGAGATGAGATTTGAACTCAGGTCCTCCTGACTCCTGCACTGGTGCTCTATCCACTGCACCACCTAGCTGCCCTATTTTAAGGAAATATCCTGTTAGGAAATAGCTAAACAAATTGTGGTATATGAAAGTAATAAAATATTATTATACCTTAAGAAATAATGAAATGGAATATTTTAAAGGAAACTGCAAAGGATTTAGGAACTGATGCAGAAGTGAGTAGAACTAGGATAATTTATGCAATGATAATTAGGTTACAGAGAAAAAATAACTTTGAAAGACTTTAGAACTCTGATCAGTGCAATGTTAAATCATAAGATGAAATAGGCCATTCACCTCCTGACAGATAGGTGATGAAATAAAAATGCAGAAATAGACATACATTGTCAGACTAGCTAATGTGGGAATTTGTTTTGCCGAACAATATGGCTTTTTTTTAAAATGTCCAATTTGCTCAATGGGAAGGGAGGAAGAAATTAATTTTAAAAATACTTATAGTTGAAAAATACAAATAGTAAACTATTTTTTTCAACATTTAAAAAGAGGACCTGAAAAGCAACAATAAGAATATAAGAAGGAAAAAAATCTGAATAGACACACTGTAGACTACAAATGTTTCCTTGAGCATGTAAGTTTATTAAATATAGGAACTAACTTATTTTTGCCTTATGTGTTCAGTATTACGTAATCTCTGAGCACTCAGAAAATAAATAATTGTTCTCTGTGTAAAATGAAAATAATTCTCTAGAGAGCCTACAGCTTGTCCTGTTACCTGAAGGACTTTTCCAATTATTATGTTATAATCGGAGGTTAATCAGCCAGAACATTCATCATACTACTTATAATTTTACCAGGGAAAATGGTATTTATTCTGAATGTCAAATTCTTGTCAAGTCTCCCTACCTTTCACAACTTTGTCGTGTATCTAAACCCCTCACAAATGGCCTCAAGAACATCTTTCCTGATCTATTAGCATAACGCCGGGCACATAGTAAACTCTTAATAAATTCTTGCTGACTTAACTTGATTATCCATTATTCCACATCATACACTCTATGTTCCAGACAGACTGGTCTGTTTGTTGGTACCCATGAACTTTCTTCCATCTTTCCCCTCTGTGCCTGGCACATACTGAACTCCATGTGTGGAATGTTTTTTCTGTCTCTCATCCCTTACTCTTGAGGTCTCTAGCTCTCTTTAAGGCTTAGCTCAAGTTCCTACTTTGAAAATTCTTTCTTAATTCTCCTCACTCAGAGATGGGAAACCTGCAGTCTCAAGACCCCATATGGCCCTTTAGGTCCTCAAGTGCAGCCCTTTGACTGAATCCAAACTTCACAGAACAAATCCCCTTAATAAAAGTAAAACCACAGTCAAAAGGACCTAGAAGGCCACCCGTGGCCTTGATGTCACAGGCTCCCCGCCCCCGTCCTAGCTCTTAGTATCCCACCATCAGCGGGTATTTTCTTTTGTATATTTATTTATAAAAATGAACATTATGTATAAACATGTATACCTTTATATATGGGTTTATGAAGATACACACACATACTTCTCTGGGAACTTATTGTATTTCCCTCAGTAGAATATAAGTTCATTGAGGGCAGGGACTTTCTCAGGAATGAATCTGTGTTCCCAGCAACTGGCACAGTGCATAGCATATAGTAGTCATTTAAAAAAGCTTGACTGATTTTAATTCGTGGAATGAAAAGAAGCATTACTAGACTACTCTGTAAATATTTTGTGTTTACTTCGTTAGAAGTTATTTTGGGAAAGACAGATCTTGAGTTGTTAGCAAAAGTCAAGTCCACAAGCATGTATTGCAAGTCTACTATACGTCTTTCTTACATTGCGCCAAGAGCCGGGGATAAAGAAAGACAAAAGAGTCCCCACTCTCCAGGCGTTCACAGCCTAATGGAGGAGAAGACACACAAACAACAGTGCACAAGTAAGATAGATGCAGTATGAACTGGATAATAAACAGAGGGAAGGTACTAGCATTAGGGGGAATCAGGAAAGGCTTCCTATAGATAGTGGGTTTATATTTATTTATTTATTTTTGGTGAGTCTTGGAGAAAGCCGAGGAAGCCAGGAGGCAGGGATGAGGAGGGAGAGAATTCCAGGCATGGAGTCAATCAGACCAATCAAAGCTAAGCACTAGTTTATCTCTCTCTCTCAATACAAGTGTATATCTACAGGCATGTATGTGTGTGTATAATCTTTAGCCCTTTATAACAACCAATGACGACTATTTCTGCTTTGATACTGAATAGGAGTTCAGTCAGCCAGTAATACACAGTGTTGGATTGATGGAGAATTTTCAATTTCTTGCAGTTCTTCTCCTTTACTCCTGTTGATTAATAGTGTTACACCTTCCCTAAAGGGGTAAGTATAGTGCGACCCTACATAGACTTCTGAAACTTCGAGGTGTTTTTGCTCATCTCCTGAGGCAAAGTTATAAATGCATATGTAACATATACACATGTATATATATATGTATACAAATATAATATCACTATATACATATGTATGTATATATATTCACATATACATGTATGTATATACATGCACACACATATATTTGAATCTCGCATTGTTTGATTTTATGGCTTAGTCCTTTTGGGGGCAGGACTAAAAAGGAAAACCCACAAAAGAAAGGGAAAGAGGATACAGGGAGATACAGGGAGAGAAGGCAAGTGGTGGGGACTCTTTTTTTTTTGAGGTTCTCTTTTAAATTTAATTATTTAACTTTTAACATTCATTTCACAAAATTTTGGGTTCCAAACTTTCTCCCCATTTCTCCCCTCCCCCCAACCCAAAATGCTGAGCATACAAATTGCCTCTATCACTGATCTGCCCTCTCTTCTAACATCCTTCTCTTCCCTTGTCCCCATCTTCTCTTTTGTCCTATAGGGCCAGGTAACTTTCTATACCCCAATATCTGTATTTCTTATTTCCTAGTTGTAAGAACAATACTCAACAGTTGTTCCTACAACTTTGACTTCCAACCTCTCTTCATCCCTTCCTCCCTCCCCATTCCCTTTGGGAAGCAAGCAATTCAATATAGGCCATATCTGTGTAGTTTTGTAAATGACTTCCATAGTAGTTGTGTTGTGTGATACTAACTATATTTCCCTCCATCCTATCCTGCCCCCCATTGCTTCTCTTCTCTCTTTGGACAGGAGGGATCCTGTCCCTCCCCAAGAGTGTTGACTTCAAATTGCTCCCTTCTCCCTCTGCCCTCCCTTCCATCATCCCCCCCACCCTGCTTATCCCCTTCTCCCCCACTTTCCTGTATTGTAAGATAGGTTTTCATACCAAAATGAGTGTGCATTTTATTCTTTCCTTTAGTTGAATGTGATGAGAGTAAGCTTCATGTTTTTCTCTCAACTCCCCTCTTTTTCCCTCCACTGAAAAGTCTTTTGCTTGCCTCTTTTATGAGAGATAATTTGCCCCATTCCTTTTCTCCCTTTCTCCTCCCAATATATTTCTCTCTCACCACTTAATTTCATTTTTTTAAGATATGATCCCATCCTATTCAATTCACTCTGTGCTCTCTGTCTCTGTGCGTGTGTGTGTGTGTGTGTGTGTGTGTAATCCCACCAACTACTCAGATACTGAAAAGTTTCAAGAGTTACAAATATTGTCTTTCCAAGTAGGAATGTAAACAGTTCAACTTTAGTAAGTCCCTTATGACTTCTCATTGCTGTTTACCTTTTCATGCTTCTCTTCATTTTTGTGTTTGAAGGTCAAATTTTCTTTTCAGCTCTGGTCTTTTCATCAAGAATTCCTGAAAGTCCTCAATTTCATTGAAAGACCATATTTTCCCCTGAAGTATTATACTCAGTTTTGCTGGGTAGGTGATTCTTGGTTTTAGTCCTAGTTCTTTTGACTTCTGGAATATCATATTCCATACCCTTCAATCCCTTAATGTAGAAGCTGCTAGGTCTTGTGTTATCCTGGTTATATTTCCATAATACCTGAATTGTTTCTTTCTAGCTGCTTGCAATATTTTCTCCTTGACCTGGTAACTCTGGAATTTGGCCACAATGTTCCTAGAAGTTTCTGTTTTTGGATCTCTTTCAGGTGGTGATCAATGGATTCTTTCAATATTTACTTTGCCCTTTGGTTCTACAATCTCAGGGCAGTTTTCCTTGATAATTTCATGAAAGATGATGGCTAGGCTCTTTTTTTGATCATGGCTTTCAGGTAGTCCCATAATTTTTAAATTGTCTCTCCTGGATTTATTTTCCACATCAGTTGTTTTTCCAATGAGATTATTTCATGTTATCTTCCATTTTTTCATTCTTTTGGTTTTGTTTTGTGATTTCTTGGTTTCTCATAAAGTCATTGGCCTCCATCTATTCCCTAATTTTTAAAGAACTATTTTCTTCAGTGAGCTTTTGGACCTCCTTTGCCATTTGGCTAATTCTGCTTTTTAGAGCATTCTTCTCCTCATTGGTTTTTTGAACCTCTTTTGCCAATTGAGTTAGCCTATTTTTCAAGGTGTTATTTTCTTCAGCATTTTTTTTGGGTCTCCTTTAGCAAGGTGTTAACCTGCTTTTCACACTTTTCTTGCATCTCTCTCATTTCTCTTCTCAGTTTTTCCTCCACCTGTCTAACTTGATTTTCAAAATCCTTTCTGAGGTCTTCCATGACCTGAGCCCATTGAATATCTATTTTGGATGTTTGGGATACACAAATCTTGGCATCTATGTTTTTCCAATGGTAAGCCCTGTTCTTCCTCATCAGAAAGGATGGGAGGAGATATCTGTTCACCAAGAAAGTAGCCTTCTATGGTCTTATTTTTTTCCCCTTTTTTGGACATTTTCCCAACCAGTTACTTGACTTTTGGGTCCTTTGTCAAGAGTAGGGTATACTCTGGGAATCTGTGAGATCTCAGTTCCTCCCAGGTAGCACAATCAGGTGTGTACTAGTCTGGGTGCAGAGAGGGATTTTTGTGCCCAGAATCTTAGCAGAGGTTCCTCTCCACAGCCACTTGGCCTCCAGTTCCAATAAAGTCAGCAATGAGGGCTGATTTTCAGATAAGCTGGATGGGCAGGGCCACCATTCAGTGTGAGACAAAGACCAGCTAGGCCAGGGTCTCCACCCTTGACTGAGGTAAGACTCAGCTCTTCAGTGCTCCCAGGGGTTTTTAGGCTCCAACAATGGAGCTTCCCTATTGGCTGCTGTGCTGGCTTTGAGGCGGCTGCCTGCTGCTGGAGCTATGGGAAGGCCCTTCTCCCTTCTTGGCCTGCTGATAAAACCCCATCACTGACCTTTTCCGCCTGTGGGTTGAGGGATCTGAGGCCCCACTGCTGCAACTGGAGATTCTACCCCAGAGGTGTCCTCCTCCCAGAGTCTCCTTGTGCCACTGTGCTGCTTGGCCAAGGCTGGGCTGGGCTCTGCACTCGGCTCTGCGCCCAATACAATCAATGGTTCCGTGGGCCTTTCAGGTCACTGTGGGCTGTAAATCTCTTCCACTCTGTTGTTCTCCACTTCTGCTGCTCCATAATTTGTTGAGAGTCCCTCTCTACAGGTATTTTATGGGCTGTGGAGAGGACCCCATGGTAAGTGTGTCTTTCTAGTCCACCATCTTGGCTCCACCTCAAAGTGGTAGGGATTCTTACATGAAAGGCCATCCAGTCAGTCAGTATATATTTATTAAGCCCATAAGGTACCAGACACTGAAGTTTTTACACAAGCTGAACTGCCAAGCATTCAAACTATGCTTCAGAGAGTGCAACTCTGGTGGACTGGCCACATTGTTTGATTGCAAAATATACACTTGCCTAAAAGAATATTTTATGGAAAACTCACATGGGGCAGGTGACCACGTGGTGGTCAGAAGAAGCAATACAAGATCACTCTCAAGGTCTCTCTCAGGAACTTTGGATTTGACTGTGCAACATGGGAGACACTGGCGCAGTTTCAGTGTCACACTCAGCATGATGTGCCCACACCAGAATTGAGATAGCACAAAGTAAATGTAGGATGTGCAAATTTGGAGTATCCATCCCCAAAATTCCTATGGATTATCTGTGCCCAACCTGTGGTAGAGCATTCCAAGCCCATATTGGTCAGATCAGCCACAGCTGGACACACTGAATCTTCACTTTATCATGATGATGTCATTTTGGTCCTCTTCGAGAACAAAGGAAAACAACCAACTCTGTGCCAGGCATTGCCATCAAAGAGACACTTACTTTTCTTACTACTGGGGTAGGATTCCAACTTTTTAGTCCGATGTTAGAGAGTTTTCTCTCTCTGGGGGACATAATCACAAACCAATCGTATGTTTCATAATTATACTTCTGAGAATGAAATTATTATGAACTTGGGCCCTTTAAATTTATCTCATTACATTACAGTCCTAACATAATGATCCCTTAAAAGGATTCAGCGATCTCTCTACCAGAGGTGGTAGTCCTCCTTGAACATTGCATACACCTTGTAAGAAAGGGTTTACTATTTACAAGGCATTGTGTTAAGCACAGGGAATACAAAGAAAGACAAAAACAGTCCCTGCTTTCAAGGAGTTCACATTCACATTGGGGAGACAACATGAAAACAACTATGTAGATACAAAATAAATGTAAATGGAAAATAATCATAGAGAGAAAGAAAAATAGTAGTAATGAGAAATAGAGAAGGACGTAGAAGATAGGATTTGAATTGTCTTAAAGAAAGCCAGAAAGCAGAGGTGAGGAGGGAGAGCCTTTCAGGCATGAGGGACACCTATTGAGAAAGAGATATAGGCATTGTGTTGAGTAACAGAAAGAAGACCAGTAATGGTGCATTAAACATCTAGAGGAGACCAAAGTATAAGGAGGCTGGAAAGGTAGGAATGAGTCAGGTTGTGAAAGACTGTAAAAACCAAACAGAAAATTTTATACTTGATCCTGGAGCTAATAGGGAGCCATTGGAGTTCCTTGAGTAAGGGAGAAGGTAACAAGATCTGACTTGTACTTTAAGATCGCTTTGGCTGCTGAGTGGAGGATGGATTAGAGCAGGGAGAAATTGTTCAAGCTTTTCAAGCTTTAATAGCTTAAAACTGCACTAAGACTTTTGGGGCACCCTGTATACGTAAAAAAATCAAACCCTATGTAAGAAACTTCATGGTTTCATATACAGTCCTCCTTTTTGTTTTTCTTTACTTTTGAAATGTTTATATCTGTTGATAATTGCTAAATTCATAATGAAAAAGAAACATGAAAACAAAATAAAGGATAAAAAAAGAAAGAAAGAAGAAAGATCCTTTAAAAAGTTATTGTGAGGTTGGTTTTCTAGTGAATGAAGGATCAAGACTGTTCAGATGTATCTTTTAGCAGTTTCTAATTTGTCTGTCACTTTGTCTTATAGCTGATGAGTGAATTGAATATGTTGGAGGGCAGGGGAGAGAGAGAGAGAGAGAGAGAGAGAGAGAGAGAGAGAGAGAGAGAGAGAGAGAGAGAGGAGAGAGAGAGAGAGAGAGAGAGAGAGAGAGAACTGTTGCCTGAGGCAGATATGAAGTGGAACAAAGGGCTAGAGTAGGGCAAAAGTCCAGAGAGTAAAGTGCACTGGGGAGAACTGGGAAGACTAACTAGCTTGGGGAAGGGAGGGACGAGTGAGGACGGCCCATTGAGGAGGACAGCACAAAGTGCATTTCCACTTTGCCTGAGATCAATTATGTGTAAGGTGTGTAGAAGGCTTTTTCTACCAGAGGATATTAGCTTGAGCCTTTCTCCATACAATATTTTTTGGTGCTTTCTTGAAATTTATTGAAGCTTTAACAAAATATTCATTGCAAGTTTACCAGAATGAGAAAGGAGTTGATGGGAATAGTAATGAGGGGAAGGAAGAGGGTGCTTGCGTTTAACCCCAGAAGGACTTGGCTGGAGGTGATAGTTTGGTGTACGGGCGCCTTGAATTTAGTTACATTAATTCATTCAGAAGGACCTTCCATTGAGAAAGGCAATTCTGAAAACTCATAGTTACTTACATAACTCTTTTGTACTCCTGCTGAGATGGTGCTATAAGAAGGATTCAGAGCGGGATAATTAGCCATGAGTTATGTTGGCTAGGATTATCTCAGTCTAAAAGGAGGATGGTGTTTCTCCAAAGCAGCAACATGGAGGGGAAGAAGTGACCAGGCAGCTTTGGCACTGAAGAACAAGAGTGAAGGGTAGCATTTCTGAGGACAATGACTGTGTTAAGTAGTTGCAGAGTCAGAGCCAATGGGTCCCACTCTGGGGCTCTGCTGACCTCATTGGTCAGCTCCACCCAGCCTCCTATGCAATTGCTGCCCTCCACTTTACAACTCCTGCTCTGAGCACAGTTATCCCATTAATACTATCATTGCTTCATGAACAGACATGTTAAATCAGTTGCTCTGTGGATCATTTCACCACCCCTGTGATTCCCCAGACCAAAACTTTCTTCCTTCATTCACTGCTCCACTATGTATATTGTCTCCCCCATTATAATATAAGCTCCTTAACATCAGAAACTGCCCTCTTTTCTTAGTATTTGTATCCCTAGCACTTAGTACAGTGTCTGGTATATACTAAGAACTCAATAAATTCTTTTCATTCATAGACCCATTCATTAAATGGCATCACCTGTTGTTGATAGATGGATCTGTAAGAACTTAAGTAGGAAAAAAATATTTCTGAACACACAATGAAGCCAAAACCCTTCCTCAGTTTGGAGCATGAATTTCCTGGGAATTTTTCGTTTTGCTCACTGGCTCACCGTGACCCTATGGGAAAGTGAACTTATGTGTATAACGAGCTAAGCATCATTCTGATAACATGATTTCCCTTATTTTGTTTCAGTCAGATGCTTTGGTTTATATTTATGGTTTGTACTTTGTTTATTGTTATAGTAGGCAATGAAAAAGGAGTTCTGTTATGTTTCTTCTCCACACTGAACTAAAGGAACAGTGATTTCAAAGATTATTGATTATATATGCCTATTTGGAATTTTTTTGATTGCAAACTAAATTTATTCTATAATAGCCACATTTATTTCATTTCTTTAGAGAATTTATGTTATACCACTATCTCAGCTGTTATACAATAATTAAGGTAAGTCACATCATATGCTTTTTTTAAGAGGAGGGAGCAGTGAGATGTTAAAAAGTAAAAAAAAAAAAATCACTGGATATGGAGTAGACCCTGTCCTTTTGTTACTTTTCCCCTAATAGGTTTTGCGCTTATGTGAGTTATACCCACACTACCTTTCCCTCTTCTGGAAGTATCTCCCTTGCTGACAAAACTGAAGTTTTTCTCAGACAGTGGCATTTCTATTTACTTGTCTACCTCCATGTACAAGGTGGTACGATACAGGCATCCAGACTTGCTCCACATTAATTATGACTAAACCTTCCTCCTAAATATCCTCCCTTCTTTTTAGCTAATTCATATACACAGGCATTCCAAAGGGTCTTTGTCAGGAGACTAAGGCTGAAAACAGTACAAAAGTGAGATCAACAGCTAGCAAATGTGCTCCAGACCATTTGCCTATTTTGTGGCTTCTCTCCACTCCACTTGTGTGGTGCAGAATGATATGCTCCAGCCCATCTGGCAGCAGGAGGAGGGGAAAAATCGGTTAAGAGTATTAACCGTTTGAAGGGTCCAGCCGAAGATTTGAAGAAGCCCAGAACGCCATTCAAATACGCTGTAAGCTTTCTTCCAGGGACTAATTTAGTTTAGCTATTGCTTGGGATATTTGTAAATCTTCATGCAAAAATGTTACTTTGCTACAATGCTACCTATGGTCAGGACAGGTAATATTCAAGTCTTCAAACTTTGATTGAGGAACTGCTAAGTTAATTCAATGAGCATTTATTAAACGTCTACTCTGGTCCAGGCATTGTGCTAAGTGCAAGGGATACAAAGAAAGGCAAAAAACAGTTCCTGCTCTCCAGGAGCACACAGTTTATGTGCAAGGTATTTTGCTAGGCACCAAGGATGTTATAGTTGGGTAATAAACCTAGTGGGACTGAAGAAGAAGTAGTTTCTTCACTGAGGATGTTAAGACTTCCCTGGTTTTTTTAAACTCATTTCTTACTTTAAACTGTTGACGAAAATTCTTTCCATCTCCATAGGAATTGTGGCATTACCCCCAGGGACTACTCTTTCTTCTTTATCAGCCTCTAGTACTGTTTCCTTTCCAAAGGAATTCCTTGGTTAACCTTAGTCCCTCTGTTTCTGGCCTACACTTGTTGCAAGGGCTGTGTTCATTTGGCATTGTGTTAGGATACAGTAAATAGAGCAGGTAGTTAAAAAAACTCTACAGCAATCTAGAGTGTGACTATGGATCTGTAAAGCCAGGCTAGCATCAGTTGTGATAACAGTGCCACTTAGTTAGAGGTAGCTCAGCATCTGTGCTACAAAGCACCCTCTACCATTACCTTTCCAAGAAAGGAAGAGCCTCAGAAGACTGATAAGGTATTCAGCTTCTACTGGCCTGAAGGAAGAGTCATCATAGTTCCCATTTATTGGGCTGTACCATGGAGCAGTGTGGCAACATGCCTTCAGTTGTATGAGATGCTCTTAAGGAAATACATGTAGCTGCCCATGCTCTCTTTTATCCCTCTCAACAATGGGTAGTATATATCTACAGAAGGCTAGATACCCCCAAACTACTGCAGTTATACTGTCTTGCCCACATTCCCTCCTCTTATGCTGTCTTGCCACCTCCTTCTCTCTTTCTTCTCAGTTTTATCAACAGCTGGAATATGCAGTATGTCAGTAACATCCTTTTGTATGACTACTCTGCATGTTTTCCTATTCTGGGCGGAAAGTCCAATGAACCCTGTTGGTACTCTAGGTTACTATTTTCTCACATCTGCAGTCCTCTTGTCCTGCTTTTCCTGTGCTCCTATACCACAGTGGGGATGGACAGGATAGGACCATATGTGATATGAGAGCCACTGTAATGCCATACCCACATGGTGAGAACTGTGGAAATGGTACATAAGAAGTGGGTATATACAAGTTGTAGATAAGAACTGAGAAAGACCATGAGAAGTTTAAGATAAATGAAAATTAGTTTAGAACTGTGTAGCCCTGGACTTAGAGTCAGGAACACCTGAGTTAGAAACTTGTCTCATATACTTGCTTAGCTGTGTGACCTTGGACAAGTCATTTAACCTCTCTGTGCTTTAGTTTTCTCATCTTTAAAATAATTGAGTTGGACTTGATGGCCTCTACGTTCTCTTTTGACCAGCGATTCTTATCCTGTCCTTCTTCATCTCATTTGACACTCTGGCAAAATCTAGGATTGAGTTCCTTCTTTGAATAATGTTTTTAAATACTTAAAACACAATTTATTTATTTAATTAAATATTTTAAATATTTAAAAGAGAAGTTCATGAATCCAAGTTAAGAACCTCTGTTTCTGATTCTAAATCTATGGTCCCATGATCCTTCTCAGAGTAATGTTCATAATGCCATGATAATTGTCTCATTATTTAACTAGCAAATAAATAGTGATTGGTGATGGAATATATAGAAACAAAATTGGCCCAGACTATACTAGTTGAATGATTGGGTCGAAAGAATAGTCATTAATGGTTCAATATCAATTTGGCAGGAAGTCTTCAATGGGATGGTTCAGGGATCTATATGATTAGCCTTGGACTGTTTAACATTTTTAGCAATGGCTCCTATAAAGGCATAAATGGAATCCTCATTGAATTTGCAGATGACACAAAGCTAGGAGAGATTATTTATATACTGGATAATAGAGTCAGGATCAAAACATATTTTGACAGGTGAGAACATTGTGTTCAGTCTAATAAGATGAAATTTAATAAGGATAAATGTAAAGTTTCACACTTGGGTTGAGAAAATCCACTTTGTAAGTATAAGATGGGAAAAGTAGAGTTAGATATCTAACTATAGGTCTGAAGAAAATCTTAGTGTTTTAATGAATTGTAAGTTCAGTGTGAGTCACCATTGTGATTTTAGCTGTCAAAAAAAGCTAATGCAACCTTGTATTTCATTAAATGAAATACAATTTCCAGGCATAAAAGGATGATGGCTCTGCTATGTTCTCTCATGGTGAGATTGTATCTGGAATATTGCATTCAGTTTTAAACAACACATTTTGGGGAGCATATTGATAAAATAGAAAGCATCTAGAAGAGGGCAACCAGAGTAGCAATGACCTTAAGTTCATGCCAGATAGGGATTATTTGAAGGAACTGGGCTTTAGGGAGAAGTCTCAGGGGAGACAAGATAACTCTCTTCATGTATTTGAAGGGATATTTTGTGGAGGATGAACTGAGTTTTTTTTCTACTTGGTCCATGATGACAGGAATAGGAGCACTGGATGGAAGCAGTAAAGAAGTAAACTAAACTTCCAGACAGTTGAAGATATCCAAAACTAGAATGGGTTGTCATAGGACAAAGAGGTTTCTATTTACTGGAAGTTTTCAATAAATATTACATGTCTATTTGCAGGTTATCTTATTAAGGGGATACTTAGGGGTATAGGTTGGATTAAAAGGCCACTGAGGTCATCTTTTCAACTCTGTGATTCTGTGAAATATCCAATAAAAATGAGTTCATGTATACATTTAGGAAAGGATCTTAGGTAGACAAGAAAAAGCATTCAACTTGATTGCCCCTGAGCTTTAGAAAAAAAAAATTAGAGTCTCTTCATCAGACCTTAGAGTCCCTGTGAGGTCAAATGACAGATAGAAAGGCAAGATTTTGATTCAGGTCGCATAATTAAGTGAATGTCTAGACTGAGTCACCAACCAGGAAATTTATGGACTGAGAGTAAAAAGAAATAAAAAAAATTGTCAGTTAAAAAAATCAGTTAAAATGGCATTGTAATTTAGAAAAATATGTCTTTCTTACCCATCTGTAAAGTTTAGACTGTGAGGAGTTTTTCTGAAAGGAATCCAGAATGCTAGTTGGCTCTTGTGGTTGGAAGCTAGAGCCAGACATATAATTACAGCTAGGGGCTCTCCAAATGAAATATTGCTCAGACACCCCAATTTGGAAAAGTTTATAACTTAAAACAAACTGAAACATAATTTAGTTTTATTAGCCTTTTGTGTGTATGACAATTTGTCAGAATGGGATGACTATTGTCAATATGCTAACAATTCTTTTATTTGCTTGGAGATCATGAGGATATACTGAAAACAGGTGGCCCCAAGCATAGGAATGGGCTTTGTTGCAAAAGTTTTTGTGGTGTGGAACCTACAAAACATTTTTTTCTCCCATTTTTCCATAGGGTAGTTAGGTTCCCAGTTGTGATGGCAATCAAATTAGGATCTCATGCTGTTTTTGTTTTTACTAAAGGTGCCTCTGATTGAATAACGTGATTAAAGAGGATCTTTCCCACCCATAGATGAGTCTGCCCATTGTGGGAAGCTTGATTAGGGGAGCTGTTTTGTAGGAGAGTCCCAAGTACCTTTAGTTTTTTCTGTTGAGGCACAGGGTCAGAGGGTTATGCCATCTGGCTCTAAAAAGTATATAAATACTTTGAGGATGAGGTTTTACTTTGGGGTTTAGTTTCTTGAAAGAAGGTTTGAGTGCCAGAGGAGGATTCTGGGAAGCCACTTTAAGGAGCCTCCACCCTAGAAAACCCAGATATCAATGCTTCCCTCTCTGGTAATTATGCTCAGACAGTTGGGGTCCAACTCTCTATTGAATTCAGGCACAGGAAGTCATGTCTGTTGATCTTTTGATTTCTCTGTATTTTCACTGAAGTTCAGGGTGTTAACTCCCCTGAACTAGGTGAATGATATATGTACTTGGTTAAAGGAATGATACATGTGCTTGATTAAAGTGATTGTTAACCCCTTGAAAATTGCTTTCCTTTTATGAATGCAGATCTAAGAACCTGTGACAGCAGGTCCCCCTGTGTATGTTAGGGTGCTTACTGTTACATCAGACTAGCCTACAAAAACTTATTTTATGGATGATGAATCTGAAGCAAAGTATGGAATTAATCATATATTACCCAATAGTCATATATAATGGAGTTTCTGTGGCAAAATTATTCAAAGTTCCAACTGGGTACTCCAAGAATATGTTCTCTTCCTTGTTCCCTACCCCATGCAATGAGATGGGTAGTCCTTTTCTAGTTGCAGGGCAGTGGGAGAGTAGAAAAATCCTCTCAAGTCCTAGATAATGTTTTTGAGCTTTTTTTAGGTGGTGGTGATGGAGGGGAGGTTTGGGACGATGTGGAAGATCAGAGGAGTTAGATCCAGTGTTCTTAACCTTTTTGTTGTGACAGAACCCTTTGGTTGTCTATTGAAACCTATGGTTCCCTTTTCAGGGAAAAAAGTTTTTAAACACATAAAATAAAATATGTAAGACTGCAAAGGAAACTACTTCTATTGAAATATAGCTATCAAAATATTAAGAAAAAATGTATTGACCCCAGATTAAAACCCTCCAAGTTAGAAGACACTATAGCAGCCTGTTCAAAAGAAATCTCTGCTGGAGGGGCAGACACTTCTTTATTCTGGGACAGCTCCATGACCATCCCTTTTCTTTTATTCTCCAACTCCCAAGCACTAGTCTAATTCAGGGTTGGGGAACTGCAGCCTTGAGGCCACAGGTGGCCCTCTAGGTCCTCAAGTATAACCCTTTGACTGAGTCCAAACTTCACAAAACAAATCCTATTAATAAAAGGATTTGTTCTGTAAAACTTGGATTCAGTCAAAAGACCTCACCCAAGGACCTAGAAGGCCACATGAGGCCCTGAGACCACAGGTTCCCCATCCATGGACCTTCTTTACCTTCCATTGACACCCTATTTTTCTTCCAACCTTGGTTTCTCTCCTTTATGGATTGTGGATTAGGATTGCAGTCTCATATCTCCTTTTCTTGAAACAAATACACATGAAGGATATTCCTTGTAATACAAATGGACACTCCTAGGTAAAAAAAAAGGTTCCTTCCTATACAATTCATTCTCTCTCTCTCTCTCTCTCTCTCTCTCTCTCTCTCTCTCTCTCTCTCTCTCTCTCACACACACACACACACACACACATACACTCTAAAAAAAAAAAAACCCAGAACCTGGTAGGAAAAGGCAAATTTATGCATGGGTCCTAACCATAGGCTTTGAGTACACAGAAATTCATCTATGTTTCAAAGGAAGTCTTGACTGTTCATTCATGGACTGAGTTGGGGTAATGTGGAGGGTAAAGAACAGGAGAGACAGGGGATGTGGTGGTGGGATTGAATTGAGTGTTGAGGGGGATAGCAGACAGCAATAGTGGTAGGGGAGAAACCGATGGGTTATGCAACAATGTTAACCCTTAATTTTCTACAAAGTGTGCATTTTACTGTATCTCACTACTGGTGAGACCCACTAATACAGATCCTACCTGATGTCAAGTGAGAAATGGGACAAAGTAAGCGTAAGAATATCATTCTATATTATTTGCTGTAAGAAATGACAAGGAGGATGATTTCAGAAAAACCTGAAAAGGTTTACATGATTTATGCATAGTGAAATGAACAGAACCAGGAGAGCATTGTACACAGTAACAGCAATATTGTTCAGTGAAGAACAGTGAAGGACCCAAGACAATCCCAAAGGACAAATGATGAAGCATACTATCCACCTCCAGAGAAAGAATTTATATAGATTGAATACATTCTAAAACATGCTATTTTTTCACTTTGTTTTCATTTTTCTTTTATTCAAGTCTTCTTGTACAAAATGACTAATAAGGAAATGCTTCACGTAATTACATGTGTATAATCCATATCTGATTGCTTACTATCTCAGAGAGGGAGAGGGAAGAATAGAATTTGGAACTCAAAACTTTAAACAAAAATGTTAAAAAGTTTTTAAAAAAAGAACGTTCTAGGCAGCAGCAGACCGAGGGAGAAAGAGAGAAATCCCAAGTGGCTGGGGTAGGGAAGAGAAGAGGAATTCTTGTGGTCATTGATCAATCAGACAATTATTTCCAAGCAAACATTTCATTTATAAGGTAATTATGTATGTCTGGGGTTTGCTGTTAGGGTGGGTCCTGATTCTTTGGAGCGTATCCAATCAGAGTAACTTAGAATATAAAATGGTAAAACTGGAAAGGACCTTATCTGATGACATTAGTATGAACAAGTCCAGTTTGCACATTTGGACTGGCTTCAACTTTCTTCTGACTCTAGTGTTTATTCAAAAAAAGCAAGAAGAAAAGTCATAATGTGAAACTACAAGCTTAGTTTATGATGGAGATATAAGTTAATCTAGAATGTTTATAGATATTCAATAAAGTCAACTGCATATTTATGAAGGAACCAATGTATATAAAGGTACTGTGAGAAGGCTTTAATGAGACAAGTGGTTTTTTTTCTTCTTTTATGTAAAGCTGGGCCTTGGATTGTTTCGTGGTTAACTCCCTGACTTCCCTAGGCAGTTGGTGACATGAGATTTGAGTGAATGTATTACCATTCTTTCTGTTTACTTGACTTCTTCCTAGAAGAAGATACCTCGAGTCTCTAGGACTCATAGCTGACTTTATAATTCTGCTTTTCTCTTTGTCCCATCTAAAGTGATTGACTCAAACTTAGGCTACTTGGGGTTGTCCTTGTCTAACTGCTTAACCCTTCAATCCTTCACTGCCCTACTAGTTCTCTATCCCAGGAAGAGAAAAGAGGGAAAGGAAATCTTCACAAATTGTGGCAAGACTATATGTAGGGACAGTAGATAAGTAAGGAAATAAAAGAAGGAAGGAGGAAGCCAACTCCAAGAAAGCATGTCTTAAAGACCCCCTGCTAGAAGCCTACACTCTGGAGCCCCACAATTCACACATTACAACAGGATAAGCAGGAAGGCCTCTCTGTGGCACTCCACTTCAGGGGGCGTTGCTTTTCCTGTGGCAGCAACTATCTTTGCACCCCAGTAAGTCCAAGAACAATCTCTACTTATTATACCAGCTGAAAACTTAAAACTGTTTACAGCCTCACACCTTATGAGACCCTAACCTACATTCATTACAGTCACGGTGGGGATTTATCTGTCCCATGCTCTCCTTGCATGTGGTCCAAATTTTCATCCAGTAAAATCACATGTTGTTAACTCAATATATACAGTAAAACCAGCATGAATAATGGAACCTTTAATCCCTATTTTTCAAAATTAGATTTTGACTTTATCCTTCTCTCCTTTTCTTTATTAAAAAACAATATCCTTCCCAGAGCCAAGCAGAATCAGATTCTGTGGTGTTCCATCCACTCCCAGGTAGAAACTGAGACCTCTGCAGACTCAAATTCTAGAATAACTGCTTGCATCTCCTCTACTCCTCACTCTTGCTTCTCTCTGAAATTAACATAATCACCACAGATAAAGTGAAGTGTTGGACCTATTGACAATAGACATGTTACAGTAAATCAAAAGAATAATGTGTTATGTCCCACTGAACACATCTGTAATATCAAAGAAATATTGAGAACAAATTCATAATCCATCTCTCTTGGAGTCACTCTAGTTATTTATTGAGTTGGAATTTTTTTCTGTATTAAAAAGGAAGAAAGCAGTATTAGGTAAAACCTCAAGGAAAACTTGGTCAAAGACTTTGGGGAAGGGGAGTTACATCTTTGTTCTTGCTTTTCCTCCAAATTACCTTTCATTTATTTTGTATACATCTTGCACATACTTTTATACATATCTATCAGGTGCTATGTTACGTATGCACAGGATATATACAAAAAGGAGCTTACATTCTAATGTATATGTTGTCTTCCTCAATAGAATGTAATCTTCTTGAGGGTAGGGACAGATTTGTTTTCATTTGGGGTAAGTCTTGGGTACAAGGTCTAAGTCAAGGAGAAACTCAATTGAGATGTGGCTGCAGGGGAAGAAGTGACCATGTAGTAGTTTCTTTTGGAACTAATTTTCTTGTTAACCAGATACCACACTCAGTTGTTTCCATCTGTTAAAGGAACATGAATGTCCAGGGATGAAGCTCTGAAGGTCCTGCCTTGATTAAATATATACTTAGCCTTGATTAAGCAGATTAAATATATTCATAATTTATTCATTAGTTAATTGTTTTTACCTGCTTCTGATCAATGTTTGGTTTTCTCAATAAATATTTTAAAAATAAATCTTTTTCCAAACCTTGACAACTATATGGAGCTCAGTTCAGTTTTTTGCGCCTTCAGTGTCATTACTGAAGTAATTCCAGCTAAACAAATCTGTTACCCGAGATCACGCACACAATACACTATCTTCTGTGAATCTTTCTAGGATATTCTTTTCTTATTTAAATTGACTTGTATTTTCTTACCTGTGCACACACTATGTCAGATGATATAGTACGTAATACCTAAATGCTTATCCTCTTCCCTTTTCTTCCATCTGGTAGAATTTAAGTTCCTCAAGGACAAGGGCTCTCTTTTTTCTTCTTTGTAACCCTAGAACTTTGCACATTATAGATGCTTTAGAAACATTTGTTGACTTGAATTCTCTTCACTTAAACTCTTACCTTTGTTTAAACAAGATTATATGCATCCTTCTGTGGGTTTGATCCTAGAGTGGTCAAGTCATACAGCAAGAGCAATTTTAAATTTTAGCCTGTCTTGTGTAATACCCTCCATTGATGTTTCTCCCTAATTTCATTATAGTGTAGAGATGAACTTTGGTTCTTAAAGACTATGCTAACAGAATTCAAGTTCTGGTAGGGCCTTCCAAGCTGGAAATGGCCAGGATAAAAAAACTCAGTGATGGCTTGAAAATCTGTTGTACTTGGACCACCTGAGTTAAGTTTGGACGGAGTCATCACCAGGTTGACCATCGGGGAGATGATTTTCTTTTCAGATAAAACAGTTATTCAATTCTACTAAGTTCTAAAGGGATAGCAATTTGCTTTAGTGGAGGGAAGCCATGCATGGAGAGCTGGACTTGTAATAAAAAAAAAAAAACAAACAAACCCTGGGGTTGAATTCTTCCTCAGACATTTACTTTGGTGATTCCTGGTAAGTCACTAAACCCTTCTCAGTTTCAGTTTCCTCTTTTAAAAAAAGGTGGATAATAATAGCACCTCTTTCACAAGGGTATTGTGAAGGTCAAATGAGATGTTGTATGAAAAGCATTTGTAAACATTAAAGTGCTTTATGACTGTGAGCTATCATTACCAAGTTATATCAAAGAGTACCTGCAGTAAGAAAATAATCAATACTAGAAGTATATAAAAGTATGAGAGCCATAATGAACATTTTTAATGCTCAGGGCAAGATTCTCAAAAGGAAACTGGGGAAAATAGCACAAAAAGAATCCTCAAATTAAGGATTTGAGATAAATCCTGTTTTGGAGATTGTAGGGAGAAAGAGACTGTATAGTGAGATTACTTGGACCACATCATGGTTGGGTAATGGATGAGGGAAGCTATCTGGAAGCTTGATATTAAAGCTAATGATTCTTGCTATGTCTGAAGCTCTGTTAATTGTGTCCTGCTAGATGGTGCATTACTAGAGTAAAAATTCTGTCAAGGACCTCTGAACTTCAGCACCCTGGACAAAGTCTCAGTCTTATCACCTTGCTATATCTCTGAAAAGCAAGTGTGACAAATTATCCTGGAGCATCAGGTCTCTTCTACATTCAGAAGATGAACTAGTCAGAGATATAGATAAATTATCTGTTTTTACTAAAATGAGTCTGGGATCTTCTTGATTTGGAAGTGTTATCCAGCGATGAAGATCACAACCCATCTACAGGTGCCTATTGTGAGTGACTCTTGTCTATATCCTCCCCAAAATTTGCCAAAGAGCATTCATCCAATGTGCTGAGTGCTTTCCTCAATTTCTACTGACATCTTGAATATTCCAAGGAGTACTCTAGCTTTCCATTGTCTATTGCTCATTGGTAGCAATCCAGGCTTTCTTTGCCATGTTCTTGAATTGGGTGCCTTCATTCCTTCGACAGTCTTGTTTTATGTGTTGTCTTCCACCCATTAGAATGCAAGCTGTCTGAGGGCAGGGATTGTCTTTTTTGTTTGTCTTTGTATTACTAGCACCTATTACAGCATCTGGCACATAGGAAGGACTTAATAAATACTTATTATCTGACTGAATGTCTGCTATTACTTGTTCTTTTCATATGACCAACCAACCCATATTATTTTCCTATCATAAAGTTTATCTTATGATTTCCTTGTTATTACAGATTTCAGCCTGCTTAAACCCACTGTGTTCTTTACTGCTTCTTACATGAAATTCACTTTTAGTTCTTTGGAGGCAGTTGTATTCCATGTCATGCTGCTATATGGTACAATTTATAGGATGTTAACATTGAAATCATAGATTTTTGATTTCATGGGAAAAACAGAGGAAGTAATGAAGCTTTGTAATTTGACAAAAAACATCTAGCCCAATCTCTTCCTGCTTAACTCTGGGCCCAATTCATCCTGCATTGATACTGTCCGGTCCAGACAATGACCATTCAAATGAATGTTTAATTATATGGAATAGACATTTTTCATCTATTTGGTTTTTTCTGTTTGGATGAACAGATCACATTTCTTTGAATGACTACAGCTTCTAGGAAGTTCTGCAAGATTTGTGGGCTTGATGTAATAAATACTATGTCATTTATAAACAGGATTTTGTAGAGAAACAGCATTCACAGGGAATCCCTGTCACTAAAATGAGATGTTAGGGTAGAACTATGGTGGTTTTCAATATGGCTAATGTGGAAATATGTTTAATATGATTATATATGTATAACCTATATCAGATTGCTTGCTGTCTTGGGGAGGGAGGAGGGAAGGGAAGAAGGGAGGGAGAAAAATTTGGAACTCAAAGTCTTAAAAAAATTAATGCTGACAATTATCTTTACATGTAATTGGAAAAAAATAAAATACTATCAAGTGCAAAAAAGTATGATGGGTACACTGTCCTTGATGGGGAAAAGATTGTATTTGAAATAGTTTTTGCAAATCTTTTGCATTTTTCTTTTGTTTATAGTCCTTCCATTTTTATCCTTAAATGTCATTGGGAAGACTTGGTTAGGTGGATATCTCACCAAGCTTTCTTTAAGCTGGTTTTGCTCTGCAATTTATCTCTGCTCTGTCAATCAATCAATCAATTGGCAAGAATTTATTAAACATTTACTATGTATGTTCCAGGCACTATAATAATCACTGGGGACACAAGGAAAAGGCAAAAAGGTCTGTGCCCTCATTGAGCTCACACTATTTTTTTACGAAACAAATTTTTATTCATATATTTTGTTTTTACATTGTCTAGATTTCCCCATGTATCACTCTCCCTCCTCCTCCTAGAGAATCATCCCTTAGAATGAAAAAAGAGGAAAAAAATCGTCATAACTGACACATACATATATAAACATATTAGCTATATAAAATACATGTAAATATACACATATGCATGCTTTTCAAAGCTCATTTGTATGACTCTCCTCATTTGTGTAGACTGACTACTTAATGCAACATTCCTGAGTGGTGGAGTGGTAAGAGCCTGGAAGAAGAGAGATTTTGGTCTTCTGACTTCTAGCTTCAAGAGAGAAAACAAGTGGTTCCAGATTCTCTTTGAGAGAATCTAAGGAATTTCCTCTCAGGTGAAATTTGGGACTCTCTCTCTCTCTCTCTCTCTCTCTCTCTCTCTCTCTCTCATTCCCACTGGGAGAGCATATTCAGTCTGTGTATTATTTGACATATATTCTCATCCTTATACTTCTCTGATTTCTGTTTTCTATCAGCTTTGTGTAAATGTGGAGTTTTTTTGTATTTGTTATGTTGATCTATTTTGGAATAAGCATTTGATGGGAGTCAAGCAATTCTAGGACTATGTAGCTTGGAACGTTCCTTTTCTACTGAGGGATAGCAATCAGATGATCAGTTAATGTCTAAAAATTAACTGACAGTACTTGAGAGGAGACAAATAGGTATAATTCCCTCTGTGTACTCCTAGCCTGTGTCCTTAGCCCCATCCTCTTCCTCCCCTTATAGCAGAAATTAAAGTCTGTCTTGGAGGAGGGTGGGTAGAGTAGATTTTGGAGATCTCTTCTTGCCTCCATGTGAGTTACATGTGGACCAACCCATGTGGACACACATAACTGACATGGGCAACAACACACACCACTTTCCTACATTATCTCCCTACCTCTATGACACTATATGCAATGTTTCATATCTGTGGACTTCTATCTCTGCAAAGAAGTGAGAGACACATCTATCTTCTCATATCTGTTTGGGATCAAGCTTTTTAGTTATAATTTTTAAGTAATTTTATGACATTCATTTTTCATTACTTTGTGATGCTTATTCTTTCCTTTTACATTGTAGTAATTATTGTGTGCAATATTTTCCTGGTTTTGTTTATCTCGCTTTGTATCCATATATGTAAGTTGCTTTATGCTTCTCTGTATGATTATATGAATTGTTTTTTACAGTAGAATAATATTTTACTATATTCATGTGCCACAATTTGTTTCATTTTTTTCCCCAATTGAAGGGCATTTATTTTCCTTCTAGTTTTTTGCTATTACATAAGTATTTTGGTGTATATGGAACCTTTTTTTTTTTTTTGGTCAATGACCTCCTTGGGGCATATGCCTAAGAGTAGAATCTCTACGTCAAAGAATATGGACATTTGAATGACTTTATTTGTATAATTTCAAATAAAGAGCTCATTCTTTAACAGAGGAGATGGCATACATATAAAGCAGTACACACAAGGTAAATACAGACTAAATTAATGTGTTGAATTTATAATATGCTTTTAAAATGAACTGAATATAATAGACTCGAGTTCACATACAATCCTCTTTTTCTTTTTTGCTTTGTGTGTGGCAATGTTTATGTATATTGATGTTTGTCAAGTTCAGAATAATGATAAAATTATTTTTAAAAAGAAACAATGATGTGTATGTGGAATAGATCTATTATTATTTGGGCCTGGAAAGAACCTTAGACATTATTAAATCCAACCCCCTCATTTTATAGATGAAAAACTAAGACCCAGAAAGAAGAATTTTCATGCTCAAGATTAAGCAGGCAGTGAAGGGCAGAGCTGGAATTCAAACCCAGGCCTCCTTTCTGAGTCCAAATATAAACCATCTAAACATACAAGCCTAAGGGAACACTTCAACTCAACTAATGCTTATAGAGTCTATTTTGTGTCAGACACTATTTTGTGTCCCACTGTGTGGGAGAAATGATAAAACAGTTATGGGCTGAAGCGAATGGGGATTATCAGCATACCTAAAACGTATTTACAAATAGCTTAATTTTAGAGTGTAAAAACCCCTAAAAAAAGTACGAAGAAGAGAGGTAGGACCATCATCCAGAAAGCTACACGGAGCAGGTAGCACTCTAAGATGGTAACTGGTGGAGATTTGGGGGAAGGATGTTATAGGGACAAGGAACAGTAAGTGAAGAAAGGCCAGAAATCATGGGTCATATTTGGTGGGGAGGAAGAAAGGCTATTTTATTTTAGTACTTGTGTGATTTAGGCGTAAAGGTAGGGTGATACAATGGAAAGAAGGTGAATTTAGAAGCAAAGAATCTGAGTTTGAATCCTGTGTCTGTTTCTTAATAATATTAGTGTGCAAACCTGGGCCAATCATTCAACCTCTTTGAACCTTCATTTACTCATCCGAAAAATGACGGATTTGGCCTAAATCAGTGGTTTCCAACTTGTGTGCCACATAGGCAGAATTATTTTCAGGGATCCATGAATCCATGCTTACATCAAGCACTGTCATTTTGATTTGTGTTTAGCTGCAACAAAATCTGCAACATGACTCAGTATAATAAGCAATGAAATTTATTTTAAAGAAAATGGTATGAATGCATCATCTGTATGGATACATATTATTATTTTAAATGCATGTATGTGCTGTTGTGATTAATCAAATAAAAATTATTATAGTACAATCAATGAAATTCAATCTTAGAAATTACAACAGTATTTAAAAATATGAAGTTGATAACAAGTGACCTTTATACAGTTTGCAAAGCAGCTTATGTTTATTACTCATGTTAGATTCCCCAAATGTAAGGTAGGTGTGACAGGAATTATTTGTCACCATTTTATAGGTGAGACTACTGAAGCTCTGAGAGGGACTTGCCTATTGTCATTTAGCTAGTAAATGTCAGAGGTAGGATTTTAAAGGTCTATAGAAACTCATCATAGTTTTTTTTGTCACATCCACTTTCTCCTTCAACGGGTACTAACCATACCACTACTCTCACGGAGTATACAAAACCATAATCGGAAGAGTAGGAAACTAGATGATCTCTAAGGTCCTTTCAAATGCTAAATCTAAGCTTGTAAGGACCTAACTTAAGTAATATGGGCTAATAAACTTAACTATTTCTATAACTTGTCTTTTCAATAGTAGGACAGTTATCCCTTCCACATTGGTTAGGAATGTGGCACTCTCATGATCTGGAAAATCCACATGAAATATAGTGTCCTTTGTGTATCATCTGCTGACTCTTGCATTCTTTCTACGAACTTTAGCTTTTTACTTATTTTAGTTCTAAAAGAGCAATTGTGTATATTTATGACATTAAAAGATAAAATATGCTGATGTCATATAATACTATACATTATACAAAATACTATATATTTTATGCATTTCTCAGTTTCTAAACTTTTTCTGCATCATCTACTGGCCTTCACATGTTGTCTGTGGTTTCTGTAAAATTCCCCCCCGCCAATTCGCATTTAACTTCTTACGTTGACCCTCCACATATCGAAACCATGATGGGGAAAGTTGCAATGTGGATGGGATAACTATATATCACATTGCACTTTTCATGTTCAAGATATTTTACTTGCATCAACACCATACTTCTGTTAGGTAGGTAAGCCTTATTTCCATTTTATACAGGGAGAAATTGAGGTGGAAGAAGTTAATTGCTTTTCTGCCCCTGATACCTTGAATGCAATTGGTGGGAGGGCTAAGCTGAGAACTCACAAGGGCTTGGTTCCTGCTCTTTTCATCTAATCACTTGCTCCAATATTTCTTCAAAACAAAATGCTACAAAATGACCATGTCCATAAAATACCCTCCCATGTGGTAAGAGTCTTGTCACTGACAATTTCTAAAATACATGAATCATAGCAAGCTGATGCCAGAGTGTATAGTGATAATTCATTAAAAAAAAAACTCCTCACAAATATCTTTAGCTTAGAGAAAATTACTGATCCAAGAAAGTCAAAGAGGAGAAAAGGTGAGAGGACAAAGCACATTTGGGAACATAGATATCTTCCAAATGGTATGGATTCTTCCTGCATAGCTTGATATAGTTATAGTCTGGTTATTAGCAGTGACTTATTATCTGCTATTATCTATCTATCTATCTATCTATCTATCTATCTATCTGTCTGTCTTTTTTCTGTCTGTCTGTTGTCTGTCTATCTGTCTATCATCTTTTTTTGTATGTGTGTGTGAGGAGTCATTATTAGAAAGTTTGCCCTTATCTCTTGGTGGTATTTACTTCATCATAGTAATCGGTAGCCTTTTCCTATAAAAGATAAATGTTAACATTTTTCCAATCACTACCATCCAGGGCATGATACAGGGCCCTGATTGCTTCCATGGCGATAATGTTTGGCCACTGCTAGCAGGTTCCCCATTAACAATTTTCCATGTGGTAGTACTACTTGGTTTATGCTCAGCCCATTCAGATACTGCCACAGATTTAATTAATGGTCTTGTGATGGTTTCATGTTTTATTTGAGCTATGTGCCTTTTCTTTCTAAATTGAAACCTGGTTAAAATTCCAAGATTTAAGTTAATTTTGGACCCATTTCTTGCCAATGTATAATTGGCATGAAGCTAGGGGAAATGAACAAAATAAGGGCCTCTGCCCCGTTGTTATTCCTGACCATCCAGGTAAAGAATTTAGCATCTGCACTTTTCTAAGAGCATGCGTGTCACTCCAGTGGGATCTCAGACTTGCCAGTGGACACATCTTTCAGAGGTGTTGAGTGGTGGAGTAGAAAGATTGCTGGATTTGGGGTCAGATGACCTGAATTTGAATCCTGTCTTTGCTGCTAACTATCTGTATATTGTTGGGCAAGTGACTTCAATTTTCTGGACCTCAGTTTTCTCATTTGTAAAGTGAGGGGGTTTGGCTAAGTGGTTTTCAGGTTCCTTCCAAATCTAATTCTATCATCTTATGATCCTATGACCCTACCATATCAGGGTTAGCTTAGAAGCCTCCAGCAGCAAGGGACAGGGTCCATTTGAATGATTTTGCTCAACATTGCTACATAATGTTGTGTTCATAGGTGCTCAACGAATACTGGTTGTTGATTAGGATGATATTCTAGCTCTATCTACAGTGGAATAAAAATGTAAGAAGGCAAAGGTTAGTTTCACTTCATGAGTGCATCAGACTACTCTGATGTAAAAAATATCACAATTTTTCACAAAATAAAATCCAAAAGAAAAGCAAAAAACCAACCAAACAAAAAAACCAAACAAAAACAAGAAAACAAAGGCCTAAACATGTATGTCCTCATTTCCTAGGAAAGAAATACTGTAAATCATCTTACTGAACTTGTATTCCCTAGATCTTTGCCCTGAAATTGAAGGTGTGCAAATGACTGGACTTTGGTACCACTTTGTGGTCTTTTTATGATTCCACAATCTAGTGGGCTGAAGAACTTGGTCAATGAGACATAACTGAAGGACAAAGAATCTGTATCATTGTGAAAAATAAATAGTCATATAAAACTATTGCCAGTAGCTGAAATTATACCAAGGCCAGAATAAGGCATTTGTTCATCTTAGGCAAGATTGAAAGTTGCGCACCCTGTATGTTACCTCCCACTGGAAGTTTTGAGCAGTCAGCAGAACACATGTGACTTTACAGTACCAAGACATGCTCATGTGTTATGGAGAGTTGAAATTATTCAGTCTAATCCATTCAGTATTTATTAAGCGCTTATTATATTAGTTGCAGGGGTGGTGGTACAAAAACTAAATAATACTCTTAAGAGATTACGTTCTACTAGGTGAAGGAAGAAAACAAGTGGTAAGTACCTGCTATATGCCAGGCACTATGCTAAGTGTTATTTACATATGTTATTTTATCTGATCTTTACAAAAACCCTGCAAGTTAGGTGTTACGATTATTCCAATTTTACAGATGAGGAAACTGAAACAGAGAGGTTAAGTAATTTGCTCAGGGTTACACAGCTAGTAAGTGTCTGAGACCAGATAATAACTGAGCTCTTCCTGACTCTAGCTCCAGCACTCTATGCAGTGTGCCACAAGCTGTCTCATAGGGGTATAATGTGTGCACAATCAAGTAAATAAAGGATAATTTGAGAAGGAAAAGAGTGCAATGATGGGATCCAGGAAAGGATCCATATAGGAGATTGTCACTTGGATCAAACATTGAAGAAAGTCAGGGATTTTAAGAGGCAGAGATGGGGAAGGAAGGCATTCCAGATGTTTGCAAAAACATAGAGAAGGATGAAGGAATGTGAATTTAGCAAGCAGATCATTTTTTTTTTTGGTGGAACATAGACTCTCTAAAGGGGAATAATGTGAAATAAAGCATAAAAGATGTTCATTGATTTAAAAATATATTAAAAGTGTCTCTCACGCAACTCTTTGCATGTTGATCCCAAAATGATGTGATGGATAGAATACTGGACTTAGAGTCATGAAGACCTGGGTTCAAAACTTACTTCAGATTCTCATTGACTGTGTGACTCTGAGCAAGTCACTTAACTTTTCTGAATTTCAGTTTCCTCATCTGTAAAATGATGATAATAGCACTTCACAATGGGTCTAAGACTCAAATGAGATAGTGTGTGTAATGTGCTTTGCAAGCCTTAACGTATTATGTATGAGATGTTTTTATTTTTTTGGTAGTCGTTGTTCTAATATATATTGGGTTAGTGACAGAAGGCATGCTGCCATCCATGCATTACATCTGTTTGTTCTCAAGGAGTCACTTAACCATAAGGTCTTAAAATTTTTTTTCTTCCAAATCATGTTGGTCAGTAAAGCTATGCATCTAAGCTGTTAAAATTCAGATCAAGTTGTCAGCATACTCAATGAGAAACAAAGAAAGTCTGGTCCTGCTTCAAAGACAATTTGTCCAGAATTTACACAAAATGACTTAGAACTTTTGTACTGAGTTCAAGAATCTTGGAAGAGATTGGTCACTACTTGGCCGTCATTTCCAAAGGACCTCTTGTTAAGGCTTTGCGGGCTATAAACAGAAAAGAGAAGTCATAAGTTATAAAACAAGAGTGGATGGACTTGGGGATGAAAAAAAACCTTTCTCCCCCTCTTCTCTGTTTCCCTTTCTGGTCAGCAGGGGGCAGTCTGACACAGATATTGCTCCCTGAAGCTCGCACTCTCCCTATGCAGTTACGGAGCTGTCTCCGGCTGGAGGCAGAGCCATCTCACCCAGGACAGATTCACTACCTGGATGAATCAGACCTGCCACTCAACCCGCTGCCTTAAATGATATTAGCACAAAGGCAACCACTCAGCTCTTTTAAACTGTGTCTTAACTGCAGATAAAAGCAATGAAAGAGAGCATTTCGTCCCTGCCGGGGAGGCTTCGCTTGGGCAGGCTCACAGGCATCCCATCTGGGTCCAGCTGGACCTTTCTACCTGCTTCCCAATCCACCCCTTAAAAACCCAGCAACAAACCCCCCCCCCCCCCCCCCCCCCCCCCACACACACACACACTGATGGTCATGGAGTTTGTCTAAATCAAACATTTCTCTGCTGATGGTAGAGGCTTGACGGTTTCCACCCTTCTCCACCCCTCAATTTCTTTCCCTTCTTCACACTATCATTTCCAAACATTCTTTTCCAACCTCCAACACCCTGCGCCCTTCCCACCACCACACAGAAACACACACTTAAGGAGAAAAGTTGGGCTCCGCTCTGCCAGGCTGAAAAGAGAAGCCTACATTTGAACGAGTGCCACTTATCTAGTGCCAGAAAACAAAATGGATTATAAATCTTCACCCCCGAAGGCCGTGTGTATGAGTTTTTATCCTTGGCCTCTGAGCCACACTTGGAGTGTCCCAGCTGCTCTCTAAAGTCACTTAACTATCCTTTGCTTTGGTTTCGTGGTTGCCTCAGTACTACTGTGGTTGTTTCGGTGGTAACTGCATGTTTGTCCATAGTTAAGCGCAGATAGCCTCAGAATTTCGCTTTTGAGGTTGTTTTAAGCTGGGCAAAGGGTGAATGTAAAGTTGAGACAATTACCATATGAGTTTGAATATAGAATTCACTACCCCTCTCCCAATTTGGCACGTATAAAATCTAACTGCAGCCTCTAATCACACATATTGTAGGATGTCTGGGAAAAAGAGAATGACGAAAGTGACAAAGAGAGCAGTAATGATAAAAAATGAATAAAACATCTTCGAATGGAAAGAAATATATATTAAAAAAAACTTCCTGGCAAATGTATGCTTGCTCTATCAAATGCTTTGCAGTATATTCTCTCTCTCTCTCTCTCTCTCTCTCTCTCTCTCTCTCTCTCTCTCTATATATATATATATATATATATACATATATGTATGTAAATATATATATATTTCCTTTCAAAGAGATCTATCTCATGGAGAGGAAGCATTCTCCTATATTCAGAATAATATGGTAAATGGATAGCAAGTTTTAAAACATTACTTTAAGGAAGAAGCAAGATGATTTTTTGGACCTGAGTTATCTAGCTAGACCGTCTTCAATATGAATTAATTTATAGGATAAATAATTCATTATACATAAAATTATTGAGTGCCTTATATGTATAAGGAACTATAATAGGGGATTTAGAGAGGGAGTAATGGCTCTTACCCTCAAGGAGTTCACAGTCTAACAAAGAAGATATTTTGACCTAATTATAATTCATATTTACATAACATGCTAAGGTTTATAAAGAAAAAAATCCCTTAGGGCTCATAGTTCAAGTATTTGCATCTTACAGATGAGGAAACTAACCCTGAGAGGTTAACTTGAGAATCACCTAGCTAGCAAGAATCAAGAATATGGATTTGAGTGAATCTCTTGACTTCAAGTCAGGAGCAGTTCTTGAAATTAAACTTTCTTTAGTACATGATATAAATAAATAAAGTTCACGAGATTATAATACAAGGAATCAAGGAAAAGTTCCTAAAAGAGATGTAAATATGCCATGGGAGTTCAAATAAGGGAGAGAGATCACTACCGGGGGATGCAGTGAGGAATTAGGGAAGGATTCATAGAGGAGGTGGCCTTTGAAGGATTCCAGTGGATAAAGATGGTGGGGGAAGCCCAGTAGAAGACAAAGCCTGAGTGTTTTAAAAGGGCACTCTCATCTTTCAAGCAGTCATGAGGGATTACCGTGTTTATCCTGAGAACTAACAAGGTATCTCTGGAATTTGCATATTTTCTTTTAATCGTAGGTAACAGATTCTAGATAGTCCACCATTATTGGAAATAAGATCAAGAAAAACAACAAAATTAATTCACATTTCTATATTACTTAAATGTTAATAAATTTTTTTTCCCCATACTCCTGTAAGGTATAGATTGGGAAATTGGGAAGGAGTTGGAAAGAGTTGGTCAGTACTATTTTATCTGTTTACATGTGTGTATGTATATACACATATAATACTATATAAATATGAAATTTGAATTTTTTAAACTTGAAAAGATGGGTGACTAAATAAAGAATTAAAATAACCTTATTATAAAATCTACTTTAGAATCAAATTTTTCTCTTTGAGAGCAAGATAAAAAGGCTGGTTCTTAGGTTTCTCAGAAGAAAAAGTTACTGGTGAGTACCATTCCTTACACCTAATTCCTATTAATATATCTTTAAAAAAGATACAATTTTGGTCATATTGATGGTGCCTTTGGTCATGTTAAAATGAGTATAACTATTTTACAGAATAAAAGTTTATTCCTATCTGTTTCCAAAGAAATACTGAAGTTATAGTCATGACAATGAATTTTTTTGTTTTGTTACAGATTTGCAGTGAAACTTTAGCCAATTCACTCTTTTTGTGCCTTCCTTCATTCGTTAATTAAGTAGGGAAAGTAACCCTAATACCTGTTAAGAATGTTTTGAGGAGGAAAGAAGAGGGTAATATTTATGGAATTTTAGAATCTCAGAGTTGGAATGGTATCAAAGAGCATCTAGTCCAAAGCCTACTCAAATCTAGAAATCATGAATCCTTTTTCTTTTTAACATTTCTAACAAAGGTAATCCTAATACACATACATGTACACATACATAAACACACACACATATAGCTTTGTAAACTGTAAGATGTTCTATAGACACACTCTATTTATTGCTAGCAAATATAGTCACTAGAAATGTATTTTTCATTGGTATAGGGATCTCCCAGGTGAGGAAGCTCACTCTTGCAGAAGCAGGTTGACAGTTTCTCTACAACTTCTGGCTTTAGAGCATTACCTAAAAACTGAGAAGTTAAGTGACTTGCCCAGGGTCACATAACCAGTGAGAGAAGAGAGAATTAAATCCAGGTCTTCTCGCTTTTAAGGAAAATTCTCCATCACATTATACATGCTGCCTCTCATGAGTTATCATCATCATCAATTATTATTGTTTAGCTTCTGCTTGAAAATCTCTTGTGATGCAGCATTCACTAATCAGTTCCTGAAGGGAGGCCCTCCATTCCACTCTTGGTACATCTAATTTTTAGAAAGGTTTTCCCTATTTTAAGCTGAAATCTACATCTTTGTAAGTTTCTCACATTGCTCCTCCATTCTGCTTTCTAGGACCCAGTAGACCAAGTCCAATCCATTTTCCACTTGAAACCTTTTGAATGTGTAAAGACTGCTATCATGTCTCCCTCTCCCCAGGCCTGCCTTTCTTTCTGTTGTCAATCATTTTGATTTTCATCAGTCAAACCTTATAGTGACATGGATTCAACTATCCTTGCTTTCCTCTGGGTACATTTCAGTTTGTCAAAGTTCCTTTTAGAATGAGTTACCCACAGTACGGTGCAATTTTCCATATGTAGGCTGACCAGGGCAAAGTACAGCTGGATTATCATTTTTCTTGACCTGGATACTATTTTTTTTTTTTTTGAAATTTATTTATTTATTTAATTTTTTTTTACATTCATTTTCACAAATTTTTGGGTTCCAAATTTTCTCCCCTTTTATCCCCTCCCCCCACCCCAATACCCCAAGCAATCTAATTTTCCCTATGTCCAATCTGCCCTCTCTTCTGTCATCTCTCCCTTCTCTTGTCTCCATCTTCTCTTTTCTCCTGTAGGGCCAGATGACTTTCTATTCCTCCTTAACTGTATGTCTTCTTTCCTAGTTGCAACAACAATACTAAACAGTTGTTCCTAAAACTTTGAGTTCCAAATTCTCCTCATCCCTCCCTCCCCACCCATTCCCTTTGGGACAGCAGGCAATTCAATATAGGCCATATCTGTGTAGTTTTGCAAATGACCTCCCTGATAGTCGTGTTGTGTAAGACTAACTGGATTACCATCCCTCCTAACCTGCCCCTCATTGTTTCTCTTCTGTCTTTTGATCCTGTCCCTCCCCAAGTGTTGACTTCAAATTGCTCCCTCCTCCCTTTGCCCTCCCTTCCATCATCCCCCCCAATATCTCTTTCTCCCCCACTTTCTTATACTGTAAGATAGGTTTTCATACCAAAATGAGTGTGCATTTCACTCCTTCGTTTAGTCAAATGTGATGAGGGTAAACTTCTTGTTTTTTTTTTTCTCAGCTCTCCTCTTTTTCCCTCCACTAAGAAAAACTCCTACCTGCCTCTTAAATGACATATAGTTACCCCCTTCCCTTTCCCTCTCTTTCCTCCCCCTACATTGCTCTCTCACCATTTACCCTAGTTTCTTTTAAGGTATGGTCCCATCCTATTCAGTTCAATCTGTGCTCTCTATCTCTGTATGTGTGTGCATTTGTGTATGTGTGTGTGCATGCGTGTACATGTGTATGTGTGGTCCCACCAACTACCCAGATACTGAAAAGTTTTAAGAGTTACAAATATTGTCTTTCCCTGTATGAATGTAAACAGTTCACTCATGGTAAGTCCCTTAAGACTTCTCTTTGCTGTTTACTTTTTCATACTTCTTCTCATTCTTGTGTTTGAAAGTCAAATTTTCTTTTCAGCTCTGGTTTTTTCATCAAGAATGATTGAAAGTCCTCTGTTTCATTGAAAGACCATATTTTCCCTTGAAGTATTATATTCAGTTTAGCTGGGTAGGTGATTCTTGGTTTGAGTCCTAGTTCCTTTGCCTTCTGGAATATCCTATTCCACGCCCTTCGATCCCTTAATGTAGAAGCTGCTAGATCTTGGGTTATCCTGATTGTATTTCCACAGTACAGGAATTGTTTCTTTCTAGCTGCTTGTAAGATTTTTTCCTTGAGCTGGGAGTTCTGGAATTTGGCCACAATGTTCCTAGGAGTTTCTCTTTTTGGATCTCTTTCAGGTGGTGATCGATGGATTCTTTCAATACTTATTTTTCCCTCTGGTTCTAGAATGTCAGGGCAGTTTTCCTTGATAATTTCATGGAAGATGATGTCTAGGCTCTTTTTTTGATCATGAGTTTCAGGTAGTCCCATAATTTTTAAATTGTCTCTCCTGGATCTATTTTCCAGGTCAGTTGTTTTTCCCATGAGATATTTCACATTCTCTTCCATTTTTTCATTCTTTTGGTTTTGTTTTGTGATTTCTTGGTTTCTCGTAAAGTCATTAGACTCCATCTGTTCCATTCTAATTTTGAGAGAACTATTAAATTCAGTGAGCTTTTGAGCCTCTTTTTCCATTTGGCTCATTCTGCTTTTGAAAGCATTCTTCTCCTCATTGGCTTTTTGAACCTCCTTTGCCAATTGAGTGAGCCTATTTTTCAAGGTGTTAATTTCCTCAGCATTTTTTTGGGTCTCCTTTACTAAGGTATTGACCTGTTTTTCATACTTTTCTTGTATCTCTCTCATTTTTCTTCCCAGTTTTTCCTCCACCTGTCCAACTTGCTTTTCAAAATCCTTTTTGAGCTCTTCCAGGGCCTGAGCCCACCCGCCACCCCCCTGGGGTGTCTGGGGTACTGAGGCCCTGCCCTCCACGTCTTTCCCTGATGGCAAGGATACGTCCTCGTCATCAGATCCGAAGGTCGGGATCATTTGCATTTGTTGGAAAAAACTCTCTATAGTCTTATTTTTCTTTCCTTTTCTAGGCATTTTCTCAGCCAGTTACTTGACTTCTGAGATTCCTTTCCACCCCCGCCTGGATCCGCCCAGCTAGTGCTTGGCCTCTGAGATTTAAATGGGCTTTCCTCCTGCCGTCTGTCAATCAGTGAGCTTTAGTTCAGGTGCTGGGGTGGGGGCAGGGCCGCCTCCCAGACTCTGATCCCTCAGGGGCTTTATGCAGAGACTTTCAGGAATGGAACGGGTGGGGGCGGGGTGGGGGGCCCGCCTCCCAAATCCTGCTCCCTTGGGGGCTTTAAGCAGAAGCCTTCAGTAACAGAGCGGGGTGGGGGCAGGGCCGTCTCCCAGGCTCAGCTCTGTCTGGTTTTATGCGGGAATCTTCCGTAATGAAGATCCTGCCTGCTGTTGGGGGATTCCTGAGTCCTGGGCCGCTGCCGCCTCAGCCGCCGCCCACACCTCTGCCTCCGCTGCTTCCTGCCCCCGTCCCCGCCTCCGCCGCCGCTTCCTCCCGAGGGGGCCCGAGTCACGGAGACGCCCCGCTGACCTGTAGCTGTAGCTGTGACCTGTAGCTGTAGCTGTGACCTGTAGCTGACCTGTTTCTCACTGACCTGTAGCTTCTGTGGGCGGAGGGACTTTCCCGGCTGCCGGAGCTTCCGTCTCTGAAGCCTGCTCGGATCAGCTTCTCTGGGGCCTCGGCCAGGGCAGCGCTGGGGGTCGGGTCCACTTTCCGGGGCGCACCGGACCCTGGGGACGGGTCTTCAGGGCTCCCTGGAACGGAAATCTCTTCCACTCTGCTTCTGCACACCTTGTATTCACCCAGAAGTTATGGGGGACTCTTTTTACATTAATTCTATGGGCTTTGGTTTCGGAGCTCGTAAACGTGCGTCCTTCTACTCCGCCATCTTGGCTCCGCCCCCTGGATACTATTCTTTTAATAATATAGCCTATAATCACATTAGCTTGTCCAGTTTCTGTGTCAACTACAGATTCAGAGTGAGTTTGCAATTCACTAGAACACCTAGGTCTTTTTTTAAAATCAATAACTTTTTTAGCCATGTTTCTGCCATTCTGTTTTTGAGCAATTGAGTTTTTAAACCCAATTGAAAGACTTTGCATTTATTTCTACTACATTTTAGTTTGTTAGCTTCATCATTATTGTAGCCTGTCAATATACTTTTGAATACCAATTTGGTCATCCATTCGTATTACTATCTTTTCCAATTTTATGTAATCTGAAACTTCAACAAGTATGTCAGTGGTGTGACTAAGTCTTTAACATAAAAAAGCCCCAACAACCCTAATACAACATACTGGATAGCTTAGGAAGCAAAGTGAAGTGTTTTGCATACACACACATATACGTATATACATACATGTTTACACACACACACGCACATAGGGAAGTGAGTTTTCCTTTGTTGGTGGCTCGCTCCCCCTCATCTTTAAGTAGGAATGCTATTGAATAAAGTCATAACTTGGCAAGAAATTGGGTTAGATGACTTCCAAGGTCACTTCCAACTCTATTCCAAATGTGTCATTATTTGTTTAAAATAATTTTCATTACCTTTTTTTTTGGTGGTGGGGATTGGAAGGGTGGGTGGGAACAGGGAGGTAGAAACCTATGATTTCAGCAGTATAGGGAACTCTTCAGTGTAAGGAAAATCCCAGCACTAGTAAAGATTAGCACCTTCCATTCATCAATTTAAAGAGAGTTGCCTGGGGGTTCCAAGAGATTATGTGATTTGTCTGTGGCCACAATTCTAGTACATATCAAAGGCAAAGTTTGAACTCAAGTTTTCCCATGCTCATATATGGCTCTCTCTTTGCTACATCAGGTTGCCTCTCATTTTTTTCTCTTATTCTATATTGCCATTTTTTAACTGAAATAATCAGATTCTGGAAAAAGCACTGAGTGGTGGGGTGAGGTGAAACAAAGGTCAGGAAACCAAACAGATAGAGAATTTGTTTGTTTCTGGGACCAGAGGTATTGAAACCTCCAAAAGGAGAGGGTGGAGCAGATAATGCCATAAAGTCTTAGGCTTAGGGGATGAATCTTTGGAAGCCAAAGAGCTGTTTTTTGGTCCTGCAACCTAAGACATAAGGAAGGACTTGAAAATCCCAGCCATTGAGATATCTAGGGAGAATGGAGAAGGCTATTGAACTCAAGGGAAAGAATTCTGAGTGGGTGGGTGTCACAAAGAGAAGTGTCTTCCCAAGCAAAGAGTCCTACTCCCCAAGAAAAGAGTAGGAGAAAGATTCTAAAATGACTGACAAGCCCAGTAGCCTTTCTTAAATGAATTTGCTTCTGGCTTGGTAGTATGGATGAGCATCTGGTGATGACAGGATTTGGGCTGATTGCCCTTTTTGGGGAACGAATTCTACAAGAAGAGGTTCAGTAAGGGAAATGGAGGAGTTATGAAAGATCTAGAGTTAGTTCTTTCAACATTTATGAGAAGAATCAAGTTTCGTTTTTGATCTTTCTTTAATTTTATAAGTCCAGAGAGAGAGAGAGAGAGAGAGAGAGAGAGATCAAAGCCCATGCCTTTAGGCAGGCAGATAGAAGAGTTAAAATAACTAAGTAGAAGAAGAAATTGTCATTATGGAAACTCAATAAACCAAACCTTCTTGACTCACTGGTGGAAGAAGGGAGAGAGGCACAAGAACCTGGCTTTAGACTGACAGAAAGGAGGTCCCTATGGCAACTAGAATGTGTAATTAGGAGATTCACTCTGGCATGTGGTAAATCCTTTCATTAGTCACCTCAGGTTCTCTTAGTTGCCCATTCTTTCCTCTGGGTAAGCTAATAGGGTTGGCTATAGTGCCTCTCCCTTCCAGGTCCCCCTGAACAAAAGAGGTTGCCTTCCCAGATTGCTATGCAAGTAAATGTCTACAAATTCCGACAGAAAGTCAGCTGCTGGAAGCCCTGTCTGGAGCATGCCTACTATTCATTTGCATTCTGATTTCTACGATTTAACTGAAGGCACGGGTTGTCCCTGCCAAGTATCTCCTGCCTATCAAGGGATCCAAGGTAGTACTGCCCAGAGCAGCCTGACTTATGAGGAGGACTGTCACAGTAACACAACTAGAGCATCCCTAAACATTTAGTAATAAAAAATCTGTTGTTCTTTGGTCGCCAGGATTTAACAAGCCTAATCCCTAGGAGAGGTGATAAAAATTCATTAATCTAATTAAATACTTCTTATTACCAAAGTGACTTTGTAGAGTAGCTTTGCTGAAGGAGAAGTGCAAAGTAAAATGGAATCCCAGCAGAGAAGCAAACGTTAGACTTGAGCAAGCTGGTACATGCTTCATTAAACTCATAATTATCCTTTGGTTCTAAGTAGCTGATAATATTTAATGAATATCCAAGATAATTTAAAGAAAATGTTTACTAATGAGGTACAAACATTGCCATGGAACACTGATACCTAGGGTCCCATAACATGTATCTTCCTGCTGGATCTTGTCTTCTGGTTATTGTGGGAGAGATAGGAGGGACTTTGGGTGGGGATTTGAATGTACCAAAATCATTTTATGGCAAAAATCTCACAAGAGACAAATATCTCCATGGTTTAGGATTAGGGGACACTAATGGGAGAATTTCAGGTTTTTTTCAGTGGATAGGGTGAGGAATTTAATTCAATAAATATTTACTGAGCATTTACTATATTCCAGGGCAGCTAGGTAGTACAATGGAGAGAGTGCTGGGCCTGGAGCTAGGAAAACTCATCTTCCTGAGTTCAAATCTGACCTCACATACTTATTAGCTATGTGACTCTGAGCAAGTCATTTAACCCCACTTGCCTTGGTTCTTCATCTCTAAAATAAACTGGAGAAGGAAAGATAACACTCTAGTATCCAAGAAAACCCCAAATAAGGCCACAAAGAGTTGGACATGACTGAAATGACTGTTTTTGGTACAGTGGATAGGGCACTGAACTGGAGTTAGGAAGACTGAGATGAAATCCCTGTCTCTGATATTTACAAGCTGTGTGACCCTAGGCTAGTCATTTAAACTATGTCTGCCTTGTTTCCTCATATGTAAAATGGAGATAATAACTGCACCTACTTTCCAGGGTTGTTGTAAGGATAAAATGAAATAATACGTATGGAAAGTACTTTTTCTAAAAGACAAGAAGTTCTTCCCTTCATTCAAATGAAATGTCTTATACTTCAATTTAAACCCATTACCTTCTTTTGTAGCTTCCCAGTACACTTTGTGGGCAGCTAGTTGGTACTGTGGGTAGAGTACTGGGCTTGGTGTCAGGAAGACTCATCTTTCTGAGTTCAAATCCGGCCTCAGACACTTATTACTGTGTGATCCTAAGCAAGTCATATAACCCTTTTTGCCTCAGTTTCCTCATCTGTAAAATGAACTGGAGAAGGAAATGGCAAACCATTCCAGTATCTTTGCCAAGAAAACCTCAAATAGAGTCACAAAGAATCAGAGTCAACATTAACAACAAAAGCCCTTTGTGAAGTGCTGTATAAATATTTGCTATTATGATGTAAAGATAAAAAAAATGAAGTCTCCCTACTTGGGGTGGGGGCAAGGAGGAAAACTTATGTACAAGGACAAGCCAATACAAAATGTATACAAAATAAACATATAAAAAATAAATTCAGAGTCATTTTGGTTAGGGGGGAACTTTAGCAATTGGGGTGGGGCATCAGGAAAGGTCTTATGTGACACTTGAGCTAAACCTTTAAGGGAGACTGGAAATACAAGAGGCTGAGGTGAAGGAGAACATTTCAGGAGTGGAGAAATGGAAGTGTGGGGAAAATTAAATTTTTTGATAATAATAATAGCTGAAAAAGCTAACTAGCATCTAGCTAGCTAGATAAGCAGCATGTTATAGTAGAACAGAAGGTGGTCTCAAAGCCAGGAACACTTAGGTTCTAGATCCGCCTCTGACACTGGACTACCCAGCAGCCTAGGCATCTCTCTAAGACTATAAAGTTGTAGCTAAGGTGCTGCCTTACATTGATAGCGATGATTTCCTCATGGGGAAGTTCTCTATATCAATGACATCTAAACCCTAACCCTGATATCTGGATAATCTTTTAAGATTCACTAAGCACTTTGAGTATTTCTTATTTGGTCTTTACAGTGTAGGGTGGGTGCTAGTATTATGCCTATTTTTACAGACACAGAAACCGTTGCTCAAAGAGATTAGTATCAGATGTGGGATTTGAATCCGTGTTCAGACTCCTGTCTGGTACTCTCTCACCTCTACCACATTGCCTTAATGTATGTGATGCCTCTATAATTGGTGCTATCTGGAGACCCAGGTTTACAAGACTTTTCCTTATTTATTTTTTCCTTCTGTAATTCTAGCTTTTTTTTGTAGTTTTTTTTTTAATGAAAGAGGGACAGATCCAGAAATCCAGTCTAAAATTACTTGATGTTCAGGGTGGCAGCTAAAATTTCAGGCAGCCAACACACTTTGTAGTTTGTTCTTTGTCATAGTTCTTTGGGAACTTTAAAAACTTTCTCAAGTTGCCTTTAGCCCAGTAGGGTGCAGACTAACATGTTCTGGTAAGTAACTGATAATAAACCACAATTCAGCATCTCACTGGCATTTGAAAACTAAAGAGAAAGATGGAGACAAAGAAATGAAAAGGACTGATGAGAGACAGTGATTCTCCCTCAACCCCCCTTCTTCCTTAACAGCAACCAGGCTGTGAGTTGAGCAGACAGCTATGAAAGCTCAAGGATGCCATGAACTGTGCTTAATTTTCTTGTCCACTTGCTCCAGGAAAAGAATGGGAAAGTGAAAGATGGGGAGTATTTTCATCCTCTCGTACTGCAGAGCAATGGCAGAAGGGACTGTGCTGAGGGGCAGAAGCAGGCAAGGATGAGTAGGATTAGGAACTTGATAGGCAGAGTATCCAGAAGTCAGAGCATAGCATCATAGCAGGAGTTCAAGATGGGGCTGGGGTGGGACAAGTAGAGTAGATCTCAGATCAGGCGACTCGGGGGAGTTTTCTTCCCTCTCCTTCTCTTCCCATGTTTATGAAACACCTAGCATGTACTGCACACTGTACTGGACATTTTTCATACAAAGATGAAGACGAAACACTCTTTGCCATCATGGAGTTTACATGCTCACTTAAAAGGTAAGGGTTTATCTAGATAAAATGTGCCAAGAGGTGAATGTTTACCTAGGTAAATCGTGCCAACTGCTGTCAAACAGTTTTTGAAAGGTACAAAAGATAGCTCCAGTCCACAAGGGTCAGGTTGATGCTAGGAAAATGGAGGTGGGGTCCCCAAGATCTGGTTCATTCAAGGGTCTGGACCATTCATACAGGTTGCCCAAGACCCTAAGGGAATCAATACAATAAACATTTAATAAGTGACTATCGTGCACAAGGCACTCTGCTAGGCATTGGAATCTGGGCAGGGGTTCAGAGATAGAGCTTAGATAGGGAAAATGAGGCAAAGAATGTCCTCTTTTCTCTAGACAAAAAAAAGTCATTCTAGGAGGGGAAGACTCTCAGGGCTTCTGGCCAAAACCAGAAATAATTGCTATTTACACTCACTCCAGAGCCATCAGAATCCAAACAATAAACCAGTGAAGTTTGGGCTGGGACCCATTGTTGGCCAATCAATGGAAACCAGAGTGATTTGAGTTTAAGGCATGGTCTGTAAAGAACTGCCACCAGTCCTCCTGATCTGTATCTTGCCACTGGACCCAGAAGGCTCCAGAGGAGAGAATGAGGCTGGTGATGTTGCACAGCTCTCCCTCACTGAAATCTAATTCACTTGCAAGTCATGACATCTCCTTGTGGTCATGGTCATTTCTGAGAGCAAAGGACAAATAACAACCTGTGAGTAGTAGTATATGCTCCACTGGGGACCCAACTGCCAATTTCTGTTGGGCAACGCAGCTCCCTCCCTCCCTCCCTCCCTCCCTCCTCCTTCCCTTCCTTCCTTCCTTCCTTCTTTCCTTCCTTCCTTCCTTCCTTCCTTCCTTCCTTCCTTCCTTCCTTCCTTCCTTCCTTCCTTCCTTCCTTCCTTCCTTCCTTCCTTCCTTCCTTCCTTCCTTCCTCTCTCTCCTCTCCCTCTGTCCAAATAGGGAATCATACCATTACCTAAGGGTGCTCTGCCCAAAAGAATATAAATTTTGATTGCTGAAACCTAACAAGATATCTTGTGGTTTAAAGGCTAGATTAATTTTATACGGATCATGTTCAGGAGGTAGAAAGAAAGAAATAAGCATTTATTAAGCACCAGGCATTGTATAAGTAATGCAAATGTTATCTCATTTAGTTCTTATAACAAGCTTAGGTGGTAGATTATCTTCATTTAATAGTTGAGGATACTGAGGTTAAGTGACTTAGTCAGGGTCACACAGCTAGTAAGTGTCTGAGGCTGACTTTGAGCTCAGGTCTTCGTGAATCCAGGTCCATCACTGTCCGCTGCACCACCTACCTAGCTGTGAGTGCTGTTGGCTCTTAGGGGAACAGATGACTATGAGTTGGAGTGGACTGGGAAGGTTACAAAGAAAAGACGAGATATGAGTTGTCTTGAAAGATGGATAGAATTTGGTTAATGACAGAGAGGAGAGCATTTCAGATGGGGTAACTGGGAGACGAAATGTGAAGGCAGGACGGCCCACGACTTGTTTTGGAATGTGGTAATAAATACATCAATGGAAAGGCAGTGTGACTTGATAGATGAAAAGTTGGTTTTAGAGTTGGAAAGACCTGGGTTGAGTTCCATCTCTGTCACCAGATCACGGGCAAGTTACTAAACATTTCAGTATCATCAGGAAATGCTGTATGACTAAACATTTCAGAAAAATGCTATTTGCATCATCCTAGAGAGATTCCACACCAGGATTTCCCTACACTGAGGAAATCACAGGTCAGGAATCCCTCCCTCTCCGCTACCTCACTACCGAAAGCAGACAACCTAACCGGAGCAAAGGGTCCAGGACAAGGAGTAGCTAGATATAAAAGACAAATTTTCTAAAATAAACTATTAACGCATTTTTCCTGAGTCTAACCTTCTTCTTGTCTCCTCCTGTTCATCAACCACTCTGATTTAGATAGTGTGCCCAACAGGCATGTCTAATTCTGCACTGTGGATGGCCCCTAGCACATTGTTGACACTCAATAACTGCCATTAATCATTTATGTAATTGGTGGGAGGAAACTAATTGGCATACAGTTCCCCAGGGTGCGGAGTAGAGGTTCTGGCCAAGTTCTCCATACCAAATCCCTGTTCTTAATACAAAGCCCCATAGGAGAGCCATGGAGAAACTCCTGCTTCAAGAGCCCTGGCCCCAGTAAACTGCCTGTTATGTTCTCCCCCTCCCCTATCTCAAACTGGGAGGTTTGAATGAATGCAGCTGGACCTGGAACCCACATCTCCCAGGGGTCCTGAAAGGAGGCTTACTGTTTTAGCCCCCTGAGTTATATTCTTCTACTGAAATTAATGTTACTGATTCAAATCTGTATCTATCTAGATTTCAACTGCCAATCTTCATACCCTCACACACAAATGGGAGACCAGTTGCATAACAGTTATAAAATTGGTGGCTATATAAGCTGTAATTACTTGACTTCTGTTGACTCATGTGTTGCTGCACAGGAGGCAGGAGTCTTGCTTTAAAAAAATTTCATAGCATGCCTAAAAGATATTTTATTCCAGATATACACTTGTACACACATATACACAAGCTACATCATACACATATAATATGTACACATATATACACATACACATGCACATGCACATATCCATATCTATATCTGCATACACATATACATGTACATACACAATATACATATACATTTTATGTCTCATAACTAGGCATCATATAAGATGACTCCTTATTCATAAGTTTTCCACCTGGGATGGTTTGAATGCAGGAAGAGTATAATTTTAACAGCTGCCTTGCCTGCATCTGAGAATGGCTCTGCAGATGTGTTACCTATTGTATGGCACAGAAGGTGCCAGCATAGTAAGCAGTCATCAATACAGAGGAAGAAGACCGTCTGTTCACTTTCTGAAAATATAAGCTCATGATAACGACTTGAATGCTTCATCTTGTAGACACAGCAAGATTCATAAAACTGTCTTTGAGTCCTTTTAGAGTGGAGTCTTTTCCCCTCTCCTGAACACTCCTTCAAAATCTAGCAGGCATTTTACAATTGAGCAGATAGACTGATACTTTAAAAACTCCTTTGAAGGACATAGTAAATGCCCTTCAGAGAGGCAGAGAATGAAATCTGTTTTATGTTAAAATGAAATGATATCTGGTTAGCTTTATTTTTAAATATTCAGCCTTTATTATTTTCCCCCTCTATTTTACAGGTGACACTGAAATGAGGCATTTGCAAAATTATATCCTGGATGTTAAATTAAGCAGAAGGATTGTTGAACCTTATTAGAAGTCTTTCCATTCCCAATACTCTGCTATTGATTTTCCTCACTCCTACATCTCCGCCCACAGTCCTCCTCCCCCAATTTCATGGTCAATAATTTGGATCATTGAAGGAGGGAATTACAGAATTGTAGAAATGAGAGCTGGATGAACTTGTCCATCTCATGTTTGAAAGGAATCTCCACTATGACATACTTGACAAGTGGCCATCTAGCCTCTGCTTAGAGACCTTAAAGGAGCAAGCAGCTCACTACCTCTTGAGGCAGCCCATCACGCCTGAGGCAATTCCAATGATCAGGACACTTGCTGACGTCTAGGCTGGGTTTGCTCCTTTGTCCTGGTTCGATCCTCTGTGGTCAAGCAGAGCAAGTCTAATCTTCCTCATGGCAGCCTTTCAAGTACTTGAGGAAGCTATCTGGTTACTATAAAGACTACAGTCCCATTTTGACTGGTTATTGGTCCTAATTATTCAAATATCTCAAATTTTAATCAAATTTTTGTAGTAAAAACTTGTTTTTAGTAGAATTATAGAGTAAGAGTTAGAAGGGAGGTTGGGGCTTAGAGATTTAGTTCAATGACCTCATTTTACTGATGAAGAAACAGAGAGGTTGGGCTCATAGAACCAGCAACAGATGCAAAATTTAGATCTGGATGCTCTCATTCTGAATCCAGCATGTGCTCAAGTGCATAATGTTGAATGTACTCACTTTGTCACCTTCTCTCCTTTCTATCCATCAAAAAGTAACTGTTGAGTATCCCTTTGTCTCAAGTCTTTGCTTCCTTTTTTCCAGGAATGAAATTAGCTAACCTGAGCCAATGTGTTAATGGATGATGCCACGTTAATAAGGGGGACTGCCCTCACACCCTTCTGCTCTTGGTAGCATATGTGTGTGTGTTCATCCTTCATTGCTGAAGAAGACCATGGCATCAGAGAAATAATTACGACTTGCATTTGACTTTGTTTTTGAGTGAGGGAGAGCTGTGCAGGTCACCAGCCTCACTTCTCCTCCACAGCCATCTGAATCCAGTGACCAGATATTCATCAAGATGAGTGGAGATGACCCAGGATGAAGCAGTTGGGGTTACGTGCGTGACTTGCCCAAGGTCCCACAGCTAGTAAGTATCAAGTATCTGAGTAGAGATTTGAACTCAGGTCCTCCTGACTCAAACACTGGTGCTCTGGCCACTGTACCACCTAGCTGCCCCTTAGCATATGTGTATTATAACAAGGGACTTATGTGCAACGACTCTAATAGTAAAACTTACCAGTACTAGCCACAAGCATTGGTCTGACCATGTCATCACTCCAGCTGCAGAAACTGTAGTGACCCCCTAATGCCTCTAGGATAAAATGCATAATCCTCTATTTGTGTCTTCTCAATCTGCCTCTCACCTTTGTTTTCAGATTTACCAAAGATAGGTAAAGAAATAGTAAAAGGGTACTCACCTTCTTTTGATGACTTCAAGACACCTGGCCCAAATGAACTACTTCATTGGGTCCTGAAAGAATTGGCAAATGTGATTCCTGTTACCCATGATATATATATTTTTTTAATTATGGAAAACTGAAGTGCCATGTAAATGAAGCAGGGCAAATGCTGTCCTGATTTTTTTTTAAAGAAGGGAGTAAGTTCAACTGTGCACAAAAGATCCCACAGGTACAAAAATATGTATCACGAAAGTGGGAAAATGTCCCACATATACAAAAATATGTATAGGAGCTCTTTTTGTGGTGGCAAAGAAATGGAAATCAAGGGAATGCCCATCAATTGGGGAATGGTTGAACAAGTTATGGTATATGAATGTAATGGAATACTATTGGGCTGAATAGTCGGATTTCAGAAAAACCTGGAAAGATTTATATGAACTGATGCTGAGTGAAATGAGCAGAACTGGGAGAACATTATACATAGTAACAGCCACAGTGAGCAAGGAATGTTTGTGATAGACTAAGCCTTTCACAGCAATGCAAGGACCTAAAACATTCCCAAATGACTCAACGCAAAATGTCATCCACATCTAGTAAAAGAACTATGGAATTGGAATACAGAATGAAGCAGACTATTTTCTCTTATGTTGTTTTGTTTTTTATTATGGTTTCTCCCATTCATTTTAATTCTTCTGTGCAACATGACTAATATGAAAATGTGTTTAATAAGAATGTATGTGTAGAATCCATAGAAGATTGAAAGCCATCTCAGAGAGGAAGGGGAGAAGGAAGGGGAGAAAATTTAAGACTTAGGGAAATGATTGTTGAAAACTAAAAACAAATTAATTAAATTAAAAAAAAGGAGAGTTAAGTTCTCAAAAGTATAGGCTGTTGAACCTAACTTTGATTCCTAGGAAAATTCTAGAATGGATCATTAAACAAGATGGTTGGTGAACATTTAGAAAAAGAAGGGATGTTTGCAAAAATCTAGATTTTTTTAAAAATGAGAACAAGTCATGTCAGACTAACCTCCTCCATGTTTTTGATAGGATTACTAAAATAGTAGATAAGGAGAATTATCAGGATGTTACCTAAATTTTACCAAGGCTTTTGATTGATTGTCTAATGCTGTCCTTGTGGAGAAAATGGAGAGACATGGATTAGGCATTAGTACAATTGAATATTAAGAACTGATTAGATCTCCAATGGTATATGCCAGGAGTACACCCTACTCTTGACTCTGTGCTAACTTTTTTATAGTGACTTGGATAAAGACATGCATGGCATCCTCATTAGATTTTCAGATAATAGAAGCCTGTGAGGGATATCTAAAGTGCTGGAGGCCTCGGCAAGAGATGTCAATGCCAAGAGAGACATAGCTTCTTTTTTTACCAACAAATTCTTCCCAGCAATGGATGGCAGTTCAGAGAGCTCTAGCTTCATTTTCACACATTTCTAAAGTTACTTCTCTGATCCCAGTGCAGAAAAGTTACAGTCTACCTCTGAAATCTCTTCTTTTACCTTTTTGCTTGACCTGGTTCAGGAATGTATTCTTACCTTGAGAAAATTTGTTCTGCCTTATGATGAGTGCGTAAACCTGATCTCTTCCAGCTGAACCATAATCAGGCAAAGTATGTTTGTTCAATAATCATAAAATGGATCAGGAGTTCAGTTTCTCAGTTATTAACTCCAAAGTGCTCCAACATATCATAAGCAGATTAATGATGAGAACACAGAACCTTGAGGGAGACTTTCCCATTGTTTCCCATAATTTTACCAGAGGCAGTTAGATGGAAATCTTGGATAGAAACAGTGGATAAAACCTTGAGACAGGCATTCCATCGTTTCCATTGTTTCACTGGAAGCAGCTGGTGGAACAGTGGAGAGAATAATGGGCCTAGAGTTAGGAAGTCTTGAATTCAAATTCAGCAACAGATATTTACTAGTTGTGTGATCTTGGGTAAGTCACAACCTCCATTTGCCTTTATTTCCTCAGCTATAAAATGGAGATAATAATAGCACCAATTGTCTAGGATTGTTGTGAAGATCAAATCACATAATAATGTAAAGTACTTTACATAATATAGGGTACATAGTAGGTGCTATGTAAATGTTAGCTGTAATTAGCCATTATTCTAGGTCCCAAATGATTAAAGTTTCAATGCCTGGGGCACAAACCCTTCCCTTCCCTTCCCTTCCCTTCCCTTCCTTCTCTTCATCCTTCTCTCCTTTTCTCTCATTACTGCATATCAAAGCCTGTCTGCTTGCCATTATTTCTCAGAATTTTGAAGCTCTGACCCTTTGGTTAAATTTGGATGATGTATGGAAGAGAAAAATGACTAGATCTAAAATAGATGTATGGGGTTCAAATAAAATACTCTGATTTCATTAATTCTCCCTATATGATACCCTAGATAAAATTGTTTTGTAGAAAGCATCATTTAATTAGTACTGGATCTAGACTTCAGTGGCTGATGAATTCTACTATACTATAAATTCTCTGAGGACAGTGATCATATTTTATATAATTTATTTCATCCCCACCATCATCTCGAGCACAGTGCAGGTATGTTGAAGGCACCTTATATATAATTGTTGAATTGAAGTTTTTTTTGGATTGAAACTAAATAAATTACTTAAGGACTTGGCTGCAGTATAGGTGAGTAGCCCAAACTCACAACAAAAAAGGAGGTTGGATGTGTCCACTCTTCCATTCCTTTAACACTGTCTGAAGAGTTCAGGATCCCATAGATATCACATTGTAGATGTTGACTTTCTTGATATCACTTCCCACTTTTTGATTAATTCATTTTTGAGTGGTGTGTAACTCAATGAAAGGAATTTATTAATATCTTGCCCCTTCTGTTTTACTGAAAAATGCTTGGGGCAGAATTTTCAGGTGCAGGCTGACATTTCACCTAGGCCTTCTCAGTTCAGAGAAGGGCCCAATGACCAGAATGTAGAAGAAACCTGAAGCCATGAAAATTGTTGGAAGTTCCTGGGTATGTTAAGGATGTCAGTCTGGGCAAGGGAGATGGAGGTATTTAAATATTTGGAGCATTGTCATGTGGAAGGAAAGATTAAACTTGTATTGCTTGACTCCAGAGAACAGAAGTAGAACCAAAAGTTGCAACTTATGTGGATGTAGAATTTAACTTAATATAATGTATATAATATAAATGTTGTTTGGATATTATCTGGTCTTTTATAAAGTATATATTATAGACTGATATAGGGAGAGCATATAACAGGATAAATTATAGTGTGATATGATATAATACAGAAAGGTAGCATATTATATAGGCAGCTAGGTGGCAGAACATATACCGTGCCATGCTTGAAGTCAGGAAGACTCATCTTAATGAGTTCCAATCTGACCTCACACATTTACGAGCTGTGTGACCTTGGGCAAGTCACTTAACTATATTTGTCTCAGTTATCTTATCTGTAAAATGAGCTGGAGAAGGAAATGACAAATCACTTAAATATCTTTATCAAGAAAATCACAAATGGGTTCACAAAGAGCTGGACATGACTGAGTCAACCAAACAGCAACAGCAACAAAAGTATGGTTGAGTTTATTGGGGATTGATCTTGGAATCAGGAAGACTTGGATTTGTGACCTACTTCTGACATGTAGTAACTGTGTGACCATGGGAAAGTCACTGAACTCCTCAAGGTCCCTGACAGCATGCTTATACTTTAAGTTACAGATGAGTTGCCAATTTGTATCAGTGGAGAGCTTCTGCACTCTAAATTCCCGTACTAATGAAATCTCAATTCTGGATGGGAAAGAGAAGAGGTAGAGAGGAAGAGAGAGACATACACAGACAGAGATAAATAGAGATGGAGAGACAGAGAGGCAGAGATAAAGAAACACAAAGAGAGAGGCACCATAGATACCAGATATATGATTTTATGAGTGTAGCAAATTCTCTAGTGAGGAAAATTCCATTTGCCAATTCATTTTGGCACCTTCTTTGTAAATAATGGTCTTAGAAAGTTACCTAGAGCACTATGAAGTTCAATGACTTGCCCAGGGTCATATAGCCAGGATGTGTCAGAAGTAGGACTCAAACCCAGTTCTTTTTTAAAAAATCTCTTTAAAAATAATTTATTTTTATTTTTCAACATTCACTTGTATATAAGATTTTGAGTTTTAAATTTTCTCCCCCTTCCTGTCCTCCCTCTCCCCAAAATGGCATGCTATCTGATATAGGCTCTACTTATACATTCATATTAAACATATTTTCACATTAGTCATGATGTAAAGAAGAATTAGAACTAATGGGAGGAACCATGAGAAAAAAAGAAACAAAACAAAACAATTGAAAAGGAGACCAAAGAGTATGATTCCATCTCCATTCAGACTCCAAACTTCCTTGTCTGGATGTGGATAGCATTTTCCATGGTGAGTTTTTTGGAGTTATCTTAGATCTTTGCATTGCTGAGAAGAGCTAAGTCTATCAAAGTCAATCATAGCACAATGTGGCTGTAACTGTGTACAATGTTCTCCTGGTTCTGCTCATCTCATTTAGCATCCACTCGTATAAGTCTTTCCAGGTTTTTCCGAAGTCTGCCTGTTCATCACTTCTTATAGCACAATAGTATTCCATTACCCTCATATACCACAACTTGTTCAGTCATTCTCCAATTGATAGACTTGCCCTCAATTTCCAATTCATTGCCACCATAAAAAGAGCTGTTATAAATATTTTTATAGGTTTGGGTCCTTTTCCCATTTTTATCATCTCGCACAGTTTTATAGCTCTCTGGGCCTGGTCCCAAATTGCTCTCCAGAATGGTTGGATCATTTCACAACTCCACTAACAATACATTAGTATTCCAATTTTCCCACATTTTCTCCAACATTTCTTATTTTCCTGTTTTGTCATGTTAGCCAATCTGATAGGTGTGATGTGATACCTCAGAGCTGTTTTGATTTGCATTTCTCTAACCAATAGTGATTTAGAACATTTTTTCATATGACTATAGATAGCTTTAATTTCTTCCTTTGAAAACTACCTATTCATATCCTTTGACCATTTATCAATTGGGAAATGACTTATATTCTCATAAATTGAGCTCAGTTCTCTCTATATTTTAGAAATGAGGCCTTTATCAGAGACACAGACTAAAATTTTTTCCCAACTTTCTGCTTCCTTTCTAATCTTGGTTGCATTGGTTTTGTTTGTGCAAAAAACTTTTCAGTTTAATGTAATCAAAATCATTCATTTTGCATTTCATAATATTCTCTATCTCTTGTTTGCAAACCTAGTTCTTCTTAATCTCAGTCCCCTCTGAGATTATGATGGTTATATTTTTTGTTTATCAGTATATCAGTTTATCTTGTTTGTACCTAGCTGTTGGCCTGTTCTCTTTCTAATTAGATTGTAAGATATTTGATAGCAGGAAGAATTTTTTCCCTCTCTTTGTATCTCTAGTGCTAGTAAGCTCATAATGAGTGTACTCTACATTACCTCTGTACAGCATGGCATGACATGATATGCCACGCTATGCCATGCTTCAACAATATAACATTCTGTTATAAAATATACAACATAACATGTTTTTCAAACACCAGAAATGGTGCAAAAATGGAATGGATTGCCTTGTATTGTGAATTCTACATCACTGGAGCTATTCAAGTTGTGTTTGGATTTGTGTTTAAGGGTAGGGACTAGATAATCTTATAGGTACTTTTCAATTGAGAGATTCTGTGACTTTACATATCCTTGGGCCAACTCTTTCAAGGGTCGGCTATCTGTGATCTCCTAGAGCAGAGCTGTCAGGGGACACTGTAGGTAGTTGACACTCTTAAGAACTTTCAGTGATGTTGCAGACATATTTCCAGAATTCAAAGTATTGTCTAATCCCAACTCTGATTTACTTGCTCTCCTCTTCATCCTGCCTGCACACAAGAGACATGATAAATTGGGAAGTCTCATGTTACTGGTTTCAATTCATTGATGATCCATTAGTCTATTATATTTGATTAAAAGACACTTGAATTAAAAGAACAATGATCAGCAAATGGCATCTTACTTACCTGGCTGTATGTTCTGGACACCTAAGCTTGACACACTCAAGACTTGGAAGGGTGAAGGGTATGGAGGGGTGTGGCAGACAGGCCAACCCTGATTGACGGTTTGCTTCCTTTCATGCACTAAAATCAGAGGAGGCTAATGTATTCAGTGGATATGCCACCAGACAACATTCTCTTTCTAAATAGCTAAAGTATTGGAGGATATTTTTGTTTTGCTTTTCCTGTTTATGAATTAATACTGTCAGATATTACTAATGATTTGTTATTTCAATGCCTGGCTAGGTACTATTGGGCATCGTTATTATAAAATATAGACTGTTAAACAAAACAAAAGGATGGAGTTCATGCAGATTGCATGTTTTAGGAAATAAATATGTACTAGCGGAGCTATAATTAGACATCCCAACGCCTAGGACATCTTCAGTTATGCATGAGGGCAACTTCCAAAGAGTCTGGTCTGTTATCCTAAGACCATCTGACTGAAGGTATAGTCATGAGTCAAGAAGAGGTGACCCATATCCTCTACCTCGGTTGGTCTATGATTCCTTATCCTCTCCCATCAACCTTATGGGGTGGGGGCTGGTACTGGTGTTTGAGATATGAAAATGGAAATCTCTGGACAGTAATGAGGAAGAAACATGCCCATCACAGCTGTTAACAGTTAGTTAAAGCCCTGACTGACTCACCCTAGTTATGGCTCCATATAGCAATGGACTGAAAATAAACTCAGCTCATAGTTTATAACCAGCTTTTATAACCAGAAGGAAACTTGCTTATCATTTATTGCAACTTCTTTTTTTTATAGATGAGAAAATGAGGCCCAGAGAAGTTAAATTACTCACCCAAGTTCACACAGGCAGTAAGCTAAATATGACATTGTATAACTGTCTGGGGATAGAGAACAGACATTTGGGAGACGGTTTCCCTGTGCCTTCCCTGGAATTCCAGTAGTTAATCATTAATGAGGATGGCTCTATGGGTTAGCTGGAATGCCTCTGAGCAAAAAATTGCAATGCTGAAAGAAACAGAGTGAAATCAATGGAGGCTAACACCTGATTTAAAAAAATTGAGTAGAAGTTGCAATGACTGGTGACGTAAGTGGAAATTCCTCAGTTTAAGAAAGAATCAAGAATAACCCAGACTGAAGAGTGTGAGGAGGGAAGTTTTGCCACATCTGGAAAGTCACCCCACTGCTTGAATGAACAGAGCAGCTTCTAGTATTAATAAGCTATAAGGTGAGATGTTCTCTGAGAGACCTGAGGATATTCAAGTGAATCAATTATCTACACTGTCATAAAAGCACTTCCACCGTTGTAGACAAAGATGAGGACAGCAATAAAAGAGTTCAAAGGAAAAGGCATACTGGTTTCCAATAATGTGACTGCTTGGCTTATGGAAAGGGCTGACTGCAGAAAATAAAGCTGTCAAGGTAGAAAGGACACTAAGTAGTACAGGATCTGATAAGAAGACTATTGTCGATACAGTAAGCTTGCTTTATTTTAATAAGAGGATGCAAAATAATAACATGAAGGACCAGACTGCCATATCTTTTTTTTTATCCAAAATGCCATAAATATAGCTGGGAAGACTTATTATTAGAATTACTATTATTTGCAAGAAGCACATTTCCCCCTTTTTATATCATGAAAACTCTTATAGACAGGAGGAAAGTGCAACCAAAAATCTTAATGAGAAGGATTCTGGGTGAATTTGACTGATAAAATGGTCCTAAGGTCACCAACTTGTTAGACTAAAACCTTTGAATTATGCCCTCTATAATTTTCTAATTTTGGGAACTTTAATTTTTAAATCTTCTAATTAATTAGTATACACTAGAATTTTATAAAATTCCAGTATTCTCATAATGTAGACAGTGGACTGTAATGGAACTTTTAATGCCTGTCTTCAGGACAGAAGCTCATGAGAGTTGCATATGGTTTCCCACATTTTTCTCATTCACTTGGCTTGAAAAGAAAGCTTCTTATAGTACCCTTGCCCATCCCAAGAGATGACAATAACATCTAGGAGTCTCAAGTGTTCTTGCAGACTCACACATAGCCAAAATAGACATGAGTTTGCCCGCAGAATCTGGGGGCAGGCAGTTCATGGCCATTATTCTTGAGCCTTTTATTTAGAAGCTGGAAGAATCTAAATTTCCTAGGCAGTATGGTCCTGGTACCCAGACTTCTAGAAGAGAAGAATGATTTCTTGACCAGTGCCAACTTTGGGTGTTACCTCTGGATTAATCTGGGGTTCAATAGGTAAAAGATCAGACATTCAACAGAGAGAGAGAGGAGTTCCTGAGCAATATGCCTCTCAGGGAAAGACTAGCATGATCCATTTGGTCCTTGTACCTTAACAGGAGAGTCGTGGAGTGGTAAGGGAATGAAATCCATGGCATGGTCAGGGCAGAGAGAGAGTAAGAAGTCAAGACCTTGCTCTGTTTCTATTATGTTATATTTTGAATACTGAAGGTGTGATGGGAAGGACTGGTCGCTGCTTGTCTTTCAATCTCAAAGTAAATTTGCCATCCAGGGGAGTCCAAAACAAAGATAAGCATGACAAGATGTAATGGAAATGGGTAGTGTTCGGTGAGAAAGAGGGATTTAACCAGAATGTTGTAGAGTTAGTTGGCCTTTGCCCTAAAGGAAACCCTATGATCACTCCCCCTTTCAGAGAGTTGAATTGAAAGGGTTGTTGCAAATGAACTAATGTGATGCCTTATGTGTTTTCTGTACCTTTTTATAAGTTCTGTGGATTCTTTACATCTTAAAATTTTTTTTTTTTGTGGAATGAAATAAAATCTGTCTTCTTCTCAATATGCATTTGTTGCCTTGAATGCTCATATTGGGAATCCTGTCATACACATTTGCGGAAATCTAGAAAGGAGCATAATTTTTTTTCTCCAACTTTCTCTTCTCTTCAAACCTACACCTTCACCTTCTACCTCTTCACTCCTGCTCAAGTAAAGGCTTCACCTCCTTACTTTACTGAGAAAAAATGAGGCATTAAAAAAAAACTTCCTTCCACCTTCCCTCCTTCCTTCCCTCCTTCCTTCCTTCCTTCCTTCCCTCCTTCCTTCCTTCCTTCCTTCCCTCCTTCCTTCCTTCCTTCCTTCCTTCCTTCCTTCCTTCCTTCCTTCCTTCCTTCCTTCCTTCCTTCCTTCCTTCCTTCCTTCCTTCCTTCCCTCCTTCCTTCCTTCCCTCCTTCCCTCCTTCCTTCCTTCCCTCCCTCCTTCCTTCCTTCCTTCCTTCCTTCCTTCCTTCCTTCCTTCCTTCCTTCCTTCCTTCCTTCCTTCCTTCCTTCCTTCCTTCCTTCCTTCCCTTCTTTCTTCCATTCCATTGTTATTTTGTTTTTACAAATGTTTATTATCTCCCTAGCTTTCTAGTTTGCTTTTGAATAGCTGGCCTTTTTGGCTGGAATGCTCTCGCTCCTCACTTCTGTCTCATTGAATCTCTGTCTTTCATAGCTATGATTTCCCCCACCACCCCCTCAACGAACAACAGAAAGAAAACCATAGAGACAAATATGCATAGTACAGCAAAATAAATCCCCATGCTGACTATCAAAAAATGTAGATCTTGTTCTCTATTTTAAGTACATCACCTCCCAGGCAGCAGGTGGGTAGCACATTTTGTTTTTATGGTTTATCATGAAATTGATCAGAGTTTTAGTGTCAAAGTTGTTTTTCTTTATAATGTCAATGTATAAGTTGTTTGAATTGAGGCTATTTGCATTAGCTCCCTTTTCCTCACTTCTCCCCCTTTCAAAATAACTTGATGTCTTCCACTTCTTTCTTTCAGATCTTGCCAAAGCTATGCCCTTCATCCCATATCTTCCTGTCTTCTCCATCAGGTAGCTACTTCAATTGCCACCTACCCACAACTCTGATAATTTTTAATTTTTCCTCTCTATTTGTTCCTTTTCTGCATCCTTCAATCATATCCAAGTTATTCCAATCCCTAAAAGTCCTCCACTAGGCTTTACGACCACCTTAAGCTATCACTTGCTAATTTTTTTTCTGTCAAATTCCATGAGAAAGCTGTCTATACTTAGTACCTTCACTTCTACTTTGAAATCTGGCTTCTGACATCATCAGTTGAATGAAACCACCATCTCTAAAATTACCATGTTCTCTCAGTTGCCAAATAGAGTCTTTTTACGTCCTCACCTTTTTGATCTTTCTGCTGCGTCTGAGACTGTTGAAAATACTTTCCTCCTGGATACTCTCTCCTCTCTGGGTTTTGCGACACTACCTTCTCCTGATTACCTTTCTACCTGTCTAACCACCCCTTCTCTGTGTTCTTTGCTAGTTCATCAGGATTCCCAGATCACATTCCCTAAATGTGTATTTCCTATAGCTCTTTTCTAGGCCTCCCACTCCTCTTTACATTTTCTCTTGGTGACCTTATCAAGTGCCGTGGGTTTAATGATCGTCTCTAAACCCAAGACTCCCATGACTATATATTCAAACCTAGTTTTCCCCTAACTCTCAATCCCACATCACCAATTCCCTATTGAGGAGGAATAATTTTTCTACGATAAATTGGATATTTCAAAATTGATGTCCCCAAAACATCAAACACGTCCAAAGCAGAACAGAATTATTTTCCCCTCTTCCAAACTTCCCAACGGGACAATAGTTACACTACTATTCCTTCACTCTCCCAAGAGTTTCACAACCTCTGCAGTATCTTTGACTCTTTAGTCTCCTTCACCTCAAATATCTAAGAGTTTGCCAAATTTTGCCTTTTCTTCTTCAATATCTCTTAAATTTTTCATTTAAAAATTATTTTCTTTATTTCATTAAATATTTCCCAATGACATGTGAAAGAATTTTTAACAATCACTTAAAAATTTTTTGAACTCCAAATTCTTTCCCTCTTTTACACCCCCTTTCCTCCTTGAGAAGTCAAACACTGATTTCAATTAAATATTTGAGATCATGTCAAACACATTTCCGTATTAGCTAGGTTACAAAAGAAAACACAAACAAAACAATAAAATAAAGAAAAAAGTATACTTCAATCTGCATTCAAGTTTATCAGCTTTCTCTCTGCAAATAGTTAGAATTTTTCACCATAAGTCCTTTGGAGCTGTCTTGATTCATTGCCTTGATTAGAGAAGCAAAGTTTAGAGTTGGTCACACTTAAGATATTGCTGCTGTAGTGCATAATGTTCTGCTTCTGCTCACTTCACTTTGTATGAATTCATGTAAGTCTTCTCAGGTTTTCCTGAAATAATACTGCTTGGTATTTCTTATAGCACAATAGCATTTCATCACAATTATATACTATAACTTGTTCAGTCATTCCCCAATTGATGGGTATCCCCAAAAATGATGGGGAAATTCAGAAGCTGCTAAATGAAAAAATGAGAACTCCACAGAATTTACCAGCAGGATAACTCACCTATCTCTAAGAAGGCAGCATTTAATTCCATCAAAAGTAAAGTACAAGCAAAACTTAGAGAGATGCAGGATTTCTGGCTCAGTAAGAAGGCAGATTAAATTCAGTTTTATACTGATAGTAACAATCCAAAGTGCTTTTATGATTCCTTGAAAGCTATTTATGGACCAAAAACCTACAGTGCATCACAACGACTCAGTGCTGATGGAGTCATATTGATTAGTGATAAGGATGTGATCCTAGAGAGATGGCTGAATACTTCCATAGTGTTTTCAACAGACCGTCATCAATCGGTGCTGAGACTTTTTACTGTTTACCTCAGTTTGAAGTCATTCCTTCCTTAGCTGAACTTCCAACTGAAGAAGAGGTTTGGAGGGTCATTAAGCTCCTTTCATGTGGCAAAGTACCTGGTGCTGATTCTATTCTTGCTGAGATTTACAAGGTAGGGGGACCATTGCTCATAAAAAAGCTGACCAAAATTTTCCAGATTATATGACAAGAGGAGGTTATTCCCTAGGAGCTCAAAGATGCCTCCATTGTCCATCTCTATAAAGGTAAAGGGATTAGATTGTGGAGGGGGTCTCTCTCTTAGTCAATGCTGGCAAGATTCTTGCTAGAGTCCTCCTTAACAGGCTGATCTTTCAGCTGGAAGATGGTCATCTACCTGAGAGCCAGTGTGGCTTCAGAAAGAGCCGAGGAACAGTCAATATGGTGTTTGCTGCCTGACAACTTCAGGAGAAATGCCAGGAGCAGAACAGAGGACTGTACACAATGTTTGTAGATCTGACCGAGGCCTTTGACACTGTTAGTCATGAAGGCTTATGGAAAATTATGTCAAAATTTGGCTGCCCAGAAAAATTCAACAGAATTGAATGTCAATTTCATGATGACATGCTTGCCTGGGTTCTGGATAGTGGACAAAGGTCTTGTGTCTTCCCAGTCACCAATGGAGTGAAACAGGGCTGTGTGCTTGTTCCCATGCTTTTTAGCACGATGTTTTCAGTCATGTTATCAAATACTTTCAATGAGGATGAATGCAACATCAAGATCGGCTACTGCAATGATGGTAAACTCTTCAAGTTGAAAAGGCTACAATCCAAGACCAAAGTGGAGGGAGAGTTGGATGCGTGATTTTCTTTTTGCAGATGATTGTGCACTCAGTGCAGCCTCTGAAGCTGAGATGCAATAAAGTATGTCCCATTAGCAAGAGTTTAATATATGAAATTTCCTTTTGTAAAAGTAATCCTATGCCTTTGCAGAAGTACAGTATAGTTTTTTGATAGATCAACTTATTGTTGTAGTAGTACAGTATAGTTTATTGATAGATCAACAGATATGAACTCAAAAAAATGACAAAAATCATCTCTTCTCTTCTCAACAGACATTTAGTTAATGTTTTTAGAAAAGTTCAAAGTGATATTGATTACCCAGAGAAATGTTCTGCTCAAATCCGTGGAGAGATGGTGCTGTATAATCTATAGGTCATAGCTTCAGATCCAGAAGATCAATAGTGTCGAGATGTCATCATCACTTGACCTCCATGGTAAAGTAATCCAAGTAAATATGATTCTGTTTAGCTCAAGCTGACAATGTGGCTTACTAGAAATAGAGACTATGTATTAACTCTTTCAGGTTGCGTGGTGGTACAATGGTGGAGGCCTGAGAATAAGCTTGTTTTTACTATAATTGAAACTTTAATTAAAAAGCAACAATGAATATACCACAAGGCCTTCCACAGTAATTTTTCCTTGGAAATAAATGGAAGAGAAGACAGACAAGCTATGGAGCTAAAAATCTCCACCAATCATTTGTATTGACACTGGGGTAGACTCTTAATATAATGTGTGGTAATGCCCTTTTCTGATGCAGACATTGACTACTTAATACTTTTTCATCGTATGTAATTCTTTTTATATTTTTTAAAAATTTAGAGTCTAGAGGCCTTCACCACAATTTCATATCACCTCAAGCTATAGTCCTGTATTTCCCCTCACTTCCATAGCCAAACTCCTAAAACAACTGTGTTGCCTCTACTTTTCACTTAATTTTCAACCCTTTGTAACAACCCTATCATTCTACTGAAATTACTCTTTCCAAACGTCCCAGTGAACTCTTAAATGTCTTCTGATGTCCTTTTCTCAATCTCCATTCTTTTTAAAATCCTGTAGTATTTGATACTACTGACCATGCTTTCTGGGTTGTGTGTGTGTGTGTGTGTGTGTGTATGTGTGTGTGTGATGCTCTTGTCTTTCCTCCCTCCTGTCTGCTGACTTTTTTCTCAGTCTCCTTTACTAGGTCATCATCCTTATTTCACTTCCCAGTTGTGTGCTCTATGTCCTTTTCTTTCTCTACCCTATATTGTCACAAACTCTTTAAGATTTAAATATCATCTCCAAGCCCATTTCCATATCTATATATCTAGGCCCAGAATCTCCTCCAACCTTCTATATTACACCACTAATTACTTATTGAACACTTAAAAATGAATGTCCTTAGACATCCCAAACTCAATATATCCCAAATAGAACTCACTAACTTCCCCTCACCCCAACTTAGCTCTCTTCTGAGCTTCATGATTTACATAATGGCATTACCACACTTCTAGTGAACCTAGGTTTACAACTCCAAAGTCATCCTTGACTCTTCACTTTTCTTCATTCCAGTCATATTCTATCAGTTGCCCAAATTTGTCATTTCTACCTCCATCTTCCATCCATACCCATCTCTATTCATATGGCCACCACTCTAGTTCAGATTTTTGTCTCTTGCTTAGACTATTAAAACAGTTTCCTAATTAAACTCCTTGCCTAAAGTGTCTACCTTCTTGAAAGACTTTGTCTTCCACACAGCTTCCAAAATGAATTTACTGAGACACATTTCTTACCATGTTGCTCCACTATTCAGTAATTTCTGGTTTCCTATTACCATTAGGTCAAGTACAAACTCCTTGGTTTCCAATTTAAGGCCCTTCACAACCTGATTCCAACTCAACTTTTCAGTTTTAATAAATGTTATTTTCCACACACTGATAGAATGCAAACTTATTAGAATGTGAGCTCCTTGAATGGAGGAATTGTTTTTGCCTTTTTTTTTTTGGTATCCCAACCTTGAGGTCAGTGCCTTGCACACAGTAAGTGCATAATAAAAGCTCGTTTATTGATTGAATGGTAATCCAAAGAAACTCTTCTTGGTTTTCCTCATTCATGGCATGACATCTCTCATCTCTGTGCATTTATACAGGCTTTAACTTATCCTTGGAATGTCGTGCCTCATCATATCCATCTCTTGGAAACCCCAGTTTCTTTCAGAGTTCCCGAATCTCTTTTTTCATGACTTTTCTTCATCTTTGTAGTTTCTAGTACCTCTCCCCCCAAGATGTCTCTTACTTATTTAATATATACCTGTAGGACTATAGATTTTGTGTTTGAAGGAAGTTTGGGAATCTAAACTCTTAGTTTTGTAGATAAAACTTAGACCTTGGAAGGTAAAATGATTGGATTTATGTAGTGAGGAAGTGGCAGAGCCATGATTTAAACTCATTGGAGTCAAGGAGGATGAGGAATATAAAAAGACCATGGGATTTGATGATTAGGAGATCATTTGTGACCTTTCACAGAATATCAGAATTTGAAGCAATTTCTGATCTATCAAATTCAGTCATATCTGACTTGTGCCCCTTATGTCCTGTACAACATTACCAAGAGAGTAGTTTCAGTAAAGTGGCAGTAATGGATGCCAAATGGTGAGAAGCTGAAGAGAACTTGGGTAGTGCGGAAGCATACAGTTACTGGATATAGAAAAAAAATGAATGATATTTAGGGGAGAAAGGAATGATAAAGTGGATGATGATCAGAAATGGCATAGGAGGGTCAGAGAGTGACTTTTTTTTAAGAACTGGGGAGATCTGAGAATATTTGTGGACAAATGGAAATGAACAAGTGGAAAGAGATCGAAAATATATGAGAGAGAGAGATGCTGGTTTTTTGGAATAAGGTACAAGAAGGCCTGCTTTATAACAGGAGGGGAGGCAAATTTTAGATAGTGTTACTGAAAAGTCAGTTGACAGGTTGAAGAAGGGAGCAGAAAGAACTCCTTTTTGATGGTCTCAAGTTTCTCAGGTTTCAAGGTTCCCTTAATAATGAATATTATGAAGCCCAAACCACTCTCTAGCCTTTGCCCCCATGCTCTCATGCCTCCATATTGGTATCTTCTTCCATCCCTGTTTTTCATCTTTCTTTATATGATGTCCTTTGCCATTTGTATGCAATGAGGTGAGGAACTATGTTTTTTTTTTTGGGGGGGCGAGGCTTTTAGTTGTACTTTTAGTATTTAGCATAATGCCTAACACATAGTAATCACTTAATTAGCACTTGTTGATTTCACTGTTAACTTGCAAGAGGAGGTAAAGTTATTTGCTACAAGAATAAGTAGGGTGTGTGTGTGTGTGTGTGTGTGTGTGTGTATTTGTGGTGGAGCAATATGGAGAAAGGGAAGGGGAAAGAGTGAAGGCAGCAAGTCTGTTATAAGGCTATTTAAATATTTCAGTAGTTCCTGAAAATTGTGATTAAGATACAAGGAATAAAGGGGAGAAAACAGATGAGAGATAGGTAGAATAGAGCCTTAATCATTGTGTAGCACAGCAATCAACTGGAGGGCTAACGAAGGGGAACAACGTAATGGAGCAAGCAAACTGGTTGGTTAATCAGACGTCAAAATTACAAATAGGCAATTCAGCGTATTTTAAGACAGAAGGTAAAAATATCACCATTTAATCAGGACAATTCTTAGGATTGTTAAGATAAGAGATTCTAATGATGGTTTCCAATCTTGACATACACTGAGACCATATAACATCAAGCCTAAGGGAAGTACCAGGGTGGTGGGAAAGAGGATCACTAATTTAGGATTTGGTAATTATCTCCACAATATAGAATTCACTCAAATAATCAAATATTTAATTTTAAAACCCAGTTGCATGTTTAAGGTATTTTATCAAACAGCCACTCTGAAGCATTTCTTCAAATTGTTTGTTATTCAATATTTCCACATGGAAAGCTGAGCACATTTTCTGGCCTTCATTCTGAATTGCTAAGGCTCCAGGTGGAGGTCCTGGGAGTATTATTTACATTAATTCATGCCACTTCATTAGAAACCTCATCAGCAAGCACAGATTAAAAGTAATCTCAGGTCAGTCTCTATCCTAGGCACACATAGATGGATTAAATATATTTTCATTTGTGAAATATTTTTTTGGGGAAATCTGTATTGTTTCATTTTCCATTATTCAAATTTGACGTGTAATTTTTTTAAATGTGCCAGTAAGGCCATAGGGATCATTAACATTATCTTCTATATCACAAGTAATTTGGTTTATAATTATATGATCAAATCAAATGATCCTATTTATGCCTGATCAAAATTGCATCTTAGAGGTCATTTGTTCTTTCTCATAATTATCATCACAGCATGGCTCTAAACTAAGGGGTCATTGGTCACAGGGCAATGGAGATTTTCTATAGGCGAGAGATGAAAAGTAGAGATGTGGTGTTTGTTTTAGACTGAATACCTTACATGTGTGCTGGATTTAGACCTTAAATAAACTGGGTAGTTGGAAACCACTGCCTATCTTTATGCTCTACCTCACATGTCTCCTATAAGCTATGATTCATTCTGAAAGCATAGGATGGTGGAGGGACTTTCACCCCAGTTCAGCTAACTTTTTTCCCCTCCTCTGCACACTGACAGTTCCTGAGAGTTCACAGCCACTAATGATTTCTGCTGTAAAATCCTAAGGAAAGATAATGACCAGCATTTGGGGTGAGATTGATGTGTGATTAAATTGTCAATCATCTCAGGAGCAGGACCACATTTTAAATCTAAATATTTTTCATCTCATAAAGAAAGGGTGGATGGTCCCCTCCTATTACTAGTGCACGTTAACCTCTTGCGTGGGTAGCCTTCTTGGTACAATTTGATGGATAACCTCATTTGTCTTTTTGAAGTGTTCTGCATCATCGGTTGCACTACTCCAAACCACCAAATACCATCATTGTTATTTAGTATTCCGAGCCCTTGGTATTTGCAAAATGCTCATTCCTCACCACATCCCTTGGAGGTAGTTCGGTGTGATCATTTTCCAGATGAGAAAAGCTCAGAGAGATTAAATAACTTTGCAAGACTCAGACTGGGTCTGCCCAGGCTATATGAAGTGAAATGTTGAGCAGTAAATTCCTTCAATGAGGACAGCTGATCTGATTGATTCAGAACACTGGTCCCCTCCCCCATCCTGATCTGCCTTCAGTAGGTCTTTTTATATAAACTGCCTTGTAATTGACTCAGAACTGCACCCTCGTTTCACCACTCACTTCATTTTGCTTTTCTAGATATAACTTTAGATTGTAGTAGTCAATGGAAAATACACCATCGACTTGTGAATTTTGTAGTTAATGGTTTGTGGTATGGAAGTGGGGGGGATATGCCCATTCTCTACTTTCCACTTCTTTATTTTCATCAATCAATAATCACAAATATTTATTAATGTGCATTAATATGTGCATAATAATGTGCATAAAGCCCCAAAAGAAACAGTTCTTGATCTCAAGGAGTTTACATTCCATTAGTGGAGACAATATACATACACATACACATGTATATGTAAAGACTTAGTAAATTCAAAATAAATACTAGACAGTGTTGGAGAGGAATAGATTAATAGCCAAGGAGATCAGGAAACACCTTATGTAGAAGATGATATTTGAACTGAGCTTTGAAGAAAACTAGGGATTTTAAAGTGTGGAAGTGAAGAGGCAGTACATTTCAGGCATGGGATATGGCCTATTCAAAGGCAAGAAGATGGGAAATGTGGTATTATATATGGAGAACAGTAATGCATAAGTTTGGCTAGGCTGTAGAGTGCATGAAGTATAGCAATATATAATTAATAGTGGAAAAGTAGATTGAAGGATTGTAAATGACAAATTCATGATTTCTAAAACCTCTAAGTGTATGTGTCTTTATTTTTATGGGTCTATTCCTGTGTGTAGCAAGTTTGTGGAGAGTGGGAATTGAGGATTGGCTGAACCAATTATGGTATATGCATGTAATGAAATACTATTGTGCTATAAAAGAGGACATGAGGAATTTTTTAAATGGGCAAGATTTGTTTGAACTGATGCAGAAAAAGCATGTAGAACCAAGTGAATAACATACATAGCGATTGCAAGAACACAAAACAAATTGATTCCAGATATCAAGATTCAAAGAAATGCTATGAATAATCTTGATCCCACAGAACTGGATGTCTTCTGTTGTTGGAGAGGTAATGAATTGAAAAATGAAGCAAAAATTGTCAGACAGCGTTTGTGTCAATTCATCTTGATTAATGATACTTCTATGTTTATAAGGGAGAGTTCTATAGTAAAGGGAGGATGTTATTGGCAAATAATTATATACATACACACACACACAGAGCTAGAAAGTTTTTCACCATGATGCTTCATTTCAAGGGATTGCTGGTCTAAGTAGTGCTCTTGGGATTAACTAGTCTTTTCCAATAATTACAATTTGGGTTCTCATAACACCATTCACCCAACGTCATTTAAAGTCTTCATATTTTCTTGTGATTTCTCAAAGTCACAGCATGACTATGTTAGGTGGTTAGCCAGAAGAGAGAAAAGAAGAAACTACCTCACTTATAGAAAAAGTTTTATAATTAACTATGTCCTTCAGAATAATCCTGTGATCTGGGTCATGAAGTATTTTATGGATGAGGAAACCAAGGCTCAGGGAGGATGTGACTTACTGGAAGTCATTCAACTAAAAAATGGCAGAGCCAAGTCTTCTGACTTCAAGTCAAGCATCTTTTATGCTACACTGCACCCATATTCAAGGTCTGATCAGAAATTAGGGGCATAAGAGAGCTGAGGTGCCTCAGCTTTCCCAAACTTCCCTTTCTTTTCTGACATTCTCATTCATCCCCATTTATTTTGAGATACTAGGTGGACTTTGGTAAAATAAACTTTACTTAACCTTTAACATATGAATATATAATCTATAAAGACTTCTAGGTTAAAATTTGTTGTTTTAATTAACCTTTCACTGTCTTTCTACTTCACTGATATGTCCACATGTCCAATTGCATGGTCATTTCCCACCGGCAACAAAAATTATTATGGAGTATAAAGTAAACACACTTGTTTACATGTGTCATAGTAAGAACTGGTTTCTAAATCAGTAAAGACCTGGGTTTAAATTCAGCATTTGACACATGCTGGCTGTGTGATGCTAGACAAGTCATATGACTTCTTGGTGCTCCAGTTTATTCAATGAGAATTTAAGTCACAGAGAAGGTGGCGACCTGCATCGCATTGGGTGTTTCCTTATTCTAGAGTTTGGAGCCTATCCTTAGCCTATTCTTTCCTCAGTTTTCTCTTCACTCATACAGGCATCACTTTGGATCTGGGCTTTAACATCTTTTATATGGGTGATTTTAATAGCCTCTCAACTAGTTCCGTTTCTTGTGAACTTTACTCTATCCACCCCTTCCTACAACCATTACTAAAATATGCTTCCTAAGGCAGAGATTTCTCTATTATCACTCTTGCTCAAAAATCTTCAATGACTTCTTATCTAATAAGGCTATGGACTTAATCTCTTAAGCCCACGTGCACACTAAGAGGCTGGATTCCCACATCTAGGCTGACTACACGTCCCCCTCAGGGTATCAGAAGTACTCCTGAGGGTTGAGCTATAGCTCTAATGATATGTCCCCATTATGGTGTGTTCTCCCCAAAGTAATTCACCATTAGTATCTACCCTCTAGCAATTAGTGCCCTAGTATCATTTAACCAATTTACACCATCCAGCTTTTTTCCTATGAAAATACAAAAGCAGGAGTTATAAAGCATTTTTCCCTGCCCCCAGTACCTGAGGGTATTCTCTTCTATTATCACTCTAGTCCCTGAGAGAGTGGTCTCCCAACTTAAGGCAGTTCCTACTAAGTATTCATCCCAACAATTTTACTTTGGAATGCAACATAACCAATGACCAAGTTCCTGTAGGACTCACCATCTTGGCTGTGGGATTAACCTATTGCTGGGCTAGGTACTAGCCACTCCTTGGGGCTGTACTGGTAAATGGAAAATTCTTTCCTGGACTCTGTCTCTGGCCTGACCTGCATCAAGGTTGCAGCCCTGTTTGATGCTCTTTTTGCCTTAGAGCATGAAAGAACAGGCACAGTAGAGACAAGCAGTGGCAGGACCATGCACTCTCAGGCCACATGGTGGTGGTTTAGGTAAGAAATTTCAGCCCTTGTCCCCTCTCTCCCTACCATACCCTTGCCTTCTCACTCCTTTGTAGCCAGGTAGGAAAGTGAAAAGCCATAGGCTAGTAAGAGTGTTTTGAATGCATTCTTAGATCCAGGTAAACAGACTGAAAACTTTGAGCATACTCAAAGCTTTGTGGGGACTGTGTCAGCAAGGCACATACATATGCAGATGGGCTTACTGGCCAGGCTCCTGTTGTCCTCATAGTACAAAAGGTAAAACACAGTCTTCTTAGCTTAGTGGTTTCTAAGGTCCTCCATGGTGTTCCTCCAGCCAGCTTGTCTAGTCATAGTTCACAGCAGTCCCTTTCACACACTATTCCTGCCAAACAACTAGACTAGCTTTCATTTCTTTTCTCCTCACCGTAACTCTTTCATATGACGGCACAAGTTGTCCACTCTATCTAGAAAGCACTCTTCTAATTTCCATTTATTGAAATCCTCATTAAGCTCAGTGCAACCTTTTCCATGAAACCTTTGCCAATTGCCCTCAGTTGTAACATTCTCTCTCTTCAAGTATTTCTAGACCTCTTTGACCTCTTCTTTGCCTTCTTTGGTTCCTAGGTGCATGACACTTCTCTGTGTATATGTATTAGAATGTAAGTTCTCAGTAGAGTGTAATCTCCTTGAGGGCACCAACTATGTCTTTTTTTTCCTTTGTATCTTTATTTAGCACAAAGTTCCATAAATACATTCTGATACACTGATGTATCTATTTATAATCTCATTGACGTTGATATTCCATTCAATGATGCAGATCCCAACCAATTCAGGTCTGGTTATCCTGAGGAATTAATGTTTGCAAATGCTTAATGCTGGTTGAATCGAATAGAATATCTAAAAGACATGCCAAACCTGACTCACGATGTACTCTCTCCCTTTAGTTCTTTCACAGCTTACCAGGTGGCTGGACCAGGCAGAGAGTGACTACATCTGCTTATGACTTTGGGTGTTCTCTCATCTTGTCTATACGTGTTTTTTGCTTCGGTCCAGACTATGCCACCTTTTCCTGCTTTGTGGTGGAAGGGATGATGGGGAACGTAAGTGGGAGAATAAAGGTTTTCAAAAGGCAGTCAGTACTCCCTCTGCAACATAGTGTCAGTTGCCATTCTCACTGCTTGTTTCCTCCCACATTTTGTGAGAGAGTCTGTCAAAGAATGTCAGGATACATCCTCTCTTTCTCTTTCTCTTCACCCCTACTCTTTTCTTTTTTTTCTCTTCTTTTCATTTCTGTCTCAGTGTCATCCCTTCAAAGTACACTACCTGTAAAATATTGATTCCCAGCAGGCTGAACCTGCCAGGCTGAGATTTCTTTTCCACTGGCAGTCCTAATAAACTACCACAGACACTATACACTTGCTACCAGCTTCCTCATCACATCCCGCACACATCACATTGTCTCATGCAACATAATGAAACATGGGCCAGAGACACCTCAGAAGTAGAGAAACTGAATCACAAACGATGGGGACATCAAAGAATCAGAGAAGTCTGTAAGTTTTCAGTGTGAACTTCCACAAATGGCAGATGGTTTAGCAGCTTCCTTTCCTTCCACATATTAGGCTACAAAACACAGACACAGTTAGACACACACACACACACATGCACATACAGAGTTAAAATATCTCGACCCCTGAAAATAGGAATTTAGTTTAAGTTGTCTTCCTCCTCTCCTTTGATTGCTTTTCTCTTTGATCTAATGAGCTTGGACCAAGGAAAGTATAGCTAGGAAATTCACCACATTAAAAAGGCATGAGGCCACAGTAAGTGTTAGAGATGGGGTGCTTACTATCTGTGTTACCTTGGGAAAGTCAGGTAATCTTTTTGTTCTTCAGTTACCTCATCTCAGAAATGAGTGAAATAGATTAGATGTTATTTCAGTTCCGTTTAATCTCTAGATTGATGAATTTACGACTCATCCTTTTACTGAGTTGAAAGTCACAGGCTAAGTAAATGGTTCAATTTCGGTCCTTTCCCTTCCTTAACTTCACCTAGTCCATCTTCAGAGTTGAAAATAAATGAATGAATTACTTAGAATGAGAAATAAAGAAATAAAAAAATACCCTTGTGGGTCTCTCAGCATCATTATTTCCCTTGGTCAAAAACAAAAAGGTCCCACCCTCTCACTGCTGTCTAAAGCAGTTGTGAAAAGGGTCTTCTGAGCTCCAGTAGTGTTCTTCTGTTTGGAAGGGAAAGTATTACAAAGAAGAGTGGCCATCTCCAATCTGTAAATCAGGTAGCCAGAGTGACAGTCACAGTGTTGTACATTCGTTTTTCTGTGACTTTGAGTGAGCTGGTGAAGGTGGTTATGGCATCAGCAATGGATCTGTGAAGAGTTATGATTTTTCTCTACAATTGAGCTGCCAGGGGGATACTACCACTCAGCACACTCCGGGGAGCCCTTCCTTTTGCAGTACAGGGAAATTTACCCCTTGTGACCAACTGTTAAGCTTCCTTTGAAGCCCCTTTTGATTCAGATTTGGTTCACCTCATGACGGCTCCAGAGTCAGTGGGGAAAAGGTTTACAATATGACAAGCTCACAATATGTATTTTTTTGTGTGCGGGCTGTTAGAGAAATCACGGGTCTTTTATATTCGAATTCTTTTGCTTTTTGTCATGGGGGTGTCCTCAGAGACCCTCTCAGTTCCTCGCTTTATATTCTGTCTCTTCTTCAATCCTCAAAGCCCCTGTACTGTAGCATACTTCTTTTTGATAAGGTGGGCTGGAAAAAGTTTCTTCTGAAGTTTGCCAAAGTCAATGGCTTACTGATATAAGGGAAGGCAGCCGAAGGGAGGGAACCATTCATGCTGTCCTTGGTTAGGAATTGGTGTTACCTTTATGGTCACTCAAACTCTTTCCATTTCCAAGAGTCATCAAAGGAAATTCCAGCCTCACAAGCTACCCCTACTGGGTCACTTTGACTCTCATTCTACATGGAACTGTTTTATTTTTCCTCAGACATAGATAACATAAAGTATTGCTTTTCTTTGCTTGTAATCTTAGAGCATCCTAGGAGTTTAACACAGAGTTATGCATCTTGGGATACCTAATGGACACAATAGAAGACATGTGAGTATTTAAAGGATTATACCTAGGGAAAATGGTGAGAGCTGTAGCTGAGATACCAATAGAAATTTGTGAAGGAAAATATTCTTAATAACACTTTCTCTAGCAGCTAGGAATTAGAAACAAACTAGGTGGCCAAAATTGGTGTATTCTGATATAGTTATTACTATGCTATAAGAAATGATGAATATGAAGAATTCAGTAAAGCTTAAGAAATTATGAGGGAATTATGAGGGAAATGAGCATGGGCAAGTTGGACCTATGAAAAGTAGAGTTTCAGATATTGAAAGAAGGGGGAATCCTGAATGAGATTTTTCTGTTGATTATCTGAGGAGAGTCTGGTTGGTTAGATGCCTACTCCATTGTTCTTTCTTCTTTCCCCTTCCTCCTCCCTGTGGTATTTGTTGTCATGTGGTATTTGTAGACCAGATTAAGGGAAAATGAACCTGTTTTCGTTAACTAAACACAATAAAAGTTTCAGCTTCAATTGGCAGAATTTAGCTAAAGAAGGCAAAAATGGTTTGTAGGATATTCTTCTTGTTATTTGTCCCCAAACACAATGACATTTCTTTTTGCACTAATATCTGTCAAAAAAGAAAAATGCTGGGTGTTAAATAGCAGTATTGATGTAGTCTTTTTATTATTAATATTGAGATGGTACATACAGTGCCTGCCATATTACTTAGGAAATTGCTTGGATAACAAAAGTCCTTTTACTCCATGAGACAACACAGACAAGGGTATATGACTCACAGGGAAGATTAGGTTAATGACCAACATCAGAAACAGGGAACAAGAACAAGTCAAGATATCATCCAGTGTGTGTGTGTGTGTGTGTGTGTGTGTGTGTCTGTATATGTGTGTTGGGGGCAGGATGTAGGGGAAGGAGAGGAATGAATAAGGGAAGAAAGCAAGATGAGAATATTATGAGAAAAGAAGAGAAAGAATTAATATCATTATCTTAGTAGCTCATCTTCAAAATGAGGGGATTGACAAGATGATCTCTTAAGGTCATACTTAGCTGAAAATTCCTACTGTAGCTTCTCTTGCTAGAATCCTAGCATCTTACACTTGTACATGACCTGAGAAGTAATATAATTCAACCTGTAAATAAAGCATAAAATCCATCTACAACGCTGTCCCAACACATAGTCAAAAAATAGGATGTTGAAATAAACCTAGAATTTCTCTTCATCTTCTAATCTATCTTATTCAAAGCCATCAGGACTTGGCTGAGATCTAGTTTGTCACATGGTAGAGTTAACTCACTATTTAGGAGCATCATTAAGGAGAACCAGTTGAAGATGATAAGAGTTGGAGGCTATGACCTACAGATCTTGTTACATATTTGAATCAAACTTTGGTCAGGAAATGGTTCATCTTTTTCTTGTGATTCCCATTCTGCTCAAATTACTAAGTTCCTGAAATTTTTTAAAAAATTATAAATCTCAGAAATAATTTTCAAATTCCATAATTTTCATTAGCATTTATCTTAAAGAAAATATTCCAAAGGTTTGCGATTAGTTTAGATGCATTTTTTGAGAGTGCAATCCAGTCAAACAGTTATGGAAGGAGCACTGGACTTGAAATCAGGAGAACTTGCTTTAAGGTCTGACTGTGTCATTTATTGCCTATATGACCATAGACAAGTCATAAAAGCGTTCCGAGTCCTAGTTTTCAGATCTGTAAAAGGGAGTGGGAGATTGTTTGCACTTCCTACTTCATAAGATCATTGAAAGGAAAGCAGTTTACATACTATAATGAGCTGTATAAATATGAAATTTTATTAATTTAGTTTTTCTTTGAAAATAGTTTGAATATAAATGTTCCTGAAATAAAGTACCATCTTAACATTGTTTTATAGGTATTGCTCTGTGAACTTTTACCCAAGTGGACAAAATTACTACTTTTTGTAATTAAATACATATATATGTAAGTTCATCATCTGTAGGTTCAGTGAATTCTTCTTTGGGACAACATTGATGACAGTACCTCATACTAATCCCACATGCTTTTGATTTCTTCCACCAGGATGCTATATTTTCAAAGATTTTCATAGAGATTTTGAGCAACTGGTATGATGAAACACATTATTATGTTACTATGATAATAATTAATAATTTTCAAACCTATGATTTCATATGTTTAGGGAACTTCTAGTATGAAAACTTTCCCCCTCTACCAATGTCTATCATTAACTTCTCTATAAATTATCATCTTAAAGGGTTATCTAAGGGTATTGAAGTTTAAGTGACATGCCCATGATCACAGATTTACTATATGTTAGAAGTAGGATTCAAATTTAAGTCTTTCTGATTCCATGCTGGGTTTCTATTCATTATATCATATATTTTGCATATTCATATTTCTATACTTTCTTTGTATACTACTCATTTTTTTAGACAAGTAAATATTGAAATAACTGCTCTCTTCAACCTATCATGTATCTTGGAATCATTACTTGGATTGTCAATACAATTTCTAAATTGTGTCTTCAATATCTTGATACCTCATTGACATTTTTGGTCTTCTAATAATATTTTAAAATATCCTTATCCTCCTTTGCCAAATGGGGAATCCAACATTGAATTTTTATCCTTTATTCATTCCATTCTGTGATCTAATACAACTAATAATTTCATCATATAGTAGTATAAATGATATTTCTGTCTGTATTTGCAAATGATTTATCAGTCTTCACGTTGCTCATACACTTCATTTATTGGGATCTTGGGGGTATTCAGGGTAGCTAGCACCTCTGGTGTGAGACCTTGTTGAGCAGTTTTCAGGGCTGCTCATCTACCTTTGGTATCTACCTGGCACTAAACTTTCACCTGTGACTCCTGTAGCATGTAACATCTTGATAGACAGGTTAAACCAGGTTGAGAGTAACCAATAGACCTCATACCCATTGGTGAACCAGGGAGGTGTCTACTCTAAGTTTGTGAAGACTTCCCCTGGCAGAATAGGCAGATGAGCGCAATTTGTTACAACAGCCATGAAGATGGAAGAAGCAGGCTCTGTGGAGTATTTAGTTGGAGTTTGGTCAGACATAAAAAAAATGGCAAGGTCATCCATTGCATCCTGGGCCACTGCCAATCATCTTGACTTTGTCTTGCTACTGGACTTCAATGACTCTAGAAGAGAGAGTGAGGCTGATGGCTTTGTTCAACTCTGCCTCAGTTAAATCCAATTCACCCACAAGTCAAGATATAACCCCTCCATGCCCCAATCATCAATTCTCTTTGAAAACAAAGGGCTAACAACAGTTGAAAAGCTGATGAATTCCTATGAGGCTCATCCCACCTCCTCCATCCTAAGGGTTCCCCATATTCTGGGGTCTCCTGTTACGTAACACTGATAGTTAATTGTGCCATCATTCCAGATGGTATCCTAGAGGCACAAGAGTTTGACATTTTAGGAAACTTCGTAAACTTGCCATCTTTGAAAAGTTCAGGAAGCAGGACAATGTGATTAAAAACAAATCAGTCCAAGTCAAAGGCTCACAAAGTATCTTCAGGAAATGTTCAGGTGGGGCACCACATTATGCCTTAGAGCAAGTGTTCTTAACCTTTTTCTGTCCCATGAACCAATGAATAATTCTGGGGGAGCCTGTGGAAGCTTTCTTAGAATAATATTTTTAAATAATTAAAGGAAATGCTAAATTTCAGTTTGAGGTTGGTGAAAATAAAGATGGAAAATTTTTCCCATCCAAATTCATGGTCCTCCAGAAATCTACCCATGGACTTCTTGGGGATCTGTGAATTCTGGATTAAGAAACCCTATCTTGGCATATAAAGTGTTTTTTTAATAATACATTTTATATAATATTATAAGATGATGGAAACATGTCTACAAGGTTATTTGGATGATAATGACAGATCAGAATCATATAACATTTTGTGAATTTTTTTTCCCCACACAACCTCATAAGGTAGGTAGCACAAATTTTTTCATTGATAAGTTATAAATGAAGAACCTACAGCTCAGAGAAGCTAAGTAACCTCTATATAGTCAGATCTATAACTAACATTTCTGGTGGCCATGCTAAATTCAGTCAAGCAGAATGGGTGGATATGATGGGCAGATGGTTCATCACATTTAGATGTAGTCACATTGGGATGTAATCAGTCCTCTCAGCCCTACTTTCAGGAGTAGCAGCCTGCAACAGGAGAGATAGGAGAAGTGGTTGTACTATGATGAGATTATGGTTCAGAGATGGCAGAGTACTTCAAGTACAGGGTCAAAGAGCCACTTTGGGGAAGAAGTGTACCACCATGAATACTGACACCTTGGAGCAAAGCTCTAATTGCCCTGTCCTAGTTATGACTTCGTCCATAGGTTCCATGACTAATAAGAAGCAGATGCAGGTTTTGAACTTAGGTCTTCTGATTACCAACCCAGTACTTTTTTCACTACTCCATGCTACAATCATCAGGACCATTTTCTAAAGTCATTTCCTCCTCCTCCTTGACCTCTTTGCATAATTTGATACTGCTGATTGCTCCCTCCTCATTTGTATCTTTTTACTATATGAGAGACAATGCATCATAGTGGATAGAGAGGTTGCCTCAGAGTCAGGAATACTGGGGCTCAAACCCGACCTCTAAAACATTGGCTGTGAGAACCTGACCACGTTGCGTAACCTCTCTACATTGCAGGTAATGCTCTAAGGTTGTTATAAATTGTAGAGAAGGTGACAATATCCAAACTGTAGATGGAGTTTCTTCATGAAAAGTTCCATACAGCAATAAAACCAGGTATAGTCTCCCTAATCTCTCATTGCCTGCACTTATAATACTATATGTTACAATCATTCATATTCCTGTCATATCCTGCTCAATTGATAGATTCATGAGAGCAGATATCATGTCTTATCTAAATTTTCTATATTCTCTAAGCACTGGCACAGTAGTCTTTATACAATAGATGATTACTAAGATGGAATGGTTGGACTAGATGATCTCTGACATTTTGTGATTCAGTGAATAATTATAGAACTTCCCATCTCCCTAAAAAATTGGGATTCTTCAGGTAAGAGCTCAGGTGTTTAAGTATCTTTTCACAACTCATATTTTTTTTTTAACTTTGGAGAGATCTTAGAGATCATATAATTATATCAATTCATTTTACAGATGACGAAACTGAGGCCTAGAGAAGTCAAATGACTTGCTGAAGATCATATGTTAGGGGCAAGAACTGGGCTTAGAATACAGATCTCCTAACCCTCAAATGCAAAGCTTTCTCCTGCCAAAAGAATCTGGAGCACCTGATAGTTCCCTAAACTTTCTCTGGGCTATTCCTAATCTTTGAGAAATCTGAGGAAAGATATGATCACTTTTAATACTTTTTCCATTCAGCATCTTGTTTATCAATCAATGACTCAATAAGCCTTTATTAAGTGCCTATTATGTACCAGGCATTAGGCAATTCATGGCAGAAATTATTAAATTATGCTAACATTTTAATTATGGCAGTTCAGTATATTGAATTATACCAATATTTTTTATTCATGTTAGAAAGAACAAATGTTGCCTCTTCGAAGTCATCACTAAGCATTTTCATAAACATTTTTGTAGGCTTTCATCTTTTCTTTTGATTTTCTTTCTTAGCTATAATGATGGAGGGTTATTGAGGAGTGCCTAGTTGTGCTGTGAATAGAGATTCGTGAAAGATGTACGTCCTTGCCCTGTGAAGCATCCCATGGATGTTCAGACGTATCCTTTCTGAGTTGTACCTATCTGGTTTCTGGTAGTTCTTAATGAGAGAGGCACTGAAACTCAGCTCCAATGTCAAGGTGAGTTCCTGCTGAGAAAATGACACCAAGAAAGAAAAGCTCCTTTTCGGGACTGAGCTTGAATACTACTACTAATAATGAAAAAGCCCGATAATTGGATTTCCTTAAAGACTGGGAACACTAACTTTTCATATGGAAAGAAAGTCCTTTTGAATTCTATTAACTTTCCAGCCTCCATTTTTTAGAAAGTCAGATTATGTGGCTTCTGAAAGAAACCAGGAACAATGAAATGAGCAATATTTGCATTCACGAATTATTCTGTGTTGGCGCATTGTCATCTTTTGTAAGAATATCACAACTTTTTCAAAAAGAGCACTTTGAAGCTCAAGAATTACATTTAATCTTGTGTGTTTCTTCTTCAACTCATTCTGAATGCTTACTTTGACAATTCAAAGGGAGATTCCTTTGCCCTTTAGCCTGAGACTGCCCACTTCAGATAACTACATTCCAATCAAGGGCACTCTCTTTCTTTCTTCTTCAACCTCATAGGAACAATGGTGCACATCTGTACCTCCAGCACTTATATTAAGCTTCTATTCCTTTTAGGAGAGGAACAAGACTCTACTTGTATAGGAAATAGATTTTAGTGGCAGATGCCCATTTCTTTCTAAAGGAATAAAATAGTGGAATTGATAGAGATATGGGGTTGAGGGTAGGCAAGAAGCATGGAGGTCAGAAGTTCAAGGATATATTCAGGGAATGGTGAGACATCCAAATTGACTGGCAGGTAAGGTACTTTTGGTGATTCTTTATGTCTGATGAGTTCAATTATGATCTCTATACAGATGACTGCTAAAGAACTTCAGTTTCATTTTGCCAATAGTCTGTTGGAGTTCTCCACCTGGATGTCCCATCAGCACCTCAAGTTAAACATACTTAGAGTAGAAATCATATTTTCTTTCAAACTCATCCCTTCTTCAATTTTTCCTATTTCTGTTGGAGGTTTCACCATTCTTTTAGTTACTTAGGTTCAAAGACCTAGGAGTTTATCGCTGATGTTTCCCTATTTTGAACTGCTCCATTTTCCATTTTCAAACAGTTGCCAAGTCTTACTGAATCTACTTCTGCAGTACCTTTTGGAAACATCCTCTTTTTTCCACTCACAAAGATAATTATCTTAGTTTAGGCTCCTATCACTTCTTGTTTGGAGTATTAACAATTGCCTCTTAAATATTCTTCCTGGCTAGAAGAATTAATCTTCAGAACAGTTCTCAAAAGTATGTTTCGAAGGCATAGATCTAATCACATCTTAGGAGACTATAGTAACTGTGTCTATAAAGATACTCAAGCAACCATATGCATGAATAATTTGTTGCTCCTCTGGCCTCTTTTTTTCTGTTACTGACTCCACAATTCTACCTGGTTTTCAGGTACTATGTAGCCTATTTCCACACAGTAAAGGGAAAAGTGGGTTACTAACTTAGCTTAATAGCCCAAGGAGCCATATTTAGTTCTTTTGTAATGTAAACTCTAGCTAGACATTGATTAATACTTTGATCCAAGATAACTCCAAAGGACTCATGATGAAAAATGCTATCCACCTCTAGAGAGAGAACTGTTGAAGTCTGAATACAGATGCAAGTATAATTTTATCATTTTATTTTTCTTGCTTTTTTTTTTTTGCAACACGGCTAATATGGAAATATGTTTTGCATGATTTCACATGAATAATTGATATCAAATTGCTTTCCTTCTCATTGGGTAGGGGAAAGGAGAGAATTTGGAAATGAAAATAAAAAAGAATGTCAAAAATAAATGATAAATTTATTTTTAAAATAGTAAAAAAGAAAACCCCAGCTAACCAAATCCAGCCAGTTAACTAAAGAAATGCTTCATCATCTAAATTTCTCCTCTTTTTTTTAGACTCTGATTTATATCTGAGTTACAGTCAAAACATCTCTTAAAATTACCAGCATACTCCTGGACTCTGCAGGTCTTTTTTTTTTTTTTGAGATTTCACTTAGCAAAAAATGCAAAGGAGCTAGTTGAAGCTGGAATGAGGAGATTTCAAGAATCTTAGCCCCCATCATGCTTCTCATGTTTTCTGTAAATCAGATGGGTTAGGCCAGTTGGAAAAGCTTATGAAAGAGTTGGTGACCTTTTTCTGACTTCCCACAAGTGAATAAAATTGCTAACTTTTCCATAAGAAAAGCATGGAAGAATTTGTCACAAAGGGAGGCATAAACAATGTTACTATATAAATTGCTAATCATCTTATAGTATGGCAGAGTAGAGGTTCTAGCATAGGCTATTTGTGAAACTATTGGTGCCATCAGGACCTCAGAAGTTCTTATGAATCTTTGGATTAAGTCTGAAATACAATATTTGAGTTCACTTGGTCAACTCTAACAGTCTTGTAACTATAGCAAAGGCATATCTAATGAGAAAACTACATTTTCCATGAGGCTCTGGGCCTCAAGGATGAGCTCAATTGAAGTTCCTAAAGATTTCAATTTCCATGCAACTATGTGTTGGGGATCAGGGTCATTGTATCAGCTAGGTCCTGACGAGTGTGAATGTCCTATAAAATGATCTCATTATTTGAATTCACACTGCTCAAAGTTATAATTATATGTAATATATGGTAATTGGTTCTAGTCCAATGGATTTATGTAATGAAAATTCAAATAATGTGACCACATCACAACAGTCATTCTCACTAGTCTGGAAATAGCTACAGACTGTTAGAAAAATACTTTAAAGGAGGTTTTCTGCCAGAGCTTCAGTACCACAGAGAGAGATACATGGAATAGACCATGTGGAGACAGCTGAGGGACATCCAAGATTAGAACTAGGAACTCAGGATTTCTGGAGAGTTTCTGAGGACCGTAGAACAAGAAAAGAAGTCTTCTGAACTGTAGCAAGGCTGGGAAGATAACTTGACTGTTCAAACAGGACTGCGGATATTATACTGAGTGGAATATACAACAGAGATCCAGGTGATGGTTCAGAGGATGTTTGGGTTTTTTTCCTGTGGTTCAGGACTATGTTGAAAGATATGAGGATTGTCTTAATCTCAATGAAAATATTCAGGAATTTAGGAGTTGTCAAGTAAACATAAAAGACAAGTTAGTTGCAGCTAAACCAAAGAGATCATCTCTCTTTGCAAACAGAAATCTGGATATTAAATGAAGAGAAATTGTACAATGAATGGTTAACCAGGGGTGAAGAACTTGCAGCCTCGAGGCCACATGTGGCCCTCTAAGTCCTCAAGTGAGGCCCTTTGACTGAATCCAAAATTCAAAGAAGAAATCCCCTTAATAAAATAATTTGTTCTGTGAGGTTTGGATTTAGTCAAAGGTCTACACTTGAGGACCTAGAGGATCACATGTGGCCTCAAGGCTGCAGGTTCTTCACCCCTGCCATACCAGAGATTTTGCCATGCTTTCCTTATTTTGGAAGTAGAAAACTTCCAAATCATTACTTTTATCAGAGTCAGATTTGAGGCTATATTTTTGAAAACAGGCATTGGAGTATTTTTCTCTATTCCTTTTATTTGCAATTCTGTCCCAGTTAGATATTTTACATTTTCATAAATTAGTTCAACCATTCTGGAAAAAAATGTGGAATTTTGCTAAGAAGATGAATAAAATGTCTAAGGCCTTTGATCCAAGAGATTCCACGTCTGGGAATATATATTTCAAGGAGGTCAACAATAGAAAGGTCCTATATATGACAAAATACAGTAGCACTTTTTGTAGCAACACAAAGCTGGAAAGAAAGTAAATGCCCATGGATGGAGGCAAAGAAATTGTGGTATGTGAATTCAATGGAATATTATGATCCTATAACAAATAACAACTAGGAGGAATACAGAGAAGCCTAGGAAGATATATGCAGTGATGCGAAGTAAAGTGAGAAGAATTACAAAACAATATATACAATGATTAAAAAAAATACAAATGGAAGGAACAACAAAAAAGTTGAACACAATTATAATTTTACCAAAGAGGAGATGAGAAGGATATTCCCTTTATTCAATATAACAGTGGAGAAATATGAGTGGGACATTGCATAGATAGATTAATTTTTTTTGATATGCCAATTAGTTTTGTGGAACTGCTTTTTCTTATTTTTTTCTCTTTCTTTTTACGCTTTTTTACTAAGGATAGTTTTTCCTGTGAGGATATATATGAAAGTAAAGTTTATGTAAGAACAAAAGATTTCAAAAAGAAGTAAAAAGATTTATTTTACATTTTCATCATGTACATTCCTGCCTGGTCTGTTAGTAAGACATAAATGGATTTATACATTCTCATAATTTCCCAAGAGGTCAGGTGTGGCGCATGAGACACAGATTATCACCCAGAATATTTCCATGTTCAACCTTAATCAATAGTAATCTAGAAATGAGATTTAAGACAGTTATATTTGTGTATTTTACTAATTTTTGCAACACTACTCATAATAGCCATCACTGTATCATTACTCCAACTTTGTAGATGAGGGAGCTAATAACAGAGAGGGTGAAATAGCTTTTCTGGGATCACCAGCTGCTAAGTATCTGTGTTGACTTGAATTAAAGTCCTGTGATTCCAAGCACCAAGAGCAATACCCACTACACACAGCTGCCTTTCATCTGATTGATCATTTTTTTCTGCTGAATCAATTAGTTATGTGACCAAATTGACTGAATCCACCATTTATTTTGGCCTTGAAAAACCATAGCCTTCACTTACATTATCCAGTGCAAGCATTATCCAGTGCCATATGCCAATTAGTAGACTATTACATTTAAAATTCTGCATTTCTTTCAAGTAACTAAGCAGAAGTTATAGAAGACAGTGATTCCTTGACATATGTAGACTACCTGGGATCATTTGAAGTATTTCGATAAGATGATTAAAATATTCAAAATTATTTTCTCACTCTTCCACCTCCATTCTACCTTGCATGGCACAGGGCAGGCAGAAGTGTTGAAGCATATTTTGATCTGTGTTTTAAGAGACGTAACATGACACTTTGAACTTTCTCCTCTCTTCATCACTTCATTGCCTTCCACTTCTCTCTTTTTTACTAAATCTTTCTGACAAACAAGTCATTCTTCTCTTTTCCAAAGCCTGATCCTTACTGTGTCCTTGAAAGCATACTCTGACCCTGCCACTTTCTGTCAACATTTCATTTGGGTCCAGCTTTTAGAATGAATCACTGCATACCTGCTCTTGTCAGAGCCTGAAAAAATATCCTTGAAGACCTTCATATTATTCTAGTTTAAATGGCCATCAGGACTGTACACCAAGGAGACTTGAATCAAGAACAGTGTTCTGTCTCTAAGCAACTTTATTCCCTATAAAAATGATTTAAATTTTTTTCCCCTGTGAAACTGAACTTGAATAATAATTTTTAAAAATTCTAGTGTAAATGCTAGTAAGCATGGTGTCCAGTTAATTAATAATTTCAGACAGTGAAAAAGTCATGATTTCCTGGAAGCATAAAACTATTTAAACTTTTAAAAACTATTTAAATTATTTAAAGTCATTTCAAGAGGTATAGGATATGCAAAATCTGAATTCAATCATATTTGCTTGGTTTGGTATTTAAGGTAAAGATAGTCCCCAGTAACAACTGGCAACTGCAGATTTTCTAAGAAAAAAGGAAAATTCTTAACTGACCATGAGCTAAGTAACTTAACCTCCTTGGGTCCCAGTTTCTTCATCTGAAAAATGAGTGGGTTTCAAGGTACCTTTTAAGGTACCACAGTAATCTAAATCTAGAATTGTAGCATCCTATGAACTTGAGATGACATACCCTGATATAGGAATTTAGCAAGTGCTTAATAATGTTAGAGGGGCCAGTGGTGTATGCAAGAATTCTAGGCCCTAAACCAAAATATCAGAAAAGATCGTCTCTTGTCTTATTAATTGCGAACAAAAGAATAGCTCTCCTGCAATGAAAGGGCTAACTGAGCAGTAGTGAGGCTGTGAAGATAGCAGGATGTGGCCAGAGATTGAGGTCACTTCTCTTTGGCTGAATCTAGTTTTTTTCTTTGTATTTTGCATTTTCCATGTGCAAGCCAGACGTAATTTACCAAACAACTACTGACTTTTTAAAAATTGATTTTAATGGATATATTTTATGTTTACATTGCTTAGATTTCTCCTTATAATCCCTCCCTTTTCTCTTCTCTTTCTCTCCTCTTTGTAACTAATAATTTTAAAAGAAAAAGTGGAGGAAGAGGAGGAAAAAAATTCAGCCAGATTAATCAGCACATTAAAAAATCTGATATTATTGAAATGTTCAAGATCCATGGACCCTTATACCTCTGCAAACGAGTTTGAAAAGGTATGTTCTGAGAAATGTTCTTTTGGGCCAAGCTCATACTTTATAAGTTTGCAACATTTGTTTACAATTATTTTATAGTTATTTCTTCCATTTGCCCGGCTGTGGTCATTGTCTATACTGTTTCTAGGCTTTATTTACTTTGAATCAGTTATTTAAGTTTAGTCATGCTTCTTTTTTATTAATCATATTTGTCATTTGTTAAGCACAGTAAACATCCTGTTATATTTATATCCCAGGATTTATTTATCCATTTCCCTCAAGAAATATTTAGTATGAGTTCAAATCTCACCTAAGATACTGGCTGATAAGATACTGTGTGACCCTGGGCAAATCATGTAACTTCTATTTGTGTCAATTTCCTCAACTATAAAATGAAGATAGTAACAGCACCATCTCTCAGGGTTGTTGTGAAGTTCAAACGATATTTGTAAGTCACTTAGCTCAGTGCCTGGTACATAGTAGGTACAATGTAAATATTTATTCCCTTCCCTAAATGCCTATTATGTGTCAAGCACTGTGGTAGGAACTTGGCGTTAGAATGGCAAAAAGAAAGAGTACCTGTCCTCCAGGAGCTTACCTTATATTTAAGTACCTTGTGTTTATTTGTATTTATTTTCTTTATTACATATGCATATATACATATGCACACACATATGTATGTATATACACACGTCACATATGTATGTATATATGTGTATAAACACACATATATAAATATGTTTCTGTTGTGTTTCCCATTGGAATGTAAGTTCCTTCTGGGGGTATACAATGTGTTCAGAGAAGACTAGTATGCGTGATGTGAGCACTGATGAGCTCTTCTCAGAGATGCTTTCCATATTTGGTGTCCATCCATCTCTCACCTGCACTAGCCTGAACAGCAGCCACACCTTGGTAAAGCATTCCAGCAGATGGGCTCAATCAGGTTGAGGGTAACCGACAGGCCTCAAACCCATCAGTGAGTTGGGAGGGGGGTATCTACCCAAGCATTAAAGACTTTGCTGGTAGAATAGGTGCATGTGAACAATTTGTTCCAATGGACCTGAAGGTAGTGGAAGGAGGTGTGCAGAGTACTATCAGACAGATAACACCAATTACATCAATTGCAGGGTGGGAGCCACTGAAGTTGGGAATACACCCAAGAGGGCTTTCTAGTGCTAGCAAGTTCACTTTTGATATAGGCAGACAGGAAGATAGGATCAGAGACATAATAAAGGGTTAAATAAACTTACTTCTTTTCTTCTTAAGAGGGTTGCTGATAATGGGAGCACCAGCTCCCACAGCATCCCCTAGTTACTCTTTGCACAAGGATGGGTGAGAATAAAGTAGGAGCTACAACTCTTACAGGTCCCCTACGTCTTGAAGGGGAGCCAATCAAGACTAATACATATATAGACACATCCCCACAAACCTAGATGGGGGCCAATCAAGGCATGCACAGCATTCCAACTTGTGAATCCCCCCCCTAAGCCTCAATGGGGACTGGATGAGGAAATCACACAGATTCCCTCCCTGCCCCCAGTCACTGACCAGTGCCTACTTGTTTTATAGGGTAGCAAAGAAGGCAATTTACCAGCAATATCCTCACAAGTTTACATTAACTCATTGCTGTAGTCTCACTGTAGTCTCAGTATTTACCAGCTGAACTCAAATGTTTGCATTATCTTAAAATTATATAATGCTGTACAAGTGTGATGTAGATGTTTACAAGCCATGAGCCTGGGAAGTAGAGATTGTTATGGCCATGGATCCTGGGAACTAGTATCTATGATCCTGGGGACTATTATCTCAAAAAGAATAACAAAATCCACCTTATACACACTAAAACCCACCGTACATACATATACCTTACATATAAGTACTTAGAGCATGGTTAGGCATCAAAGATGCCAAGGTCATCCACTGCATCCTGATCCATTGCCAGTTATCTTGACTTTTGTCTTGCCACTGGACTTAGATGACTCTGGAAAAGATAGTGAAGCTGATGACTTTGTGCAACTCTGACTCACTTAGATCCAATTTATTCATGAGTCAAAAGACATCACCCATATCATTTTACCATTTTTACTTCCCTCAAAGTTCTGTGCTGATGGGCAAGTGACAAAGCAATAGGTGTATATACACTATAGTGCTATAGTCACAGGCCAGAACACAGGTGGCCTAGGGCAATGGGTCATCTTCTCACTGGACTGATTTGGCAGCCCTCTGGGTGTTTGAGCAGTCTTTTATGAGGATTACACTGTTAAATTCTTGGCATGAGTAAGGAACTAGAAAAAAATGCCCTAAAATTATTTGCTTTACCTAGCCTAACCCTGGCTTGCTGACTGTGGTAGACAGGGATCCTACCGTGTAGTTGAAACAGAAAAAAATGTACAAAATCTTTTGTGAACATGATTCTAGGCACCATTGGTAAGTGGAAGGTGTGCACACTTATGAGCAACATGAAATCAAGGAAACCTGAAATCTGAACAGCTCTTGTTGTCAGAGAGCTCAGCAGTTATCATATTCAAATAGCAGTCCTGAGTGAAACACAGCTGGCTAATGAAGGTCAGCTTAGTGAAGTCAGAGCTGGATACACATTTTTCTGGAGAAGCTTCAGTGATGAGAAGTGCCATGAAACCAGAAGTAGGCTTCTCAATCACATCTAATCTAGTCAACAAGCTAGTATGCCTTTTGAAAGGAGTGAATGACAGTTCACGATAATGCAATAACCACTTATAGGACAGTGCCACACCCCCATCATCAGAGCGTATGCTCCCACCATGAAGAACCTTGATGATGTAAAAGAAAAATTTTATGATGACCTGGAGACCCTCATCATCAATGTGTTGAAAGAGAACAAACTTGTAATTCTGGGTGACTTTAATACCAGAGTAGGCACAGACTGTCAAACATGGTGGGAAATTCTTGGAGTAATACCCTTGGAAACAACCAAGGTCACTTATTACTAAAGACTTGTGCATCTCACAACCTTCTTATCACCACACTGTTTTCTCTTTACCTAATGCAGCAATATTTTGTGGATGTGCCCTCATAGAAAACACTGGCATTTAGTAGACTATGTCATTATAAGTAGAAGACACAAACAGGATGTGAGAGTGACAAAGGTGATGTATGGCACAAAGTGCTACACTGATCATAGACTCATCCTCTCCAAGCTAAATATTTCCATTCAATGAAAGTGGTGGCTCCAAGGCAAGATGACTATTAGAAAACTTAATGTCAACAGATTGGAACACTTCCCCATCCTTGAACAATCTGTGGCAAAGAGGGAAAGCTGAGCAAACACATGGTTGGCCATAATGGTGCAGAAAAGCAGTGGGCTTTGGTATACAGCACCACATTTACTTGTCTGGACCAGAACACTTGCAAACATTAAGATTGGTTTGACAAAAATGATGGGGAATTCAGAAGCTGATAAACAAAAATGAGAACTCCAGAATGTTTACCATCAGGATAGTTCATCCATCTCTCTAAGAAGACAGTGTTTAACTCCATTAAAAGTAAGGTGCAAGTGAAGCTTAGAGTGGTGCAAGATTCTTGGCTTAGTAAAAAGGCAAATGAAACTCAATTTTATACTGATTGTAACAAGCCAAAGCACTTTTATGATGCCCTGAAGGCTATGTATAGGGCAAAGACCTAGGGTGCATCTCAACTACTCAGTACTGATGGAGGCACATTGATCAGTGATAAGGACATGATCCTGGAGAGATGGGTTGAGCGCTTCTATAATGTTCTCAGGAGACCATCATGAACCAAAACTGAAGCCACTGACAGTACAGCACAGGATGAAGTCAATCCTAATAGGCTTATTATAGACATAACTACCATTACCTTTTCAAAATATTTGCAGATGATGGACATATAGGATGCCCCATAGTTTGGGGCAGAGCATCAATCAATCCTCAGTTGAAAATACTTTTTAGAGGGAACTAGTAACTTTTAGCCAAGGTTTACAAACTTAAGATTTTCCTTTCTCTTATAGTCAGTGAATGTAGTAATAAGAAAAAAAAGTTAAGTTGTTTTATCCATTTATTCCAGTAGAAAAAAGATCTTGGTTTAAGCTATAGCAAGAATTAGAAATGCACATTAAGGAAAAATCAACAATGTTCATAATGAGAGCATCTTTCAAGTTGGAAAGGAGCATCTTTTAATCTGGAAGATTTGGGAAAAGTTTAATGGTTTAGATGATTTGTCCAAGTGTGAAATTGGAAGAAAAAATATAGAGCACTCTATGTAATTGTTTCCCAAGGGGCAGTGTTTTTATTTGAATGACATTGCCTGTAAATAGGAAAACTCATTAATTTGAAATTCAAGGAAGTAGAAAAAAGAGACTTTTAATTAACTAGGTTTGGATTGGCCAAGGTCTTTAAAAGAACAATAGGACATATAATTGGTTAGGAAATAACAGTTGCTTTATATTACACACTATTTTAACAAATCATTATCAGATTAACAAGGTAGAACTCTAGCAATTTGCCTCAGGACAGTTAAGCATACAACACTGATTTTATCTTGGCATCTGAATTTTGGCTTTCAGAGATTAAACATCCATCTATACATTTATGATACAAGGATGGGCAGCCTCTCAAAGGTAATGAACACTTGCTTTGTCCTCCAGTGTTCAAGCTGAGGCTGGCTAGTTATCTGTTAAGAGCATCATAGAAGGTTTTCATGTATTAGAGTAAAATGGGATTCGATGATTTCCAAGATTGCTCCTGTAAAGTTCCACAAATCATAGAACTGCATTTGATTTAATGCAATGCAAGAAATATTTATTATGTACTAACTGAATGCTCATCCTGTAATTTATAGAAAAATGAGCCAATTCAATGACCATGCAGCTGCCAAGCGTTTCTATGTTACCTCCAAGATCAAATAAAACCTACCCTGTTTATCATTAAAACCCCAAGCTAGACCCAATGTACCTTTTAGGCTTATTATAAATAATTCCCTTTCATGCACTCTGTGGTCCAGCAAATTGGCCTTCTTGTTCGCTTCATACATGACATTCCATCTCCTATCTCCATGCCTTTCACTGGTTGGTCCCAGTCTTGGAATGCATTCCCTACTCACCTCCAATTCTTAGTATCACTTGTTTTGCTACAAATTTCAGCTAATAGAGATATAGTTTTATGGACAGCCCTCTTCTCCAATTATATACTATGTATATAGGAATGCCCATTTTACCTGGTGTTGTTAAATTCGTAATAAAAATTGGACAAAACGTCAGTTCAAATACAACGCTATTTCTGTATGAATTTATGATCCTGACAGCTGCTAGTGTCTCATTTGGTCCTTCCAAAATGTTGTTGCTGTTTAGTCAATTCAGTCATATCTAACTCTTTATGATCTCTTTTGGGGTTTTCTTGGCAAAGATACTGGAGTGGTTTGCCATCTCCTTCTCCAGCTCATTTTATACATGAGGAAACTGAGGCAAACAGGGTCACAAAGCTAGTAAGTGTCTGAGGCCAGATTTGCACTCATGTCTTCCTGACTCCAGGCCTAGTGCTTTATCCACTTTGCCACCTAGTTGCCCATGTCCTCCCAAATTACCTCAGTAATGCTATACTTCCTGACATATAGGAGATACTTAACACATATTTGCATTTTTAGATAATTGTTTTAATTGATAAAAATCTATATTCTCTCCTTATCCCTACTCTTAATGAGAATGGAAGAAAAACAAAGCCCTTGGACTCTGAGTCTTTCTTTCATTATCAGTCCTTTAGAATGGTGATTAGTTATAACACTGACCAAAATTCCCAAAGCTTTCAAAGTTGTTTGTCTTTAAAATACTGTTGTTATTATATAAGTTGTTATTCTGGTTCTGATCACTTTGCACCATTTCAAAAAGTCTTCATAGTTTCATCCTTCCCTGGTGTCCTTTCTTCAAACTTCTTGAATTCCGACTTTATATTAGTCATGGGGTGCTTGGGCATGGACTTGGGCCCCAATTTTAAAATCACATTTCTTTTTAAAAATCACTTTTCTCCCTAGCCTCACAATACTATCTCAGGCAGTTTCTCCCTCAAGGACGCAGTCTGCCCTAGCAGCAATCATTATCTCCCTTCCTGCTACAGCAGCCAGCTGCACCTATAGAACTCATTAGTTTGAACCAGCTGTGTACTGGCTTAACAGGCTGTGTACTGGGTCATAACATCATTTGCTACTCACTGACCAATCATATGGATCCTAGACTTGGACATACCTGTACTCCCTTACATTAATCTTGTCTAACAAGACACTGATGGGAAAAACCTGGTTTTTCTGAGCCAGCCCTGACTGCTGGTTGACTTCATGATGTTTCAGGCCTAAAAACCACATGTCCAGGTAGCCCCACCTTGGGCTACTTCCTGATAAATTCTGGATAAACTACCTGGGCAAGGGATACCAAAAATGCACATTCCTTTAAGAACTGACCACTCCTTAACCACTCCCTAATCCCACCCCAAAACAACTAGTTACCATATTTGGCACAAGCGATGCTAAAGAATACACTGAAGAAGGTGCTAAATGTTTTGTAGATATACGAACAGTTTATCTTCCCAGGCTAAAAATGATTTTGGTCTTGCATAGAGGAATGGAGTCCATGTCATAAAGACCAGGTCTATTCATAACCAAAACTGGTCAGTTTCTTTACTTAATCTCTACCCCCATTTCCCTCTAAGGATTCTGGTGCCCCAACACTTCCTTTAGATTTTTTTTCCCTGTAAACTACAACCAGATTTGCTCTCCTAGCAGCCAGCCCCAGTGTGCCTTGGTTTTTCCCTGTATCCTCCTCACCTGAAAACTGCAGTTTTACCTTTTACCTCAGGGACCTTCTGGATCACCTGGCTAACCTATCTGATAAACCAATTCAAGCTAAGGTGCCAATTTCAAGTAACGGCAAAATTTGTTGTATTTCTTAGGAAAACATTTACATGTTAAAAAGAGCTTTCAATGTCTTTGACTAAGATGGGAATTTTAAGCACTAGTTTGTATGAGAATTAGTTTGAGGCTGCGAATTCTTTGGGTTGGCCTCTATTTCTAATCACAATCCAGATGTTTTCCTCTTCTAGGTAAGGCTGATGTTCATAAATGGTAAAGAATCTATTATATTTATTGTGATTGAACCATTAAAGAAATCCCGCCCCCCCCCCCCCCCACAAGTGCTGGTGGCCTAGAGGGGAACTCTGCGTTTAACCCTTCCCTCTCCTCTTCTTTCTTTCTTTCTTTCTTTCTTTCTTTCTTTCTTTCTTTCTTTCTTCTCTTTCTTTCTTTCTTTCTTTCTTTCTTTCTTTCTTTCTTTCTTTCTTTCTTTCTTTCTTTCTTTCTTTCTTTCTTTCTCCCTGCCCTCTTCCCTCTCTCCCTCCTTCCTTTCTTTTCTCCCTCCCTCCCTTCCTTCCTTTCTTTTTTCTCTTTTCCTTCTTTCTTCTCTCTCTTTCTGTGTCTCAGTGTCTCTCTCTCTATCTCTCTGTGTCTCTGCCTCTCTCTGCTCTGTCTCTCTCTCTCCCCAGACATGTCCTTTCGTCTTTCCAAAGCAATAAAACATTGCTCATCTTTTCCTAGGTAGATGACCTCTGATCCCTCTGGGGAAAACACTAGAGAGAGATATAATCAGCAAACTCTCATTCTGATGACTAATGGGTCTGTCTAGTCACCCCTCAATGCACTCCAGATTTACTTACAGGCCCCTGGGGGCCATTCACCAAATGAATTCCCTGGCCTGAGACTGCAACCATTCTTCTCAGTGGTAGTAGGACAGACTGACTCTTCTGTGTCTTCCCATGCCAACAAATCTGGATACAAAGTCATTCATATAATCAGATTTCCAAATGTTTTGTCTAGATTAGATAAATGCCTGGTTATTTTGGTTTCCTTGTCTTGGCTTGTGAATTTCCTTTAATAGTCTAATCACCAGGCACAGCTTATTCTCACCATGCTGTATATTTATCACCTGTTAACCTGGAAGCTAACATTTGATATTTCAAAAATCTAAATCCCCAGAAGCAGTATGGCATGCTGGTGAAGCTTCTGGGCTTGGAGACAATCCAAATCTTTCCTCTGACACTAGCTGTGTGACCATGGACTTGTTGTTTAACCTTTTTAAATCTCAAAGAATTCCCTAAGACTTAAACAGCAATTTTTAAATGGGTGAAGGTCTGCCAATGAAATCATAGAACCTTGATCTGTAAGAAAGAAGAAGGATCTCATGTCACCTGTGTGACCTTTATCTATATATTGAACCTGAGTAGGGACTTTGGGGTTGAACCATTTTGCTTTCACAGCTGATCCACTTTGGAATAATATCTATCCAGTGATTATATAGAGGTGACTATAAAAAGAGAACTGGTCTTCAAGTTAGGAAGACCTCCATTCAAACCTGTTTCTGATACTATTTTGCTGTGTGATCCTAGGCAAATCACTTAATCTCTTACTATTTCATAGAGATAAATAGATGGATAGATAGATAGATAGATAGATAGATAGATAGATAGATAGATAGATAGATAGATAGATAGATAGATGTAATGAATACACTCTGGCCCCACTTTCCTTGAGCTAGGCTCCTCACATCCTAACTCAAGGTACTAGAAAAGATTAGGTACTTCTTTACTTTGCCATCAATTTGATCTCCAACTAGCTATGTCCCCCTCCTTATTGTTAGGGGGTCTGTGACGAGTGCCTCAGTCCCACTTAATATCCATTAACTTGTCCAAAGGGATGCTTTCTTCAAAGACATGGCAAAGTCAAATATACAAACTTGTGCTCCACCAACACTTTGGGGCATACTCTCCTCTTCAATCTCTGGGAAAGTAGGCTACATCATATATAGCCCTGGTCCCATCAAAATTCATTCCTCATATCAGCATTGTTGCTGGAAGAGTCCAGCATGGATTCAGAAAGTCAGTCCTGAAGATCTCAGGCCATTGATGTGCTGGCTGCAAAATCTGGCCCCATATCTTAGCACAGTGTCTGGGACATAGCAGGTATTTACTCCATGTTTGTTGTTTGACTGGATTCTGACTCCTAAATGGCTATTTTTCTGTCTTCTAAGGAAAAATGAAAAGCCCCATTCCTTAGACCCTTTCACTTATTGCATCATCTTTCACAGAAAGAGGTAATTACCAGGCTCCTCCAAACTTGAATGCAGCAAAGAGAAGGTTAAAGATGACTCAAGTCTTTTGGAAGATGCTCACAGTTCTGGTTATGCAGCCCCATGCAAAAGGCTCCTAATTATGTAGTCAACCACCTGGAGCTAGCTGTACATACATACTCCACAGTCTCTCCAAGATACTTCCCTGATAGGACATCAAGATTCTTTCCATAACAGCATCCTCCATGATGAGGTTCCATTAACTGAGAAAGCTGATGGTGTCTACACATGTTTCAGACCTCCTTGCACATACATTTGTGTAGTGCTTTAAAGTTTACAAAGTGTTTTAAAAATACAACAAACCTCAAGGTGACCTTGAGGAAAGTAGTATAAGCACTATTTCTTTCATTTTTCACATTGAGAAACTAAAGCTGCTAAATCCACCACTTTCTCCATATATATATATATATATATTTTAAGTTTTGGAAGCAATTGGGGTTAAGTAACTTGCCCAGGGTCATACAGTTAGTATCTGAGGACAGATCTGAACTTAAGACTTCCTGATTCCAGGGTTGGTGCTCTATTCATTGTGCCTCCTAGCTAGCCCCTTTTCCAATATATTTCACCATGTTGCTATGTTCTGCTATTCTCTGGCACTGCTTCTGGATAGTTTTAGGATATGGGTAAGTGAGGAAGACACACTGAGATAAATGCCGTAAGACAGACATCCATCTTCCTCCTTATCCCTGGTACTCTTGGCAGTCCTGGGAAGTGTGCTCAAGGCTCAGGCTAAGCTACTTGGCTGCCACCACATAGCCACTTTGGGGACAAAGGCTTTTGATCTGTCTCTCTTCTACAATTTGTCTTTGTTGTTCTTGAGAGTTGCTCAAAACTCCTTTACAAACAAAGTTGTACCAGGTAGAATGAAAAAACTTCTTAGGATATCTTACTATGGAGACAAGCCTAGCAGATCTTAAGTCCCATGTATTTAGTGCAGTTTTATAGCCATAGGGCCTGTATTCAAATCCTGATTTTGTCACTTACTCCCCCTGTGACCTTTGGCAAGTTATTTCATTTCTGTTTCCTCACTTGTTAAATAAGGGGTTAGGACCAGATGACGTCTAATGTCCCTTTCGATTCTCAATCCATGATCCTGTAATTTCGGTTTATGGTACAGGAGAATCAAAGAAACAGCAGCCAAATGTCACCTGTAATCCCTCCAGACAGTCCAAGCTCTTGGTATGTGCTTGTATTTTAATTTAACATTTACTGTTTCTTGCCTTGTGTAAATAGGGGCATGTGAAAGTGGAGTTTATTACAAATCAGGCCTGACAACACGGGGAAGGGAGAGGGAGCATTTCAGTGAAATTTTCTGTGGCCCCATGCCAGGTCCACCTTTTGTTCCTTCAGCTTCCCCTTGCCCTAGGGTTTCACCTCCTATTCATTTCCTTAGCCTTGAAGCCCAGGAGCCCTTGTTGGTGGGGACTACAGAGCGGATATCATCTGAGCCTCCAGTGAATCACAGCTGACAGAGCTGCTATTTCTAAGCCAGAGAATCACTCTTTGAACAAAATGCACTCGCTGTGTCTTTTCAACCTGTGCTCCAACAGAGGGAAGCAGCAGGATTCCTGCACTGTATAATAACTGTCAGAAACAATTTCTGCTCTGTAAGTGAGGTGAAGCAAAATGTCAAAATATTTGAATACATTTCATTGAGGATATCTTCTTTTAAATTAGTGAAGGCTAGAGAAAAAGAATTCCATTCTCTTGCATAATAAATATGCATGGAATGGTGGATCCATGTGCATTTGGTTCTGGCTTGTTAATGCATTAGAGGTCCACAACAATAAAGCACAATAATTACTAGTTAAAGAGATGCCAGAACTGGCCTTTTACCAATATTCCTGGACATATAATTCATAATCAATTTGGTAAAGCTGAAGTCGGTCTGTTAATTAACCTATTTCCTGCAATGACTGAGATGGAAGAAGCAATCACATTATCCGACAAGGCGTCCCACCCAAATGTAGATATCTCATTATTAGTCCCGTGTGCTGTTTGGAACTCATTAGCCCAGTCTGTATCTCCTGGTTTGTGTTAATGTCTGCAGGGAAAGAGTAAGAGGCTAACTTGCATTACGGCTACTACAATAACACTTCTGGAACAAACCTCTGGAACAAGAGGTTGAGGGATGGAGAATAGACTCTAAGGTACTGAGAATCACAATGGAATTTTGGAACAGAGATTTTCAAGCCAATAGCTTCTGAAAGGAGTGACTCAAATTCAGATCAATTTAGTTTAAGGATGTGGCTAAAATCATCCCACCCTGTTTAGCCCTGATAAATATCAAAGATGTGACAGTTCAGTCATTTTCAGTCACTTCTGATTCTTTGTGACCAAAGATTTTCTGGGATTTTCTGACCAAAGATACTGAAGTGATTTGCCATTTCCTTCTCCAGCTCATTTTACAGATGAGGAAACTGAGGCAAATACAGTTAAGTGACTTGCCCAAGGTCACCAATCTAGTAAGTGTTTGAGATTGGATTTGAATTCAGATTTTCCTGCCTTGAGGCCTGGAACTCTATCCACGGAACCAACCTAGCTGCCTCATCCAAGAGGTAGCAGAGTCAAATTAGGTGGAGTGATTCTGACTGTACTGTTTCATTAGGAAATAACATGAAAATGTGTGGAGATCTTGAAATAACACTATGTACAACTGAGCAAAATTCATCATAAGATCTATCTTTGATCTCATCCAAGAAAATTTTATTATTAGAGAACCCTAAGTTGCTCACAATTTGTTTTCACATTTATGCCACTTTCAAATAATCAGAGATTGTTTGATACATAGAACGCACCTTAGAGATTATCCTTGGATCTCTTTCAGTGGGACCCCTTATGTCTATCTGCATATTGATCAAATCTAACAAATACTTATTGAGTGTCTATGATACGCAAAGCGCCACAGTAGCACTGGGGACAAAAATGCAAAAGTGAAACAGGAAAAAATCTTTACAGGCAATATTTCTATTTTTAGGTCATATGACAAGCTCTATAGTTATAACATATATAGTTATATATGTATATGTATAGCATAACATATATAGTTATATATGTTATGTATAGTTATATATATATTATAGTATAAAGCACATTGAACCTGAAATGAGAATTCCTTGCTCTATAACTTATTAACTATGTAACCTTGGAAAAGTCACTAAAGTTCTCTTGGTCCTCAGTTTTCACACCAGTAAAATGGAAACAATAATAAGCTTCTAACATCAAAAAGTTGTTTGAGAATCAAGTGAGATAATATACAAAATGAACTTTGAAAACCTTGAATGTCTAAGAAGATTTATAAACTATAAGGAAATATATAAATGCAAATTTTTATCACTCAATAAAAGTTATAGATGAACTTACAGAGCACAAAATGGAGGATAATTATCTGATGTATGGGTACATCTAAATAGTATCTTCAAAGCTCTCATTTTTCTTTTCCAGAAGAATATGACTTGGTTGCCTTTAATAAGAGAGTATTTTTACTGCAATCTGAATGCAGATGGAAACACACTCGTTGCTCTCCTTTTGTTTTGTTTCTTCTTTCTCGTGTTTCCTCCCAATGGTTCTCATTCTTCTTTATAGCATGACTAATGTGAAAATATATTTAATATATCTTCCACATAGAGACAGTGTAGTAGACTAATGTTGGTCTTGAAGTCAGGAGATTTGAGTTTGTCCTAGATATGATAATTACCAGTCATAGGATCTTGGGTAAGTCATTTAAATTCTTTGAGCCTCATTTTCCTCATTTGTAAAATGAGAATAGTAGCACTTGTACCATAAACTTCACAGGGTGGCTGTTATTAAAATGTTTTGAAAACCTTGAAGTTTTATATATCTTAGCTTTTATTACATTATTCAAGTCAATTAACCCTTAATCAACCAGAATGGCTCCATTTTTTCTTTTTCTTAAGTCTAATCTTACATTTTCTTCTTCTTTAACTAGATTGAAAACAAATATTAAATTTACCTTATATATTTGCGAGGAGAGCTCATTATAAAATAATGAATTATATAAATATGAGTTGTATTATTATTTTTATCCTTGTATTTTCCTCAGTAATTATCATAGCTTATTGAACACCAAAGCTGCTGATAAAGATTTGTCTAATGAATGAAAACTAAATATGAAAACTGCCTTTAAGATGGTGAGGAGTTTGAAGCTATGCCTATTCTCTGTAGGTAAAGCAAGGCATAAACTTTGGTCAATCCAACATTTAGGTAGCAAATTAATATGAACTGATATATGCTATATATTTATATACCCCATGTATGATTATATATATGATTATATACACACATATGTATATTTCTGGTGAAAGTTTTTGATTCTTCCAATTTTGTCTTTGTCTTCCTAGCATTTAGTATGGCATCTTTCACATAGGAGCTTAGTAAATGTTGGATGAATTGAATTGATTTGAAGATAGAGCTTTGGAATTTAAAAAAATATGTGACTCCCAAATCTGAATGATGAGAGTCTGATGAAGTCAACACTACCCTAGTCATTATTGGAAATTTGTTGGAAAGCTACCAATTATAATCATACAGAAAGAATATTTCTTCTAGAAATTCTGAACCTAGCAATGTTCTCTTGGGCCACAGCTGCTAACCTAGATTTAAAGTTGGTTTTTTTTTTGAGTTCATGTCCCCTAAAACCATAACTGAGGAGTTCCACAAAAGGCCTTACCTTTAATAATCAATGAGGCCCTATTTGATTAAAAAATGCATTTGGTAAAATGTCATACTAAGAAAATAGCAACAAAATATTTCTCCCATAAATCTGATGTGCACTTTCCCATGAAAACACATGGCATTATTGAGAAGAGAAAATACCTACAGAGAACATAATACATGGAAAGTATCAGGTAAGGAACATGTGTGGTCATGGCAGACACATTTAGAGAACGTGTGGTAAGGGAACTTGCACAGAGGCAAGCACACATAGTGAGCATGTAGGGCAAATGTGGAGGATGGAGCAGCAGCACGTGTCCAATATTCCAGAACTGCTGATGAGAGAAAGCGAGGCTGCATGGTGGGCTAAATGCTGGTCAGGAAGACCAAGGTTCAAATCTGGCCTCAGACACTTGTTTGGCCGTGTGACTAAGTAAGTCACTTAGGCTCTGTCTATTTCAGGTTTCTCAATTGTAAAATGGGGATCGTAATAACACTTACCTCACAGGGTTGTTGTGAAGCTCAAATGAGGTACTATTTGTAAAGTATTTAGCCTGGTATATAGTAGGTGCTTAATACATGCTTGTTACCCTTCCCTCTTGATGCCACCACGCTGTTTGCCAAAGGTGCTCGCTGAAGGATGTCACAGCCTCCATTGTACACTCCTCCTCCAGTTTCTGCTCTTCCTTTCCTCAGTGAAGGGAGGAAAAAAATCATGTTCTCTTATTTTATAGCCTATAAACTTTCCCCAGTTCTTTTAGAAAAGGCAAAAACCCCTTGATTACCTGATTTATTGAGCACAAAAAAGCTTCCCTTATCTCGCAGTTGCCCGAGGAGGCTTAGCTACTCCAGATGCTTTCATGTAGGAGATTCTCAACCAGAGGTGACAGAGATAGCTAATACTCCAGGCTCAGTTTTTCCTTTTGACTCCTTTTCCTCATCCAGGAACTTGTGTTACTCATCCTACTTTACAGTAAATATTACATTACTTCCCGATTTTCAATCTCCTGAGGCCAGGCTATAAATGAGTTAAAGGTTGTTTGGCTAGTAACTACCAAAATAACTCTGAGATTCAGGGTTCCCCAGCTTTCAAACCCCAGGTGTCTTCTATTCTCCCACGTAGAAGAGTGTGTAGAGAAAAGGTGGAGACAATGTTGAGTTTAGAGTAAGGCATCGTGTCTTCCTTCTACCCAGGCACATTCCTACCTGATCAAATACATCCGATCAAAGTCTAAGTGACCTCATTCACTTTCTACATTAATCTTGGAGTCAAATAAATACTCACATACCAGACTAGAGAGCTCTAAATGCCATCCTACCTAGTGATAGGATTGGGTCAAATGAATCTGTCAAGTCCTTTTAGTATCTTTCACAACAATGTTCTCTTCCTAGAATATCCACATCTTCCTCATATCTATTATCTTTCTAAACTAAAACTGTGAAGAGAAAAATTATGTTTCACAAATGGAGAATGTAAGACCAACTGAAGTTAAGATTTGTCCAAAGTTTTATCTCTTCTGATAATCTGAATTCTAAGAGAGTACATATTGAAAATATATAACAGTGCCTGAGTATCTTTCATAAACATCAGTGACTCAAGATCCAAGCAAACACAAGAACAATACAAGAAAGAGCTCATCAGATGACAAATTGGGAAAGGAAATTGAGGTGCCAGCATCAGAAGCACTCTACATCATTAAGTGGAGCTGGAAAAAAATTCTGTCAAAGTAAGGAAGAATGAACCTGATATCTTGATCTAATGACACAGGAGTACTTTTACAAAAGGATCGCTCAGTTGAATCAGCCCTGAAGGGGCTGTTCTTTCTACTGAAGCCTTCTACCTATCCCAGCCTCCATGTCATGCCAATAGCACAATATGTAATAATAATAGATAACATTTATATCATGCTTACTATGTACCAGGTACTGTGCTAAGTGCTCTACCATTGTTATCTCATTTGATCCCCACAACAACCTTGGGAGGTAGGTGCTATTATTATCCCCATTTCACAGATGAGGAAATTGAGGCAAACAGAGATGTAGTGATTTTGCCTGGGTCATGATGAGAGCTGAAAGGGGAGTGATGGAGATACCCTCACAAAGACCAGGGTACCAGGGGCAGGCTGTCAAGATTTAAGCATTGTTGAGGTCAAGGTAAAGATTTATTATGCTTTCTAGCAAGCTAGAGTTCCTAGGTAACCTGCAACCTTAAAGGGGTACAGGTAAAGTTTATATAGGATATTCTATGGGAAACATGTGCCAAATATGCTAACTAGGTGATTCAGAGTGCGGTTAGGGAGTGGTAAGTTCTTAAAGGAACATGAACTTTCAGTATTTACTGCGCAGGTATTTTTCCCAGAGTTCATTGGGAAATAGCCCAAGGGGCTACCTGGAGGTGTGGTTTTAGGCCTGAAACTTCACTAAGTCAATTAACGGTTAGGTCTGCCTCAGAAATACCTGATTGCTCTCATCAACGTCTTGTTAGATAAGATAAATGTAAGGGAGTATATGCATGTCTAAGTCTAGGATGCATATGATTGGTCAGTGAGTAGTGAATGTCATTATGACCAGTGCACAGCCTGTTCAGCCAGTACACAGATGGTTTAGACTTATAAGTTCTATAGGTGCAACTGGCTGCTGTAGTAGGAAGGAAGATAACAGTTGTTGCTGGGCAGGCTGTATCCTTGGGCTGGGGAGAAAGTACCTGAGATAGTATTTTGAGGCTATGGAGAAATGTGTTTTTTAAAGAGAAATGTGATTTTTAGAATTGGGGCCCAAGCACATGTACCCAAGCACCCCATCAGGTTACATAGCTAAGAAGTATCTGAAGCCAGATTTGAACTCAGGTCTTCCTGACTGTAGACCCAGAGCTCTAACCACTGTATCATCTAGCTGTGTCCTACCATGTAGGCCATAAGTCCTATGTAGTATGAGATATGCATAAAAAAAATAGCTCACATTTCTCTAGTGCTTTAAGATTTTGAGAGGAATTCTACATAATGCTATGTGGTAGGTCACAGTGAAAGGATTATTATCTAGATCCATAGGTTTAGAATGGAAAAAACCTTAGAGATCATCTAGTTCCACCCCCTCATTTCATATGATTTGCCCAATTGGGGTCAACAGTTGATAAGTGATGAAGTAGGACTCAAATACTATACCCTCTCTGCTGTACCACAATGTCTCTCCAGCTTACAGATGAGGAAACTGAGGTGCAGGGAGTTGAAGTAACAAATATACACACATACACATATAGTATATATCTGACACTCAATTCATCAATTTTATGAGTACCTAGTATATAGAACTTTGTCATGTTCTGGGGAAGCTATGCAGTTTACATAAGACACTATTCTTCTTCCCATGGATCTCATAACCTAGTAGGGGGATACTCTGTATTTTAAAAAATTATCCATAGAGTAGTTTATTATCTTTCATAAATACTGACATGTCAAGTTGCAAGCAAGCACAGGAGAAGCACAAAAAAGAACTCATCATATTAGGAAAGGATATAGTACTCTGATAGAAAATGATGCCTTATAAGATTATAAGAAGGTACAAGCAAAGTGCTATAAGAGGTTTGATAATTACTGCCTGTGGGATTAAGGAAAGTCTCCTACAGAAGGCAGTATTGAAATCGGTCTTTAATGGATGGAGAGGAATTAAGTAGCTGGGGGAGGAGGAAGACATAGGTCATTTACTGCATCTTGATCTCCTATTTTCAAATATTAAAATATCAGTTTCACATCCTATAAAATTCCTTATCGTTGATTTCCTCCTTCTCCCAGTGTTGTCTGAAGCACTCTGCTTGACTATCCCAGAGATATTCAAAAGCATTGGTTTTTTTGATTTGCAATTTTAACAAGTCTTTTAAAGTCTTGTAAGCAGTCAGGACCAAGACCTAGGAACACATAAGTACTTGGCTCCTACTACCATATTACTGTTATGTACTAGACTTTCATTTAGAAGTATATATAAATCAATTTCTGGCTCAGGCCCACCTACTTGACCATGTCTCTTCTTTTCCTGTCTCTTCATGATGACTCATCCTTTCACTTTCACTCATTGTCATAATTTAAGCTCACAGTTTAATTAGATTAATAAATGCATACTAAAAGCAGAAGCATTAATCATTTGCAACATAGACTGCACATTACATTCAGTCTCCAGATCTAGCTTCTACCAAGGCAAAAACCACTTTTAGCCCAGAGTCCATTTCCTCTCTCTTCAAGTCTCCTAGCTTCAGCATTCAAACAAAAGAGAAAGATGGCTAGAATTGTAGCATCTAACAGACCATCTCTTTCTCCATGAAGTGGGATGGGGACAATATATGTTTAATTCAAAAAGGCATTAAAGACTGCTATGGAAATTCCAATGATTCTCATGGTTGAAGACTCACAGCAAGCAAGTAAACAAACAAAAACAAATGAGACTGCTCTTCCATTGTCTTCCCAGGGTCCTTCCACTCCAGAGTCTAGCGTTTGTCTGTCTGTTTCAGTACTGGAAGGAGGTACTGTTGAAATGTTCCAGAGAGTAATGCCCAAGGGTGCTGCCCGACTGTCACCAAAGTCTAACGCCAACATGGACAGGAGGGACGGACTTGAATGTGTCAACCCCAGTCATGGCTGTGTCTTTCTCAGTCTCTTTCTTTTCCCTTTAAAACTCCAAATTCAGAAACTTGCACCCTCCATCTCAGTAAGCCTGCAAGGCCATCAATACAATCCAAGCCTTCAGTGAAACGGTATAATCAGATGCTTGTCCTATCTGTGTAGATCGGATGTATAGATACAACCCTTCCCCACAACAGCGGTTAGTTTCTTCCCCCATTACTCAATACATTTGACCTAGTCACACTCTGAATTCTCTTCCTCAATTTATCCACCAGATAAAACTATCTTTCTGTTCACAAAAGTGAAAAGGAAACTCTAACTCACTGAACCATCCTATTCACAGTTTATCAAAAATTCCATTTCTAGTATGTTCACTCAGAGAAAGAAAGGAATTAATATTTCTTATGCCAAAGGCAGATATGGAGCAAGCCATTTGTGGGCCCTGGACAAGGCTCAAAAATTATGTCCTTAAGTTTGAAACTAACACTCTTTATTAATGTCTGCTCAAGACCTTGAACTTGTCAAGACCAATTCATTGTACAAATGAATTACTAATTCAATTACATTCAAAAAATCTTTTATTTGAAACATACTATGTGCAATGAACTGTGTTAACTACTGGAATACAAAGCTGAAAATGAAACAATCCTTGCTTTCAAGGAGTTTATGTTCTATAGAGGTTGTAGATAGGGGACACATACATAAGTATGATTTGTGCTGTTCAGTCATGTCATTTGTGTCTGACTCTTTGTGATCCCGTCTGAGGTTTTCTTGGCAAAGATACTGGAGTCAGACATTTCCTTCTCCAGTTCATCCGACAGATGAGTAAACTGAGGCACACAGGGTTAAGTGACTTGCCCAGGGGCACACAGTTAGTAAGTGTCTGAGGCCAGATTTGAACTCAGAAAGATGAGTCTTCCTGACTTCAAGCCCAGACTTCTATCTGCTGCACCACCTAACTGCCCTAGTATTATATAAGTGTTATACAAAGTACAATCAAACGATTTTAAGAGGTAGATCGTATTCATAATTTATGAGATCAAACAAGTTTCACCTTAGGAGGCGATAGTCAGGCAGCAGCTCTGGAAGCAGCTAGGGTTCTTAGCAGGACAAGGCAGTGAGGGAATTCATTCCAGTCATGGAGGACCACCTGTGCCAGGGCACAGATTGAAAAGATGGTAGGTTATGTATGGAAAGTGTTTGGCAGGCCATACTGGGGAGAGTAGGATTTTCTGGCATTAAAAATAGGTGTTCTTACAAAGAATATATTAAAGCATGTCCCTTGCTGTGACCCCTCCCTGCCCTACACCCCACTCCTCCCCATAAAGGGCAAGTACTGCACAGCAGTCTACCTTGCCAACCCTAATCCTGGCTCTGATCCAAGGTATTATGCTGCATAACCAAATGGAGATCATTGTGTATACAATGAAAATGCCCAAATGGCCAGTTCATCTTCTCTATTTTGCATCTAAAATGATGCTGGAAGAGCAGCCTAATATGATAAGAAATAAACTGGACCATACAAGTAATGATCCAATCACATAGGCCTTTTATAGCTACTTGTTGTTAGAGGAAGAATACTATTACACATAACTATTAATGTTGATGGGCATTTGAATAAGAGATTCATTCTTCTTTGTGTCAGCATAATCTTCCACATCACCCTCCTTTGAACTCTGAGAGGAGAGCTGATCTGCAGAGAGAAGCAGATTTTGCTAATGGTCACGTTGATTCGTTACCCTAGCTTATTGATAGCTATACACTAATATACATATATGTATATATATGCATATGTATATACCTATATAGGTGTATGCATATATGTATGTGTAAACATACCTATAGCCACACACACATGAAAATGTTAAGGAAAAGCAAAGGAATTGTTTGCCATCATCACAAAAGTAATCTGGGGAATAGAAACCTCTTTCTGTGTGTATCCAAATATACACACATCTTAGTCATAATACTATCTATCATAAAATCATTGGAAATGGATAATTGAATAGATAATGAAACTCATTCCCTTGTCTCATATTTGGTGAGATATTTTGCCCAACCCACTTTTGAATACTTTAAATCATCTTATTGTCGTCCTATTAGGCACTATTACCCATGTGCTCATTATTTCAACAGTGTTAGAAACTCCTTGATGGCATAAATGAGCCTCAACTCAGAGCCTTGCAAATGGCTGGAGAATTTAATTCTAAAGCATTCTTTGACCTCTTGGCTAATTGGTTAGGAAGATTGTTCTGTCTTCTGCTTACCTCTTTGGTAATTACCCTAAGTTCTAAAAGCAGCACAAGTGATTTTTCAAGCTGCCTCGCTGGATCTTCTTGAAAGGAACAATAAATATTTACCCCAGACATATGGTATTTTGTAGCAGATGCTGGAAGGGTGCTGTTACCTGTGGGCATTCTATGCCTTCTTGACATTCACCTTCTCATGGGTTCTGTCCTGCTTCTTCCTACATATGAGAAACAAAAATATCCAATGCCCTTGTGATTTGTTCTTTAAGTCTGCCACCATGTCGCAATGTAGTAGCTATGTCTGGACTACACTCTTGCATCAGGTCATGTAAATGTCACTGATATTTATTTACTAATCAATAGGAAATTTTGCAGACTAGTTCACATCCAGGCCAGCCAAAAGGCATCTGAGTCATTGACAGCATGGAGGAGAAAATGAATAGAGGAGAATTCATTCATGGGCTAGAGAGATGGAGAAAATTTGGCTTCTAGAATTAAAAGCCAGGGCTTTTATTATAATCATTATTGGTCATTCCACAACATAAAAGAACATTGCCCCTTCTCTAAAGGTTTTCTTCTTATAATAAAGATAGACATGTGTGATCACATGGGCTGAATACCATGGGTCCATATGGAGTATTGCTTCCCTCTTGTCTGCAAAAGTGGGACTCAGAATATTGCCCAGCTGATGGTGAAGAACTCATGTACATGAACTTTCACCTTCTTGAATGATCTTTAAGCTTTTAAGAGACTGTATAAAATACTGGTAGTATCTTTGTCCCTGATTTAGAGACAGGATTCACCTACAGTCTTTTGTTTCCTTTTGGCTTTGTTAAATATGGCAGAGAAAAATAATTTAAAGAATCAAAGGTTACCACACCTGCTTATTTAGGGTCCCTGTTGGTCACTTTCTCTGATGAGACAGAAAGAATAGTTTAGTACCTCTTCGTGCCTGAGCTGACCTCTATGAGCTCAATCTAACCTTTTCTAGTTATACCTGTGGCATCTGCAGATACATTCTGCCTAGCTGAACTCTTGGTTCTGACCACTTTTTTTGCACATATGTGCAGACTATGTACACTATGTTAACATACAACAGATAAGATGTTCTATTTTCTTGTAGTTGATTATTCTGATAAAAAGACACTTCTTTTCTTAGCTCCTAAGATGTAGCCAAATTGCCAGGAAATGTTATCATATTCAGTTTAGGACTCTCATGCCTCTTTGTATCAGCGAAGATCAACAAATTGTCTGCCTATCTATAGTATATTTTAGAATGGTGAGAAGTCAAGTGCCCAGGTCACACAGTCAGTGTGTGTAAGAGACAGGAGGACATGGATCCATGTCTTTCTGACTCCAAGGCTAGCTCTTTTTCCACTACTCCATGAGTCAATGGGGAGTGGAGTATGTAAGCTAAACAAACATTAACCACTGAAAGTGTTACTCTGCATTTACTCAAGTGCCATGCCTCCAAGCTGTGAAAATGTCTATAGAACTAGTCTTTTTATGCCCTCACAATTCTTTATGGAAGCAAATAAGTAGCAAATATTATTGTTATTATTTTGCCTGAGAAGGAACCAAATCGAGGAGAGGGCTGATCAATGTCTTTGAAATTGTGTGATTTAATTGAACAAGACACAGATAGAGCTGATGATACCCTGTTTTTAGAAGACACATACTAGGCTGTATTTGAAAATAGAAGTGGGCAGGTGAATGGTAAAAGATGAGAATTTATAAGACAAGTACTACATTCCACTATATGGATAATAGAACTAGCTACGACTGTGCATTTTTGCATGTATGTATGTATATATTCACTTACTTATTATGGCCTATGTACCATTATATATTGACCTCAATTCTCCATTGGAGCACATGAATGCATCAATCATCCTTGTTCAAATGAAACAGAACAGGAAAGATAGAAAAACCTGCATTCAAGTCCTTCCTCTGATTTGTATTGACCGTATGACCCTCAGACACACTCTTCAACTTCTCAGTGTCTGCAAGTAATTCTTCAAGACTGTACGTTCTAGATGAGTGGCTGATCTGCATTAGTGGAAGAAGTTTTCACACTGGAAGTTACTCCATTTAAATGAGTCACAAGTCTGGGGAAAATCTAGGATTGATCTCAGAGCTGGAGAAAGATATGGCAGGAGCAAAAGGTGCACTCTTAGCAGTGGAAAGTTTGAGGGAGAAGCTGGGTAGTGATTTTTATGCTATGAATCAGTCAGCATAGCAATGATATCATACTGAGTGCTGGTATGTAAATAGTCTGGAAATAACTATTAGGTCACAGAAATCAATTAAATAGCAAAGTTTCTTGTGTAGTAAACCTCAAGCTGTTTGTCCAGGAGAGAACTCGCTTAGAGGCTCTGTATAGACATATACTTGACTTATTGATTTCCACTGTTATCAGAGGATGCGATTGAGGTGGTGGAATTTATGCCATATTCTACCCTTCTAAACTTCCAATCAACAAACATGGATTTGAAAGAGCATTGTGCCTAAGTTCTAGGCATTGTGCTTCATTTACCAGCTTGCACTCCTTGGACTAGATGGCACAACGCCCCCAGGAAATCCCCTTATCAGAAAACTCATTACCCAGGGAGACTGCATCAACCTTGGTACTCACATCTCATTTGTACACTCAGTATCCTATACCCCTCTGATCGGAGGGCTGGTGAGCAGAGCAAAGAATTCCTCCTAAAGTTTCCACTTAAAGAGGGCTCTCAGGCCAGCAATCTATAAATATCCCACTTGTTTCCCTTGAATTAGACTCCACCATACTTTCACCCCACTCCCTTCTGCTTTTCAGATTCCTTTTGTGTGTTGGCTTCCTCCATTAGATTTTAAGATCTTTGAGGGAAAAGTCTTTCTTTTGCATGTTTATGTCCCTAGTGCTAAGTACAATGCTTGGATAATAGTAGTTGCCTACTAAATGTTAATTGAGTAATAATTGACTATTGACTGACTGGCTACTCTATGAAGCTATAAATATAACACTGAGTGGGACCCTGCCTTCAAGGAACACATTCCAAAATTTCCCTGTTATTATTGATCACTGGGTGACTCAGTGGATAGTTAGGAAGCCCTGAGCTAAAACCCTGCCTCAGAAACTTACTCACTGTGTGATCCTAGGAATGTTACTAAGTCTCCATTTCCTCATCTGTACCATGTGGATACTAATAGAACCTTCCTCCCAAGGTCATTATAAGACTCATAAGAGATAAACGTAAAACACTGTGCAAACCTTAAAGTCCTATGTAAATGTTAGCTTTTATTATTATCGGTTCTCTAACTTCATACTGTTACTGGGAGAGCTAATACAGCACTTGAAATCTCTCACTACATTTTTCTAAATTCTGGAGTGGTAAAAAACAACACATTTTCAGAAAGTTTCCACATTGTAGGCATTTCAGTCTACTGAGAGAAATAATGGGAAAGAGGGATCCTTTTGTAAGCTAATTTATCTTTATTTCCTAGGAGACGGTGAAAAGACAGCTATAAGTGCAACTTTCTTCTGGAATTACCTAGAATGAAACCAGGAGCCACTGACCTAAATAAAACTGTGTTTTGATGTATGACTAAAGGTTTTGGCAGCTGGACTTTAACAAACCAACTACTTTTGGTCTTCCACAATCTGGCTACACCTGGGTTTACCTTTCTAGCCTTATTAGACTCTTCTTCCCCATGGATTCTCTATTCCAAGCAAATTAAAGTGGAGTTTGGATTTGATCTCAAATCTTCTTGACTCCAAGTCCAGTGCTCTTTCAATTCATACTATGTTACAATAAGCCACTGATGATGCGTTATTCCTCTGGGGGAGTATTTCCCAAAAGATTTTTGGCTATGAGAACGTTTTGCCTTGGAATTTACTGGTTATATCCATAAGGACTGGTCCAGGAAAGCTTAGAGTATAGAATATATCCAGAACAAAAAAGTTAGGGAAATTTTTTTGAGTAAATATAAACTATTTGGGATGTTCTCCATCTTCCATTTCAGAGAATACCTACCTTCCTTCAGTGGCTCAGGTGACATCTACCATGTCCAACATTTCATGGTCTTCCCTTCTTCCAGTTGCTATCACTCTCTCCTTGAAGCTATTTGTGCTCTCTTGTATATAAGTAATTCTATTACTGCTGAAGGATAGCATGGCTTGTATTTTTTGAAATTTTCTGCCTCTCTCAGCAATCTGTACAAATCTGAAGAATCAATAAATAATTATTAAGCACTTATTATGAGTCAGGCACTGTGCTAAGTGCTAGGGATAAAGAAGAGGCAAAAGATAGTCTTTGCCCTCAACGAGCTTGTAGTCTAATAAATAAACTACTCCATTTATACAAGCATATGGTACACTGACTCAGAAGTCCCTCACCCAATCAAGATTTGTGCAACACACGGTATTACAGGACTGCTGTTCAGGAAAACCACTCCAAGTTTGGTCAGGGAAGGGTTTACATATACTTTGCATTTACTCGTCTGTATGTACATGCTACATTTGTACATAAACTCATTGATGGTAGGACTTTTTCCTTTGTACCTGGTGGAGATGGGGATCTGGATTTTGGATTTTGTTGGGATTTAACACCACACTTCTAAGATGAAAACTCATTCTGTCACTAAAATTAGTAACTTACTCCTAAGTTACAATGTTAAAGAGTTTTCTGGAGCACTGAGAAATTGAATTATATAGTTCCTGTGCATCTAAGGAAGGATTTTAATCCAAGGTAGCCCCCTACTCACTATGCCACTTTACTTCTTGCCTTTTACATATAGGATGCTTATTAAATGTTTGTTGAGTGGAACAAAACAGAATTCCTTGAAACTGCTGCACTTTCCCCACCTACAAGTTTTTGCTTATCTCATCCCCATACCTGGAATTTGCTTCTTCCTAATATTCCCATCTTTCAGAACCCAGCTCAACGATCACATCTCTTGTGAAATCTTCCCTGCGCTCCCCCAAAGAATTTTTCTAATTCCTAAGAACTTGTCCCATTCAAATATATTTGTTATATTTATCCATATATGCCTCTTATCTTCCTTAATAGATTGTAAGTTCCTTGAAGGTAAGGTTTGTGTTTTATTCATCAGCATTTCTCTTTACTCCTAGCATTGTCCAGAGACTGATTTTCAGCTGTTTTTGCAAATAACAAATGTTTATAGAAAAATTGCTGAGAACTTGGGCAAGTCTCTTATGGACTGTTGTCTATAAGACTCAGTATAGTGTTTGAAGTAAGCTGATAAAAAAAGGAAATGAGGAGGCTTATAGATTGTTTTTATTGACACAATATATAAATGGAATACTTTATCAATGAACATGTCAATTTTAGGTAAGTCCATAAAAATGACATGGTTATTTCGGTTCTTCCTCAAAGGAGAGAAAAATTACTTATTCCCTTCATTCTTCCTAGTTCAAATATTGATCATGGACAAGGATATTTAACTATAAAAACGTAGCACGCTAGGTGATCCTTTTACAAAACATGAATAATATCCAGAGAACCTGGATATTGGATAAGAAAAAAAGTGGCCAAGCTCCTATGAAATTTTAATTGCTAAGCCTGTTAGCACTCCACAGTTTGAGAGCTTGAAGTTGATTCCATTCAGGATACAGCAATCAATGAAGAGCTTAGTTCTTCACTTCTTGGGAAGGAAAGATTTTCTCAGTCTCTTCTACTTCTATCCATCAGTCATAGCATTTCTCAGCACTTCTACTTACCCAGAAGGAAATATCCCATCCAGTAGTTACAGCATTGGCAAGAGTTCAAGACAGTTGAGCAAGCAGAAGCATATGCACTCCAGACAGACATGGGTATGTGAATGTAATCATACAAACCTGGAAGCATCTTCAAGGAATGTAACTCTTAACCTCAGAAAAGAGTTGGCTATGGACACAAGAGAAAGTTAGTCTAAGAAATTGAGAAATGTGCTTTGTTAGGCTTTCTTTAAGAGAAAAAGGAGGTCAAGGCCCTCCACTTTAGGAACTGTGTTCCCATATCTGTGTTTCTTATATGCATTCTTCACTATCATTGCACTTGACTATTGAGGCTACCAGCTCCAGTTGCCAAGGGGATTTTTGGTGACTCTTTCTATGACCTGAAGCTCACAAGATTACATAAGCTGCTCCTGTTCATCTCTGAAACTCATTCACTTAAGGCCAAAAAGAATAAACAAAGAAATAAAAGAAACATCAGGCCAAGTATGGACTTCCCCTTGGTGGCCAGGTTGGGGGAGATAAGATAGCTATAATATCAGGATGCTGCAAAAAGTCACTGCCACTACTGCTCCTCCCATCTGAAGGTCCATGGTCCACCACAGAAGAGAGAGAGAAACTTGCTGTAAGAACAGTCAATTTTAACTCAGCAGTCAATTAAAAGGCTTTTTATTACCATGCATTAAGCCAACAGGAAACAGAAGATATTGATGCTTCTTCTGGATCAGGGAGGAAAAGGGTCTTTCTACCACACATTTCCAGAACCAGGCTCACCAAAACTCCATGTAGATATTATGCATACTCTTAAGGACTGAACCCTTATTGGCCAGTCCTCTTTCTCCCATTGGAGTAATTTGGAAGGGAGGGCACTATCAGATGGTGTGTGTGTGTGTGTGTGTGTGTGTGTGTGTGTGTGTGTGTGTGTGTGTAAGAGGATTCAGGAAATAATTCATGTAAAAAGTGCTCAACACATGCTTCATCTGGAAGGAAGACAGTGATTTTATAAAGTTAAGGCACAGTGGGAATATTTTATAGGCTTGGGCAATGGTCAGTGCAGAAGAATATAGACTAGAGATGGAGTGCTGTGTGTAAGTAATAAACAGACAGTTTGGCTAGATCACAGAGTACAAGAAGGGGAGTAAAATGTGATGTAACTGGAAAGATAGACTGGAGGGAAGATCATGAAGGACTTCAAAAGATAAACAAAGGGGAGCATATTTTATCCTAGAGGAAACTGAGCCATTGGAACTTGTTGAGTAGGAGAATGATATGGTTAGATCTACATTTAAGGGAAAAAAAGTTAGTGTGAAGAATAAACTAGAGTCGGGAGAAACTTGGGACAGACAGACCAATTAGGAGACCATTGCAAAAATCTAGGTAAGAACTGTTGAGAAAAAGGAGTGACATCCAAGATATTATAAATATATAAGATCTGACAACTAATTGATTATATGTGGAAAAGGAGAGAGAGAGAGAGAGAGAGAGAGAGAGAGAGAGAGAGAGAGAGAGAGAGAGAGAGAGAGAGAGAGAGAGAGAGAGAGAGAGAGTATAATATTGAAGTTGTGAGCTTGGCGGATTTGAAGAATATTGTCTTTAATAGATATAGGTAAATTTGGAAAAGTGGTTGGGTTTGGGAAGAAAGGTAAGATCTGTTTTAGGGTATGCTTGAGATGTCTCTGGGACATCATTTTTGACATGTCTAGTAGACATTTGATGATGTAAGATTGAAATTAGGAAAGAGACAGGCTGGATATATGGATATGCAAGTCTCAGGTATGGAGATTTTAATTAAACCTATGGCAGCTGATGAGATCACTAAGAGATTTTATATATATATATATGCATGTATGTATGTATGTGTGCATATATATGGATAATACAGTGTGAAGGAACTAGGAGCTTTGGGAAATATTCACAAAGGTATGATGTGAATTAAGAACCATCAAATGAACTTAAAAACATATAGAGAGGCAAGAAGAAAACAAAAAAAAAGTAGCGTCACCAAAGCCTAGAGAGAAGTTTAGGATAAAAGGGTAATGAATAGTGACAAAGGAAGCAGAAAGGCAGAGAGGGATGAAGACTGAAGAGAGAACAGCAGCATTACCTACTAAGAGATCACTGGTAACTTGAGTGAAAGCAATTACAGTCAAGTAGTGAGGTCAGGAGCCAGACTGCAAAAAGAAGTGAAGGAAATGAAATGAAGGTAGTGAACGCAGACCATTTATTTCTAGTATATTGGTTAAGAAAAGGAGGACAAACATAGAACGATACCTTGAGGGGATGGTAGGATTTAGTAAAGGTCTTTTAATGGTGGAAACAATCTGGACATGTTTGAAGTGAATGGGAAAGCAACCAAGAGATTGGGAAAAGTTGAAGAGGGGGCATGATGGAGGCAGCAGTCTAACAGAGAAGATAGAGGAGATGGCTTGAAGTTCACCCTGGAGGGGTTTCCTCAACTTTAAAACAAGAGGGTCAAATTAGATGATTTTTAATGTTCTTTCCAGCTCTACATCTAGGATCCCCTAATCTTTCAAGGCATTTTATACAATTTTGAAATATTCTTATTAGGTATCTTTTTTTGGGGGGGAATTTTAAATCACTATTTCAGAAATCAAATACTTTCTTCTAATCCACAAACAGTAAACCATATGGCATTTTGTATTCTGTACATCCTTCAGTTGGTCATGTGATGGTAAAGATGTGATCTTTTGTGGAATATCATTAGTGAAAACCTATCTCCTTCCAAATATCTTCATCAAGGTAGCCTTCATTGGGAGGCAGGTGGTGTAGTGAATAAAGCATCCACACTGGAGTTAGGAGGACCTGAGTTCAAAATTGTCAAAAGTGTCAAAATTTGACACTTATTTGCTGTGTGACCCTGGGCAAGCTCCTTAACCATAATTGCCTCACAAAAACAAACAAAAACCAGTGACCTTTAAACCGGGTATATATTATTTTAATTAAAATTGCATTAATGGAAAATAAGCATGTAGGACACAACTTGGACATGTCTGAAGTCAATAGCAAAGGAAACAGTAGATAGGGAGATGTAGAAGGGACATAACAGGTAAATTTATGAAAATAAGAGCTATTTCCCCATTGACAATTGGTCAAAGGATATTAATAGGCAGTTTTCAGAAGAAAAAATTGCTAGAAATCATTATTGATTAGCGAAATGCAAATTAAGACAACTCCGAGATACAACTTCACACCTATCAGATTGGCTAACATGGCAGAAAAAGAAAATGATGAATATTACGTGGATATGAAAACTGGAGACATTCATACATGGTAGAGTTATGAATTGGTCCCACCCTTCTGGATCACTAGCTAGAACTGTATTCAAAGGGCTATAAAATGATGCATACCCTTTGATTCAGCAATATTCCTCCTAGGTCTGTATCCCAAAGAGACCAAATGAAAAGGAAAAGGACCTATCTGTGTAAAATGTTTATAGCAGCTCTCTTTATGGTGACAAAGAATTGTAAATTGAGAGAATGACCATCCACTGGGGAAGGGTTGAATGAGTTGTGGCATATGATTGTGATGGAATACTACTGTGCTATGAGAAATGAAGAGTAGAATATTTTCAGAAAAACTTGAAAATACTTACATGAACTGATGAAAGTGAAGTGAGCAGAACCAGGGGAACATTTTATGTATAGTAACAGCAATATAGTGAGGATTATCCTACTCTGATCAAGACATAATGAAAAATAGGAGCAAGCACATAGCCCTAATGAAAAATACTTTCTACCTCCAGAGAGAGAACTGATGAACTCATTGCAGATTGAAGCATACTTTTTACTTTATTTTTCTTGTGGATTTTTTGGGTTTTGCAACATGGCTAATATGGAAGCATATTTTGCATGACTTCACATGTATAATCAATATATCACTTGCCTTCTCAATGGGTTGGGTGGGGGAAAGGTGAGAGGGACAGAGGAAATTTGGAACTCAAAATTTTAGAAAAGAACATTCACATCTTTGACATGTAATTGGGAAATATTTAATGAGATAAATAAAAACACCTTAATATATTTCTAAGAACTAAGCTGTATCAGTTGACACAATGCATTTTTTAAAAAAATCCATAAAGCAAAATAGAGAGAGATAAAAATTTTATTTCAAAGTAAAATTAAAATAATTTTTTGTATCCATTGATGTGCCTGATCCTTCCACTGTTAATCATGATATTCCCCTGTTCAAAAACATTCAATATCTCCCCATTGATTAGGAGATCACATCTAACTCTTTAATAAGGCATGTAAGGTCCTCTACTTATCTTTTGGACTTCAATTTATAGTACCTTGCTATCTTATTTTCCACTCTCCCCAGCACTAACCATCTGTTCTAACCAAAGTGATCTAATTACTACACTATTAATATTTTTAGCATTCTAACCCTCAGAGATTCACTCCTCCCATTGTTTCCACCAGCAAGGGCCACCTTTTCCAGCCCCTTCCTTATATGCACTGCTGCAGTGTCATCAACCTGAGAGCCAATGGGGCTTTAGAAAGGGTGAGGAACAGTTGATATGATGTTTGCTACTTGACAACTCCAGGAGAAATGCCAGGAGCAGAACAGAGATCTGTACACAACATGTGTAGATCTGACCAAGGTCTTTGACACTGTTCATCATGAGGGCTTACGGAAAATTATATCAAAATTTGGTTGCCCAAAGAAGTTATCAGTATTGTACATCAATTTCATGATGTCATGTTTGCCCTGGTTCTGGATAATGGACAATGCTCTTGTGCCTTCCCAGTCATCAGTGGAGTGAAACAGGGCTCTGTGTTTGCTCCTATGCTTTTTAGCATAATGTTTTCAGCCATGTTGTCAAATGCTTTCAATGAGGATGAACACAGCATCAAGGTCAGCTACCATACTGATGGTAAATTCTTCAAATTGAAAAGGCTACAAGCCAAGACCAAAGTGGAGGGAGTGCTGGTGCATGATTTTCTGTTTACAGATGATTGTGCACTCAATAAAGCTGAGATGCAACGAAGTATGGATCAATTCTCTGCGGCTTGTGCTAATTTTGGCTTAAGAAAACACAAGTGCTCCATCAGCTATCACCACATCATCCATACAACGGACCATTGATTTCAACAACTAGAGAATTTTTGAATGCTGTAGACAAGTTCACTTACCCTGGTAGTGTACTTTCCAGGGATGTATACATTGACAATGAGGTTGATGCATGCATTGCCAGAGCTAGTTCAGGGAGGCTCTGAAGAAAAGTATGCTAGAGAAGAGGTATTAGACTAACTACCTAACTGAATTGTTGTATGCCCGTGAAACATTGACAGTCCACCAGCACCATGCCAGGAAACTGAATCGCTTCCACTTGAACTGTCTTAGGAAGATTCTGAAGATCACCTGGCAGGATAATGTACCATATACTGAGGTCCTTGCTCAAACTAAATTGCCAAGCATTCAAACCATGCTTCAGAGAGCACAACTCTGATGGCCTGGCCACATTGTTCAAATGCAAAATACATGCTTGCCAAAAAGACTATATTATGGAGAACTCGCATGGGGCAAGTGATCACATGGTGATTAGAAGAAGTGATACAAGGACACTCTCAAGGTCTCCCTCAAGAACTTTGGATTTGATTGTGTGACATGGGAGACACTGGCACAGGACTGCTCAGCATGGTGTGCCCACATCAGAAAGGGTACTGTACTCTATGAGCAAAGCAGAATTGAGACAGCACAAAGGAAACATAGGATGTGCAGATTTGGAGTACCTACCCCAAATGTTCACGTGGACTATCTGTGCCCAAACTGTGGTAGAACATTCCATGCTCGTATTGGTCTGATCAGCCACAGTCATACATATTGAAACTTGACTTTATCGTGGTGATTTTGGTCCTCTTTGAGAATGAAGGACAAAGATCAGCCTCCAGCAAGGGGATAGAGGCTACCCTTCCTCTCATTTGCCCTATTTCTCTTTTTAAGGACCAGCTGAGTCATCATATGTGGCATGAAAACTTTTTCTCTGGCCCACAGTAATCTTCCTATCAAAGGATCATAGGATCAGAGATTTAGAGCTGGAAGGTACTTGACAGATAATTTAGAACACACCTCTCATAGTTCAGATGAGAAAATTGAAGCCCAGATGTGTTATGTGTCTTAACCAAGGACATTGAAGTTTTTTGTGGCAGGACTTCAGATTATGAATTGATATAGATACTGTCTGTTTCAGTCCTTTAGAATTTATTGCCTAATACCTTTCATGACTGATAGCTGTCCTTCACATGCATGTATGCCATGCATCTCCAATAGTTTGTAATATTCCTAAGGACAGGATGCATTTCCTATTTTTTTTTTGTATTTTCTAGTACCTTACATGTAATCGTGGCTTAGTCAATATGTGTTGATCACTGCATTAACTTTCACGGTCAAATAAGATCCTTGGTTTTTACTAGAGGAAGACTAATTTTTTGGAGCTTTTAGGTAGTGCATATGACTCCCCAAATAGGTGACCCTCAGCATGACTTTTTTTGTGTGTGTGAGGTGACTGCAGTTTTAATTTTAAAAACAATAATTTTTTAAAACATGAAGAAAAAGGTGTTATTGTTTTCTTTTTTCTTTTGTACAGTGAATAGTTTTTCTTTCTTTAAAAAAAATTATCCATGAAGAAAAATACTCATGTTCACCCTTCTAAATGGTACCCAGAAAAATATTCACATTCAGAATTTTAAATGATACACAGTAACCGTTTCCATCTCTATCAGTAACCACAAGAATATTTGTCCTTTGCCCCACAAGTTGGCCTATTTTTAAAGGCACTTTTGGGCAATGTTTCTGAACTTACAGTCAAAGCCCATCTCAACAGCTCTATGATAAGTAGAAAATTTTTTGTACATCTATTTTATATGGAGGAAGATGTTAGTATAAAGCTCTCCTACTTATAACAAATTCCAGAAATTTAAATCCATGAATGAAATAACTGATTTTGATTCTTTCTCCTGGAGAATTTTGATTTTAGTTGTTTCATTGGTTTCCATAGGCAAGAATGAAAAGTGAATAAATTCTTTATATTGTCCACTCTTCTCTTTATTTAAAATAGTTAAAGAGACTTTGTTTTTTACCATGGTATCAAAACTATAGTGTGTGACTTTGTCAGTGTGTGTGTGTGTGTGTGTGTGTACAGAAAGGCAAAATGGAAATACATGAGGAAATCACTTTTAATATCTCTCAATCTTAGTTTCTTATCTGTAAAATGAATATAGTAAGAATAATACATCACAGGGTTATTGTTATGTAAAGTGTTCTACAAACTTTAAAATAGTATGTAAATGATACCAATTGCATGGAAAAACAAGAGTTTTGACAGAAAATTTATATATTCACATCTGAAACAAACAAAAATGCCAAGAGATGGGGATTGAAGTAACCAACTTCAGATTATAGATGTGATGTGACATTATTTAATGTGATACTAATAGAAATATTTAAATAATATTATAAGATTTATCCTAAACTATGCAATACACAGGTGCTATTATTATCTTTATTTTACAAATGAAGAAACTGAGGCTGACAAATTAGGTGACAAGAATCACAGGGATTTGAACTCACTTTTATCTGAATTTAGGTCCAGCACTTAATCTACTGTGCCATGAAAAAAACCTATAGGAGCTGGTTAATGCCTACTAAGAACTCTATCTTTAATTCTGGTAAATGATACTAAATGCATGGAACTTTTCCTTGGGTTGTGGCAAATGGATAGCTAAGCTTTTTACAGGTATAATAGTTGAATTTTAGCATAATTATGTCTCAGGAATACTTTTTTCAATTCAAATTGAAATCATAACTAAGAAATGAATTAAATATGAATTATTCACTAATATTTGCATAACAATTTAATTTTATAAGATATAGAGCAGTTAAAGAAATTAAAGAGTTTAAAAAATACAAACACTGAAGCCAAATATTGTTTCTTTCTCTCTAGTCAGAAATTGTTTTCAATAATTCCTTATCAATCACTGCTTAATCTAACCTTGAATTTGCTTCCTAGGCTTAAGTAGATATTGTCCTGATTCCATTCAGAGAGTCAAAAGCCTTCTTGGCTTCTCTTCCTCTGTGTGCTTGAAGGCACTTAATTACTGCCTACTCTTATCATAAAGAAGGCATTGATAGCTTTTGTAACTTGGTCAATTCTCTCTATCTTGAAATTCACAAATAAGAACTCTCCACAATACCACACAGCAGCAATGACTAGAACTGCACAGTTTCCAGATTCTCCTTTCCCTCCCAAAAGTATTTGTTTCATTTCCCAAATTTAATACTGTGATACTTCAAGGGATCTGTGATTATAGATGTGGGTGTTCCTTCCAAAGATGCAGATTGTCCCTCATCCATTCTGTATCAATTTTGTCCATGTATTCCTGTAAATCTTCTCATAGTGGAAGGGAGGGGGTGCTGTCCACCCAGTTAAGTTAACCAGTCAAAAAGCATTCATTAAGAGTGAGTTACTTGGCAAATGCTATGTTAAATTCTGTAGATATAAAAAAAGAAAAAAAGATGCTTCCTCCTTTAAGGAGCTCTCAGACTAATTGGGAAGACAACAAGCAAACAATTATGTGCAAATAAAAAATAGATAATTTTGAGATTTTTTTTAGAGGAAAGGCGTTGAGATTATGGAAGTCTGAGAAAAGCTTTTGTATAAGATGAGACTTCAGCTGAGACATGAAAAAATCAAGAAAGCCAAAACATGTTCCAGGGTTCTTCCTCTAGAGCAAAAACAATAAACATTTAAAAACATCTTTCATCCAATTTCATTTTACCCTGAAAACAATTTCTGCCTTTTCTAACTCTGGCCTCTTCCACTTCTGGCTTCTGTCTTGAATCTCCTTCCAGTGTCTACCTAATAACTCCTCCTCATCAGCACAGGCCCTGGGTTCTACCCTGGAACATGGTTTCTTCTAACATTGCAATTACCATGAATCAAATGAATGTGAAAATGCTAAGATTTAAACCAAACTTTGCCAGTTTCCAAAGTAGAAAATTATCTAAAATCTATATAATTGAATCCATCATCACCATATTGCTTGTTGACAATTACGCGAATGAAAACAAATATTCAAAAATATCTAGGAAGCCATTTTCAGTTCTTTCTAGTGATAGGGATCATTACTCATTCATGTCTGTCCAAGCTGTGTAACTCTTCTACATCTCTCCCTATAAGCTTGCCACAGGGTGTCCAGCTAACATTCTGGGAGAGGGGTAACTTCCTCAGTTTCCTCTGACATAATGAAGATACCAGGGACACACTCTGTCTGCCCACCTGTCATTCCTTGCATTTACCATGTGGCCAGTTCTTCCATATCCACCCATTTGCAGATAATGTTATATATCAAACCTCAGAATGTTACAAAACAAACACAAAAATCCATTTCTCAAATGAATAAAACTCCAAACATTTGAAGTGGATAACTCAAGATTTTAATTTTTATTCTTCCACAATATTAATTCCTTGTTTTCACTATGATTTTATGATACCATTAAGGTCAAAATATGACATGAAGGAATAATTAATAATGACAATTCATTATTGGCCTCATCAAGGACAAAACTTAAAACAGAGGGTTGAGGATCATTTTGGTAATTCATAGGCTTTAGTTTCTATAGATTTTAGTTGGAAGAAACCATAGAGGCCATTGAATCCAGCCCTCTCTTTCTATAAATGGGGAACTGAGGATCATAAAGTTTCAGTGATTTACTCAAGGCTCTGTAGCTATTAAATGTCTAAGGCAGCCAGCTCTTCTTGACAAATCTAGTGCTCTTTCTGTTATTGCACACTACTTATAATTTTGGAACACAACTATATCTTTCTTTTCCACTCCTAAGAACTGTTGGAAGGACACTGACAACCAAAGAGGGACATTTAAGGTGGTAAGGAGGCTGGTGGCCGCCTCACATGAAAAACAATAAACTTATGCTCAATCTGAAGAAGAGAAAACTACAGTTAGATGCAACTTTTGACTTCAAATGCTTGAATGAATGTGGAAGAGGCAGCACAGTCAGGTATCACTCAGGAAGGGAGACTCGGGACCAGTGAATGCTTTTGGTAACAAGAAGACAGACTTTGATTGTATATTAGGAAAGACTACCTAATAATAAAAGCTATCCAAAACTGACACATACTGCATTAAGTAGTGATCTTTCCATCATTGAAAATATCCACTGATCAGATTTCTACTTGTTTAGGAACTTACAGGGAGATTATTGCTTTGGATAGACTGAAGGCTGCAGTAGTTGAATTAAAAAACATTTCATTGGGAGATTCTTTGGTTATTGAGTCAGTTTGCAACCTTGAACACATGCTAACAACAGAATGAAGACTACTCTGAAACATTTTGGATAACTTTGGGAAAGGTATTTTGCAAATAAACTTTCTTTGGACGATATCCAAAGTAGATAATCAATGCCCAGGTATGTATTACTAACAAAGAAAAGCCCCCAAACTGTTTTTTCTACACCCTTTCAGCAAGTTCCAGAGTGATCCTGGTGACACTTTTTTTTCTGTTTTCCTCTTTCCCTCTGTTTGTTCCAGCCCCCTATGAGAAATATTGTACAAATGATGGTATCTGAATAGAACATTTTAACTAAGCTTTATTTGTTTTGCTTTGTTTTCATTTACCTCATTTAAAAAACATAACAGTGCACTTAGAAAAAACATTGGATAGGAATTGTCAACTAGAAACAGCTCCCGAAGGCACTGCTGAAAGGAATCTTGGGAACTGAAATTGTAGATTAAAGGGAAGTTACAAGACATTGGTGCTTTGGGGGGTGGGAGGAATTCTGGAAGATGGACAAAAAGGATATTTTTTTAACAAATGATATTTCCTCCAGAGAATTTATCAAAGTTTTGAAAGACTTCAGATTGTACTATTTACTCCCTCCTTGCAATCATACATTTGCATAAATATGATATTCTTCATTATCAGTGACCTACCATCAGCAAGGCACATGCTCTGAATTTTACTCCCAGCAGTGATGATTGGTTTTGTCTGCCACCACATAGATTCAGCCCCTTCAAGTCTGAGAAATATTAGTGGCAAATGGGAGCTGTCCACAGCTGAAGCTTGTTCACAGCAATGAGGATAGGGTTCAAAATGACTAAAATAGTTAAGCTGCATAGGGACTTTTTGTACTGGCTCAAACCGGTTTGGACACCTGGACTTTTAATCTTTTTTATTTTTTTGTAAATTTAGAAAATTTTAAACGTAAATATAAAATGAGAAAAGAAAGAAAATTGCCATAAACACAGCCGACTGTGAGAGGATTCAATATAAAACAATGTTTCCTTTTCATGAAAACCAACATAAAAAATACTACACATTGTTTTCAAATCTGCCCATCTTTTCTTTGCTTCCTTGCTGGTTTTCTTTTATTCTCTGATATGCACTTTTTAGTTTATTTTTCTCTCCCCCACAACCCCCCAAAAGGCTACAATTAAGTGTGGATATATACACAGATATCTATAAACATTCACATACCCATCACCTTACCATCTACACTTTAACGTACTCATCCCTCCCAAGAATCTCTCCCTTATCTTTTTTCCCCCACACTATCCCCTTGTCCTTTTATCTCTTTCTGAGTTTAGAAGATTTTTATAACCTTCTATATATAATTGTTATTCCCTCTTTAACCCATTTCCAATGAGAGTAAGGTTTCACCACTTCCCTACTAGCTTTCTCTGTATAATTTTTTTTACTTTTTTTTACCTCATTTGTATAAGACATATTCTCCTTTTTATCTCTCCCTACATAGTTTTGTTTATTTTTCAGAATAACCCCATCATACTCAGCTCAGCCCAACCCTTTCTTGAAACTACCCAAATAATGACTCTCATAAAAGAATTGTTAGTATTTTCATATATAGGAAGTAAACAATTTGGCCTTACTGAGTCACTTATAATTGGTCTCTTAATGTTTACTTTATATTTCTCCTGATATATGTCAGAATTTCCCTTAAGTTTTGCTTTTTTGTCACAGATTCATGAAAGTCTTTCAGTTCTTTAAAAGTCCATTTTTTTTTCTTTCACTCAGGATTATACATAACTCTGTTGGGTAAGTTCTCCTTGCTGTAATCTCAGTTCTTTTGCTCTGTGAAATATAGTATTCCAAGACCTATGGTTCTTCAACAAAGTAGCAGCTAGGTCTTGTGTAATCCTTATTGTAGCTTCACAATATTTAAATTGGTTTTTTCTTGTTTCTTCCAATATTTTCTCCTTAACTTGGGAGCCTGGAAACTTGGCTATGACATTACTGTAAGTTTTCCTCTTGGGATCTCTTTCAGGTGGTGATCAGTGATTTTTTTTTTCTATTTTTGCTTTACCTTCTTGTTTTAGAACTTTAGGGTAATTTTCCTTGATAATTTATTGCAATATTGTATCAAGATTTTTTAGAAAAAATCAAAACTTTCAGGCAGTCCAAGTCTTCTTATATTATTTCTCCTCAATCTGTTCTACAGATCAGTTTTTCTGAGATGTTTTACATTGTCTTCTATTTTTTGTTTCTTTTGACTTTGTTTTTTTCTTTTTTTAAAATATATTTTCAGTTTTCAACATTCACTTACACAAAATTTTGAATTTCAAATTTTCTCTTCATCTCCCCCCTTCCCCACCCCAGGACAGCATGTATTCTGATTACCCTTTTCTTTAATCTTCCCTCCTTTCATACCACCTCACCCACCTTATCCTCTTCCCTTTTATTTTCCTGTAGGATAAGATAAATTTCACTACCCCCTTGCCTATATATCTTATTTCCTAGTTGCATGTGAAAATAATTCTTAATGTTCAATTTTAAAGATTTGAGCTCAACATTCTCTCCCTTTCCCCTCCCCTCCTTTGCCTCATTGAGAAAGCAAACAATTCAATATAGGTTATACATGTGTAGTCACGCAAAACACTTCCCTAACAGTCAAGTTGTGAAAGACTAATTATATTTTCCTCTCTTCTGTCCCACCTTCCATTTATTCTATTCTTTCTTGCCCTGTCCCTCTAACAAAAGGTTTGCTTCCCATTACCCCTTCCCTCAATCTTCCATCCCTTCTATTAACCTCCCTCACTTATCCCCTTCCACCCTGCTTTCCTGTAGGGTAAGATAAACTTCCATATCCAAATGAGTGTGTCTGTTATTCCCTCCTGAAGTAAAATCCAATGAAAGTAAGGCTCACTTATTCCCTCTCATCCTCCCCTTCTTCCCCTACCATTGTAAAAGCTCTTTCTTGCCTCTGTTATATAAGATGATTTATTACATTCTACCTCTCCCTCTCTCTTTCTCCTAGTACATTCCTCTCAACAATTAATTTTATTTTTTAAATGTCATCCTTTCATATTCAGCTCACCCTGTGTGTGTTCTCTCTCTCTCTCTCTCTCTCTCTCTTTCTCTCTCTCTCTCTCTAACACACACACACACATATAACCCATAAATTTCCTCCAACTCTCATAATACTGATGAGAAAGGTCTAAAATATCATCTTTCCATGCAGGACTATAAACATTTCAACTTTAATAAGTCCCTTATGGTTTCTCTTTCCTGTTTACCTTTTCATGCTTCTCTTGATTCTTGGATTTGGAAGTCAAATTTTCTATTCAGCTCTGGTCTTTTTAACTAGAATGTTTGGAAGTCCTCTATTTTACTGAAGTTCCATTTTCCCCCCTGCAGTATTATACTCAGTTTTTCTGGATAGGTGATTCTTGATTTTGATCCTATCTCCTTTGACCTCTGGAATATCATATTCCAATTCCTTAATGCAGAAGCTGCTAAATCCTTGTATTATCCTGATTGTGTTTCCACAACACTTAAATTGTTTCTTTCTGGCTGCTTGTAATATTTTCTCCTTGACCTGAGAACTCTAGAATTTGACTACAATATCCCTAGGAGTTTTCCTTTTGGGATTTCTTTCAGGAGGTGATTAGTGTATTCTTTCCATGTCTATTTTATGCTCTGGTTCTAGACTATCAGGTCAATTTTCCTTGATAATTTCTTGAAAGATGATGTCTAAGATCTGTTTTTGATCATAGCTTTCAGGAAGTCCAATAATTTTTAAATAATCTCTCCTGGATCTGTTTTCCAGGTCAGTTGTTTTTCTAATGAGCTACTTCACATTGTCTTCTATTTTTTCATTCTTTTGGGTTTTTTTAAAAATGATTTCTTGAGTTCTCACAAAGTCATTAGCTTCCATTGGCTTCATTCTAATTTTCAAGGAATTATTTTCTTCAGTGAGTTTTTTGACCTCTTTTTCCATTTGGCCCATTCTCCTTTTTAAGGCATGCTTCTCCTCATTGGCTTTTTGGATCTCTTTTGCCATTTGGTTTAGTCTAATTTTAAAGGTGTCATTTTCAACATTTTTGCAGTTTCCTTTAGCAAGCTGTTGACCAATTTTTCATGATATTCTTGCATCACTCTCATTTCTCTTTGCTTTTTTTCCTCTATTTCTCCTACTTGATTTTCAAAATTATTTTTGAGCTCCTCCATGGCCTAAGACCAATTCACTTATTTTTCTTGGAGGCTTTGGATTCAGGAGCTTTGACTTTGTTGTCTTCTTCTGGTTGTATGTTTTGATCCTCCTCATCACCAATGACATAAGAAAATACCTCTTCACGGAGAAAGTAAGAATCTATGGTCTGTTTCTTTCCCCCTGTTTGCTCATTTTCCTAATTAATTGACTTTTGAGCTTTGTTAAGTGTAGGGCTCCAGAAGAAGCCTCTACTTCAGCAGTGGTGGCCACTTCCCTGAGTTTGAATCTGGGTCAGTACCACTCTCCCCTCTCAGCCAGGTGAAAGACCCTTCAAAGATCTCTTTGTTGTTTGTGGGTTGAGAAGTCTGGAAACCACAGCAGCCATTAGTGATTCAGGCCCCTAAGGCCTGCTCCAGTTCCATTGGCACTGGCACGGCCCATGCCATACTGCATTCTGCTCCCAGGCTGAGACCCTTCCTATTGACCTTCCAAATTATCTTAGGCTGGAAATTTGTTTCAGCATGTCATTTTGTGGCTTTTGCTGCTCTAGAATTTGTTTACAGTCACTTTTTACAGGTTTTTTTTGACGGGTTTGGTGGGAGAGCTCTAGCAGGTCCCTGCTTCTACTCCACCATCTTGACTCTGGCCCCCCCCTTGACTTTGTTTTATAATTTATTTATGATTCCCTTTGCCCAGTTCTAGTTTTCAAGGAATTTTCTTCCTTAAGTTTTCGACTTTATATTTCAAATTGGATGACTTTCTTTTCAAAATTTTCTTGATTTTCTTGAATTATTCTTATTTTTTCTAATTTTCACCCAGTCTCTCTTATTTAATTTTAAGATTCCTTTTAGTTATTCAAAATATCTTTTTGTGCTTGGGGCCATTTGACATTTCTCATTTAAAAAGGAGAGGCTTTTTGAGCTTCATTATCTTCCTCTGTATATGAACCCAGATCTTCTGTATCCCCATAGTAGTTGTGTATGTTTGGTTCTTTCTCTTTTTCTTGTTCATTTTTCATTTATTTTACTTTTAGCATTTTATTAGTGTGATCAAGTTCTAGTCCTGAGGTATGGGCAATGATGCCCCAAGTTTCAGGACTTTCTTACTGTTATTTTGTGAGGTCTGTCTGGTCTTTTAATATGTTACTCACCTTGGGCATATTTCCTGTTTACCTCTTAGATTCCATTACCACCATATTCCTGACATGTTACAATATGACATTTATTGAGCACCTACTGGGTGCCACCACTCTGATGCAGGCCCTTGATCATCTCATACCTGGATTAATAGCCTACTAGTTGTTCCATCTGCCACAAATCTATCCCTGCTCCACTCCATCTTTCAATCGATTCCCAAAGTGGTTTTCTTAAAGTATAGGTTCAATCCAATGGTTCGCTATCACCTTCAGGATCAAATACAAAACCTTCTGTTTGACTTTCAAAGCCTTTTAAAACCTCGATTCACCTATATTTCAGGTTTTCTTATACCTTAAACCCTCCCCTTACCCCACCCCCAATATGTACTCATCAATTCAGTGACAAACTTTCCTTGCTATCCCACAGCTCTAGATGTTTTCACTGCCTATCTCCCATGAGTAGAATGCTCTTCCTTCTTATCCCTACCTCCTGATTTCACTTGCTTCCTTCAAGTACCAACTAAAATCCTACCTTTTACAGTTTTCCCAAATTAGTCTTAATTCTAATGCCTTCCCTATGTTAATTATTTCTTATTATCATATATATATTATACATAGTTACCAGAGTGCCTGACAGATAGTTGATACTTAATAAATGCTAAGCACTGAGGATATAAAGAAAGGCAAAAGACAGTCCCTGCCCCTCACAATCTAATGGGAGAAATAAGAAGCAAACAATTATATACAAACAAACTACACAGGATATATCCTTACTTTCATCCTCTTTCCTAAATCCTCTTGTCAGGGACCATTTTGGAAGGTTGGAACTAGAAGAGTTTTGCAGAAAACTCAGATGAACCTGTCAATGCTAAAAGTAATAGGCCCTTTTATTTGGCTTAAGAGATGGTCATGTGACAACTGGAGTCATACACAGGAAGACTGAAAGAATGTTTTAATATGAGGTGACAAAACCTGTTGCTGATGACAGTGGAAGAGGAACAGGGTCCTGTTTTCAGTTAAAAGAAGAGCAGCTTTGAGCTTAGGCTCTCTTTCTACGACTTTCCAAATGGCTTCCTGTAGCTCCATGATGTCCTGTGAAGGGTGGAGGAGGTCAGGCATTTCTTCATGTCAATAACATGGTAAGTATGAAGTTAGTAGAGGAAGATCAAACTAGCAGAGCTTGAGCCTGGCCCCTAGCAGCCTTTTCTTCTTTTATATTTATTCTTTCCTAATCTTGGGTGAATGACTATCCATTCCAAAATGGACATGTCCAGGCTTAGAAATGACCTCGTGAAATTTAGATTCTGGTATTTCTGGTTACAATGAGTAGAGCTGACTGCTGGTAGGGGAAACTTCTGCACTAGATCATGGACACCATGGACAAGAGGAATGACCCAAGCTTGACTATTTTACCAGCAGATATGCAGAAGAAATTATTTAGACAGGGCAGAGCAGAGGTGAAATATAAAATGTTTAATCACCTAGGCAAAGGTTCAAAAAAACCCCTATCCTCTATAAATAATAACCCTAATAGAAACTTGCTGTGTCTTTTCCCTTTAACATATTTTCTGTGTGTTGGAAAAATACCTGTTCCATCCATGACTCATATAGTACAGTGAGTATCTTTTTACCCCCTCTGCCCTTTTGGGGAAACATGAATCATAACCTGAGTTATAAATAAAATGGCTCCTGGAGCACTAAGCTGGGAGTTTGATGATCCAAAAGCTATGGTAATAGGGAATTTAACTCTCTTTCAACCGAGCACAGGCTCCCTAGCACTGAACCTGATCCAAACTGAATGACTAGGCATAGAACAGGCAGTGGGTACAGTATCCTAGTCATGGAAGACTAATAAGCAGTTCCTTAATGATAGACCCATATCATTGGGGCTTCGCCATAACCGTGTGAATTAGGTGTTATTCTTAGCTTGATATTATGGAGAGGAAACTGTATCTCAGAGAGGTTACATCATACACCTAGATATGAACCAGAGATAATATATGAACATAGGTCCTCCTGACCCCTTTCTCTATGTTACACCAAAATGCTTCTCTTCAGTGCTCTTCATAACATTTGTACACCTTTTGACTTTATCGATCACCTTCTCATAAAGAATATTTTCTCCTCCTTCACCCTCAGAGACAGTGCACTGTCCTAGTTTCCTCTGACCTTTCTGTTCTCCTCTTCTGCTTTCTCATCTTCCTCTCAACTCTTTGATTTGTGTATTTCCCAGGAGTCTTTACTTGGACCTCTTCTCTATCTCCATACTCTCTCTTAGTAATATCATCTATTATGATAGTTTCAAATACTTTGTCTTTGAAGAGGACTCTCAAGTCTCTAGTCTTGATGTCTCTTGTTACATTTGAGCTTGCATTTTCTACTCTTTACATGACATCTCTACTTAGATGTTCCACTGGTATCTCAAATTCTACAAGTCCCAAATTGAAACTCATTATATTACTCGTGACTTCATTGTTTCTCTAGATGGCACAACAGAGGACCTGGAATCACAAAGACCTGATTTCAAATCTGATCTCAGACACTTACAAGCTATGTGATCTTGGGCATGTCATTTAACCCTGTTTGCCTCAGTTTCTTCATATGTAAAATGAACTAGGGGCAGCTAGGTGGTATAGTAAATAGAATGCTGGGTCTAGAGTTAGAAAGAATCATCCTCTTGAGTTAAAATCTTGCCTCACACAACGGAGATGACTAAATAGCAACAATCACTATTCACCCTATCTCTGGGGTTTACAACCTTAAGACAATCTTTGACTCTTCCCTTTTTCCTTAATTCCTCATATCTTATCAAGTACTATTTAACCAAGTACCACAAATCTATATCTCCAACTTTTCTCAAATTCATTTTCCTCTCTCTATTTCCACTACTGGCACCCAAGTATAGACCTCTGTTAACACCCTGCTGGCCTCTTGCAATAAGCTGCTTTAATGTTTTCTTGCCTGCATTTCTACCCTGTCCTATTCATCCTTTGAGAATACCATGGTCAGAGTAACCATTTTTGTTCATGGATCTGCTCAAAAATCTTCAATGGCTCTATACTGCCCAAATAAAGTCCAAAAATCATTTGGTATTCAGAGCCCTAGACTATCTGATCTTTCATTGTTTTCTATATTGTCCTCCTTCACCTTTATACCTTTGTTCACCTTTGCTGTGTTATGGTTGTGCCTTTGTTCCTTATGCCTGGAATAATCTCAGTCTCAAACTTCTTTACCTATTGAATTCCACTGAGGTAAGGAGAGGTTGTGATCTAGAATTAGCATTTTATCACCCAGGCAAAGCTTCAAAAAAAACCTATCTTCTATAAATAGTAACATGAAAAATATTATCAAATAAGTGATCTTTTGAAGACAATTTCAGTGCGAGTGAAGGAAAAGACAAATATTCCAGGGCACACATTGCCAATGCTACAGTGCTTTAGGCAGAATAGGTTGCCTCCAGTATATAAATTGGTGAGAAGGAATCTATCATATGGTAGCTTCCTATTTTTATTATTCTTACTAACCAGGTGCCAAGTTTTCTCATTTCTGCACTGCTGAAAGACTCTTAAATGCTACTAGCACTCTATATTTTAGGGCCCTGGGGCAAAACCCTGATCATCCTGTCCTATTTATGGCTCTGGACATATACATTCTTTGCAAGAGGACTCATATTGATCATACTGTATTTTTAAAATACCAAAGTGAGAGAGAATTCTGAGAAGATAGCAAAGTAGTCAAAAAACTTTCAGTTTTCCAAATTTCCTCTGGAAAAAAAGACAGCATATCTCCTCAATAAACAAAAGTTAGGGTAAAGCAGCTGTTTTCCAAAGACAACCTGAGAAGATTCCCAGGGAACACCAGACTTCCAGGGGCCGAGGTTCAGCCTGAGTGAGGTGCAAACACCTTCAGATCAACTCTGTGGAATCAACAAACAAGTCCTGAAGGCAGCTGGGGTTGGGAGGCAGCCTCAGTCTTAGAAATTTTTATTTCTTGGACAGCGTGGGGGGAGAGGGCTCTGAGAACTGAGTTGGTTGGTTGGTTAGTTATTGACCTTCATCTTTGAAGAGGACCAAAATGACATCACCATGATAAAGTGAAATTTCAAAGTATCCACCTGTGACTGATCAGACCCAAATGAGCTCAGAATGCTCTACCACATGTCTTTTGATTCATGCACAAATTGGATTTAAGTGAGGCAGAGTTGCACTAAGTCATCAGCCTCACTATCTCTTCCAGAGTCATCATAGTCCTGTGGCAGGACAGATTCAAGATGGCTGGCAATGTCTCAGGATGCATTGGATGACCTTGGTGTGTTCAGTGTCTAACCAAGCTCTAAGTGCTCCACATCGACTGTTTCATTTGCCTTCATGGCCACTGGAACAAATTTTTCTCATCCCCCCATTCCACCAGAGGAAATCTTCACACGTTTGGGGTGGATACCCCTTTAACTCACCAATGGCTTTGAGACCCCTTGGTTACTGTCAACCTGGTTTGGCCTGTCTGCTGAAATGATTTACCAAGGTGTGGCTGCTGAACATTCTGTAGCTTCTTGGAGCCACAGGTGAGAGTTAGGTAGAACAGGTGGACACCAAAGATGGAAAGAGCCCTGAAAAGGGTTCGGCAGCCATCATACCAAAGGTACTGGTCCTCCCTGAACACACCCTACACCCCATACCACCATAAACATGCCCAATCTTGTCTGATCTTGGAAGCTAAACAGGGTCGGGCTTGGTTAGTATTTGGACGGAAGACCTCCTGGGAATACTGGGTGTTGACTGCTGAGTAGGAGAAGATTGAAGTACCTTCCACGGATGAGGGATGCCAAGCACAGATGTGCTGACCAGACATGTTCAGAGCTAGGCTGCCACTGTTGCAGAGAAGAAACTAGCATGCACCTGGTGGCAGTAACAGAGAGGCAGGCACCTGCTGGCTGTGGAACAGAGTCCCTGGTTTCAGTTTCAGGACAGAGAGGATAGCTGTAATTTGTCATCACTATAGGGACCACAGGGAGCAAGATCATTTGTGGGGCAGCATGACTGGAGGGGCCTAGGCTTAGCAGTGGAGAGAAGAGTCCAAGATTGAGCACTGAAGAAGACCTCAGAAAATAACAGTAAAAAGGACCTGAGGCATGGAGTATCATTCCTCATAACTCAGCACTAGAACTTGATTACACTAATAGCTGCAAAAAACAAAACAAAAAAAATTAAAAAGAAAATCCCAAAGTAAGAGAACCAAAATTCATAGATGGACAAAGATCTAAGGGAAATTAGGAAATGGGTAGTGAGGTCATTTTTAGGAAGGCTTACTTTAAATTGCAGTTCTTTATTCTTTCTGATCCTGAAATGAGAACACACATATAGCACAAGGTTAATTTGTGAAGGGGACAATTGGTGGACTGTTGTAGAATCTTAATGAACAAATAGTGTTCCCATTTGTTACTTATTTTCATCCAAATGTTGACAAATAGTTCCTATGATAATTACTGATTTTCTATATTTATGGAAAAGTGGCATTTCATAAATATCAAATTGTGATATCTCCGTATGCACTTTATTTCTATGAATATACAAATTTTGGTTATTGCAACTATAATTCTTATTTAAAATTTTAAAGTGGATGAATCAAGAAGAGTATGACATGTGTCTATTACAATACTAGGAATAAATAAGCAAGCCCTTTCCATTGTTCTTTTGGAAAATTTATCCTGATGTTGCTGATAGAATGAATATATTGAAAAAGATTCACTGAAAGTTATTATTATTTTCATCAGAACTAAGTCAATTTCTAGGCATTTGGCTAACAGCTATATCCTGAATAGGATATAACATCAAGAAGAAAACAAAAAGGTCTAAAAGTGCCTTCCTGAATAAAATTTTAAATATTAAAAAAATTACACTGCAATTGCTCAGTGCAGAAGAATGGTGATAGCAATGCCCTTTGTTTGAAGCCCTCAGTTTGAATCTCAGCTTTGTCATAAGCTCACTGAGTGACTTTAAAGAATTGATGGAACCCCCCAATCTTTTTCCTTATTTTTAAAATCAGGATAACCATATTTTGATGTCCCAGCATCAATTAAAAAACACATGTAAAGGACAATGGAACTATAAAATGCTACATGAATGTCAATTTTTATTAAAGAAATACTACACATTTCATGGCAATATGATCAATTCCTTCATTAACTATTTTAGCAATTATATAATACATATTAAAAATTCCTATATAAACTAACTAAAATGAGTACTCTATTGACTTATCAAAAATATTGCTCATAAATATTTATTTTTAGCATTATCTTTTGCTCAATTTAAACTGCTCCATTTCCCTCTAAGATTCCTGAAAAATGTTTCTTTCATCCTCAACCTGTACTTTTACAAGCTGGCTCTTTACTGATAGTCAAAAACATCTACCCAGGACTACTTCAACCTTAAAAAGTCTTCACTTGACCCGGCTATTCCTTCAAGTCTTTGCTCTTCAATTTCCTCTTCTTTTCACAAACTCCTAGAATGGGTCTCCTTACCTTCACTTTCCTCACTTTCTGTTCTTTGCTTTCTTGCTATGTTCATCCCACCATGAACTGAAACCATTCATTCCAAGTATTCACAGAGGCCCTTGTGGCCTCTTCATAGACTTCATCCTTGTCATTTAGCAGCTTTTGACACCCTTTCCTCCTGTATCCTCCCTTCTTCCTTGACTTTCATTACTGATATCTCTTGCTACTTGTGTTTTTCTCTTGGTTATCTTCCTACATGTCTGATTATTTCTCCTCTATAGACTTTTTTGGCTCATAATTATCCTCCTACTCACTAACTGGTCCAACCCCAAGACTTTTCTGGTTTCTCTTGTCTCTCTCTACACTTTGACCTGTTCGTGGTTATATCAACTTCCGTGGGTTCAGTTAGCGTTTCCATACCAATGATTCCACAATCTATACATTCTCCCCTCTCTTCTGGATTCCATTATCTCGTAACCAGTTGATTACTGGATGTCCTGTTGATATTGCTGGATGTCCTTAGAGCATCTTAAACTGATATGTGAAATAAAAGACAATATAGTTTCCACAAAATATCCTCCTCCAACAAAATTCTCTGTTTCTATTGAGGTTACCATTGTTCTTTCTTTCAGTCATTCAGGTTGGCGATACTGGACTCATCCTTGACTCTCTTCTCTCTTTTCTTTAAATCAGCTTCTTAATCCTTCTAAAAGAGCCTTTTAATGGGCATGTCTTATTGAGTATACATCCACAATGTCTCACTTTCATTGCCTTCTGTCCATCAACATGGTTTCTACTCCAGATCAGATTCCCATCAACTCTCACAAGGACCACCACAATAGCCCCCTAATTTGTCTCCTTGCTTCCCTTTTCTTTCTTCTCTAAGCTATCTTCCACACAGCTGCCAAATTGGCATTCCCAAAATATCTGAAAAGATTATTCTCATACTCAAAAATATTCAGTGGTTTTCCATTTCCTCTAGAATAAAAATTTAAATTCCCAAACTGCCATTTAAAACTCTTCACCTTAGGGTTCTCACCTAACTTTCCAACCTTATTTTATATTACTCGTTTTCACTCACTTTTCTTTCTAAAACTTGCCTGCTAGTTATTCCCTACATGCGTTGAGTCTTCCATCTCTATATGAAAGATGCTCGGAGAAGAAAGAAAATGGTCATCTTTTTGGTCTGGAATGCATTCCCTCAGATCCCTGGTTTCCTTCAAATCACATCTAAGGTGCCACCTCCTGCATCAGCGTAGGTATATACACATACATTATAGAAGGGAATATACTCCTACACTTTAAGCAAGTAGAGATGGGCACTTTCACTAGCTGCAGAGATAAGCAAGGGTGGGAGGAAATAGGTAAAAGACTCGATAAGAGCAGTTTGAATAATAGGTCCCATTCCAAGAAACATCAGCTTCAGTGGCTATATTGGGACCCATGCTGATGTGGAGTAGTCTTGGGTGGGAGCTGGGGAAGGAAAGGAGAAGAAGGCAGAAGGTAAATGGGAAGGCAGGCAGCTTCTCCAAAGAATCACCATACCTCCCAGCTCCCAATGGTTCTGCTGACTTCAGGTGTTCACTCATGGCTGGGAATGGGATGAGAAGGGTGAGGAATTGCACGGGATCAGACACTGCTCACCACTTGCGCTTACACATCCCAACAGTCTCAAGGTGTCAAGGTCAAAACTGAAGTCAGGGAGTCTTCCCCTCTTGCCCCCTTCCTGCAAGCTCCTTTGTGAGATGGACCAAGTCCTGAAGCTGCTGCATGACATCTAGTACCATCTCAAAGTGGATCTTTTTCAAACTGTTCACAGACCTTGCCCATGACTTTATGTGGTTCCTGATACCTCTCACATTGTTCAGGGGGCACTGCTTGAAGATGGCTATGAGGTCACTCTGAGCATTTCTCTTGGATCTGTTAGTGATGGATATGATACTTCCTTAGATAGTAGGCTCTGCATAAAGGGGCGTGTATTGCCTTCTTTTTCCCCTTCAGTGCTCAGCTTCTCTATGTCCTTGATCAGTTCCTCTTCAGACATGCCTGAATTCTGAAGGTCAGTGGCATTCTTTGCTAGTCCCCTGAGTGTCTCCTTCAGGCAGGAAGTGAACTCTTGTTGGGATGTTGTATAACTGCCCACTCTCCCTATGCCTCAGAAAACATCTGGAACTGCTCCACTAGGTGGAATTCCTCCTAACCAGCTCCTTTATGGCATTCTAAAACTGTGCAGTGACTTGGGATGCTAGCTCACTGTCATTCCCTTCTTGGGAGGCAAAGATGGTATCTTTAGCTGTGTCTGCAGGTTATCTCTTCTGAGAATCTGAAGCATTAAAGTTGTGGTGGAAGAATGGGATGCTGGAGGTGTGTGTTTAAATTGTATCACAATCATCAAGGGTACTTTCCAGAAGCTCATCCATCTTTGGGTCTGTACCTGATGTGGTCTCTTCTCCAACTGGGGCCATCTTACTACCTTCAACTTGATGTAGAAGTTTAGGATCCCATCTTGCTTCCTCCTCCTCCTACTGTCCTTTGGTTTAGCTCAACCAATGGAAGTAGGTTCATTTTTTTAGTAAAATTTAATGCTTCAGCTCCATTTAGGGCTAAACAAACATGTGGCTTATTTTGTTTTTGGTTCACAATTCATTTCAAGTCAAGCTCTCTGTATATAAGAAATGATTGATATAGAAGTCAAGGTGACTTAGCTGGTCTAGAAATCTATACTAGTTAAATCCATAAAGGTCTATGATATTTTCTTTTGTCATATTGTCAGATTGTATTTTGCAATTCTGAATTGTTTGTGTGACATGACTTACCCTGTTCCCTGATTTATTTTCCTTCCTTCCTTCCTTCCTTCCTTCCTTCCTTCCTTCCTTCCTTCCTTCCTTCCTTCCTTCCTTCCTTCCTTCCTTCCTTCCTTCCTTCCTTCCTTCCTTCCTTCCTTCCTTCCTTTCTTCTTTCTTTCTCCCTCCCTTCCATTTATCTTTTGTTCCTTCTCTCTTTTTTCTCTTTCCCTTTCTTCCTTCTCTCTTTCTCTTTCCATTCCTTCCCACCTTTTGTCCAAATGCAATTTATCCAAGTCATTATTTCTTCCTGTGTTTTTACAATTAAGGTATCAGAACCTTTGATTTCACTGTTGGCATTGGCAAAGCTTTAATCAGTCATGCATCAGTGCTTGATCCTTACCAGGCCATTGCTGAATAATGCCTGGCCATCTGTTGACTGGTGAACACTTCACTGATATTTGTTCTACTAGATATTGCAGACCTTAGGAACACTCAGACCTAGCTGGAAGCGATTATGTGATTACTAGAAACTTCCTCTTCATATCCTTCGCTTAAAAATAGCTTCATTTGACCTACTCATGGTTTGACTGGTGATCTCTATCTTTGCTAAAATGAGAGGCATATTTATCTGAAGATAACACCTTAATAATATGTTTATAATTTGTGGATCCATAGTGTGGTATAGTAGAAAGAAAGTTAGACTTAGAACTAACAAGATCTGAGTGCAAATTCAGCCCCTGAAACATAGGCAAGTCAATTAACTTTTCAATAACTGATACTGTGTTAAAGACCAAACTTTATCCTACTGAAGAAATATAAGAATGCTCTGTCCACCTCCCCCAGGTATTTCTGCAGAAGTGGGTAACTATGGATGTAGAACATTGCTTATTTCAGACTTTTTCAATATGTTGGTTAGTTTTATTGAACTATTTTTCCCTTATTTTTTTTCTTTACTTTAAAGCATAAGATTTTGGAAATGAGAAAGAAAAGAGCACAGTGGAAAGTACAGGTAATGTAAAAATAAATGAAGTCTGAGTAATGGAAATTAACTACCTACCACAAAACATTTAAGCCATTTTGAAGTGGTGGGTATTAGTTCTTCATGGAGCTAAAGAAAGAAATCTTTTTTAGGTCAGTATAAAATGTCATCTGATTTTTGTAGGTATTGTGTTCTCTAATATATACATAATATGACATATCTATGAGATGCTGATCAAGCATTTTCAGTAACTTCCAAATGGGAAACCTTGGATGTGAGATTAAAAAAATACCAATAGCTTATGTGTAATAAAGTAATTCAGGTGATAAAATTTTTCTTCATGTGCTGTACACTTCTTAATAAGCAGTCTTTATTAAGGGACTCTTGCTTAGGAATGTTTAAAGGCAGCCCTGGGTATTGTTTGACTCATATTTCCTGGTCTACCTATATCCAATAAGATTATAGATTTCGATTTGGAAACTACTTTAGAGGTCACCAAGTCTAATGCCTTTATATTACACATTAGGAAACTGAAGTCTATAGAAGTGAAATGATTTTCATAAGGTGAAATAGGACCTAAATATCAGTGAATATATGAACCGTGATTGTGTTCATACAGTACCACACTGTTTTCCTTGGGTCACATATTCAGTGAGATAATCATCCTCCTAACTTGCAGATGATGGAAGGGATGAAAATTATTTACTGCCATTGCTTAGACAGATGTGAATTCTAGAAGTTACTGACACAGCGTACTGTAATTTGCTCTGAACAGAAGTTTGGTTATCAACCTAGGCAGTCAGTCCCCCATAGAACAGAGCCTTTGAAGACCTGACAGGAGCAGCTGAAGAGGTGTGAATGTTGGTTAAGCATTCTTTCATCTGCTTATAAACAAGTTTTAAGAAAACACACTTCACACCTGTTCAACTGCTCTTACCCAGGTTTCAAAGGCTTGGGGCTACTACTAGTACTGACAGTCAGCAGCCTTTAGGGAGCAGGAACAGTTATACGAAGTAAGAATTCAGGGATGAAAGAAGACAATTATAGGAGAGGGAAAAAATGACAAAATTGGGAAATAGGAGAAAATATTTTGAAATGTGTTCAGAAAAAAAAATCTAATACATCCAGGTAAATTGGTTTTACCTGATGAACCCAAGAGGATCATTTGAGAATGTTGCTGCCCTTAAATACTCCAGACTGATCCCTTGAGAAAATGTCTACTTTCAAAAGTCTTCCAATGAGAAATTCCACATCTTCTGCAGAGACAAAATAATTCTGAAATAGTCTGTAAAAAGAATGTTCTCTATTTTAACTGAAACCATATTTTTTTTCTGATTTAAACCTCTTTTTTCTCTTAATGGCTACAGAGAGCAAAATGTGCACTTTTGGGAAACTGAACTGACACTCCTTTTCTTTCCTCTGGGTAATCAAAACAACTTAAAATAAACATCTTTGGTTAGTCTGGAGAAGGAAGAAAAAAGAGGAATTCTATCTATCTTATTTGCTTTGTAATGTAAAGTATGGAGTGTGGTAGGACCTGTATCTTCCAGGGTTCCTCCTTCATAACCCCTTCAAGCAAGGACTTGACTGGTGAGAGGGTTTAACAAGGTTTAGTTTGTGCCTCCCTTGATACAGTTTTCTGATGGCTGACTGTGTTGACATGGCTTCCTGGGCCATTGTGGGATTGGGATTGCTCCAAATTTGTGGATGTCTGAAGATTTACTATACTCTGTCCTGTTTGCCAAGTGTGCTTCCATATGAAAATGAGAGGGAATATCCATAAAAGTCAAGTACCACTGTAGCCTTTTTTTTTGCTGTATTAGGAGTCAGTAAACCTCCTTTTGTTAACTGCTCAATGACCTATAAGGACCTTAGTTTGTCCCAACATCTAACCTGAACTAAGGTGTTGCCCTCAGGCTTGTCCCTAACAAAGGAGTATAGGTGGCACTGGGAATAGAACACCAACCTTTGAGCTAGGAAAACTTGGGTTCAAGTCCTACCACTGACACTTATTTAACCTTGAGCAAGACACTTACAACCTCAAAGTGCTTTAGGCCACTCTTTAAGACTATAAATTACAAAAGAGTTATGGATTTATCTTGGTTTCTGCCTCACTGAGATTTCCTTATAGTAATAAACTACAGGTCCTGATACCTCCCCCTTCAAAAAAAATCCATGGTACTTATTGAATTGAAATAAATATATGACCAATATCTATCCCTCAAAGATAAAATTATATGAATAAACTTAAAAAAGCAAATAAATGATCAAACCATGTTTCTATAAAACAATTAAATTTCTATAAAAGAAATGCAAATTAAAATCACTTAGAGATTTTACCTCAGACAACAAATTGGGAAAAACAGAAATAGTTTTGCAGAGGCTATGGCAAAACAGGTCTATTAATATACTTGTTTCAATCCTACAAATTTGTTCAAGTTTTTGGGGAAAGATTTAGAATTACATTTTAAATAAGTCACTGAAATGTTCATGCCCTTTGACCTAGTAGGCATATTTCCCCAAGGAATTACCAGAACTTTTAGTGGTAGCAAAAAAACTGGAAACAAAATGACTCCCATTGATTGAGAGATGGCTGAAACACAGTAGTGTAAGAATATTATGAAGCTGTAAGAAATGGTAACCATCTGAATTCAGATTAATTTGGGAAGACATATGAGTTGATATGATACAAAAATGTGAAATCAAGAGAATAAAATACACAACTTCCATAAAAGTATAAAGAAAAACAGTACTGAAAACATCAGAATTTAGATAAACGGAATGATCAATCTTTATACCAGAAGACTAGTGACAAAAACATACTTCTATGATTAGAGAGGGAGCAGACTATAGGTGCAGAATGTTGAATATATTGTCAGAAATGGTGGGTATAGCAGTTTATTTTGTTAAAGTGCTTTCCTTTTTCACAACAGAAAATTCTGTTGGGGTAGGTGTGTATTTAGAGGCAATATTAAAAAAAATTAAAAAACTTCAAAAGACGGAAGGATAAAGTAAATAGAAGATATCAGGTATTTGGGAAATCCATTAGAATAATTTCATCTAACTGATGAAAATTTTATCAGATTAGTAAAATGACAGAATAGAAAGAGTATTGGGTTGGGAGCCTGACCATCTTGGTCTAAATCCAATTCTGTCACCTGTGATCTCTAGGATTATACTTAACCTCCCTGGGCCTCAGTTTCCATATATCTAAAATGACAAGTATAGACTATTGATCTTTTAACTTCAAATCTATGAACATATGACTTAATGAAATATGACTGATATCTCTCCTAATGGTATATAATGGTTTACAGAGATACCAAGTCTATCCTTAGACTTGGCACTTATTATAAGATAGAGAGGATACCCAGAATATCCACTAATCATAAGTGATAGTCAAGTTAAGGTTGGAAAAAGTGTAAAAAGAAATATCCAAAGTTGTAATTGTGTACTCTCTCAGAAGAGTAAGTAACCAGTAGAAGTTATACAGAATTATCTGATAGCAACCATAAATTGTAACGCTTTTTGTTATAAAGAAACATTTCAAAAATATTTCTCTTCCTGAATTCCCAAGAAATCACACATCGCATGTGGTATTTGGAGCATTATAGAAGATGCCTCCCAGTGGTTTTCTCTTGGTCCAGTCATTCTGTGAATAGAAAATGATAAACTGAAAGCAGCATAGCACATATCTATCCCAGGAGCAATACCTAATCCTGTTATATATAGACTATTCCTCTTAGTTTATTTCCATATACGTAGTGTTTTTCTTTTTATTTCAAGAAAGGTAACTACAAGCATACATGATGATGTGTTATAAAAGAGTTTCTTTTCTTAATCTATCAAGAAGAAAAAATTATTTTTACTAATTCTAGCTACAAATGTGATTATTTGTAGGTAGGTAAGCTATACACCCCATAAAAAGGTTCTATGAAACTGAGTGAGCACACCCATGTATTGTATAAGGATCCTAGAATCAAAAACAGAGTTCAAAGAGACCTCTGGCTCATACAGCACAATTTGTACCTGAATAAGAATTCCCTCTGTAATATATCAGCATGTGGCTATCCAGCTTTGGTTAAAGACTTCCAGTAACTAGTGGTCTGAAAAAACCAACCCACAACCTCCTGAAGCAGCTCATTCTGTTTACAGCTATTACTAATTATTAGAAAGCTTAAATCTTTAAAGTTTCAGCCTTAAATCTTTTCCACTCATTGCTGGAGTTCTTTCCTCTGGGGCAAAGTAGACCAAGTCTATTCTGTCTTCCATGTGACAACCTTCCAAATGCTTGAAAGCAGCTCTCATGCTTTCTCTTGCACCCGTCTCCCTACCAATATATTGTCTTTTCCCTGGGACCATGAATTCTCATCTTTATTCTGCCATTTCTGTCGTGATGACTCTGCTGGGACTATTGTTCTACTTTCCAAAGTGGCCTACCAGAGGTCATGTCTGGAAAGAGTCAGCCATTGCCTCGGTGTTTCCTGAGATCATATCATTTTTTTACCTTCCCTTTGGAATGTGGTGCAGTGGATAGAGCACCAGTGCAGGAGTCAGGAGGACCTGAGTTCCAATCTCACCTCAGATGCTTGACACTCACTAGCTGTGTGACCTTGGGCAAGTCATTTAATCCCAATTACCTCATCCTGGGTCATCTCCAGTTTCCTGATGAATATCTAGTCACCGGATTCAGATGGCTCTGGAGGAGAAGTGAGGCTGGTGACCTGCACAGCCCTCCCTCACTCAAAACAAAGTCAAGTGCAAGTCATGTCATCATTTCTCTGATGGCATGGTCTTCTTTGGCAATGAAAGATGAAGACACACACCTGACCCCTATCCCTCATTTCCATCTCTCTCTCACAGAACTGTAATTAAATCACCACTACCATTGCCTTTGAAATGGGTCTGGTAACAGATTGCTCTATTATTCTACTCACCAAATTCATGTCTTCTTGAACTATACCTCCCTTCCCTGATCACCATTTCCCCATATGCATTATTTCCACTCTTACTGTGTAAACTCCTTGAGGGCTAGAACTGTCTCACTTCTGTATTTATATCCCCTTCATAAATATCAAATTAATAATAAAGAAAGTAATAAATTAACCAAATTTGGAAGCAGAAGACATTTTTATCACTTAACCTGTCTCAGTGATCTCGGGATAAGTTGTTTAATCTCTTTGGGTCTCCATTTCTTCATCTCTAAAATGAGAAAGTTGGACTAACATGATCCCTAAGGGTCTTTCTATAGCTCTACATCCATGCTACTCTAGATGCAATTGACCAGAACATTTGACTCTGGACTTGACAGAAAGTCAATATTAGTCTTTTTCTTGTGTGGTAGGATTAAGAACTTTTTTTTTTCTGAGAGTTTATAAGGTGTCACAATATGTGTCATATGGAGGTCATTTTTTCTGTCTGCAAATTACACCAAATTCAACCTGATTGTGTTAGCAGTATTATCCTGATGGTAACCCCTCCACCCCTGCAAGTTTGGCTAGTTTTTCTTTATGTATTGGGACCTTTCTCAAGATTTGGATGGTTTAGAGGACTCTAGACTCAGATTGTTACTATTTCCTCATTGTCTGACGCTTGGATGGTGTATCACAACGGGCAACTCAGGTGAGGGTCCTTTAGTCAGGTGAAGTAACTCGAGATGCCCTTAATGCCTATTCTTGTTGCATTTCCTTTTCTTTCTATGGTTTAATAAATCCCTTTTTCTTACCTTTCAAATAATCTCTAACTGTCTCATTTTGTTCCAGTATCAAACCTAAATTAACATGGGACTGGCATGAGTCAGGCTCAGCCTAGACTACCATTGGATAATTGTTATGCAAATGGCATATCGGAAAATGTTTGATTCCGAAGGAGCATTTGTCTATATTGCATTTACAAAAGTTTCTCACATAACTCAAGTCTAACCCACATACTGCAAATCATCTTACTCATGGATTAGTTTCTTTTTCCTTTAAGTGTCTCTGGTTTTTATCCTCTCCATTTCCCCTACTTCCCTGAATTCCATCTTATCACCTTAGAACTGTTCTTTTCCTTATTGCCATCTAACACCATAACTTTGTGATTTTGTTACTGGAATTCTGGAAAATCCTACAGTCCTGTGATTCTGATTGCTCACTCAAGTGCACTAGAAAAAGCAGGTCAGGGTTCAGAAGGTAATGTCAAAGATACAGTTGCCATTGGACTCGTAATACACAATTATCACTGTTCAACTCCCTTCTATATGTTGAGCCTTAAGATTCCTAGCAACTTGCAGTATGGCATAGCCTATGGCATTCAGCTGTTCATAGAATCACATACAATTATAGAGTAACAGAAGCATGCTGGACGGTGCAGATCACCTGGGTAACCATATATCTCAAAGCTGCACTGCTCTCCTACATATATATCTAGGCTTGCTCTCTCTTACTCTTTTTTTTTTGTCAGCAGAGTCCTCTGTGTAGTATAAAGGCCAGTATGGAAACACTGGCCCAAGGTATTAGACGAACCCTGCCTTTATAAGCTAGCTATGGGAAACCTCAGGGAAAAAGGGAAATTGGTGTCCATTTCTGGGTTATGAAATGAACAAATGAAAATATTTACTGTGTATAGAACACTGTATTAAGTTCTGGGAGTTTAAATCTGAAAAAAATATTCCAGAAACAGGTCCTGTCTTCAAGAAGCTTATAGTCTATTGGGGTGAAACATCACAGATGAGTGGTGGATAGAGAGAGATACTTTGGTTCAGAAAATGACAGGGATGATGAGTGGGGATGTAAGAGAATAGATTGATTACATCTCTGGTTCCTGACCTGGAGAGCAAGGTATGGGGTGGGGAAAAAATGATATGAGATTGGTAACAAGTTAGTTGGTGAGAAGACCATGAAGGAGGTGGCTAGAGAGGAGGGATCAAAGGGAATCATGGCTGAGGTTTTTCTGAAAGTGTCTCAGGAGAGTTTGTCCCCAGTGAGAAAGGCAAGGTAGAAAGTTCCCCTGAGGATTGGTTTCGGCATGGATGGTATGGTATGGGTATAAGGGTTATATAAGGAGACTATGGATTTAGGCAACTGCCTTTCTGACTCACAAAACATTTGCTCTAACTTCATGATCACTGTAACAAATTAACTGGTGCTTTTCTTTTAAGCTTCTTTAGGGTTAGGGACTGGGTGGTTTTTTAAAAAATCTTTTCATCTCTAGTAACTAGTACAACACTATGAACACAGTAAGCATTTCTCCTTTCCCTCTGCGGGGGGAGGGAAATGCATTACAGCCCGATCTTTTCTCTTAAGTCATATATAATTAAGAATTTTTTGTGTTAAATAACATCTCTTCAGGCTTACCTAGTTGTAAGATATTGTCTCTTTAAGGTAATGTGACCTTTCATATAGAGCAGTTTGTTGCTGACCTAAGTCTGCCTTGGCAATTTATTTGTCTGGGTCATATGTCTGCTCAGAGTCTAAGAGAAATAGATACTCAGAATTCTGAGACAGTCATCACTCATTTTGAGCATGACAAGCTGTGGCATACTGGACTTACATGAATACCAAACTGTTCTATAATTATGGGACAAATGTAGTTGTCTTTGTGATTTTAGATAAAAGATTCAACTCCATTAGCTGAGGTGTGGTCATTTGTAGAGAAGACTCAGAGTCTGAAACCAGAGGAAAGTGAAAAGGCAGATTTTGTTAACTATCAGCTAAGCGTGAACTTAAAGGTGATGGATATTATAGTTACCCTTATGAATTAAGTCCTACTGGATAGAGGTGGCTTGAAAGCTAAGAATCAGTGAAGTCATCCATTAGTTTGATTGAAATATAAGGTATTCGAAAGTCTTTGTGCAGCATCAACCTTTAATAAGGGACACTATGTATAATTTAAGGCCCAGTTACCTGCTAGTCAAGTACTGTAAGAATCAATTCAGTTCCTCATCTTTTCAACACAGAAGCTAGTTTCAGTAAGGTTTTTTTATGGATAGTTCTTGAGAAGAAAGAGGACAATGACATTTATACTTCCAGAGTTGTGAATTACTTTAAATGTATGGGTTTTCTTTTCTCATATCCCTCATTAGTAGACTCCCTGCCCCCCCACCATGATATTGAGTGAATTGAGAATGTGAAAGCTTATGCATGGATTGTCATGCATTTATTTTTCCTGAATTTGTATTAATGCTAAAATATGATTAACTATTTTCTTTGCCGTATTTTAAGTAAATGATTATGCTTAAGAACTAAAAGCATTATTATTTTGAATGACTTATTTCTCATCAGGCTGTACTCAGGACTCCTCCATTCTGTCTGAAGAACTCTCCATACTGGAATTCACTCAGTCTTAGGATTCATACCTATTAGAGGCAGCATTAGCCGTTCATCCCCTTTCTCCTTTTCTCTGATTAAATGGCTCCTCTCAGAGCTTCCTTTTGGGGAGAAGGATACCTAGATCAGTTATTGCTTCATTTCCTACCAGATTGTACTCTTACCGACTTCTTCCTTTTTCAGCTTCTTTTGATGTGTTGTCTTCTCCCATACGAATGTAAGCTCCTTGAGGAGAAGGATTTTCTTCCCTTTTGTTTATACTTGTATTCCCTACACTTTATACAGTTCCTGGCACATTGACTTGACTTGTTGTTGACTGGTTTTGCTTAAATAGAAACATATTGGTGGAAGCTTAAGGGGTAAAGTGGTGAGTGGATAAAGAACATTTCCCCACAACAGTTACCACTAAAACCCTGAGAGAGTCTGTGTGTAACTACGTGATTGTAGTCCTTTGCTGGGAATCTATACTTGACCAAGTTAGAACAGGTTGGAGTAAGTGAGTCAACTCAATGAATGAGTAGGTGGCCAAATGACCTGCCTGAGAGATATTAAGTCATTGAAATTGTACGTGGCCCCTCTATAAACCCATTTACATGGTACTTTTCATCTGAACCCATAATGTTGACTCAGTTGAGCCAGGCAGGGTAGTCCCTCTGATCACTGACCTTTGACCATATTTTAAAATATAGATATCTCTAGACTTAGTTCCACAGCATCTTAGAAATCCTTATTTATAGGTGGACATATTCTGTCCTGTATACTCCAGGCATAAGAATTCACAGTTTGTCTTCACTTGAATGACTTTCTTTTAAGCAATTGTCCAACACAAGCTTGACCATAAAACATGGATAATCCACTTTTCTACCCAATTTAAAAGTCCCTTTTGCTCAGTAAATGAGGAAATATTTCATTAGGTAGTAGATCAGAGAAGGTAAGTTTCTTAAGGTCAGAGACCATGAATCCCGTTCCTTCAGCATTTTCCCACACCCCCTCATGTAGTACCCTGAACACAGTGGGTGTTCAGTACATACTGATAATGGGTTGATTTCACCTCCAGGGTGAGCATCTCACACACTGCCATTTGCCTTTTCTGCTCTCATTTTCACACAATCCCTACTCTGTTTCTATATTCATGGAAACCCTGAAGAAGGAGGCAGCAGAATTTGAGGAAAGGTCAGGCTGAAAAAAGTAGGTATGGCAGAGAACAATGAGGTCAAACAAAATAGATAAACATTAATAATGTCTCATCCCAATGAAGCTTGGTGACATTAGATGCGTTAGACAGGAGAGAAAGCACATAGATGAAATGGAGCTGGAAGGGACCTCACAGGCCATGTCGTCCCACCCTCTCATTCTTCAGTTGAGGAACTTGAGTCTCAGAGGTCAAATGATATTCCCAAGGTCACAAGGTGACATAGACATAAGCTCTGATTTGCAGATTCAGCACTCCTTTATATTCTTCTTTAAACAAAAACTTTTCTTTTTTTTATTATGAATGTTACAATCACCAGCAAATACCAACATCTTGATACGCAAAGAATACAAAAGGGGAAATTGTGTTACATATAATTTTACAAGGACATATTAAATTAAATTAGATAATAAAAAAATTTCTCTGTTTTTAACCCTGTCTGTACTTCATTTTGTTCTCTTTTGCACAAAGAAATTCCAAAGTCTATAGCACTCTATGGAAGTCAAATAGGAAGCTGTGACTATTTCCATGGCATATTTTACCCCTTCCCCATCCCCATTCCCCCACAGTGGGCCTTTCAGAAGATAAGAGTTCCAAGCTACATTTTAAAATTTGAGAGTAATCTGGTTTAAACTAATGGAAAATTTTAAACATAGCTGTGGTATGGTGAAAATAACACCTGCGTTTGGTCCCTGAAGATCTAGGTTCAAGTTCTGGCTTTTCTGTTTATTGACTCTAGGACCTGTTTCACTTAATCTCTCTAAGGCTCAGTATTTTCATCTCAAGTAGTACACTTGCATTAGTCATCTCAAAGAACTGTTATGAGGAAAGGATTTTGTAAAGTGTGGAATGCTAGATATGTGGGAGCTCTGATTATAGGGGTAAGAACCAAGCAGACAATCATTGCCAACTGCAGGAATGTCAACTTCATTGACATTACTGGAGCAGAGGGCTCAGTGAGAAGTCTTAAGTCTAAATAGGAAACACAAAATATATTGGAGGGGAGTTTTATTTTGTAGATGCATGTCACATTTATTTTGAGAAATGGAGGTTGAAGGGTTAGACTTTTAAGGCGGAGACTTATTCTCTTCTCTGCTCTGAAATAATATTGGTATCCTCTCTGACCACAGAGCTGCTGAGGAGTTTATTTTTGGTACAATGATGATGGAAAGAAGTGAGAATCTTTCACATCTTATTGATCCATCCCACACCATTTCTGAATTTATGGGAGGCAGCTGATGACTGGATGCAATGTTGAGCATAGTTTGGTCTGGTCTAGGATCAGATACATTGAGTTAGCTAGCTAAGTCCACATTCACTCAAGATGGCTCATCCCCAGAAAGCATTCTTTGTAAGCACAGACACTTCCCAGGGAGCAGAGGAGGATAACAAGAGATTAATTGAATGTGTATATAGCATCCAAATCCCAATCTAAGACCATTTTCAAGGATCATGTGATTTATCTATATCCATTGTAATATCTTTTTTTCCTGCTGATCACTAATGCCGCATCTGTTCTTCTTGCTCATATTGGGCATCACTTGGTTCATCCTCACCCTAATCTAGCTGGAGGAAGTCAAATGAGAAGGAATAAAAGAGGAACTATTCAGAATTAGAGCTGCAACTCTGGGTCTGTGTTGTTGGTGGACTTTTATTAGTGAAAGTAGATGGTAACCCATACATGACAGAAGCACTATAGGCACAAATGTTCATCTGTCCCTGGGAAGGAAGTGGAAGGAACAAAATCATATTTATCTTACTTGTTCTTTGGGCAGTGGAGTGAGGCAAAGAAACAGAGGATACATGATCTGTTTGGAGCAAAGAGAGTGTGGGAATCATAGAGCTATTTCCAAACGAAGGAGGTTGGTTATCAGACAAACAGATACAGTCTTAGTAAAGGTCCAGAGGCAAGAAGCGGTTGGATGAACATAGTTAACAATTGTGCAACACAGACTATGAACAGACTTAATTGAAAATAAAATGTCAAAGGAAGGGTTAGCCAAAATTACATGCCAGGAATTCAAAGGAATAGGGTAAAACATAGGAAAAGTCTTATGCAATTCATAGTTTCATAGATTTCTAGAGATAAAAAAGTCCTTAATGGCAGGTCATCTACCAGTCTAAAAGACAAAGAAAATGATGCCTAGAGGGGCTGAATGATTTGTTTATGCTCAGTTTACTGAATATTTGGAAATTTCACGCTGACTTCTAAAATTCTAGTCCTACTTGTCATTTATCCAGATGAATTTTAGCTGTTGAAAGCTCCTATATTCATTAGTCCTGCTTCCATCTCTTGAATAGAAGACAACTATACCAGGGTAGTAGAGAGTTAACTATAGAACTAACTTTGTAGATAATTAGTTTCTGACTTGGGACAAGTTGCATAACCTTTCTGGGTTCCCATCTTTTCATCTTTAAAATAAAAGTGTTGTCTGGAGAAGATGACTTTACAAATGAATTCTAACAAACATTTTAAAAGTAATTAATACCTATACTATAAAATTATTCTAAAAAATAAGGAAATAAGGCACTTCACCAAATTCCTTTTCTGAGTGAAATATGATGCTAATATACAAATCAGGAAGAGACAAGACAGAGAAGGAGAGCTATAGAAAAAGCTCACTAATTAATATTAAAGCAAATACTTTACAAGAAATCTTCACAAGCAAAGTACAGCAACATATGAAAAAATAATTCACTAAGATCAAGTTGTATATATTCTAGGGAATGTGAAAAAAATGGTACAATATTGAGAAAATAATTAACATAATTATATAAGCATCAAAGTTAATACAACCTACTCTATATGAATACATATATATATTTTAAAAATCTTTGTCAATATACAATACTCATTTATGTTAAAAATCCCCAAAAAGCATAATTATGGAAAGGTCCTTCTTTAACATGATTAAAAAGCATACATTTAAAACTAAGAATGAGTATCATTTGTGATGAAGAAGCTCTAGAAGCTTTTCTAGTACAAGCAGGGATAAAGAAATAATGGTTTCATTCCACTCTACTATTTGACATAATTCTAGAAATTGTCACTACAATTATGAGACAAGGAGAGAAAATTAAAGGTACAAACACCATCAGATGATATGAAGATGGCATCGTGATATACCTAGAAAACCTCTAGAGAATCAATAAAGACAATAATTGAGATAATTCATAGCTTTTGCAATGTGTCAAGATATGAAATAAATAATACCTAAAAATCATCAGCTTTTTATAGGAAACTAACAAAAATTTAAAAATCAATAATAAAAGAAATTCTACTCAATATAGTACATGGTGATGCAGAATACCTGGAAATTAATCTACAAAGAGATCCCCAAGATAAATAAGGAAGAAAATAAAAATACATTCCTCACAGAGGATATACTCAAGAAAAAATTTTGAAGACACAAATGGAAAGAATTCTGATGAGTGGGGAAAATACACATGGAACTTATCAACAAATTTAGACTTTTAAAAGAAATATAATGAAAATGAATGCAAAGCCAGGTGACAGAAGATGAATATGAGCTTAGCATGGTCCTACAAATTGTTTTTGGAAATGCTAAAGCTTGGGACAAGCTGAGTTTAGATATGAAAGCTAATGACAAGAAAAAGTGTTTATCAATATAATACTTCCCCCCAATTACATGTTAAATCAATATTTTAAACATTTGGGTTTTTTAAACTTTTGAGTTCCAAATTCTGTCTTTCTCTCCCTCCCTGTCCTCCTCCCTGAGATGAGAAGCATTTTCATAGAAGTTATACATGTGCAAGCATGTAAAACATTTTCATATTACTCATTTTGTACAAGACTTGAATGAAAGAAAGTGAAAAATAGCATGCTGTATTGGGACCTTTCTCTGGAGGCAGATAGTATGCTTCATCATTAGTCCTTTAGGATTGTCTTGGATCATTGTACTGCTAGGAATAGCCGTCATTCACATTTTTAATGATATTCCTGTTACTGTGTACAGCATTCTCCTGGTTCTAATTCCTTCACTTTGCTTCAGTTCATGTAAGTCCAGGTTTTTCTGAAATCATCCTGCTTGTCATTTTTTATAATACAAAGCTATTCTATCATAATTACATACTATGGTATGTTTAACCATTCCCCCATTGATGGAGATCCCTTTGATTTTCAATTCTTAGCCACTACAAGAAGAGCTACTATAAATATTTTTGTACAAATAGGTCCTTTCCTCTTTTTGATGTCCAAAAAATATATTCATTAGAGAAGCTACATTGGGAGAACAAAGAGGATGGCATGATAAGTTGCAGCAGAGAAAGTAGAGTTGATAGTTCTTAGTTTCTATTTTCTTCCTTGACTAAGACAATCATCTTTACACCAGAAATGACATAACACAAAGTACTAAAAGAGTGGTGATATCCAAGATGAGTAAGGAAATACTGGAGATAAAGGAGCACTTAGCTGCCCCTGATGAATTCAAGTAACCTGGCTCAGATTAGCTAAAAGGGTCCAGATATTTTATGTAGTTTATAGTTTATAGTATGGGTTCTAAAAGAATTAGTAGATGTGATTGCTGAACCTGTCAGTGCTATTTGGAAAATCATGGAGAATAGGGAAGGTGCCACAAGATTGGAGAAGGGTAACTATAGTTCAGATATTTTAAAAGGGAAATGACCAGAATCTTCAAATTGTAGTCCAGTGAGCTTAACTTCAATTTCTGGGAAAATTCTAGAATCGGTCATTAAAAAGATGATTATTTAATATCTAGAGAAGGAATTAGTCATTACAAAGAGCCAACATGGATTTAGCAAATACACATCATTCCAAATTAACCTCATGAGGGGAATTCTGTGGATATAGGTTACTTAGACTTTAGCAAAGCTATTCTTTTGGTAAAGATGGAGAAATGTGAATTAAACAATACTATAATCATGTGGATTTCTAAATGGTTAAATGATCAAAAATTGAGAGTGTGAACTCACTACCAAAAGAGGAGGAAATTAAAGCAATCATTAGAAATGATTTTGCCCAATTATATGCCAATAAATCTGATAATCTAAGCAAAATGGATGCATATTAACAAAAATAGAAATTGTCCAGACTAATAGAAGAGGAAATAATACTTAAATAATCTGATTTAAAAAAGAAATTGAAGAAACCATCAATGAGCTCCCTAAGAAACAATCCCCAGGGCCAGAGGGGTTTGCAAGTGAATTATGCCAAGCATTAAAAAAAATTAAATCCAATACTATATAAAATTTTTGAGAAAGAAGGTGAAGAGGTAATTCTACCAAATTCCTCTTATGACACAAATATGGTGCTGACACCTGAATCAGAATATGTTAAAACAGATAAAGAAAACTATAGACCAATTTCCCTAATGAATATTGATGCAAAAGTTTAAATAAAATTCTAGCAAGAATATTTCAGCAATGTATCACAAAGACCCTATGAGCATTTGGGATTCATACCAGGAATGGAGGACTGGTTCAATTTTAGGAAAACTATTGTTATAATTGACAGCATCAACACAAATCGTATGATTAGTTCAATAGATGTAGAAAAAGCTTTTGACAAAATACAGCACCTATTTCTTTTTCTTTTTTTTAAAACTATTTATTTATTTATTTAATTTTTTACATTTATTTTCACAAAATTTTGGGTTCCAAATTTTCTCCCCTTTTATCCCCTCTCCCCACCCCAATACCCCAAGCAATCTAATTTTCCCTATCTCCAATCTACCCTCTGTTCTGTCATCCCTCCCTTCTGTTGTCTCCATCTTCTCTTTTCTCCTGTAGGGCCAGATGACTTTCTATTCCTCATTAACCGTATGTCTTCTTTCCTAGTTGCAACAACAATACTAAACAGTTGTTCCTAAAACTTTGAGTTCCAAATTCTCCCCATTCCTCCCTCCCCACCCATTCCCTTTGGGAAGGCAGGCAATTCAATATAGGCCATATCTGTGTAGTTTTGCAAATGACTTCCCTGATAGTCGTTTTGTGTAAGACTAACTGAATTACCCTCCATCCTAACCTGCCCCTCATTGTTTCTCTTCTGTCTTTTGATCCTGTCCCTCCCCAAGTGTTGACTTCAAATTGCTCCCTCCTCCCTTTTCCCTCCCTTCCATCATCCCCCCCTTGCTTATCTCCTTCTCCTCCACTTTCCTATACTGTAAGATAGGTTTTCATACCAAAATGAGTGTGCATTTTATTCCTTCCTTTAGTCAAATGTGATGAGGGTAAACTTCTTGTTTTTTTGTTTTTTTTTCTCAGCTCTCCTCTTTATCCCTCCACTAAAAAGTCTCCTACTTGCCTCTTAAATGACATATAATTACCCCATTCCATTTCACCCTCTTTCCTCCCACTACATTTCTCTCTCACCATTTACCTTAATTTCTTTTAAGATATGGTCCCATCCTATTCAATTCAATCTGTGCTTTCTGTCTCTGTATGTGTGTGCATGTGTGTATGTGTGTGTGCGTGCATGCGTGTACATGTGTGTGTGTGATCCCACCAACTACCCAGATACTGAAAAGTTTTAAGAGTTACAAATATGGTCTTTTCATGTAGGAATGTAAACAGTTCACTTCTGGTAAGTCCCTTAAGACTTCTCTTTGCTGTTTACTTTTTCATGCTTCTTCTCATTCTTGTGTTTGGAAGTCAAATTTTCTTTTCAGCTCTGGTCTTTTCATCAAGAATGCTTGAAAGTCCTCTATTTCATTGAAAGACCATATTTTCCCCTGAAGTATTATACTCAGTTTTGCTGGGTAGGTGATTCTTGGTTTGAGTCCTAGTTCCTTTGACTTCTGGAATATCCTATTCCACACCCTTCGATCCCTTAATGTAGAAGCTGCTAGATCTTGAGATATCCTGATTGTATTTCCACAATACTAGAATTGTTTCTTTCTAGCTGCTTGCAAGATTTTCTCCTTGAGCTGGGAATTCTGGAATTTGGCTACAATGTTCCTAGGAGTTTCTCTTTTTGGATCTCTTTCAGGTGGTGATCGATGGATTCTTTCAATACTTATTTTGCCCTCTGGTTGTACAATGTCAGGGCAGTTTTCCTCGATAATTTCATGGAAGATGATATCTAGGCTCTTTTTTTGATCATGACTTTCAGGTAGTCCCATAATTTTTAAATTGTCTCTCCTGGATCTCTTTTCCAGGTCAGTTGTTTTTCCCATGAGATATTTCACGTTCTCTTCCATTTTTTCATTCTGTTGGTTTTGTTTGGTGATTTCTTGGTTTCTCAGAAAGTCATTAGACTCCATCTGTTCCATTCTAATCTTGAGAGAACTATTTTCTTCAGTGAGCTTTTGAACCTCTTTTTCCATTTGGCTAATTCTGCTTTTGAAAGCATTCTTCTCCTCATTGGCTTTTTGAACTTCTTTTGCCAATCGAGTGAGCCTATTTTTCAAAGTGATATTTTCTTCAGCATTTTTTTGGGTCTCCTTTACCAAGGTATTGACCCGTTTTCCATACATTTCTTGCATCTCTCTCATTTCTCTTCCCAGTTTTTCCTCCACCTGTGTAACTTGCTTTTCAAAATCCTTTTTGAGCTCTTCCAAGGCCTGAGCCCACCTGACATCCCCCTGGGATGTCTGGGGTACCGAGGCCCCGCCCTCCACATCTTTCCCTGATGGCAAGAATATGTCCTCGTCATCAGATCCGAATGTCAGGATCATTTGCATCTGTTCGAAAAAACTCTCTATAGTCTTATTTTTCTTCCCTTTTCTAGGCATTTTCCCAGCCAGTTACTTGACTTCTGAGATTCCTGTCCACCCCGCCTAGATCCGCCCAGCTAGTGCTTGGGGTCTGAGATTCAAATGAGCTTTCCGCGGCAGGCCCGGCTGCTAATCAATGTGAGCTTTAGTTCTGGTGCTGGGGTGGGGGCAGGGCCGCCTCCCAGGCTCAGCTCCCTCAGGGGGTTTATGCAGAGACTTTCAGTAATGAAGATCCTGCCTGCTGCTGGGGGAGTCCCGGGCTGCCGCAGCAGCTGCTGCCTCTGCCACCGCCCCTGCCTCTGCCTCTGCCCACTTCCTGTCCCTGCCTCTGCTGCCACCTCTTCCTTCTGAGGGGGCCCGAGTCATGGAGACACCCCGCTCCCCTCTTCCAGCCCAGCTGTCTCTCTCACTGATCTGTAGCTTCTGTGGGCGGTGGGACTTTCCCGGCGGCCGGAGCTTCTGTCCCTGAAGCCTGCTCGGATTAGCTTCTCTGGGTCCCCGGCCAGGGCAGCGTTGGGGTGGGGTCTGCTTTCCGGTGCGCGACAGACCCTGGGGACGGCTCTCCAAGGCTCTCTGGAATGGAAATCTCTTCCACTTTGTTTCTGCACACCTTATAGTGATCCATAACTTATGGGGATCTCTTTTTACATTAATTCTATGGGCTGTGGGTTTGGAGCTCACAAACGTGTGTCTTTCTACTCCGCCATCTTGACTCCGCCCCCCACCTATTTCTATTAATAACACTATAGAGGATAGGAATAAATGGAGCTTTCCTTAAAATGATAAGTAGTATCTATCTAAAAACATCAGCAAGCACTACTTTTAATGGGGATAAGCTATAAGCCTTCCCAGTTAGATCAGAAGTGAAACAAATATGCCCATTATGTCCCTATTATTCAATATTGTACTAGAAATGTTAGCTATAGCAATAAGAGAAGAAAAAGAAATGTAAAGAATTAGAATAGGAAGAAAGGAAACAGAACTATCACTCTTTGCAAATGACTTGATAATATACTTAGAGAATCCTAGAGAATGAACTTAAAATTAGTTGACATAATTAACAGTTTTAGTAAAGCTGAAGGATATGAAATAAATCCACACAAATCATCAGCGTTTCTATATAAGCCCAAGAGATAAAAAGAGAAATTCCATTTAAAATAATTATTTAAAATAATAATCTTTAAAATAAGATAATATAAAATACTTGGGAATCTACCTGCCAAGAAAAATCTAGAACTATATGAACACAATGACAAAACACTTTTCAAACAAATAAAGTCAGATCTAAACAATTGAAAAAATACCAATTGCTCATGGGTAGGGTGAGACAATATAACAAAAATGACAATTCTATCTAAATAAATTTACTTATTCAGTATCATGCCAACAAAACTACAAAAAAATTACTTTAAAAAGCTAGAAGAAAATAATAACAAAATTCATCTGAAAGAACAAAAGATAAAGAATATGAATGGAATAAATGAAAAAACTGGGAAGGAAGGTGGTTAAGTCATATCAGATCTCAAACTATCTTATAAAAAGGTAGTCATCAAAATCATCTAGTACTGGCTAATAAATAGAGTGGTGGATCGGTGGGTTAGCTTAGCTACACAAGACAGCAGCAAATGATCATAGTAATCTATTCTTTAATAAATCCAAAAACCCCAGCTTCTGATACAAGAACTCTAATTGACAAAAACTTCCGGGAAAACTGGAAAACAGCCTGGCATAAACTAAGTATAAACCAACATCTTGCAACATACACCAAGATACGGTCAAAATGGGTATGTGATTTAGACATAAATGTTGATACCATAGCCAAAATAGGAGAGCAAAGAATATTTTATCTGTCATATCCATGGAGAATGGAAGAATTTCTGAGCAAATAAGGTATAAAGGGTATTATTAGATGGAAAAAAGATAATTTTGATTATATTGATTTAAAAGATTTTTGCACCAACAAAACCACAACCAAGATTAGAAGGAAAGTACAAAGTTGGGAAACACTTTTACAGCAAATGCCTGTGATAAAGGCATCATTCTTCAAATATATAGAGAATATAATTGAATTTATAAGAATACAAGTCATTTCCCAATTGGTAAATTGTCAAAGGATATGAACAGGCAGTTTTTAGAGGAAGAAATCAAAGCTATCTCTAGACATATGAAAAAATGTTCTAAATCACTATTGATTAGAGAAATGCAAACAAAACAATTCTAAAATTCTTCCTCAGGCCTATCAGTTTGACTAATATGACAGAAAAGTAAAATGATAAATGTTGGAGAGGATGTGGGAAAATTGGGACACTGATGCATTATTAGTTGACTTGTGAACTGATTCACCCATTTCGGAGGGCAATTTAGAATTATGCCCAAAGGGCATATCCTTTGATCCAGCAATACCACTACTAGGTCTGTATCCCAAAGAGATTACAAAAACATGGGGGTGGGGAGGAGAGGGGAAGGACCTACTTGTAAAAAATATTTATAGGAGCTCTTTTTATTATGACAAAGAATTGGAAATTGAGATGATATCTATCAATTGAAAAAATGGCTGAACAAGTTGTGATATATTAATGCAATGGGATACCATAGTGTTATAAAAAATGTCAAGCAGTTTCAGAAAAACCTAGAAAGACTTACATAAATGAAAGAAAAGTGAAGTGAGTAGAACTACTTGTACCCAATACACAGTAACAGCAATACTGTACAGGAATTAACTATGGATGACTTAACTATTCTCAGGAATATAATGATCCAAGACAATTCCAATGGACTTATGATGAAAAATGTCATTCACTGCTAGAGAAAGAACTGATGGAGTCTGAATGCAGATTGAAACATACTATTTTAATTTTTTTTGTATTTTTTCTTTTGGTCTGTTTCTTCTTTTACATGATTAATATGGAAATAATTTATGTTTTGCATGATTGCACTTATATCGAAATGCTTACTGTATGAGGAAGGGGAGAGGTGAGGGTTGGAGAGAGAAAATTTGGAACTCCAAATTCAAAAAAAGAACGTTAAAATTTGTCTTTACATATAATTATAAAAAATAAAATACTACTAAAAAAAGAAATGTTTAAATGGCTTAGGCTCAAAAAACATTTTTTAATGGTTCAGTTTCCATGTGGGAGGAAATCTGTAGTGGAATACTCTAGGAGTCTACGATTGTGGTCCTGTGCTCTTTACCACTTTTATCAATGACTTAGAAAAATAGTTCTTAACTTGAGGTCCAGGAACTTAATTTTTAAAATACTTTGATAATTCTATTTCAATATAATTGTATTCCTTTGTAATCTTATACATGTAATTTTATGCATTTTGAAACACATTCTTTTGAGTGTGAATCCATAGACTTCACAGGACTGCCTAAGGGTTCCATGACACAAAACAGGTTAACAACCCCTGACTTAGAAAAAGGAATAAATAACATGGTCATCAGATTTGTAATTGACACAAAGCTGAGAGGTATAGCTAACACAGTGGATGGCAGAGTAAGGATTTAAGAGATCTAAAAAGATTATAGGAGATTAGAGTATGTGACTGAATCTTATATGATGTAATTTAATAGAGATAAATGAAAAAACGTGCACTTGAGCACCAAAAATGAAATCAATTTCACAACATAAGATGAGGAAGGCATGGGTAGATAACAGTTGTTATGAAAAAAGGTCTGGAGATTTTATTAGACTACATGCTCAGTAAGAATCAGCAATATTATGTGGGAGGTAAAGAATCCAATGACATCTTAGATTACTTTAAGAGGCTAAAAACTTCCAGCAATGAAGTTATACGATAGTTTTTCAGTACTCTGATGTTGTCAAACTTTGTCTGCACACTGCTATTTAAGAAAGAGATAGACACACCGGAGTGCAGAGGGGAGGATAACCGGAACCGTGATTGTCCTTGAATTTATGACACAAGATGTTTAAAGAACTAGACTTGTTGAGCCAGTCAATAAATAGTCAATTAGTGTCTACTACATGTTAGGCACATTGCTAGGGATATAAAAAGTGGCAGAAGATAGTTCTTGCCCTCAAGAGCTCACAATCTAATAGATCAGGTGAAAAGAAGATTTGGGGGAAATATGATAGCTGTCTTTAAATATTTGAAGGATTGACATGTGGGAGAGAACTGGGTGTAATGGGTAGAAGTTGCCCAGATGAAAATTTAGGCAAATTCTCTCCTCTTGGATTTCTTTTTTTTTCTTTTGAAAATTGTTTTTAGTACTATTACTATTATTTGAATTACTATTATTTAAATCTAAATATAGATTTAAATCATAAAGCAAAAAATATACTTATTGAAGGATGGTCTCGATACCAGACACTCATTTCCACACAAGGATTCATAAGCACTAAGAGATTAAAAAAAGACTGGTATTTTGCTTTTCAATTAAAGAAAACAAGTTAATATTTCGAGGGGCACAGGACATTGGTGGGGAGGGGAATGAATTTGGAGTCAGAAGACTGGATTCAAATTCTGGCTCTCTTACTTAAAAAGAAGTCCTTAAACCTCTATGGGCTTCAACTTTCTCTCTATAAAACGAGAAGTGAAGGTTGAGCTACATAATCTCTAATGGCATTTCCAACTCCAAATTCTGTATGTGACCCAATAGAATAAATGTTCCCCTATTCTTTGCTTAGTACTTACATTCCATTTACATAGTACATTACATTTACACAGCAATAGTCCAAAGTCTGATTCAAATTTCTGATTAACATGGGCCCCAATAACCCTATTGCTAAGAATAGGTGTAACTTTTACTCTTTTGAAGGTGTTTTAATTCATTGGTATAGTTTTGTCAAAAAGTAAGTCTCTGATGATTCTTTCCTGCTAGCTACAGGTTTTATAGTCCTGACACCCTCAAATTCTTTCTCTAGCCTATTTTGTAAGAGGTGTCATTGATTTCCATCGCAAAATTTACCTAAGAACATGCCCCTTGAATGTAATATACTTGGAGCGAAGTTCAGAAGAGAGACAAATGCTTATGAGCTTTTGGTGATCCACTTCCTGAAATTCAGTTGCTTTGGGTGCCATATCACTCAAAATCACATCAGCTTTCTGGCCAGGAAGTTGCTCTTGAATTTTCTTGAAGGTCCTTGAGTCAGTTACATCAGCAGAACAAAGAAAAATTTCTCCTTCCACTGGAAGTATATGAAGGAGATTCTCCCCAAGGAAAAAACCAACAGGGGAATTGAGATCTGTGCTTGCGGCATTGACTCTCTGGACAGCTACTTGACTTCATGCACCAGGGAGCACCACAGTCTAATACTCAAAGCCCAGAATGGAAAATTTGGTGATTCTCATGCATCTTCAGAAGTTTGAAGGCACTTTGGTAATGGTAATTTTCCACTTTTGCCTCTTTCAAAAATGGGTCCTTCAAGTGCCTCATCTTCCAGAGATGCTCTGTATGCTTATGGTAGCGTGAAACCTTTGACACTGAAGGAAGACAGAAGGTGACTTCTGGTACCTCTTTTTAAAAAATATATTATGCTTCAGATGAATTTTTATTTATTTATTTTTAGGAGGTAATCAGAGTTAAGTGACTTGTCCAGGGTCACACAGGTCCCATCTGAACTCAAGTGCTCCTGATTCCAGGGTCGGTGCTCTCTCCACTGTGCCACCTTGCTGCCCATGAGTTAAGTTAACTCTTAAAAACTTAAAGGATATTTTTTATAAGTTTGGAATATTTTTTCCACCATTTGTTGAGTGCCCATTATGTGTCAGGAACTGTGCTCAGACCCAGCCGTGCTGCGACCTTGCTGTGGCCACGTTCCTAGTGCTCTTCTTGGATTTCTTTAAGTAGAAGCTGGACAGCCACTTTTTAGAGGGCTTATGTTGTATTTTTCTTTCATGTATGCAATGGACAATATGGCCATTGGAGTCTTTTCCAAGTCTCAAATTCTGTGTTTCTGTAAAATAATTCTGAAGTTTCATTTCCTACCATGCAACTTGGGAAAAATGATCAAAAATGGGAACAGTAGATGTTGAAAGGACTATGAGAAGATAGGAAAGCTGATTCAATATTAGTGGAGCCATAAAGTAGACTTCATCTGGATCTCAAATTGAAACTATGTAAGAAAAGGGATTAAATGTCTGTACCTTTTGATCCATCATTCTGCTGGCTATATCCCATATCCTCCCTGAAAAATCAAAGATATAAACGGAGGTTCTAAATTTGCCAAAATATTCCTAAAGTACTTTTTGTGGTAGCAAACAAACTGGAAACAATGTGGCTATCCAGTGATTGAAAATTTTCTGGAAAATCCAATGGTATATGAATATTATATAATGTTACTCTGAAGTAAAAAAGTTACAGATGTGAAGAATTCAGAGAAACAGAGGGAGCTCTGCATGAATTCATTCAAAGTGAAATAAGCAGTTCCAAAATAAGTGACTTTGGGCAATTGATAACTTCCCTGGGCCTCAGTTTCCTCATCTGCAAAATAAGAGAGAATAGAAGACTTATGAGTTCCCTTCTAGTTCTATGGTCATCAGCTACTATTTAATAGATCATAAAAGTATTGTCCTACTAAATAAAAATATGCCAAAAATGGAAGTGGAACAGATAATTATCATAGTAAGCTTTGCTGGGGAACTGAAAGGCATCAAGTATAAGTAATAACCACAACAATATAAATGAAAAGAACACTAGAAAGAAACCAGACTCTGAGTAACTGAAAAAGCAATAAAGGTCCAGAGTAACAGATAGTGAAACATCTCCTTTCTCACCGAAGTGAAGAGGGGTGTTATAAGGACAGGATATTGTTTATATTGTCAAATACGGTCATTGATTTGATGTCTTTGTTCAATGGGTTTTCATTTGCCACAAAAGAGAGTTCATTCCGGAGGATGGAGATTGTAATTATTGTAAAAGGATTGTTGTCCTTCCCTCTCTAAGGGGATCAAAGTGACATCACTACATTGTGGTCAAGGTGCAGTGTGTCCAATTGTGTTTGACCAGAACAATAACAGCGCAGAAGTCTCTATCGCAGGTCAGGCACAAATAGTCCATATAAACATTTGGAGTGGAAGATATCTCTAAATTTGCTCTTTCAGGATTGGATCCTTGCCTGCTGCAGTAAGCAGTCAATGGTTTGGGGAAGAATTTATAGGGCTCCTTCTCTACCACTTTCCTCACACCAGGAGGTGAGCAGTGCTGTCCTTAAAAATGCTTCTCAGATACCCAGGGGACTTCTAAATCCCACTGCTGTTTCAGTTCAGTGAGAAGATGACCCCATGTCCTGGGATGCCTGTGTACAGGGTTGTTAGTACAGCTCCCAGAGTATCCACATGTTGCTTCATCATTGTCCTGTTGCCACAGGACTTTGAGGCAGGCAAAAATGGTAAAATAGTATGAGTGATGTCTTTTGGCTTGAACATAAATTATATATAAATGAGGCAGAGTTGTATGAAGTCATCAAGCTTATTCTGTCTTCCAGAGTCATCCAAGTCCAGTGAAAAGACCAAAGTCAAGACAACTGGTGATGACTTGGGATGCAGTGGATGATCTTGGTGTCTTCAATGTTTGATCAAGCTCTAAGTGCTCTATAGTTTGTTTCAGCTGTCTTCATGGCTGTTGGAACAAATTGTCTTCTTCTGCTCATTGCTCATGGGAAGTCTTCACATGTTTCAGATATACATTATCATAATTCACTGAAAGATCTGTGATCCCTCCATTACCATCAACCTAGGTTAGCCCATTTGCTGAAATGGTTTATGGGGCGCATGGCATTTACCTACAGTACAATTTCTTTGAGCCACGAGTGAGAATTGGTTGAATCAGGCAGACACAAAAGATGAAAAGCAGCTCTGAAATGGGGTTGGCAGCTCACATATCAGAGGTACTAGTCTTTCTTGAAGAACCATACACCCCAGTTGTGAAATAAAGACACATGAAATCTATCAAATGTATTTTAAAAATATAAGTAAAAAAATGAGGTATTGGATTTTGGATTATCTCTAAATCTCTTCCAGCTCTAAATCCTATGACCCTTTGAATATCTACACATGATGAATACACTCTAGAAAACAGCAGAGAGTAAGGATTGATAGTCTAGAGGGTAACATCTGATTTCTGAAGTGATTCAGAATATTTATGGGGTTAATTTTACATGACTTCAAAATGTTCTTAGTATCTACTGGATGATACCCATATAATGCAACATTGTCCACAGCATATAAATAGAACCTGTTATTTACCCAGAGCAACAATAAGAGACTCAGGTTGAAGTCTCATGAACCTCAAAGGAATCATCTGAGAGAAAGATTTAGCATGCCCAGAAACAGTAGTTTTGGTAATCTGACAGTTTTGACCCAAGTCCACTGACAGCCTTAGGTGATACTCCATATTCTGACAGCTTACTATACAGTGCTTCATGGTTGCTTGTCACAAGCTTTCTTGAGATCCGAAAATATAGCAGTGGCAAAAAATTCTGTCAGGGGAATTATTTGCAGCAAATTTCAGAAAGGTAGCTGCTGAGTGGGGAGATCAAAAGCTAGGATGGATGGGTTGCCATTGGTGTGAGGAAGGGCTGATTTTTGAGCTGAGATCTATCTCAGTGAATAATGCTTCCATTTATAACCACTTAGATTCACTAGTGAAAAGATTGACTTTTGAATATGTGATTAGAAAATCCCTCAAGAGTTCATGAAACAGAGCAGATTCTCTTAGAATGATGTTAAAAAGGAATCAGAAGGGTTGACTGGTTAATTAAGAGGTAAAGAACTGGCTTTTAAGTCTTCATAGTTTCCAAGGGAATTTTATATTAGCTAACAGTATGGCACAATTTATAAATTGTGGGGCAGATAGAAAAAAACAGTGGTAAATAAAAGTCATCATCATCAACAACATCATTGTCACCATCATTATCATCTGAAATAGCACTTGGAGTTGGAACACTTGGATTCAAATGATGCCTCTGAAACTTACTAGCATGTGACTCTGGGCAAATTTCTTTATTTGTAAAATAAGGGCAATGGAATATATGACTTGTGAGGTTCCTTCCAGCTCTATAGTTATTACCTACTGTTTAGTTAAGCATTAATATTATTGCTTTACTAAGTAGAAATATACCCAAAGATGCAAAAAGAGTAGATAGTTATTATAGAAGGTTTAGCTGAAGAACTAAAAGGCATAAAGGACTTGAAAGACATCAAAGGAAGGCCAATTATACTCAAAAGTAATTGGGGAGGAGTTCCACATATACTAGTTAAGCATCTCAAGAAACTGAAGATTTATTAAGCACTGGCATTCCTTAAAAACACTTCTGATCCTGTCCCTTATAACATATTCAGCAATAAATTAAGAAAATGTGATATTGGCTGCCTACTTGTCATATTACTAAGTAATTTTTCTCTTGGAAATAGGTTGTAACATATCTCACTAATGTCTATATTTTTATAACATACTTAAAACAGATTAATTTGAAAAGTGAAAATGTAAAATTAAAACATAGTTTTCCTTTAATGATGAAAATATCCTGAAAGAATCAAATGAACATCCAAAAAGGTGGAACTCTCCATATAGTAGCATAGCTTGGGTTGGATTGATCAGGTGATTTAAATTCCTCGTGTGCCTTACTTTAAGCAAATCTTTATAAATATTAAGATTTAGGGAGAAAAAAACCCTATCAATTAGGGTATGATTTTTTAACTTTAAAAAAGCTTTCACCACAGACTCCTTTGAAATAGTTAGCTCTTAAAGTGCATTTAAAACATAATCAAGTTCATGGAATTTCACTTTTGAGACAACTTTTCAGGCATGCATCTATTGCTCAAAGTCAATATACCTGTGAAAAACAAGACCAAATATACATTATTATAGGAACAAATAATGATGGGAGCTGTAAATTGCTTTTTAACCTGGTATTGCTTATTTGAAGAATGCTAGCTTGAGTTTGCTTCTGAGTCTAATCCAAAGAGCAGGGTGACACTATACCACTAAGAGCACTGCAATTTTTAACTTGGGCTACCTAAAATGCTAATTTGTTGTGGACAAGTGCAGATCACCTAAATAAAAAATGCTTTGCTAGTACAGGAGTATTACATAATAAGTACAGACTTAGGGTTCAAGGTTAGCTGGTACATTCCACGATGGTCCTTTGATCTTACTTACTGATGAATCTAGTGGTTGGCAATCTTGGATCTAAGGGGATTATCAAAAGCTTCTCTGAGACCTTAAGGGAACTCACATTCAGTAAGAAGCCATAAGATGAGGGTGATCCAGCTTGTAGTCTGTCCCATTAGATAAAAGATAAAGAAAAACAACTTGGTTGAGAGGATCTGAGGGAAGACCATTCCTTCAGATACAGGGGCCATTAGCCAGGCCATGACTGAGAAAGAATAAATGAGAGATTATGCCCAGTCAAGCCACGGTCATCATGAATGCTAAACTCACTGGGCAAGATTACAGACACAAAATTGATCTTTGCTAAATCCAAAAAAGTTAACCTTCAATTATATTCAGAGTTCAAATTCTGCTCCCATCACCTACTACCTTTGTGATCTTGGACAAATCCCTGGCTGTCCATTTTCTCATCTGTAAAAAGGAAGGATTGGGCTAGATAACATTTTAAGACCTCTTTTAGCTCCAAGACTATGATCCTGTGTGGTTATGACCTCAAAGGGAGGACACTATAAGTGGAGATAATAGGTGTCAATGGAATTATGATGTTAACTGTCTGACTTAACTTCCTTCCTCTGGCACTACTCTTCTATGACAGAGTCAAATTCATGTCCCCTCCTTGCTTTACTGCACTGGCACTCTCTGATATTGTACATTTTCCTCCTAGACTGTCAGGAATAATATGATTATCTCATGTGAATCTTGCCTGGTCTAGTAACCCCAGTATCTATTGCCCTATGGTTACTCTGGACCAGAGTATCCAATATTCTCACTAGTTCTCACATACAGTACACCAGAAATCAGCCTGTTTTGGAAATTGATGCCGTGGGGTAGAAGCCAAGAAATATCGACTTTCCTTGCTACTCCCTCCATGAACCTGACATCTCAATTTTCCATGTCTTTACAATACCTTTACAGGAGCAAATATACTGACTTGCTCACTACAAGGTGAACAAATTATCATCAGATATTCTTGCTCTGATCTGTGTTAACCCAGAGTTGCATAACTTTCAGTTAAGTGGGTTTTAGTGTATATGTGTGTGTGTGTGTGCACGCATGTGGGCCTGAGAGGGTGGCATGGCTAGCATGCCACTGCCAAAAAGCTGCTACTTTGGAATCAAGCATAGTGTTATATTTTAGGAAAGACTCTGACAAGTTAAAGCCTATCCAGAGGAGAACAAGAATGGCGAAGGTACTTGAAACCATGCCGAACAGAATTAGTTGAAGGAACTGGGAATGGTTACCCTAGAAAAGAGACTGAGAAGAGGCATGATAGCTGACAAATATTTGAAGGACCATCATGTGGAAGAGGTTTAGGCTTTGTTCTACCTTGATTTGAGAGGACAGAACTAGGAAAAATGGGTGGAAGCTAAAGAGAAGAAAAATTTAATTTAATATAAGGAGAAAAATATTCACTAATAATTGGAGGGATTTAAAGTGGGATGGATGGCTTTAGGAAGTCATGAATTTTCTGTGAATGAAAGTCTTCACTCAGAGGCTGCAGACATCTTGTTAAGATGATTATTAGGAGACTATCTGGTCAAGTTTATATTGGAATAACTGACCTTTCAGGTTTTCTCACCTCTGAAATGATATGATTCTATCATTTGCTCTGGGAAACGTGGTATAGTTAAAGTCCCATTCTCCTTCTTTTTGGCCATTTTTATGAACTTATTTTCTGTGGACTATGTTTGGCTTTGGATCCATTTCTCCAAAAATCAGATCATATTTTTTCTGCTTAGTCCCCTGAATTCATGAAAAGGAAAATGTTAATAACTGGTTATAAGCCAGAGGTGGTATTTATATATGACAGCAGATTTTTTTTGGGTTATGTCTTTGTTTCACAGGTGCCTAGCACAGTGCCTGCTACATAGTAGGTACTTAATAAATACTTACGGCAGCTCGGTGGTATAGTAGATAGAGTGATGGATCTGGAGTCAGAAAGACCTGAGTTCAGGCCCTTAATATCTATATGACCCTGGGCAAGTCACTTAACCCTGTTTCCTCATCTGTAAAATGAGCTGGGGAAGGAAATGGCAAGTGTCTTTACCAAAAAACCTCAAATGGGGTCACAAAGAATTGGACATGACTAAAACGATTGAACCACAACATGCTCGTGAAATGAATTAATCTATCATTGAAGTGATTCATTGCTCATCTGATGGGAAATGGGCTTTATGCTTAGACCATTCCCCATTCCTATATCCTTAAGCATTTTGTCTACCTCTTATGCACTCATCCACTTTCCTGTGCAGGCTTAGGTACAAAACGTGATGACTCTTTCCTAACCCAGCTTTATTTAATACTAGTTATATTTATTTAACATTTTACCTTTTTAGGGGTAGGGGAGTATTCATTGCCTGTGATGTCACTGGTTGTCTTCAAAAGGAAGAACAAAGAAAAAACCTGTTTTAACTTATTTGATCATCATAATAACTCTGTGAAATAGGTGCTGTTATTATTGTAATTTCAGAGATGAAAAAAAACTGAGTCTGGAAGTGGCTAAGTGACTTGCCTAAGATTACATAGCTAGTAAGAGTCTGAAGCAGGATCTGAACCCAGGTTCTCCTAACTCTTGATTCAGGACTCTATGCACTGCACCTTACTGTTGTTCCCAGCTATCTCCTAATTTCTGACTTCTCTTTGATGAGCCTAGTCACCATTTCCAGAATTTCTTTTTGTTTCATGCTACTTCAATCTGACCTTTTGACCTGCAGTAGGTGGTTTAACTTTGAGATGATTTTTGACCACTTCTCTAATTCAACAAAGCTATTTGACTTCTATTCCTGATCTCACTGCCACCACTTTGACATCCCCTGAAAATTTAAGGAGTAGATTTTGTGAACCAACACACAACTTAGAACTGAGTTCTCTGATGACACTGACCATGTGTAAACTAATCCTTAATTGAATGACATGAGATATTTCATCTATAGCTTATATTATTTTAAGCATTTGTATTTTTTCCAGTTTTTTATGGTGGAAGGTAGGGTTGCAATTTCAGGTTGTAATAGAGGAAAATTAATTAAGGGATGAATAGACAAAGCTTGCTGCATTAGGAAACTGTTTAGAAATTTGTTATGAGAATTGGCTTGATCTGCTTTAAAATGTTCATCCATCCTTAATCATTATCAATTTAATGCTGAACATGAGATAATGGACAGAATCAGAAAACTTAGGAAAGTGTACTCCTTGAGGGATGAGGTGGAAGTTGGATCTTTTAAAATATAGATATTAAATTGGCCTCACTCCTTCCTTCAATAAATACTTATTTAATGAATGAATGAAATACCATTAATTGAAGCCTTACCATGTGTCAAGCACTATTTTAAGCATTGAGGATAGACAAAGAAAAATAAGGAAGGGAGTCCCTGTTTTCAAGGAGTTCATATTGTAATTGAGAAAGCAGAATATACTATAAGAGAAAATACAGCTGCAGGGAAAATGGCAAGGCAGAGAAGTGCTCAGGATTCAGTGGCAGGTCACTTAGCAAGCTCATGGACCCTTCCGTTATATCAGTGAGTCAGATGATACTGCTAGATGTCTGAAGTAAAATATAGGAAGGGCAAATTGTGAGAGATGGAGGATCTTAGAAACGAGTATCAGGTCCTGCAGTGGTTCTTTATTTCACAGGAAGGAAAGTTGGTGGCTCCCATAATATGTAAACTCTGTGAGCATGCAAGTCATACAGATATATAGGTGCTGCACAGCTTGCGTCCAGCAGAGGGGTAGAGGCGAGAGCGATGAGTAGGGAAGGAGGTATACCCTTGGGCGTGGCAGTAAGTCTTCTCATCTCCTGACCATTTTTTGATAGGTTCTAGAAAGATGGGGCTGGAGGTGGGGAGGGCAAATAAACATACATATATACATATGGACATACATATATATACCTACACACATACATAAACTCATACGCAAATATATGCACGTATGTACATACACACACATATATGTATACACATGCATACCTATACACACATACATACTGTCTACCCTCATGAAATGCACCCTGTGCCTATTAGATCAAGGAAGACTTATGCACAAACAGCTCTCTAAAGACAATCTCCCTTTCTTCTAAGTTGCCTGTAGTTGTCCATCTGTCAAGCATCAGGGAACATGTGAGTCTTTTGGAGTTTAAATGACCAGGAAGCAACACCATTGGCCCAAGCCTTAATTTCCCTAAACCAGTTGGGTTTCTAGGATGGTTTCATTATCTTTTAAGGAAAAGAACTTTCCTGCCCACATGGAGAGAAACGTGGGTAGAAATTCTGTCTACCACAGCATCTTATACAAATTCTAAAAAATGCCAGGCAATGTTATATAGTGGTTAGAGCACCAGGAAGACCTGGATTCAAGTCCTGCTTCTGACATATATATGGCTATATGACCGTGGGCAGATAAGTTAACTTTGCAGTGCCCCAGGCATTCCTGTACAGAGCAGGTTCTTATCTTCATTGGGTGAGGGTGTTTGCTCATCAGCAGTCACCTATCTCAATGAAATTTCAGATCCAAAACCCTCCTCAAAACCATATTTCAATCTTCTATCTATCCATCATACGTATACGCCATATATATGCATACATATGTTCACGTGTGTGTAAATATAACTGGATTGAGTAATTCTTTATCAAGTCTTCCCAAAGTCCAGTTTCCCTTTTAAACTGTATGTTGGTTGCTCCAATGTCAAGTTAGCAACCAAATACAGCATATGTATATGTGTGCATGGGGGTAGGGCTAAAGTTTCAGAAGGGGAAATCAATCCTTTTAAGTATTCTTTTATCTCACTGAATTACTAATATCCCACTGTGTCCTGTCAAAAGAAAATCCAAAAACCTGTCCCTTCAGTGAAACAGATGATAAGATACAGTACTATAGACAACAGTACCATAGTTCACATAATGCAAAATTGTATGGTTAATATTAGGTGTTCAACCCAACCTTTGCTTCATCTGTGATTAGAAGTCGACTTTGAATACTAAGATGTATGATACATTATCGATTCCCAGAGAGCAAGAACACAGCTGTACTTGAATATCAATTGTCCTGTAAGGTTGTGCCTTTCCTTTTTGAAGGGGCTGGAGTTTCCTTAGAAACAAGGAGATGGCTTATTAGAGAAATTTCTATACACAGTCAATTAACACCATGTTTCTTTCTCAAGTTGACTTACTCAGATCACCTCAGTATGAATTACTAATGGCAGAACTACTAGTGCATCCAGGCAGCCAGGGGCCTTTTGCAGTGCCTACTGACAAGCAAGGTGTAACATCATATGGTTATTTCTATAGTTTTAACTGATTTAGATTCAAGTTGATAATAATTTCCCATGAGGTCAGAGTAGAATGAATACTGCCACAGATCAGAAGTAACACAGACATAGTCAATAGGTAGTTTGCCTCTACATTATAAAGCCCTTAATACACAAAAGTTTCCAAAGCTGTCTTTCTGGCTAACCAGTCTGCAATTGATTTCCATGCTACCTGATTATAGTTGGTTTTGAAAAAATCCTTCCAAATATCCCCAAGTCCAAGTTGCAGGATATCTGCTTGGCCCCTGATATTTGAGTTCTGAATTAGAACCAGTAAAAGGGAGATGTATGTCAGTAACCTATAGAAACTCATGCCTAACATGGTCAACTAGGATGTATAACTTTGAACATGCCATGTATTCATCACTATATTATTTTTTTCTGGTTAGGTTTCTTTTACTTATTTGTTTTTAATTAATTTTTAGTTTTCAATGTTCACTTTTATAAGATTTCAAATTCTAAATTTTCTCACTCCAAGACAGCATGTAATCTGATATAGCTTATACACGTATGATCATATTAAGTATATTTCCACATTAATCATGTTGTGAAAGAAGAATCAGGACAAAAGGGAAATACTACAAGAAAGAAAAAAACAACAAAAAAGGGAGAAAATAGGATGCTTTGATCTACATTCAGGCTCCATAGTTCTTTTTCAGGAAGAGGATAGCATTTTCCATCATGAGCCTTTTGGAATTGTCTTAGATTATTGCATTGCTCAGAAGAGCTAATTTTAACAAAATTGGTCATCACACAATGTTGCTGTTATTGTGTAAAACGTTTTCCTGGTTCTGCTCACTTCACTCAGCATCAGTTCATGCAAGTCTTTCCAGTTTTGTCTGGTCTGCCTGCTCACCATTTCTTATGGAACAATAGTATTCCATTGAATTCATAGTCACTTCCCATGATGGGCATCCCCTCAATTTCCATTTTTTGCCACTACAAACAGAACTGCTATAAGTTTTTTGTACATTTGGATCCTTTTCCCTTTTTTATGAACTTTTTGGGATACAAACCTAATAATGGTATTGCTGGATCAAAAGGTATCACAATTTTATAGTACTTTGGGAATAGTTCCGAATGGTTTTCCAGAATGGTTGGATCAGTTCATAACTCCACCAACAATGCATTAGTGTTCCATTTTTCCCATATCTTCTCCAATATTTATTATTTTTCTGTTTTGCCATGTTAGCCAGTCTGATAGGTATGAGGTGGTACCTCAGAGTTTTAATTTGCATTTCTCTAATCAACAGTGATTTGGAGCAGTTTTTCATATGGTTACAGATAGCTTTAATTTCTTCATCTGAAAACTGCCTGTCTTTGACTATGCATTAATTGGTGAATCTTGAAGTCTTATAGATTTGACTTCGTTCTCTATATATTTGAGAAATGAAGCTTTCATCAGAGACACTGACTGTAAAAATTGTTTCCCAGCTTTCTGCTTCCCTTCTAATCTTGGTTACATTGGCTTTGTCTGTGCAAAACTGTTTTAATTTAATGTAATCAAAGTTTTCCATTTTGCATTTCATAATGCTCTCTATCTCTTGTTTGGTCATAAATTCTTCCCTTCTCCACAGATCTGACAAGTAAACTATTCCTTGCTCTCCTAAATTGCCTATGGTTTCAACCTTTATGGCTAAATTGTATTGCCATGTTTTTAAAAGGAATCTTGAGGGGGGGATTTTTTTGGGGAATATGATGAAAGATTCAATGGTGCCAAGGACAAGAAGACTTATATAAACTGATGGAGAGTGAAGAATACCAAAACAAGAAAGTATTATACACAATTTATACACAATATTATTATACACAATAACTGCAACAACATCAGCAAAGAACAAAGACAATAATAGAAACAAAGCTGAACACTGAATACTAAAGAGAAAAATGAAAAAACACACTTTATTTGCACAAATGGAGGACTATGGGTATGGAAGAGTGCACATAAAACTTCCTTGATGTGTTGATTATGTTGAAGTTCTTCCCCCCCTCCCTTTAATGTTTTAAAAATTCTCTGTTTCAAAGCATGACTCACAGAAGGTGGGAGGAGAAAGATCATAACTGGGAAAAAAGGTTAGAAACAAAAGATAAGTAAAAATGTAAGTTACCAATGACTCAATTAAGTTTTCTCTTGTTTCTGGTTAATTAAAAAAATACATTCATGAGTGTAAATCAAATGACTCAGCTGTAATTCTGGGAAGTAAGAAAAGAAGTTATCATTTAGGATTCATTTCTAATCATTAGAGATTTTTCTGATCATTCAGAGAATGGAAAGAAAACCTTGATCCTTCTTCTAGAGTCAGTTTCTTGAAGATAAGGATTGTTTCTCCATTTCTAGTATTTGCAGTGTTTAGCAAAGTGCTTGGCACATAGTGAGAGCTTGATAAATGACTACTGACTGATTGACTTATAAAGGAAAGTTAAATATATAAGGACAATTTGATTCATAGAAAATAGAGACACCAAAAAAGAAGTTGGAAGGTGAGATAATAACTTCTCAAAAATATGAGGGTGATGTCAGTACATTGGGGTTTATTAATAATATCAGCATATATGTCATTTAGAGAAAGTTATAGGCCAATAAAAACTTTTCAAAATTTCATAATCCTCCTCACACAGACAAATCCAGACTCATGAAGAAACAGTGATTTCTTTTTTCTTCATGATATGGTGGATGGAAAAGTGGCCACAGAGTAAAGATCTAGATTCAGTCCCTTTTTCTGACATATACTGACTGTGTAACTCTGATGAAGTCTCTTAACCTCTAAATGCTCTCTACAACTCTAAGAGAATGTTATGGGAAAGGTGCCAGTCTCCATCAGTAGAGGGAGCTTCTCTTTCAAGAAATCCCAATACTAATGAAATTAGCCCCTGTCCTGCTGGTTGACTGTTGAAGATATTCAACTTGTGAACCAGTATGTTTGATATAAATTCCATTTTCCACTGGTGAAGAGAGAGCTCAGAATATCAAACATTGCCATCTAACTGTCATTGTCTTCATTTTAGAACTCTACAATTATGTGATGGTGGCATATATCTCTGACCTCAAGAATGAAAAGAAATTTAATGTCTAGAATTTTCATTTTGTTTAGGGAAAATCATCTCTTACCCACTTTTTTATAATTTTGTATAAATAAATTAAACTTTTTTTCAAAATCATTTAATGTTTGAAAATCTATGATCACATTCATTATTGAAATAGAATATATTTAATCTTTTCTTTTGTAAAGGCTCTTAAATCAGGATGTCCAGAAGAGCAGCAAATTTGTGGAATGTTACATTCTTAGGACAGCATTATGACACAGAAATGAACTTGAAGTAGGGGAATAAAAAAGATGAAGAAATATTATTCTGTTAAGGAAAATAACACACACTCAGCATTTCCCTGAGGGCAGGGACCACATTTAATTATTCCCTTTGTATCTCTTTGGTGCCTAGCACAGTGCTGTGCATTCTTTAGGGGACTCATGCTTTCTGAATGAATGACCATAATATAACTCTTAATTTTGCGTTTTCAAGTATTGATCCTATTAGCATCTTTTTTTCAACTTATATCTTTCAGAATAACTACCTTGCAAATGAGGGGATTTATTCTGAAGTACATCACCAGCATGATAGAACAATAATTATGGATTTTTTTGTTGGGCTCCATACATTGGAGGGATAGGATTTTTATTAGAAATATAATTACTGACTTTTTGATGTGATTTGATGATATTTTACTGTGTGCTTCACTCTGCCATGAGGAAAAATATGATATAATGTTACACTTAATTATGCCTTTTACAAGACCTGCTTAACCACCCTGATATGCAGTGTTGTGACACTTATTTTTAAAGAATGAAATTTCAAACGAAATTGAACTCTTGAGGTGTTTAGATCGTATTTTCATGTTATAAATCAGTAATGATAGAACTGTATAGAAACAGCAGGGCTCTCAACATTTTCTTGTTTACTAATAAGAGTAGCACCTCCTTGCAATCAAGCTTTTGTATTCAGAGGTGAACATAATCTAGTGATTACATTTGCATCCTGAAGTATTGATCCCGTTAGCATCTTGTCAAGCACACCTGTGGTGTGTCCTTTGGAAGCACTGCTTCACAATGCGAGGGGACTACATTCTAGAATAATTCATTAATATGGTCAGAAAATTTTTTAGAGGATCTGATTCTTTTTTGCTCTGTTGTGTATGCATAAGCATATGAGGGGAAACTCTATGCTTCTGCACTGAGGGAGAGAGAGGTGAAAGGGGTAAGAGAAGGAAGTGAGGGAAGTGCTGTTATTCTAATGGTACAGGCAAGTCTCCATATGGTTTCTTCTTCTTTTGTACCACACTTAGAGCATAAGAGTTTTATTTATTTTTTTTTTTTTGAGACTGGTCTTTGGGGAAAATCCCTGTCTTTCATGGGCTGGAAGTGTGGTGGCCACACACATCTCTACCCCAGTGCTAATTGGTATTTATGCTTTAATCTGATCCATTTTTCTGACACGAACTGTTTCTCCTCCTCAGGCATTCTGGTGGCCCTCCTCATAGGAAGCTTACCATATTTGTGCCCAAATGAGCACCAACACCCTTTTTTGCCCAACTGCAGTTAGAATTATTGAATTTAAGGAATCCAGTAGCCTCAGTAGCAGGGATTACAGATATGTCACCATGCCAGGCTTTGAGGTTATTTGGGGGAGGGGGGTGTGGCATTGAGAAAAACTGGAATAAGAAAGACTATTTTAAGAAAATAGGACTGGGATTTAAGTGCTCATAGGTCTTTGTGGAATATCCCACCCCTCTCTAAAAATCTATGTGTATTAAGATTCTGTGCACATAAATTCTGGGCTTACTTTCTCAACCCCCTAGTGTTTGGTGCAGTGCTCAGCATTTAGCACAGTACCTGGCACATAGTCAGCATTTAATAAATATTATTTTCCCAATGACCACACTTGGACTAGTAAGTCAAGTCCTCAGAATTTGGTTACTTCTTCCCTCAGGATTGTAGGGGATAATACTAGATAGTTTGGGGGTACAAGGAATTTTAGTATTATTAGTCATGGGTATGGGTATGATCCTCCCAGTATCACTTAACTAGTTACCATCTCTTCAGTAACAATTACTCAATTAACATCAATTTGCTTTTGCAAATATTTACTGAGTTAATATAGTGAGGACAGAAGTACAAAAACCTTTTAAAGTCTCCGCTTTCCATATCTACTTAGTCCTTGAAGAGAAAGGACTTAAAGTCAATCAGTAAATAAGCAGTTTCTGAGTGCTTACTATGTTCCTGGCACTGTACTAATTGTTGAATTGCTACAGAAAATTTCCCACCAACTTCTACCCACTTGTAGCCAAGGAGGGGGGTACTCCCGGTCTTGGGGAGTAATTTTATTCCTTTAAGGACTACCCACCAAGACCATTTGTGAGTGTGACATAGCTGATGGACAAGTTGTTTCCTCACTTTCAGACATCGTGTCTCAGGTAGAGATCAATTTGCTGCTGTAGTGAGTCAAATAGGTAGTTCCTTAGGACTGGCTCCTCACCAGATTTGATTGTTGGAGTTATTAGCAGATTTTGTCATTATCTCAAGTTGTTGAACTTCTAATGGACTTCCCAGGCTTTCAAAGCTTACAAAGTCATAACCTGGTCCATTTCATCTCTGATACTCATTCATCTAAGATCAGGAAGGAATAAACTCAACAGAGAGGAGAAATAGAGTTCATGTGTTCAAGACCATATGGAAGCTGGGTGAAAGATAAAGAATCACTTGCAGTATTCTGGCATAGCTGCTAGTCTGTTCCCTGTTGTCCTCCCTCCCCCTCTCCCAGACACACAGTATTTCTTCTTCCTCACATGAAAGTTGCCCTGAAGGAAAAGAAAAAGTGATTTGTCCTCATGATTCTTTATCTGCATATTCAGATTTGGCTCAGCAGTCAAATAAAAGACTTTTCAATAACTATGCAGTGAGTTTGCAGAAAATAGTGAGAGATAAATTGATAATTAATTTATGAAATTATTAAATGGGGCAGGTATGCTGAGTTCTTTGAGGACTCACTGGGAAAGACTTTGATTGGCAGTGGGAACAGAGCAGCAATCATGCTTTAATAACCACAAAGGGTGTGAGGACAAATAGCACAGAAAATGCAGAGATAAAGGGTAAAAAGTAGGAAGAGATACAGAGGCAGATCTTAAGGAAATAGGGGATGGGGTGGTGGAAGGAGGCAGGTAGCATGGGGAAGAAGAAGGGGAGGGGAGAGGCAGAGAATATTACTCACATAACCACGAGTTATGTGAGTTGGAAGCACTTGGCAGGATGGATCTGAAGGAGATAGAAGAATATTTGGGGGTAGGGTTTGGAGGATTCATTTTAATGGTTTTTTATTTTTTTTTGAAAAACAGGCCAACTTCTATCTGTGTTACTTTGGGGTTAGTTTATTAACCTATCCAAATCATCTCAAAGTGATGAATAAAACTTCAAAGCTAATGTATCTACTTCATCTCAAAGCTATCAGCACTTTTTTGAAGTTCTTACTGGTCTGGAACTGTGGCAGTCTAGAATTTGTCTAGGATTTACATATTTACATATCAGATCATAGGACCAGAATTCTGACAGCAGCACCTAGATGGTTTTCTATATTCAGCACATATTACCAAGATGTGAATTTTGGTTAATATATGATACAATTTGTAAATTATACTCCTTTAATCTTTGGAATAGTTAGTCCAGGACTTCCAGGTTCTCTTTTGCAATCTTATCCTGCTATTATTGCCCCTTTATATTGGCTACCTATGAACTTAGGTAGGCAATAAGGCTACCTAAAGGTAGTACTGGTCAGGGGGACCAGAACAAGATACTATTTTTAACATGGAACTGGATGGGAAATGGCCCTTTCATCATGCCTCCACATAGGCTAGCAACCGGTAGAGCATATCAGGTCCTTATTGCCCAGTCTCTCATTACACAAATTCTACGATACTAAGGTTCTGTAGTGCTTTTCCTAAGAAGTACTGTGGACTGAAATAACAAAGTTTCTCTAAGTGGAAAGGAAGGCTTGAGAAGGTACAGGATGGTCTTATTCTTGTTCCTAATAGAGAAGCATAGGCGTATCATAAGAGTTTGTCTACCATGAGTCACTGTAAATAGAATAGAGAATTCTTATATGGGTCTTCCTAACACAATAATTTGTGTGTAGTAGGGACTTGCAAAATATCTTTATTGATTTCGTGACTGTCCTATCCTTATCTAGGTAATTTCTTCAAATTGGAAACTTTCATCCAAAAAGCAAAACCAAAAACTGCCCCCTGGAATACTGTTCTAACTTGGGTGGTATGACCACTGGTGATATTTACTCCTATATAGTTTTTTCATCTGCTATGATTGTGATTCTATGTAGTTCAAGTAGAGTCAGTGAGTACAGAGCTCTAAAAATTGGGATTACAAACTTGGAAAAAAAGAAAGAATGTAGTTCCAGAGAGGTGTATATGACTGATTACTTAAATGTTAGAGAGTTAGATAGTTGTTGACTCTCTTGGAGAACTAATTATTCCTGTAGTGTGGGAAAAATGGTACCCTTCAGTACTCTGGGCTGAAGAAATTGTATGCAACAACTTGGCTAAGAATGTTATAGAATTAATTCATTAAAGTTGTACAACATCCTTCCAAAGGAGATAGGATGTCTTTGTTTACAGGAAAAATTAAGAAATCAAGTCCCAAGGTGTTTAAGCAATCTGCCTAGTGTTACACAGAAGAAGCTAAAATCAAATCCAGACGTCCCAATGCCATTTTTATCTAACTCTTTGAATATTTAGTTTTAGATTGTTTTAAAAAAGAGTCTTTTCTAATAATTTCTGTGTTAACTCTAACAAGGTAGGTACATAGGTAATTCTTCAAAAAGAACGTAAATTTTTTATTGCTTAAGGAGAGAAAAACAGGGAATATGTCTTGGATCATCTAATTAAGGGGGAAGTCTTATTCCTGATAATATTAACAAATATATCTCCTCCTGCATGCACTTACAAATCAGGCTCTATAGTTTGGTACTTTCATAAGTATAGAGCTATATTAACATTGTATAAATGCTAGGTATAGCAATGAAATGAGAAAAAAATGAAGGAATAAATATAGGCCAAAAGGAAGAAAATTATTTTTCACAATTATGAATAAAGGAAGAGTTTATGACCATAGAAAGGCCAGAGAAGGTCATAACAAAGAAAATGGACAATTTTGATATATAAAATTTTAAAAGGTTTTGCACAAATAGAGCCAAAATAGAAGTGAAATAGATGTTACATCATATTTCTCTAGTAAAATCTCATTTGCAAGATATAAAAGGAAATGATTCAAATTTATGAAAACAGGAGCCATTTGCTAATAGATGAATGGCCAAAGGATATGAACAGGAGATTTCAAAGGAAGAATTCCAAGATAGCAACAACCATATGAAAAAATGCTTCAAATCACCAATAATTAGAGAAATGTAAATTAAAATAGTTCTGAACTATCCATTTATACCCATTAAGTTGTCAAAGATGAAAAAAGGGAGTTATGGTTGTGACAATGCTATTAGAAAATAGGCTTACTCACTAATATGATGTTGAAGCAGCAAGGTGGAACAGGGTATAGAACACTGGTCCAGAGTCAATTAGACCAGAGTTCAAATCCAGCCTCAGACAATTGTTAGCTCTGTGACCACCCTCCACTCCCCAAGCAGAACCTTAATATTGTATGCCTCAATTTTCTCATCTGTAAAATGAGCTAGAGTAGAAAATGGTGAACCATTCCAGTATCTTTGCCAATAAAACTCCAAATGGGGTCACATGATTGAACATGATTGAAAAGACTAGATGAGAATGTATTGTTGGTGAAACTGCAAATTGATCCAAAAGCAATTTGAACCTAATATCTAGAAAGTAATTAACTGTGGAAACCCCTTTGGCCCAGCAATATTATCCTTAAACTTCCAGTCCAAAGAAACCAAAGAAAGAAGAAAAAAATTACAGAGATATATATGTACATATTTGTATGCTATTATAATATATATTATATAGAATATACATTTTGTTGTTTAGACTTTTTATTCATATGTGACTCTTCATGATCCCACTTGGGGTTTTCTTGGCAAAGAGACTGAAGTGGTTTGCTATTTCCTTCTCCAGCTCATTTTGTAGTTGAGGAAACAGAGGCATATAAGGTTATTTGGCCAGGATCACAGAGCTATTCAGTGTCTAAGGCCAAATTTAAACTCAGGAAGATGTCTTCCTAATTCCAGGCCCAGTATTCTATTGATTGTGTCACCTAGCTGCCCCAGCAATGTATGCATAACATTATTTATATAATAAACAACTTGTAAAGCCTTAAGAATTCTGATCGACACAGTGACTAACCATGATTCCAAATGCCTGAAGATAAAGTACCTATTCATCACAATATGGAAAGGTGCTCAACTCAATATGCAGAATAAGAAATACACTTTCAGACAGATAAAGGAATTTGTTTTCCTTGACATTTCTTTTTCTCTCAAATTTCCTATGAGTGCTTGGATTTTCATTTCTTTTTTTCCTTTCCAGTGGATGGGAGGCAAGGAAAGGGATAAGGTAGCAAAAGAAAAGAAACTTAAAGAAAAAAAGGAGAATCATTAAAGAATTTTTTAAAGAGAGTAGAAGAAATACCGGACAGAACAGACAGGGAAGCTTCGAAAGGTACTGACCGAATTTTTCATATAATTGAAAAGCAAGCTGGGTATAATGAAGATACATAGTTTCATGTACAATCCTCTTTTTCTGTTCTATTAAACATGGAAATGCCCATTTTATTTGGTTCTTTTCAAGTTCAAAATACAAATAAATCAAATGCTAAAAAAGTAGGTGAATTATAATTTTAAAAAATCTTTCTGTGAATTTCTTTTAATATTTTTGTTGTTCAGTTATGCAGTCTGAAAATAGTCATGTGCTAAGGTATGCCAGTCCAAGAAGACTGAAAGTAACTTGAGGCCAAAGATGGTGTCTTTTTCTTCTCTTGTATTTCAGTAGTGACCTTGGGCAAGTCACTTAACCCCAGTTGCCTTATCCTGAGTCATCTCCAGTCATCCTGATGAATATCTGGTCACTGGATTCAGATGGCTCTGGAGGAGAAATGAGACAGATGGCCTGCACAGCCCTCCCTCACTCAAAACAAAGTCAAGTGCAAGTCATATCATCATTTCTCTGATGGCATGGTCTTCTTTGGCAACGAAGGATGAACACACCACAGTCCTAGTATATGGTAGATGCTCAATAATAGACTAATTAATTGATTGACATTTCTGCCTAACCAGGAAGTGAACGGTGATCAGAATGATTAGGGCTGATTGCAATCAGCCTGTAGAATTAGATGTTGTAGTGGAAAGTTGAACCTGATAGTGAAAGAACATGGGTAGTGGAGTAAAAATTATTGCCTGATAAAATTGGGCATCTGCTGAAGTTAACACCTGAAATCCGGTCATGCTCCAAAAGCTGTTTTGAATAAGATGATAATATCCAGTTTCTGTGCAAATAGCATTTGTACTTCCTGCCATCCCCCCCCCACTTCAAAAAACAATGAGTCTCTGGATCTTATCTAGTTCAACTTCCCTTATTTTAAGACTGTCCCAGTTAAGTCAACGATTCATTAGTTGGTTGCCTATTGTCTTTTGTTCTCAAAGATGATTAAAAGGACATCATTATGTTAGATTCAAGTTACAGTGTGTCTGACTGCGGCTGATCAAACTCATAAGAGCTCAGAATGCTCTACTACAGGTCAGGCACAAATAGGCCATGTGAACATTTGGGGTGGATTCTCTAAATCTGCACATCTCGTTTTTCTTTTGAGCTACTTCAATTCTGCTTTGTTCAAGAAGCACAGTGCTTTCTTTGATTGCAGGCATGCCATGCTGGGCAATCCTGTGCCAGTGTCTCCCATGTCACACAATCAATTCCAAAGTTCTTCAGAGAGACCTTGAGAGTGTCCTTGTAGTGCTTCTTCTGGACACTATGTGAGTGCCTTCTCTTGTAAGTTGTTCAAGGCGATAGAGGATACTGTAGTGTTCTGGAGAGGAGCTAGCAAGAAGTGAAGATAACAGTTCTTCTTGAATTGTCTATTCATAATGTGATTTGAGAGATAGCCTTGCATTGTTGAATAAGAACTGGATTTGGAGTCAGAGGAAATAGATTAAAATTCCCATTCTGCTATCTACTACCTGTGTGATCTTGGACAAGTTATTTAACCTCACTAGGCTCTAATTTCCTCTTTAAAGCTATAATATATATATATATATATACATATATATATATATATATATATATATATACACACACACACACACACACATATATATACACACACATATAATGTTATATTTTATATGCACAATAAAATATATAATATATTTATATACATTGCATATATACATATATGTATAAAACTATAAAATGAGCAGGTTGAACTATATGACTTCAAAAGTCCTTCCAACTCTAAATCCACATTCTTATGATTTCTCTATTTTATTTAGAATGTTACGCATTTCTAGATATACATATTCACAACTATATGTCAAGTCCAAATGTAAATCAATTTGGATAAATTGCTCTTTTGTACTATATACCCTCTGCTTTTCTCTAACTCATAGGTAGGCTATATTGACTGACCTGCTTTAGTATACATTTTAAAGGTCCTATAGATACTATCTTTCTTTCTTGGGTGGAAATAAAACTAACTTAAAATAAAAGCTCATGTCTTCCCTTTGCACAGTTGAAAAAATGATAAAATCATTAGAAGAGAATTAGAAGAAATTATAGCTTCTTTATAGTTCTTCAATCAAATATGAGGGGCGTTAGACTAAACCTCTAAGGCCCATTTCATGTCTACAGTTCTAATCTGTGTTTGTCTTCCAATAGGTACAAAGTTCTATTCTAACTAGAACTGATTTTTCTCTCTAAACTTGCCATTGTTCAGGCTTGGCCCTCCTAAGAGGCAAGAGAAATAATTCTATGTTTTGGTACTGTTAGGCTGCCACTGAATTTGAAACTATATGCCTTGAATTGGGACCCTGGTTTTTCAATTTACTATATGATCGTGTACAAGTCACTTGTCCTTTCAGTTTCCTTATCTGTAACATAAGAGAATTCAATTAGATGACTTCTAAGATCCCTTCCTTTTCTCCTTCTAATGAGACAAAAAATTTCATTTTTATACCAAATAAGAAAGAGTAGTAATGTTAGTAAAAAATCCAAAGAAAGGTTGTCTATAGATAAACCATAATGTTATTAGCCTATATGTCACTGCTTGAGACTTTAGTTATATGAATAAAAGGAATACTGTCCATCACTTATCTAAATCCCTCCCTGTGTGTGCCTTTCTTCTCATTATCACTATTACTTAGGAGATTGTTAATAATAATTGTAGATCTTCACAGCTCCATAACAGTCATAGGGAATTAGCATATATTAATTTCATGGAGTTAAGGAAGCTAGGTGCTATAGTGGATAGAGTTCTGGGCCTGGAGTCAGGAAGACTTAAGTTCAAATCTGGCTTCAGATGCTTACCATCTGCGTTCCAGTCACTTAAATCTGAGCAAGTCACTTAATCCTGTTTGCTTCAGTTTCCTCATCTGTAAAAGGATCTAGAGAAGGAAACAGCAAACCTCTCCACTATCTTTCCAAAAAAAAAACCCCCAACTGAGTCATAAAGAATTGGACACAACTCACAATAGCCAACAGCAACTTTTCATGGTGAATTATGCCTTCCCACACCCCATTCCAGCATCATTGATCAAGTACTAGAAGGTAATCCAGAAGCCTTTCTCAACCTCTCTTAATTCCAGTGCTTTCCCTCTGCTAATTATTTCCTATTTATCCAGTACATAGCTTGCTTTGTTTGTATGTATTTGTTGTCTTTCCAGTTAGATTGTGAGCTCCTTGAGAGTGGGGTTTTTCTTTTGCCTCTTTTTGCATCCCTAGCACTTAGCACAGTGTCTGGCATACAGTAGGTGTTTAATAAATGTTTGTTGATTGATTGGTTTTAGATGTGAAGAAAAAGAGATCTGGATAGGTAAGTGGCTTGTCTGGAGTCACAAAGCTAGAAACCGTAAGATGTAAGAGTGACATCTGGGAAATATAACTCTGACTCTTATAGGAATCTGTCCAAAATCATGGCCAGACCAGTGAGCCCTGCTTGCCAGAATTTTGAGATACTGTGAGATATTCTGGGCCTCACAGATGTCATCTAATTATCTAATATGCCAGTGGTCTATCTTTTCTTTACTATAGCTCTGCAGGATTTGTATATGCTCCAAACTCTGACTTCTTCTGCAAAGTTGTCCTGTCCAAGGGGATAAACATTTCTCATTTATGACTCCCCACTGTTCTCTCTCAAAAGGCAAAATCAGGCAGTCTGGGCCCCAGAGTTTTAACCAGAATCCCAAAGACCACAACTGTGATGTGAGAATTTCTACAGCAACCTTGAGATATCATCCTTATAATACCCTTGGGCTCTATATCCTAATTCTATCACAATGGAATTCTTAAAATTTATTTTATGCTCAGCCACAAAAGGGAACACAGTTTATAGTCATAGGTAATATGCTGATCTAGCATTTTTGAAAGTTTGGGACTCCAAATGCTATTAGAGATTTGGGATTCATATCTTTCCCTTTAGGGAAAAGAGATGTTCATAGCTCCTGCCCAGGCTTTCCATGACCTAGTCCTTTATGACTACCTAGGAAACAGTTTTTCCCTGTGTGTGGTATGAAAGGGGCAGAAGGAGGGGGACTGTGGGTAGGTGAGAAATAGAAAGTGATGTCAGGGAAAATATAGTGCCTTGGAAATGGAAGATTTTTTTTATGGTATAACATATTCATAATAAAACTATGTTACTCAGGAGGAAAAGAACTCACTGAAATGGGGAAAAAAAGTTTTCAAAAGAAAATAGTTTTCTATACAGCACACAAAATATCTGTGCATGTGCCAATGAAAGACATATCTTTTATGAATCAGTTGAAGAGATAAAGAAGTCTAGAAGTCAGTAAACTAGATGAGGCTTCAATGGAACTAGTTCTTTTATCTTTTCTATCCAATAGTGGTACATTTGGTTTCTAATATTTGAGAAGAAAATTTCCTACCTCTCACTATTTTTGATGGTTTCTGATATGGCTAAATGAAACCATTAGGAAGGCAATCATAATGAACCCAGATAATGACTGATATCCAGAATAGAAATTAAAAAAAAAACAACAAAAAGGTCACACTATTTTTCCATTCTGTCTTTCTTCCAGAGAGATTCTGTAAAAGCAGCAGATAGGGGAGTGGGAATCTATTAAGACTGACATTGGGGCAAAGAGATAGGGGCTGCTGTGAATATAACATAAAACTAAAATCTATTCTTCTGGTCAGTCAGTCAGTCAACAAGCATTTATTAAATGCCTACACTATGCTAAGCCTTAGGAATACAAAGAAAGTAAATAAACATAAACAACCTAATTCCTGCTCTCGAGGAACTCATGGTCTAATGAGGGGGGAGAATAACATGCAAACAATATGTTTTGGGGATAATCAGCAGAGCAGAAGTACCAGCATTAAAGGGGATCAGGAAAGGCTTCTTACAAAGCAAAAAGGTGAGATTTTGGCTGAGGCTTGAAGAGATCTGGGAAAGCCATGATGTGGAGAGGAGGCAGGAGAGAATTTTGGGCATCCAGGAAAGCCAGTGAAAATGATAGGAGTGGGGAGGGAGATGCAGTGTTTTGTGTGAGAAACAGCAAGGAAGTCATTATCACTGTATACCAGAATACATTATATGTACTGGAAAGGTAGGAAAAAGCCAAGTTCTGAAGAGATCTGAATACCAAACTGAAGATTTTATATCTGACTCTGAAGGTGAAAGTGAGCAACTAGTTGATTGAATAGGAGGTGTGTATGACATGATCAGACTTGAACTTAGGAAGATCAATTTGCCAGCTGAGTGAAAGACAGATTGGAGTGGAAAATGCATTAAGGCAAGATGAACTAGAAGGCTATTTCAACAGTCCAGGCATGAGGGGATGAGGGCCGGGACCAGGATTGTATGCTGTGGACCACCAGACTTTTTGAAAACAAATCCTGGGTGATTTAATCAACTCAGTTTTAGAATTATTGCCCTGGACTGGTAGTATCCTCATTGGTGAGTCAACAAATGCAAACACACATGGCACAGTACATCTAACCAGCTGCACACACCACCATATTTCAACATCCCATGTGACTGTTGTCCTCGGCCATCTCTTTGGTGCCCACCAGATTTCCAAATCACTATTACGAAGCACTTTGGAAAGGGCTTTTATTGCTGCATTCACCATCCCTTTGATTTTTCAATCTTAATTATCACTTCTTTGCCTATCACTTATTTATATGTCTAACAGTCTAAGTTCCTTGAGGACAGACACCGTCTTTGTTTGTATTTGTTCTCAGTAATTAGGATAGTGCATAGCACATAGAAAGTGCTTTTTATTACTTTGATTCATTTCAATTCACTTCCCTCAGGAGTTGTGGGGCAATTCTTTTCCCCATTAGCACTAAAACAAAGGAACAAAAAACCAAAAACTTTTCTCTATCAGTTTGTTTCTCATGATAAACTACTGGCATGAAGAGATTACACAGAGAAATTGAGCCAGTGGTCTAAACCAATAGGAGCAACTCCAAATAGAAATGGGTTGATTCAGAAAGCAACAAATTAACATTATCTATGTTGCATTGTATTTTTATTGATTTTATTAAACATATCTCAATTATATTTTAATCTTGTTCTGGTATACTCAGTACTTTTATATGAAGTGAGTGTAACACCTTTGGCATAGACTGCCCAAACTGGCCAAGTAAAATAACATATCTGGACCTAACTAGGAGTTTGTTTATGATTACTAGAGGTTAAGAAAGATGTCATAGATGTTTAAACATATTATTGGAATCTGACTTCTTTTTATTAAGATTATTGTAAATTTAAAGAGGAGAGATGGAGATAGGCCTGGCCAGAAAGGGTTCAATTCTCAACAGTGTGGGTAGCGTATTCTGCCTGATGCAATCACACACATGGATATTTGGTAAACCTGATTCTGCAAGTTTTCGATGTTGTAGAATCGAAGAGCCATGGCTTTCCACTTTAGAGAATGAGCAAGTATTCTGTAACTGGCTCCTATTGCTTACTGGTTGGTGAACAGGGCCATTTTCACTGGGTGCTAGGCTGCAACTGAGTTTGCAATCAAAAGGTATTAACCAGCCAAATCAATCTTTCTCTTTTCTGGTGATGATTAGGGGTAGAAAGCAGCTTATGTATGGCAGAGCCAAGATGGCAGAGTAATAGTATGAACTTTCTAGAGTGCTTCCACCAAGCCCAGCCAATTATCTGTAAAAATGATTCTAAACAGACTTCATGACCCCAAAATGCTGAGGATAAATTGGAAGGTCAGTGGAAAAAAGCCTGTGGGATCAGTGCGGAGAGTGGAGTGGTCTGGCCCCAGCTCCAGGGTAGCAGAGGGGGAGGGGTGGAGGAACTTGCAACAGCCACAACAGCAGGAGCAGGGGCTGCTGTAGCCACTGTTTCTGGAGCTCTAGGTCCACAGATTGTGGGGGAAATCAAGTGACTGACAGTATGCCCCCCAACCTCACTGGTAGCAGAGAACTACCTTGACAAAGAACACAAAAGTCAAATAAATGGCTGGGAAAATGAGCAAAAACTGGAAAAAGAATCAGACTATAGAATCTTACTTTGGTGAAAAGGAAGACCAAAGCATGCAAACAAACAAACAAAAAAAAAAAATCAAAGTCCTCCATCCAAAACCTCCAAGAAAAATATGAATTGGTCTCAGGCCATGGAAAGGCTCAAAAAAGATTTTGAAAATCAAGTAAGAGAAGTAGAGCAAAAATTGGAAAGGGAAATGAGAGTGATGCAAGAAAATCATAATAAATGAGTCACCCGCTTGCTAAAAGAGACCCAAAAAAGCTAAAGAAAATAACACTTTAAAAAATAGACTAACTCAAATGACAAGAGATCCAAAAAGCCAATGAGGAGAAGAACGCTCTAAAAAGCAGAATTGGCTAGAGGCAAAAGGAGATCCAAAAACTCACTGAAGAAAATAATTTTTTAAAGATTAGAATGGAACAGATGGAAGCTAATGACTTTATGAAAAATCAGAAATTATAAAACAAAACCAAAGAAATGAAAAAAAATAGCAGAGTTGTGAAATATCTCATTGGAACAACAACTGATAGATGCAGGAAAGACAATATAAAAATTATGGAACTACCTGAAAGCCATGATCAAAAAAGAGCCTAGACATCATCTTTCATGAAATTATCAAGGAAAATTTCCCTGATATTCTGGAACCAGAGGGTAAAATAAATATTGAAAGAATTCACTGATTACCTCCTGAAAGAGATCTGAAAAGAAAAACTCCTAGGAATATTGTAGCCAAATTCCAGAGTTCCCAGATCAAGGAGAAAATACAGAAAGCAGCCAGAAATAAATACTTTGAGTATTGTGGAAATACAATCAGGATAATATAAGATCTAGCAGTGTCTACATTAAGGGATAGAAGGACTTGGAATATAATATTTCAGAAGTCAAAGGAACTGGGATTAAAACCAAGAATCACCTACTCAACAACACTGAGTATAATACCTCAGGGGAAAAAATATTCATTCAATGAAATAGAGGTCTTTCAAGCATTCTTGATGAAAAGACCAGAGCTGAATAGAAAATTTGATTTTCAAACACAAAAATCAAGACAAGCATGAGAAGGTAAACAGGAAAGAGAAATTATAAAGGACTTACTAAAGTTGAACTGTTTACATTCCTACATGGAAAGATAATATTTGTAACTCTTGAGACTTTTCTCAATATTTGGGTAGTTGGAGAGATTATATACATATGGACAGAAGGCACAGGTTGAGTAGAATAGGAAGGGATGATATCTAAAAAATAAAATTAAGGGATGAGAGAGGAATATATTGAGATAAGAAAGGGAGAAATGGAATGGGGTAATTTATCTCTCATGAAAGAGGCAAGGAAAAGTTTTTTCAATGGAGGAGAAAAGGGGGGAGGTGAGAGGGAAAAGTGAAGCTTACTCTCATAACATCTGGCTAAAGGAAGGAATAAAATGCACACTAAATTTGGTATGAAAATCTATCTTACTCTATAGGAAAGTAGGGGAGAAGGGGATAAGTGGAGTGTGAGGGGATGATAGAAGGGAGGGTAAATGGGAGGAGAGGGTAATTCCCTCTTTGGGGAGGGACAAGATCAAAAGAGAGAATAGAACAAATGGGGGACAGGATGGGATGGAGGAAAATATAGTTAGTCTTTCACAACATGACCTTTATGGAAATCTTTTGCATAACTACACATGTATAACCTATATTGAATTGCTTGTCTTCTCAGTGGGGATGGGTGGGGGAGGAAGGAAGGGAGAGAAATTGGAACTCAAAGTTTTAAAAACAAATGTTAAAAATTGTTTTTACATGCAACTGGGAAATTAGAAATACAGGTAATGGGGTATAGAAATCTATCTTGCCCTATGAGAAAATAGAGGAGATGGAGATAAGGGAAGAGAGGCATGTGATAGAAGGGAGGGCAGATTGGGGAAAGGGGTAATCAGAATTCATGGTGTCTTGGGATGGGATAGAGGAGAAATGGGGAGAAAATTTGGAACTCAAAATCTTGTAGAAATGAATGTTGAAAACTAAAAATTAATTAATTAATTTAAAAAGGAAAGTAGCACAAGTGAAAGAGATATTGGTGTTTTTGTATAATATAAGCTCAGCATGAGTCAGCGGTGTGATGTGACAGCCAAAAACTTGAATGTGATCTTGGGTTGTATTAATAGAAGTGTAGTGTCTGAAGTAAACAAAGTAATAACTCTACTGAACCCTTCCCTAGTCAGGTCACAAGTAAATTATTGGGATTGGTTCTCAGCACTGTAGTTTGGGACACTGAAAACTGAAGCTTGATCAGAGCACAGCAATCAGGATGATAGAGACTCTAAATTTCCCCAGAGGAAAAATTGAAGAAAGTTGAGATGTTTATCAGAAAAGGAGGGGATAATTCAAATCCAATATTTGAAGAATTTGACAAAAGAAAGCTTAGGATCTTTTCAGCCTTGCCCCAAAGAGCAGAGCTAGTTCCAATGAGTGGAAGTTACAGGGAAGCATACTTCTGTTCAACATAAGGAAAGATTTCCTTATAATTAGAATTATTCAAAAGTAAAATGACAAGCTTCAAAGAGGTCAGGGGTTAATCTAGGAGGGAAGTCATTAAGATTAAAGAAGCTTAAGAAAGTTTTCAGGCAGCAGGAATCTTCTCAATTCAGTAATTCATACTAAACATCACAGATCATATGGTATTGGTGTTCAATTATTGTTAAATGGAAATTTCAAAAATCTGTGGATATTTTATAGAAGTTTCTACATGTTATTTAGATATAGCTAGACCATAATGGAAGATAGTTTAGCATAGCATAGTGGATATAGAGAATTGGTTCCAGAGTCAGGAAGGCAGGAGGACTGACTTCAGATTCTGCCTCTGATACATACTAGCTCCAATCTTGGGCAAACTATTTACACTTTTAGTGCTCTAAGCAATGCTCTAAGATTAAAAGTTGTCAAAAAAAGGTGCTGATCTGCATTGGTAAAGGAGGTTGCACATTGATAGTCTGCCAAATAAATGAAATCATAGATTTGATCCTTATCCTGATACAGCATAACTGGCTAAAGTTGTTGGCCCTTCATAGAAGAGAAATGAAATGGAAAATGGAAAAATAAACCAATATTTATGCAGGAAAAACAACAGCATGGACATGCAGTAAACTTGGATATTTTAAAGAAAGAGGAAAGTACCTGCCACCCTGTTAGAAAAAAATACCCATGGGGCTGAGAGAAGAGTACATTATATCAGTGCATTCCCCAAGGGAGCTGCCAGATGCCCAGTCTCTGAACCTGAAAAAGTGTAAACAGCACCCTGGGGAATACAGAACTCACAGAATTGTCCTAGCTTATCGAGCCACTGACCCAGAGATGCCAATAATGGGGATTGAGGAAATATGATTTGACTCTAATTCTAGATGAGCAGTAGTGAGGGAAGCCTTCCAACTTTAGGTGAAACCCTCTGACTCTTCCCTGGGCAGGGAGCATAACTAATTTCATATTGTAGATGTCATCTAATGCTCTGCTGGTCCCCAATAAAATTATGAATAACACATTAGACAAAGACACTCTTTCTCCAAATGGTCAAGGCTCTTAAAGACTGAAATCTCCAAAATAAAGCCAAGACTCAGCAGAAATGCTGTTTGCCACTAATTCCTTTCCTTATCATTCAATAATGATATCAAGCAGAAGCCTAGATACTGAAGGTCAGGGGGATAAGGGGACTCAGTATTAACCCACCACCTTGACAGTTGCATTCTTTTGTCTGATGGAAGCTTCAAAGTGAATTAATAAATGACTACTAAGAAGTAGTGTGTTATTATGGAAAGACTACCGAAATGGGTATCAAGTGACTTAGATTTTAGTTCTGGCTATGACACTAGGTGACACTGGGCAGATAGTTCCTTTACCTGTGCTGAATTCAGGTTTTTATGTGTGTAAATAAGGTGGTTCAGCCAGTGATTCAAGCCTTTTCTAGTTCTGAATTTCTGAGATTGTTTGACTTCAGCAAATGTTATTAAGTGTCATACAGAGGACTAGATTCTGAAAATACAAATGTTCATTCCCCATTCCCCTCTTACACAACCTGCTGCAAAAAAGAAAAAAGAAAAAAAATGTTTCCTGCCCTCAAGGAGGTTATATTCTCTTGGATAGTTGACTATCCTTAAAGAGAGTTAAATTGATCTAGAAACTGATCGTGTTAAAGTATAGGCAAAACTCCATTGCTTAAAGTCTAGATTCTATTATTTTACTGAACACCCAACAAGTAACTTGAAGCAACATTAGTTAGGCAGCATAATGCTGGATTTGTAGTCAGGAAGCTGTGAGTAGTTATAGAGTATAATGAAGAGAAATAGGAGAGAAGAGAGGAAGATAAAATGGTGGGGACCTGATATGGTGTTATATACAAAGGTGGAAAGAAGTACTAAGAATTCTATTACTCCTGAATATTACTCTTTATTAGAGAGCTTCAACCAATGGAAGCTATTACCACAATGAGGATACTTGCCATTTTAGATTGTAGAAGGTTGATAATTTTACCAAATGTAATAAGATGGCCACTACAGGCAATAAACCAGTTTAGGAAACAAGCTCATCTGCAAAATACTATTATGGGGTAAGATGGAACATCAAGGAGAGTATAATCTCACCAGTCAGTGAAAGGTGTTGATAAAAATAGGCCTCCGGAAAATTGAAAAAAGATCTGGCTATGACAGATCACAGTGAGAGCATTTGGAGACGAAATTGGAAGAACCACCAAGAGACGTGAACTGATCATTTAGAGTTTCTATATAGCAGACTGTTTTCCTTATGTGCTATTGTTGAACTAACATACCAGGGTGCTACCAGCTCAGCACCTTATAGAATAGTTGATGAAGTTACAATGTTTCCTATTAAGAGGAATTTAGAGAGAATGGCTAGACATAGAAAAAAAAAAGAAATTTGTGCTGGAGGAAATGGATTTTTAAAGACAGCAAAGGATTAATTTTTAAACTATTTCAGAAGAGAACATTGCTAAAGAACTGAAAAGTTTATAGATTATGCTTTAAAAAACAAAAACAGGAAGATATAAATGTAATACTTTGTTACAATAATTAGCTAATTTTAAACATAGGGAGGCATGCCCTTAAGGTCCACATGATTACCTCTTCCCTGGTGTTAGGAATTTTATTTTAGATAGTTATGCGTTCAGTCTCTATCGCTCCAGATTCTCATGAATTTGAAAATTCCTAACATTTAGGTAGGGGTTTGTCTGTCTCCCTAACTTTACAGTTATATAGATCTCTGGTTTTAATGCACAGACTCTTTGAGGCCTCCTATTTTATTTTTGAATAACTCAATAAGGAAATTCTTTCATTATATTAAGCAGAAATATGCCTCTTTGTAATTTTGAATCATTGAAACTAGATCTATCTTTTGAGACAAGGCTGAAAAGATTCTCATCTTTTTTTTCTTTTATTAAATTCTTCAAATGTTGTGCATGAATTCTCCCCTCCTTTTTGATAACATCCCTTTCTTCAATTTCTCCGTTCTGGGGCACTTTAGTTTCTCCATCATCCTGGTTGCCTTGCTCTGGTCAAGTTTCAGTTTTCAGTGTCCCAAACTGTAGACTTGGGAGTCAATCCCAATAATTTACTTGTCACCTGATCAGGGAAGAATTCAGCAGGGTTATCACTTTGTTTATCTCAGGTACCACATTTCTATTAATATAACCCTGGATCACATTCAATTTCTTTTCTGCCCCATCACACGGCTGACTCCCACTGAGCATGTAGTATACATAAACACTCTTTCCCATTTAGACATCTTTCCTCCATCTTGTATCTGTAAGTCATTATATTTAATTGTTAACTTTCCAGGTTAATTTCTCCTTGAAAGAAAGAAAGAATCAACAAATAGAGAGCATCTATATCCTTTCTGAGGCTATATGCTAATAATCCTTTTTTGGGGGTGGGTAATTTCTAACTTAGACTGAAAGGACCTGAACTGAGAGCCTGGATCTGCCACTCACTATCCATGTTTCCTGGGACAGATCATCTGGATACCAGTTTCTTCATTTGTAAAAGAATGGAGTTGAACTAAATTACCTCCCAGGTCCCTTCCAGATTTTGAATTAAGATTTTATTCTTAATATGCATATAAAAGTTCATGCATGCCTGTATTTGTGTATTTATGGTTACATGCACATATTTCTAGATAGTGTAAGGGCTAGACCTCTAATTTCATTAGTACAGGACTCCTAGAGTAGGGAACTCCTATATCAATGCATGTTGACACTTTCTCTGAAACTTACGCTGTTGCCTAGAGCACTGGGAAGTTAAATGAATTGCCTAGGTTTTCACAGCCAGTACATGTCAGAAGTGGAACCTAAATTCAGATCTTCCTGGATCTCAAGTCACCTTTCTAACACTTGTGCCACACTGCCTCTCGTGTGTGTACACACACGTATGATATGCATATATAGATATATATATATTTCAGATAGATTTGAACTAGGAAGTTTTGATATTTATATATGAAATACCTTTTAAATTATATTTATATTTCCCATGCTCCTAAAAACCAAAGAAACTGAAGCACAAGAAGTTGAATGACTCTTCAACAATAGAAAAGTAGCTAGTTAGTTACCGAATTCAACACTGCTGCCACCAACCCTGTGCAAACCCCACTAAACCATGATATCTGTAGAGCCAGAGAGTTATGTCTGTTCTAATCTCCCCTCCCATTGATTAGTTTTAACTTTGCTTGAGCTATTTATTGTGGTGGTCAATCTTTGAAAACCAAGGGGTGAAAAAAAATAATCTGATCCCAATTAAAAGGATGTTTCCCCTCTATGGTGTGAGAAATCAGCATCTTTTCTTTGTTGTAATTTCCTGGGAAGCTTTACAATAGAAGGCAGCCTTCAGCCACTTTATGGCTCTCTTGGCACCTAATTGATTTCAACAAGCTTATATGTCATGCTCTGAAATACTTCCTTTCTAGGAAAATAGTTAATAAAGATCCATCTTCTCTGTTCCAGACTTCCAAGAAGTAATTGAGTAAAAAGGAAAAAAATTATAGGAAAATAACACAGTTATTGCCTACCATACATATGATGCCACATGTATAGATCTTTTAATCCCCAGAGGTCTCCAAATTCCCCCCGTTTTAATCTGTTCTAGTATGGTTTGTCTATCTACCAACAAGAAATATTTTCATTTCTCTAATCTTTTTCTTTTTTCTATTCAGCTGCATTTTCATTTGAAGCAACTAAATTGGAGATGGCTTTAAGGTGAGATTGAACTATTCATTTCCTATTTTCCAGGTGATTTTCTATCTACAATTGAATAAGAAATGAATGTTTTCCAACTGAACAGAACTCCTTAAAGTTCCACATCATTACCAGCTTGAAAATCTACTTTTAGTTATCAGTATCAAATGGACTGATCAGAAATTGTCTTTTCCTTTACCTGTTAGCCATTATATGATCTTTCTCTCTTAAAAGTAAGTGATCAATTAAGAAGACATTTATTAAGTATCTACTATGTTCAAGATACTGTGCCAGTTACTGCAGATTCATCTTTTCTGCACCAGATTTCCAAAGCAATTCTGTTCAGAAAGAAGCAGTTGAATAAAATGTAAACAAATCCTAGAAAAACAAAAGTAGAGACACAACATGATTTAGTGGAGAGCTGGTGTCAGGTTCAGGAAGACCTGCATTCAAGTCTACCCCAGGATACATGATGGCTGTGTTGTCACTGAACACTCAATGCACTAGGCAATTCTCTAAGATGATACACTTCAGAAAAGTGTGAATCTGCATTATTAGTCAGTTTCCTTAGACAGTAGTTTCTTATGGGTCTTCTGTGTTTAATTGGGATCCCACCATTATTTACAGAGGTAGGCAGTGATCAAGGCAAAGCAGAGAAGCTGCAAAGCACTTTGGAAACATTTCAAGAAAAAATACTATTAGGTAGGAAGATTAGGAAAGTTTCGACAGAGGAACTAGTATTTGAAAGAAGATACAAAACCTGAAAGGTGGAGAGGAGAAAAAAGTATATTCTGCGTAAGGGGCATGGTACATACATCATTATAAGATTGTGGCAACTTGTTCTGATAAATTATTCATCATTTCATCTTGGACTCTAGGAGAAAAAAATCATCACAAACTAGAAATAGAAGAGACCTTATAGATCATCTATGTAACTCCTTAATTTTATAGTTGGGAAAAAATGATGCTTTTAAACATTAAATGACTGATCCAAAGTCACATAGCGAGTAACTAGCAATGCCAATATTGGAACCTAAGTTTTTTGATTCTAAATTTTGTGCAAAAGAACTGCATATGGCAATCAATAGAATGGATTACAAGAATTCTTTTGACCTCTGATCATAACTTCTTATACAATTAATTTAGTTTTATTTAATAAACTTGTCAAAATCCCTACTACTTGCAAGACATTGTGCTAGACCATGGGAATACTAAGATGAAATATGACATAATTTTTGTCTTTAAGGAGTGTAGTCTAATAAAAGTGACAAAAATCCATGCACAGATAAGTAATATGCAAAGTACAATATGATAGGGCAAAGGAGAATCCAGAAAAAATGTTTTAAATCTTAGAATTCAAGCACAAGATCTATGGTTTGAAGACAAAAGAGGAGTTTTTTTATCAGTCTGACATGTGGAAGGAGTGCTTCACAGGTGTTGGAAATGGTCTACATGTGTACAAAGAGGTGGGAAAATGCAAGAAAAAATTAAGAACAGGTAAACAGCCTGGTTTGAACTGGAGTGTGTAAGGGGAAATAGCATAAAATGACACTAGAAAGTTGAGGGAACCTCATTTTGAAGAGCCTTAAGTGATAGGCTACAGAGTTTCTATTTTAGCCTATATGCAACAGTGAATCTTGAAAGGTTTAGGGCAGGGAGTAAGCTTGCTGGTAAAGGGTGAAAGGGAGGAGATCAAACATGCTCACTGTCACCATACTGTCCCTCCTGCCCCTTCTCCCTTTTCTCTTCTCTTTTTGTGTATTGTCTTTACCCATTAGATTATAATCTCCTTGAGGGCAAGGACTATCTTTTTACTAATTGTACTCCTAGTACTTATTGGTCTCTAACAATTTCTTTGGCTTGTAATAGAGTATGAGGTGAAGTAATTTGGTGATGAGATTGATGTAGAAGAATTTAGGGACAAGAGCAAGGGTGAGGAACCTGCAGCCTTGAGGACACGTGTTGACTTCTAGGTCCTCAGGTGTGGCACTTTGACTGAATCCAAACTTCACAGAACTTGGACTCAGTCAAAAGGTTGTACTTAAGGACCTAGAAGGCTGCATGAATCCTCAAGGCTGCAGGTCCCCACCCCTGGACTACAGGATAGAAGAGGAGGTTTGGCAAAGAGGCTGTGGGAAAAGTGATGAGCAGTGCTAGATGAATAAAAGGATTACTGTATGTCAGGGAGGGTTCAATTGCTGTTACAGAGCAAAAATATAGAATTGATCCAATTTAGCACAGATTTTGACTTTCTCCTTCAGGGCTTGGGTATTCCAGAAAAGATCATAGAAACAGGTAAATAAACTTGAGAATTAGCAAGGCAGAGAAGTGGAAAGACAAGAGGAAAAGGAATTTGAGGATACAGAAGAGTGTATTGTTGTAATATCAGACTACAAGTTCAAGTCTGAGAAAGAAAGGGAATGAAGTCAAAATAAGGGTTATGGGCAGGCTAGAAAAGCAGGGAGAGATTGAAGGACTGAAAGGCAAGGTGAGGATGAAGAAGAGGTTCAGGAGGTGTGGTGAAGCGGATGTAGAGGTGGCAGCACAGGATATTGTAATCAAAGAAGGAGGATATCAGAGTTTGGGGTCTTGGATCTAGAACATTTTCAAGGTCTAAAGGGTAACCACTTCTGTGGGTAGTTGAGATAGAGTGATTATGAAGGTCATGGAATTTCAAGGAGGTTAAAGAATGGAAGGTCACAAAGGGGAAGGGAACAAGCATTTGTTAAGCTCCTACTATGTGCCAGGCACTGGTAAGCACTTTACAAATCTCTTATCTGATCTCTATGACAACCCATAGAGGTAGGAGCTATTGTCCTCTCTACTTTATAGCTGAGAAAACTGAGGCAGAGATTAAGTGACTTGGCCAGGGTCACACAAGTAGTAAGCATCTGAGACTGGATTGGAACTGGCCCGTCTACAGGCTCACTGAGCCACCTATCTGAATGAGAAACTAAGATGTTAGAAAAACCATTAATGTGAATATTGAAGTAGCAAAAATACTAGCAGAGATTAGGGGTGGAAAGGTAAACTATAAGCCAGGTGCTGAAGGTATTGACAAAGTTGGGAAAATGCCCTGAAGACTGCAAGGTGATTGTGATAAGCGTCTGGACAGGATACCATAATCAGTTCACTTGAATGTCAGAGAAGTTGTCTGATAGTGGCAGAGGATGGCACAAGAAACAGATCTCAAAGAAATATGAAGATTTTTCTGCCCTTCTCATTTGAGGGTGGGGGAGTAGAAGATATTGAGGGGGAGTTTGTTTACTCTAGGGGTTCTAGAATGCACAGGAAAGAGGACAAGAGAGAATGATGGGGACTGGAGAGGGACAGAACCGAGCTGGATAGGGATAAGGTATAGGGATAGCTGTTGTCTGTCTTTCATTCTTGAAGAGGACTGTGACATAGAAAGGTAATGCCATCACTTATAAGTGAATTGGATTTAAGTGAGGGAGGGCTCACTCTCCTCTGGAGCCATCTGGGTCCAGTGACAAGATACAGATTAGGACGATTGAAGATGGCTGGATAAAGTATAGGGAAAGTTGTAGGTAAGAGTCAAGCAACATTTCTGAATGTGTAAGATGAAGGTATAGGATTAAGGAGGTTTAATAATCATGGCATAGTGAGAGAATCATATAAGGAAAAAGGTTGTGGAATAAATAAGCATAAGATTTTAATTAGTATGCGTATGATGGAGGCTTTATAGATTTCCTCCTCCGGACAATTTCATGAACTTGAACAACAGCATTTGGTAGGAGGGGCCTTGTAATAGGAAGTCTTCAAAAATCTCCTATTCCATATTATAGCATCTTAGAGATAGATTTGTGATTTCACTGATTTTAGGAAATTCTGTATATACAAACTCCTCCTACCTGGACAACACCTTCTGTACAACTTATACTCAAAGGATTGTGTAAAGCACTAAGATATTAAATGGCTTGCCAAGTCACAAAGCCAGTATATGTCAGAGACAGGACTTAGATCCAAGTGTTCCTGGCTCATAGGCAAGATCTCTATATCAAACTATGTCATACAGCTTCTCATAGAGTTTTATAATTGTAAATTTGGGGCAAACTAATGCCTGGTTAAACAGGCAAGAAAGGAACTTAAAACCTGTAAAGCCTTTTGGAGATAAATTTTCAGACAAGGATTTAATCATGGCAGAGTGTTGGTTTATGTGGACATAAGCCAATCTTTTATTCTCCTCACAGATGCCAATTCAAGGTTTGAGACCTATCCTATGCTAAGAGATTGATGGTCACAAGAGGCCAATTACATTTACCAGCAGAGGTCTGACCAAGAGTGAGACTCATTACTCTGTCCATAAGCTTGAGTTCTTGGCTTTGAAGTGAGCTATCACTGAAAAGTTGAACCACTATGTATATAGAGCAAAACTTCAAGTATGGACTAATGACAATCCATTTACATATTTTGACCAGTGCCAAGTTGGATGCTACTTGCCAGAGATGGACGGCGGCACTGGCCAATTATTATTTCAGCATACAATGCAAGCCTTCAGAAAACTACTGTGGATGCAGGTGCCTCATCCAGAATGTCATGTAATACTGGAGCTATAGTGATACCATAAGAAAGTGTGAGGATTATCTGTGGTACCCACGGATTTGAACTACAACAAGTAAGAAGTACAGCAGAGAGCTTGGATCTTCCATGAAACAGAATGCCAAATGCATATGAAACCTTGCTGCATTAAACCAATTTTTCTTGCCCCAGTTGTTTGCAGATGACTGGCAGGGAGAACAGATAGCTATTGAAAGACTAAAAACAGATACAAACCAAAAAGGAAAGAAGCAATCTAAAGAACTTAAATGCAGTCAGAAAAAGACACCTTATTTTTTTAGACAATGCCAGAAATTCTGTAGTGGAGCATTGTCTCAGTCTGTTACTGAACCTATGTACAAAACCAGTTAATAGCTGTTGCCCCCCCAAACATATCCAGTATCTATGAATGCTTTAAATGTTTTGGACATATGGGTTAAGAAAAGGTCCTCAAGCTGGTAAGAAATAGATTTTAACAGCTTAAGACAGCTGCAGATAGAACCATGAATATTAAAACTTGTGCTAGATATGCACAAAAGAAAAATATAACCAACTTATGCTGAATATTTGGTGATTATACCAAAGGTACCAGCAAACCTTTCGAATGTGCCTGTTGACTTTCTGGAAGGAGATGGTAAAAATATACCTTATCTTAGTGGTGACTATTTTACCAGCTATATGTAACATACCCAATTATAAACCAGAATGAATTTACTGTCCCCAAAGTGTTATGGGAAAAGTATTTTCCATTGTATGAATTTCCTGTTAGCATCTACTTACACCAAGATAGTGACCTTGAGAACAAATTACAAAAAAAATGACTTTTTCAAGTAACAAAAAAAAAATCTAGAATTACTCCTCACTAAGTAAGAGACTCACAGACAATGTTTCAACCACACGCTGCCGAACATGTTGAGAACTCTAAGATTGGAACAAGAAGTTGAATGGAGTCAACATGTGTCATTTCTTGTGCATGTGTCTAATTCTACCAGAAATGATGCTCCAGGCTTTATACCATACTTGTTCATGTTGAGGAGAGAACCAGATCTACCTTTTGACTTTTGTTGTCCAACCTCAGTTGAAGGAGGAAGAATGCTACTCAGGACATATCTCAGTCAAGAGAGAAGATGGAGTCTATCAACTATCTATCTACACAGTGATAGTTTAGGATATCTGTGACAAAAAGGAAACTGATATGATGTTAAAATACACTGTCAAAACATTCAAAATGAGACAGAGGCCTGTTGCATTCAAGGGATTAACAAATTAGATGTTTAATGGAAAGCTAAACCAAACAAAGGTATTGAGAGTCTCAAAAATTTACTAATTTAAAAAAGAGCCCAAGAGAATAGAAGGGTTCAATATTTATGCATTACAATCATCTAATTCCTGCAAAAGAGTTAGTTGGATGATTTCCCAAAGAGCAGGTAGAGATAACGGATGCTCACCTTGTCTAATGGTGAGCAAAAGGGACTGTTCACCATTTCTACAAAAACTGTCTAGCCCAGATATGGGCAAAGAAAGAGATCTTGCCAATGAAGGACAGTATATATGTTATTACAGGGCAAGAGGAATGAACGGAGGGACAATGTCTATCTTTATTAGAATTATTAGTCTAGAGATACCCAGGGTATAGATACAACCTACAGAGAAAAAACATACTGATAGCCAACTTCTCCTTGTACACACTTTTATAATGATCCAGATGGTTAGTCAAAAGCAATTTTTACTTCAGGTACATGAATAGAAAAATAGATCAATGACAAGAGAACTGGACTCATCAGACTGTTCAACAGATAAACTTATGATGTATCAGGTGAACTTGAAGAGATAAAGATGTATTTAGAAAATAGTACCATAGATCACTCATATGAAGTAGATTTTACATGTAATGATACATGTTTTTTGCCATACATGCTAAATACTGCATGTTTGAGTATGTTTGTTTATTATTTTGCTATATGTCCATTTGAGTATATCATATGTTATATTCACGCTATAATAATGTCTTAAACGTTTTGTTCATTATTTTCATATATGTTAATGTTTATAGTTATATTGTATTTTTAACATAGTTTTATTAATGGCATTATTAAAGCCAGTCAGCTTTCTTTTGTTAGTTATTCTTTGCTTTTTGTTTATGAATATTACAATGTATTATGAATAGCATATGCTGTTAATCTGTGCATATACAGTGTCCTGAATGTAACTTGGACATGTTGTCCCTGAAGTACTCTGTCCAGTGATTCTTTGTTTACTGACATGTCTATGGTATGTATTGTTATACACATTTATTTTCTGTTTTAAATGCTACTATAATTTGGTTACTGAGATGCCATAAAATTACACTTCTTGTTTTAAAGTTCTATTGTTTGTGTCTGTGCTATATAGTTACAGTTTTCAAGCCTTTCCTAACTGATTTTTTTTTTTGCAGAAAACTACAAAAATTTCAATTCAGAAGAATAATTTAGTTTCATTCCTCCCCTAGGCAGGTTTGATGATCCCTTGAAGGACATCCTGTAAATATGTGTGCTATGTCTGTGGAGGGAGATGTGACTCCTGATTGAGAGATCTCTGAGCCCATGATGCTGTGTAAACCATATTTGAGGGAGAGAGGTTGCTTTGGCCAACTGGTACCTTCTATATTCCCTCTCATTTCCAACTCCACAGTGAATCAAAAGGTTTTTCTTCATCACACAGTAAATGAACAAGAAACCTGTAGGGAATCCTTGTACATCCCCTGAAGAAGGGAACCTCCATTCAGCATCATTACAAATTTCCAGAAGCAGGTGGACCTGACATCCATGAGCATGCTCTCAAGACCATGACTTCATTGGCAAGTCCTCTACCGAATTTCTAAAAGACAACATGTCAGAACAACTAATACTTCTAGACGTCAACAGGTCATGTGACTATGGATGGTTTCTGACTCATCATTTGAAAGGAAAATTTCAGGTAGTATGATTTTGGATCTATACATGATTACATTGTTAGAGACTGATCGACTGATTCCCTGGCCTGAGAGAGAGCAAAAAACTGGAAAACTTTAAGGCAAACCTTAAGTACATATTTGCTTGTATATTTGGCATTTCCATGTATATATCATGATGATTTATTATATAACATATTTCTCTCATTTCTTTTTTTGCTACTACATTTTCATCTGAATCTTGAAGCTGCTATTATGCAAGTGACAAAAAACATCACTGAATTTTCCACAGTGATATGGTTCAGAAGTAGAACCAAACTTGTAATCCTAGGAAGGAAAGAAGGAAGAAAAAAGGAAGCAAGGAAGGAAAGGAGGGGGGAAGGAAAGAAGGGAAGGGAAAGAGAACAGAAGAGAGAAAGGAAGGAGATAAGCTTTGCTTAAGCACCTATTAAATGCCAGGCACTGAGTCAAGTGCTTAACATTTTCTCATTTGATCCTGACAATTCTGAGAGATGGGTGCTATTTTTATCCCAATTTTACTTGAGACACTGATTTTCCCAGAGTCATTTAGCTAGTAAGTGTCTGAGGCTGAATTTGAACTCAAATCTTCCCAATTCCAGACCCAGTGGAAAATACTAGTTGTGTCACTTACTGACCTTTGCGAGCGTGGTCAAGTGATGAAATGTCTCTGAATTTGTTTCCACCTGTAAAGTAAGAGGGCTGAATTGCAGCAGATGAATTCTACAACCCTCTGATTAAGCATATTTCCATGAATTGTCCTTTTAACTTGGCTATCATCATGGAAGTTTAATTTATTTCTCCCTATATACATCACCAGGAATTAAATTGTTTGGTTAATATGTCTCTACAGGACTTTGAAATAAAATATTTTAGTTCTGAGTATATCAATACCTTGATGATAAAGGGGACTTTGGGGGAATTATCATAACTGCTAGTTTATAGTTTCAACTTTTCCTATCTCCTTTGATGGCAGATAGGACTTTGGGGATGCTGAAGTATTTATCTAAAGAGATGGGAGACAATATCTTCATATGAAAGACAGGGGGAATATCACACAGTATCTAGCACAGAGTAGGTGCTTAATAAATATTTATTGACTATTGTTTGTTCACTGAATATAGCATGAAATGACCACCAGATCCAAGATCAGCTTTGAGTTGACTCTATGTTCTGACTCCAGGCATTTTCATTTGTTCCCCATGCCTGGAACTCTCTCTATTCTCATCCTTGCTTCCTAGTTTCCTTCAAGTCAACTAAAGAATTACTTTCTGCAAGAAGCCTTGCCTGGTCTCCCTTAGTGCTAGTACTTTCCCTCTGTAGATTATCTCCCACTTATCCTGTATATAACTTGTTTGTACATAGTTATTTGCATTTTTGTCTCTCTCATTAGACAATGAGCTTCTTGAGAGTAGGGACTGTCTTTTTCTTTTCTTTGTATACTCAACACTTAACAAAATACCTGGTACATAGTAGACATCTAATAAATACTTCTTGACTTATTAGCTGCTTTCTTGTGTTTTGGGAGATAATAGAGGCAGCTCTGGAGTGTACTGTAATATTGAGAAAGGTAGCATTTTTATAGTGGAGCATCAAAATTGAGTTCAAGTCATTGAAGTTTGTATTTGGGCCCTGACACTACCTATATGGTGTTAGATAACTCACTTAGCCTTTCTGAGCCTCAGTTTCCTTGTCTAAAATAATAATTCTTGAAATATCTTCCTAACAATGTTGTTGTGAGAAATGCTTTGCTTCTCTGAGTGATAAACAGTTGATATGTAAAGTAATAGCTACTCCTACTAGAGGAGAAGGAAAAAGGTATAGAAGAATATTTCTTGGCTCTGCGGGTAATTGGGAAGAAAGAAGAGTTTCTTGAAAAAAATGACAGGAGTAATTCAAAGAGAAACAACCAAAAAAATCAATCCCTGGCATACTTAAGTATGGTAAGTGTTTAAGAAGATAGTACTTGAGAATTGATTTGGGATTTCTGGATAGCAAGTAACTATATAAAAATTATGGGTTCTCAGGCAAAAATGTAATGTATCTTAAGAAGGCTGGTAGAATATATATTTGCCCAGACAGAGTCTTATGAATCTGATCAAGAAAGACTTAAACTGAAGATAGAAGAGAAAGGAGAAAAGTGCCAACACATTTATACCAAGTCAGGTATCACACATAATAGTGGGTGCAATGTGGAAAGAAGAATATTAGTAGAGAGAACATGTATTCATAGGAGAGAGTAGCCAAGCAGATAAAACAGAGCAACAAAACCCTTGGCTTCAGATACCTATACACAAATGTAGAATGTATTAGTACATAAGGCAAGTTAGAAATTTTATTGTAATTAGACAAATAAAACTTCATAGCCATTGCTAATACTCTGGGGACTAGGGCTCTTAATGAATCTCTGGCTGTGGAATTGTTTGCCCATTTCCAAAATATTGCTTAATTCAAAATGGGTGGCAAAGTAGTATTGTATGTTAAGAAGATAAGCTTATGAAGAAATTCAGGGGCTATCAAGGTGAAAGCATGTTGGAGGACTTTTGATTCAATGTAAATGAAGAAAGAAATAATATTTTCATGAAAATATACCAGTACAGAGCACATAGATTTAAAAAGGAAGCAGACAACAGGTTTGTACATAAGCTGACTTAGAGCTATGATGTAGTAGTGATGGGACTTCTATGATTTAGACATCAACGGGAGCTCTCTCTACACCAAAAGCAGAGCAGCTGATAAATGTTTTACTTTCCTTAATGATAATTTCATATTTCGAAAGATGGAGAAAGCAACAGAAGGAACAATTATTCTAGACTTGATTCTCCAACAAGGAGCATCTGATTGCTGAGGGATAAATAATAGGAATCTTTAGGGGAAGTGACCACTACATTTTTGAATGTCAGCAAAAAAAAAAATTAGGAGAGATTTCAAATGAGAGGTATCAGACTATATGATTTCCATTGATTCATCCAGCTCTAAAATAAGATCCCATAATCCTATGAAAGATGTGATAGAAAGAAATTTTATAGAGAAATGGATAATGAATGAAGAGCACTTCTTAAGTATTTTCACTTAAATTTCGGCAAGTAATTTGACAAACTCATGCTATTTTTGTTGAAAGTTGAGGATGGGGGGTTGAGAATTGTTTGAATAATTGGATTGAAAGAAATAAATTATTGAAAGAATAAATTAACAGATCAAGGGCAATTTTTAGGGACTCCTCTTTGGGTGGGGTGGAGAAATATCCTGGTATCTGTCCTTGGTCCTGACCCTGTTCAATATTTTAAAAATCAGTGATGTAGATGAAATCATAGGTGTCATGTTTGTCAGATTATCATGTTGTATCACCACACTACATCATCAAGACTAGAATCTATGCCCTGGAGGATTTAACCCTTTCATCCACAAAACCACTGTTCTGAATTGCCACTCTACTCATTAATGGTTGCCCGAGTCACCTACTACCTTTAGTTTTAGCTATAGATACAGTCCATTTCACTAACCAGCCATCATGCCAAAACATACATATCCCATATTTAGTTCTGGAGATATAATCAAATCAACTCTGCCATTAATCTTTGTAAGAGTGAGTAGATAGATTCTCCTATGATTCCACGCACCAACTCTTTAACTTTTACCTCTTCTAGGAAAAATATCCTTCCATGGCCAGTATTCCCCTACATGTATTGGCTCTTCAATTAGAATGTGAGCTTCTTTAAGACACTTTTACACTTGTATTACTAGTACTTATTATAATGCTTGACATATAGTAAGTACTTAGTGAATGCTCATTAATTCAAAAAGTTCTTAACATACTACAATGACAAGACAAACATGATTAGATGAATTTTTATAGTGACAAATATAAAGCCCTACTTTGGAATTAAAACATTGAAAAAACACATGTTATAGAAAAGGTAGCTAGACAACATTGCTTGTGAAAAAGATCTTGGAATAATGTACTGCAACCTCAATAAAAGTCAAAAGATCACAGTGGCCAAGAAAGATAAGGAGATCAAAACCAGGACTAATGAAAGCATAGCATCCCAAGGTGACATTTTCTTTTCCTACTATACTTTGCCCTGTCTCATTACATCTGCTGTATTGTGTCTGGGTCCCATGTTTTAGGGAAGATGCTGACAAGCTACCATTCTACTGGTTCTATTTTTTGGCATCAAGACACAAATATAACCCTCTGAAGAATTAAAATGCAAGTAGCAATGCTAAAGAATATATTAGGTGGGATTGGGTTGCAACACAGTTTAGGAACTTCAAAGAACAGGATTAGCACAGTATTATTTAAAATATCATCAAAGAAATATATGATAAGAATAGAGGATAGGCTGGTCATGGAGTGATGATGAGGGATCAGAAGTAGATACAGTGCTCAAAGAATGTGAGGGAGGCCTCCATTACATTGAGTTAGCACTATATGGTGAACTTATGGGAGGGCATGAATAAAAGTCTCACAAGACAAGAAAGCATGCATGGGTTGAGAGCTATCCCATTGACAGGATTTCCTAAAATCAATGTAACCAGAGATCCATTTTAATAGTTGAGAATTTTAGAATTGACTAGCTGGAGCTTGACCAAAAGAAGGTGACCAGCATGTTGCCTGGATAAGTTTAGGATATTTAGGGATGTTTCACCAGGACAAGAGAAGACTTACTGGGAATGTGAGAGCTATGTTCAAATATTTGAAGAGCTGTAATGAAAAAGAGGCATTGACCTTCCTCTGCTTGTCCCCAGAGAGGATATCTAGAAGCAGTGGGTGCAAGTTGTAGGGAACTTCAGACTCAATGCAAGGGGAAAAATACTTTTTAACAATTAAAACTAGTTGGGAAAGGAATACTATGGGGGATTATTGACTCCTATACAGTTTGAAGCATTGCCTGGCCCACTTATAAGGGATGTCAAAGAAAATTTTTGTTCAGGTCTGAGATGGACTAGAAAACTTCTGCATCTTCTTTCAAATCTAAGATTCTGTAATTTGCTGCTAAAAGTTTTTTGGGAGAAGCTTTGGGCTATGTGTAATCTGGGTTGCAATTGACAACAGTAGAAAGAGTCATCACATTTTAACATTGATATCCCAGCAGCAACCAGTGCTATCCTCATATCCTCTCATTCTGGGACAAGATAGGAAAGAGATAAAGGGACCAAGTGAGAAAAGTTGAGCTGGAATGAAGGATAGGAAAAAGCACTGTAGAATTGGTTTCTAATATTCTCATAGGTAAACCTGTGCCCTAGGTTATACCCCTATAATGTCACTATTTAGACAAACATGTAGATGATCATTTTGGATATGGTGTAATTATTTAAATGAGGAATGATTGAAATTATCATCTGTGATTGGTTATGGCTTCTGAGATGCTAGCACAATAATTTTGAAGAAAAGATAAAATTTTCCAGTATAGAAGCCAAATAATTTGCAAAGAGTTTTCTCTGAGTTTGACTTAATACACTGTTATTGTAACTTGATGGTGTAATTGGGGCTTTGGGGCTGTTTGGTTCTATGAGTTGGTGAAATTCAAATCCAGGGGAAAAATAAAATATCTAAGGGAAACATTTTTAGCATCACTAATAAGTTGTGATTTGTTTGGCAATTTCACCTAATGATTAAAAAAATAGCATGGAACATAGAAGGCTGAACATATTTTTTTTCTTTTTCAAAAGTCTAGTTGTCCATGATCTGTAGCCAGGCTCCCTCTAACATTCCTTAGGCCTTAATTAAATAAGAGCAGGACAGGGCATCAGGATTTGGGTTCATGATAAACATCCCCAGCTTGAACAGGAGATGTTGCTTTAATGATTTGGAATCTGTCCAGGAAGCATGCACTGGCTAGCAGGCAAATTTGACAGCTACTGGATCTCCCTGGCAAGAACATTCCAACCAATTAAAAGCTAGGCTAGAAATAATGGTTTGTCACTGAATTGTGTAACAGAAACCAATTGGTTCAGATTAACCAAAAGATTAACTTTTCTAACTGAATTTAAAGGTCACAAGGAGCTGGCTTTAAAGAGAAAAGCATTCAATTAAAAGAGGCAAACGATTTTTAGATGTTGGATGTGCAGATGAAAATTAAGTTTACAGATTGTGTAAAATCATTTATGGAGGATTCAGTAAATTGTAGTCTCTTTTTATGGAGGGAATCATAGCTAATGGTGTATATATATATATATATATATATATATATATGTATATATGTGTATATACATATGTATGTTACACACACATATACACATATATATGCATGTGTATGTATTAAATAAAATGACCAAATGATTCCAAGGTATTTCCCTTATTGTTTTTTTAAACATATGGCCAATATCTAATGGCATATCCTTCAAAAGATTTCCTGCTTGGTAAATCTGAAATCTTGATGATTGAAGTCAGTGAATAAGTTGATTTACCTGATTCACTATAGTTCTTAAGACTAGCCCTTTAAGGGGCAGGAATTATACTCCTGGATTTGCTCACCTTTGGTAAGTATACCAATGAGCACCCAGGATAGCTCCCCCCGAAAGATTTGTAGCTATTTTTTTTCTCAAAAGGTCATGCCCCTGAGAGTTATGATCTTTCTTCCTCCCTTTCTCTTGTCTTATTCTTCCCTCAAGGGGCTGCAGCTAGATAAGTTACAGGATCCTGGATTCATGTCACTAAATTCACCTCACAGTCATCTTATCTGGAGCCTTGTTGTTGAGTGAAGATCTCCAAGGCTGACTATAATATGTACGGTCCTCCAACAATACTACTTAGTATTAGGAGAAGTTATTATTTTATGTATTATATTTGCATAACCAGACCCAAGCACAGTGCCTGGTACACAGTAGATGCTTAAAAAAGTGTATGTTCATTGATCAATTGATAGGTATTCCTAGGAGTTTTCAAGGATTAGAATTCAGCCAGTGATTAGCAATTATGGAATCATTGCTCATAAAAGTCTTAGAGAAATACAGGCATGTTCTCTTCGGGCTATCCAACCTGACAATAGCTCGGTCACTTCTGGAGTAATTAACCAGACTCAGGACATAGATGGTTTCGTAGGGGTAATTTCCATGCATCTCCACCTCTAGAGACATACCCTCCACTCTGAAGCAGTGTCCTCAAAATAGATGCTAAAGAGATAATTTTCATTGATTCTTTCTTCAGGTAGGGTGCCCAATCTATGCCATGTTTTGGTGTTCTTGCAAGGGACCTAGGATGGAATTGGTCATCCCCTGATTTCCTTAAAGGCAGTAACCATTTTTGTATCTTTCATATTGCCTCAATCACAATATTTCCCTAAATGGTTGTTACTTAAACCATACTATGCTTATTTATGAACTAACAGATTAATCCTTTTACTTCCATTGGATAGTAGAACTAAAAATAATATTAGAAAGAGTTATTCTATATAGATAGCTCAAAGCAGAGGTCATATTTTACACACACACATGAGCTCGTATGGAGCCTTTGCTTGGGACTTTGCATGTTCCCAAGAGAATATGGATTCTTATTGTAATTCCATTCATACCTTGCTGAACAAGAATGATTGAGTCTCGGTGACCGAGGGTGAAATGAATGGCTCAGATTGTTGTGAATTAGAGTCACCACTTTGTATTGTGTCTATAATAGGACATAGAAGAATCAGTCACTTTCTCCTTCCTGGAGTGATTTTGAGACAGCTGAATTCAGGACAGAGACCAAAGATCTGAGAACCTTTGGTTCTTGATGGGCACCAACACTTTAGCAGTCTTCCAGGGATCACCTTTTACCTTACCTCCAATCTTAACCCCAGGAATGGTAGCCTTTCATTCCTAGAGATAGCTTCAGTCCAGACAATTGGATATAGTGATATTTCCTGGACCATCAATTCCTGGATTCTGAGTGACAATTTATTTCTATATGTTTTAAACCATGTGGCCCTGTGAGAGGGCAATCACGTGGCAAAATAATGGATATTCTTGGACCCCAACCACCTAGAAAAAGAAAGAATAGGTGATTCTGAGACATATTCCTATGGTGATAGAACAATTTGCTGGAATGTCAAAAGTGGGGCTATCTACCAACTCTAAGTTGATTTCCCTTTCAAGGAGAATTCAGACCATAGTGGAATTGACCTATGAATCCTAGGGGACTGTGTAGGATTCTAGAGTAATGATGGCAGTTAATGGAAAGAAGAAAGATTTATATCAATGTTTACAAGCTACTTTGAGTTCTTTCTGTGTTTTCTCCTTTTTTTATGGAGTGAAATCAAGGCTATCTTATACCTAACATACATTATCTTGAAAGCTTGTATACTAACTGGGTACACTTTGACCTACATCTGTGAAAATATGGATGTGAGTTTCATTCAAAGAACATTCAGAAATATCCCAAAAGAAATTCTGAGTAAGGAAAAATAAGCTAAAGAGACATTATTTGTGGGAATTATATCAAGATTGTACCTGGTTCATGGAAGCCTATAGCCTATGGTACTAGGCCACAGGTTACATACAGTTATCTTATCAGTTTAGCTATGAAGACAGCAAAAATTGATGTCATAGTTATTTATATATATATATATATGTATTTATGTATACACACACACACACACACACACACACACTCTTGAATCATTTAGATTGTGATCTGCAAAAGGTTGACCCATGTCAACAATGGAAAAATTCACAAAATATTCTGTGTAAAGTATATTATATGAAATATACATGATCAAAAAAGAAGGTGGGCCAATCATTCTGTGTGTGTTTGTGTGTGCACAAAGATTGATAGACAACTCATGTGCTCCATTAGTATTGTTGCAATGTCAAGAGACATAGAAAATAGCACCCAGCAAGTTGGGTGGAGCCCAGTGAAGGATCTGTAAGAAGATATGGACAAGGGCCATATATAATGAAAAGCTGTGGTGGGCAGTAGTCTGCACCAATGGAGAAGATATCTACATCGATGAAATCACAGATCCATTGAGTACTAAAATTGAAGTAAGTAATCTCTAGTGATTGATTGTAGTGATGTAATCAATGAAACTGAGCTACTAAATCTCATCTTCTATTCATCCTGAGAATAGCCTTTTGGTCACTCATCTATATCAAAAAACATGACATTTTTCCATTTTTGGACTGAAAAAATCTTATGCTATTCATTCACATCTTCTTTCAGTCTCTTTAGCTGAAGATGTTTTTAGTCAGTTTCTATATCATTCTCTTTTATGGAAACAAGAATTAGACAACAAAGTATTTGGTTATGATGTAGGTTCTATGTTTACAACGGTAGAATGAATCTGAACAAGATTGTCAGTGTAGCTTATGGTGAAACCAATCAGGTAGTCTTTCTCCATAGTGTCTGATATGACTGAATCTTGGGTGATGGGGCTGCTCTGAAGGTTCCACTTGAAAAGGACTTAACCAAAGGTTGTGGCAACAACAGTTCACCTGTACTACTCTACCATCTGAAAAGCACTTTTTGTGTTTTCTCATTTGGTCTTCATACTGGTAATAAACATAATTCTTTTAGGTAACTTGTGTAAACACTGTCCAGTCTTCTTTAACAGATTTTTTAAAAAGGTCTTGATTTCAACTTACTCAAATCCATTTGAGACTCTGAGAAATGAAGACCAAGAAATATCACACAAAAATAGCCTTTCTTGCTATGCATGTGGTTATTTCAAAGAAATTGTGGAAAATTCACAATAAACACATTTCTTCTTTAATTCTAATCTTATGTTCTTGACATAGAGCTTTTAGATAGTTTGTGCATGTAAACCTTTTGGTGCTTGTGGAAACTGAGACTTTTGCATCATTAGTTTTGTTCAGCTTTGAAATATGTGGAAATGATATAACTTAGTGTTAACACAATTCCCTATTATTAACTTTGAAAAGGTGCAAAATAAAGAGAAACAAAACAAATCAGGTTATGTTGAAACACAGACTTTTGCAAAGAGGCAACATCAGATACACATACCTCACACAATGTATGTCTTTCCTCCCAGTTCCACCTAGAAAAATTGTTCAGTTCCTAGACAAACTGCATATTGGAAGGTAGAGGCGAATTACACTTGAGACCATCCTGTCAAAAGTAGATGGAGTTTTTAGAATTGTGCATGGCTCACCAAACCACCTTCCCTTTTGTGGAATCCAAAATAAGGAAAGTAAAACCCAATCAAACTTTGGGAAATCCACTAGAGGGGAATAAAACACTAAGAGAATAATCCCAGCAGCAGCAACAGCAGCAACGACCACAAGCCAACTCCATAACTTACATCAAGTTGACCTGACTAGTTAGTGCACAGACTTTCAGGGGAAGGTGGAGGCAGAAGTTCTCCCCTCCCTTTCTCCTTTCTCTTTCTCCTGTTTCCTCTGCTGCCTTGGGAAACTCATTAAGGCAAAACTAGCCACATCATTACATTCACTTAAGGCAGAGCCCAACTAGCCAGCTTATGCCACTGACAGTAATAACTATCACTTCTCAATTTTTGCTCTTATTGGCATCATGGTTTGGGCTGGGATTTTTTTTTATTTGTCTTACTTTGAAATTTACATGTCTTCAGAACAACTAAAATTCGCAAGAACAAACTAATTAATGGATTCCATTTTTGACAGCTACAAGAAGACGGATGAGAAAGTAACATGCTTCTGGCAGCGTGTTATCAATTGGGAGGCAACAGTGCATTCCCTCTATGTGGAACAGTGAGCTGGAACAGACACTGACAGATGACACGGCCCTTTGACAGTGAAGCCTGTACAAGCTGACAGTTCCACTTGCAGTCAGTCAAGTCCACATTTTGCACTGGAATTTCAACCAACTTGATTTGCAGAATATGCTTTTTCCTACTTCGAGCATGTAGAAGAGGTGAATAAAAATTTCAGGGCATTTACATTAACTAGTGGAATCTAGGATCCATTACCCAACTTTCCTTTCACCCTAAAAGGGGCTAATAATAATAAAGGGGGAGAGAGGATAGATCCTCCAATGAACTGGAGAATATCCATCTCAGAATGGATATTTTCCTTTATACTAAGATTTTTCTGTAATGGTGATATAATTCATATGTAAATCAAAACATTTCAGGAAAGACAGATTGTAAAATTTCTAGAAGTTCTTAGAGTTGGAAAGTGATTTTAAAAATGTAGAGATAGCCTCCATAAAATGGTTATTCTTTATTGCACAGTGCCTGGCACATAATGACTACTATTTAAATGTTAGTAGTCATTGCTAATTTCATCTTCATCATCATTACTCTACCCTTTGTATTGAGAAGCTATATAAAATCTTGACTGCCTCATTTCTCTTTTAATGAATTTTTATTATTTGTGCTGGTCTAGGTCTTAGACCATGATTCTTATTTGATCATTTTTCAAATTATTTTTCTTCACTTGAAACTAGATTTGTGCAGGAAGCTGGTTTTCTTTATGGCTTTTACAGAATTATTTAACCTCTCTGTATTTTAGTTCCTTCACCTACAAAATGCATAGCTCTGTATAATTGATGGCACTGTGTCTTTCTTTCCCATAGAATACTTCACAGAGGTAGTAATAAAGGAAACGTTATCAATAAATGCTTTTTCATCTTATATTTGTATGACAACTCTAGAATCCTTGATTTCAAAGGAAGCTTTATCTATGGATGAAATAAAATGTTTTGGTAACTTTACACTCTCCATGGTCTTCAAAAATCTGAACTTGAATACATTCCAAAGGGCAATAGAAAGGCACACTCAATTCAATTAAACAAGCATATCATTATATATGAATATATATACATATATACACATATGTAGATATAAAATATCTACTGTGTGCAAGACACAAAATAAAAAATAAATGTAAAAATAAAAAGCAATCCTCACCTTCATGGAGTTTATAAGAGAGGTGTTGAGAAAAGACAAATATTCCAGAAACAAATACAGAGCAATCTGAAATAGCAATTATAGAAAATTATTTTCCATTGATTTAGTGACTTTATTGCATAATAATAATTTATTCTCATATGATTCCTCAAAATCTACAAAGACTTTTCCTCAAAATGATTCACATGAAGTAGATCACACAAGTATTACTATGATTATTTCATACATGAAGAAATGAAGACTTAGAGACATTAAGTAGCTTACTCAAGGGCATACCAGCTAATAAGCAACAGAGCTGAGATTAAAAATCAGATCTTTTTGTCATGAAGTTTCCCATGCTTCCTATTTTCTTTTCTTCTTGAAGCACTTCAAAATAAAAATAAATTTTCATGTCCAAAGTACCTGACAGACATTTAAGTAACCACTCAGAAATACACAAAATGTTCATAAAACTAAAGTTGAATATTTTGATTATAATTTACACAGTATTTTCAAATAACGTAAACATATTTAAAGTAGATAAGTATCACTATCTGTAGTCATAGAATATAAAATAAAGGAAGGAAACCACTCAGCAGAAGGCTGCTGGTGAGTGGTCAAGTGAAATAGGATGTGTTTAGCACTCCTGACCAGAGACGGAACTATAGTAAGATAATTGGAGCTTGACCGCAAAGCTCCAAAAATTAGAAGGTGCTGACAACCCTTGTATTGCTTCAAAAGTTAGAAAAATAAGACTATGCTAATATCTGAGTAGTACTCTTCTCTCTATGGTCTTTCAGTTCACCAGTCCTAAAACTTCTGGTCCTCTATCAGTTTTTTGCAACAGTTTTTATTGCATGACAACTCCTGCTCCATTACCAAGACCCTTGAAGGGCCACTGCCTATAGTCCTATCACTTCTCCATCCCTGATCTACAAGTCTATTGGCCCATCTGACCAATAAGTCACAATTTGCCACTGGCATTCTTTCACTGAATACCAGCATCCCCCATGAAAATTTCTGTCCTACCTTAACACGATGCCTGGCACATGGTAGAAACTTAATATTTGTTTTGTTTATTATTTCTAAAAGCAATACTTCCTAAGTTGGAGGTTGACTATCCAACGTACCAGAAAAATATTTAAAAATAGAAGGAACCTTAGAGAGGGAGGGAAAAAAGTGAAGTTGCATAGGACTACATCCACATAGGCCCATCTCACTGAGAGTGACAAATTGTGAGACTGCTCCAGTGAAGCTCAGGACCTTCTTTGGACTTGGTCCTTTCTCAGTTTGACTGTCCCTCTTTTTAAACTTGAAATGCTATTTCTTCCTGCTCCCTCAGTTCCATTGACCTGCTTCTGACTGAAATTCCATAGTATACCATCATACCTTCTGGCCTTTGGCCCTGAATGGGCTCTGTATCTGTCAGTGAGGTCTTTGATCTCTTCTACTGTATTTCATCTTTTTGACCTTAGGTTACCATGGATGAACCCTCTCTCCTGCCTGGTGCTAACTTGAATTATTTCACCCCACGTGTATAATCTCCACTGCTCTCAATGTAGAACCCTCCCCCCACTCTCTGCCACTTCTCCCGCAGCTGTCTGCCCCTCTCCTGGTTCCATCTTGTAGAAAGTGTAGAAAGAACATTGGCTCAGGAATCAGAATATCTGCTTTCAAATCCTGACTCTGTTACTTACTACTTAAGCAATCTCATGTAAAACACAACCTCCTTGGGACTATTTTCTCATTTTTTTGAAAAAAGAGTCTTTTAGTTCCATTTGGATTCTAGAGTGATTTAATTGCATACTTCCAAATGCTATGGAAGTTCCCCTATCCCCAATGTGGACTTTCCAATAGAACAAATTAAGTAAAGAATAACATGACAAGAAAGAAAAACCTTCCTTTTTAACATGAGTCTAACAAATAATGTAATGTGTATTGGGAATTATGGACCAATATGAAACTTCACCTATGGGTCTTCAGGACAGGACTTCAGACTGGGGAGATCAAGAATAATAGTTCCCAGTTTAAAAGAAGTCAATGTCAAATGAATTAAAATTAGAATACTGCAATGACTACATTTTCAATGAATTCTTTAAAAAAAAATTCAAGTCCAATGTTGCTTAAAGATCAAATACTAAGTCACTGAAGGTCAGTGACCTGGATAAAGGGAGTATCTAGGCCAGTGATAACTGTCCCACTGGAATGTAAGTTCATATAGGGCAGAGGATATATCACTTTATCATTTTGTCCCCAGTACTTAGCACATATCCTTTCATATATTAGGGACTTAGCGCATATTTCTTGAATAAAATTAAATGTTTCTTGAATTAAGAAAGATCCAATTCACAACCATACCATGATGATGTAGGACTTTAAAAGAGGAATCTTTCATATGCCCTAATAAAATCATTTGGCTTTGTCTCTCATACTTCTGAAGAGATGGAGTGTAGACAGAGAATGTCACACACAGTGATGATCTTGGCTATTGTTGACTGGTTTTCCTGAATTGTTTTTCTTTATTATAAAAAAGGTTCATTGTGTGAGTGGGAGTTCAGTTGGAAATGACTATGATTTAAAAACAAAAGTTTTTAATTAAAAAAACCTTGAATTGAGTCAGTAGTATTATTGGTATTATGAGAAAATAATCATAAAAGTACTTAGCCCAGTATTTGGCACATTATAAGCAAAATATAAAAAGATACTATCTCTATTATGATTACCACCATCATCTTTACTGTTAATATTGTTAAGTGAGTGGCTTATTTATTGTTAGCTTCCTTTTATGAGGATTTTTAACCCTAACAAATATATATGTAGCAAGTAATATATGTAAAATTAGATATGTACATATCAGCTATCTATCTACCTATCATCTATCTTCAAGGCAAAATTGTTTACCCACAGTTTCATATGTAGTATATCTTACATCATGGATATGAATTCTGAGTTTCTAACTTCCAGTCCAGCATCCTTGTCACTATTCTGTCCCTATAAATATCCTTTGATATATTCTCTTAACCTGCATTTGTTGTCTATGGCCTCAGAATCTAGCTTTAAGCTGTATCTATAATGGTAGTTCCTAAAATTTTGAATATGAAGATTCTTTTTTAAACAAATGTGAAAAATTCACAAATTTCCAAAGAATTGCTGTTGAGCTCATTGCTTGATAAGAGATATGATTACAAAAGACTTCTATAAATTCAGTAATGCCTCATTTGTATTTTACTAATCATAATAGCATCTACATGCATTTAAAGTAGGAATGCATATACATGAAAGGCATTTATTCAGTTTATAGCAGGCAAGTATGCTGCTTTGCATCTTTCTGAGATTAGAATTCTAGTTGAAATGATAGAAGATTCATCCTTGGATGTAGTTCTATATCAAGCTTGTTTTTGTATTTAGATTTTGTTTTTTAAAAAATTCAGTGCTGCTTTCATGTAAGTCTTAGCATGTTCCCTGAATTCCTCATACTCATCATTCTTGGTAAAGTTATGTTCCATCACACTAACATATGATATTCAGTTATTGTCAAGCACCCACTTTGTTATTTGGCATTTTGATTTCAGTGCAACAAATCTACTAGTGTACATGTGAATTTGAAAACCTCCTCCAAGCAGGGTATCCCCTAGATGGAGTATTGTATAATGCGTTAGGTCCCAGAGTTGCATCAGGAAGATCTGAAGTCAAATACAGTCTTAGTGAGTAAATGCTGGTTTAATAACTCCACAACATCCTTCAGTTTCCTCATCTATAAAATGAGGGGGCTGATCCCATGAGCAAGAATCCTACAATAACTTCTTGATTCCCCACCCAGTTATCTGCAGCACATAGATTAAAATCATTGGTCTATATGATGCCCAACATCCAAATGAAGATTGAAAAATTCAGATATCCACATGTGCTACATTTATATTGAGTAGACTAAATATTTTCCTTTCAATTTGACTATGTTATAGGAACAATTCAAAAGGGTCTATACCAACCACATTGTATTTTTTAGTGTTTAAAATATACTTCATTAAGGAAATTATGTGCCAAATGCACAAAGTGAAACATTAGTCTGTAACATACATGCAATAATGTATAATGGAATACTGGAGCTTTTAAAGGAAGGTGTCATGAAATAACCCCCCCATTGTAATAAAAATTAACCAGATTTTCATTACTAGAAAATAGCTTTAGCTATGGACTCTATAACTATATATTAGCAAATCATATCAGGAGGCAGAGTCAAGATAGTGGAATAACAAGAAGAAATACAGAAAGCTATACCCTTACCCCAAACACTCCTCCAAACAGATCTAGGAAATGCACCCATCCAAATCCTTATCATGACATCTAAGGGAAAAACAAATTAAAGTGAGTCATTTTTCAAGCCCAGGTCACTATAGAGAGGCAGACAGAGGTCTGTAGAAACTGGAAATAGAGTTTGGTCAGAGTACATCTTTGAAGATCACTCTGGCACCATAACAAACTATTTTTGGTCATGTCAATGCAGAAATTTGTTTTGCTTGATCATACGTATTTGTAACAAGAGTCTTGTTTTTCTTTCTCAATTTGAGGAGTAGGAAGAAAATATAGATTTCGGCTAGTCTTGTTCTTTCTGTCTCAGTGGGGGGGAATAAAAGGTAGATTTTTTTTTTTTTGCCAAGTGAGAAATACATGTGTACACACATATTAAACAAAGGTATGGATAACTTCAAGAGATAACAGATAACAGAATCCAAAGAGACTCCAAAGGCTTAAAGGAGCAACACTTATAGAAGACTATTCTGTAGAAGTATTTTTTTGAGGGGGGAGGGAGTGAAGGAGGTTACATTGTTTAAATAACAAATAATTTTAAGTTTTCTGACAATTCCTTTTCTCTGATAGAGCTTACAGTCCACATGATTTGAAAGAAAATGCCCATGTTCATTGCTCCTTCCAGACTAGGACAACACAGACATGCTCCCTTCCCTCCACCCTTGGCTTTACCTTCTTCAAGGGAGCTGCTACGTTTTTGCTTATGATGAAAAGAAGAGAATTAGTTATAATTTTGACTATCTATCTATCTATCTATCTATCTATCTATCTATCTATCTATCTATCTATCTATCTATCTATCTATCTATCTAATTTTGACCACTTTGACTAGGTTAATCTCTATTCTTTTATAGTCATAAGGAACTCGAGCATCACAAGAATCACTTGGACTAGATGACCTTGAATTCTGAATCTATGAACTTTTTCCCATCAGTGTAGGGTACAACCTAGATATAAAAAATTATGGAAGCTTTAACTGACTTAGAGTCTTAGTTGCTTGTGTTTTTTTAATTGGCCATTTCTTCCTTCCTTCTTTCCTTCCTTCCTTCCTTCCTTCCTTCCTTCCTTCCTTCCTTCCTTCCTCCCTCCCTCCCTTCTTTCTTTCTCTTTCTTTCTTTCTTTCTTTCTTTCTTTCTTTCTTTCTTTCTTTCTTTCTTTCTTCTTTCTTTCTTTCTTTTCTTTCTTTCTTTAAAGTTAGTCATTTTTCATCTTTCTTTCTTCTTTCTTTCTTTCTTTCTTTCTTTCTTTCTTTCTTTCTTTCTTTCTTTCTTTCTTTCTTTCTTCCTTCCTTCCTTCCTTCCTTCCTTCCTTCCTTCCTTCCTTCCTTTCTTTCTTTCTTTCTTTCTTTCTTTCTTCCTTCCTTCCTTCCTTCCTTCCTTCCTTCCTTCCTTCCTTCCTTCCTTCCTTTCTTTCTTCCTTTTTTTTTCTGTGATTTTCACAATAGTTAGGTGAACATTGACACCCAATTTTACTAACCAACCTTTCTTGTCTTTCCCTTATAAAGGACAGTAATGGATTCTGCCAGGCCAGAAACTGATCTGGTCAGTTAGACTTCTCCCTGGTTCATAGAGGGTGTAATTCCAGGCTATTAGTTACCTGTGGAGAGCTCCCATTACAAACCAAACCAATATTTTAGTCTTCATTATAAAATTTGTCAAAATTAAAATCATTTTTTTCTGTTAGGTATATTTTTATTTGTTTCTCAAGTACCTCTGGCTAGATTCCTTGCTGAAATTCAACTTTGTCCAAAGAAAACTCATTCTCAGTTCTCCTAGTTTCCTCTTCTCCCCTTTCTCTTTACTTTTTCCTCCCATCATGAGCATTATTTATTTTATTCTTTCTCACAAGCACATTATTGGAGTCATATTTAACTTCTTTAACTTTAATATTTCATGAAATTCTACCAGTTTCTTCACCCAGAAACCACTGAAATTTCTTGTTACACCTACCGTTAAAAGCCTAATTTACAGACTGGCATTTCTTTTTGGAATTATTACAACCTTTTCTTTCCTTTCTCTTTGTTTTTTTACCTTGTGAGCTCAATGAGAATCCTTATTGAAAACATTCCAACAGAATCTCTAACTTCTTCAAACCTGACTCGCACTGCTTTTCAAAACAAGTCTAATGTCTCTCTCTCATTTTCAAATTCTACACATCTTTGATTATATTAATGTCCTTAATTATACCTATGAACATCTTCCCTGGACTCATGTTCTCCCTTATTAGTTCCCTAGGTTCTGTACAAATATATCTGCTATTTGCTATCTTTATCTTTCTTTCCTTTGACCACTAATGTTCCACTCCACTTGCCTTGAATAACCTTAGCCTAAATATCTCCCAAGCAACCTCACTATTTTCCTTTAGCTTTCTTCTGAAGACTCATTCATTCTGGCAACACTTCCCTGGAATATTGTCCAACTATTGATTTCTGCATTTTGCTGAAGCTCCTTAAATATTAATATTCCACAAAGTACATCATTGAGATGTGGACTGAATAACTGGGAAGAAGAAATCTGTTGTGGCTGTGTCCACACAATGCCAAAACCAACAGTCCATTTAGTCAAATAAATCAGTTAAAGTATGAAAGAGTCCTAGTTCCGTGGTCAAGAACTCTGGATCTGATTGCTGGCTATAGTTCTTACTGAATGTGTGATCATAAGCGTTTATCTATAGCACAGGGATAGTAAACATATATATATGTGTGTGTGTGTATTCATATAAGTATATTTGTGTGCATACATATATATCAGAGTGCCAGGAAATAGCAATTGGTTAACAAATAATTATCAATTGATTGATTTATCCTAAGGTTTTATGAGGAAAATGCTTTATGAACCATTAAGTTCCATAGAAATGTGAGTTATTGTTCTGAATGCTCTGTAGGAAAAACAAATAGTTGATTGAATGTTTTGTTTTTTCACTGACAGATTTGCACTGTATAACAGAGGATATGAAATCTTGTTTTTGGGATCACATAAGTTTTGTTGAATTTTTTTCACATTTATTTAAGGGACCATTTATCAGTTGTAGCTGACTGACAGCGAAATAAACTGAGATGTTAATTAAACCAGTTCCTAACTCCCTAACAGGGGAATGGCTAATAACCAAATCAGGCTCTTTGCTTCTGAAATGCAACAGTAAAATGATGATCACGTGATGCCATGTCAGGTTCTTTGCCTTTATCATCACCAGCTGAGTTTCAAATGACTCTTAGAATGATACTCTTCAGCAACACCTGTATCTCTCTCAGAGCAAGTTATCAAGAGTAGGACTTCTGGAAAGTCCTCTTCGGGGAAAAAAATGCTACTATCCGGGTAAGAAGACAAATGAGGGTAAAAACTACATATTGGAGACAATTACAGTTATAGAGAGGAGCCTAGTTTTAACTACCTGGGGAGATATTTTACTGAATTATGCTAATAAGTTCCACTATTCAATAACTTCTCATTCCAATCATCCTTGCACAAACTCCCTCCCCATGCCCAGAAAGTACTTCCCTTGTCTCTTCTAAATCTTAGAATTGCTAATTTTCTTCAGATGTTAGGTCAAAGAACATCTTCTACACAAGAGCTTTCCTGATCACTCTAGATGTCAGCACCATGAAAATTAACAAATTATTTTATAATAACCTTTTAGAAATATGCCTCTCATTTGATTTTACTTTTTCTCCATTAACAAGTATTGATATTCTCTTATTTATACTTCTCCACTATTGAGAAAAATAAAAACTCTTTTAATATGTATGCATAGTCAAACAAAACAAACTCTCATACTTCCCATTTCCAAAATTATATGTATCAATACCTCTCTGTTAGGAGATAGATAACATGTTTAATAGTTCTATCTCTGGAGTTCTGATAGACCATTAAATTATTCACAGTACCTAATTCTTCACTTCAAGGAAAGCAAAATATATTTTGCTCAATTCCCTATTAAAATGCTGTATGAATCTTTATGTTTTAGGTGTATCTCTTATCAACAATGTAATTTTTGGATTTTCCTTTTTAATATATTCTGCTATCCAATTCCATTTTATAAGTGATTTTATCACATTCACATTCATGGTAATGATAAATAATTGTGTGTTTTCCTCCATTCTATACTCATGCTTTTCCTTCTCCTTGCTTTTTAAATCCTCTTTGTGAAGAAGAAGAAGAGGGTGGTGAGAGAGAAAGAGTATGCCCAGCACCAGTTCTCTAGGTTTGGGGCAACCTGTTTCTGCTCTGTGTTGCCTATTCTCTTTTTCTCACCTAGATCCCACAAGAAGTTTTTTACCTCTTGTGCCAAACTGGTAATTCTGTTTCTAATTATTTCTTCCATAGTTCTAATTTGTTTTCCAATTTTTCACTCTACTCACCCTGGAATACCACCCTTACGCCTGGACTTTCAGTCAACCTTGGCATTATGACCCAGAACAGTAAGCAACAGAATTTCCAGTTGGCTCATGTTCGTGCAACCATCACACACTTAAACCCCTCTGTTTTAGATCTGTGCAATTTTAGGCCCTCCTGCGTTAGATTTGCAACCTCTTATTTCCATGATGCACAGTGCTAGCCTTCTTTCAGTCTCAGCACTGGAATGCTCTGCACTACTGTTCTCAGCTAAATCCTCTCCCCAATGTCCACATATTTCTCTGTTTCTCTATGCTGACATGGGCTAGAAAAAAATGACCCATTGTGAATTTATCTTGGATTTCCCAGTCAAGATTCGGTTTGGTATATTTTAAAAAATCTTTACTAAAGAGTTGTGGGGGAGAGTTGGGCTGACTTCTTGGCTTCTTTCTCTTACATATACCTTTATATAATATCCACACTATATATGTAGGTATGTATACATGCATATACACATACACATAATCATATTGTACAAGAGAATTTTAGTTCCTTGAGTGTAGGAATTGTTTTCATTTTTGCCTTTATATCATCGGTGCTTAGCACATCGTGGGCATTTAATACTTACTGATTGACTCCAGGATGTCTCTGGTCCAGGATACTTCTTTAAGGTCTCAGAGGCCAATACACCGAGCAATCTAATTTTCCCTATCTCCAATCTGCCCTCTCTTCTGTCATCCCTTCCTTCTCTTGTCCCCATCTTCTCTTTTGTCCTGTAGGGCCAGATGACTTTCTATTCCTCATTAACTATATGTCTTCTTTCCTAGTAGCAACAACAATACTAAACAGTTGTTCCTAAAACTTGAGTTTCAAATTTTCCCCATCCCTCCCTCCCCACCCATTCCCTTTGGGAAGGCAGGCAATTCAATATAGGCCATATCTGTGTAGTTTTGCAAATGACTTCCCTGATAGTCGTGTTGTGTAAGACTAACTGAATTACCCTCCATCCTAACCTGCCCCTCATTGTTTCTCTTCTGTCTTTTGATCCTGTCCCTCCCCAAGTGTTGACTTCAAATTGCTCCCTCCTCCCATTGCCCTCCCTTCCATCATCCCCCCCCTTGCTTATCTCCTCCCCCACTTTCCTGTACTGTAAGATAGGTTTTCATACCAAAATGAGTGTGCATTTTATTCCTTCCTTTAATCAAATATGATGAGGGTAAACTTCTTGTTTTTTTTTTTCTCAGCTCTCCTCTTTTTCCCTCCACTAAAAAGTCTCCTGCTTGCCTCTTAAATGACATATAGTTACCCCCTTCCCTTTCCCTCCCCCTACCTTTCTCTCTCACCATTTACCTTAATTTCTTTTAAGATATGGTCCCATCCTATTCAATTCAATCTGTGCTCTCTGTCTCTGTATGTGTGTGCATGTGTGTATGTGTGTGTGCGTGCATGCGTGTACATGTGTGTGTGTGATCCCACCAACTACCCAGATACTGAAAAGTTTTAAGAGTTACAAATATGGTCTTTCCATGTAGGAATGTAAACAGTTCACTTCTGGTAAGTCCCTTAACACTTCTCTTTGCTGTTTACTTTTTCATGCTTCTTCTCATTCTTGTGTTTGGAAGTCAAATTTTCTTTTCAGCTCTGGTCTTTTCATCAAGAATGCTTGAAAGTCCTCTATTTCATTGAAAGACCATATTTTCCCCTGAAGTATTATACTCAGTTTTGCTGGGTAGGTGATTCTTGGTTTGAGTCCTAGTTCCTTTGACTTCTGGAATATCCTATTCCATGCCTTTCGATCCCTTAATGTAGAAGCTGCTAGATCTTGAGTTATCCTGATTGTATTTCCACAGTACTGGAATTGTTTCTTTCTAGCTGCTTGCAAGATTTTCTCCTTGACCTAGGAGTTCTGGAATTTGGCCACAATGTTCCTAGGAGTTTCTCTTTTTGGATCTCTTTCAGGTGGTGATCGATGGATTCTTTCAATACTTATTTTGCCCTCTGGTTCTAGAATGTCAGGGCAGTTTTCCTGGATAATTTCATGGAAGATGATGTCTAGGCTCTTTTTTTGATCATGACTTTCAGGTAGTCCCATAATTTTTAAATTGTCTCTCCTGGATCTCTTTTCCAGGTCAGTTGTTTTTCCCATGAGATATTTCACATTATCTTCTGTTTTTTCATTGTTTTGGTTTTGTTTTGTGATTTCTTGGTTTCTCAGAAAGTCATTAGACTCCATCTGTTCCATTCTAATCTTGAGAGAACTATTTTCTTCAGTGAGCTTTTGAACCTCTTTTTCCATTTGGCTAATTCTGCTTTTGAAAGCATTCTTCTCCTCATTGGCTTTTTGAACCTCTTTTGCCAATTGAGTGAGCCTATTTTTCAAGGTGATATTTTCTTCAGCATTTTTTGGGTCTCCTTTACCAAGGTATTGACCCGTTTTCCATACTTTTCTTGCATCTCTCTCATTTCTCTTCCCAGTTTTTCCTCCACCTGTGTAACTTGCTTTTCAAAATCCTTTTTGAGCTCTTCCAAGGTCTGAGCCCACCCGACAACCCCCTGGGATGTCTGGGATACAGAGGCCCCACCCTCCACATCTTTCTCTGATGGCAAGAATATCTCCTCATCATCAGATCTGAAAGTCAGGATCATTTGCATCTGCTCAAAAAAGCTCTCTATAGTCTTATTTTTCTTCCCTTTTCTGGGCATTTTTCCAGCCAGTTACTTGACTTCTGAGATTCCTGTCCACCCCCGCCTAGATCTGCCCAGCTAGTGCTTGGGGTCTGAGATTCAAATGGGCTTTCCACGACAGGCATGGCTGCTATTCAATGTGAGCTTTAGTTCTGGTGCTGGGGTGGGGCAGAGCCACCTCCCAGGCTCAGTTCCCTCAGGGGCTTTATGCAGAGACCTTCAGTAATGGAGCAGGTGGGGCAGGGCTGCCTCCCAGGCTCAGCTCCTTCAGGTGGTTTATGCAGAGACTTTCAGTAATGAAGATCCTGCCTGCTCGGGGAGTCCTGGGGGCCGCCGCTGCTGCCTCTGCCTCCGCCACTTCCTCCCGAGGGGGCCCGAGTCATGGAGACACCCCGCTCCCCTCTCTGCCAGCCCAGACGTGTCTCTCACTGACCTGTAGCATCTGTGGGCGGAGGGACCTTCCCGACCGCCAGAGATTCGGTCCCTGAAGCCTGCTCGGATCTGCTTCTCTGGGGCCACACCACCAGGGCAGCACTGGGGTGGATTCCGCTTTCTGGGGTGTGACGGACCCTGGGGACGGCTCTCTGGGGCTTTCTGGAATGGAAATCTCTTCCACTGTTTTTCTACACACCCTTAAGTGATCCAGAATTTGTGGGGAGCTCTTCTTACATTAAATGCATGGGCTGTGGGTTCGGAGCTCACAAACGTGAGTCTTTCTACTCCGCCATCTTGACTCCACCCCCCCTTCTCTTTTTTCTAACTGTCTTCTGCCTCTTGTCCTAGACACTTTAGATTTGCCATTAAGCTATCACAACCTGGGACTAAACCCATTAGATCACTTCTGTTTATTCATTAGAAATAGACACCTCACAGCAAAGTTACAGGCCTTATACACAGATATCATTATGAGAAGACTCACACTCAAGCACTTGTAATAGGGGCAATTCTCCCCTGGACAATTATTCCATAGGACGTAGAGCCAAACCTTTTTACACAGCCTTCAATAGCATTGTTACTAGTGTAGACAAGGACTTCAATTTCCATGTCATCTGATGATCCATTGAAGTCCATCAACAACAGATAAATAAAGCAGTGATCTGTTTCAAAAAGCTTTGCAACATTAGCCTGTCTTTGAAACCTTATTTATTGTGCACTATAATACGTCAATTTAGAACTCATGTTTGGTCAACTCTTTTGAAAAATGTTAGAACTGCAATCTGTACTTTCTTTGTGGGTTTGAATTTTTCATAAAAGAATTTTTCCAATAATAAAAAATAACCAAAAGAGCTTTCATTCATGAAAATATGTGAGGCATTTGAAAGCCTAGTACATGTAGGAGTAATATCCTTTTGTGCAGCTCTTTTTGAAGAAAACTTCTTTTAACTCTTTTCTAACTCTCAAAACGACTCTGACCTATCGACAATGCCCTGTTCACAAATAGCAACTAAAAAACATACCTTCCTAAAAATGGATGTTGTCACTGGGAGTGCAAAGAGGAGAATAGATCCAGGTTAGGCTCAGTCAGAAAAAAAGAGGGAGCAGGGGAAGAAATAAGCAATGAATTTCTTATGACTAAAGCCCTGCAAGTATTCTTCTGGCTATTTTTGTTTAAACAAAAGAACAAGAGAAGTTTAAATGTCATTCCCTCTCAACCTGACTTGTAGTAGTTTTTTCCCAGAATTTCCTTTCTCCTTATTTTCTCACTTCCTAAATCCAAGCGATTTAGTCATTGAATTAGTCAGAACCTTTAATCAATTAACACTTTTCAGGATACAGACCTCTTAAGAGACTTTGGGGAAGGAGGGACCAAATTGTTCATGACAGAATTTACGAATAGGCCAAAATTGGGGGGAAAGGGGTGAAAAGGGGCAAAGAAAGTAGGGATATCAGATTAGAGTTGCCCAGAGTGTAATCAGATGCCATGTGATTTCCTTAATTTGTAGGTCTCCTACAAAGACAGCTACTACATAACTTGGATCTATCTTTTCTAAAAGGTAAGAAGAGTATACAATTAAAGCCCTAGATGGTTGAGGAGGAAAGCAAAAGAGGTCCACTCAGCTCAGAGAGACTTTCATTAAACTGTGTCATTTACCATAAAAACCTTGAATTCAGTCCCTATTTTAAGGATTCTTAAAAGTTTTTCCAATTAGCTATTCCCATTTTTAGGCACAACTACTAAGCTTCTCATGAACCCTTTTCTAAATTTCTGCCCCTGACAATTGATAGGAGATAATCATTAAAAAGACAAGTCAATACAGGTCTTCATTTGGCAATGAGCTGGGAGTTCAGATCCCAGATTAATATACCCTATCATTGACTAAATATTAATTTAACTAACATTCATTGAGTATATATGGTGTACAAGTCACTGTACTGGGGTGCTCACAGATAGAAAAAGATAAATAAGATAGTCTTTAATCTCAAGAAACGTAAAAACTAGTAGAGAAAATGAAACATGTAGAAAAAAACTATTAACTCAAATTAGAAATATGAAAAAATGCCCAAGACAGGTAAAAAGGCTATGAAAGTTCAAAAGAAAAAATCTTGAACCAGAGCTTATGAAAAGAAGGCTTAAGTACCCAAGAGGAGGAAGCTCAAGAATTCAAGAATTTAAAAATAAGATTGGGTCACATTGTCAGGGTGGAACTTCTCCTTCTTTAAGGATATATGTCCCTAAGTTATGGGATATCCTCAGTACTTGACTGTCAGTCAATCAAGAAGCATTTTTAAAGCTTTTAATCTGTGTTAGACACTGCTAAGTGATAAGAATACAAAGACAAACAAACAAAAAAGACAATCCTTGCTCCTAGAGAGCTCGAATTTTAGCAGGGGAAGACAAGATACAGAAGATTGTATTCATCCTTCATTACCGAAGACCATGCCATCAGAGAAACGATGACATGACTTGCACTTGACTTTGTTTTGAGTGAGGGAGGACTGTTCAAGGTCAGCAGCCTCACTTCTCCTCCAGAATCATCTGAACTCAGTGACCACATATTCATTAAGATGACTGGAGATGACCCAGGATGCACTGGGAGACCGTGGGAGCCTTTAGGCCAAGGCTTTTGCAGGTACTCACTTAGGGTGAGGCAACACTCATTTATTGAATAGGCCTATTTAAGCAGTATCCAGGGCATGGTCCCTTTAATGAGGCCAAGAAAAAGAAAGACATCAGGCTGGGTAAGAAACAGCAATAGTTACTATTGATAATCACTCTAAAGCTAGGAGGCTCCAGAGGGATCCTTAAGAAGGGGCCCATTGGTGTCCCAGCTTCAGAGTGCTGTCGGTTTAATGTTCTGGGAGAGGACAGGACAGGGAAAGGAGAGGAGAGGAGGGGAGGGGAGAAGAGGGGAGAGAAGGGGAAAGAGGAGGAAAGTAAAACCCAAGTTAACTGGGCATCTTTTGACCATCCAAATTTACCTTCTTTTGGAGAAGAGAAGGAAGGGGAGGGGGAGGCAAACAGGAGAGGAGGAGCTAAACTTTTGGGTCTCATTTGACAGGTTTATATGGAGAGTGGTGATCAAAGAAAATATCTGATCAACTAAATCTTTAATCCACTTAATGAAATTATAGTGTATGGATTTTTGTTAAGAAAACAAAGGCCCTTCCCAAGGAGTTGGACATATGCCTTGACCCTCTTGTTGATGAACCATTTACCTCACTAGAATGGTGCAGATCATCTCTTGATTGGTAAGGCAATGAAGACTTTAGAGAGTCTATGGCATACCCAAGATAATTTACTTTCTTAGAATGTAGGAACATATTTCTTGACTTTCATTCTGTTTCCACTAAATCCACAGTATATCGGAATAGGTTCAAGAGTCTTGGGTTCCAGTCCTAACTCTCCCTGAATCTCAGTGTCCCTATCAATAAAATAAAGGTATTAGCCTAGGTTGTCTTTTTTATTTTATTTTTCGCTATTTCATTTGTAGTTATTTATTTTATTTGTTTTCAGTGTTCTGTAATTGCTTCCATATATCTTAGATTTTTTTCCCCTCCCCCCTCCTCCTAGCCCCCTATCTCCCCACTCCATCCTTGAAAGAGCATACAATTTTACATAGGTTCTACACATACATTCCTATTAAATACATTTTAAACTTAGTCATGTTGCATAGAAGAATTAAAATGAATGGGAGAATTCATAAAACAAACCAAAATATAATACAAAAGAAAATGGTCTGCTTCATTCTGTGATTGAATTCCATAGTTCTTTCTCTGGATGTGGAAGGCATTTTGCGTCAAGGGACCGTTGGGAATTCTTTAAGTCCTTGCATTGCAATGAAGTACTAAGTCTACCAGAAAAATTCCTCACATGTTGTGGTTGTTGCTGTATACAAAGTTCTCCTGGTTCTGCTCCTTTCACTCAGCATCAGTTCATATAAGTCTTTCCAGGTCTCTCTGAAGTCTTCCTATTCATCATTTCTTATAGTACAATAGTACTTCATTACATTCATATATTACAATTTGTTCAGCCATTCCCCAATTGATGGGCATCTCCTTGATTTCCAGTTTTTGGCCACCACAAAGAGAGTTGCTATAAATATTTTTGTACATGTGGGACCCTTTCCCATTTTTATGATCTCTTGGGAATACAGTCCTAGAAGTGGTATTGCTGGATCAAAGGGTATGCACATTTTTGTAGCCCTTTGGGCATAGTTCCAAATTGCTCTCTAGAATGGTTGGATCAGCTCACAGCTCCATCAACAATGAATTAGTATTCCAACTCTCCCACATCTTCTCCAACATTTTTCATCTTCCTGTTTTGTCATGTTAGTCAATCTGATAGGTGTGATGTGGTATCACAGAGTTGTTTTAATTTGCATCTCCCTAATCAATAGTGATTTAGAGCATTCTTTCATATGACTAGAGATATCTTTAATTTCTTCCTCTGAAAACTGCCTATTCATATCTTTGACCATTTATCAATTGGGGAATGGCTTGTATTCTTGTACATTTGACTCAGTTCTCTATATATTTTAGAAATGAGGCCTTTGTCACAGACACTAGTTGCAAAAATTCTTTGCCTGTTTTCTGCTTTCCTCCTAATTTTGATTGCACTGGGTTTGGCTGTGCAAAAACTTTTCAATTCAGTGTAATCAAAATTATCCATTTTGCACTTCATAATGTTTTCTATCTCTTGTTTAGTGAAAATTTTTTCTGTTCTTCACAAATCTGATAAATACAGTATTCCTTGCTCCACTAATTTGTATATAATATCAATCTTTATACCTAGATCATGTGCCCATTTGGACTTTATTCCTGTGTACAATGTCAGGTATTGGTCTATGCCCAGCTTCCACAAACTGTTACCCAGTTTTCCCAGCAATTTTTGTCAAACAGTGAGTTCTTATACCAGAAGCTGGGGTCGTTGGGTTTATCAAACAGTAGATTGCCATATTCATTGACTACTGTATCTTGAGTACCTAACCTATTTCACTGGTCTGTTTCTTAGCCAGTACCAAGTGGTTTTGATAATTGCTGCTTGAGAATACAATTTGAGATCTGGTAGAGCCAGACCACTTTCCCTAGCATTTCTCTTCATTAGTTCCCTTGATATTCTGGACCTTTTGTTCTTCCAGATGAATTTTGAAATTATTTTTTCTAGCTCTAGGAAATAATTATCTAGTAGTTTGATTGGTATGGCATAGGTGGTCTTTTTTAGTGCTAACAGTCTCTACCATGACTCTACCATACTGATGCTAACTTTCTAAAAGTTCTCCTTTTAGAAACCACAATGCCAAGCCATGTGGAGATTCTGTTCAGATACTTATAAAAAAGGAAAATCACTTAAAGGTGTCTTGTGTGAGGGGAGATGCCAGGTCTAGGTGACATTTTTTTTTCCTATAAAGGTCTTGAGAACTCATTCAATTCAGAAGTGCAAAATCTAACCTGCTCACATCCCAAAATAAAGGTGCAGTATTACAACTGGAGTGTCATGAAAAGTTTATTTCTGAGCTTGAAGAGGTATCCCGGGCATGGTGCTGAACATTTGTCCTCAGATCCATTCAAGAAGCCACCCTCTGGAAGTTGAAAATTGAGAATACTATACTGGCTGGGTGGTGCTGGACCAGGTGATTGATTCATTTATAACCTATGAAATAACAGAGCCCTTACTATTGTCTCAGATAAGAAATTGATTTAAGATTCTGAGACATGATTGTTACAAATGGGCAGTCACCCCCATACTGTTCTGATAGAATGACAAGAATGTTCATTACATATTTGTGTTTTCTTTTCTTTTCAAAAACATAGCTTCAAACAAGGCAGTTTGAGGGTAGTTTACAACTCTATTTTTAATGTACTGATTTCACTACAGATAGTATAACTGCAAGGAAAACACATTTACAAAAAGCTGTTGCCTTTAGAATTTTAAATCTGGCAAGGTTTTTAGCAGCAAAACCTTGGCTAAATAAAAAGTTGCATCTTTTTTATGTATCAGGGTGTTAATTGGGCTTTTCTTGCTGTCATGAAGAGTAACAGCAGATGTTGATCTAAAGCAACTCCTTATCAAGGTACAGTTGTTGGTCCCTAGAGATGGCATTTTCTCTGGGGTCTTCATTGACCTGACTTATTTTCACCTTACAGTTTTACATGCTGTACCAATTACACAAGTTGATGGTAAGTGATTCAGAAAATATCCTAATATAATGGGGGAAACTTCCTTAAGGAAAGTAGTATACATTTTTCCCCCATGGACTGTAGCCATGTCAAGGTGAGAATAACTAATCTCTTCACCTTGATATGCTAAATTAAGTGGTGTGAAAAAATCAGAAGACAATGGTGAATAAAATGAGCTGCGTGAATAACATGTTATTTCCTTGCATAAATAAAGTTTGCAGTGATGATTAAAGCTTAGTGGTTCTATTGTGGTGGGGAGAGGGGAAGGACTCAGTTATTTTACATACCAAAAGAATGTATCTTTTTCTACACAGGAAATGACTTCTTCTGTTATGTTGATTATTATTTACAACAGAAGAAAAATATTAAATTAATGGAAGAGTTGTATTCCCATATTTACCACGGCATTTCAAAGCCAGGTCAAGAATCTGAGGCCATTTTACTTCTTGCATTTAAACAACTCGTATTCAAATCCTGCCTTTTGTCAGGATGAAAAATATGTACCATAGAGACATTCAGGAGAGCTTTCAGGACAATTTCAATTGGTAGAACCTAGTGGGTTTCTAATAGCTACTGGAGGGATAATCTTAAAGTAATATCTCTGTCTTATAATGAGGAAAGTAAGATTCTAAGTTGGAAGAGAACATAGAAGCCTTCAATTCCAACCCCCTAATTGTGGTTAAGTGACCTGCCCAAAGTTACATAGACAATAAAAACAGAACTTGGATTCAAACTTATATCCTCTAATTATAAATCTTTCCACAGAGAAGTTTTCTGTAAATCTATAATAAAGTCACCTAACTGTGCTAAACTGTCAGGAACAGTGAAAACTGTCCATGTTTGGGAGTGACTATGGAAGATTTTATAGGATTGACTTCAGCAGAAGCCAAAATTATTTCTCTTTTTTTCTTCTAGTGGATCTAGGGATCTGAAAACAACTTCTATCCTTTGAGTTCAATAATAATAACTGACTGATTTAGCACTTCAAAATTCATGAAGTACTTTATATGCATTATCACATTTGAAACTCACAAAATCTCTATTGGCATTATGTAGGATCTTAAGATCATAGATTTAGAGGTAGAAAGTACCTTAGGAGCCATATTTTCTAACCCTCTTATTTTATAGGGAAGAATTTAAAACCTAGAGAGCGTATGTGATTTGTCCAAGTTATAGAAGAAAACTATCTATCCAGAACTTCTAACTCCAAATTCATTGCTCTTTCCACTGAGCCATGATGTGCCTCCAAATGTTGCTGCTATTACTGCAATGGTGATGATTATGATGGTCATGATAATGAAGATGGTGATGGTGTTGATAATGACGATGAGGAGGAAGATGAAGCCTGGAACTGTGATTTCAATGGTGTCAGTAAGAAGTGTTATACCACTGGTGGGCATAACATAGATAATGTTAATAAATGGTTTTTAAATTTGGTGGCCTACAGAGATCCTTATGTATGGTTTAGTGACTCTGTTTGAGTTTGATATCCCTAGTGTAAGTAATGCCCAGTGAGTGACCTCTACCAATACAAATAAGCACCTATCTACTATACCATCCTACCTCCCAGTTGAGATAGGTGACAATGGTAAAAAAAAAAAAAAAGATCCATGACTAAAAACTGATTAAGTCTACCAATGGCTACTATATAACTCTGAGGTTTCATTAATTGGTCAGCAGTGAAAACCTAATCAGATGTAGTGGGCATCTGGAACATGCACTTCAATAAGGAGCTACCTAAATGAAGCCATCACAGCAAAGATTTACCCTATTTGCATATCATTAGGCAATCTGCCTTTTGGCTACCTCACTAGACCTTATAGTAGGATGTGCATACTCTTGCCCATGTAACTCATTACATCACTGCTAAAAAAGGCCTCAATCATCAATCCTGTTGACAGAAAGTAATATCCCCTACCTACAGTATTTATGAATACAAAGGGACTTATTCATATAGTCAGCATGTGGATGTGTACATTAAGAATGAGAAGGAAGGCTCTTGATCAAGGGTACTGTGTATAGGGTCTCCATAGTAAATTGCGCTATATCTATAAGGAGTCATGGCAAAGGAGTTAAGTCAGTGCTCACTTATTGTCAACATGTCAAATCATAAATGATGAACCAGTGTCAGAAATCTGTCCTTCTATGCCCTCAGAAAAAGATCTAGGAGGATGGCAACTATTAATGGTAGGAGTACTGCTTTTCCTTTTGAGGCCTCTGGGCACAAGACAGTAAGCCCATGGAAAACTTGGAAAGCTCTTGCCTGCATGATTTATGGCTATAGCCAGTTCTTTATTCCTTTACTTTCATAAGCACCAAATTCACTTAGAAAACTTGAAAAAAAAGCTGCCAATCCCAGGCTATTTTAGGATTTCTTCATCTTCTCCTGACCTTTGGTTTGACAAGCCAAAGAACAAAGTGAAAAATGGACTATGCAGTCTTGACCATGATTACAAACTATTGCAGGCTGGATGAGGAGGGGAGGGGAAGAAAACATCATTTGGGATCGAGGTAGTTGAATACTCTTAGTTAATAGCAATGGGGAAGCTTTAGAGATTGAACACAAGAAACAAGAAAAGCTAGGTCTCATGTTTGCATCCACCTTTATAAGGTGGAATTAAAAATTTGAGGTGAGTTGTATTTTTAAGAGTCTACTCACACCAGTAAAGTCTTGGGGAGTAATTTGTGTGTGCTTGCATTTTTATGCCAGCCTGGTTATAAGTTCTAATGCAATTCCTTTAATACCCCTACATTGTTATTGATCCCCTTGAGAAAATCAGCAAATTTAGCATTTTTAAAGTGTATTTGTCAATAACCACTTTGCTCCTGTTACCATGCCGAGGTCTTGTGTGAACATCAAGGCATTTCAATATTTTTGACAGTTTTCCATTCTTGCCATATACAACACTGCTAAATTTGAAAGTGAAAGCAAGATAATGAAGAAATTTTCAAAGTGCCAATATATATTTCTCTCTTTCCCTTCCTGAACTTTTCCTTCTAGGTAAGGAAGGAAGTATAAGGTGCAATTTAATGTATTCAAATGAAACCATAGCTTTGGAAATTTGAGCGAATTTTTTTTATACATATACATGCATAAACAAAAAGGTAAACTTAGCCCTACCATCCACCTAGAGCTCTAGAACATGTGCATACATTAAACTAGTTCAAAATTAATAAAACTCTCTAAATTATGCATGGCACAGGGGGTGAAAAAATGTTGATAACAGGAACTGCTGCCTGCCTGGTGCTATGAATTTGGTAATTCACTGACATCAACCCTATGGCTATGCACTAGAGAAGATCATAATAAAATATAATTGTTGCTTGCTCATTTGTTTGAACTCCAAAACTATATCAAATAACACTTAATTATACGCATAGAATACCATTACGGGAGGGAACTCACATGTGAATAGCTCAGTAGAAGCAAAGACATTTAATATTATGCTGCTTCTGTAGGTGCAAACAGAGACAAAGTTGTGTTTGCTCATTTTTCTGGAGTTCGATGTTTTCCTTTCTCGTAAACATCAGAAGTAAGTTTAAAGAAAATTTCTTGGCATTTGAATCCATAAAGTTGTAGAGTCTCCCATCTGGTATCTGCCCTCTGATTACCCAGAATGTTGGCTGGCTGTTTGAGGGACACATTTGCGAGCTGGCCAAGTTTAAAGGTCTCTTGGAGGTAAAACAATGCCCACTCTTTTACAAGAGCACCATTGTTCCTTCACAATGAAGCGCTGCGGCTGATTTGAATGTCAACAATCCAGAAAAGTTGATGTTTGGAGCCATCAAATAAAATGTTTTTGTGAAACAGTTTATTATTTCAGTGGTAATTATTTGAATCATTCATGGTAAAGGATGTTTGCTAATGAGAGCTTGGCGGCTGGAAATTCCAGAGAGACTGAATGCTCTTTGTGCTGACAAAAAGGCCCAAATCACTGGAGAGCAACTGACTGGACAAATCATTCATCTATGCAAATGCCAGCTGAAATGGTCAGATGCATTTATTACCCTCCTCATTATAGTAAACAAGGCAGGAATCGTGACTGGCAGTTATCAACTTGCCCTGAAGTGTGATTTGTTCTCCTACCACTATTTAAATGAGAGGAAAAAAGGCATGCCACCAGGGACTTAGCTGGTTTATAAAAGAGTAAATGTCACCTAGCCCAGTGCTTAAAGCCTGGTGATTGACAAATGTTTTATTTGACATATCAAACAATGATGGTTTTCATATCAAATAGTCCATATTTGTTAGCAAAAAACTTAACCCTTTCAAGATTGCCCATGGCCACTAGCTCTTGTCTTCAAGAGCTGGGAAGCTAGAACACAGATGGCAAATTACATTAAAGGTAATACCAGATACCTCTGCACATATTGTGCAAAGACCTAAAAATACCCTGCACTGGGTGACAGAAATGACACAATGTTTTATCACAACACATATACTGTAAAATGTTCTTCTGAACTGATAATGCAAATTAAATGGATGTTGACCTACTTGCACTTACTAAGTATTTTTTCTGCTGCTTAGCGCAAGATAAGCAAAACATTAAAGGATTTATACAGCATATGTCACAGCAAAACCTGAATTGTCTGATGTAACTGTGTTTAAATGTCACTACAGTGGCACTGGATGCTTGTGGTTGCAGCATTCTCAGAGACGATCATGGTTCCCTTATAATCTCTTGTTTCCTTGTGTTCAAAACTTTTTCTTCCTTTTTTCCCTTACAGCTAAACTTTTCAAACATAGTTTCAGTGCAGATGTTTATTTACAAGTGTTCCTCATGCCACATAGGCAGGAAATAACAGAATTTTGATTTATAAACCAGGGGCATGATTTGCTGTACACAACACAGGACCATCGGCTTTATGAGCTTTTATGAATATGTTTTGGCTACTGGATTTCTCTCTCCATTCCTCAGGCTTGCATTTTAATCTGTTGTCTCTGCTCAGTTTTTGAAAGTCACCATTTTCTCCTCTCATCTTCTCCATCAAGATGCTAATTTCAAGAATCTAATAACTTTCACAAAAATCTTAAGAAAGATCTGTGAAATCAAAGACAGATGCATGTTACCTTGACAAGATATGAGAGAGGGTATGCTAGTAGCAAGCAGTACTGTTAAGCTATCATTGTTATTTTTCTTTTAGGTCATTGAGTGAATGTGTTAAAACACATCTAATAAATAAAGATAGCCAAACTAGAGTGCTATGATTGAAAAAGCATTGTATTTGGGGTCAGGGCTTGAGCTCAAATTCAAAAATTGAGAAGCAAATTCTTCTGCTACTTACCATCTATGAAAACTCATCTAAGTCTTTTTTAGGGGAGGGGTCTTTAGGCCTCAGTTTCTTCATATGTAAAATGGGGAGAGAGGGTCAAACTAGATAATCCCTAAAGTCTTTCTAGATATGATGATCCTATAAACATCACCTGTTTTGTACCTTAGTTTGAGTATTTTGGACCTGAGCTTTCATTGGTATAGGAACACTCAATGAGACAACTTCTACAAATGCAGAAAGAAACTATTGCCCTGAAAGTCAGTCTTAGAGAGTTGTTTTGGGCACTGGACTTGCCCAGGATCACACTTATCTGTCAGGACCAGGACTTGAACTTGAACCTCAATCTTCCTGATTCTTGACTCTGTCCACTCTATCAGTAGTAGAAGGGGCCACTCAACCATACACAAGGATCCCTGTGCCTGCATGTTGACTTAGAAAATGACTTATTATCTATGCTTTATTGTATTTTTATTTATTTTTGTTAATTTTTCCCCAATTACATTTTGATCTGTTTCAGGTTACGCTAGGGCGCATTGCATTATTCCAATATTTTAAAAGTTTCAGTTAAATGGGTTCAGTCATAGTTGGTACATTTAAAGGAAAAAAGTAGACATTCTTTCAAAGTAGGATATCTTGGTAGTACAAGGTAATGGAAAGAGTACTGGTTCAGAATCAAAGGACCTGGTTCAAATCCCAGGTGGTCATTTACTTGTAAGGGTTTAGACCAGGATGGAGAACCTGCAGTCTCTAGGCCACATTTGGCCCTCTAGGTCTTCAAGTGTGGCCCTTTGAATCCAAATGTCACAGAACTTAATCATCCATGTAAATTTCTTCTAATTCAAAGACATATGAGAGTATAATAGAAAGTCAGACAAGTAATATTAGGTTCATGATTCTTTTAGAGGCTGTGAAAATGTAGAATGCACAGGACAGTATGAAAATAATAGCAATGGTGAGCTCTGCATAGGGGTATGAAATATCTATCATCAACAACTATTGTTAAGTACTTGATATGTGTTCAGCATAATACTAGGTACTAAAGAGAATGATGAAATATAAAACCTGCTTCCTGTCCTCAATGGGCTTGCAAACTAGTAGGGTAGAGAAGGCAAATACACTATGAAATAATTAGCGGACAACATAGAGAAGTATATAATTTTAGGAGAATTTGAACCTATCAACAAGCATTTTTAAATATCTTTTATGGGCCTTGTTCACCTCTAATGCCTTGTAAAGGTAAACCTGGATCTTGGTTAGTAGAGGATTAACTTTGATAGCTTCTACTAAATTAGAAAGACTTTGATCATGTGTTAGAGTATTGATTGTGTCTGTCATCTGAGAACTCCTAGTTACCTAGGAAAGTCTTCTCTTTAGAAACAGTCAGGTGGCATAGTAGATAGAATACTGATTTTGAATCAGGAGGACCTGAGTTCAAATCTACCTTCAGACACTTAGTAGCTATATGACTCTGAGCAAGTCATTTAACCACTGACTGCCTAGATTCCTTAATTGAAAAATGGGGATCATAGCACCTACCTCCCAGAGTTATGAGATCAAATGAAATAATATTTGTAAAGCTCTTAGCACATTATCTGGCACATAGTAGGCATTCAAATATATGTTTTCTTGCCATTAGCTGAAGAAATTTTTTGGCTATAAAAATCCAAAAGAGATTAGGAAGAGTTTTTCTCTGGGTCAAATGGAATATTCAGTCTGATGAAATGACCCATCATTCAGTGTATCAAAGAATTATGTATGTAGAGTTGCTTAAAATTTGGAAGGTTCATTGCTGGCCACATAGACATAATAAAGGCAGGAATTTTTTTTTTTTTTTTTACAAAGAATAAAGGTGGAAGGAAATACCTCTACTTAACTCCACCAGAAGTTTTTCCTTTTTTTAATTTCCTGACCCCTTTCATTTGCATAGAAGATAGAAAATTAATCTTATGATTTAGAAAACCAAAAGACTTCAAACACAGATATCACTCAGTGATTCGTTGAAAAAAAAGCCCATTGATAGTTATTGAAAAACCTGGGGAAACTTGTATGAACTGATGTAGAGTGAAGTGAACAGAACCAGAAGAGCAATTTATATTGTAACAGTAACAGTGTAAAAGTAATCAGTTTTGAAAGATATAGTAACTCTGATCAGCACCAAACACAATGCCAAGGTCTAAACATATCGCTGGGCATAGTCTTCAGGCATGTTCCATCTTTCCACTGATGTTTCTTTTTGAGTGAGTGTATACCTTAGATTGATGAGAAGAATATTCTATTGCTGCATTTTTTTTTTGCTATGCCATTTCACTAAATGTCTTTGTTTTGAACAAATCCTATACTCTCACTGCCTAGAAAAAATAAAGATATTGGTGGAGGCTCATGAATTCTGGCTTTGAGTAAAAGCCACAGAGTACCTTGAACTAACTTTTTGAGGGGTTCAGTGATGTGGAAGGATCATGTGCATATAAGTACCCTTATTACAAGCAATTTTCATCTCGTAGAAAAAGCAGAATAACTAAAATTATCTTCTTAATTTTCTTGATTAAGAAAAAACTAAAGCTGAGATTCACAAATGAAGTAAATGCTTTAGTAGCCAATGTTAGGAATAACAATGTTTTAGCCTTTGTGCTTAAGATTCGGATCATGCTGAAAGTAAGCAAACATTCTTGAAGCCTGTTCTGTGTGAGATTTTATTATTCCAATCTTTTGTATATTATTCATAGTAAAGACAAAACAGAGAAAGAAGGATGGTGAGCCAATGATTTCAAAGTGATGTTTGTCAAAGCATAGACAAATACTTTACTCAATGATGTTAGTTTTGAACTTTTGATGCTCGTTTAAAGAAACTCTTCATGCTTTCATATAACTAGAAGGTCAAAAACATTAGTAGCTTAAATTCGATATTCCAACAAAAGTTTTGAGATGTTTTCAAATATTTAAATCTGGGCAAGAGTACACACTTTTTGAAGAGAAATTAAAACTGAAGCTTTAAAATCAATATATAAATTAATTACAACAGTCTATTTATCTAATTCGCCATCAAGGAGCCAGTGTCACTATTTCTGAGAAACTCTATGCACTTAAATCTCATTGAGAAAAATACGAAAATGTTAGCAAGGTGTGGTTTGCAGAACACTTCAGATTCCAATGAGGAAAACAGCACTCAAATCCAAATCTTCAGATGAATGTGAGAACCTGAATCTCTGTGGGAAAGGAAACCATGTATGCTTTATCCAGGATAAAACTCAAGTAGACCTCAAATTGTAATAGTTCATTAAAATGGGAAATGCTATTTCATAGAATTTTAAGGCATAAAGGGGCCTTACAGGCTTTCTGGTCCAACTGATTCATCTGTGAATTATTAAAGAGCCCCAGAGAGACTAGGTGACTTGCTGAAAGTCACACAACTAGTTAGTTATTGAGCTAGAATTAAAATTCATGTCTCCTAGACAATATATTTTCCTTTACACTACTCTCACCCCATGGACTTGCAAATGATGGTTTTAGGATAGTCTAACTAGAAGTTAAGAGATAGCATGTAGGTATCCTTCTTGATTCATTTACATCACCAAGTCCTGTTGATTTTTCCTCTGAAATACCTTTTCTATGTGTCTATTCCTTCATACTATTAGCATTCTAGTACAGGTTAACTTGCCTTTCTTCTCTTCCAATCCCTGCTAAGGATTGTTTTCCAAAATCATCTTCCCAAACATTCACAACATCATCACTGCTCAACATCTTTTAATGTATTTCCATTGACTACAGTTCAGTCTTTGAAAGGTCTCCCACTATCTTGCACCAAATGCCATACTCATTCTTATCTCTTACTATTTTCCAACAAAACTTTGATCTAGCTTTCTCATCTTCCCCATTCATCTACCCCCAACACTCCATGCTTATTCTTGCGTATGTGTCTTGTACCATTTTGTTATGTCAAGATACTATTAGGACAAACCCTGTTTTCCAGAGCTAAGGCCCACCCAAAAAGTTGTGACCTAAGGTTAGCATAACAATAATCCTTTGCGCTCACCATCTGGATGAACATTGCTACAACTAAATCACAGAACTGATAGTCCCTGAGCTCAGGCAAGCAACAATAGGACTAGACATGAAGCCCTCCTATGAAAAGACTATTTGTCACCAGACAACCTTGCCTCACTGCTGCTGTTATGCCTCCCTCCTACCCACTGAATGGATGATGGGTGTTAACCTCACTCAGAGTGAGAATCTGAAAAGGCCTTGGCCTAAAAGGGCCATGGTCTTCCATTGCATCCTGGGTCTTCCCCATGCACTCTGATGAATATCTGGCCATTGGACCCAGATGGCTTTGGAGGTGAAAGTGAGGATAGTGACCGTGCACAGTCCTTCCTCCCTCAAATCAAAGTCAATCGCAAGTCATGTCATCATCTCCCTGATGTCATGGTTCTCTTCAAGAGCAAAGGACAAACACAACAACAAGGTGACTTCCTACTGTTGCTACACTACATTTTTTGACTCTTTGTCTAGGCACAAGTATATAAAATCAAGGTTTGGCCACACTAAAGAGGTTCCCCCATTGGCATGTGATGGAGGGGGTGCAGCACATGTGTCCAGATCACTTCTGTGCTTGCAAGCCCTTTCCCTCGCTTTGAAATTAAACTTCTATATGATTCCTGACTCTCATGTCTGCAGCCTACTCTGTTCAGCTTTAGTCACCCACAGGTTAGAGGCCAGTTCTATTCAGTTGACAGTTCAAATACATAAAATGCTCTCTCCCTATTTAAATCCTCTCCTTTTAGAATTCTTCTCAGATCCCATATCTACCACAATTACCACTGTAGTCCACAGTGACTTCTCTAGTTCCTATTGCACTTATTGTCTGTACTATTCATTTTAGCATTTAATCAGTCTTTGTATTTAACTGTCTCACATACATATGTCTTGTCTCCTAAAATAGATTGTAAACTCCTTGAAAGCAGAGAACATGTGTTTTACTTCTTTTATTCATAGGAATTTAGAATTAGAAGGGCCCTTAGAGATCATCCAATCTAATACCAGTTTTACAGATGAGTAAACTGAGGTAGTCATTTAACATTTAATCTTAAACAATTTTGATCAACACCATGACCAAACACATTCTAGAGGACTCATAATGAAACATGCTATCACCTCTTGATAGGTGATGGATTCATAATATGTGCATACACACACATATATGTATATCATATATGTTATAATTTGTTTTGCTTGGCTATATATATTATACATATATATTTGTAATAGGTTTTGTTTTTCTTGTTTTCTCATGCGGGATGGGAGAAGAGGAAAGAGAAAGTAGATCTAAAAATGAAATAAAATTAAATTTAAAAACCTTTTAGTATTAAAGTGATTTGTCTTAAGTCATATAATTAGTAAGTGACAGTCTGAATTCAAACCTAGCTCTTTTTGGAAGTTTCAGATATTCTGGAATACTCAGTATTTTTCCTGTGTATCACACTTGCTCACATAGTACTAAAAATAGAGCAAAACAAACAAATGAACAAACAAACCCACTTAATGGAGTTGAATTGCAAAAAGGAAATTAAAGCATTTTTAGATCTTAATTTGTAAAATTTGTGGGTCTTTTGGTTCTGGGTTTGACATGATTACTGTGTGAATGTGGTACAAGAGTGGACATAATTTTGTACCTGAGGATTACATCTCTGTCATCTTTGGGAAGTGGTAGGGGAGCATCCAATGAAGTGAGGAGAAAGAATGAAGTGGTCCCCAGACTGCTGACAGCATGCAGCATCCACCTGGATGACCAGGTAACTGATCCTTATATGATACAGACTCAATATTTACACCATGCTATTTGCCCTCCACAGCCTGCACTCAAATTTATTTCTCAAATCCACATTTTTTTGTCCTCAACATTCTGCTATGTTCTAGGCCTTTCTCAACAACTACCTCATTGGAAATCTTCCCCCAGATATCCCATAGGCATTGCAAACTCAAAATATCCCAGAGGTCATCATTTTCTCCTCTCTCTCATAATCAACTCTCTTCCAAATTTCCTTATTTCTGCTGAGGGCATCGCCATCCTTCTAGACATCCAGGTTCACAATCTCACAGTCACCCGTAATTTATCCTTCTTCCTCACCTCCCAAATTTGTTCATTTACCAAATTTTCTCAGTTCTACTTCCACAATAGCACTTACACTTATCTATCTCCATCGCTTTACTCACACAGTTACCACACTGGTCTAAGCCTAATTTCTTACGTAGGCTATTTCGATAATTTCCTATTTGGTCTCCCTGCCCCAAGTCACTCCCCTCTCCAATTCCTCCTCCCCAAAACTGACAATTCCTAAGACACAGAGCTAACCACATCACTCTGCTGCTCAAGCACATTCAGGGATACCTTTTGCCTCTCAGATGAAACATTAATTTCTCAACCTGGCATTCAAAGACCTTCAAAATTTGGTTCCCATGTATCTTTCTGGGCTTATTTTATATTATTCCTCTTTATGCACTGTATTTTAGCCAAACTGGCCTATTCAGTATTCCTCAAATTCAGTTTTTCATCTCTCATTTCTTTATTTTTGCATTACAATCCCTTGGTAACTTAATCCTTCTGTACCGTAATGTCTTTGTCAAGGTTCAGATCAGAATCCTTTTCTGAACAGTTTCTTCCTTCTGCTTGTTATTGTTTTCACCTTCCTTATATTATCTTGTATTTTACTCATTGGTGTAGTCAGTGTATCCCACCCAAAAGTCCTTACTCTCTAGTAGAATGCAAGATCCTTACAAGTAATATCTGATTCATTCAATATTTGTGCTCCTAATACCCAACACAGTGCTATTTAAATAGTAGCTATTGATTTAGAAAAATCAATCATTCAATAAACATTTATTAAGTGCCTCCTATGTACCAGTTACATTCTGTGCTAAGCACTGGGGATACAAAAAGAAGAAAAAGATAGCTTTCACCCTCAAGGATCTTACAATATAATGTTTGCTAAATTTAATTAATTAAAATTATTCTTTAACTGGTACTTTGAATATCAATCTGATCTGATTAGACAAAAAGAAGGAAGGAAGCATATAGGAAAATAAAGATACAAAGGCAGAAGTGAGGTTGGCATATTGGGGAAATCCTGACATCAATCAAAGTGTAGTTGAAGCATCTTGTTGGGAGGCAGTGGAAGATAAGTTTGGATGAAGCTCACATCATGCAATCTTGAACCCCTAATAAGAGAAGCCTAGGTTTCATGCTATAGGCACCAGGGTGTTACTAAAGAACTTTTCAGTGAATTCTCAGGGATTTCTTTTGGGGGTGGGGGGGTGGAGTGGAATTATGAAAGTAGTGTTTAAAGAAGACTTTTCTGATGTTGGTGAACAGAAGGTATTGAAGAAAGGAACATGACTAGCAAAAATGGGTTTACAAAAATGCCCTTAATATGAAAGGCAAATTATTGTTGAATAATCCATAACTGAACTGCTAAAAACCTTTCATAACCTGGACCCTTCCTATTTTTCCATCCTTCTTATACTTTACTCCTCTTTGTATACTCAAAAGTTCAGGGACACTGGTCTCTGTTTTGTTCCTTGCACAAGACACCCCATCTCCCAGCTCAGTACCTTTTTCACTCACTGTCATTCATGCCTGAGATGCTCACCTTCCTTGTCTCTGCCACCTGCATTCTCTGGCTTTCTTCAAGTCTCAGCTAAAGTCTCCCTCTTAAATCATCTCCTCCTTTACCCTGCACATATCTTGTTTGTTGATAGTTCTTTCTATGGTGTCTCTCCCATTAGAATGTAAATTTTTTTAGGCGCAGGTTCTAGTTTTACCTTTCTTTTTATTCTCAGTGGTTATCAGAATGTTAGGTACATAGTAAGTGCTTAGTAAGTTCTTTTTGACTTGACTTGACCATGTCAAGTCATTTAGCTCCCCTAAGTCTCAGAAAACTCTTTAAGACTACAAATTATAAAGGGCTTGCCATCTGCCAGAGGAGGGCATTCCTACTCCTGTAAAATCACAGGTCCTTGCTCTTGATAACATAGGTATGCTTTTTTAAAAATGCATTTAACCACTTCAGTTTTATTCTTTAGAATGTGGCATTAATATATCCATATTTAATGGATAAAACCTTATCTTTATTATTTAACTTTGTTTGGTTCATCTGGTTGGTTATTTCTTTTCCATTTTTGTTTTCCAAAATACTGTGTCATTTAAGTAAAACATCTGAATTATATGAGGCATCAGTTCATGACCAGGTCTATACTGTCACTTAAGAAAATGAATTAGTCATCTAGGCAAAACTTTTTTAGGGGAAGGGATATTTTGTTTTGCCAAACAGGTTTGTATAATTTCAAGGTCTAACTTTCAAGGTCTTGTCTTTTCCATCTCAGAGCTCTGTTCTGTCTGTATTCAAATTTTTATTGGTATATTATAATGTTTATATTTAGCCTCAGCATTAATTGGAATCATTATAATGTAATCAGTCTGGTTTTCTACAAACCTATGGCTACACATAGAAGAAAACCGTTCAAGAAATGAACAACCAAAGTGGCAGTGAGAAATTTGCAATAGGTCTGGTACTCATTTTCCCTACTGAAGAAAGGACAAAAGAAATATCTCTCTTCAATAATTTTAGAGGTGTCATGTTCTGCTTCTGGAGCCATCTGAACAGGAAAAGCCATAATATTCACTAAGTCAGACAAAACTACAGCAGTCACTTAGTTCAGCCCTTTATTCAGAATATGTATCTTTACCAAAATATTCCTAATCAGTGCCTACCCAGTGTCTAATAGATCGAGTGTTCAGCTGCCCCAGTGTACCTCAACCAGATTAAAATGCAATTGAGAAATATTTAGCAAAATAAATTAAAATAAAATAGAACACAAATAATGTTAAAATGTGGTTTTCCAAGTAAATGTGTGGACTTCAGTAATCCTTACGTACAGCTTAGTGACTCCTGTTTCTATTTGAGTTTGACACCACTGTTATAGATGACCTCCAGTGTTCTCAGGAAGTCTACATTCAATTGAAATCTACCTTTCTGAAGCTTTTATCCATTGCTCCTCCTGTTGCCCTCTAAGGATATATGATGAACATATTTAACTTCTCTTAACTCTTCAAATATTTGAATAAAGACATCATGTGTCTCCCCTACTCCCATAGTTTTTCTCTTCTCCAAGACAAGCATAACCAGATTCCTCAGTTGATCCTCATATGGAATCTTCTGTAGTTCCTTCACTATCTTGGACAGCCTTCTCTGGAGGTACTCCAGCTTGTCTATATCCCTCAAAAATAGAGCTTGTCACAGTACTCTAGATGTGGTTAGACCAAGACAGAGTGCAAGGGGACTATGACCTCACTCTGGACACTATAATACTAATAGTACAGTCTTAAATACTTTTAATTATGTATTTGTTTAGATATAATATTATATAAATCTATATTATATAAAACTTTTATAAATTTAATTCATATTGAGCTTGGAGTTCAATAAGAATTTTAGAGCTTTTTTCTTCCTATGAGCCACTTTCTAGGTATTTTTTCCTCATTCTGTGTAACATTTTCTGTTCTTAGTTTTTATTCTCTGTCTATTTCTTTCTTTCAGAGATTTTATTTCATTTTCATTTCTTACTTTATTTTCTTCAGGTATTCATGCAATCCTTGTGGAAGAATCAATCTTTTCCCCTTTGAGTTTCTACTTGAATTTGCTGTAGAGGTAACCTTCTTTTAGGCTGAATTTTTGTGTATCACTGAATATATATAGACATATGTATATATGTGTGTATATATGTATATTTTGTGTATGTTGTTAGCAGTCAGTATCTTCAGTTTGAAGTAGTTAGGTGAGACAGCGAGGTGGCACAGTGGAAGAGTGGAATATTCATCTTCCTGATTTCAAATCTGGCCTCGGACAATTACTAACTGTGATTATGGGCAAATCACTTACCTCTGCTTACTTCAGTTTCTTCATCTGTAAAATGAGCTGGAGAATGGCAAACCACTCCAATAGCTTTGCTAAGCGTACCCCAACGAAGAGTCAGACACAACTGAAATGACTAAACAATAACAAGACCTCTAGATCTGTGATCCTGTAGGCAACCAGACTTGTGAGTGTGAAGAGAGAGAGAGACAGACAGACAGACAGAAACAGAGACACAGACAGAGACACAGGGAGAGACAGGGAGAGACTGAGAGAGACAGAAAGAAAGAGACAGAGAAATGGAAGGAGTTTAGTACTGCTGACTTCTGTCAAAGTGAATGTGTTTAGAATGGCATGATTTTTTTCTTGATGTACCCATTTTGAGTTCATTTTGATCACCTCTTAATTTTCTTTGTACTCACAATCCATCTCTTTAATAATTTGATTTAGAGTTTTTACAAGGAGTCAAAATCAAGTTAATTAAAGCAATTAAAGTAAATCAGCACCAAGCCTGACAAGCCTAAAGTTTAAAGTAAGTACCTTCTTCCTTCTTTTTAAAATTAGGATAACGTTGGTTTATGTCTTTCAGCATCTGCTCACACTCATTAGTGAGCTGTGACCACTAAACAGACTTAAAAGACATATAGCTCATATGAAATCCTGAGCAAAATGTCCCTTCACTTCTTAAAATCTCCCCAGGAACCTATCCCTACCTTGTTGAATTCCCCATGTCCCTGGATCTCCATTTGGCTAATTAGTGAATAGACCTATTCTGCTCCTTTATCAAAACTTCTCATAGGTGGCACCCTTCCCATGTTATTAGAGACTGATTTATAAACAAAAGATAGTGAATAGAAACAGTTGAATACCTTTAATTCTCTCTTCCTGAGCACTTTTGTATTGATCCTTTTTCACTCCTACTTGATTTCTAGCAAAAGAGTATGATTAGAATTGGCAATGACCCAACCCAGGGTTGGGGGATTTGTTTGGTGAAGTTTGGATCCAATCAAAGGGTCGCACTTGAGGACCTAGAGGGCCACATGTGGCCTCCAGGCTACAGGTTCCCCACCCCTGGACTACTCCATCCACCAGTCAGCGAAAGTGACCTTACAATTCCCAGAAGGAACAGTCTCCGGTCTAGATGCACTGTTCCTTTTTCTCGCCATTCCTCAAAAATCACTGATAGAGGTTTGGTGGTTAAAATATCCCACTCTTTCAGTACCCTTGGATAGAATTCTTTTACTTAATGAACAAATAAATATTTATTAAATGACTATAATGGGTATTGGATTGTGTTAGGGGCTGGGCAGGTACAAAGTTTAGATAAGAATATGTGCCTATTCTCATTCTGCTTACAATACTGTAGGAGGGAAGACACTAACATGAAGAACTATGATATACAATACTTTATGCTTGGTATATTAGAGAGATATAAAACAAAATGGTGCATTCAGTTTGAAGTAAGAGGCTTCTTTAAAATGGGCAGATTAGAGAAAGCTTCAAGAAGGTGGTGTTTGACTTGATTTTTAAAAGATAGATGGGATGTATAGCTCTAGATTACCTAAGACGTCATGTAGTTAGTTCAATTCCCTCATTTTATAGCTAAGATGTCCATGGTGGTTTTGACTTAACCAAAGTTTTCTGGAAATAATAAACATCAAAGGGAAGTTATGAACCCAGATTGATTCCAAAGCTATTGCCTCTTTCTGCTGTAGTATGCTGTCTAACTTAGCAATCAGAGACACAGAGAGTGAATTCCAGGGGAACATTTGAGCAAAGACAGAAGTGTGGAATCACACGGTATGTATTGGGTGAAGGGCAAGCAAGGAAGGACACAGAGTAGGTCTGGTTGCTGAAGCATTAAGTAAGGAGGAAAGAAATATGACACATACCTGGAAAGATTGACAGGTACCAGATTATAGAGGGCATTGAAAACCAAAAAGGGACTTGGAACTTTATTTCAGGTCCAGACTTGTGATTTTTATCTCAGAGTTCTTCCTGAGATCTTTTCTAACAATACTGAGGACCTAGAGAATTGCTAGTCTACTTTTACTCAGTGCAAACCAGCAATCCCTAAAAGGTTTCAGAAGGCTACAAGGCAAATTTTAACATTAAGTAACTTGCCCATGAGAAGGAAGAAAAAGTCAAAGGTTACCCCAAAGTTACAAACATGGGAGGCAGGGCAAATGGTGATGCCACAAATAAAAATAGTGAAGTCTGAAAGAGGGAGAAGATTATGGAGAAATAGAATAAATGGTTTAAGACATGTTAGGGGTAGCTAGGTGGCACAGTGGCTAGAGCTCCAAGCTTAGTGTCAGGAAGACTCATCTTCCTGATTTCAAATCTGGTCTCAGACACTAACTATGTGATCATGGCCAAATCACTTAACCCTGTTTGCTTCAGTTTCCTCATCTGTAAAATGAGCTGGAGAATGATGGCAAACCACTCCAGTATCTTTGCCAAGAATACCTGAAATGGGGTCATAAAGAGTCAGATGGGACTGAAATGACTGAACAAGACCTCTAAATCTGTGACCCTGTAGGCAATTAGGGTTGTGGTTGTGAACGGTGAAAGAGAGAGAGGGAAAAGGAGAGAGACCAAGACAGAGGGGGGTGGTATGGAAGCATAATTTACAATTACTTTAGTAGAAGTGGGAGTTAAAAATTTGGGAGTGAATGAGATTGTCAAAGGAGACAATATCAATATGGGACAGAAGAAAGATGAGAATAAACAAGTTCATTTAGATCAGTTACATTCTCCCCTTGTGAACAGCAATATGCTGAAGTGAATATAGGAGCAGTTTCTCAGAATCAGGAAGAAGTCAGGTTACACATATTCACTGTGTAATCCTGAGCAAGTCAGTTAACCACTCAGTAATCACAGGCAAATCTAAGATGGGAATTTGTACATCAATTGCAGATCTATTTTGGTAGAGGGAGTTTCTTCACTGAGAGTTCCCTACAGTGTTATGTAGTCATATCTAACCCTTTGCTTTTGGGATTTTCTTGGCAAAGATACTGCAGTGGCCATTTCCTTCTCCAGATCATTTTACAGATGAAGAAATTGAGGTAAATAGGGTTAAGTGACTTGCCCAGGGTCACACAGCCAAGTAAGTGTCTGAGGCCAGATTAATTCAGGAATATGAGTCTTCCCTGTTCCAGACCTGTGAATATGTACATTGTATCATCTAGATGCCCATTTTCCCTACAGTAGTGACTCTTAAACTTTTTGGTCTCAAGACCCTTTTCACTTTTATGTAGTTACATCTATCAATATTTACATTATTAAAGATTAAGATATTTGTTTATTCCCTTTAAAATACTATTAAACCTACTGAATATTTATATAAATAACACTTTTTATGAAAAACCTTTCTAAAGCAAAAACAATTAATGAGGAAAATGTCATTATTTTATGTATTTTTGCAAATCTCTAATGTCTGGATTAACAGAAGATGGTTGGATTTTCATATCTGTTTCTGCATTCAATCTGTTGCTAAATACTCTTTTGGTTGACGTATATAAAGAAAATCTAGCCTAATGCAGATATGCAATCGGAAAATGAAGGTGTATTTTAATAGGCAAATAACATTTTAGCATTATGATGAAAATAGTCTTGACCTCATAGATGTCCTGAAAGGGTTTTTGTGATACCCCATAAAATCTGAGTACTTTAAGAACTACTGCCCTACACCAATGAAATCACAAGTCTGAGAGAATAAAGGTATTTCTGTTACCCAAGGTTACCTTTTCAAGAAAAAGTTAACATAAGATAATTTAGAAGGAATTTAAACCATTTTTATTCTACCCATTGTAATCTGAAGTTGCTAAGAACCTAGACTTAAAGATGGAAAAGACATTAGAGACTACTGAGTTCAATCTCCTCACTTTACAGATGAGGAAACTGAAGCACCTTAAGGTTGACTTGTTCACTGTCACACAACTTGCATGTGTCTGGGTCAGAATCTGACCAAAATTTTCTTAAATCCAACTCCAGTAGCCTATCTGTTATGACACTTAGCTGCATTCTCATTGGTAGGTAAAACAGAAGGAAAATAGGTGTTTGGTACCGCCTTGTCTCCATCATCTCTTATCCTCATCCTTTCTGCGGTAATCAGTGGTCCCTAAACCATTGTTGATCTTGCCCCAAGTATAACAACAAGAAAAAGCCTTTTTCATTGTCCTTTTTTTACTTTTTTTGGATGGCTAGTGAACAACTAACAAAAGGAGGGTCACTTGCTTTTCTCTCATACAACAAAGAACCCTCATGGAAGCCTCTTGAAGCCTATATATCCTTGGAAGAGTGGGCATTCCTGGAAGGTGACAATCAACTTTAATTGTTTAACAATTGATGAGAGAATGAATAATATAATGAGCAGTGGGTCTATTCTTTTTCTCATTTAATAATATTGCATTTTTTCCAATTACATTTAAAGATAGTTTTCAACATTCATTGTAATCAGATTTTAAGTTCCAATTTTTTTCTCCCTTCCTCCCTTCTCTCCCCAAGACAGTAAACAATCTGAAACAGGCTATACATATGCAATCATATTAAATACATTTCCACATTAGTCATATTATTAAAGAGGATTCAGAACAAAAGGAAAAAACACAAGAAAGAAAAAAATCAATAAAAAATAGAAAATAATGTGCTTCACTATGCATTCAGACTGAGCTGGGGTCAAGATGGTGGAGTAGAAAGATACACATACTCTAGCTCTTCCCCCACAGCCCATGAAATACCTGTGAAGAAAGACTCTCAACAAATTCTGGAGCAGCAGAAGCCACAGGATGATGGAGTGGAGGAGATTTCCAGCCCAGGGTGACCTGAAAGGCTGACAGGAAAGGTCTGTCATACCAGTCGTGGAGCAGAGCCCAGCCTAGCCTTGGCCATGAGGTGCTGTGCTGTGAGGAGGACCTGAGCAAACCTTGGGGGCAGAATCTTCAGTAGCAGTAGCTACTGGGTTTGAAGATCCCTCAACCCACAGGTGCCAAAGGTCAGTGAGAAGGTTTTTTCACCTGGCCAAGAAAGGAGTAGGGTCTTCCACAGCTCTGACCTCAGGTGGCAGTGGCAGAGGGTGCATCAGGTGACAGCAGCTTCCATAGCAGCCTGCATCCATTGTTGGATTATAAAACCCCTGAGGGAACTGAGCATCTGATCCCTACCTCAGGCCTGTGTGGGAGCACCGCCCCCACCTGATGCTCCTGGAGGAAGTGAGAAGCTGATCTTTATCTCACACTGAATGGCAGTCCGGCTCCTACCTAAAGCCCCTGGGGCAATTAAGCAGCTTATCTGAATCTCAGCCCCCAGTGCTGGCTTGGTGGAGGCCAGGTGGTTGTGGAGAGGAAACTAATACTCACAGATTCAGGGCACAAAAGTTTCTTGTTGCTCCCAGATCAGTGTACAGGCTTGATTGTGCTACCTTGGAGGAACTAAGATCTTACATATCCCCAGAGTATACCCAGCTCTTGATAAAGGACTCAAAAGTCAAGTAAGTTGTTGGGAAAAGGCCCAGAAAAGGGAAAAAATGAGACTATAGAGGGTACTTTCTTGGTGAGCAGATATCTTCTTCCATCCTTTCAGATGAGGAAAAACAATGCTTACCATCAGGGAAAGACATAAAAGGCAAGGCTTCTGTATCCCAAACATCTAAAATAAATTTTCAATGGTCTCAGGCCATGGAAGAGCTCAAAAAGGATTTTGAAAATCAAATAAAAGAGATGGAGGAAAAATTGGGAAGAGAAATGAGAGAGATGTAAGAAAATCATGAAAAGCAAGTCAACATCTTGCTAAAGGAAACCCAAAAAATGCTGAAGAAAATAACACCTATAAACCCAGGCTAACTCAATTGGCAAAAGAGGTTCAAAAAGCCAATGAGGAAAAGAATGCTTTAAAAAGCAGAATCAGTCAAACGGTAAAGGAGGTCCAAAAGCTCACTGAAGAAAATAGTTCTTTAAAAATTAGAATGGAACTGATGGAAGCTAATGACTTTATGAGACACCAAGAAATCACAAAAAACTAAAAGAATGAAAAAATGGAAGATAATGTGAAATATCTCATTGCATATGACCTGGAAAATAGATCTAGGAGAGACAATTTAAAAATTATGGGACTACCTGAAAGCCATCACCAAAAAAAAGGGCCTAGACATCATCTTTCATGAAATTATCAAGGAAAACTTTCCTGATATTTTAGAACCAGAGGTCAAAATAAATATTGAAAGAATCCACCGATCACCCCTGAAAGAGACCCAAAAAAAGAAACTCCTAGGAACATTGTAGCCAACTTCCAGAGTTACCAAGTCAAGGAGAAAATACTGCGAGCAGCTAGAAAGAAACAATTTGAGTACTGTGGAAATACAATCAGGATAACACAAGATCTAGCAGCTTCTACATTAAGGGATCAAAGGGCTTGGAATAGGATATTCTAGAAGTCAAAGGAACTAGGATTAAAACCAAGAATCACCTACCCAGAAAAACTGAGTATAATACTTCAGGGAAAAAATGGTCTTTCAATGAACTAGAGGACTTTCAAGAATTCTTGATGAAAAGACCAGAGCTGAAAAGAAAATTTGACTTTCAAACATAAGAATCAAGAGAAGTATGAAAAGGTAAACAGTAGAGAAATCATAAGGGACTTACTAAAGTTAAACTGTTAAGACAATATTTGTAACTCTTGAAACTGTTGGGATTCTACACACATACACACACACACTATATATATATATATATATATATATATATATATATATATATATATATATATATATATATATATATACAGAGAGAGAGAGAGAGAGAGAGAGAGAGAGAGAGAGAGAGAGAGAGAGAGAGAGCAAGCACAGGGCAACCTGAATAGGAAGGGATCATATCTACAAAAACAAAATTAAGGGGTGAGAGAGAGATATTGGGAGAAGAAAGGGAGAAATGGAATGGGGCAAATTATCTCTCATAAAAGGGGCAAGAAAAAGACTTCTCAATGGAGGGAAAAAGGGGAGAGGCAAGAGGGAAAATGTGAAGCTTACTCTCATCACATTTGACTCAAGGAAGGAATAAAAAGAACACTCATTTTGGTATGAAAACCTATCTTACAATACAGGAAAGTGGGGGAGAAGGAAATAAGCAGGGTTGGGGGATGATAAAAGGAAGAGCAATAGGAGGATAGAGCAATTAGAAGTCAACACTCTTCGGGAGGGATAGGATCAAAAGAGAGAATAGAAGCAAGGGGTGCAGGATAGGATGGAGGGAAATATAATTAGTCTTACACAACATGACTATTATGGAAGTCATTTGCAAAACTACACAGATATGGCCTATATGAAATTGCTTGCCTTCCCAATGTGGATGGGTGGGGAGGGAGGAAGGAAGAGAAGTTGGAACTCAAAGTTTTAGGAACAACTATCGAGTATTGTTCTTGCATACAACTGGGAAATAAGAAATACAGGTAAGAGGGTATACAAATTTATCTTACCCTACAGGACAAAAGAGAAGATGGGGATAAGGGAAAGGAGGGATGTTAGAAGGGAGGGCAGATTGGTGGTAGGAGTAATTAGAATGCTCGGTGTTTTGGGGTGGGGAAAGGGAGAGATGGGGAGAAAATTTGGGGATTTTATGGAAATTTATGGAAACGAATATTGAAAACTTAAAATAAGTAAATAAATTTAATTAAAAAAATTGAAAAAATATGCATTCAAACTCCCGAGTTCTTTCTCTAAATGTGGATAGCATTTTCCATCATGAGTCTTTTGGAATTGTCTTAGATCATTGTACTGTTGAAAAGAGCTAAATCTATCAAAGTTCATCATTGTACAATGTTGCTATTAATGTGTATTATGTTCTCTATTCATTTCACTCCGCATCAGTTTATGTAAGTCTTTTCAGGTTTTTCTAAAATCTGCCTGCTCATCATTTCTTTTAGTACAACAGTATTCCTTTACATTCATATAACATGTCCTTGTTTTTCACTGAATTCTTCAAGGCATTGAAAGCTTTAGCACTCCTGATATTATGGTTACTATACTGTTCCACTAGTTTACATTCATCCTCAATGACATAGCCTAACTTTTTATACATCCTTTTAAAATCTAAACTTGTCAAAAAGTTCTGTGTGCAGCCATATCTGTCTCCAGATACCTCTCCCTTTTCTTCTTTCATTAAATTATTCCCTGTGTTTTCCCCTCCACATCACTTCTTATAGCACAATATTAGTCATCACATTTACATTTCATAAATTGTTCAGCAATTTCTCAATTAATAGGCACCCTCTCAGTTTCTCATTCTTTGATATCACAAAATGAGCAACTATAAATATTTTATACATCCTTGGAATTTGTTTTGCTTAGGACTAACCCCTTCCTTTATCTTCCCTTCCTTTTATTCTTTCCTCTCCCCTTTCCCCTCTGCCTCCTATTTCCCTGTTGAATGAAAAGCATTTTTGCATATGTATATATATATATGTATATGTACATATATAATATATATGTAATACATACAAACATAATATATACATATACATGTATATATGTATGTATGTGTATATATATATATTTATTTACATATATACACATATATTCTTTCCTTTCACCAAGTCAGATGACAATGAGGTTCAAGTGTCGCTCGCTTCCCACCCCCCAACTGGTTTACATTTCTCCATCTTCTTTTCTCTCTCTCTCCATCCCCCAGTGCATTTTTCTTCCTCTCTACTTCCACTCTTTTAAGATCATGAAGACATAATAAAACTTCTCCTAGGCCTTCTGCCTATTTAGACTCTCTTTGTGATACCTGATCATGATAGGTTTCTGAGGGGACACATTTTTCATCCCTCTCTATTAGAATGTAAGCAGTTTATTCCTTGTAGTTGTTTATTCAGGTTTATCTTTCTTGTATTTGCACTTGAAAGTTTCTATGTAGATCTGGTTTTATCATCAGGAATGCTTAAGAATATTTCATTAAAGGTTTATTTTTGTCCTCTAGTATCATATTCAGATTTTGTGGGGAAGTTATTATCGATTGTGATCCTCTATCTGTTGCCTTATGGAATATCATATTCCAAGTTTACTGTTCTTTTGTAGTGATGACTGCAAAATCATGTGTGATCCTAACTGTGGCTCATCATTACTTGAATTCTTTCTTTCTGGTTGCTTGCAACATTTTTTCTTAGACCTGAATGATCTGGATTTTGGTTATAATGTTCCTTGGGAATTTTCATCTTGAGGTTTCTTTCAGGAGATGATTAGTAGATTCTTTCTATTTTTACTTGCATTCTGTTCCAAAAGATCTGGACAATCCTCTTTCATGATTTCTTGATGTGTGTTTGTGTTTGTGTGTGTGTGTGTGTGTGTGTGTGTGTGCGTGTGCATGTGCGTGTGGTATAATGGCTTTCAGTAAGATCAGTGATTCTGAAATGATCTCTCTTTGATCTGTTTTCCAGGTCAGTTGTTTTTACTACGAGCTACTTTACATGTTCTTCTTATTTTTTGAGATTTTGATTTTATTTAAACCGTTTTTGTAATCACATGAAGTCATTAGCTCCTATTTGATATTTTCTGATATTTATGGAGTGTATTGCTTAATCAAGTCTTTGTACCTCTTGTACCAAGATGCTAATTCTGTTTCTAATTCTTTCCTCCTTATTTCTTTTCCAATTTTTCCTCCAGCACTCTTATTTAATTTATAAAAATGTTCTAAACTCTTAAAAAATCCCCAAAACCAAACCTCTTGTTTCACGTCATCAGGAATCCTAGTTTAACTTATGCCTGAGCTCTGCTTTTCATTCAGACTTTACTTATGCATATTTTGGAATCATTCTTTTTTCTAGGTGTATGACTTGGGCACACCTGCCAGCATAATAGATTTTTATGGTGTGAGTCTTGCTCACCCATTCTTCCAGCATACTGCCTGACTTCAGATTTATTTTAAGAAGGAATTTTTGGAAGAAAATGTCTGGGTTGACCTTGTATTCTCTAGATTCCTACTGATGCTTTTTTGGGCAAGTGAGTGCTATATTTTCCCTAAGTCTCAGAGACAATCCACAGACCTACCATTTTTAAATGTTCCCAAAGTTTTCAGCTCCAGGTTCAGTCCAGTACTGCCCTCCTGGTCTAATCTACTCAAGTTGCTGATGTGGCTTTGGGTTTGAAAAACACAATTTTTCACTTGCCCCTAGTTGAAATTTTAGTAGATTGCTTCTGTATACAGTTAATATAAACAATTTGGAAAATTCTACAGGAGACAGAACTACAGGTTTCTCCTTGGTCTGAGATTCTTACCTTGTTATTCTACTGACTTATCTTTCTATTTTTTTTTTATGATGATGTAGGCTGGAAAACAAAAGATACACTGGGATTTTTTTCTCAGATTTTGGAATTAGGAGTTGGTTCATTGTGTTTTATAGATTTGTTTGGAGGAGTCATGGTGTAGAGCAAGGCTGTACTTCTTGCTAATCTACCATGTTTATTCTACCCTTCAAACCATAAAGTTCTATATAAATATAAGGAAGAACTATTATCACACTAATGTCTTATCTAAAAACCTTCTTTAGGATAATTTTTTTTGCTAGTACTCAACCTCAGGAAGAAATGTGATAGCTCTCTTCCAGTCCCCACCCCTAATTTTATGTCCAATTCTTTTAAGAGATGAAGACAACAAATGCTTTGACCCACTGCTAGACTTAAACCCCACGGAGATGATTGATAAGAAGAAAGTCTCCACATATATCAAAACATTTTATAGCAACACTTTTTGTAATTGCAAAGAATTAGGAACAAAGTAGATGCACAACAATATGAAAATTGCTAAACAACTTTTGTTCCATGAATGTCATAGAATATTACTGTGCTGTAATAAATGAATATGATGAATTCAGGGAAGCGTGTAAAATGTATACAGTCTGATTCAGGGTGAAGTAAGCAAAGCCAAGAAAACAATATACCCAATAACTACAACAATGAATATGGAAAGAACAACCACAGCACAATCAAAAGAAAATATGGCAAAATTTTAAAGAACATTCATTGCTTCAGAAAAAAATATATGATATATCTTTTGTAGAGGCAGGTCAAAGAAAATTGCATGTGTTTTTAGTTTTGTTGCTGATTTTTATCTCCTTTTTCTTTAAAAATATTATTTGTCAGATGAGATGGCTCTGGTCAGGGGCAAGGGAGAGGACTATGAAGGGAGAAATTTTATTGATGTAAAAAATGAAAAAAATCAATAAAATTTATTTTTAAAAAGAGATGAAAACAGTTCTTGAGATTAATATGATAAAACTAAACATTTAAAATAATATTGTATATCCTAAGAGGAAACTAAAAGGAAGACTCCTTTTCAAAATAGCTTTTCTATCTCCAAATTTAAGGAAAGAGAATGTTGTAGTATGATATATACAGAAGTGAATAAAAATGGCAGGAGATAAATATTCCTTGACTCTGTCTCTGATTTTAAGGTGAACTCACTATTCAATCATGGCAAATCATGAATTATAGTTTTACCTGATAGAAAGTATGAGATGCTAGTGAACTAGATATCAAATATGTCAGGTTTTCTATGGCAAAAATCTTTCTTGGCATGTTAAGCTACTTCTAATGGAGAAAACAGTTGTACGAAATAAAAGAATCTCTGGAAATAAAGGTATATATGAATGAATTATTTCTTTCATAATAACATGATATGCATCTTCCATTCAAAGATATTAATATCAATCCTTTTATTATGCAAGGCTTTTTCCAGCTTCTGCACCCTAATTAACATAACCATCTATTTCCATATGAACAGGGATCCATGCTAATTGTACATTAATTCCTAAGATGAATAATTGATATATTGGATGCAACACCTCAAAAAGCTAAATCGTGTTTGGTGCTTGAAGTAACAAGTCCTGAGCCATGAGTTAATCAAGAAAACTATACATAGGTCTTCATTAACATACCAAGAATCAGCCCACCAATAACAAAATCACTGAACATGCACATTTAATGGTGCAAAATTCAATCATACTTAACTTAGCCTGAAAATATCAGTATCTTAATAATATCTTGTGTTTTTATAGAGCTTTTCCTGTGAGAAGCTCCAAGTATTTTTGCATATCTCTTCTGATTAATCATCCAAATATTTCATAAGTTAGAACTGTTGCCATTTCCTCCCATTTTACATACAAGAAAACTAAAAGACAGAGAGCTAAATAGTCCAACCAAAGTCACACAGAAAATAGCCTGCAGCCACCAGGATTGTATTGCACAACTGTATGTTCACATTTTGGTACTTTCAAATTTTTTCAGCATGCAAAATGACAACCTTGTGACAACCACCAATGTTTCCCCAGTAGTTCTATAAGTGGTAAAAAGTTGGGAGAGAATAATGGGATGTGATGGTGATAAGTACCAGACAGTGGTTTTCAATCCTAATAAAAATAACTAAAATTCCTAACATTCTTTACACACATTATTTCATTTTTGATAATAACCACCTTATGAAGCAGGCATTATAGGTATCATTAACCACATTTTAGATTTGAAGAAACCAAGACCAACAGCATTTATGTAACTTGTCCTTGGTTATACACCTAATAAATGTCAGAGGTGAGATTTGAACCTAGGTACTCCAGAGCCAGCGCTCTCTATTACTGTACTTCATTGCCTTCTCCAGCTTCTAAAAATGGCCACACATTGATGTGACAGCTCTGATGGGCACAAATGGCTTATAAATTGCCACTTAACCATAACAAGTTTGTAGTGTTAGTAATTAAATGAAATGACTTTAGAAAGCTGTAATGTGAATTGAAAGCAAGAGGATAGTAAATTTTATTTATAAAATATTCTTCTTCATTTCCTGACCTCTCCTGTACACATATAAATGTGGTTCTTGAACCCCTTAATAGTTAAAATCTTTCTGCATTTAAAAATAGATGCTTCAAGCCATGAGTAAAATATTACAAGGTCAACTCACAGGCATCCAGTAGAAGAACCAGATGCCCTCTGTATAGATTTGTAAACAGCAAAACTCGTTCAGAACGTGAAATGACTGATTCAACGTGTTTCCAGAAGAAGATGAAGGTATATTAGAGGCATGAGGTAAATAAGAATGGGAAAACTTTGCCATAAATCAGCAATTACTGGTAGTTAGTCAATATCACAAGTTTAATGCCATGCTGAAGCTGACTAATTATATGAGAACATTAAGTCTTAGGTCGCAAAGTCACAGTAAGCCCTTGTTCAGATTTACTTTGTAGCTGTCTCGGCTTGGAGCTGTTGGTGTGAATTACAAATCGAATGTCTTCCCTGTGCCAACATTCAGATGGCACTCTCCTGTGCTTTCAGTGGCTGAAGGCAGAGACAAGCTGGATCTGAATAGCACATACAGCCATAGCACACTTATATTTAGAAATCTGACATTTTGAAGGTTAATCCATAGTCTAGCTCCTGAGTTGTTGGCATTATACCAGAATTGTAGTTGGAAAGTTCTTATAACATTGATATGTGCACTGTTCATTTAGCTACCAAGCCAGGCCATTTATAAGTATTCTAAGGTTTGTGGGAATGTCTCACTTGTACTGTAACTTCATAGGTTTCTATTCTGCCCCAGTCTTTTCAGTAAAACAAAAATGCTATATAGATTTCTATCCCAACCCCCACATTTCAAGGGAATTCTGAAACTCTCTACAGTGTCAACACAAATGCTTAACACGATCCTCTTCATCTGTCACATATTGCTTTGTAACATCAGTACTCTGTTCATGTTAAGTCTTCATCTTTCAGAAACAAGATTCTGCAAGTGAAATGGCCTAAAGGAGTTTTAATGTTTTCTCTGAAAATGGTATTTGTCAGTCCTTCTCCCTATAAGAACCTGTCTGCTTAGATTCATAAAAATATCTAGAGTTTAAAGTAAGCACAAGAAAAAAATTGGAATAGAGGTTATACATCAAAATACAATTTGCAGGGAGCACTCCAAGCTCTGTGTAAGTGGACTTGAATTCCCATTATACCAGTAAAAAACAAAAACCAAAATAACACAATGACATTGTGCTTGCTTTTAAAAGAAAAAAATCCCCTCCCCCCAACAAGCTTACGAATTTTCAGAAAGGGATGAAAAATTACTTTCAGGTACTACTTCTACCTGTACCGAAGATAAGAAAAATGATTAATTCGGTACTCAAAAGATAGGTCATATATTTGTATACAAACATACATGAAAACATAGGGATGGGGACTGAACCTGTGATTTCATTGGTATAGGATACTCCTAGATAAAGAAACTTCTTTAAACAATTCAGGTTGGTACCATCTCAGCAAATTGTAATTTCAGAAAGTTGTCTAAATGTGAGTTGCCCAAATGAGAGGTTAAGTAACTTGTCCATGGTCATATAGCAAGTTTACACTGGAGGCAGAAACTGAATCCCAATCTCATTGACTTAAAAATCAGCTATCTGTCCATTATATCACACTACCACGCTTCTTACATATATATGAAACAATTTCAAGCTGTTTTAAGGGAAGTATATGATTGTTTGAATGACCGAAATAGGTGGTCCAATTGGAAATCACAAATAGGGAAAAGGCTGAAATAAGCTAAGGTAGTCGGGAAGGCTTTGTGAAGGCTTTGGGCTTAAGCTGACCTTGAAATAGTCTATATGGACCTAAGGAAACCATTCATAGCAAATACTGACATAATTTGTTAGCAGAAATTCATAGGTTCCGAAGGTTGGGGATCATCTAATAGTCCACTTCCTTTGGTTAAGAGTTTCTTTAACTTTTTCCACTGGCAACCCCTCTTCATATTTTTGGCAGTGTTCTTTGGTGTTGCATGGACTGACAGCACGCACAGTGTAAAGTGTGCATGCTTTGTGTTCAGAACCAAGGCTAGCAGGAAGCTGTGTGATGCAACGCGGGCAAGCCCTGCCAGAAACACCTCAGATTCATTACACTTTCAATTTTGAATTAATTTTTGTTTGTTGCACGTTCTGAAACCTTTTACTGTTGCCAATTATTTTTGTAACCCCATAAAGGGCTGTGACCCACAGTTTAAGCTCTGCTTTAGTGAAGTGACTCTAAGTAATAGAGTAGAAAGAATGCTCGGCCCGGGGTCAGGAAGCCCTGACTTCAAACCTAGTCTCAGACACATCCTAGCTGTGTCCTTAGGCAAGTCACTTATCCACTGCTTGCCTCACTGTCCTCAAAGGGAGATAGTAATAGCACTTACCTTCCAGGGTTGCTGAGAGGACCAAATGAGATATTTGTAAAGTGCCTAGCACAGTGTCTGGCCCTCAGCTGGTGCTGGATCAATGCTTGTTTTCTTCCTTCCAAGAAAAGTAGCAAAGCCAGGGTTTGAACTCAAGTCTTGACTCTAGTTCTAATGCTTCTCCTGGGAGAAAATCTTCTTATTTTAATACGTAAAGGAATGGTGGTTTGAAATGTCATTGTGGTTGAAATAAATCAGGTGATGGGCTTTTACAAACTTAGCCAGGCTGGTTTTTACACTATATAAATATAATACATTACTAGAACAGCCTGGTTGGATCTACCTGAATTCCACTGGCATAACTTTAAAGAACTCAGGGTCACTTCCATACCACGATGAGGAACTAGAGTAGACTTAAAAAAATAAATGGACCTGTTGTTTCATTGCTTTTGGGAGCTCCTGTTAAAGGACTTCTTCTACTAGTGTAGATTGGATGGGCACCTTTTCTGACATTCAAAGATTTAGGCACTGTGCTTAGTGAGCAAGAGAGTCCCTCTCTTCAAGGACCTTACATTATAATGGGGGAAGACAAAACATAAAGGATACCTAGAAGGAGGGGGGGGTGGGTGGACTTTAAGTGCAGCAGCATGGTTTGGTGCTGGGAGTAAGGATATAAAGTGGAGGCCTGGTTCCAGACAAGGTAGCCTAGGATGCTTTCCAAAGGTATAGTCCAAGGTTTCTTTGGGGCAGATGTGGGGATTTTGGCCAAGTGGAGAAGGCATAGTTTGGCCAGAGGAAATAAAATGATACTTTTTACTAATGAAGTTCTCTCCAGTAGGCTGACTATAACTGTTCAGTTTACCATGAAGCCCTGACTGTAATTGACCAGTCTACCTTGAAGCCTGGTTTGTCTATATATGGTTTGTTACTTTCCTGCCATCATATCCATAAATTACATGTGAAGATTACTATTATTACTATTAGAGAATTATTATTAGGGAATGTTGCACAGTTATATATACATTTCACTTCCTGGCTTGTGCTGTTTAAAGTCAGTCCCCTTTTCTAAACTCTCTTCTCACGCACCTTCCCACCTAACCTTAAGACTATAGGGAAATGAAAAAAAATAGCTTCTCCTCAAGAAAAGGCTTCTCAGGAAAATGCTCTAATGCACTTAAATATATCTTCATAGAAAGCTGAAGCAATAAGAAGAACAGAATAAAGTAATAATTTTAATATACACAGGATAAGAAATATTACATGTGATAACAATCTCAGAAAACTCAAAAGAGAGAAATCAGTCCCTTCTCAAAAATAGGAATTGATTCAAATTTAAAGCTATTCTTCAACAGATAAATGAACTTAGAAGATGAACAGGTAGTTTTTAGAGAAAGAAACCCAGAGTGGCCAATAAACATGACAAAATATTCTCAATCACTAATAATCAGAGCAATGTAAATTAAAGTAACCTTCTAATTCCACCTCAATCCCATCAGGCTGGCAAAGATGACAATAAGATGAAAATGACAAATGTTAGAGGAACTGTGGGAAAACAGGCACACTAGTAGACTATTAATGTGGCCATCAATTTGTCCAGTTGCTCTGGAAAATCATATGAAACTGTAACCAGAAAGTCACTAAAATTATGATATCCTTTGACATCATGGTATCACTATTATACCTACAAAGAAAGAGGGAAAAATGCATATACAAAAATATTTATAGCAGGTCTTTTGATGGTTGCCTCAAACTGGAAACTAAGGGGGTATTCAGGAATGGCTAAACAAATTATGGCATATAAATGTAAAATGGAATATTATTTTGACATAAGAAATTACAAAATGGACAGTCTATGAAGAATGAGGTGAGAACTAAGAGAACAACTTATGCAATGATGTTATCAAATAAAACAACTTTTAAGAACTTTAGAGCTCTGATTAAAGAAATGATAAACCATTAGTACAAAAAAGACACCAAGCATGTCTTTCAGAGGTGATGAACTTAAAATTCAGAGAGAAACATAACATTTTGGGACATGGTCAATGTGGTCATTTCTTTTATTGAGCTATGCAAGATTATTTGAAGATTCTGCTTATTGCTTGTTATTCAGTGGGGAGGGGTATGGGAAGGACAAATTTTAAGTGAGTACAAAAATAGAAAATTTATTTTCTAATTTAAAAATTTTTTTAAATCATTCTTGAAAATTTAAGCTCTCAAGGCTGCCAATGAGGACAAACTAATTTGAGGAGAAGGGAATAAAGGGCTTAAATTATTTAGGTCCACTGTTAACAATAATTTAATCACTCAGTCTGCTATTTTTTTCAGTGTAGAAGGCAAATTATATATATGTATATATATAATATGGAGGCATTTTTTAATGTTGCCTTAGTCACTCAGTAAAGATAATATAGGTATCTATTTAATTCATATACTCTGGAACCCATTAAAAATAATAACAATAATAGTCATAGCTAGGATTTATATAAATTTGTTATATGCCAGGAAGTGTGCTAAGTGTTTTACAAATATTTTCTCAACATTGCCTCATAAAAACCTTGGGAGGAAAGTGCTACTATTATCCCCATTTTACAGATGAGGAAACTGAGGTAAACATAGGTGAAATGACTTGTGCAGGCTCACACAACTATTAAGTGTCTGAGGTAAGATTTTAACTCAAATCTTGGTTCCAGGACCAACACTGAGTCACATAGCTGCCTAGCACAATGTGATAAAATATGATATAATTCAGATACCTATGAAAAATAAAGGAGGAAAGAAGAGTACTACAGGCTGATAGGTTTTTGGACATATGGTTTAGTTGCACTGTTGTATACTTTATTTAAAATAAAATATATGGCGAGTACCTCAGGAAGTCATGTAATAGAATGTTAGCTTCTTGATGACAGGGACTATCTTATTTTTTTGTTTTTGTAGCCCTAGTATTTATCACAATCCTTTGCACATAGTAGGAGGTTAGTGAATCTTTATTGAATTGAATTGAATTCACTCAAGTCTACACATACATGCATATCCTGTTTCGGGTAAAACCTCCCAACTGAATCATCCTATTCCCTTATTAATAATGATTTTTTTTGGGTAAAATACAATGTAATTCAATGAGACCTTTTAGGTTCAGAATTTCAATGTTTTTCTAAAACATTTTGAGATATTTAGAAGAGCCATTTTAATTATTGGTTCAAGTGATAAATGTGGGAATCACAAGTCAATGTATTTTTGGTTTTGAGAAATTCCAAAAAGAATTCAGATTAATTTATTGAATTTAAAAACATATGTTCAATTTATCCAGCTTTTATTAATCTCCTAACAGTGTATTGTTAGGTTTTGGGGAAGGAGGGAAGATATAACATTTAGATCAGGGTTTTTAACCTGGGATCCATGAATCTGATTTCTAAAAATATCTTGATAAAATACAGTTAAATATAATTGATTTCTTTTTAAACTTCTCTATTTTATTTTATGCATTTCAAAATGTTATTCTGGGAAGAGATCCAAAAGTTTCTCTAAACCAGAGGTGTTAAATGTGCTGCTTATAGGTTACATGTGGCCTACAACACTCTGAAATGCTCTCCAAATCAAATTAAGATGTAATTTGGAAATATTTAACAAAACAAACTTCAAAACACAATAAAACATAGATAATATTAGATTTTAAAGTTAAGTCAATATGTGGCCTGCAGAGATCCTTATACATGGATTGGTGGCTCCCATTTCTATTTGACACCACTGCTATAAACTGCCAAAGGAATCCATGACAAATCTGGCCTTATCCTTATAGAGCTTATAGTCTATCAGGCAGGGAACCTGTGGCATAGAGGTCACATGTGGCCTTTTGATTTAATCCAAACTTCATGGAACAAATCCCCTTAATTAAAGGATTATGTTTTATAAAACTTGGACCCAGTCAAAAGACCACACCCAAGAACTTTTAAGGTCACATGTGGCTTCCAGGCCATAGGTTTCCCATCCTTGGTAGTAGGAAGATATAATACATAGACTGATACATGTAATATACAATATTATATGATAAGCATATTAGAGAAGTTCAAAACAATGTGCTTTATGAGAACCAGGGGTACAAAAATGGAGTCACTATAAACTGGAGGGTCTGAGGGAAAGGTTCATGGAAGAGGTAACATTTGATTTGGGCTTTAGATAATGGATACCAATTCACTAAGTGACAAAAAGGGTAATACCATACCAGGAGTAAGAAATGGCAAAAACAAAGACTGAGTGAATTTGACAGTGAGTACTATAGTTTGGCCACAGTATACTATCTATCTATCTATCTATCTATCTATCTATCTATCTATCTATCTACCTATCTACATATATATGTATATATAAACACACACATATATATACGTACATATACGTATATACGTATATACATATATGCATATATACATATATGTGTATATATACATATATATGTGTATATATACATATATACATATGCATATATACACACACACACACACACACACACACACACATATATATATATATATATACTTCATGTATGGAAGAGAATGAAGGAGAGTGATATAAGATAAACCTGGAAAGGGAGGGAGATCGTAGGCTTAGGTTGTGAAATATTCTGGGATTTCAAATGGTACATACTGTGTAAGGGCCCTTGCTTTAGAGTCAAAAGACTCTAAAATCTTTCAAGTCCTAATTATGCCCCTTATTACTTGTATATTACCTTTAGGTAACTTCTGTGATCTGAATTTTTTTATCTCTAAAATTAGGTGTTTGGACTTGACCTCTGATGTCCCTTCTAGTTCTAATTTGTGAAATTATGATTTTTTTTCAACAAGCAATAATAGTCATTAAAGATTTTTTGAGTTAAGAGAGGGCATGAACCAAATCTCTGCAAAAATTTGTCTGCCAGAAGAATTAAGGATGCAATAGATGCTAGGAAAAACTGTTAAATAAAATCCAAGGGACTTTAAGGCAACCTATAGTTCTTCTGGGCTAAAAGGGAATACTTAAACAGGTGGGTGGTTTATTGGATGGAGCAGTGGACCTGGAGTCAGGAAGACCTGAATTTAAATTCCCCTCAGATGATTACCAGTTGTGTAACCTTAGGCAAGTCATTTAATATCTGCTTGCTTCACTTTCATTGTCTGTAATATGGGGCTAATAATAGTACCTATTTCCCAGGGTTGGTGTGAGGATTAAATGATACAATATTTGAAAGCATTTAATACAGTACTTAACATAGTAGGTGCTATATAAATGCAATTCTTATTTATCATCATCATCATTACTATTATTAGTATCATAATTATTATTGACATTTCCCTGATGCTGATAATTGGTGGAGGAAGTGTGTCTAGGAAACCATCCTTCAAATGTCGATTTGAAGTAACTATTATTGCTTGTGGAGAAGAAGAGGGGTAGAAACTATCTTGAGAAGGTGTGTGTTTGTGTGTATGTACTCCATTATCCAGTCAAACTGGCCTTCTCTCTGTCCCTCACAAAGTGCTTTTCCTTGGAATTTATTACTTTCTCATCTCCTCTCCCTTCCCCTCCTATTCCCTCTTCTCCTTACAAATGCCTTCATTTGCTTAATGACATGGTTTAAAACAGCTTAAAAACTGCCTTCTATACTATATACTATTTCTGATTCTCCCCATTGCTAATGTCCCCCTTACTAAATATCTTAACTACTGTGTATTTAGTTTGTATGACTTTGTGTGTAACTATTCTGTATACACATCTATATATTTTTCATCTGCCTAAATGAAAGTTCTTTGAAAGAGGGATTATTTGTTCGTTTTTGTATCTCCAACACCTAGTATCTAGCACATAATTCCTGACTGATTCTTTAATGACAGTGTAGAATCTATGAGTCGCAGGATCATAGATCTAGAGATGAAAAGGATCTCAGAAATGATCTAATACAATCCTTTCCTTTTAGAGATGAAGCAACTGAGGACCAGAAGGTTAAATGACTTGCCCACAGTCACACAGATGATAAGAATCAAAGACAGAGCTATTAATAGTTTGTGGGAATGTACATGTGTGGCTCTCTACTTGTGTTTACCTCTAGAGCTAGCCTTGATTTGTGAGAGTATGAAAAGACTGGGGGAAAAGACCTCATGTAGAAACAAGGAATGTATCTATAATGTGTCCCCTTGGGCCGTCCCAACAGAGCAATTCCAGTTCTGAGGACAATGCTAACAAAACTCTGTCAGATACATTATGTTTTAATAGCACAATCCTGAGTTTACAGAAGCTTCCCCAAGGGAAAAAAGAGCACCAAGTCTTGGGAGGGGGATGAAGCAAATCCAGATCCAGTGTCCAAGTGTCAGTAGAGGTGGGTTTATAACAGGATGCATTAGAGAGGGAGAAGATTGGAAACAGTAAAACCCTATACTAGTTCAATTTAAAATATATAATTACATTTGAAGTATCTATGTTACATTGTGAACTCCTTGAGGATAGAGACTGTCTTTTCTTCAATGAAATTTTGGACCTCCTTTTCCATTTGGCCAATTCTGCTTTTTAAGGCTTTTATCATTTCATCATTGGCTTTTTGGACTTCTTTTGCCACTTGCGTTAGTCTATTTTTTGAGGTGTTATTTTCTTCAGTATTTTGGAGGGGTTTCCTTTAGCAAGCTGTTGATTTGATTTTTATGATTTTCTTGCATCACTCTAATTTCCCTTCCCAATTTTTCCTCTGCTTCTCTTACTTGATTTTCAAAATCCTTTTTGAGCTCCACCATGGTCTGCAATCAGCTCATATTCCTCTCGGAGGCTTTTGATGGAGCTTTTATTCAAGTATCTTCCTGGTTGTATGTCCTTTCTTCCTTGTCAACAAAGTAAAATTCTGCAGTCTGAGCTCTTTACAATGTTTACTCATCTTCCCAGGGAAACACTTGACTTTCTAACTCTTTATCAAGGTAGGAAGGATTCTGCTTCCAGTGGAGGTGGCGATGGAGGTGGGTGTACTGTCCTAGGTTTCAGTGTTTCTTTATCAGTCGCTTGATCCCCCACTATCTGTAGGCACAGAGCTCTGGAAGCAGCATCTGCTGCTGCCACCGCTCCACTGCCACCTCCACCCCCACCACCCTGGGGCTAGGCCCAACTGCGCTCTGCTCCACTCCCTGCCTGGTACAAAAGACCCTTTCTGTCAACTTTCCAGGTTGTCTTGGGCTGGGGATTTGTTTCACTCTATCATTTTGAGGGTTCTATAGTTCTAGAATTTCTTTATAGTCATTTTTTACAGGTATTTGGAGAACTTTGGGGGAGAGCTCAGGGAAGTCCCTGCTTTTATGCTGTGATCTTTGTCACTCCTATCCAGAGACTGTCTTTTGCCTCTTTTTGTATCCCCAGCGCTTAGCACGTTGCTTAGTACAGAGTGGGTACTTAATAAATGTTTATTGTCTGACAGATGGAAATATGCCATAGGCAGTTGGGAATGCATGACAGTAGGGCAGAAAAGAAGAGACACGGATTTGAGAGTCATCTGTCTGAGGGTGATCTTTGAACTCCTAGGCAACTGAAGTTGCCAGAAAAAGAAAAAAGAAAAGAGATGAAAACCACCAACATAAACTTTAGTAAACAATCTACCTAAAGGAATTAGAAAGAAAATGAGGAGCCCACAAAGAAGGCAGGGAAGGAATGATTGGAGAGGTCAAAGAACCAGTAGTGTCTCCAAAGACAAGGAGGGAAGAATCAAACCTGATTTAAATGTTTGATCAAGTATCATATCTTGCAGAGAGGTCAAGGAAAATAAGGACTGAAAAGCTATTGAATTTGGTAAGTAAAAATGGTCATTGGTGACCTTGAAGAGAGTAGTTTCAGAAGAGTAATTCAGATAGAATTGAGGAGATAAAACATAGTGAGAAACTTGAGGCACTAATTATAGACAATGCTTTCATTGTCTAGATTAAAGGAGAATTAAAAGATTCCTTTTTAGATTGAGGAGATGCAAATATATTCATAGATTCACGGGAACACTTAGGGAAAGGAAAGGGAACAAGCATTTATTAAGCACCTATTATGTGCCAGGAAGTGTTAGTTGTTTTACAAATACTATCTCATTTGATCCTTAAAACAACCCTGTGAGGTGAGTGCTACTTTATAGTTGAGGAAACTGAGGCAGACAGAGGTTAAGTGAATTGCCTAGGGTCACATAGATAGTAGGTGTTGGAGGATGCCTTTGAACTCAGGTCTTCCTGACTCCAAGTCCAGCATTCTATACACTGCACAACTTCATCTTATAAACCAACCTTGCTTAGAAACTGAGGAGAGAAAATCAGTTAATATAGTTAGAATATTTTTAACTCTCTATGCTGTCCTTGGGTAAAAGCCACACTTATGACTCTCACACAGTGACCTATTATTATACATTAAAGTGGTGATGGTGTTGGTGAGGAGGGGTGGGGAAGAGATGGTTTGATTCTATTATTTCATTAATGTAGCAAAATCTCAGTGTGAAAACTGTTTCTATAGAGCCAAAGAGAAACTCATCTGTACATTGTAGAGGTGGAAAGTTGTCTGGGTGCACTTAGAAGTTTCCCACTGTCACACATTTACAATGAATCAGAATTTGAACTTCATCTTCCTCACTCCAAAGTTTTCAGCTGTGTGATACTGCTTCTTGATATACATGTGTATACTTCCAAATTTGTATTATTACTTATCACTCTATTTTGAGATAAGCAACAAAAAAATTGGGGAAGGATTAAGTTACTTTAGGATAGCATAGACAGCAGCTGATAAATTTACATTGCTTTTAGAATTAGGGACAAAGGGGTGTATTCTGACCCTCTTCTTCTTTCCCCCCCACCTCTCTGTTTGGATAGAACATTATAACTTTTGAAGCTAATATAGGGTGTGGAACGACAAGTGCTGAGCTTGTGGCTTTATGTACAATCAAGCCTTGTTAGAGTCCTCTTCATTTGTAATATCACTGTTACAGCGTAGGATGATATTCAGTTCCAACAACATTCCAGTTGATGACTAGGGATTAGCTTTCCTGTTACATCTGTGGTACCACTAACTGATAAGCATCGCCATCTTCCTCTTCCTTTCTGCTCTGCAATTTGGCTCTTCTATTCAGCTTACAAAGCGTGAGTATGAAGCGGTTCTTTAAATGAGAAAGAGGGAGGGAAGTCTGAACAATAGTCAATGTCATATAGCCTAGTCAGATCAGCAAAGCTATTAGCTAAAAATCTCCTCTCATCTTAAATATAAACAAATGTACTTTTCAAATAGTACATGGAGTATTGTTTATACTGTTTCAACCTTGATATTGTTAGGAAATTGACCTATGTTAGAATTTGAGTATTCTATTGTTTTCCTTTCAGGCTTTCCCTAAGCAGAATAAATGCAATTGAGGGCACCTCCATGTTGCATGTGGATCCCCCCAGACAAGGCTACTCCAAGTTCAAGGTACTCCATGAGTCCACACCCATTCAAAACCATAGCTCATGAACCCTCAACAGTTTTTCTTTTCATTGTCATCGGTTGTTGGACAGAAGACTTGTTCAAAGCAAAGATATTTGATACAATAGTTAAATAAGAAATTTAGCAATAAAATGTTTTCCTCTATAAATCCAAGGCACACTTTTCTACAAACACCATCAGTAGAAAGAACGGATGCATGGAGGAAACATATACACACACACACACACATACATATACGTGTATGTATGTATGGAGAGGCATAAATAGGGACCACACACAAGTGGCCAGGTACATGTGTGGAGGGGCACACATATAGGTAATATGACATATTGTGAAGGTGACAACTTATACTTCCTCTGCTATAGAGTCACTAAAGTATTCAGGCAGCCCCTTCCAAGGCTATTCCATGCAAGTATGATAAATCTTATTGTCATTGCCATACATGTACTCTCTGCTGGATGCATACTCTACCCTACTGGTATCATGTGGATTCTTTTCAGTTTGGCTCCGCTGGTGCTGTTGTCACTGCTGGTTGTTGCCAGCTGAGTCTACTGAGCATGAGGTTGTAGAACATCTTGCTTCTGGTGGCAGCAATCCTCACTGAAATATTTTCTTTTCTTCATAGGACAAAGAGTAGAGGCTGCCGTGCTGTTTTAGAAAAAGTCTTGGTGCTTTTTCTGCTACAGCTTTTTTAAAAAGCAAAAACTTTTACTTGTGCAAATGTAAAATTCAGTCTGACCCAGACTGAGGAGAAAGCTTTTTTACAAAAAAAATGGTGTTTTTACTTTTTTCTGTAAAAGAAGTAGATGAGAGTAGTCCCTAATCAAACTGGGGACTTTTTCTAAACAACCTCATAACGGAGTTTGGGAGTTTGCTAAAAACAAACAAACAAACAAAAATCCAACTAATCAAACACACGCGCGCGCGCACACACACACACACACACACACACACACACACACACACACACACACACACACACCCCCCAACCTGGTATATTAGAAGGCACTGGCCACTGGATGAAGGTAATTGATGGAATATTGAGAACACCTAGTGACTTATCTGGCTGAGGATCTGTTACATCCCTGGGGGCCTTTTGAAAAACAGGTTGTTGGCACTGTGAGTCATTCAGTTCATGCATCAGCTCTGGAGGAAGGATATAACTTTTGAGGGAGCTCTCAGCTCGGAGGAACACAATTAACCCTTAGGCTTGAGAGCATAAAGGAGGGGATTTTGCTCTTTACTCTTCTTCCCCACCATTGACAGCGACGTCATGCAGCAGAAGCACGTGGCCATCATCATCATGTATGTGGATGTGGTATGAAAGGGATATTTAAAGGTATGGCTTCCTAAATCCCAATCTTTTGTGTAGAAGAGGGTATATTCGGAATTCTCTAGTCTTTTTGATCCCAGAATCTAGGCAAGGAAGAACGGTTGAACAAATTATGACATGTGAATGTAATGAAATATCAAATATATAAAAATATGAAATGAAAAAATGTATATGAACTTATGCAGGATAAAGTAAATAGAATCAGAGGAACCATTTATATAAGAACAACATTATACATACAAACAACTTAAAATACTTAAGAACTCTGATTGATACAACTATCTACCACAATTCAAGAGGAGTAATGATAAAACATGCTACCCACTTCCTCAAAGAGAACTGATGGACTCAAGATGAAACATGAGACAAATGCTTTTGGACTCGATGAATGTGAGAATTTGTTCTGCATAGCTGTGTTTGTTACAAGGGATTTTTCTTCTGTTTTCAATGGGTAAAGTAGATGGATTCAAAAAGAAGTCTCCTTCTTCCCTCCCACCCCCCACCCCTGTCATCCCGCTCCCAACAACAACACATCAAAAATGAAAACAGAAGGAAAGCTAGAAGGAATCACAGATAAGCAAAGACAGTTTTGAAAGTTATATGATGAATCTATTATGTGCTTGAAAAGAAAAGCAAAATCTACGTAAGACAGCAGCAATTTCATGTATACTCCTTTCCTGTTCTGCAATGTTCATTTTATTTGGTATTTAAGGTTAGAATAAAAAATATTCGTTAAGGCACTTTGCTCCTTCTATTGCACACAGGAATGCCACATTTTGGGCATTTCTTATCATCTTAACATGACTCTTGATACCAATTTTGATAAGAAATCAGATGCTGATAGTGGTTGTCCTTTGTTCTTGAAGAGGACCAAAATGACATCACCATGATAAAGTGAAGTTTCAGTGTGTGTGACTGTGGATGATTAGACCAATATGAGCTCAGAATTCTCTACCACAGACTGAGCACAGATAGTCCATGTGAAGTAGTTACTCCAAATTTGTGCATCCTATGTTTCCTCTGGGGTGCTTCAGTTCTGCTTTCCTCATAGAGCACAGCACCTTTTCTGATGTGGACATGCCAGGCTGAACGGTCCTGTGCCAATGTCTCTCATGCTGCATAATCAAATCCAAAGTTTTGCAGGTAGCATCAAGGAAGAGTTTCATAGATCTTTTCCAAAAGTTTTATTTATGTCTTGAGGTGTTTAAACTTTGATTTTTTCACCATTAATGTGATCTTTTATTATCTTTTAAGGCCAGCTATTAAGTCATGGTTAAAATAGTTTTACAATTCTAGTGAGGCATAGATGGCATGCACATATTTTCTGTGTCTGTTTTCTCAGCCCTGTGAGATCTTTAGGGATTGACAATGCTAAGGGACTTTCAGTGGAAGTTGACAAAAGTCTTCTAATTTGCTGCAGAATTGGAGGTGCTTTTGAGCTAGTCAATGTACAAAAGGGACCAATCTGTCCCTTCCTTGTTCTCCTCTTTCCTGGCTCAGAACTGGTTTAAGCTGTGTTCTGAGAGCCTAGTGGGGAAAGAGGCAATAGTCTACACATGCCACCCAGCCTATCATTTGCATGTGAGTGCTTGGCTACCTCTGTCTCTTTTTCTTTCCTGATCTTTGGTATCATTCCTGGGAAGCAGGTTTGAGTAATACCTGTGAGAATGGAGATCCTGATCCACCAAGCAGAAGTCAGGCTTCCCCTGGATTGAATAAGGTTCACAAACTCTAGCAGCTGTGTACAGACCAGGGAAGCAGAGAGTGCTCCAAATCCTGTGTCTCTCCTTGCTAGAAAGTATTTGTTAATATCCATCACTTTTCAGATACTACACAAATTCGGTAAATGTAGGAGTAAGGCTGGCTTGATGGAAATAACATGCTATTGTGCAGTTCAGCTTTATAGTTTACTATCAACAAGCATGCATTCTTTCTGTGTATATTTTTGTGAAAGGAACAAATAAAATAATGCTATTTATAATATATATTATGTAATATATACAAAAGATATATAAAATACTAATGTGGTATTATAAAGAGCACTGAGCTTGAATCAAGGTTTGAATTTGAATCATTGCCAGGTGACTGGCTATGTGATACTAAGTCACCTAACATCTCTCTAAGACTGTTTCTTCATCTATAAAATAGGAATATCTGCACTATTTTGTAAGGTTGTTAACATCAAATGAGATATTTTGTAACTATAAAGTGTTACATAAATCTAAGTTCTTCTTAGTGCTATTATTATCATCCTCACATCCTTACAAGAGCACATCCTGTCCTTTGAATTTGCCATGCCTCTTTTACAGATAAGAAATAAGATTTTAAATTAACTGATGTACCTTCCAAAGATACTTGTTAGGCCAATAGATCCAAAGAGGAATCACTTTATTATTTGTTATTATGGGGAAAAGAGATGGGCTCAAAAGGCCTAGATTTGAAATCTGATTATTCAAGACTTCAGGTAAATTATTTAACTTCTCTAAATCTCAGCTTCCTTCTTTTAAAAATCAAGTCAGTAAGGACCTATTAAGCATACTTATGTTCCAGGCTATATGCTAAGCACTGGAGAAACAAAGAAAGGCAAAAAGACAGTCCTTGCTCTCCCACAGTCTAGTTACAAGTATACAAAAGTGTTACAAGTGTCAAATTGACAGGACTTAGCAACAGCTAATATTTTCCTTCTTTCCAGGGCTGTTGTAAGGACAAGACAAAGGAATTATTGTTAGTATTAAAAATTTGACTGCTAGTTAAAGAAATTCCATCAGGAAAGGAGGTTATCAAGGGCTGTGAGCCTAGGGTATTGTGTTGTTTGGGGACTACCCAGAGGGAAGAAAGCTACTGAAACCATGTGAGAAACACACTGTAATACCATACCACTTATGGTCAGGTCACTTTTATTAAACACACAAGTGGCCTATATAAAATGTAACTGGGGAGGGATCACCTTGGACAACCACATTTTACATGGGGGAACTGTCATGCAGGGAGTTTAGATTGATTGTCTAGAGGCTGGACAGTTAACTAGTGGAAGAGAACCCAGATTTCTAGATCAACACCTACTTTAAAAATTACACTTACACACACACACACACACACACACACACACCCACACACCCACACACACACCCTCTTTACAGGAGGTTTTAGGGCCAGACAAATATGATTGAAACTAAGGAAAAGATGATACTTATATCTAATTTTAATTCACACAGTAACCATACAAAAGTCTCTTTGTCATTTGTAATAAAGTCCTTGGCTTCAGATTGTAAAGGACCTTCAGGAAAAAAGCTAGTGAATTTTGAGTGATTTTAATTACTGGCTAGTCAGTCTGCCAACTTGTTGCAATGCACGTTCCTTCAGAGAGACCCTAGACTACAGTCAGGACCCCATGGGCTCTAACCCAACTACCTTTTGGGCCAGACATTCAGTTTTCATGTAAAGAAGTTGGTGGGAAGGACAAAAATTTAAGCGTCAGGCAGTTGAGCAGTTTGGTTTGGCACAGGGCGCAACCTCAGTAGTGTAATAATTTATTGCAAGAATTCGTAACTTTTTTTTTCATAATGGATCTCTGTGGCAGTGTGATGAAAGCGTCACCAGTTTACTCTGCACAGATCTCTTTTATACAATGTTGCAAGAATGTCTTTTCCTCCAATAGATTGTGGTTATTCAAAAGCGGGGATTGTATTGCGGTTTTCTTCGCGACCCCTCGCCCCACACCCCCCTGCCCAGGGATTATCACAGTATCCACACGTAACTGACACAATAAATATTTACCGTCTGGACGCCTTCTAAGTAAATGTTTCAAAGGCATAAAATACATAGGGTTACAAGAAAAACTGGTTTTATTGAAATAAAGATGTAATTCTTTGCCAGCCAAGTTCACGGACCCTAGGTTTACCGGGACAAGAGCCCCAGCAAGGCTGAAGCCAACAAACGTTGCTGATAAAGCAGGTGACGGACACTGCCCCCGCACCGATCCCGCCTCCCCCAGTCACCAGCCCAGAGGAAAGAGAAGGCGACGCACTGCGTCACGCCACGCCTGCGCCTCGGCCGGGGCCCCTCCGTACGCGGGCGCGCGCTCTCCCCAAGTCGCTCCCGAGCTCCCCAGGCTCCTCTCCTCCCTCGTGCGCGCGCGCGCTCTCCCGCCGCCCCGCCCCCACAGGCTCCTCTCCCCTCCCCCGCGGCCGTCTTCGCGCAGGGGCTGTGCCCGTGGCCTCGGCCTCCTCTTTGCGGGTTGGAGTCGCTCTTCATCCGGCCCTTCCTTAAAGCTCGGGCCCGGTCACCCTTTGCTCCACCCCTTCACTCCATGGGAGCCGGCTCCTCCCTGCACCACTGGGCCGGGCTGCGTCGCCGGTGAAGGTCCACGGAGAGGGAGCCGAGCCACTTTCCGGAACTCCCCAGCCCGGTACCGTCCTTTATTTACTTCTTCCTCCTCCAGTTCCAACCCCACGGGTCCTCCTTCCGCGAGGCGGGGGCGGGGCCGGGACCGGGGCCGGGGCGGAGCTCCCCGTCCGCGCGTAGCCGCCCGCCCGCGGAGGCAGCCCCTCGCTGGGGTGCCCCCTCCCTCCTGCGTGTAGCTACGCGCGCGCAGAGAGACGCCTTCCTTCCCCTCCCCCCCTCCCCTCCCCCTCCCCTCCCCTCCTCCTCCTCTCCTCCTCCCCTCCCCCTCCCCCGCCCAACTCTTCTCTTTACCTACGGTGCTTCGTGTTCCTCTGCACTTTATTTAGGAGGGAACCGGTGTGCGATTGGATGAGATCTGCGTCCTCCGTCGCAAACTCTGGGTTGTGGCTCTGACTGTGTGTCTCGCAGTACATCCATGCTTTTAGCACGAGGTAGGACCCAGGCTAGCGAAGTGGGTGAGCAGAGGCTGCCCTGCAGGCAATACCGCTTACTGCGTCTAGGGGGCGCTAGCAAGTGCTGAGCTACAAAACCGCAGCTGGGTGGCTTGACCTTCCTGGTGGTCTTTCTCGTCCAGGGATTCTAGTCTGGGGTCTGTGAACTTTCAAATACATATGTATATGTACACATATGTATGATACATTTAAATAAATACATATATTTATTTTATATGTGAACTTTAAGTATTTGTATATATAGGCACTTATTTGATTATTTGCATATATTTAAATACAGATACAATTAAAAGTCCATAGACCCCGTATATATGCCTGTATGTCTATATGTCAGGAAGTAGTCAATAATGATAAGTAAACATTACGCCTCTATCACATCCAGGCACTGTGCTAAATCCTGGCTATAGAAAGACAAACACATGGTAAAAACAAAGACAGTTCTTGCCTTCAGAAAGTTTACAGTCTAATGAAGGAGCTTACCATCTAAAGAATATATGCATGTGTGTGTGTATTAGACCCCAGGTGGACTTCTTCTATATACCTACCTGTCTATAATATGTATTATATAGATAACTATCTCGTATGATTTCCTTTGTAATCTTGTGTTAGTAAGCATTTATTAACATTTGCTATGTGCCAGACACTGTGCTAAGCTCCCAGAATACAAACAAAGGCAAGACAGTCCCTGCTCTCCAGGAGCTCAGTCAAATGGGAGAGACAACATTCAAACCATAAATACGCACACATACGCATATACACATGCATGCCTATGCACATATTAACACACACAGCATAAATTGGAGGTAATAGAGGAAAGCATTTTCATTAAGGGGGATCAGAAAAGACTTCTCATGGAAGATGGGGTTTTAGCAGAGACTTGAAGGAAGTTAAGGAAGCTAGGAGGGGGAAATGGTTAAGGAGAGTATGCCTATTAAAAAACATTATGAGTAGGGGTCCACAGGCATCACCAGACTGCCAAGTCTTCGTGATGCCCTCCCCTTTGCCCTTGGAATGCACTACCCTCTGTTGAGCTCCCTCTCCTAGGTGACACTTGTTTCTCAATTACTTTGATGCATTGTTGATTTTTTGTATTTATTTATCCAGGGTGTGTCAAAAGTCTCAGTGCATTTTCAGTTTACTAGATAAACTGCACTATGACTTTTGGGACACATTGGGTCTGTATATATTATTTCTCCAGATCACATGCAACATACTTGAGGACAGGGACTATTTCTTTTCTTTTTTATCCTTAAATAAAAAAACAAAACAAAACTTTGTAGCTTCGTACAGTGCCTGACACTTCCTAGATGCTTAGTAACATTGTGGTTGATTGATTTGGTGCTAGATTTGGAGTTAATAGACCTGGATTCAAATTCTGACACCCAGTTTACCGCCTATATGCCTTTGGACAAGTTACTTCTGTGTTTTGGGGAAGTACAAAATGAAGGGATTGTGGTAGGTGACTTTTCATTTCCCTTGGACCTCCTCCACCTCACCCCAATCTTAACTTTTTCTCTTTCTCCCATATCATTGCTGTACTGATTAGTTGTTGACTTGTTATTCTATGCCTGGCCAATGTTTACTTAGAATGTGATTATTTTCACCCACTGGAATAGTATGATGGGATGTATTCAATGTGGTATTAATAGATTTTTTTATGAGAATGTTTTCAAGTGCTTTCTTTGCTACAGAGCCTCAGGATGCATTAACATAATTAAAATGTACAAATAATTAAAATTCCAAAAATATACAGATATTTTGTTCATATAGATACACTAGCATAAAAAAAAATCTTACTTTATATCTTGCTAGATTTAGATTAAGGAAGGTACTCAAATATTTTAAAATGTAAATGAGAGAATTACAATCTCAGCTTCTTTGAGCATGCCTAAGAAAAAATGAGATTCTCTTAAATATTTTTGGTTTGTCTAAAACCAACTGTCTTGAAAATAGGCAAGTGAATACTTTTAACTTACCCTACCTTCATGTTTCTAGCTTAGTATTCTATATGCCCTCACTCTTCACTTGGCAGAAGAGAGTTTGTTGGGTTCATCAGTGCCCCTGCAGTAATTTTCCTTGCACTTTAAGACAGTTAAACGTTTGTGTATGTGCTTTTGAATTTCCATGACCACTACCTTAATTTCTGTTTTGCCCTACTCTCTGCTCTGGTTTACTCTCCTCTGCTAGTGACTTCAAATACAGACAGGTCTGCTGGGTATCAGATTAATAATATCTTCATGACTACATTAATATAACTGAGGCCTAGATTACATAAGAATCTTGATATTACATTTAACTCTTAAAAAGACAGTTTCCCACATACACTGACTTGTTATCCTTCAAAATGATTCTCTTATTAATAGCCATAGCAATTTTTTTTAATAACTATAGCAAAACACATTCTATCTGCTCCCAGAACTATTTCCCTGAAGTTAGTCATAAGCTCATGACTTTAGAGCTGAGAGGGGCCTTATGGACCATTGAGTCCAACTTCCTATTGCAAATGGGGAAACTGAGGTACAAGGGTAAATAATTTGCCCAAGGTCACATTGAACCTAGGTCTTCTTGGCTCTGTGTCCTTTATACTCCTGTCAGAATAACTTTCTTTTACAATTTCAGCAAATTCCTTCCCTCATGCTTAGAGGATATAGACCTTTTGTTTTCTTTAGATAAATATCTACTTAAGGTTTAAAGGTTGGAGCTGGAAAGGACTAGCCCACCTTCCTCATTTTATAGGTGAGAAAGTTGAGGACTTCAAAGTCACATGAGTAAATAAGTAGTTGGGATTCATATCAAAAAACCTTTGACTCCCCATCCTTTACTCTGTCTTTTTCACAGCACTGTCTGCAATCTGAGATCTGTGTTTTCCACCTTTCGTGATTTTGTATATGATTCAAGTTCAGGTTCTCTAGAATGAGTACTGATATAATTATTTACAGTTCCAAATGGAAGGTTTGTGTAAAACATTGCTTGATATATTTAATCAACTGTACAAGGAACACATTTCCTGCTTTTATATTGTGTGCTGACATTGCTCTTATGCAGTAGCCATAAAGTTTTTGACTTAAATATAAATGTACAACAATTACAGAACAGAATTGTGAAGTTTAATTTACTTAATCATTTAAACATAGTTCAAAATATGTTATGCTTATATCTTATAGCTTAGGTATAATTGTTTTAAACCAGTGTCATTAAATATAGGAAGTTTTAATAAGATGAATATATAATTTGATTATGTGCCATTCATACCTTCTCATCTTACTTGACTCATATACATATCTTCCCATAAATCCTTCAGTGTGGTTCTACCCACTATCCTGGGGACCTTTTTCCATTTCTCTTGACATTGTGTAGATATATATGGATTTTTCAGGATCTTTCACTCTCCCTGAATCTTGCTAGATGACCAGCCCAGATTCTTTTTTAGTCATTTCTCTATGATTATATCCTTGCACAAGTACCTTATCTTTTCTATTGTAAACTTCACCACTGCTCTTTGGATGACCTTTCAACTTTAATATTTCAGTGGCTTTGGTCCATTACTTTTCATTATATAATAATATTAGAAAAATGTTGATGTTAAAAAAGATGCACCTTTGTTCTAGGGGAAAGCTTAGGTTTGTTAAAAGCACTGTGAAGTTTCCCAAATGCATGGCTACTCCTCTCCTAATCAATACTGGACTTAGTTTATTATTCATGTGCAGTATCTATCCTTGTTTTATTTTATCCTTATTTTACCGATGAAGAAATTGAGACTGAGAAGTTAAAATGATTTGTTTAGGGTCTTGCAACCAGTAAATATCTGGTAGGACTTAAACTCAGGGGTTCCTGACTACCAGGTTCAACACTATAACTGGAAGGACTTAGTGTCTTGAGTAGCTATGGTACCTTTCCTAAATTTTCTTGGGTCAGAGGGCTAGCTGGTGAGCTGATTATTTATGAGTCTTTCACTTGGTTTTAGACTGTAATCTCTAGTGATCAGAGTCCAATTTCTATCTCTGTTGACTGAATCAAATGAATAATTTCATTATGTTCAGGTAACTTATTGTAAAGTTGAAAAGTCATGTAGCTAATTTTCCTTAACAAAGGAGCATAGAAGAAAGAATTACTTCTGAATTCCTGATTACTTAGTTCTAGCTATTCTCTAAATGTGAAATGTTATCTCCGTTTCTTCCCTTTATCTACTTTGCCTGGAAAATGGTCATTTGCACATAGTGAGTGCTTAATAAATGATTATTGAATTAAATTAGGATATCTTGCCTCCTCATTGCTGCCTTCTATAGCGTTATTTTCCTAGAAAGAGTGGTTTCAGGTTCTACTTTCTCAGTGAAGACTATCCTGATCTTTTCAGTGAGAATGTTCTTTCTATCCCTCCTAAAATTTTCATCGAGTTAATCTTTGAATCTTTCCATTGCTTCCATCCCTCTCCTTATTTTGTATTATGTTTACATTTGTAGATAAGCTTAGAATGTAAGTTCCTCAAGGACGGATACTGTCTTTTTTATCTTTGAATTCCCAAAACTTCCAGCATGGTCTTACAGGTAATAAACAATAATTTATGTTTGTTAAATTGAATACTGTGGGTATTTGTAGTTTCACGATTGGTTTGAAATGATCATTTAACATTTCATTTCATTGCTTCTTAAACTTGAATGTCTCACAGTAAATTACATAGTATTATACTTTAAATGTTCTTATTAAGAAAACCAAATATGAATTCTAGAAGTCTTTTATTAGGTTAACCTGTCCTTTGTCTTTTAATAGCTGTCACAAATATATATCTAACATTTAGATTAAGTTAATTCACAGAATTAGTTTATTCTTAAAAGCCAGAGGGAAATATCATTTTTTTCTTCTTCCATCAAAAATCGTTATAACAATAATGCCCAATTTTTAATATGCCAGTTATTCCTAAATAATTTGACCAATTTAGTATTATTCTAAATTCACATATACTTCTTATCCTAGTAGTTAAGCTATAACATTTGCTTAATAGATATGAAGAGTAAATAAGATAGGGTACTATTTTTTTTTGCCTTATTAGTAAAACCTAGCCTCTTTTGTGGCTTTTATCACCATAATTCTTTGTAAAATATTATGAGTAACTTTTTTTTACATCTGTACATTTCCAGTCATCCTCTGTGATGAGGAGACACTTTAATATGCTTTTGATTCCTATACTTGTTCCTTCCTGGTTATTACCATGCTAGAAATTCACCCTTCTGGGAGTCTTAGGAGCTCAGAAGTTCAAGGCCTCACCTGGAATTGGTCATTATAGAATATACTATTTCCTCTCCTATTTCTCTCTTTTCTCTTGTTTTCCTGCTACACATTAACTCTATTGAATTTTAGAGACATTTACTAAAAAAAATTTAGGGCCAAGTGAACTAAGAGGAATTCTTCAGAGCTATACAATTTCACATTTTTAGGATTCCTAGTTTCAGTAGGTTCTAAATCTTACCTCTTCTTCCTCATGTTCTAGATTCCTTTCTCTACATAGATCTTGTTTATTTCATGTAGGAGAGTTCCCTGTTCCTCTTTTGTTTGGACATTCTAAACATTATTCCACACTTTATATTATTATTATTGTTTTTGGTATGTAGTAAACAAAAGATTGAGGATTATTTTGAATAGGATATCTTCCCTCCTGAGTTTGTCAGATTCTTAAAAATTTGTCCTTCATCATCTTCAGAGTCTGGCAGAGCTAATTCCTAGAAGTTACTCATCTGTCTTCTGGAAACATGTTTTCTCCATTTGGGAACCTCAGTTTTCCCTTTAGGCTTCATATTGTACTGTAATCATGTACATGTACATGTAACTATCTCCTGTTGGTGTCTTCTCTGGCTTTTGGCCTTAGAGAAAAAGGGAACTTTCCCTTCAGGGTCCAAGTTTATATCTTTCATTTCAGACTGTGCTGCACTGACTTTGTAGAAGCCTCTTTTGACTTTTGCTGGTGTACTTTTTATATCCCAACTCAAAGAAATCCAATTCTAGTCATTGTCATTTTGCTCTCCTTGGTCCAGATAAGGACTTTTTGTTTTCCAGAATCCATTTTGGTTTCTTTGTTCTGGTCATCCATCTTAAGTATACTCTTAATTTTGGCTATATTTCTTGAGTGAAAGTAGATTTCACATATATTTCAAATTTCTTATATAAGCCTAATCTTTTGAATATCCATGTACTCAAAATATATTTATGACCAAAGATTGAGAACTACAAAATATAAAGATTTACATGTTAATTAAATCTCTTTATTACTTAAAAGTATGTATAATCTGGATTACTATACTTATAAATACTGTGTGTATCATGAGAGGAGGTAATGCAGCAGAAGAGAGAGAAAGTGAATTTGAGAAATGAACAGCTCTGTCAAAGGTACCTGAGAATGGCATTTAGATTTTTGAACCCAGGCTTAAAATATGAGAATGATAGGCTCCTGGCTAGGGATGGATTATATCTAACAAGGAATAGTAAGAAATGTACTTACCTGGAATCTTGCAAAACTAATCAAAAAAACTTTAAATGGAAAAGAAAAGAATTGGAAGAAAACTGCTGACATATATCCATCAGAGTAAATATTATAGACAATATCTGTGGTAGGTACAATGTAAGTAGAAAAATAGTAATGTAAACTTCTAGAAATCCACTAGAGACAAAAGTCCAAGATGGGAACTAGCTGTAAAAACCCATGGCCTCACATATCTATACACAGATGTATAAAGTATGAGTGACTAGCAAGGGAGGCAATTCAACATCATAGGTATTACAGAGATTTGCTATAGTGGAACGCATTACTAAGAAGGAGAGCCAAGATGGTGAAAAGCAGTGAGTTCTACTCTACAAACTGCTGCAAACAAATCTAGAATATGTACCAGACCAAATTCTGATGGGGAAATCCAGAAAAATTCCAGTGGGTCATTTATCTAGCCCAGCTAGGCATAATGAGACAGGGAGTTCTGAAAACAATGGAGGAAAAGATCAACCAGGAACATGTCATTCTCTTAAGTATTTCATTGCCCAGAGAGAGTTTGTGCACCAGGGTAAGAAGAGGTTCCAGATCCATACTAGATTACTTGAGTGAAGACAGGTGCCAATCAGCAGCTTAGTTGCCCACTTCCTAGTTCTGGATCATAGATCCAAGGGGAACTGAAGAGTGGATCTATTCTAAGCAGTAGTGTTCTAGGCAGGAAGTGTCTTGGGCTGTGTATGGAGAAATGAGGAAGTTCAGAAGCCAGCAATAGCAGCAGCAATGGTGTGGCTAAGACTGCAGGCACAGAGCAGTGTTTCACTTGAAGCCTCTATTCTAACCTGCAGAGGAACAACCAACACCAAAATCCTAGACAAAAAATTCAGCCCTTCTGAACCAGCAGAACTTTTCAGCTAATTGATAGTGGCTGGTTGTAGCAGTGACCTACTTTTGCACAGACCCAAACTTAGGCCAGGATCATGCCAAGCTTAGACCAAGGGGAAGGTGATCTCATTTTACCCTGAATTAAACTACTTTGGAAGTATGGAAAGCTTGCAGGTCTGTAGCGTGTCTCTGAGATCCTAGAGTAGCACAGCACTTAAATACCCCAAGAAAGCAGAAAGAGAACAAGCCTTGACCTTTTCCTCCAGCAATGAGGTATAACTCAGCCTTAAAATTAAGTCCAAAATCGGGAAGTGGATTGGAAGAACGAGTAGACAGAAAAAGAACAGTGGCAAGGATGCTTAAGACATAATTGCAGTAGAAGAAAATGACACTAAAGCTTCTACAAGCAATGTTTCAGAGAAAACCACAGCTTGGACACAAACTTACCTAGAATTCCTAGAAGAGATGAGAGAAAAGTTAAAGAAAAAGAGTTTAAAATGTTTTCACAGATGAATGAGAGTGTTCAAGGAAAAAACTGGAAAAAAAATGAGAGCTATGAAAAAAGGAATTGCAAAGTTAATTAACATTTTAGCACAGAAGGAACAAATTGTTGCCCAAGCAACAAACTTCCTAAAGCTTAGAATGGATCAAATAGGAGCCAGTGATTCCATGAGGCAACAAGAAATACTAAAACAAAGTCAAACAATAGAAAAAAATGAAAGAAAATGTAAGGTATTTTATAGGAAAAACAACTAAGCAGATCAAGGAGGAAAAAAATTTAAGAATCACTGGACTATTTTAATACCATGAACAAAGTAAAGAGTCTAGGTTCAAGAAATCTTAAAAGAAAATTGCCCAGATCTCTTAGAATTAGAGGGCAAAGAAAAAATAGAAAGAACATATTGTTACTATCTGAAAAAACAAAACAAAACCCTACAAAACTCCAAAATAAAAACTCCCGGAAAATCATAGCCAAAGTCTAGAGCTTCTAGGTCAGAGAAAAAAAAATACCACAAGAAGCCAGAAAGAAAGAATTCAAGTACAAAGGAGCCACAGTTTGATTTAGTTGCAATCTGATTAGCAGCCACCAGAATAAAGGAGTGGAGAACTTGGAATACTATATTCCAGAAGGCAAGGGATATTAGCTCACAGTCAATAACTTGCCTAACAAAGCTGAGTACAATGGGGAAAAAATAAAATTCATTATTTCTAAGCATTTCTCATGAAAAGACCACAGATTCATAGAAACTTTAAAGTTCAAATATAGAAACAAAGAGAAACATAAGAAGGTAAATACAATTGAACAATGACAATATACCAAAGATAAACTATTTATAATTAAATATAACATAATGCTTTTTTCTTCTGAACACTATCATCATTAGGGTTCATAAGAAGGAGTCTAATTAGACAAGGCCTGGGAGTCGTTGCACTGTACTTCAATGATCTTAAGAAAAGAAAGGAAAGAGAAGGGGAAAAGGAAAGGGGAGGGGTTGGAACATTAGGGAAAATTGTCTCTTGTGTTTGGGGTATACAAATAGACATTTATACACACAAAGAGGGGAAAGTGGAGGGGAGTGGCTAATATGTGGACCTCATTCATCCGAACTGGTCAAAAAAAGGAAGAATACCTAATTGTAATATGACTTTAGGAAGATACCTTTTTCAAAAGGAAGAAGATAAGTAAAAGATGTGTGTGTGTGTATGTACATATATAATATGTGTATATACATATGTATATGTATATACACACATTATATATGCTTGTATAATGTAGCACCTCCTTTTCATCATGAGTCATCATGGCCAAAACTTGGTTCTCCTCATTTCCACATGGTCTCTTAGACTGAGACTGGACAGGGAATATCAGTGTAGTTTCTTGGTTTGAATCTTCATTGTCCAATCTCCCATGTACATTATCTTCCCAACCTTCACCCCTCTTTAACATTTATATTCTTCAGCAAATTGACTGGAGTGTATTTTGAATTTACATTTATATACCCAATCTAGAACAAGGAGGCTTAAACATTTTTGAATGCTTTCCCTAATTCCTTGGGCTAAAGATTCATAGAATCAGTCATGTGGGACCAGTCTTATATGGTTCCAAATTTATATGTGGAAAATGTAATTGCTCAAATACAATTTTACAACTTCACCAAGCAACATTTTGTAATATTTATCAGAGGTTCTGCCTATTTAGCGCTTAACGAGGTTCCTTGTGTTGGTGTTCAAAACCACCTCCCACAGGCAATAAAGAAAGCAAAAAGGAAAAGAAAATTAACCTACTTCTCTCAGAGTGAAAACCTCATTTTCCCTTTAGCAGTCTCAGAGTATGTGGTGTTCTGTATATAGGGATTAGGAACCTAGAGTCAATTGGAAATCATCATCTCAGTCTCAGGAACCAGAAAGTAGAAGCATAATGGAGAACCTTTGGGTTAATACCAGAGAATGCAAAAACAAGAGTGATGTTGTCATTGGAATATAGATCACTTGCACAAAAAGAAAATCCTGTGAAATAGGTGAATTCAGTAAATAGCTTTCAAATTGGCAAAGAGGCATAATATAATACCAGCAGGGAATTTCAGTTGTTTGAAAATAAACTGGAGCACTTTTACTCCTTTTCCCCCTCCTTCGCTGTCAGTCAACCCATAGACATTAAACATTTGTGCCTGGCACTGTGCTAAATGCTGGGGATACAAAAAGAGATAAAAGACAGTCTTTGCCCTCAGGGAGTTTACAGTCTAACATGAGAAACAACATGTAAGAAAATACATAAAAAGCCAGCTATATACAGGAAAAATAGGGAAAAATAGAGGGAAGGCACTAGAATTAAGAGGGTTTGGAGAAGGTCTTCACTGAAAGAAAGGATTTTAGTTGGGACCTAAAGGAAGTCAGCTAGGTGAGTAAGCAGGAGTATTCTAAGCAGGAAGTATAGCCAAAAAAAAGATGCCTGGAGCTGAAAGGTGAAGTATATTGTTTGTGGAACATCCAGATCCTTGAGGAAATTGAATTGAAGAGTTTGCTTTGGGGACTAAGGTGTAAGAAGACTGAAAAGTTGGGGAGGGCAAGCTTGACCATTGTATCAGTAAGCACCTCAATATACACAGAGGGGGCTACTATCACAGGTTCTTAGATCTCCATTCATAAAAGAAAAGCAACTTTCAAGGGGTTAATAATCACTTTAATCAAACACATGTATCATTCCTTTAACCAAGCACATATATTATTCACCTAGTTCAGAGGAGTCAGCACACTGAATTTCAAAGAAAATACAGAGAAATCAAAAGTCAACAGACATGGCTTCCTCTGCCTGAGCATCGGCAGACAGGTATCTGATCATAGTTACCAACGAGGGAAGCACTGATACCTGGGTTTTCGGAGCTGAGACGGAGGGGCAGGGGGGGGGAGGGGGACACCTTAGTGACTTCCCAGAGTCTTTATCTGACCAAACACTTCCAGTAAGCCCCAAAGTAAAACCTCAACTCAAGAGTATTTATAGCTTTTTTAGAGCCAGAGGGCACCAAAACCCTTGAAAACTAGTGCCTCATTAACAAAAGGCTTGGGCCTTACCACAAATCTTCCCTAATCAGACTCCCCTTAATGGGCAGGCCTATTAATGAGTGGGGAAGATCTTCAATCACATTAAAAAAATTAAAAATACAAATACATATACTGTTTCTAGTTAAAGAAACTCTTGTTTCTGTACTTTATTCCTAGTAAAGACTCTTGATTGATAAAAGGCAAGATTCAATCAGTGCACTTGATTATATTAAAACAAAAACAGCAAAAGATTCCACTTTGCTTGCCATCACACTCCACCCTTCAAAGATTCTTGACCTTATAACTTAAATGTCCATGGATCCTGGAACAAACAGAGGCATTATACTTCTTGATTATACTAAAACAGCAAAAGATCCTACTTTGCTTGCCCTTACAGCTGTGAAAGGCTTTGAATGCCAAACTGGGCAATTTGTATTTGATCTTGGAAGTATTAAGGAGTCACAGGAGATTACTGAATAAGGGAGTCACATGTCTGGATCTACATTTTAAGGAAAATCATAGTGGCTGAATGAAGAATGAATTAGAATGGGGAGAGACTTGAGGCAGCCAGACTCACAAGCAGGCTCTTATAATAATTAGTATTACAGTAGAGATGATGAGGGTCTGCGCTAGAGTGTCAATGCTGGAGGAGAGAAGAGAATGTTCTGGAGAGATGTAGCAAAGGTGAAATCTACAGGCATTGACAGCAGGTTAGATATGGTGGTGAGAGAGAATGACTCCTAGGTTGTGAGTCTGAGAGACTGAGAAGAGGATAATTCCTCTCTTACAGTTACTAGGGATGGTGTATGTGTGGAGAGGAGGTTTAGGAGGAAAGGTAATGAGTTCAGTTTTGGACATGTTGACTTTAAAATGTCTGCTGGTCATCCAAAAGGTATTTGGAGATGTGAAATTGGAGGCAAGCAGAGAATTTGGAGCAGAATAGGTAGATTTGAGAGGCATCAGTATGGAGGTGGTAATTAAATCCGTGGGAGCTGCTGAGATCACTAAGTGAAGTGCTTTAGAAGGGAAAAAAGAAGAGAGCCTAAGACAGAACCCTGAGAGGTGTCCGTCATGAGAGGGCGTAATTTGGAAGCGGACCCAGGAAAGGAGGCGGTGCAGTGGTCAGATATGTAGGATGGAAACCAGAAGATAATAGCATCCTGAAAGCCTAGAGAAAAGGGAGTATCAAGGAGGAGAAATTAACCTACAATGTCAAAGACTGCAGAGGTCAAAGAGAATGAGGACAGAAAGAGAGCTCTTGGATTTGGCAGCAAGAATATCATTAGTAACTTTGGAGAGTGGTTTAGGTGAAATGATAAAGTAGGAGATTCTATTTTAAGGGGTTTAGAAGTGTAGGAGGAGATAAAGTGGAGGCTTCTATTGGAGATGACTTTTTCAAGGAGTTTAGTGGTAAGACACACACACATATTTGTATGTATGTATATGTATATGTATAGGATGATAGCAGGAATGGAAGTGTCAAGTGAAGATTTTTTGAGGATGAGAGAGACATAGGCATGTTTGTAGGAAATAAGGAATGAGCCAGTAAATAGACTGAAAATAAATGAAAGAGTGGGGATGACAGAGGGGGAGGAGATGGGATAGAGTGAGATCACTTGAACAAGTAGAAGGTTTAGCCTTGGGAAGGAGTAAAGCTACTTCATTACTCTCCCCTTTCTCCTTCTCCCTTTCTTTGTCAAAAGCAGTACAGCTAATAATTTTTTTCCTTTTTTAAATACATTTTTATTGGTCATCATAATTATCCTAAATATGCCTCCCCCTACCTGAGATGTACCTGAGAGCCACCCCATGTAACAGTCTTTTAAATGAAGAAAAAAAGCCAGTACCACTGATTAAACATTGTGAAAGTCCAGAAAAATATATGCGGTGTACATCACCTGTAAATCTTTCACAATCATGAAGGAAAGAATTGGGGATATCCTTTCATATCTCTTCAATTGAGTCCCACTTGATCTTCATTAATTTTGTTAGATTTTCTTTGGATTTTTTTGTTATAACGCTCTTTCCATTTACGTTGTTCTAGTTCTTCTGTATTTCGTTTTCTGGACTCTTCTTACTTCATGCTGCATCACTTCATATAGATCTTTCCATGCCTCTTGTTCATCACATAATTTCATATAGCACAGTACATTCATTACATTAATTTGCCATAGTTTGTTTAGCCATTTCCCAATTGATGGACATCTACTGTGTTTCTAATTTTTAGCTATCACAAAATGTGCTGCTATAAATATTTTCGTGTATATAGGGATTTTCTTCTTATTGATATTTTCCTTGCTATATGAGCCCAGTGGTGGAATCTCTGATACAAAGAGTATGGACATTTTTGTCACTTTATTTGGAAAGTTCCAAATTGCTTTCCAAAATGGTTCTACTCTTTCACAGCTCTACCAACAATACATTAGCATGCCTATCATGTAACAACATCTCCAATGTATACTATAGCCATATTTTGTCATTTTTTTCCCATTTTTCAGGGTATGGGGTGAAATTTCAGCGATTTTTATTTTAATTTCTTTTGTTGGTGATTTAGAGTGATTTGGATTTCATCTGGCTGTGAATTCTTTGCATTGCTTTTGAAAACTATCTGTTCTTTGACTATCTGTTGGGGAATGGATATTAGTTTTATATAAATATACTACCTATATGCACACATGTACATTTATTTATTGTTTATATTTCTTGGACATGAAACTGAAACTTTTATCAGAGAAATTTGATACAAAGATCCCCACCCTCCACATTTGTCCGCTTTCCTTTTTATACTTGGTGCGTTAATTTTGTCTGTCAGAAGCTTTCAGTTTCAAGAGTCAAAGTTACCTGTTTTATCTTTTGTAATTGCCTCAATCTCTTATTTGGCTAAGAATACATCTACCTCTGGCTTTGAGAGATTTATTATCTGTTTCCCTTTTAATTTTTTTATAATGTGGTCTTTAATATTGAGGTTGTGTTATCTATTTAGAATGCATTGTGGAATGTAGGGTAAAGTGTTGATCTAAGCCTAATTTCTGCAAGACTACTTTAAATTTTTCTAGAAGTTTTTATGAAATTAGTTTTTTGCTAGGTGGTTTACGTTTTACACTTTATCAAACACTGGGTTATTGAGTTCTTTATTTCTACTTCTCTTCCATCAAGTCTGTTCCATTGATGTCTCTCTATTTTTTAACCAATGTCAGAGAATTGTGACTACTGCTCCTTTTTAACATAATTTGAGGTCTGGAAGTGCTTTTCTCCCTTTGTCCCTATTGATTTCCTAGGATTTTCTAAAAAGTCATTATATCATCGGCCAACAGAGATAATTTTGTTTTTTCCTTACATATCTTTATTCCTTTAATTTCTTTCCTTGTATTTTTGATGTTTCTAGCTGTATCATATAATAGTGGAGATCCTTGTTTTATTCCTATAGTTACTGGGAAAAGTTCTAGTATATCCCCATTGCATGGGATGCTTGCTTTAATTTTAGATAATTTATATATGCATATATATGCATATGTATATGTATGAAAGTCCCTCTGTACCTATGCTTTGTAGGGCATTTAAAAAATTTTTATTTTTTTCTTTGTAGGGCTCTTAGCAGAAAAAAATGTTGTACTTTGTCAAAGGCTTTTTCTGTATCTATTGAGATGATCATACTGTTCTGGATATTTTGGTTTTTAGTTATGTTGATTGTTTTCCTAATGTTGAATCATCCTTGCATCCCTGAGATAAATCCCACATGATCATAATCAGTAGCCTCTTGGAAAAGTTGCTGTAGGCTGTTGGATGGTATTTTGTTTAACTTTTTTGAGTCAATGTTGATTACTAATGGCATGCTTTATTTATAATATTTTCTTTCCCTGTTTTATCTGTCTCTGGTTTAAGTATTAGGGCAATATCTCATAAAAAGATCCTGACAAGGTGCTTTCTTTTTCTGTTTTTGAGAATAACTTTTGAAGTAGGAATACTAACTGTTCTTTAAAAAATTGATAGAATTCTAGGGGAATACAGCTGAATCAGGAGGTTTTTTTTAATAGCTAGGTCTGTTTTCTTTTTCAAGATTGAATTATTTAAGATTTATAACCAGTCTTCTGATAGTATGGGTATTTTATATTTTTGAAGGTATTCCTCTATTTCTTTTTTTTAATTTAATTTAATTTAATTTTTTTAATGATTTACAATCATTTCCTTAAAGTTAAGATTTTATCCCCCCCACCCTTACCTCACTACCCCCCTCCCTCCCCATGACAGCATACAGTTCTGTATAGGTTCTACATATACTTTCCTATTGAGCACATTTTCACTATAGTCATGCTATGTAGTCGCACTAAAATAAATGGAAGAAATTTCCTCTATTTCTTTTGAAGTATTTTCACTTTTGTTACAATATAACTGTGTGTAATATGTTTTGGTTATTATTTTTATTTCTTCTGGTTTTGCTGTGATTTTATATTGTTAATTTGTTATTTTATTGATGCGATGTTTTTTGTTCTCTTCTTTTTAACCATATTAGCTAAGGGTTTATAAATTTTATTGGTCTTTCCAAAGAACTAAATTTTAGTTTTATTTATGATTTCTATTTTTTGTTTCCAGTTTATTTCTTCCCTTTTTTTGTACTCATTTTAGGTTTGTTTATTTGTAAGTTTTCTAATTTTTAAAAATGTTAACAGTAAGCTGTATGACATTTAGATCTAGTAAATGAGATTAAGGATATATGCATAAATGTTGCAAGATAAAGAAAAATGACTCAATATTCGATGAGCAAAGGACCTGTTGAAGGTGAAGAGAACAGAAGACCACAATATACCTGTTTCTAAGCAATTTGAAAGAGAAATGAGAATCATGAGAGTAAATGTGTGGCCTGCCAAGTAAAAGTAATGGGCAGAAAAGAAAAATTCTTATCTAAGAAACAGAAAAACAGAATGTAGAATGAGAAAGCAAATAGAAGTAAAGGACAATCTAGAGGAAAATAAGTGAAAAACAGTAACATTAGTAGAAAGCATACTTAATATGCAAGCAAAACATACTGATCTTAAAGATCAGATACAGAGACAATTTCAGGATCATTGATCTCCCAGAAGTATGCAACAGGACAAAAAAAACAAAAAGCACAAAAACAAAAAAAACCTTCACATCATAATGCAGGAAATAATAACAGAGAACTTCCAAGAACTTAAAAACATGGAAAATGGAATACAAATTAAAGAATTCCATGACATAGAACAGAAAAAAAAAGATGATTATACATGAAACTGCAAATCTATCTATCTGTATCTATCTATTGTCTATCTGTCTGTAAAACCATTCTATACATACTTCTATTTATCAGTTCTTTCTCTGGATTCAGATAGTGTCTTCCTTTATATATCCTTGGTAGTTAATTTGGGTGTTATAATAGTAAAAATGAGTTGTCACTCAAAGTTGTTGTTACCGTATAGAATATTCTCTTGGTTCTGCTCAGTTTACTTTTAAGCTACAATCCTTTTTAATCCCCTTAATCCCCTTCTCTCTTTTCCCCTCTCCTTGTACTTGCTTGTTTAGTATAATGTATTTCTACACCAAAATGTGTGTGTGTGTGTGTGTGTGTGTGTGTGTGTGTGTGTGTATGTTCAGTCCTCCTTGGTTTGGTGCAGAGGAAAGTGAAGTTCATATTTAGACTAATTCCTCTACCTGTTTCTCCACATTTGTATGGTTTTCTCATATACGCTCATGACATGAGAAAACTTTGACTCTTTCATCTTTCTTCCCTAATATAATCCTTTCAGTTTTCTTTTTTCTCCTAAGATCATTAAAGTATAACAGAATTTTCTCATGACTTCTGCTTTATTTATTCCTGCTGTGACCTTGGATAAGGTTCTGATCCCATCTTTGAATGGTAGGTTATTTTTGTTTGTAATCCTTATCTTTTGTCTTCTGGAATATACTGTTTTAAAATTCTAATGTCCTTTAGAGTGGTAACTGCCAGGTCTTATGTGACCCTGATTTACTCATTGATACTTGAACTCTTTTGTAATATTACTCCTTTGACCTAGAAGCTGTAAATTTTACCTATAACATTGTAGTGAGTTTTCATTTTTAATGAGTTGACTAGTGGATTCTTTATTTTCTCTTTGCCCTCTGGTTGTGATAGGTCTGGACGACTTGGTTTTATGATTTCTTGAAACATAGTATCCAGGTTCTTTTTGTGGTGATTGCTTTCAGATAGTGTAATGATTCTTCAGTGTTCTCTCCTTCATATGTTTTCCAGGTAAGTTGTTTTTGATATGAAGATATGCTTGATATGGTCCATTCTAATTGTCAAGGAATCTGCTCCTTGGTTAAGGTTTTGAACTTCTATTATATCTGTTAATTCTCCTTTTATGTCTTTCCTCTGTAACTCTCATTTGTTTTCTGATTCTTTCCACTAGAGCCCTTCTTTCATTATAATATCATTTTAACTTTTTTTCTTGTAACTCTTGCTTCATTTCTTTGGAATTCTAGTTGACTTTGTGGCCAAATTGTGTTTTTTTTTTGAAATTTTGCTTGCATATATGTTGTAGTTATCTTCTTCCAGTTTTGTGCCTTGGGTGTTCCTTTTTCCATATTGGCTCTTTACTGTTGGCATCTTTTGTTGTTTGATCTTCAAGCCTTACTTCATGACTTGGGACTTTGTTTAGAGCCAGCCTCTATAAACTGCTGGCAGGCATATTTGTAGCCTTATTTGCTTCTGCTTTGGATACTCTGGGATCCATTTGTTGCTTTCTCTGAGTACTGAGTGCCAGTACCACATGTTTGCTGCTTTTTTCTGTTTCAGATTTTTGGCCAGTACATGGCCTCAGGCCAAGTCTGACTTGCATCCACAACCCAACCCACTTTTTGCTCTGGACTGCAACTGCATGTCAGCTCCATGCTTAATTGCTGGTCTCAGTCTCGGTTCTAGTATCAGAACAACAGTTGCTGGCTGCTCCTGTTTTGCTCCCTGTATAGACAGTGTCAGGCCCAGTTCTTGCTGGATCCATAACTATTTCTTTTTCTGGTATATGGCCCTTGGCCATCTCCCTCTGCTGACTTGCTCTGGAAAAATGGTTCACTGTGATTTCTCCGTGGATCTCTTATGAGCACTTGGTCTGATGCTGTTTCTAGATCTTTGTTGGAGTAGTTGTGGGGGAGAGCTACTGCTTCGTCCTACTCTCATTTCTTTGCTGGTCTCAATAAGTTTTTTAAACTGTAGTTGTACAATTGTATTTTTCCACTAATCAATTTACTTAGCCCTCCAATTGTTTCCTTTGTATTATCTAACTTACATTGCCTTTCCTTGTCAACTACTTAATCTGTGTCCTTCATTTTATATCCTCTTTAATTGTCCTTGATTCTACTTATTTTACATCCTAGAAGTAAGAGTTAGGACCAGGATCTAGGCCTTTGTCTCCTTTATATCTTACTTACCTTCTCTTCCCAAGTTTAACTTCTGACCCATTTCATTATTCAAAATTCCTCCAAGTCAAATGTAAGATTTTTTTTCTTATCTTTTTTCCTTCTCTTCCTCTTTCTTCCACAAGCTTTCTCATGGAAGTACAGTGATTTAAAAAAAAAAATTCAATAAGTATTTATTTATTACAGTGCTTGTACTTACAGAGTTTTATATTCCACTGTGTGGATATAATGTATACAGATAGGCATAGTAAAAAAGAAAACTGAGAAATGAGAGAGCACTAGAAAGGCTTCATGTAAGAGATAGTTTCTAGTTGAGTTTTGAAGGAAAACAATGATACTAAAAAGCATAAATGTAGAGTGAGCATAGGGAACAGCTTGTGCAAATGCATAGGTGTGAGAGAGAGAATAAAAGTTCAGAAAACTGTTAGTAATCCAGTTGTACTTAAATGTAAAGTTATGAAGGAGAGTTTTATGAAATAAAGTCAGGTAGGTAGATGGGAACCAGATTGTGGAGGGTCTTAAGTGCTAAGCTAAGGGGAGAACCACAGAAGGCTTTAAGGCAATATAATGGCATAATCAGACCTGTACCTTGGAAGCTATGTGGAAGATAAATTAGAGAGGGGAAAGACTTAAAACTGTAAGACCAATTAGGAAGCTATTATAGCAGTACAGATGTGAGTTGATGAACATTTGAAATAAGGCTACTGCCCTATGACTGAAGAGGAGAGCATATAAGAGAAATCAGTACAATCAAGAAGACTTGGCACCTAATTAGATATGCTGAATGGTGGACAGGGGAGAAGGATTATTTTGAGAATGGTGAGATCCTTAACAGAAATAAGAAAGTTAGTAGGTAGAAGGAGTTGGGGTTGGGGTGGGGTTGGAGCAAGCAATAAATTCTGGTTTGGGCATATATTCAGTGTGAGAAGTTGGTAAGATATCCAGAAGATATTTAGTAGGAAGTCAGTGATGGGTGATTGGATGTTTAATGTTAAGGGACAATATTGACTTGTCCCTGTACTATTGCTGATTAACTCCTCAAGAGCTCCCAAAAGGGCCATCACATCAAAGGTACTGGACTGATCATAGACTTATCCTTTCCAAGCAAAATGTTCACATTCATCAAAAGTGCCAACCCCAAGGCAAAATGACTACCAGAAGAATTATGTCAACAATTAGAGCTCTTTTCTGAGTGTGAACAGTTTGTTATTAACTTGGAGGGAAAGTTGAATCAACTGGCAACAGTGGAGCAGAAAAAGTTTTCAGAGATTTGGTGTACAGCACTGCATTTGCTCATCTGCATCAGAACACTAAGACTGGTTTGATGCAAATGATGGAGAAATCTAGAAGCTGCTACGTGAAAAATGAGAACTCCGCAGGATTTACCAGCAGGATAGTTCATCTCTAAGAAGGCAGCATTTAATTCCATCAAAAGTAAAGTACAAGCAAAGCTTAGAGAGATATAGGATTCCTGGCTCAGTAAGAAGGAAGATGACATTCAGTTTTATGCTGATAGTAACAATCCAAAGAGATTTTGATTCCTGGAAAGCTATTTATGAACAAAAAAAAACCCAAAACCTGTGGTGCATCAAAACTATTCAGTGCTAATGGAGCCACATTGATTAGTGATAAGGACATGATCCTAAAGAGATGAGCTGAATACTTCCGTAGTGTTCTCAACAGACTATCATCAATGCTGCGGCCATTGACCATTTACCTTAGGTTGAAGTCAATCACTGCTTAGCTAAACTGACAACTGAAAAAGAGGTTTTTTTGTGCCATTAGGCTCCTTTCATGTGGCAAAGCCACCTGATGCTGATTTTATGCCACCTGAGCTTTACAAGGTAGGGGGACCATTGCTCATACAAAAGCTGACTGAAACATTCCAGGTTATATGGCAAGAGGAGGTTATCCCCCAGGAGTTAGGATGCCTCCATTGTCCATCTCTATAAAGAGAATAGATTGTCTTGTGACAATTACAAGGAGGTCTCTCTCTTAGTCACTGCAGGCAGAATTCTTGCTAGAGTCCTCCTTGATAGGCTGATCCTTTACCTGGAAGATGGTCACATACCTGAGAGCCAGTGTGGCTTCAGAGAGAGCTGAGGAACAGTGAATATGGTGTTTGCTTCCTGACAACTCCAGGAGAAATGCCAGGAGCAGAACAGAGGTCTGTACACAACATTTTTAGACCTGACCAAGGCCTTTGACACTGTTAGTTGTGAGGACTTATGGTTGCCCAGCGAAGTTCATCAGTATTGTATGTCAGTATCATGATGCATGTTTGCCTGGGTTCTGAATAGTGGACCATGCTCTTGTGCCTTTCCAGTCACCAATGGGAGCTGTGTGCTTGCTCCCATGCTTTTTACCATGATGTTTTCAACCATGTTGTCAAATGCTTTCAATGAGGATGAACAAGGCATCAAGGTCAACTACTGTACTGATGGTAAGTTCTTCAATTTGAAAAGGCTACAAGCCAAGATCAAAGTGGAGGGAGTGTTGATGATTGTGCACTCAATGCAGCCTTTGAAGCTGAGAAGCAACTGAGTATGAATCAATTCTTTGCTGTCTGTCCTAATTTTAGCCTAATAATCAACAGCAAGAAAACACAGATATTTCATCAGCCACCACCACACTACAAATGTAACCAACATTTGTTGGTTACAACAAATGAAGAAGTTTTGAATACTGTTCACTTACTTTTGTAGTATACTTTCCAGGGATGTACACTTTGACAATGAGGTTGACAGATGCATTGCCAGAGCTAACTCAGTGTTTGGGAGAGAAAAGGTATTGGACTGACTACCAAAATGAAGGTCTACAGAGCTGTTGTGCTTACCTCATTGTTATATGCTTGTGAAACATGGACAGTCTACCAGCGCCATGCCGGGAAACTGAATCGCTTCCATTTGAACTGTCTTAGGAAGATTGTGAAGATCACCTAGCAGGATAATGTACTGAGGTTCTTGCTCAAATTAAACTGCCAAGCATTCAAACTGTGCTTCAGAGAGTGCAACTCTGATGGACTAGCCATGTTGTTCGAATGCAAAAGACTATTTTATGGAGAACTCACATGGACCAGGCAATCACATGGTGGTCAGAGGACACCTCTTGTCCTCTCAAGAGCTTTGGATTTGATTGTAGAACATGGGAGGCACTGGCATAGGACTACTCAGCATGGCATACTCCCATCAAAAAAGGTGCTGTGCTCTATCAGTAAAGTAGAATTGAAATAGCACAAAGGAAACATAAGATGCACAAATTTGGAGTAGCCACCACATATGTTCACATGGACTATCTGTGCTCAATCTGTGGTAGAGCATTCTGAGCTCATATTGGTCTGATCAGCCACAGTCATACATATTGAAAACTCACTTTATCATGGTGATGTCATTTTGGTCCTCTTGGAGAACGAAGGTCAACAACCAACCATCTTCATTAATAAATTCCTTTTCCTGTAATACTTTTTCCGGTTGTCAATAAGTCAGTAATGGGACTTTTATATAGACTTATTTTAAAACTTTCAATGGAAAAAAATCAGTATTCTAGGAAATAGCTTCCTTTTATGTCTCCAATCACTTCTTTCATGAATCCTTCTTTAATTTCCATCAGAGTTTCTTTGTGGCAGTAGTACAGAAAAATCTTTTATATATTCAGGCTTCCTTTTGTACTAATAGAAGTATTTCTTTTTCCCTCATTCTCCTTGATCCAGTGAATTTTCAATATGTATCATTCTGTCCTCTTTCTGGATATCTTCATAGCTATTCATATGTCTGATTCTTGCCCATTGTGTTTCAGTTTTTTGTTAGCCCCCCTTGCCCCTTTATATCAATTTATGGAATCCTTCAATTTCTTTTAGAAAATTCTTTCCGTGACTTTTTTGGCTTCAGTGTGCCTTTTCTTGGTCACTTTTCTACCTTTATTCTTTAACGTCATTTAAACATACCTTTCTAAAACTACAGCAAGCTTTATTGGTTGTTCTTTCTCTCCCTCTCTCTCCTTCCTTCCTTCCTTCCTTCCTTCCTTCCTTCCTTCCTTCCTTCCTTCCTTCCTTCCTTCCTTCCTTCCTTCCTTCCTTCCTTCCTTCCTCATTGTCATATCCAATGACTCCCTTTCTCCCAGTAGAGTTTAAGTAAATAAATGTTTAGCAAAATAGATCAAAACATTGGCCATTTCTGAAAGCGTGTGCCTCTGTTTAGTCTACCACCTCTCTGCTGAAAGGCAGGAGGCATGCTTTGCCATCAGTTCATTGGAGGTCAAGATTGTGCACTGAATCGTCAGTTTTCTAAAGTCTTTCATTGTTGCTTTTCTTTGTATCATTGTTATCAGTGTGTAAATTGTTTTCTTTATTCTACTTATTTTATCATGTACCAACTCATACAAGCCTTCCTTCAAGTTTCTTTGAGTTTTTCATAGTCATCAGTTCTTACAGCTCAATTATAGCCCTTTACATTTATTTTACAACAGTTTTTCAATCATTTCCCAGTTAATGCATATGTATTTTGTTTCCAGGTCTTAATTATTACAAAAAATGTTGCTCATAAATATTTTTGTATATAAGAGTTATTTTATTCTGTTTTTTTTTTTTTTTTTTTTTTTTTTTTTACCTCCTGAGGGGTAAATATCTATTAGTGGTATCAATGAGTCAAAAGTGTATGTACAATTTTAGTGTCATTTCAAATTTAAACTAAACAGTTTAAAAGTTTTTTTTCTTAAGCTATCTATGTTGTCTGTCTTCCCTTAGATATATAGAATGGAATTTCTTTTTCTGGGAAAGTGGATCAATATGCATAACTAATTTCAGCCCCTTTCTTGAGTCATATGTTCTGTTTTCTTCTATTCCCTATTACATTGTTTTTAAGCCAGAAATATTTTCTCAGTGTGATACAATCCTGAACACTTGGGTAATATTCAGAACTACAAATATTTCTTTTACTGACTTATGTACATATGATATATATCCATATATCTATGTATTCCTAAAATGCTATAGAAATTCTTTTTAAAGTCCAGATTTTGAAATGTTCTTTTATGCTGTCATTCCCTCATTGCTTCATTGTCATGTGGACTTTTTTTCCTCATGTACTATTTCAGAAATAGTATAACTACTGGCCTTCAAAATATTCTTGTGCTTTATTTTCCATTCTCCCCTTCTCTTCTCCCATTCTCTTATATCAGTAAGAATTTCTTTCCACATTTTAAAAATCTTATTTATTTCAGGACACTATTTAAACCTAACTATTCCCTTACCATGATCCCCATTCATTTTTTAATCCTTCCTTTTACTTGTCTAGTACAAACTCCTTGTACTTCAAACTGGTTACTGCTGTACATGCAGAACTCCTCTCTAGTTCCTGCCATCCTGCTTCTCTCCGCCTCATCGACTTTCCATCTCACTTCAAATCTCTGTAGAAAACATATGTTCTCCCTTGTCTATACCTCTTAATTTCTCTTTTCCACTGCTATTACTTTCTCTGTAATTGTATTATTTAACTTTGTAAAGCATTTTAGAATATGAACGATGCAGTTGAAAATAAAGTTGTATTATAATAGAATCATGTAGTATAGAACAAATTGCTTTCCAAGGAGAGTAGAAGTCTCATGGTACAAATGAAAATGATTTTGTTTTGTACTCATTGGCTGCTAGTTTAAAACTTCAATTTATTTTAGAGAATTTGTCATCCCTCCGAACAATGTTGGAAGAAGGTGATAATCAAAGCAGGTGATGTAACAAAGGCCACCTGAATTCTAATTCTAGTTTACTGTATGATCAGACAAAATAATTATCTCCATACTCTTTATTAAGTGGATATAAAAACAATAGTAACCTTGTCCATATATTATGAACTTAGATTACCATAGTAATTGGACAAAATCCTATTACTGTAATAAAAGTACCTTGAAGGGGAAGTTTGGGCACACATTTTTAAAGGACTATAAAAATCTTTTTTTTTAAGAACGTGAAGAAGATGCTCTAGAAAGTATCAGTGATACTTTGTAATCACTCCTTTCACAAAAATCAGGGTACAAATTTCTGCTTGTGTATATACCCTTAGATAAATAAGTAACTTTGTCAATGGATGCACTCCTAATTCTGATATTCCTATTCAAACTACTATGTCCTTTGCAGATTACATTTTGCCACTTAGTGTGCCTAAGCTGGTCATCACAAAACGTTCCTATGCCTGCCTGAGGAAAAGCCCAGAAATAATATGGACAGTTTTGAGGTATACATCAGTAATTTGATTTAATTCAACACTTGTTACATGCAAGGTACTATGGTAGGTTCTGGGAATATAAAGACACAAATTTAACAGTTTTTGCCCTCAGTAAGCAAACATTTATTAAGTATACATTAAGTACCAGGTGCTGTGGTATACTCTTTGGATGCAAAGACAAAAGTGAAACAGGCCCTGCCTGGCCCATAAGGAATTTACAGTCTGTCTAGGGAAGATAACATATGCCTATTCGTATACCTATAATATGCCTGTACCTATACATACATACATACACATACATATATGTGTGTGTATATATAAATGTGTGTATGCATATGTATATGTATATATAGATAGATAGATAGATACACAGATACATTCAAAATAGATACAAGATAACTTGGAGGAAGGGCACTAGTAGCTAGGGGTAATGAAGTAGATTAGGGAAGGCATGTAAAAATGTGGTACTTGAGTTGAATCTTGAAGGAAAGTAGGGAAACACACAAGGAAAGGAGAGAGGAGTGCCACATATGAGGAACAACAAAAAGGCTAAATAAATACCACAGGATGCATGAAAATAAGCACTGTGTTATAGTACTGAGTATAGGATGGGGCCAGGTTGTGAAGGGTTTTAAATGCCGACCAGTTTATGTTTTATCCTATAGGTAATAGGGAACAGTGATGTTTATTGAGTTGAAGAGTGACATGATCAGACTAATACTTTAGGAAAATCACTTAGGTGGTTGTGTGGAGGAAGGATTGGAGGAAGGAAAGACTTGATGCAAGGCAACCAATTAAGAGGTTTACTCTTTCAGGCAGAAAGGTGATGAGGACTTGAACTAGGTTGGTTACTGTGCCAGTAGAAGAAGGGGATAGATAAATGTGAGAGATGTTGTGGAGATAGAAATGTCAGTATTTGTCATAGATATATGGGAATGAGTGAGCCTGAGAAGGCAAAGATAACCCTATGTTTGTGAACCTGAGTGACTGGAAGGATGGCGATTTCTTCGACTTAAATAAAACGATATGTAAGAAGAGTATGTTTTGGGGTAAAGATAATGAGTACTGTTTTGAACATGTTGATTTTGAAATGTCTGTAGACTTCAAACTGGAAATGGCCAATAGGCAGTTGGTAACGCAGATCTGGAACTCAGGAAAGAGACTAGGAATGGACATGTAGATCTGGGAGTCTTTGGCAAAATAGTAACAATAACAGCAGCAGAAACAACAGCAGTAATAACCTAGGCAAACTGGTATGAGAGAGAAGAGAAAAGGAAAAGGAAAAGAGGACCATGGATCGAAGTTTGAGGTACCCTTACAATTAGAAAGTAGCATTTGTATGATGACACTTCAAAGAAGACTGAGGAGCGGTCAGACAGTTACTTGGGAATGTAAGTATAATAAAAGATAACTTGAGGAGTGAGAGAGCACTGGCTGCTTAGAGCGTAGGGAAGGCATCAAAGAATAGGTGACACTTGAGCTGAGCCTTGAAAGAAAAGAATTCTAACAGAAATGATGATGGAATACCTTTCATTCATAGGATATGGCATAGGTGAAGGCAAGAGGTGGAAGATGTAATGTTCATTTCTGGGAGCACCTCATAGTTGAGTTAGGCTAGAGACTATAGATATTGTGAAGGAGAATAATGTGAAATATTTTAAATCTAGAAATGTAGATTGGAGCCAGATTTTAAAGATTCCTGAATACTAAGCAAATGACTTTGTGTTTTATCTGGTAGGTAGTAGGAAATAACTGAAAATTTTGAATAGGGGTTAGATCTGTGTTTTGGTAACTGTGTGAATCATGGAGTTCAGATGGTAGAAACCCAAAGCAAGGAAACCAACTAAAGAGACTGTAATTGTAGTCTAGGTAAGAGATGTGGTCCTGAACCAGCATGGTGGCTGTGAGATTGGAGAGAAGCAGAGGGATAGCAAGAGATGTTATAGAAATATAATTCTATCCATCTGTTCCTCTAAAACTATGTTCTCCCTCCTTTTTTCCTCTTCTTTTTTGAGTAAACTAGTGGTTACTTTATTTCCTCTTTTCTGTGCCTTTTCACCCTGATTGATTCTCTGTGTCTATAATTTTTTTTGTCTTACATTTACCAAGTTTCTTCACCTCTGTGAGCCTCAGTTACCTCATTTGTAAAATGGAACAATACTTACACTGTCTACTTCACACAGTTATCCTGAGGAAAGTACTATATAAGTGAGAGTTTCTTTTGTTACTGTTAATTTTATAGAATGGCTAGAGTCAATGAAGGATGCTTGAAACTAGGCTTAAATATTTTATTTATCTGTTTGTTTATTTGGGTGATTTGTTTAATTTACAAAAAATCTAATTCACTTCTTTTATAATCTTATTCATCATCATGGAAAGCATACTTAAGTGAAAGGTTTTCAAAGTAATTATTGTGCGATATCCTTTTAGCTGGAGCTCAGATCTTTTTAGTTTTTACAAGAGCACTACTGTAGAAATGCCTTATAAATGTAACCAACATGTACAACCTTCACGCAAAACTTCTCTCTTATGCTACTTTAGAGAATTTCTACTACAAAGAAATCTTATTAATGTAATTGATATGGGAAGGTCTTCATCTAGATGTTTGTGGACATCGGAGTGTTCATACTGGAGAGAAGCCTTGGCAGCTGGGTGATGCAGTGGATAGTATTGCTCCTAGAGTCAGGAAAATCTGTGTTCACATATGGATTCAGACACTTAATATGTGTGTAACCCTGAGCAAGTCACTTCACCTGTTTGTTTCTGTTTCTTCCTCTATAAAATGAGGGTAATAATAGCACCTACCTCCCAAGATTGTTGTGAAGATCAAATGAAATATTAATTTAAAAATGCTTAACATAGTGCTTAAGCAATATATTAAGTGATATATTAGCTATTATCATTATTGCTATGTGTAATAATAATTATTATTACAACTCGAATATGTTGTGGCTTCATCAGTAGAACAAAATTTCTTACTATCCTATCTTCGTCCAGATATTTTCTTCAGTTGTCTCCTATACTTTAAACTTCACTTCATTTGAGGATTTATAATTCATTTCTTTTTTTAATTTATTTTTAGGGTTCCAGAATCACTACCATACAACCTAGATTTTTTCTTTCCCTCCCTCTCCCTTTCCCCCTCCCCCCTCCCTCCGTGAGATGGCATACAATTTTATATAGGTTCTATGCATACATTCCTATTAAATACATTTTCACCATAGTCATGTTGTATAGAAGAATTAAAATGACTGGGAGAAATCATATAACAAACCAAAATGTAACACAAAAGAAAATGATCTGCTACAATCTGTGATTGAATTTCATAGTTCTTTTTCTGGATGTGGAAGCATTTTACCTTAAAAGACCGTTGGGAATTTTTTAAGTCCTTACATTGCAATGAAGTTCTGAGTCTGCCGGAAAAAAATCCTTGCACACTGTGGTTGTTGCTATGTACAGATTTCTCCTGGTTCTGCTACTTTTGCTCAGCATCAGATCATATAAGTCTTTCCAGCCCTCTCTGAAGTCTTCCTGTGTATCATTTCTTATAGCGCGATTGTATTCCGTTACATTCGCATACCGTAATTTTTTCAGCCATTCCCCAATTGATGGGCATCCCTTTGATTTCCAGTTTTTGGCCACTACAAAGAGTACTGCTATAAATATTTTGTACATGTGGGGCCCTTTCCCATTTTTATGATCTCTTGAGGATACAGCCCTAGAAGTGGTATTGCTGGGTCAAAGGGTGTGCACATTTTTTTATCCCTTTGGACATAGTTCCAGTTTGCTCTCCAGAATGGTTGGATCAGCTTACAGCTCCACCAGCAATGAATTAATGTTCCAACTCTCCCACCTCCTCTCCAACATTTTATAGTTCATTTCTACTAGACATCTGTCTAGCTACCTATTCTTGCTTCAGTATTCATCTTTGAAAACCTGAGTTGGTTGATAAGTTTGTTAAGCATCCTCTTTGACCTCTTTAGACAACTTCCTTTTTATTCTTCCCTTAATTAAATATTTTTTCTTGTTGTGTCTTTAGAATTTCATCCTTGAGTGTAAAAAAAAAACCCACAGTATTTTTTCTGATTTATTTCCATTTCTCCTGGTCTAATAGAATTTTAGGCCGTGGGATCTTACATATCTTTATCTTTCTTTCCAGAAGGTCCTTAGTATACTCAGGTGATAACATTGCTTTTGTTTTTGCCTCTGTTGTTCTTCATCTAAATATTCTCCACTATGCTTTCCCCTTCCAGTTCCTAGATTTACTTATGTGGGCAAATCAAGATCTTTTTGATATTCAAAACTACTCTGCCTTCCTTTTACTTATACTGTTTATTTTGTTGTTTTTTGATAATGTATGCTGTTCCATTTTATAATCCAAGTATGGGACTCACTGAGCCTCATTGATATCTAAGAGATCAAATTTAGGTGACACAGTGGATAGAGAGTGGGGCTTGGAGTTAGGTAGACCTGAATTCTTATCTGGTCTCTGAAATTAGCTTTGTGACCTTGATTAAATTACTTAACCTCTGATGCCTCAGTTTCCTCAAATCTGTCTCACAGGTTGTTACGATGATCAAATGAGATAACGCTTGTAAATCCTTTTAAAGCACTTACTACAGCGCTTGGCACATATAAATGCTATTGTTATTGTTGTGATTGTTATGATAAATTTTCCTTCTTATGTTAGGGTTTCTAATTCATGATGCCTGTTAAGCCATGCTTTCTGCATGTGTGTACAGAGAACTGAACCTATGGGTTTTATTACTAGCTCTACGCATTTTGTTTTCTGTTAACTTCTGTATATTTCAGGTGCTATACTTTCTGCATTGTAGTTAACACTATTGTAGTCTGTCCTTGGTGGGTATACATTGGCACATTTCTCTCTGCCCCATCTTTTTCAGTTTAAAGCTATCTTAGATTTCCAAGACTCTAGACAGTTCTCACTAGCCCTTGTTAGGTATTCTTCATCCTTAGCTGTGGGGCTTTTCATTCCTATGTTGATGCTATGGCTTAAATTTTTACAAAAACTTCCCAAATTTGTTTTTCCTTGCCTTTGATGCATGATTAAAACACTACTTGTACCTCTAAGGTGTTAAATTTTCTGCCAAAAATTCCATACTCTGGGGCAGTGCTTTTTTGGTTTCTTCCAGCAATATCATTTGTACCCATGGGAATTACCAGAAGTGGATAGTAGTCACCCACTTTGATAAATCTTGAGAGGCTTTCTGTTCCATCTTGATTGTTATCCTCTGGGAAGATAGCAAACGTCTGTTGTGTGGTCAACAAAGAGGTACCTTAATACCCTTCTATAAGGAAATCACCAACTACTATTCTCATCTTTTCCCCTGACCCTTACTGGATTGTCTTGGGCATTTAATTTTTCATTCCTTGAAGGATATTCATTTCATTCTTTCTTGCAAAATACAACTTCCTTTTCATTTGGAAAAGCCTTAAATTTGTTTCTGAGCTCCAAGTATCTTGTGATCTTTTTGGTATCACTTTCTACTTTGTATGGCATTCCACCACTCCCCAGTCTCCTAACATAGGTCTGAAATATATTTTGCCTCTTTAGATACTTTTTTTCTCCTTTTGTTTTCAACCTGAAGTTCTTTTTATGTTTTGCCTTATTTTATTTGTTTAGCAAATACTTTGTTATCTCTCACAGCTGGGAGTGTGGGAGGTATTCCTCAAACCCCTTCTTCTAGGAGAGTAGCCAACTTGCACTTCATTTTTTTAAAATAAATTTTGTCAATTTTTTTTTGTTTTAGATTACTAAAATCCCTCCTGTAGATAACAGTTACTTTGACCAAATCAGAAACACCAGTATGACACATTAGAGTGAGAAACTTTTTCTTTTTTAAGTTCAGCAGTAGTCAAGACTTTACTTGTGAAAATCAGTTCAACTTAATGGGATCATGTAGATATCTTTAAATATTATCTTGTAACTGTACATAATCATTGTTTATATATATTAATAGTAAGGTGAATATTTATTGAAGAGTTTAGATAATCTGTGACTGAAAATACAATTGATAGTTATGAAATAAGGACATGTAAAATTCATTTACCAATCTAATAATTCTTAGGTCATTTGATTATATAAGTTGGAAATAGAAAATACTTGTTATTTATTATTAACAAATCCCAAACCTTTGTTTTTCAGATGAAAATAATTATTTCAGCTTCTACATGTGAAATCTGCATAGAAGGTAGAATATTCCTCTATTCTGGACCTATGGATGAATGCCAACTTCTGAGTTTCTTTTGGGTATTCTGTGATTTTCACATGTGGGGTAAGTGATTTCTAGACAAACTGGCAGCCTAGCATAAAATGCTTTAACAAATAATGCTAAGAATTATAAGTTAAAACTTTCTGGTGATCTGTAATTTGTAAGGTTGTTAATTTATTAAGTCTTGATGAAATATGAACTGCAATATGCCTTTGATGTAAAATCTGTGCCATATATGTTTGGAAGATAATAGTAGCTAGTCACAGAGACTGTTAAAATTTGAAATTGTTTCTGTATCAAAGACAACTTTTTACATCAATTTTGTTTTAGATCAAATACTTATGTAACACATACTGTTTATTACATATTTTAACTAAGTAAATTCAAAGACTGTTTCTTAAAATATGCTTACAGATATAACACATAAAGAAAAAAGATTTCTTGTTATTAGCACACTAGTATATCTACTTATTATCTGCATATTTTGAAGATATAGTTTCTGTGCAAACTTAAAAGTGAATAAAATTAAAACTCCATTTAATAATAGTAGATTGATTAAATATATTGAAGCTATCAAATCTTTAGTCTGTGTGTTGACTATTTCTGACAACTCAGGTTGAAAGAAAGCCTATTTATTTAATTTTTGATTGTGCTTTTCTGACCTATTTAAATCATTGTACTTTACTTAGCACTTTTCTTTTTCAGATCCTTCAAAGAGTTAAAACACCTTACTGAGGACACCTGACCTTTAGAACCATCATAATTCATATCTAGATGTCACCAGTGTTTCCCATGTTAACAGTTTTGACTATGTTTTATTATATATGCCTTCGGCGCCGAGCCAGGACAGCTACAAGAGGAGAAATGATGAACAGCCGTAGAACTATTGAATCAAACAGCCGAACTTTACCTATTAATTCAGAAGTAGTCCAGTATGCCAAAGAAGTATTGGATTTCAGTTCCCATTATGGCAGTGAAAACAGTATGTCCTACACTATGTGGAATTTGGCAGGCATACCAAATGTATACCCAAGTTCTGGAGACTTTACTCAGGCTGCTGTGTTTCGGACTTATGGAACATGGTGGAATCAGTGTCCTAGTGCTTCTTTGCCATTCAGAAGAACTCCACAAAACTTTCAGAGCCAGGACTATGTAGAACTTGCTTTTGAAGAACCAGTATATCCTACAGCTGTTCATGTTCTGGAAACTTATCATCCTGGGGCAGTTATTAGAATTCTGGCTTGTTCTGCAAATCCTTATTCCCCAAATCCACCAACTGAAGTAAGGTAAAATTTCATTCAACAATATAAGCAAAATAACCAAAACCAAATTGGATGTAGTTTTACTTTTAGACTATAAATATATGTATATATTTATTTATTGAAATATGCCATGTTATGCTTAAATGAATTTGTTTTAGGTTTTCTTTAGCTCCTTTATAGGAGAAGTGAGCATTCATGAAAATTACTAATCTTGAGATTTAATGACTTCTTCATATGAGGCATTTACTGGTACCATTTCCCTTCTGGCTTAGAACATAAAGACTTATCCCTCTAAATTAAGATTCTAGTAGAAAAATGACTATGACAAATCTAGGAGAGAGCTTCAGTCTGTGTTGAACTCCTGTCGTAACCACATCTGCCATTTGGAATACATTTTTTCAAGGCATTTATTTAATTTAGCCTTCCTGAGACAAGTCTATTGCCGTACAGCGCTGCTTCTCAGGCTAAATTGACTTCAAACCAAGGGTTGTTGTCTTGAGCTCCTTGGACCCCCAAGGGCTCTGTGGGTAGATTTCAGGGAATCTTTGAAGTTGGATTGGAAAAAAAATAGATTTTTATATTCACTAATCTTCAACCAAAATTTAGCATTTCCTTCAATTGAGTTAAAAAATGTTTTTGGAAGGGGTCATCTATAGACTTCACCAGACTGCCATAAAGGTCTTTAATACAAAAAAGTTAAGAACCATTGCTTTAGATATTTTGAGCTGTATATGCTTAAAGCCTTTTTCATTTTTTCATCCTATTTTCAGCTCTAAATAGAATCATATACCTAGCATATCTAAGCCATGCCATTTTTTCTTGTCCCAAATGTTCTCAGTAGTGTTTTTTTATACTATTTCTTGCATGCGAATCTTCCTTGGTAATATTCCATAACCTTTTCATAACAAACACTCCTCTTTCTGTTGCCCTTTGAGTCACTTAGAGTTTTGAGTCTTCTGATATTTACTTTTATATAATCATTCAATCAATAAGCATTTATTAAGCACCTACTACATTCCAGACACTGTGCAGAAAGAATATTTGTATTCAAGAGATGAATTTCTAAGGAATCAGGTAGCTTAAAAATCAGTGAAAGTATTATAGCTTTCTAAATAAGACAGAGGCTACTCATTTTTTGATGTTCAGTTCATTATTTATCTTCAACACTTATGCAAGATATGCATATTAATTGAACTAGTTTAGTGGATTGAACTAAATCTAAAAATCAAAGTCAAGGCAATATGCATTTTTCATCTTTGTTTTTCCAGTATAGATGTTTAAACTGATGTTTTTGTAATAGAGTTTTCATTGACTTTTTGCAGTGTTCTGGAGTTTAATGAAATTAGCACCATTTTATCTACAAATAGGAGGATTTGCAGATAACATTCTCATGATTATTAGGGAATTGTTTTTCTCTTTGGACTTGCAGCAAGACATCATCTGTAATACTGTTGAATACCCCAGATAATCCAGTGAGTAGCTTCATCACCAGGACCAGCATCCCTGGATGTCAGGACAGGAAATCACAGATTTTTTTTCCTCTTCCACAAGCCAGCCAACTATTGTCTAATTGCCATTTCTTATTTTTGGTTGGATGCCGACACTGTCCTCTCCTCTTACCTCCACCCTCACCCCCACCTCTGTCAGAATATCTTAGAGCCCAACTCTGCTCTGAATCTTGGAGCTACTATCCTCTTAGTTAGGGACCATCTGCCTTGCCATTGCTTCCCAAGTTTCTTGAGGCCTTGGCTTTTATCCATTCCTGGCCAGAACCTAAATACACCCATGCCTTTCCATTTGCCATGAATTGAACCCTTCTTTATGTATTGTCTCTCCCCAGTTAATTGTATAAAACTTCTTGAGGGCAGGGACTATCTCACATTTTTGTCTGTATCCCTACTCTTAGCATCATGCTTGACATGTATTAAGTGCTTAATAAATGTTTTTCCATTCTAGTCCATACGTACACAAACATATACATACATACGTGTGTGTGTTTGTGTGTATATGTATATATATATATATACATATACACACACACGTATGTATATATCCATTCCTGTTGTTTCTCTCACTTGATGTTAATTCTTTACGGATTGTTAAACAAAATTATGACTATAGTCCCATCTGTTGTAGAATCTTCTAATATTTTGACAAATGTGAAAAAGACAATCTACAAAGAATATGAAAAGAACTTTTAAAATGCATCTTGTTCTGTTAATATACACATTCACTCCTGTAACACACACATATTCTGTTGGCATACATATATAGTGCACATATGTGTATTCTATGTGTATATGTATGTATACACACATATATAATATACATATGTATGTTTGTATGTATGTATATTCCTCAAAATAAAAAAAAATAGAACAAATATGTTTTCATTGTCTATACCTTTTAGTTTGGAGACTTAGATGTGGTGTGCTATAAAAGTTGTCACAAAACTTTGCATAGTTCTATCTCATGTATTCATCAAGGATGCTTCTGATACATGTATAGTGTCATATCATAAAAATTTTATGGAGATGAGAAAGCAATATAAACAAGCCAGCAGTTGCTAATGTTTTCTTAATAACCCTGGAATGCAGATCAGAAACAGAATGTGTTTTGTACCAAGTTCAAACTCTTATATTGTATTTGCTTTGGAGGATAGTATGGTTCAGTGGAAAGAGCACTACATTGAAGTCATAAGACCTGAGGTTGAATGCTGAGTCTTTCAGTTATTTCCTTTGTAACCTTTGGAGAAGTCATTTAAGATCTCTGGTCCATAGTTTTCTAATCTATGAAAAGGGGGAGTTAGATAGCTTAGGCTACAACTTTTTTTTTTTTTTTGGTAAAAAGTATTATCAGTTAGTAAATATTTATCAAGTACTTACTAAGTGTCACACACTACACTGAGGACTGTGGATACAAAGGAGTGTTAAACCAATATCTGATGTCAGGGATTTTACTTTCTAATGGGGGAAACAACATGCCAGCAACTGTGTAAAAATAATATGTATAGATGTACAGGTAGTTTTAGAGGAAAGTCACTAGTATTCAGAGGAACTGGGAAATGCTTCTTGTGCAAAGTGAGATTTTAGGTGACCCTGGAGGAAGCCAGAGAAGTTTAGAAGTAGAGCTGAGGAGGAAGAACGTTCTAGATATGGGAGATAGCTTATAAAAAGTCATGAAATCAGGAATTGGAATATCTTGTGCAAGAAACAGCCAGAAGGCCAGATTCACTGAATGGTAGAGTACATGGAGGGGAATAAAGTGTAAGAGGACTGGAAAGGTAGGATGGGGATAGATTATGAGCAGATTTAAAAGCCAAATAGAGAATTTTATATTTAATCCAAAAATGATAGAGAGCTACTCAAATTTATTGAGTAGATTGGTTGATACAGTCATTGAAGAGGCAGATAATAGGTAAAAACTTTTTTTCTAATATAGCAAGAAAAAAAAGATGCCATATGTGTACTTAACTCTTTCTCAGAGCTTCGAGATTGTATATGTATTTCTTTAGTAGTTAGTTTGGGAGTTCATATGTGTATTTCCTGTAAGCATGTTTAGGAAATTTGAAAACCACACCCAAAGATTTAGAATGCAGCATGTGACCTTGAGGGCAGCAGGTTCCCCACCTCTGCTTCTTAGTCCTCTAATATGGCCCTTTGAACCCAAACTTCACAGAATAAATCCTTTTTTAAAGGATTTGAGGACTTGAGGACCTAACAGGTCATGTGTGGTTCCAAGACCACAGGTTTCCCACCCCTGGGCCCTTCTCATTATTGTTGCCTATTCTCACTGTTCTGCTTCTTAATATCCCAGGCATCTGTAACCATTAGAAGAAAAGTCTGCTTTGTTAGTAGAAACACTGAGGGAAAAAAAGGGGAAGGAGGAGGAAAAATAATTGGTATATTGCTGCTTCCCTCTATTCCAGAATACACATCCTGAGTAGTGGGGGAGATCTGTCCACTGCTACTTCTTATCATCTCTACTCAGCTCCCCAGACTTCATCCCTTTTTCAGCTATTCTAAGTTATTCTACAATCTACAACCCAACCTCCAACCCAGAAACAATAATTTTGACTCTCACCCATCTTCAGACCATCCCTGCATCCCAAGGGAGCCATGACCAGAGTTCTTCTTCCATTGATGTACATTACTAGGACTATATCAGAGAATATATATTCCTGAGATTCCAAATGTACTTTCCCTTAGACTCATTATTAGAATTGATGGATTAGAGTGCTGAATTTTAGGTACATTAAGGGTTAAATGCACCTTTTTGGACTAGCCTGGGAACCTAGATACTATTTATATTTTCTATGGGAATATGTCTTGAATTCCCAGAAACCCACTTTATAATGAACTTTTGGAGGGCAGCCTGTTGGAGGTTTCCTGTATAATTCATTAATTCATTCATTACTTTCAAACTACCTTGCTAATTTAATACAGACTGCTTTTATTATTTATGAATTAATAAGAAAAAATTGAATATGCAGTTTTTTGGGGGAAATTGGGAAGTAAGTTGTTTCAAATCCCTTTGTGTATTTGTTATATAGAATCATACAATGTTAGGGTTGGAAAAGACCACCTTCATAGGACCCTTGTGAGTTTTTTTATGTTTGTTACAAAGTTGCCCATGTTTTATAGAAAACTTGAAGAATGTGTAATAGTGTCTTTCCCGCAATCGCTTAACCTCCCAAAGTTGATGGCTGAGTAACTGATTTTCAGTGTAAATCACGCTCTTGGGTTTCTAGCTGAGAGTGGCACAGTGTCTGATTGTGATTCAAGTTAATATTAATTTATTTACTAATTTATTCTCAAAATTTGCCTACCAGTTTTTTTTTACTTTATTCCACAACTCATCACCAAAATTCTTTTAAGTAAAAACATCAGTGATCAGTGTGCATATTCCAAAGTCATAGTATAGTTTTCCAAAGGTCTTGCCCAGTTGTTTAATCATAGCATATGACTTGTGCTCATCTCAGCACCTGTATGCAAGGGGCAGGAGGGGCAGGACAGACAAGGCATTTGATAGTGGGGCCTATATTTGGTGAAACAAAACCTTAACAGATTACATATAGTTCTGTCTTTATTTTCTCATTTAGTCTAGTTGTGATAGCTTGAGAATTGGTGAAAGTGATGGTGGCAAATATGCAAAAAAACTGGGTGTGGTATTATCACCCTGTATTCCGAGTACACATTTGTGCCTGTACAGATTCCATTAATCCACTGGAACTTCATGACTGTTATGTGAAATAACATTATATTCAATATGAAGCAGAATATGACCAAATCCAAGACAAACCCAAAACTTATTCAGTGGAAACTACAAGAGCAAGTCACTTTTCTCTAATCATTTTGTTTGCAAGACATTGTTTTAGACACTGTTACAGATACTGAATGATGTTGTTGGATCACGTTTTGGATATTCTCTCCTGTATGGGTTTTTGTAACACTGTTCTGTTGTGGTTTTCTTAATACCTAGCTAGCTCTTCATTTTTAGTCTCCTTTGCAAAATCAACATCCATGTCCTCTGCCTGAGTGAGTGTACCCCAAAGCTCCTCTTCATGCTCTCTGTATTCTCTCTTATGGTGTTCTTGTCAGCTTCTGTGGCTTCAATTACTTTTTCTTTGCAATGTTAATTGACTCCTAAATTCACCCCTCTTCTGTCTTCTGGACTCTAGTTCTTTGCATTTAGCAATCTGCTTGACAACTCTTCTTGGATATTTCCAATTCAGTATGTCCACAACTTTCCACTCACCCTCCTCTTAAGTTCCTTAGTTATGTTTCTGTTGACATTATTTCCAGTCTTCACCACCAGATTTTCAGGTAAACACCATTATTGACTCTTAGTCTTTATTGGCCCCTTTCCCCAGTACTGTGCCATTTCAGTACGTCTTCATCTCTTCTGTTTCTTTTATCCAAACTTCAGACCGCAATTAGCATTTAAACTGTTTCAATAATTTTCTAAGTTACCTCACTGCAGCTAATCTCCTCCCTCTACAATTCAACCATCACATAGTTGCCAAGTCAATAGTTGTAAAGCACGGGTCTGACTATCTTATTCACAATCACCTCGACAAAGTGAAGCTTGGCATTAGCATATTTCGAATTGTGTTATATTTGGCCAGTAAGGAAGCTGTTATTGAGAATAAATATTGCTATGTAAATTGTTATACTGTATAGTGTGTCATTTAAGTGACAACTTAAAAAACTTGTACCTAAGTTACTTAATATTTGGTGGTTTTCCAAAATGCAAGTTCTATTTAGATCCTTTACAGTGAATCCATTTTTTCTATAGATGAATTTCTCAAGCAAAATTGAAACCATTCACCTTTTCTGTAAATGAAGATCTATTTCATTACTATTAGAGGCTGAATTTTAAACAATATATTCATTTTAATGCAGGTGTCACAAAATTAATTTATATTACTCTCATGTTTGGTACTAAATTAATTTCATAGAGTCATGGACCTATAAAGTAATTTTCCTGTGTTTTTCATTTTCTTTCTTGTCATTTTGATAACCCGAGAAGTAATATAAACAAACTAATGTTTTATGTGCTGGTGGTAAGATTATTTTTGTTTGTTTTAAGTCTTATTTTTTCTAGAGATATCTGTTAAGATTCATATAGTACTGTACTTTAATCAGTATTTCATATTTACAACTTGTGATTTGCTCACATCTAAATATATTCATGCTGTATAGAAGTCAAATGCAAAAATTATGTAAATGTAACATTAAGCCTAATGTATTTCAACAGTATCAGAAAATGTTAGGAAAGCCTTTACAAAGTAGCTTAAATGTACCAAACTTGAATGTTCTGTATATATGGATATAATTAAAAACAATGTTCTAAACATTAACTTTTAGATTTCTATTTCTACCATTAACATTTACATTAATTTTGTTTTCTTCTGTGAAAGAAAACTGTGTTGTAACTTGTTACATTCTTATGAAGGCTACCCTCACTTTATGCATATTTACTTAGCACAGGTTTGCATTTACTTTTAATACCTTTGAGAGGAATCATTTGCACATATAATATTCTAGTATTTGTTTTATTTTTGTTGTTGTTCCGTTGCTTCAGTTGTGTCTGATTCATAGATGTGAATCTATTTGTGACCCCTTTTGGGTTTTTTTTGGCAGAGATACAGGAGTGGTTCACTATTTCCTTCTCTAGCCCATTTTACAGATGAGGAACTAAAGCAAATAGAGTTAAGTGACTTGCCTAGGGTCACAGAGCTAGTAAATATCTGAGGCCAGATTTGAACTCAGGAAGAAGAATTTTCCTGATTTCAGTCCTGGTACTTTATCCACTCTGCCCTAATATTCATTTTAGTAAACTATTACCAAATACTATGTGCAACGTACTTTCCTAGGCCCAGGGAAAGACACAAAGATAAATAAAGCATAAAATTTGCTAACAGTGTAGTAGGAGTACTAATATATGTCCATATACAAATTCAGATAAGAAGGGGATGGCAGTTGCCATAAGAGCACAGAAGGAAACTTCCAGCTAGAGAAATGAGGGTCATGACAGTCATCACAGAAAGCATAGAATTTGTATTATGTTTTGAAAGATAAGTATGATGTCAACAAGTAGAACAGGGAATGATGTGGACAAAGGTATAGTGATGGTAAATAATTTTATTTGGCTAGAACGTAGAAAAGGGTAAGATATAGTAGTATATTTGCAACCATGGTGTCGTCTCAGTGTCTTTACTTTCACTCACCCTATCTAGTAAGCTCGCAAATCTAGTCATTTTATCTCCACAACATTTCTTGAATATATTCCCTTCTCTCTAGTCATGTAGCCACTTACCTTAGTTCAGTCCCTCTCCCACTCTCATCAGGACTATTGCATAGACTCCTATTTTATCTCTCTGCCTCAAATATCTCCATCCTTCAGCCCATCATCTACATGGCCACCAAAATGATTGAATAATTAAATCAGTTTAGGAGTAAAATGCAGGTCTGGCCACATCACTCTGGCCGCCCCCCCACCCCTCCCAGTTACAGGGGCTTCTTATTACCTCTATCATTGAATATAAACTTTTTTATTTTGCATTTAAAACTCTTTAAAATCTGATCCCTTCTTTCCTCTCCACTCTTATTCTGTATTGCTCCCTTTCATGCTCTCTGTAGTATAGCTATACTGGCATAATTGCTGTTCCCCAAGCACAATACTCCATTTCCTGTCTCAGACTATCCTTTCCTTAATATTGACTATCTTCATGCATGGAATGCTCTCCCACCTGGCTTCTTCCTCCTAGAATCCTTGGTTTCCTTTAGGACTCAGCTCAAATACCACCTAATCCCAAATTCCTTTTTGGCTTCCCTCCCCTCCCCACTTCTGTTTGTATCTTCCCTTCCAAGGTTGCCTTGTATTTGATTTATATAAATATCTTATATATACCACCTACATTTATAATTACATATGTATGTTATTTCCCACCAGAATGAAAACTCTTTAAAGGTAGTGAGACTTCCATTTTTGTGTCTATATTTCCAAAGCTGAGAATAGTGTCTGGTTCATAGTAGGTGTTTACCAAATGCTTGTTGAATGGCTGACAGATTGACCAAGTTGGAGTATAGCTGTAAAGGCTATAGAGATCCTTATATGCCAGGTTAGAATTTGGATTTTAATAGGAAATGGGAAACTATTAAAGATCTTTGATCAATAAGGAGATTACACAAGATCATTAGAAAGATTAATCAGACAACAACATATATGTCTGTGCAGACACATATATGTCTCTGTGTGTGAACATATGCATACACTCACACACAAGAGAAGTGATAGGGAGGGAGGGAGGAAGAGAGAGAGAGAGACAGAGAGACAGAGAGAGAGACAGAGACAGAGAGAGAGAGACAGAGAGTGTTATTTGTAATGGAATGGTAAGGAGGAGGGAATAAATGTGAAGAGATATTGTGAAATCTATCCAATAGTATTTGTTGACTCCATATATATGTGTGTGTGTATATATATATCTCTATATATCTATATCTATATAGATACATACACACACACACATGCACACAGTCTTCTTCATATATACCATTCATTTTCCATCACCATGCCTCGAATGTATTCTCTCCTCATTTCTGTCTCTTAGAATCCATAGCTCACTTTAAGATTTACCCAAAGTGCTATTTCCTTCATGAGACCTTTTCTGATCACCTCAATATGTAATGTTTACTTGAAATCACTTTGTATATGTATGTATATACATATAAGTATGTGTATATATGTATGTAATGTGTGTGTATACACACACACATATACACATATATTTTGCTTGTTTTTCTCCAATAGAAATTTAACCTTTCTGAGGAAAGGGACTATATATCTATATCTATCTGATAAAAAGACAAAAATAGTAGGGATTTAACAGAAGAAGAAAAGATTAAGAAGAGGTTGCAAGAATACACAAAATAACTACATAAGAAAGATCTTGATATCACTAATAACTGTAATGATAATCTGATTACTGATCTAGAGCCAGATATCCTAGAGAATGCAGTCAAGTGAGCTTTTGGAGCATTGCTAAGAATAAGGCCAATAGAGATGATTAAATTCCAGCTGAACTATTTAAAACCCTAAAAGATGATGCTGTTAAAGTGTTGCACTCAATATGTCAACAAATTTGGAAAACACAACAGTGGCCACTAGATTGGAAAAGATTAGTTTATGCCCTGAATTTTCAAGGAATATTCAAATTACCAAGCAGTTGTATGCATTCCACATACTCACAGGGTTATGCTTAAGATTCTGCAGGCTAGGCTTTAACTGTATATGAAGTGAGAATTACCACAAGAACAGGCTGGCTTTTGAACAGGCAGAGGAACTAGAGACCAAATTGCCAACATTTGCTGAATTATGGAGAAAGCAAGGGAGTTCCAGAAAACTATCCATTTTTATTTTGATTATGTGGATCATGACAAAATAAGGCAAATCCTCAAAGAAATGGGGGTACCAGATAATCTTAACTGTCCCTGAAAAACCTGTATGCAGGCCAAAAAGCAACAATTAGAACTGAACGTGGAACAACTGATTGGTTTAATATTGGAAAAGGAAAATCAAGGCTGCATATTGTCACCTTGTTTATTCAACTTATATGCAAGAATACATCATGTGAAATGCCAGGCTGAGTGAATCAAAAGCTAGATTTAAGGTTACTAGGAGAAATATCAACAGTCTTAGATATGCAGATGATAGCATCTAATGGCAGAAAGTAAAGAGGAATTAAGAAGTTTCTTGATGAGGGTGAAAGAAGAGAGTGTAAAAATTGGCTTAAAGGTTAACATGAAAAAACCCAACTAATATCTTGACAACTGTTCCTATCACTTCCTGGAAAATAGAAGGAAGAATGGAAGCAATGTTAGATTTTATATTCTTGGGCTCAAAGATCACTGTGGATGGCAACTGCAACTGTGAAATTAAAGGTGCTTGTTCCTTGGAAGGAAAGCTATGGCAACTTTAAGACAGCATACTAAAAAACAGAGACATCATCTTGTTGACAAAGGTCCTTATAGTCAAAGCTGTGGTTTTTCTAGTAATAATGTATGGCTGTGAGAGTTGGATTGTAGGGAAAGCTGAGTGCCACAGAATTGATACTTCTGAATTGTGGTGCTGGGAAGACTTTTGAGAGTCTTGGACAGGAAGGAGGTCACGTCGCTCAATACTTACAGACATTAATTCAGGCTCTTCACTTGATTTGTCCACACAGTGAGAAGACAGACCCTGATGTTGGGGAAAATTGAAGGCAAAAGGAAAAGGAGATGGCAGAGGATGAGGGGGATAGTTAGTATTAGGGAAACAATGAATATGAATTTGGACAGACTGCAAGAGATTGTTGTTGTTATGGTTGCCCTTCGTGCTCGAAGAGGGCCATGACATTAAAAGGATGACATGACTTGCGGTTGACTTTGATTTGAGTGAGGGACGGCTGTGCAAGGTCACGAGCCTCTCTGTCTCCTCCAGAGCCATGCGAGTCCGGTGACCGCTGGAGATGGCCCAGTGTAGACTAGACTGTGAGACTCTGCAAGAGATAGCAAAAGGATACAAGAGACTGGCTTGCTATTGTCCATGGAAACATGAAGAGTTGGACATGACTGAATCCATCTGTCTGTCTATCTGTCTACTATCTCTCACTATCTCTCTCCCTACCTATCTATATAGCTCTGTTGACTTCTCTCTTTTCTCCTTAGTATCTGACTGCTTAATAAATGCTTATTGTGTGGAAGAAAGAAAGGAGTCAAGAATGATATAGTCATTGGGAGATGATGGTACCTTTGATAGAAATGGGAAATTAGGAAGAAGAGTGTGCTTCAGGGGAAAGTAATAATCCCATTTAGACATATTGGACTTAAAATGTCGATTGGTGGAAGTTTTGAGTAGATAATTAGAAATCTGACTCAGTTGATTACAGCTGAAGATGTAGATTTGTAAGTCTTCCCACTGGAGGTGATTTTTCTAAAATCCCTGCCCACTGCAATTAAACAGTGAAAAATTGAGAGCTGATTTAAGTCCATGAAACCCTGGAAGCAGCATGACTAGTTCTATTTTTAAAGGGTCCTGAATTATCCCTGTTTCTGTATCTTTTAAGCTATTGTCTAAAGGTTCTTCTAGTTTTTAAAAGTAGGAGTTATTATTCTCAGATACATTTGTGAAACATCAGAAATATAGGACAAGACTAGTCATGTAATTTCATTGATATAAAGAACTTTAAGATGAGGAAACTACCCCTTCCCATACAATTCTTTATCCTCTCTGCAACTTAGAGTCTTAGACATGGCACTAAGAGTTTAAGTGACTTGCCTATGGTCACATGGCATTGAGAATATATTGAAATAAAAGTCAATTTTGTCTTTGTTAATTATCTGTGTTCTCCTGCTGCCTACTCCATGATACTGAAACAAACCAGCTCTAGTGTTTGTACTAAAGCAAACAGACAAAGCAGACCATCTTTTTTTAAGAAAAAGCATATCATATTTTTCAGTGGTGAAGGTGGGGTTTATAATTTAGAGTTTGTGTGTTTTCTGGGTTAGCAACTGTTGTTGTTGCACTGAGTTAGTTGAAATGATTCATTCCAGTGTCTAGCCCCATGTTTTGTACATTGTGCTTAGTAAATGGTTTTTGGGTCAAGTATGTGGGACATTTGCTTAAGGCTCTAAGAATGTTGGCTTGAGAGCTGTTCTTTCATTTTTCTTTGTTTATCCTATCTAACTTTTTCCTCTGGTTTTCTTGGAAACCAACAATAGAGAAGAACAGTGTGGCGTCTTGGTTTCATTTTAGCTCTCTCTCTTTTTCCAGTGCCATTTGTTTCTATAAGTATGAGATACCTAAAACCAACTATTTAAATAGCTAAAATAATTTTATTGATACAGAAATGTATTGGCCAATTGCAAAAAACAAAACAAAATCAAACCAAACCTGTTAAACATCATGTGGAAGTCATTGAAATTCAATAACAAATTATTTATCTTTCTTTCATCTCTGAATATCAATAAATCAATGAACAAGCCTCTATTAAGCACAGGGGAAATTATTTTAATGGTCTCTTTCTCTGAAGTAGGAAACTCTGAGCAGAGTACAACCAAGAAGGCTCTTTGAGATCAGTACCATGTATTTTAAAGGACAGCTTATAGTAGTTGCAACCTTTATCACTTTTGATTAATAATCAAATAGGCAAACAAAAACAATTAATGTGAGTTAATATTCATAGCAAGGAGGAATTGTTAGCTTACTCAAAAATTATTCTCTCTTCAGTCTCTCTTTTTAACTTCAAATAAATCATGCAATTGTTTCTTTAACAAATTCTGCTTTGAAAAACAAACAAAAAAATTTTTTTGCCTTCATTACAGGCCACTAGTGGTCTTTAATAAATGAAACTTTGGAGATTTTGCCAGTCTTTATGTGATCATTGATTAAACTAGTGAAGCCCCTCTTTGTGTAGTAAGAGAGCTTAACACAGGATCATGGTTAAGTCTGAGGTAATTAGTCCCTTTTGACCTTCCCTCCCTTGCACGGTTTACTGGTTTTGAGGAAATACTCTCAGAAGGCAGGAGAAATAATCTTATTTTTATCTGGAGCCAGAATGTGTTATGAAAGTATAGCTAGCAAATGAGTAAAGTTTAAATAGAGCAGGAAACCCACGAATGAAGAGAGTTGTCCAGGTAGCAATGAAGCAGAGAAAATCCTGGAGAGGTGATAACTTCACCATGTCCCATAGCCCAGCAAGCAGACATATCCAAGTAAATAGCAAATTCTGTGTAGACATATGAGTCATTCAGCCAAACAAATCATGATCATATTCATTTTTAGCAGTACCCTTCTCTGTCATCCATCCCCTTCTGTTATGTACCTACCCTGGGCCTCCATCTTCTCTAAAGAGAGTAAAAGTTCCTGGGATTCCCTTGTCCTATACAATTTTGACCTCCCATGATCATTAGATCATTCACCTAGGAAAAACTACACTTCCCATCACCCTCTCCTCCTTCCCCTCTGTACCTTACTATTAAGTGACTATGCTAGCCTTTAACTTCTGGAATTACATTCATTATTAGATGTTATTTATATTTATATGTGGGTACATATATATGTATCTATATAGATACATATCTATATCTGTATCTTACCTTGAGTTTGATAGCATCAGCTCTATTATTTTGCATAAGTTTGCATCATTTTTTTATAGCAGTGGGGAAGTCTTTTGAAACGATGTCCCTGTTCTTAGTAAAATTTTGTTGAAAGTAATTGTTTTAAATCTTTATTCCCAGAGAGAGTTGATATTCATGCCATATCAATCAACACAGTATTTAATAAGATCTGTGTAACCATACTGTATTAGGTGTTGTGAGATGCAGAAGGCATTAGTACTTTACCTTAAGAATTTATAATTTTGTAAAGGGTAACCAGTATGATGTACATCTTAATTCTTAGATATTTATAGTAGATAGGGATTTGACCTATGATTTTATTGGTGTTGGAAACTTAGAGCTAAAGGAAATTTCCTTCTCTACTAATGTAGGTTGATACCTTCTCCACAATTTATAATCTTAAAGAGTTGATTAGAGCATTGTGGAGTTAAGTGAATTGCCCAGGGTCACATAACCAATATATATTAGTACTGGGATTTGAACCTTGAACTAGTCTTCCTGGTTTTGAAGGCTTGCTTTCTATCCACTATGCCTTGCTGCCTCTAGTATGACTCAATTATTTTGTGCTTGAAGCCATTTCCTAGAATAACAGACATACCCATATTGAAATATATAGATTCCAGTCCTCTTTTATTTCGCCCTACAGGATCATAGGTGAAAGTATTATCCTGAGATCCTTTCATTAAGCAAATATTTGCCATTTACCCAGTGTTCTGATATGTATATATAATTGGGCCACATGCATTGAAGAATAAGAGTAGTAGATATTGGTCCCTGCCCTTAGGGAGCTTGTAGTCTAGCTGGAGAGACATGACAAACACTTGAGAAATGGAATACATTGAAGTGCCATAGGATTAAGAGCCAAATATTGAGTGTAAGATCAATAGTAAATACAGTGAGAGTCATGATTCACATTTTTTAGCACTTCATAATTTACAAAGCACTTACCTCAGTGAACCTGTGAATATTATTATCTTTATCTGAAGAAATTGAGTCTCAATGAAGTTGGTACTTGTTCAAGAGCACTAGTAAGTAGCTGAGCCAGTACTTGACTCATCTTTTTTTGACTTCTAATCTAGTGCTTTCTTCCTGTACCACATGGTTTGCCTCTCCTTCAGTGTTAGATTCAGCTACTTCATCTAGGGAAATGAAATTACCACGATCACCATTCTTAATCCTTGGGAACACTTGATTTCACAGCTATTGTGGTCTTGGAATAGACATCCTATTTTCCCTTTATTTCATCTAATTCAAAGTCGAATTTTTTTAAAGGAACTTTTGCTAGAAAAGTAATAATGGGAATTACAAAAAATCTTAACCAAGTGCAGAATTTTTATCCTGCTGCCTTACCTGTCTCTTGAAGTCTATAGTTCTCTTCAAGGCTCAGTTCAAAATGCCACCTCCTAAATTAAAGCCTTCCTGATCTGCTGTTTTAAAGTGCTCTCCCTCCCCATCTCCCATCCTGACCAGTTACCTTGTATTTGTCTGTACTGACTTATTTGAATGTGTTCTTTCCCTTTAGTAGAGCAGGAGCTGTTTTATTTTTACCTTTATATTCTCTCTGCCAGCGCTAGATTTGACACCTAAGAGATGAATTATTTTTGTTGTTATTCAGTCATTTCAGTCATGTCTGACCCTTCATGATCCCTTTTGGGGTTTTTTTGGCAAAGGTGCTAGGATGGTTTGCCATTTCCTTCTCCAGCGGATCCACTTTGACAGGTAATCAGAGGTTAAGTGACTTGTCCAGGGTCATACAGTTAGGAAATGTCTGAGGCTAGATTTGAAATCAAGTCTTCCTTACTTCAAGCCCACTGCTCTGTCTACTGAGCCACCAGCTGCCTCTTAATGAATTATAATCATATTTAGTATCTTGGAAAGATTTATCTTTCAATGAATCAAATCTTTATCTTTCTAGACTAGTATCTGAGCCTAGACTGTTGAGAAACCATGTGATGTTGATGGTGGCACCATCTTTTCTGAAGCCTCTCTGCATCATGCCAACTCACTCCATTATTTAGTAGACTTTACTTATTTATTAGGCTTCTACCTCTTCTGGATTCAAAACTGGTGACTTCTTACTAATTTCAGATTTAAAGGATGCACCTAATTCTCAGCTTATTTACAAATCAGAGATTACTTGAGTAAAACAATTGATTGTGCCTTTGCTGATTCATGTTATTTTTCTCTGACATTCCATTTGTTTCTGTCCCAGTAACTTTCCCCCAGCCATCTCACCCTCCAGTCAAATACATGCACCAAACTCCATCCAGGGAACTTTTTCTCTAGGCTTCCATAGAAAAAATATTTTTACACATAGGAAGTGGTAGAAATCATTCCTTCATAATTAAAGGGTCAGAAAAGAGAAATGTTGAATGGTGGACTGGAAAGTTTAACCAGTCTTAATAGATAGTGGGGAGTAAATCTAGAGTTTCGGTGAAGTGAAGTGTTAAAATCATTGTTTAGGGAAAATTAATTTGTTGATGTTAAGAAAGATGGATTGACGGAAGGGAAATATAAGGCTAATCAATTCTTTAGCTTCTTAACATAATTGAGATATGATATTTTGAAGTGAGAGTAGTGAGAACTAAGAAGGAACGCACTATAAAAGACATTTCAGTATAACAAATGGCAGGTTTTGGCAATGGGTGATAGGGTTGGGGGGAAGGAAGAATAAGTAAGAATAAAACAGATTAGACCTGTGAAGTTTTGAGTCATTATGATTTTGACAGAAATGGGAAAAAGAGGAAAAATGGCATTACTCTTTAGGAGGCAGTATTCTGTAATAGAGTCAGTACTCTTAGTCAACAGAAGTACTTCTTTTGTGAGGAAACTTTTCCTATTTTGGGTTGCTTTCCTTTCCCTTCCTTTCATTTTTCTACCTCTAAAACTGAGTAAGGTAGAATCTGAAGTAAAACATCTATAGAGTTGTGGCAAAATGTCAAAGTTTGTTGAATCATAGCTATATTTAGTTTTTATTTTTCTATAAGTTGCAAGTCACTAGGGAACTTAGAGATTCTCAGACCATCATTTTATACTCTAACAACGTGTTTAATTTCATAATTTAGCTTTGAGTAAACATACATCTTAATCCATCATTATTATCACCTTATCATAGGTAAAGTTTCTTTCTTTGGCAGATGGGAAATTCTTTGGTCAGAGAGACCTACAAAGGTGAATACTCCCCAGGCTCGCCAGTTTAAACCTTATATCAAACAGATAAATTTTCCTTCAAACCTTATTCGACTGGAAGTAAATAGCACTCTTCTGGACTATTACACTGAATTAGATGCGGTTGTGCTACATGGTGTGAAGGACAGACCTGTACTTTCACTTAAGACTTCACTCATTGACATGAATGATCTGGATGAAGAGGATTATGAAGAGAAAGATGGCTGTGGAATGGAGGCCCTTAGTAAACAGTTCAACAGTGCTACCCTCAGGGAATGGACAAACAATGGCTATTTTGATAAATTACCTTATGAGGTAAGCCAGAAATATCTTAATAAAAATAGAGCATATTTCACAAATAAAAATGTAAAATGCCTAAATGTTCAAATAGATTAATAATATATAATGTTATTACAGAAATATTAACCCCACTTAAGAGATCATACTTTCTTCAAGTGGTCTTTTTTATTTATATTTTATTTTTTTATTTATTTTGCTAAAATCCCGAGTTCTCTATGATTCACCGAAGCCGATTGCAAAAGGCTTTTACTTAGAAAAACACATTTTAAACTATAATGTGAGGCAATTGATTTTTTAAAAAATCCATTTATACTTCTTATTGATTCAAATTAGCATTCTTAATAAGTGTTTTTCATTATAAATAAATTTTATTCTTGATGTATTACAAATTAGACTGAATTTGTGAAGTTTGACTGTATCTAACAACTGTCATGGAATTTGCAATATTGGAAAATCCAGATGAAAGGGACAGTATTGGACAGGGGCCCTGATTAAATAAAAGTGGGGGAGGGGCTTTAACTCCATTTTCTTCATTCCTCCTTGAAGACCCATTCCTCACCTTTAAAGGAGTACTGATTTTTTGTTTGCTTATTTGTTTGTTTTCCCAACTAGATCCCTTAGGATGAGTGGAGTAGGAAAGAGTGAGTTAAGGGAATAGGGAGAAGGAGGGAGGATAGGAGAAGAAGAGAAAGTGGAAAGAGACAGAGGCGGAAAGAATATTTATATTAGGAAGAAATAGGGCTAAGTTGTGCCATCAAGGACTTCTAGAAAGTACTGCGCCATTAGACTTCCTATAATTACATCCATCCATACAATTTGGGAGATGATTCAGAGTACATAGTCGGATGAACAGACTATTTGTTTTTGATTCTTAATTCCTTCCAAAATTGAGAATTAAAAATTTTATGAACAAGTTCAGTGTAGTATGTTGAATTTATATTCTATGATAACCATGTGTATGTTACTGATTTGTTTTTGATATATCATGTGTCTTGTTTTACTTAATTTGCAAAATGAATATTTTAAATATATTTAAGGAGCAAGCTTTTAAAAGTCATTTCATTGTGAATACTTTCACTGAGTGAAGCAAATAATCCTTTATCTAATGTGTCTTTTGTTTAATTATGGATTTTTATATATTACTACTTTTGCTCAAAGCAAGATAACCTGAATTATCTCTGAGTATTGAGTTGCTGATACAAAATAGTAACGCTTTTCCTCATTTTTCCTCATTGTTTTTCTCTTAATTTTTTTGTTTGCTATCTTAGGTGGCATGATTTTGACACTAGGTATACTGATCGTAAACCTTTTCTTCTACTGAAAGCTATTTTGAGTTTGGTATGATAAGACTTTATTTTAAAGCTTCCCAAATTCCACACCTCATCTGAGAAAAAGCATCTGCTATAAACTTTCAAATTTAGATCAGTTAATACTGAATTTAATGAATTACAGCAGCATTGCTGCTGTATTCCACTATTTTCAGGATTGTCATAGAAGATTGTGATGTGACTATTAGGAGGCCTCTCATTGTAAGCCAACTGCTAGCCCACAAAATGAGGTTAATTCTTCATTTGTAGGCAATTCATCCCATTTAATGGATGAAAAGATTATATGTGAACTACTACTAAAACATCTTAAAATTTACAGAGAGGTTTAGATGCATTGTTTCTTTTAATCCTCACAACTAACCTGTGAAATAAATACTACAACTAGGATGAATCCTATTTTACAGGTAAGGAAACTGAAGCTCAGAGGAGTTATAATTATACATCTTGTAAATGTCAGAGCAAGGATTTCAAGCCATGTCTCTCTTATGCTTATGGCCATTGTTGTTTCCACCACAATATGCTGCCTTTGTGTACCAAAATGTTACAAAGCATAATACTTCACTGATGAGAGAGGAAAAAAAAACTAGGGCAGGAATTGTATTGAATGGATGCTTTTTTAATAATTAAATTAACTTTATTTGGGGATTCCTTCTGAACATATCATATATTCATTATGGTATCAAATTGTTCTTTATACTAGGATACCCATGGATAAAGAGCAAGATTCTGATAGATTCCAAAGTCTATGTTGGTAATGATTTATAGATATTTCTCCGTAGTCTTTATACCTATTTTCTTTTGTTTAATCTTTTTAAGTAAAAAGTTCTTTACTTATATTTTAATGCCATAATCTTATTTACATTTCATTTTCTCATATCTATTTTTTACTTCAGCTAGTGTTATTTTCTCAGTAAATATCATAGAATATTTTTCTATATCAAGAACTAAACAAATGAAAAAAGTATGTATTTGAAACTCTACCAAAAATTCCTTGGGGGATAATCTTAATGAATGTTTACTGCTGTTATAAATATAGGTTACTTAATGATCAACCTGAAGATGTTATTCTGTCAACCTGAACTCATTCATTCTCTAAAAACTCAAAAGTATTTCCAGTTAAAAACAGATATAAAGATAATTTAGAATGTATAACTAACATGACAAGGTGATTGATAAATTTGTTTATAGTGGTTTGATGACACCTTTTGTAAAACTAATTTTGAAATGTTACCACTTTATGCATTTAGAAATTTATACATTCTTGTTTTGGTCATTGTAACATTTAAAGATTATGTGATATTTCCTACTTTCTTTTTTATGTCTCAAATCATCCTTTCTTTAAAAGCAACATGATTCTAACCAAAAATGAAAGTTTGGAGAACATGGCATATTCATTATTTAAAAAAAAAGTCCAAAAAATAAAGATTTTTAGAATAGGGAATTTGTAAAAAAGAAAAAAAATTTACATTTAAAACAGTTGCATCCAATTTTCTCTGCTATTAAGAAATCAATCATAAGAAGATTTTTTTTTACCCTCTTTCATATTTATCTTCCGTCATTTATAAACATGACCTTTCTTTTCCCTCTGTGTTTTCTGGAATTTAGGTCATATTCAGTTGTACTGCAGACTGACTAGTGCCTAACATCTAAATATGGTTGACTTTCAGACCATTAAATAAGACAAATGTGTAAGTTATGGGGAGCAATTGAACCAACATTCAGGACTTTACTCTTCACTGTTGCACCACTTAGAAAACTTGCTAGTTTTTATTGTTCACCTTGAATTTTAGTAGAAATCTTATTTTAGACCTAGAGCCTAAGTGCAACTTTAAAAAAATAAATAGAGTAGTGAGGAGGTGGAAATACTTTGAGTTTTAAAAATCTCTGATGCCATGTTATTGTGTTTTTGTGTGAATGGTAGCTTTCTTTTCGGTTTTTATTCTTTCCAGCGTTTAGCTCATTACCAGTACTGCGTTGATTACTTCTTAGTAATTTTACAGCTTGACTTTAATAATAATTCTAGTTTTTATCTTGCTCTCCCTATGTTTTTTATCTTTTATGTAGCTTATCCAGTTGATTTTGAGTCATCTTACACTACCTGACCTGTGTAGATTAGCACAAACTTGTAAACTACTCTACCAACATTGCTGTGATCCTCTACAGTATACCCACCTCAATTTGCAACCTTACTGGGCAAAGCTGAATGACACATCTCTGGAATACCTGCAGTCTCGCTGCACACTTGTCCAATGGCTGAATTTATCTTGGACTGGAAATAGAGGCTTCATCTCTGTGTCAGGATTTGGCAGGTTAGTGTCCATATGTGGAACAGTTCACAGAAGACCGTGGGTAGTTCTTATAACAGAGGTTCAAAATACTGTGCAGTACGTCTTTATGAGAATAAGATAGAAATGTAGTTTTCATAGTAATGGATTGATTTCTATTAAAAGTAATGTCTTGTAGCATCCTTAAAGCAGCTTAAAAACACACACATTAAACTGTATTATTTAGTGAAACTTTAGATTTTATGGAAAACAATTTTCAGCAAAAGTTCTTTTTTTCATTTTTTATGCCCAATGAAAGATTTAAAAAAAGCCTTTTCTCATCTCGTAGTTTCAGATTATATGAATAACACATTAAAAAAAACTATTTCAAAATCAAATCTACCTCTCTAATGTGATTTGTCAGAATTGGAAAACAATTTATTACAGAATATTTTTAATTAAATCTTAATTACATGTGCAAGGCATCACCCAAATTTAGAAGCTCATTTGAACTAATTATGTTGAAAAATGCAATTGCACGCTAAATAGACGACCACACTTGCAGACCTGCCCAGGTGTTTCTGCTCCCTTCTATTTAGACACTTGATTTCCTTACTATTAAATGTCACCTGATAAACTTTGGAAGCTTACAAAATTATATATTTATTTAAGAATTTAGTCATTTTATCTTATTTTGTAAATTTGTGGGGGTGTTTAGTTCCTTTTTGATGACAGTTTCCATTATGTTTTAGCAAATAATGTTCTTATTTTTATTAAACTTAATAAATTATCACCAAAGAAAAAAACTCAGGGAATTTCATCAAATTTATGTTTAATGAAAAATATTTTGTCCTATTCAAAAGCTAAAAACAAACTGGAGGTATCCTTTCATATTCACTACACCACTATTTTTGAAAAGTCCTATGTGAAGGAAAATTTAAATAAATTATTATAAAACTAAAGATACATTTTTGTGGATAATTTTTGGGTGTAATACTTGAACAGTAAATAATGCTTGAACTCTTTTTTAACAAAATATCCAAAATGCTAACATTAGTGAACAATATTTTAAAAACAGAAGACAAAAGCAGTCCTGGCTGCATTTTTAGTTTTTCTTTCTATTGGACTTTATAATTACCTTTTTTTAAAAAAATATACATGAAGCCACAAGGTTTTTTACCACCTTCCAGATTTATCTTTCTTCATTTATAAACATGATCTTTTTTTTCCTTTGTGTTTTCTGGAAGTTAGGCCATATTCAGTTGTACTGCACACTGACTAGTGCCTAATATCTAAATATACTTTACTTTCAGACCATTAAATATGATAAATGGATAAGTTATACATACACAGAAAACTGTATGGCTCTGCGAATTAGATCCTAAATATTTTACAACTATAAGAATAAGTACAGTATGAATTCCATTTCTGCTTTATGAATTTTATAAGTTTATAATGATAATAGTAATAACAACTGGTATTTATATAGAGCCTTAAGGTTTGCAAAGCACTTTGTATATGATGTCTCATTTGATCTTCACAACTCTGTGAGGAAGGTTTTTTATTATTCCCATTTTACATATGAAGAAACTGAGGCACAGAACAGTTAAATGACTTGTACAGAGTCGCATAGGTAGTGAGTTTCTGAGCTTGAATTTGAACTTGGGTCTTCCTGACTCTGGATCCAGTGGTCTATCCATTGTACAACCTGGCTGCCTATACATGAGGGATATTTTTAATGCAAAGTGATATTTTTAATTTCTGAAGGTTATGTGCATATTTTTACTTGTAGAAATTTGAAGGTATTCATTTACTTGACCTATTTCTCCCTCTTTACCTTGAACTTCTATCTTCAAAAGACCAGAAAGCCCTAGAACTAGTAATAATCAGATACATTTGGAGTGTGAAGAATTAAGACAACCTGAGAATGATGGGGACTGCTAACAATCAGTAACAATTATAAGATGTTAAGCTTCCTGAGGGCAGGGACCTCACATCACTCATAGCAGCCAACACAGTGCCTTCCATATAGAAGGAACTCAGTCATTCAATCACAAAACATTTACTTAGTGCCACAGTGCCAAACACTGTGTTTTGTATTGGGAATGAAGAGAGAAAAAAAAAAATAATCCTCAGCATCTAACACAGATTTTGGTACATAGTAAGTGCTTAATAAATGCTTTTCCATTCCTTTCTAAATACATGATAGTTAAAGGTAAGGAAGCAGGGAGGAATAGTATTTGCAGTAAGGGGGTGGGGATGACAATCAGAAAAGACTTTGTTTAGGAGGTGAAGTTTAAGCTGCATCTTGAAAGAAGGGAGGAATTTTTTTACATAGAGGTAAGGAGAAAGTGCATTCCAGGCAACGGGAATGGATGGCCAGTGCAAAAACCAGAACCAGGAGGTGGAGAGTTCTATGTGAGGAACAGAAAGAAGACAAATTTGTTAGCACTTGTATTATATTGTGTTTGTCCTTCATTGCTGAAGAAGACCATGCCATCAGAGAAATAATGACATGATTTGTACTTGACTTTGTTTTGAGTGAGCGAGGGCTGTACCGGTCACCAGCCTCACTTCTCCTCCAGAGCCATCCAAATCCGGTGATCAGATATTCATCAGGATGACTGGAGATGACCCAAGATGAGGCAGTTGGGGTTAAGTGACTTGGCCCAAGGTCACACAGCTAGTGAGTGTCAAGTGTCTGAGGTGAGATTTGAACTCAGGTCCTCCTGACTCCTGCACTGGTGCTCTATCCACTGAGTCACCTAGCTGCCCATTAGTGCTATAGAATGCAGGAAAAAATAATATAATGTTGGAAAGATGGGTTGGGTGTATGTTTTAAAGGAGTTTAAAAGTCAAAACAGAGAAGTTTTTGTTTTATTCTAGAGGCAGTAGAGATCCTCTGGGTGTGAGTAGAGGAGTTGGTCAAAGCTTAAGGAAAGTCCCTTTGTTAGCTATGTGGAAGACTGACTAGAGTAGGAGGAAAGAGAGAAAGAAAAGGAGGTGGGGAGAGAGACAGAGACAGAGAGACAGAGAGAATTCAATTTAGAGGCTGTTATAGTAGTATACAAAAAAGTAATGAGGGCCTCAACTAGGGTTGTAGCTATATGAACAGAGAAAAGGGAACAGCACATCTAAGAGATGTAGATGTAGAAATAACAAAATTTGGCAACTAATTAAATGTCTGAAGTAAGAATGAGAAGTCAGGGATGACATTTAAGTTAAAAACTTGGAAGGAAGACTGGAAAAAAATTGTGGTACCTTCAACAGAAACAAGGAACTTTGGAAAGGGGGTGGGGTCACAAGGAAAGATAATGAGTTTTGCTGGACAAGATGAGTTTTACACGTTTCCAGAATATCCAGTTTAAAATACCCAACAGGCAGTTAGTGATGAAGGACTAAAACTTAAGGAGAGACTGGATGTATTGATTTATAATATAATATATATGTATGATATAATATTTATACTATATAATATAATAATTTATAAATAGGTGACAGTTAAATCCTTGATACTTATGAGTTCACCAAGAGAAGTTTAGGGAGAAGAAAGAAGAGGGAACAGTATAGATCATTGGAGAATACCCTTAGTTAGGAGGCTTGATATGGTTAATCAGCAAGTAAAGGAAATTAAAAAGGAGTAGGACACTCAGGTAGGAAAATAAAGACAGAATAATGTCATGAAAAGTCAAATATAACCTTTCAAAGTTCACAAAGTCATAGCCATCTCTAGTCACTGACAGAAGTAACAGGTGTATGTACTTATTGTCCATATCATGTCAGCTTGAGGTCTCTCTCCCCACCAGGGACTTAGTCCTCACCTCCTTAGTTTAACATTCCAGGGAGAAAAAAGGCAGACAAAAGGAGAAAAGAATTTGGCTGACTAGTACTTCTGATATGCACCCCAATTTTGTTTCCATAACCAATTACAGAGGCTCTTCTTCACTATGTGGTTACTGTACCAGAAAAAGTTACAGAACGTGCATACACTAGGGTCCATGTAGATAGTATATTAATTGAGTACTCTGTACATGTTCGTAAGGTTCATTGGTCAGTCTCCCATTTTTTCTTATTTGTATAACTAATTCTAGTACATAAGAAGAAATAGGAAGGAAACAGCAATTTGCTTTTCTACATTTTACATTGTTGTTTTGTGGATAAAGTTCCTCTTTGCAAGATTAAAACTTCATTTTTTAAAACTAGAAATTTAGTCTCTGTTGTCAGTTCACACAAATTAGTTCTTTGAGCTTGTTTAAAGAATAACCAAAATGCAAAAATGAACATAAGTACTTTATATTTAACTATAGTATTTTAGACAGTAAACCATTTGATCTTTTAAAAATGTTTTATTAATTTTTGTAAAAAACTTTACCATCATTTTCTGTCCCCCTAAAATAGCATCCTTTCTTGTAATAAAGAAGAATAAAGCAAACTGGCACACTGACCAAAGATACTGAATCTTAATATCATCCTTTTAATCCTCATGGTTTATATTAAGTGAATATTTATTAAAAGGAGGAAGGGAGAAGTATTTTTTCAAAGGGGGGCATTAAAAGTTTTTCTGACTGATTGCTGTTGGCCCCTTTACTTTGACTACTGAATTTGATAGTCATTATGATTTGTAGGCAGCATTCCCAGAATAAACAATAAATATTCATAACTTGATTATTAATGAATAACCTATGAATAAGTATGGTCTATTTATGCTCATTACTGTGAACAAGATTTATTTATAATAATTTTAAGAAAAAAGTAGATTTTTCCCAAAGTAGAGATGTGTTAAATGATCAGTTTCTAGAGAGTTTTTGGAAAAAGACTGATGTAGTTCCTTCTTGCTGATAATTCTTATATAGATATAAAACTGTATCTCTGCAAGTTGAAACTACTGAGCATGATTTTTCTTTATGCTTAGAAAACTGTATCCCTAAAGTATTCAGTAGATTTAGGTAAGACAATGGTACTTAAAACTTATGTCAGAATAGGTAACTCTGTCCTTTCTGTATATGCAGATCTATAAATTAATAACTTAAAATATTGCCTACATTTATCAGTCTGCATGCAACTTCTTATTAAAATCAAATTTATTATAATTTTCCAATTCTTAAGTTACAATAATCTAAATACTTTTAGATTCTTAGACCTCTAGATTCTTATTTCTGCATCAGTGTATGTACATTGAAACATAATCACACTCAGCTCCAAGATTTGCCCTTTTCTATTTTTAAACTCTCCATAATTTGACTAAAACCAATTATGGATACTTTCACTTAGGTAGCAAGTATTTATTAATCACTTACTATTGCATTAAGTGCTAGAAATACAAAGAAAGGCAAAAGCTGCTTCTGCACTCACAGAATTCACATGTTCCTGGAAAAAACCATGCAAATAACTCTATATACACAACATATAGAGTAAATGGAAATTAATCTCAAAGGGAAGATATGAGCTGTGCAAGAATTGGGGATGGGGTGGAAGAGTAGGAAAGTCTTCCTGCTGAACATGGGATTTGAGCTGTCTCAAAATAAAGAGAAGCAGAATGCAGAGTTGAGGCAGAACATTCTGTTTCTTCTGCATTATATTATTTCATTTATTTTACTGGTGTTTCAATATATTCTTCTCAGTCTTCTCTTATAACCTTGCGTTTACCCCAGTCTCTAAAATGCATTGCCTTATTCTATATGGAAATTTCTAGAAGTCCTAGCAAGTGTCACTCTCCTCAGAAAACTGCCATGGTCCCTATAGTTTCAAGGACAAAATACAGATTTCTCTGTTTGACATTTTAAAATCCTTCACATATGGCTGCCCCCAAGACTTAGGCATCAGGCATCAATCCCTTTTATCCATTCTACGGTCCTGCTTGCTGTTCCTCACATACAACATTTGGTCTTCTTTCTCCATGCTTTTACAGTAGCTCCCCCCACACAGCCCCTGTACTTATAATGTACCTTCTCCATAGCTCTCCCTCTTGGAACCCCTAGCTTCCTCTAAAGTTCATTTGTCTACCACCTATATATTAAGGCCTTGCCCTTCTCCAAATTTAATCTTAATATAATGAAACCTTGTACTTACTTTGCATCTGTTTATGTGTTTATTTATATTTATTTATTTGTACATTGTGTTTTCCCCAACATCATATGTGACCCTGAACACTGAGATTTTCTCATTTTTATCTTTCTTTTCTCAGGGCCTAGGACAGTGCTTGGCCCATAGCAGACACTTGGTAAAATGCTTATTGATTGATAGATGATATAGATAGCTTATTATACATTAACAGTTTTACCATTTTAATTCATTTGCCTATCAGTTTTGTGTTCCATGTCTGTATTAGTGTGTCTCTTCTGGAGGAAACAGTTCTTTCAGATTTTCTTTCTACTATTGGGTACCTGATACTGGGTACACCTAGATGTTCAGAAAGTCTTAGTACAGTTTTAAGCACTAATTTTGAATAACAAAAAGCTGCATTACGACTCTTGGGATACCTTGTATGTAGCTAAGTATTTAATGACTATGTGTTAATAATCTTTATCTATAATTTTTTATCTGGAATGAATATTGTGCCGAATAAAATTACATGTTATTTAGAATAACAATGAGTTAAAGCTCTTTCAAGATTCATTTCAATATGAATAATATAAACACGCAGTTAGGAGTCAGGAGGTCCAAGACTTTCACCTGACTCTGCTACTACCTTCTTACTAAAGAAGAATGCTCTGAGGATTAGTGCCTGATTCTGGGATGAGTAAACTGATATTAAATTGTTCACTCATGTGATGTTAATTATTCCAGGGTACAAAATATCATTTAGAAAATGATTTCTTTCTGTGTACTATGTATTACTTTGGAAAAATTAATTCATCCCATAAGGATAAGCAATTTATTTCTACATTAGAGATTTGTTTACTTGATAGCATAAAACAGTTTTGAATTCCTTACTTGAAGATAAGTCTATTCAAAATACCATCATCACCATCATCGATAATTATTTTGTGAGAATCTACTAAGTGTATCACACTCTTCTGGTTATTGCAGCAGACAGAGATAGGAGACAGAAAATGAAAACGCTATAAGCTTACGTAAAACTACCTATTTCACGGTGACAAGCATACTATAACAAGTTAGCTATTTCAAAGCTAAGAAGTAGCTTGTTCAAGGTGAACAAAGTTGGCTAAGATAAAAATGTTTGTTACATGTTAATGAATGGTGATAGAAATAATAGCTGGCTCAAGCTAAGTCTCTAGATCCTTCTCTCTTCTTGGGAGGCATATACTTTGGTAAATGAAATGAAAAGGTAATTAATGCAGATTTGTATTAAGTAAAGAAGTTAACCTGTCTATAGTGTCTATAATGTTTTTGTTCAATAGAGAAATCAGGGTAAAGAGGGAGGGAGAGCAAGGCAACAATCATCATTTTTAGTATAATTTCTGTATCTTTTATTTCTTTAAAGTACCATGAAAGTTTTCCATTGTCCTTTTGGATTTCTGATGCTGAATTTGATGATAGTTTGTAAATTCTTTCCTAGTATCATTGCAGTGGAGCTTGGGCAGGAACCCATTGTTCAATCTATGAGCTTCAGAGAGCATTGGGTCTAAGGTTTTAGGGAGGACAAGAAAGGAAGGAAGGAAGGAAGAAAGGAGGGAGGGAAGGAAGGAAGAAAGAAAGAAGGAAAAGAGGGAGGGAAGGATCTGAGATAGGGTCCAAATGACCCTTTGACTCTACAGACATGTCACCTTCCACAGTATTACCTTGATCTGAACATTCAGAGGACATAGGAAGATCACCCCCTGATTGAAAAAAAGTCTTGTTACTAAACACAAATGTCAGCCTACTCCAGTTAACCATCTAATAAGAGAAAAGTATGAGAGTAGTTGTTGGTTTGACATAGCTGGGAAACAAACATTTAATAGTACCTCAAGTAGGGAGGCAGGGGTCTTCACTGACAAAATTCTAATCACAATTATTGAAATAATACATTGCCCGAGAAAAAAGAGGTTAAATAGAAAGGTTCAAAACTTTTAAACATGTTTTTTTCTTGTTTCTTCATATTTCTCTCCCTTTGTATGTCGTCCACCTTCATCCCCTTCCCTGGAACCATCCTTGATAACAAAGAATGAAAAAGAGGAAGAAAAGCAGTTAAAACATAAACTTAACACATCAGCTAAGTTTGTATGTGCATATTCCATACCCATATCCTCCCACCTTCCTAAAAAAGGGAGGGAAGTGTACGCATGTCTCTCTTATGACTAAACTTTGTCATAATAATTATTGTGTTCAATTTTTATTTTTTTTGGTCTACTTCATTTTAGTTATTTTTCATGGGTTTTTTTTGGTTCTGTTCATTTCAAATGTATTCATTCATATAAATCTTCCCATCTTTTTCTGAATGTTTTTGTTCATCATTTCTTATGGTGTAATAATAGTTCACCGTGTTCACTTGCCACAATTTGTTTAGCTATTCCCTTGTCTATGACCTCTGCTTCATCTCCAGTTCCTTGATACTAGAAGAAGTGTTGCTATAAATTTTGGTGTAGGAGAGAACTCCCCTTTCTGTCTTTGACCTCCCTGGGGCATGTGCCTAACCGATATTTTGATTACTTTCTGACCCTTTAATTATCTAGTCTCTATTCTCTGTGTTCCTCATAGAATCACAGCTCCTAAGACATTCATTCTAGGCTCTCTCCTGTAGGGAGTTTCTGCCGCTGGCCTATAGAATTTGCCCTAAGGGTTCCCCTTTTCCATAGTGTCTCTTAGAACAATGCCAATTCCTCTATAGGACAGAGAGGATGCTGCCCCATGGTAGACTATTCTCTTACGCATCCCTGATTATGTAGCCCATCATTGATCTGTGCTCTCCTGCTTGTTATTTTCTTTTCCCTAGTCACCTCAAAATCTCATTTTCCTAGATGCCACTTGCCCCTAGGAGTTCCCATTCTATCCTAAGTTAGTCTGAGTGACCGATTCGAGCATGAGATCCCCAAGACCATGCCTAGCACAAGGTCTGCATCTATCTCCCTTTATAGAAAGTCTTTCTTTACCTATATAACTATTAATCAATGAAACCTAAAGCAAAGTCTTCCCCCCGCCACCTCACTCCCCATTCCTCTTTCCCTCTTCCTCCTTTTCCACCCCCCCATTGGCTCTTCTCTTCCTGAGACCACAAGGGCCATATTTCCTTCATTGTTAGCCCTCAGTTTGACCAGGCATATCACATACTCCCCTTTATCACCCTGCTTCCCTGTCCCCTTTCACTCACCTTCCTGTTCTGTAATGTAGTTCCTCAAAAAATATTGATTCACCTGTAGGTAGGTTGTTACCAGCTTGTATCCATAATGTCCCAGGCCCATCGCTTCACTTGCTGCCGCCTGATTTCTGTATTCACCTTAGTTGCCATGCAGATATAAGGAGGAAGTCTCTTACTGTTCTCTCTGCTGTCACTCTGTTGCTGCCCTTGACTGCTACATCATTTCTGTTGTTTGGGGAGTTCAAGAAGCTTATAACCTCTTTGAGTATAGTTTTCTTCTTAAGAAAGTTTCAAATGTCTCTCATTATTAAACATCCATCTTTTTCATTTATAGTTAAGCTCAGATTAGCAAGATAGGTCATCCTGGTTCCATTACTCTTTGGGATACACTATTCCATTCACTCCTGCGTCTTCCATTTGGTACAGAAGAATCTTGTGTTATTTAAATTTCCATTCTTTTGAATTGGAAGTCTTTCTCCTGGTCATTCACAGGACTTTTTATTTAATCATACTGTGCCTAAGCGTTTGCAGTCTTGGGTATTTTTCTGGAGATGATCTTTGAATTCTTTCAAGTGATACTCCATTTTCTGTGTTGAGAACTTCTAGGCAAGCTCTCTTGTATTATGTTCACAAGTTCATCAGTTCTCTTGAATCATGATGTTATGCATTTTGTTTTGTCATCTTCTTCTAGGATGTCTGTGATCCATATATTACGTACATCCTGTCTTTGAGATCATTATGTTTTGCTTGGATACTGAGAATATTTTCTTTTATTGCTCTTGTCTTTTACTTTTGTTTTTATAGATTGTCCTTCACTTCTGTATATTTGCATTCCCATTCAATTGTTCTTTCTTTTTTGGGAGGGGGCATGAGATTTCTCACTGTAGATTCAAATTTTTCTATTCTGCCCATTATTTTGCTGTTCTGGCTATCAATTCTGGTCTCATAATTTTCAATTCTCTTCTTAGCCACTCAAGAACAGCATGTTATATTTCCATGCTCTTCTCAAATTCCAGAATCCTTTGTCTCATTAAGTGTTGGGTCATTTTTTTCTGCATTTATTCATAGATGCCTGAGCTCATTTGCTAGCTCTAGAGGTCATTTTTTCTTTCTGCTGTTAAAGTCTTCCCTACTGATTTATTTCCTTATATTCAAGGTGTTTGCATTTTTCTTCTTCTTGAGATCTTTGGCAATTTCAGTCTTCCCCACTCTCAACTTAATTTTCCCCTGTTGCTCATTTTCTGACTCCCTCCCCTCTGATGGTGGTTTTCCTGGAAGCTAGATTTCAAAGTGTCTTATCTTTCTCCTACTATGGGCAAGTCAAAGTTCACCAGCCTAAATCTCTATCTCAAGTGACTTTTGGAAGGATAGAATTGGATCCAGTAGGATGCTGAGTTCTTTCCCTCAGGCTTAGTAGAGTACCCCACAACTTGCCCCTTCCCCCATATTCCTGTCTTTGTGTTCTGTCCCATTCCCTCTGTTCCTTAGTTCTATAGCTAAGCACCAACAATTCAGTGAGCTGCCATAATATTGGTGTTACAGAGTTGGTTTCTGTAGTTTGAGCCTTCAAGGCTCTGAGAAGAGGATGGTATGGGGTGTGGGGTTGAGCTCTGTTTCAAGTCCAGGCATATGTCCTATCCCTCTCTCTCTGTTTCTCAGCTTGCCTGTATAGAGCTTTTATAGCACAGAACATTGCTGAAATGGCACTCTCTGTCAGGTCCCAACAAATTTCTGTTTGTCTGGAACCTTGATCTCCTTGACATTGGATGAAGAAGGGAGGATTAGGATCTGTGGTTGGATTTTGTTGCACATATCTTTATTGGGTCTTTGGGTTTTGTTGCAACCCCATGTTGAACAAATCCTTGGGTCAGCTAGAATAGTTAGTGTTCAGTTATTACTATGCTTCAGTAACTTAAGCAAATGTTCTAAAGCTGAACCTTATTGTGAGTCTTCAAAACTCTTGATAAGGACTAAGGATGAAAATTTATTCAAATTCAGATTGGCTAAAACAGGAAGATGATAAATGTTGGAGAAGATATGGGAGAGTTGGAATACTAATACATTGTTGGTGGAGCTGTGAGCTGATCTAACCATTCTGGAGAGCAATTTGGAACTATGCCCAAAGGGCTACAAAAATGGGCATGCCCTTTGATCCAGCAATATCCCTTCTGGGACTCTGTCCCAAAGAGATCATAGAAATGGGAAAGGATTCCACATGTACAAAAATATTTATAGCAGCTCTCTTTGTGGTGGCCAAAAAACTGGAAATCAAGGGGATGCCCATCAATTGGGGATTGGCTTAACAAGTTGTGGTATTTGAATGTAACGGAATACTATTGTGCTCTAAAAAATGAAGAACAGGAAGACTTCAGAGAGACCTGGAAAGACTTATATGAACTGATGCTGAGTGAAAGGAACAGAACCAGGAGAACTTTATACACAGCAGCAATCACAATGTGTGAGGAATTTGTCTGTCAGCCTTAGTAAGTCATAGCACTGCAAGGACTTAAAAACTCAATGAACTCTTGAGGAAAAATGCCTTCCACATCCAGAGAAAGAACTATAGAATTGGATTGCAAATTGAAGCAGATCATTTTCTTTTGTATTGTTTTGTTTTATGGTTTCTCCCATTCATTTTAATTCTATGAAACATGAGTAAGGTGAAAATGTATTTAGTAGGAATGTATGTATAGAACTTATATAAGATTGCCATCTCAGCAGGGAGTGGGGAGGGAGGGAGGAAGGAGGGGGAAGGAGGCAAAAAACATCTAAGATATATGGAAGTGATTACAGAACACTGAAAACAAAATAATTTAATTATAAAATTTGTTCAAATTAATGAAACTGAAAAAAATTCTATGTTAATAATCTAGTAGAACCCTATTGAAGATATAAGGAGTAAACTCATGAGAAGCAAGTGAAATACAAACTCAAACCCTTGTGCTAAATTTAATATAACTGAGCAAAGTTCATTCATTAAGCTTTAGATTTTATAGCTTGTTGAAGTCAGGACCATTTGTCTCATGCCAAGGATACTTGGGCAGCAAGCCATTAAAAACTAAAGGTGGGTGAGGAAGAAGAGGAACAGCATTCTCTCAGTTACTTTTTTTTAATATCTATTTTTCCTTCTGGTTCTAGAATATCAGGGCAGTTTTCCTTGATAATTTCTTGAAAGATGATGTCTAGGTTATTTTTTTGATCATGGCTTTCAGGTAGTGCCATAATTTTTAAATTGTCCCTCCTGGATCTATTTTCCAGGTCAGTTGTTTTTCCAATGAGATAGTTCACATTGTCTGCTATTTTTTTCATTCTTTTGGTTTTGTTTTATAATTTTGATTTTTTCATAAAGTCTTGAGCTGCCATCTGCTCCATTCTAATCTTTAAGGAATTATTTTCCTCAGTGAGCTTTTTGACCTTCTTTTCCATGGGGCCAATTTTGCTTTTTAAGACATTTTTCTTCTCATTGACTTTTTGGATCTCTTTTGCCATTTGGGCTAGTTTATTTTTTGAGGTGTTATTTTTTGGGGGTCCCCTTTAGCAAGCTGTTGACTCAGTTTTCATGATTTTCTTGCATCACTCTCATCTCTCTTCCCAGTTTTTCCTCTACTTCTCTTACTTGGTTTTCAAAATCCTTTTTGAGTTCTTCTGTGGCCTGAGATCAATTCATATTTTTTTGGAGGCTTTGGATGGAGGAGTTTTGACTTTGTTATCTTCTTCTGTTTATATACTTTGATTTTCCCTTGTTACCATAGTGATTCTTTTTCCAGTTTTTTCTCATTTCCCCAACCATTTACTTCACTTTTGAGTTCTTTGTCAAGGTAGTTCTCTGCTTTCAGTGGGGGTGGGTGGATATACTGTCAGCTGCTTGATCCCCCCACAATCTCTGGACCTAGAACTCCAGAAAAAGCAGCTACCTCTGGCTCCTCCATCCCTCTGCCACCCAGGGGCTGGGGCCAGATCACTCTCTTCTCTCACATAGGTATGACAGTTTTTTTCCACTGACCTTCCAATTTGTCTTTGGCGTTTTGGGGTCATGAAGTCTAGAAACCACTACAGGTGCCAATGATTCAGTCCTCCCTCATCTGTGCTGGTGTGGCCCAGGCTGAACTGTGCTCAGCTCCCAACCCTGATGTGATAGACACTTCCCATCAACCTTCCAGGTTGTCGTGGGCTGGAGATTTGCTTCACTCTGGATTCTGCAGCTCCAGAATTTGTTCAGAGTAATTTTTTACAGGTATTTGACTGGTTTTGGAGGGGGAGCTCTAGCAGTCCCTGCTTTTACTCCATCATCTTGGCTCTGCCCCCTTTCAGTTGCTTTTGATTACTGTTCTCTATTATTTCTAGCTGATGGTTAAATTTACTTTGATAGTCTACTTTTAAGTTGCTCTCTTGTGAAAATCATTCATCTTGTGCACATCCACAATGTTAGAGGTATCCTCCATGTGGTGACCTGCCTGTTATGCTTCCTCACAGTGGCAGAGCCATCACTACAACCTAGGCCTTCTCGTTTCTATTTTTATTCTTATTTCGTTTCACCAATGTGATTTATGAAAAAAAAATTAGATTCTGTTTTTCAAATGCTGATTATAAAACAGTTGAAGAGAATTGTTCTGAGAGACAATCATAAAAATTGCTCATTTGTTTCTCCTCATTAAAACTTGAGTTGAAATTCATCTTTATTAAAATACGAAATTACATTGATGTCACTGGTACTTTTTGCTGGTGCACCCATAAGTGAAGTCAGAAATCACCTCTGGCCATAGTGGGAGACTGCTGTAGAAGTTATGTCAACCTCTTCTTCATTTTGAATGAGGCACTGAAGAAGATATAAGGTGTTTTATGATGTAATGTTTCAGCACTAGAGTTATCTCGGACGCTGAGAGGTAGTGTGCCTTGCCCAGGGTCACGTGAACTCAACTCTACATGACTCTAAGGCCAGTTCTTGCCCTATTTCTACATGCTGCCTCTCAATGCTAGTCATTATTCTGGTGTAATAAATAATCTTGTGTCCTGTTCAGGGTCTCTAGTGAGTTAGACGCACATATTTAAATCCACTGGACAGCCTTCTTTCCAGAACATATAAAAACAATGCTAGTAGATAACAGAAACCTTGACATGGTAACTTGGCTTACTATTTAAAGTAATAGATTTGATTTGTGGAAAGGATTCCTTTTGACTTGGAATTCTTTTAGGTCCCAAAGTCACCTCTAGAATTTTGGGCTAAGCTGGTAACTACCTGGTGTCAGTGGGATTGTTCTTTTATCGTCTGCATCTAATTTTGAATTATGATTACTGTGCCGATGTGGATCTTACACAACGCTTTGTTGGTTTATAGGCTGGATTATTTCAATGTGTAATATGAGAAGCTGCCCCTCAAGAACACATAGTCATTTCAGTGGATACAAAAATACACAGTGGCTTAGCAGTTAACAATATCAGCTTCAGGGAATACCTTAAACTGTCTACTTTAGCCAGTCTAGAAGTCTATGAAGGCAGAAATGAGGCAGGGAGTAAAGCTTTTCTTATTCCATTTGTGGTAGTTTAATTTGGTACTGTTTTTATGTGCTAGTTATTATGTGACATCCATTATTGAGTGGGCACTGTTAGGAAAACATCTCTTCCAGGTTTCCAAAAAGTCAGGAAAAGAAAGAAATTTATCTAGCTAAGTTGTGCTTGCCACCTAAAATGTGAATGTCACTTAAGTGGGAGAAAAAGTGTCCTTTGCTCTGTTAATTTCCTGCTGTGTGTTCACTGAGTTTTTTCAGTGAAGTGTAGCCACTTAATTTATTTTCTCAGGTTAATTTATTTTAGTCTAACCATGCATATTTTTAGTATGCAGATGAATATAAGAGAATTTAAGTGTTCCAAGTTATAAATTTGCAATAATAGAAATGCATACTTGTAACAGCATCTGTTTAGAATTGACAGTATTCCAAAGCCCTGCAAAAAAAAATTGAATTAATTTTTTCAATTCACATGAAAAATATTTTTCACAGGTTCCTGAAAATTTGTGGATCTGAATTAGTACGCCTCGAATTGGCTTGTGGCCACTTCCTCAATGAAACTTGTTTGGAGGTTATTTCTGAGATGTGTCCAAATCTTCAGGAATTAAATCTCTCCTCCTGTGATAAACTGCCACCCCAGGCTTTCAACCACATTGCCAAATTGTGTGGCCTTAAGCGACTTGTTCTTTATCGAACAAAAGTAGAGGTAAGAATTACTCATTTACTTTTGTCACCTTCCATGACCAAATTATAAGTTTATCTTAACTAATGCTGTTAGTTGGTTCCATGACAACATGATGTTAGATGAAACATTTGTTCAGAGGACAGTTAATTCCATAGTAATGATCTTATAAATGAGGGATGTATTTTTGAGGTAGGGTTTGGTGGATACTCAGATGGAGCTGCTGTGGCAATTGTAGCGATGGAGGGAAAGGGATGGGGCAGAACCTGGGCCTAAGCCTAATGGATCAAGAAACATTCTGGTCCTGGTTGATTTTAGTAGAAACAGTGACCTTAGGCAGAGGGATGTACCTGGGGAGGGTACAGTACTAAATAAAATGAAACCATGCTGGGGAAGGATGTTTAATGAATTTCAGGTATGAGAGTAGATAAAATACAGAGAATTTGATACAGAGGATGAATCTAGTGATGGGGGTGGGGATGGGGAGTAGAGAACCAAGTTGTGGGATGTGGGGAAAGGGAATATTAGCTTGGTCTGGTGATTAAGCCAACAGCAAAGTCTTCAATAGCAGAACTTTGTAGTGTTAAGGTGGAGAGTTGGTTATAATGTATTAATAACATTAAAATTTCCTTGGTTTGGGGTGAATGTATGGCATAGGTAATAAGCAGTTAGTTGACCACTTATACTGTTAACATGATTTTCATTTTAAGAATTTTAAACAAATTAAAATTTCTTATGCTCTAAACATTATAAAAATCAGTAATGATCTTATCATATTTGCATCCTACATCTGTGGTATGCGAATGAGAAGGTACAGGGTGATGAAATGGTCCATTAGCTTGGGGGAAGAGAGTAAATACTCTTAAAAGAAACACAATTTTATTGTTTTTGTATTTTTTTAAAAATCTGAACTTAATAAATATGAACTAAAGTGAATACTTCTCTATAGACAGTAAAAAGGAGGATTGTACATAAAAATGAGTATACTGTACAGCTTGCTTTTCTTTTAAAATATATAATAAATTTAACATGTAACTTTCAAAGCTGTCCTTCCTTCTGGCCTTCCTTCTGTTCTCTTCTATGCATTTCAAAAACATGTCTCAGTGACTCTCTTTTCTTCTTCTATTTTTCTTTGTCATTTTGGGCTTCCCCCTTTTAAGCTCTTCTCTTCCCAGAAAAGAGAAAAACAAAACCTTAGTAACAGATAGTCCAGCCACAATTTCCCATAGTAATCATGTCTGAAAGTATAGATCTCATTTTTCATCTTGGGTGTCTCTGTCTCTTTCTTCCTCTTCCCCTTCCCCTACCCCCAGGCATCATGTTTTCTCATCAGTCCTCTGGAATTATGGTTGGTCGTTGCAGATGAGAGTTCTTAAATCTTTCAAAGATGTTTGTCTTTATTGATGTCACTGTTGCATAAATTCTCTTTGTTCTGCTCCCTTCATTCTGCATCAATTCATACAAGTTTTTCTCAGGTTTCTTTGAAATGATCGCTTTTGCAATTTCTTAGGTCACAGTAATATTTTATTACCTTCATGCATCATAATTTATTTATCTATTCTCCAATTCATGGGTCCAACCTTAGCTTCTAGTTCTTTACTATAACAAAAGGAGCCACTATAAATATTTTTGTACATATGGTTAATTTTCTTCAATCTCTCATCTCTTTGGGGCATAGGTCTGTCAATGATATTACTTGGATCAAAGGATATGCACAATTTAATGACTTTTGGAGCATAGTTTTAAATTTTTTCCATCATTATTGGACCATTTCACAGATCCACTAATTGCAGTGCATTAATATATTTGTTTTCCTACAGCCCTTCCAACAATTTGTCATTTTCTTTTTTTGGTCATCTTTTAAATTTGTTTTAATTTGCATTTCTCTAATTTTTAGCAATTTGGAGTATTTTATATATGTTTATTAATTGCCTCGATTTTTCATTTGAAAATTGCCTATTATACCTTACTATATTTCTATATTGGAGAATTACCCCCTCTAAATTTGAATTAGTTCCTTATATCTTGGTTTTGAGGTCTTTATCAGAGAAAAAATTGCAAAGATTTTTGTTGTAGTTAACTATTTTCCTTCCAATTTTAACTGCTTTGGTGTTAGCTTTGAAATTGGCATTATCCAGAACTGGTCTTTGAGGAATAGTATTCATGTCACCATAATTTAAGGAGCATCAGTATTTTCCTCAAAAAAATTACACACACACACACACACACAAATATCAAGGAAATAAAGTAGTAGGAACACACAGATAAAAAATTAAATACCTCTTTCCTTCTAGGAGCTTATGGTGTACTAAAGAGTATAGGCGGTGTACAGTGTAGACATAGATAAGTTGTTGATCTTGAGATATCAATAGGATGCCCAAGTTGAGGTATTCAGCAGGCAGTTAGAGATGACTGGAGTTTAAGAGAATTAAGACACATTATCATATAATAATGATTGGACACTTTAGATGTCCAGAAATTTACTAGATATTTTTCTCTGACTTGATGAGGATTTCATCCTTCAAAATTGAAGGAACAAAAAAGGCAACTTATATTCCAAACCTGACTTTCACCAGCAAGAAAGAACTGGTTGTTGGGGCAGTGAAAACGATGAGAAGTTTGTCAGGGAAATGACCATTCCAGTTTAGAATTTGTGATAGAGTAGAGTAAAGCCAGGCACAGTCTGACTTGCACCCTGGATATTGAGGAGAAACATTCAAAGAAAGCGTAAGTAGGATCCTGTAACCTAAAACTCTACAGTGTGGAGTTAACCAGTGAAGGACAGAAAACCCTGCATGTTGAAAATCTGAAAACACAAAGAGAAGTAGTCCCACCAACCAGCTTGTAAAAATAAGCCAAAATAAATACAAAACCACTGCCTTTGTCCTTCAGCAATCTTGTTAGGAATGCTAAAACTGAGGATGAGCTAAAGTTGAGGAAAATGAGGAAAGGTAAGAACATAAAACATCGTTTTTAGTGTTACATTTGGGGAAGTAAAGAGGATAAAAGGAATATGATTGCTTCTCATGGTTTATGAGACAAGGATAGCTTTTATCTGTGTGCCTGTTATTTCATCTTAGTAAAATGCAAACTCCTTGAGGGAAGGGACTATTGTCATTTTTGCCTTCCTGACCCCTTCCCCCAACTCCTGTGCATAATATAAATGTTTGTTAAATTATATTAATAAAATTAAACTGAATGACCAGCAGTGAAGAATTGCAGATGAAATTAAGATGACTAACAGCAAGTTGATTCTTAAGATAAGCTGGGAGAGACATAGATATGAGGGACCTAACTACTTTTGAAGAATTGTCACCAGACCCAAATAAGCTACTTCCTTGAACTGACAGGTGTAAATGATGAGCTGCAGTTAATGATATCTGAAAGGTTATGGAGAATGAGAAAGCTATAGCACCATTGCAGGAGGGCACATGTTTTGATTTCCAAAAATAGAAAGAGAATACATTCTGCAAGCTATAGGTCAGTTGTACCCTAAAGAGAGCAAAGAAAGGAAAAGTACACGGATGCTTAACAACAGTTTTTGTCATAGTAAAGATTAAAAACTACTGAAATTGCCCATCAATTAAAGAGTGGCTGACATATTCAGGTATATGAATATAATGGATTATTATTGTGCCCTTTAATTTTGAAAGGGACAGTTTCAGTGATACCTGGGAAAACTTGTAGAAACTGATGTAGAATTATGTAGCAGAACCTAGAGAACAGTTTATACGATAACAATGACAACCTAAAGACAAACAACCTTGAAAGATCTAAGAACTCTGATCCAAGCAGTGGTTAACCATGATGCTAGAGGACAGGTGAGCAAACATGGCATTGAATTCCTGACAGAGAAGAGATGGACTCAGGAGGCAGAATAAGGCATACATTTTCATGTATGGCCAGCATGAGAGTCTCTTTGTTGGTCATTGCACATTTGCCATAAAGGTTTTATTTTACTTTTTGTTTTTATTGGGAGAAGGTTGAAATGAAGAGAAGGTAGGCTTGAGGTGGAGAGAGACAGAGAGAGACAGAGGGAGAGGGAGGGAAGGGGAGAGAGAGAGAGAGAGAGAGAGAGAGAGAGAGAGAGAGAGAGAGAAAGGAAGGAAGGATATGGCTGCCAAAAAATAAAAGAAAATGTCAAAATGCGCAGAAAAGATTACAGAGAAGACCAGAAGAAATGCACATAAGCTGGACAGCTTTGAAGGTCATATATTGTATATGCACTTTTTTTTTTAAATATAAATTTATTTATTTAACTTTTTACATTCATTTTCACAAAATTTTGGGTTCCAAATTTTCTCCCCAGTTATCTATCCCCTCCCCCCACCCCAACACACCGAGCATTCTAATTTTCCCTGTCACCAATCTGCCCTCTCTTCTATCATCCCTCCCTTCTCTTGTCCCCATCTTCTCTTTTTTCCTGTAGGGCCAGATAGCTTTCTATTCCCCATTAACTGTATTTCTTATTTCCTAGTAGCAAGAACAATACTCACCATTTGTTCCTAAAACTTTGAGTTCCAAATTCTCCCCATCCCTCCCTCCCCACCCATTCCCTTTGGGAAGGCAGGCAATTCAATATAGGCCATATCTGTTTAGTTTTGCAAATGACTTCGATAATAGTCGTGTTGTGTAAGACTTAACTGTATTTCCCTCCATCCTATCCTGCTCCCCATTGTTTCTATTCTGTCTTTTGATCCTGTCCCTCCCCGAGTGTTGACTTCAAATTGCTCCCTCCCCTCCCATTGCCCTCCCTTCCATCATCCCCCCCCTTGCTTATCTCCTTTTCCCCCACTTTCCTGTATTGTAAGATAGGTTTTCATACCAAAATGAGTGTGCATTTTATTCCTTCCTTTAGTCGAATGTGATGAGGGTAAACTTCATGTTTTTTTCTCATCTCTCCTCTTTTTCCCTCCACTAAAAAGTCTCCTGCTTGCCTCTTGAATGAGATATAATTTACCCCATTCCATTTCACCCTCTCTCCTCCCACTACTTTTCTCTTTCACCATTTACCTTAATTTCTTTTAAGATATGGTCCCATCCTATTCAATTCACTCTGTGCTCTGTCTCTGTATGTGCATGCATGTGTGTATGTGTGTGTGCATGCACGCATGTACGTGTGTGTGCCTGTGTATGTGTGTGTGTATGGTCCTACCAACTACCCAGATACTGAAAAGTTTTAAGAGTTACAAATATTGTCTTTCCATGTAGGAATGTAAACAGTTCACCTTTGGTAAGTCCCTTAAGACTTCTCTTTGCTGTTTACTTTTTCATGCTTCTTCTCATTTTTGTGTTTGAAAGTCAAATTTTCTTTTCAGCTCTGGTCTTTTCATCAAGAATGCTTGAAAGTCCTCTGTTTCATTGAAAGACCATATTTTCCCCTGAAGTATTATACTCAGTTTTGCTGGGTAGGTGATTCTTGGTTTGAGTCCTAGTTCCTTTGACTTCTGGAATATCCTATTCCATGCCCTTCGATCCCTTAATGTAGAAGCTGCTAGATCTTGTGTTATCCTGATTGTATTTCCACAATACTGGAATTGTTTCTTTCTAGCTGCTTGCAAGATTTTCTCCTTGACCTGGGAGTTCTGGAATTTGGCTACAATGTTCCTAGGAGTTTCTCTTTTTGGATCTCTTTCAGGTGGTGGTCGATGGATTCCTTCAATATTTATTTTGCCCTCTGGTTCTAAAATATCAGGGCAGTTTTTCTTGATAATTTCATGGAAGATGATGTCTAAGCTCTTTTTTTGATCATGGCTTTCAGGTAGTCCCATAATTTTTAAATTGTCTCTCCTGGATCTATTTTCCAGGTCAGTTTTTTTTTCCCATGAGATATTTCACATTATCTTCTGTTTTTTCATTGTTTTGGTTTTGTTTTGTGATTTCTTGGTTTCTCAGAAAGTCATTAGACTCCATCTGTTCCATTCTAATTTTGAGGGAACTATTCTCTTTAGTGAGCTTTTGAACTTCTTTTTTCCATTTGGCTTATTCTTGCTTTTGAAAGCATTCTTCTCCTCATTGGCTTTTTGAACCTCCTTTGCTAATTGAGTGAGCCTATTTTTCAAGGTGTTATTTTCTTCAGCATTTTTTTGGGCCTCCTTTAGCAAGGTATTGACCCGTTTTTCATGCTTTTCTTGCATCTCTCTCATTTCTCTTCCCAGTTTTTCCTCCACCTGCCTAACTTGATTTTCAAAATCCTTTTTGAGCTCTTCCATGGCCTGAGCCCACCAGACATCCACCTAGGATGTCTGGGATACAGAGGCCCCGACCTCCACGTCTTTCTCTGATGGCAAGCATTGTACTTCCTCATCAGAAATGAAAGGAGGAAGTAACATCTGTTCCCCAAGAAAGTAGCTTTCTATGGTCTTAATTTTCTTCCCTTTTCTGGGCATTTTCCCAGCCAGTTTCTTGACTTTTGAGATTCCTCTCCACCCCTGCCTAGATCTGCCCAGCTAGTGCTTGGGGTCTGAGATTCAAATGCTGCTTCCCAGCCTCAGGGCTTTCAGTGGCGGGTGGGGCTGCTATTCAATGTGAGCTTAAGTTGTGGTGCTCAGGTTGGGGCAGGGCTGCCTCCCAGGCTCAGTACCCTCAGGGGCTTTATGCAGAGACCTTTGGTAATGGCCCTGAGCTCTTGCTTGCTCCAGGAGTCCCAGGCCGCCGCTGTCTCTGCCGCTGCCTCTGCCACTGCCTCCTAAGGGGGCCCGAGTCACAGAGACACCCCACTCCCTTCTTGGCCAGCCCAGAAGTCTCTCTCACTGACCTGTAGCGCCTGTGGGTGGAGGGATCTTTGCAGCCGCTGGAGGTTCCGTCCCTGAAGCCTGCTCGGATCTGCTCCTCTCTGGCCGAGCGGCCAGGGCAGCGCAGGGGTGGGCTCCACTGTCCGGTGTGCGATGGACCTTTGGGGTTGGTTTTCCAGGGCTCTCTGAAACGGAAATCTCTTCCACTGCATTGGTGCGCGCTTGCTCTGCTCCAGAATTTGTGGGGAGTTCTTTTTACAGGAAATTTATGGGATGTGGGTTCGGAGCTAGCATATGTGAGTCTTTCTACTCCACCATCTTGGCTCCTTCCCCCACTTTATATGCACTTTAAAAGAAGAAAGTTGTAAATAACAGAAATTTTCAGTTTCATGTGCAACCTTTCTTTTCTGTTTTATGGATATGGAAGTATTTATTTTAATGGATATTTGTTAACATTATAACAATTTCAAATGAATAAAACACATTCCATGTCAGTGAGCTTAATTTCAAAATGATGGGAGAATTCTAAAATGGTTTATTAAACAATTGGTTGGTGGTTATCTAAAAAAGGAAGTAACCATACAGAGCCAAACTGACTTCATCAAGAACAGTTCATGACACTATAAATTCATTTTCTTTTATTATATAATGAGTAAACTGGTAGATTAGATGAATGCTGTATATATAATTTACTTAGATTTTTAGCAAAGAATTTGGAAGAATTTCTCAAAATTATTATTGATAAGATGGCAAAATGTGTGCTAAGGAATAGTACAGTCAGATGAACTTGAAATCAGTTGAAGGGCTAGAATATATCTTTAATATTTCAGTATGAATTTTAAGGGAGGTGGAGTAGCCCAGGAATCTGCTTGATTCTATTACTAAATTTGTATATGGTACAAAGCCAGGAGAAATAATTAACATGCTAAATGGCAGAGTAAGTGTTCATAAAGATACCAGCAGGATTCGGATCAAATAAGATGAAATATATTATGCAGAAATGTAAAATATTAACCCTTGGTTCAAAAAACCCAATTTCATAAGTACAAAATGAAACAACAAAAACTTTCATAAGTACATAAGGTATGCCTTGAAATTTTTTCTGAAAGTGTTCTGAGGGTTTCAGTGAACTATATTTGATATGAGTCAGCGGTTTGATGGGGCAGCCAGAAAAAACTAATGTGATCTTAAACTGCATAGAGAGGATTAGGGAGATGATCCAACTGCTATGGTTTCTTCTGCCTAGTCATACCATATCTGGGGTATTGTGTTCAGTTCTGGATGTTCTCTTTTAGGTAGAATGTTGATAAGCTTGGAGATCATTGAGAGGAGGGGAGCCAGGTTGGTAAAAGGTCTTAAGTTCAGGCCATATGAGAATCAGCTGAAGGTACTGGCAATATATGATCAGGAAAAGAGATGACTTAGGGAAAACAGGACACCTGTCATGAAGTATCCAAATGACTATGGAAGAGAGATCAGACTTTATCTGCTTGATCACAGGAGGCAGAAATAGGAGAAATGAATGGGTGGGAGATTCAAAGAAGAAAAGCTGGGCAGCAAGTAAGGAAACACTTGTAACAACTGAACTACCCCCAAAGTGGCAGGAAATGGAAGTCTTCAAATAAAGTTTAGATGACCACTTGTATATTTTACAAGAGATTTTGGTTCATGTATAAGTTGAATTAGATGCCCTATGATTCTGAGCTTCAGACAGCACAATAATAGGGCTGGAGCAAGGGACTTGTCATTTTCTTGTCATCATTGTAGCTTTTAATGATTGGGTTCTTTCTGTTTGTTCATTTTTTGGTGCTGCTGTTTTCAAAGCAATTTCTAGGGGGGTCTGTAAGTTTTTGGTGTTTCCCAGGTGGTGTGATCCAATGAGAGGTGTCATCACCCACGTGGGGTGCTGCGTGCTGCTATCTGATTGTGAGCTCTTTATGAGCACATAATAAGAACTTTTTCACTTGATTTCTGTTGGTTATAAACATTCTGTTTGTAATATGCTCACGTATATGATTTTTAAACAAAGAATCACAGAATCTCAGAGGTGGAGGGGGCATCTGAGGCCCAATATACTTTTAGAAAGTTCTAATTGGAAAAATACCTATTTCCATCAAGTCTAAATCTGCCTCTTTACAACTTTTATTCACTGCAGTCCTTAATTCTGTTTTCTGAAACTAAACTGAAGAAGTCTAATTGCTGTTTCCACGTAACAACCTTTCATATATATTTTTTTTCAAACAGCTGTCATGTCCCACCCAAGTCTTTCCTTTTCCAGGATGCATGACCCTAGTTACTTCAGCCTGTCTTCTTAAGGCATGAACTTGAGGCCAGTGACCATCCCATTTTCTTCTCTGGATACTCTAGTTTGTCAATTTCCTTCTCACCGTTCCACTATTCCAGTTGTGATCTAACCAGGGTGAGGTATAGTGAGATTTTTACCTGCTCTTTCTTTAGTTCTTTACATCAAGTGTCAAACATCCAAGTTGGGAAACTCCCACACTAGATTAAATGAAATTGGAAAATGCTTAACAAAATAAATAAAAATACAAAGCAGCATAGATGATTTTAATTTGTGGTTTTCTGAGTCAATATGGTGGCCACAGGGATAACTTTCTATTTGAGTTTGATACCACTGGTGTACATCATTGCTCTCAGTGAACATCATAGAGGCTTTCTTGTTTGCCCTGTCATCCTACTCATATTGAATCTGCAGTTCACTAAAAGCCCTAAATCTTTTCCAGATATAATTCTCTTTAGCCATTTCTCCTCCAGTTTGTTCATGATTTTTTGATAAGTTGATTTTTAAAACAATATAAGAATTTATTAATATTAAATTTCATTATATTTTATTTGGCCTAGTATTATAGTTCAGATATCTCCAAATTAGAGGTAATGATTGTCAGGGGAACATAATTTTATTTAGTTCAATTCAATAAGTATTTATTAAGTGCCTGTTATTTTCTCAAGCTCTATGCTAAGTACTGGGGATACAAATAAGAAAAAGAAAGCCTATCTTTGCCCTCAAAGAGTTTATATTCTAATGGAAAAGACCACACGCAAAAGGAAGGGAGTGGCAACAGGGGCACCCATCATGTTTCATGGAGTCCAAACCAAGCAGAGGTGCTAATGGAAGGTAGAAAGTTAGAAGACTGGTGGGAACGCAGAAAGAAAATATGGGCTGGAGACTCCCTAGTTAAGCTGAGCATATTTCTGGCAAAAACTGCTATATCTTCTGCAGTTCCCACACAAGCATTGGGCTTCTGCTATAATCAGAAAGGCAGATGCAGGCTGATGAAAAAGCCTAGGCAGTGGGAAAGGGACAGTAATCAAGAATGGGAACGAAGCAGAGGCAGAGGACTGAACTGGGCTGGGGCTTGCCAGTTTGAGGGACTAGGGTAGTAGATGGAAACTGTGGAGACCACCCCCAGCAAGGTAGTCCACTGTCTATGTTTCTTCTTTTCTCCAAGAGCTAGATAGATTGGTGGTGGTGGCAGAAGCAAAGATGTGTAGCAGAAGCACAAACACTGCGGTGGTCACCAAGGTCCTGGGCCCTGCTAGTGCTGAAGGGTAACAGTAAATAACAATTAAGCGCCCTCTGTGTGCTTTGAGAGCAAAACGGTGTAGTACTGTGGAGCTGGCTTCAAAGCCAGGTGGACCTGTGTTCAAGTTCTGCTGCCGACATGTACTGCCTACGTGGCCCCAGGCACGCATCTCATCTCATGTACTCTAGGCAATTCTTCTGCGTTGGTAGACGAGATTTCCTCATTGGGAGTTCAAATACCAAAAATAACGTGTCTAGTCTTTTTGCCTATCCCTACTCTACGTTGTGCCTAGTGATCAGCGACAAAAATGAAACTGCTTCTGCCATTGAGGAGCTTGCAATATGTCAAGGAGAGAAAATGTATACATATGTAGATTTATATGGTAGATAAAAATAGATTCTTGATAATTTGGAGAAGGGAACTAGTAGCGAGGGGAATCAGGAAAGGCTTGATATAGGTGGTCCTAGAGTTGAGTTTTGAAGAAAACTAGAGAAAGAGTATGCAATTTTTTTAACTAATAAGGATATATGATCAAAAAGTTTGGATACTACTGTACTAGCCTATCAGTATCTTTCTGAAATCTAATTCTGTCATCCATTGTTTTAGTTATCCCTCTGAGCTTTGGCTCATCTGCATATTTGATAAGCATTCTGTAATCATTTTACCATTCTGTCCTCATTCTTTCCTGTTTCAAAGGAAAAGATGACCCTGCTATTTGCCAAGGATTAATTCTGCTTATATCATTGCTTTCCATCTCTTCTACAGTCTTACTTCATCAGTGACCCTCTCTCTCTCACACATCATTGGTTTATTCGTATATTCTTATTTCTTTCCATATGCCTATGAATATGCTCAGGTCTCTCCAGTCCTTAAAATAACACATATACATATACAAGCTCCCCTCCCCGACTATGCTCTACCAATACATTATCATTCCATGTTCATCCTTACTTTTACTTCCAAGCTTTATGGGGAAAATGCATTTTATGTTTGACCTTCCCCTTTTCTTTTATAAAGTTCAATGACCTTTTCCCCAGTCCTTGACCTCCTTTACCTTTCTGTAGAAATAGGTGGCATTGGCCATTTTCACTTCCTTTAGCTTTATGGATATCATCTTCTCCTGGTTCTCTTTCTATCTCTCTGATCACTTCTTGATGTTTCTGACCCTTTAAGGTGGGCAGATATTCCACAGTGACTTATCTGGCCTTTAGACCATGTTTCTTTTCTCTATATTCTCTACAAAATGGCAGTTTTGAACTTTTTTTTTGTATTTTGCTTGACTATCGTCTCCTGTATATTTTGGGGACAGCAGAACTTTTCCTGCAAAAAATGCTTTCCTCCTGTTTCCATTAATCCAACCACTAATACTCAGAATCTTTTTTTTTCATTCCCTCAGTTCTCACCTCCAATCAGTTACCAGAGTTTATAGAGTACAACTTTACAGTATCTCTTTTTTGTTGCTTACTCTCCATTCATAGTATTACTCCCCAGCTTCAAGCTCTTGTTAATACTTTACGTAAAATACCATGATTTGAATCTCTTCCATCTTTAAACTATTATCAGATTAATCTTTCTTATGCACAGATCTGATCATATCATTCCTTTGTTCAAAATACCTTATTAGTTCCTTTTACTTGCTAAATCATGACCTGAAGGCTCTCTACCACTGGTACTTCCCATGTTGCCCAATATATCTTGTTTGTCTCCCAGCTCAACATACACATTATTCTCTAGCCAGACTCATACAAAGTTCTTTCTTGCTTCTGCACCTTTAGTTACATTATCTCCTATACCTGGAATGTTCTACTTCTCACTTATCTTTTAGTTCCTACATCTTCTGTTAGCTGGTTGTATGAACTTGGGCAAGTCACCTCACTTATGTAGGATTGGTAATGAATGTTAAATACAACCAGAAGATGCTGTTCATGATGTTCAGGATGGGAGGAAGAGCAAAGAAGGATGTTGTGGTGCTAAGAGATGACAGAGAAAGCAGAAGTCTTGAGTTCTCATTTTGCTTATTTTGGGAAGGATAAAACAAAAACTATAAACAGGAAACTGAAACCCAAGACAAGTGCAGGAATAGTTAAAGAATGCCTAGATTACTCGAAGAGTTCAAGTCACCAGGTCTGGGGTAACTACATGTTAGGGTACTGGAAGAAGTGGCAGATGTATTTGAGTGACTGCTGTTGGTAAACTTTCATAGATTGTACAGTGCTGTCATAAGACTGGTGACAGACAGGTATTCCAAAAAAAAGGGAAGGTATAAAATACAAACTATAGTATTGACTTTATTTCCTGGCAATATTCTAAACATTTTTATAGAGATAATTGGTAAGCATGCATAAAGAGAAATGATGATCACTACAAACCAACATGGCTAACCAGAATAACCTCATTTTTTTTTTTTAAGGAAAGTAGGTTAGTAGATTTGGATTTCAGCATAGCATTTGACAAAATCTCACATACTATCCTTATAGACAAAATAGGATAATGTTGACTAGATAATAGCACAATCAGGTGCCTTCAAGTTAAATTATATGACCCAGTACTTGTTAATGGGAGGAAAATCTCTACTACTCCATAGATCTAATTTTGTCTCTATTCCATTTGACATTTTTTCCAGTTTCTTAGAAGAAACTATACATGATGTGATTGTCAGGCTTGCAGATGCAATAAAGTCCAAAATGATAATTGCTAGTCAGTCTTTGGATAAACCAGTCAGGATCCACCAGATCTCAACTGCCTAAAAGATATACTGAATCTAATAAGATGAAATGTAAAAGGGGTTAAAGAAAAGTCCTATGCTTAAGTTCCAAAGGTCAAGTTCAGAAGTATAGGATGAGTAAAATATGATTAGACAACAATTCTTAGGGAAAAGATTTTTTAAAAAAGCTTAAAAAGGATTAGCAATATGACATTGTAGCTTAAAATGCTAATATAAACCTAGGCTTCATTCAGGAGCTTTTTTGTCTAGAAAAAGGGTGGTTAATAGTACTGCTGTATGTATTCTGCCTTAGACCATATCTGGAATTATTTTATTCAGTTTGGGAAGTATGTAGAAAACCCAGAATAAGGTGACAAGTGATAAAAGAACTAGAGACAATGCTTTTTACGGTTAGTTGAAGAAACAGGATATGTTTAGTTTGGAAGAGGAAAAGTTTAGATAACTGTCTTTAAGTATTTGAAGGACCGTCATGTGGATGATTGATTAGTTTTGTTCTCTTTGGGCCCAGAAGGTAAAACTACGAGGAATGGATTGTAGCTGCAAGAAGAAAGATGTAGGCTTAATGTAATGAAAAATTCCCAATAGCCCTAAGGAACAGCTTTGTAGGTTAGCAAGTAAGGTAGCAAGTTTCCGTTGCTGAATCTTTTCAAGCACAGAATGGATGATTACTGGCTAGAGATTTGGTAGCTGAAATTGTTGTCCCATTAAGGACTGGTACTCTGAATATTAGCTGAACTCTTCCCTTCCGTCTGAAGTTTTGCTATTCTAAAGGAAGGCTGAAACTTTCTTATAGTATATAAAGGAGCTGGACTAAATGCTCTTTAAGTTACATTCCCACTCTAAATAAACGTTCTTTGAATCTGCTTAAAATATATAAATGTAAAAATTGTAAAATAAGGAATGTGTGTACATATTTACAGTGGGGAAAGATGGACTTGATAAAGGAAAAAAAAGAATGTTATTTACACTTCTTTTGAGAAAGGGTGTGAAGTGAGATCCTATCAGGTTCTATTCATATTACTTTGGTCATTTATGGGAACCATTTTTGTGGGGATGCTTTTAAGTTTCATTTGCTAGCATGATCTATATGCATTAGGAAATTATTAGTCTACAATTTTTGTCAACATTTGAGTGTACTTCAGGTGATTAAAGGAGTATAGATGAGTAGGTACTGTAAAAAAAAAAAGTAGTTTTTTTTTTTTAAAGATTAGGAAGAGTGTAATGTTAATTAGATTCTCTTCTGCCCACCCATTAATAGGCCTCAACTACTTTTTGTTAATTTTCTAACGAGGCCCTGATTCTCCAGGGTTGTGATGCCCTCTGAATCAGAAAAGTATATAAATACTCTAAGGTGAAGTTTTACTTTGGGGCTTACTCATTGGAAGTGTTTGGCCAGAAGAGACTCTGGACAGCTGCTAAGGAGTCCCTTCCCCCTCATTTGAAAACCCAGATGTTGGTGCTTCTTTCTCTGGTAACTATGTATGTATGGTCAGACAGTTGCATCTGTCTGTTGATTTATGATGTATGTATTGCTTACAGTCAGACAGTTGGATGCTCTGTTGATTATTATTTCTTTGTATTTTCTCTGAAGTTCAGGGTGCTGACTTTTCCCCCTGAACTAAGTGAATGATACATGTGCTTGATTAAAGTGATTGTTGACCCCTCAAAAGTTGCTTTCTTTTTAGAACAGTAGATCAAAGAACCTGTGATAGTAGGTCATCCTGGATGTGTCAGGGTGCTTGCTTTTACAAAGAGTGATTTCCATGACTCAGCAGCAGTATATATGATATATGATATGATATGATATGATATATTACACATGTTTATTAGAAATATGTATATCGATACTTATTATACACAAATATATATAATAAGAAATAAATATCAGAGCCTAGATATTATATGTAATAGGTATAAAACTTTGTATTGCCTTTATTTCACTTGAATTGTTTATCTCATTTCAAGTTATTGTAGCATGTATTGTTTATTTTTGTATATCCTCTCCAACACCTGTTGAGTGAATATATAAATAAAATTTTTAAATAGAACATTTTCTAAAATTATGCAAAGTTTATACCATGATTTTTCATCAATTCATGATTAAATATCTTTAAAATGGAGCCAGTGCAAATGATTGAAATGGTGAAATTTTAAAAGAGGAAAATACAGTCTCTGATTTTCAGTGCTTTCATTATTAATTAAAGAAGGCCAAACAAGCAAACGTCACTTCTCAACACCTTTATCTTTACATTCAGTGGTTTCTGAAATGGGGCCACATGTGGACAGTATCTTCCATGAGTGAAGAGAGAAAAACTTACTTATTTCAGAGGGCAAATAAAAACCCTGTGCTCACATATGTCCAAATATTCATTTATTACACACTGACTTTGTCCTAGGCACTGGAATACAAAGATGAATAATAAGTTTTTTCTCTCAAATAGCTGCAAATAGCTGATGTTCATATGTGGGAATGAGGCAATTGAGAATATAATGTGATTGTAAATAAGTACAAGGTTATATGGTTTATTAGAAAAAGCTTAAAGTCAAGACCTGGGTTTGATTCCTAGCTCTGACACTCTAGTTGTGTGACCTTGAGACCCAGAGAGGGTGACTTCACTTCCCTGGGTCTCAGTTTCCTCATCTATAAAATGAGATGAGGAAGTAGATAATCCTAAAGGTTCCTTTTAGTTCTAATATTGAGGGTAGATGTGATGTGTGTGTGTGTATATATATATATATATATATATGTATGTATCATATGATGGGAGAAAAGGAGAAATTTAAACAAAGCATCCATGAATCTTTTGGGCTTTGAAGGAAGAGTAAGATTTCAACAAGGCAGAGGTGAAGAAACAGTGCACTGCATGTGAAAATACATAGAGATGTGAGATCACAGAATGAGATCAGGCTTAACTAGTCTAGTTTATCTAGAATTTAAAGGATATGAAAGAATGGAATATTGTGAAATAAAACCAGAAAAATAAATTGAAGCCAAATTGTGTGAAGTTCTTAAATACTGAAAATAAGGAGTTTATATTTATTCTGTAGATGACAAAGGGCCACTAAAGATTTTCTGAGTAAGGAATTGATTTGGTCAGACCTATACTAGAAGATGATTTATCAACAGTATAATTTAATTAATGTGAGGTAGTATTACTCTGTAAACAGAAGACCTGGGTTCAAATCTCACTTCTGGTACTTACTACCATTATGTTTGGACAAATCATTTACTTTCTCAGGGTCTCACTTTCCTTATCAATAAAAAGAGATGCTTTTGCTGGATGGCCAGTGTGTGATCTTTCCAATTCTGTTAATACAATGAATATTGCAAAATTGAGTATGACTTGGAAAGCAGAGAATAGAAATTCAGAAAACAATTAGGAGAGTATTACAGTATGAGGAACTGATCCATTGAGGATACGTTGTGGTAATACACTCAGCTGGATTTAACAATTGATTGGATGAATAAATTCTATTTTTAATAATATAGTTTATTTATATTTTCTGCTTCTTGAATCACCATAGTAACTTTTCCTCTCCCAGAGAACCATTCTAAATAACAAATAGTACATTTTGGAGAGGACAAAAAATAAGTTACCACAACTAATTCATACATTGTAAAAGTCTAAAAATATGTGCAATGTACAGCACCTATGAGCCTCATACCTTTGCACATGGAGAGGTTTGGGGTGTCTCCTCATTGTTTTTGTTCATCCTTTGTTTTCAAAGAGGACAGTTGACATCACAGGATGATGTCTTGACTTGTGGGTGAATTTTATTTAAGTGAAGCAGATTTGCATGAAATTGTCAGCCTCACTTACTTCCTGAGTGGTGCCAATGCAATACTCACAACAGCTGCTGTGGATATGCATGCGTATTTCCAGGGTAAATTCGCAGAATATAAACTCTCTTCCTCAAAGATGAAACCAAGACATTTATTCAAACACAAGAAGACCAAATCCATCATAGTAACAAAGAAATATATTCACATTGTATCAGTGCAGGGAGCATGGCCATCCCCAAGTCTTCCTTCTGTCAGACCTCCCCACAAGCAAGCCCCCTTAGGCAAAATCACTTCCTCTCTCACTCATACTAGCTGCTCTGCCTCCTCTCTCTCTCTCAGCTCCACCTCACTTTCCAAGCTCTGCCTCACTCTTTCTTCCTGCTCTACCTTTCCTGTTCCACCCATTCATCAAACTCCTCCCACCATTGACTCCACATTACTCAGGCTATGAACTGAACCAAAGCTCAAATCAGGTCACATGGGCCTATTAAGGGGCAGGGAAGATCTTCAAATTCCCTTATCATTACCTGGAAGTACAGTGGCAAGACAAAAATCAGGATGCCTGGCAATTTCCTAGGATACAGTGGATAGCGTTGGTGTCTTTGATGTCTGACCAAGCTGTAAGCACTCCACAGTGCCTGTTTCAGCTACGTTCATGGCCACTGGAACAAATTGATATCATCCACCCATTCCATGTGATCAAATCTTCACATGTTTGGGATACATGTCCCCCTAAGTCAGCCCTGGGTTTGAGGCCTATTGGTTACCCTCAATCTGGTTTAACCTGGCTTCCAGGATGGTTTTTACCAGGGTATGGCTGCTGCACATGCTACAGCTTTTTTGGAGCCATAGGTGAGAGTTGGGTGAAAGGTGAACAACAAAAGTGGATGAGCAGCCCTGAAAAGAGCTTGACAAGTCCTCACACCAGAGGTGCTAGGCCTGCCTGAACACTCCATACACCCTAGTGTCTCTCTTCAATTTGAGTCACACTTGATCTTTTTGATTACATTCTATTTACTTTTGACTTTTTGGTGTGTTTTTATACTTTCCATTTAAATTGTTGTATTTACTGTATATAGTATCTTCTTGGCTCTGCATACTTCACTCGGCATCAGTTCATATAGATGTCTCCTTACTGTTCTGTATTCTTTACGCACATCATTTCTTAAAGCATAGTCATATTCCATTGTATTCATCTATCAAAGTTGGTGTAGCCATTTCCCTAATTCATGGACATCTACTTGTTTCCAATTCTTAGCTGTTACAAAAAGTGCTGCTATAAGTATTTTGGAGTATAATGGGGACTTTTTTTTAATCACCAGCTTCCTTGGAGTATAAATCCAGTAATGGAGTCTCTGATTCAAAGGATGGGGACATTTTAGTTACTTTATTTGTATAATTCCATGTTGCTTTCCAGAATGATTATACCACTTCACATTTCCACCAACAATGTATTAGTGTACTCATCTTTCCACAAACCGTCCAGCATTAATTGTTGCCATTTTTGTCATTTTTTCTAATTTGGAAAGTGTGAGGTAAAACCTCAGTGTTGTTTTGATGTGCAGTTCTCTTATGATAAGTGATTTGGAGCATTTTTATTTAGTTGTCAATGCTTTGCAGTTCTTTTGAAAACTGTTTATTAATATCCTTTGACTATCTACTGGAGAATGATTGTCGTATATATTTATTAGTTTTTATACATATATATATATGTAATATATATATATATATATATATATATATATATAGGAAGCCAAATTTGATACACAGATTTTTTCCCCATTTAACCATTTCCCTTCTTATCCTAGATGCTTGTGTTTGCAGAAGTTTTTCAGTTTCAAGTAATCGGTTACCTATTTTATCTTTGTAATTGCCTCTATCTTTTTGATTAATAAGACATCTCTTATCCATAGCTATGAGAGATATATGATTTGTTTTTCTTGGGCTGTGATCTTTAATATTAAAGCCACATCTCCATTTAGAATATGTTGTGGAGAGTGTGGGGTTAGGTGTTGGTCTAATTTCTTCAGACTTCTTTCCTGTATTCCTAGTAGTTTTTATCAAGTTAGAAGTTTCTCCCTCATTAACTTATGTTTTCTACTTTATTAAACCTTGAGTTATTGAGTTCTGTTCTGATTCTCCCTTGTGTAGTCTGTTCCCTTGACTTAACTCTTTATTTTTTAACCAGTAGCAGATGGCTTTGATAACTGCTGTTTTATAATATAGCTTGACATCTGGAAGGCTTTCCCTTTATCCTTACTTTTTATCATTTCCTTTGATATTCAGAATCAGTTGTTTTTCCAGATCAATTTTGTTATTTTTTTATCAACCTCTGGATTGATATAGCATTAAAAGTTTAAATTAATTTGGGTGCTGTTGTCGTTTTTAGTATATTGGCACAACCCAGCCATGTGCACTGAATATTCTTCTACATACTTAGGTTGTTCTTGGTTTAAGTAGTGTATTTTAACTGCATCTTTAGAGGTAGTTTGTGTGCTTTGGAAGGTTGATTCTCAGATGTTTTAATGCATTTTGTAGTTATTTGGAATGGGATTTCCCTTTCTATTATGGCTTCATGTGCTTTTTATTATTATAAAGAAATTCTGTTTATTTTTGAGGACTTATTTTGTAGCCTTCTCCTTTGCCGAAGCCATTTACTGTCTTGATTAATACCTTTGCTAATTCCCTGAGTTTTTTCAAGTAAACCATCTTTATCAGCAAACAGCAATAGTTTTATATCTTCTTGACCTATCTTTATTTCTTTAATTCCTTGCCCTTTTCTTAACACTATTTGCCAACATTTCCAGAACTATATCAAATAATAGTGAGGAGAGTGAGCATTCTTGCTTCACTCCTGTATGTATCAGAAAGGCTTTATCCCCATTGCATATCATGCTTGCCTTTGTTTTTAGGTAGGTGACTTTTGTGATACAGTTTTGTGAAATTCTTCTATGCCTAGACTTTGTAAGATTTTTAGCATAAAAGACTTTCTATGTCTATTGAGATGATTATGTGGTTTTGGATGTTTTGGTTTTTAATTATGTTGAACTATCCTTGCATGCATAAATTCCACCATAATAAATGATGTCTTGGGTAAATTGATATAGTCTGACAGTAATTTGTTGAAAATTTTTGAATCAATATTTTTTAATGACCTTTCCCTATATTTTACTTACCATGTTTTATCTTTCCCTGGTTTAGGTATTAAGAGTATATTTATTTCATAAAAACATTCTGGCAGGATTCTTTTAGGGCAGCTAGGATAGAATGCTGGGCTTGAAATCAGGAAGACTAATCTTCCTTAGTTCAAATCTGACTTTAGAACTGTGTGACCCTGGGCAAGTCACTTTAATCCTATTTGCCTCAGTTTCTTATCCGTAAAAGGAGTTAGAGAAGGAAATAACAAACCACTTCACTATCTTTGCCAAGAAAGCCCCAAATAGGGTCATGAAGAATAGGATATGACTAAAACAACTGAACAACACCAAAAGATTTCTTTTTCAGTTTTTGAGAGTAATTTGTGAAATATGTGTACTGTGCTTTAAAAGTTTGATAAAATTCTTTTGAGAATTCTCAAGGAGTCTCTCCTCCCCCCAACCCCCAACTCTCTTTGATAATTCCCTTACAGATAGTTCTAGTTATCTTTCTGATTTAAGTTATCTATCTGATCTTCTGATAGTTTGAATATTTTACATTTTTTAAAGGTATTCCTCTTCTTTGGGTTCTCTGTTTTATTAGCGTATAACTATATAATGTGTTCTAGTTATTTTTTTCAATCTTATTTTGCTGTGATTTCACCTTGTTCTTTTACAACCTTATTGATTTGATTTTGTGCTCTCTTCTTTTTGATCAGTTTATTTTTTTATTTTTTTTTATTTTTTTTATTATTAATTTAATTTTTTTTTTTTTAATGTTTTACAATCATTTCCTTAAAGTTAAGATTTTATTTCCCCCACCCTTCCCACAATACCCCCCTCCCTCCCCATGACAGCATACAATTCTGTTTAGGTTCTACATATACTTTCCTATTGAGCACATTTTCACTATATTCATGCTATGTAGTCGAACTAAAATAAATGGAAGAAATCATATAACAAATCAACACATAATACACTGAAACCCACCCACACACAAACATGATCTGCTACATTCTGCAAGTGACTTCCACATTTCTTTCTCTGAGTGTGGAAGGCATTTTGCCTTAGAAGATCAACATTAGGATTTTTTTTTTTTTCTCAGTAAGTTCTTGTGTTATTACAAAGTTCCAAGTCTACCAGAAAAAACTCTCGCACACTGTGGTCGTTGCTGTGCACAAAGTTCTCCTGGTTCTGCTCCTTTCGCTCAGCATCAGATCATATAAGTCCTTCCAGGCCTCCCTGAAGTCTTCTTGTTCATCATTTCTTATGGCGCAATAGTACTCCATTACATTCATATACCATAATTTATTCAGCCATTCCCCAATTGATGGGCATCCCCTTGACTTCCAGTTTTTGGCTACCACACAGAGTGCTGCTATAAATATTTTTGTACACGTGGGACCCTTTCCCGTTTTTATAATCTCTTGGGGATACAATCCTAGTAGTGATATTTCTGGGTCAAAGGGTATGCACGTTTTTGTAGCCCTTTGGGCATAGTTCCAAACCGTTCTCCAGAAGGGTTGGATGATCTCACAGCTCCACCAACAATGAATTAGTGTTCCAACTCTCCCACATCCTCTCCAGCATTTATCATTTTCTTGTTCTGTCATGTTTGCCAATCTTACAGGTGTGATGTGGTACCTCAGAGTTGTTTTGATTTGCATCTCTCTAATCAATAGTGATTTAGAGCACTTTTTCATATGATTATAGATATTTTTGATTTCTTCCCCTGAAAATTGCTTGTTCATATCCTTTGACCATTTATCAATTGGGGAATGACTTGGATGTTTATATATTTGAGTCAGTTCTCTATATATTCTAGAAATGAGGCCTTTATCCCCGAGCTTAGCCGTAAAAATTTTTTCCCAATTTACTACATCCCTCCGAATTTTGGTTGCATTGGGTTTGGTTGTGCAAAAACTTTTCAGTTTAAAGTAATCAAAATTATCCATCTTGCATTTCATAATGCTTTCTATCGTTTCTTTAGAAAAAAATTCTTCCCCTCTCCATAAATCTGATAAATACACTATACCTTGCTTCTCCAGTTTATTCATGGTATCAATCTTTATACCTAAATCATGTACCCATTTGGACTTTATTCTTGTGTACGGTGTCAGGCATGGGTCTATGCCTAATTTCCGCCACACAGTTAACCAGTTTTCCCAGCAATTTTTGTCGAACAATGAGTTCTTATCCCAGAAGCTGGGATCTTTGGGTTTGTCAAACAGGAGGTTGCTATATTCCTTGCCAACTGTGTCTTGAGTGCCAAGCCTATTCCATTTGTCTACCCCTCTGTTTCTTAGCCAATACCAAGTGGTTTTGATAATTGCTGCTTTATAATACAATTTGAGGTCTGGTAACGCTAGGCCACCTTCCCAAGCATTTCTTTTCATTAGTCCCTTTGATATTCTGGACCTTTTGTTTTTCCAAATGAATTTTGATATTATTTTATCCAGCTCTAGAAAATAATTATCTGATAGTTTAATTGGTATGGCACTAAATAAGTAGATTAATTTAGGTAGAATTGTCATTTTTATTATATTAGCTCGGCCTACCCATGAACAACTGATGTTTTTCCACTTACTTAAATCTGACTTTATTTGTGCAAAAAGTGTCTTGTAATTGTGTTCATATAATCCCTGGGTTTGTTTTGGCAGGTAAACTCCTAAGTATTTTATAGTGTCTACTCTAGCTTTAAATGGGATTTCTCTTTCTATCTCTTGGAGTTGGACTTTGTTGCTAATATATAGGAATGCAGAAGATTTGTGTGGGTTTATTTTGTAACCTGCAACTTTGCCAAAGTTGTTTATTATTTCAAGTAGCTTTTTACTTGAATCTCTGGGATTCTCTAAATATATCATCATATCATCTGCAAAGAGTGATAGCTTAGTTTCTTCTTTGGCTATTTTTATTCCTTCAATTTCTTTATCTTGTCTAATTGCTACCGCTAACATTTCTAGTACCATATTGAATAATAATGGTGATAATGGGCATCCTTGTTTCACCCCTGACCTTACTGGAAATGCCTCTAGCTTATCTCCATTGCATATAATGCTTGCTGAAGGTTTTAGGTAGATACTGCTTATTATTTTATGGAAGGTTCCCTTTATTCCTATGTTCTCCAGTGTTTTTAATAGGAATGGGTGTTGTATTTTGTCAAAAGCTTTTTCTGCATCAATTGAGATGATCATGTGGTTTTTTTTGGTTTTCTTGTTGATATGATTGATAATGCTAATAGTTTTCCTAATATTGAACCAGCCCTGCATTCCTGGTATGAAACCTACCTGATCATAATGTATTATTCTCTTGATAAGATGCTGTATTCGTTTTGCTAAAATCTTGTTGAAAATTTTTGCATCTATATTCATTAGAGAAATTGGTCTGTAATTTTCTTTTTCTGTTTTATCTCTTCCTGGCTTGGGTATCAAAACCATATTTGTATCATAGAAAGAATTTGGGAGTACTCCTTCTTCCCCAATTTTCCCAAATAGTCTATATAGTATTGGAATTAACTGTTCTTTAAAGGTTTGATAGAATTCACTTGTGAATCCATCTGGTCCTGGAGATTTTTTCCTAGGGAGTTCATTGATGGCTTGTTCAATTTCTTTTTCTGAGATGGGGTTGTTTAAGTATTCTATTTCCTCTTCTGTTAATCTGGGCAATTTGTATTTTTTAAAATATTCATCCATCTCATTTAGATTATCGAATTTGTGGGCATAAAGTTCGGCAAAATAATTTCTAATTATTGTTTTAATTTCCTCCTCATTGGAGGTGAGTTCACCCCTTTCATTTTTAATATTAGTAATATGATTTTTTTCTTTCTTTTTTTTAATCAAATTGACCAAAGGTTTATCAATTTTATTAGTTTTTTCATAAAACCAACTATTGGTTTTATTTATTAATTCAATAGTTTTCTTAATTTCAATTTTATTAATCTCTCCTTTGGTTTTCAGTATTTCTAATTTGGTATTTTCTTGGGGATTTTCAATTTGTTCTTTTTCTAGCTTTTTCAGCTGCATACCCAAGTCATTGATCTCCTCTTTCTCTATTTTATTTATGTAGGCATTCAAAGATATAAAACTTCCCCTAAGAACTGCTTTTGCAGTATCCCATAAGATTTGGTAGGTTGTCTCATTATTGTCATTCTCTTGAATGAAGTTGTTAATTGTTTCTATGATTTCTTCTTTAACCCATTCCTTCTTTAGGATTAAATTATTTAGTTTCCAACTGATTTTTGCTTTATCTTTCCATGGCCTTTTATTACATATAATTTTTATTGCATTATGATCTGAGAAGGATGCACTGATTATCTCTGCCTTTCTGCACTGGATTGTGAGATTTTTATGTCCTAGTACATGGTCAATTTTTGTAAATGTTCCATGTACTGCAGAGAAAAAGGTATATTCCTTTCTATTCCCATTCAATTTTCTCCAAAGATCTATCATATCTACCTTATCTAGAGTTTTATTTACCTCCTTAACCTCTTTCTTGTTTATTTTGAGGTTAGATTTATCAAGTTCAGAAAGAGGGAGGTTGAGGTCCCCCACTAGTATAGTTTTGCTGTCAATTTCTTCCTTCAACTCCCTCAATCTCTCCTCTAAGAATCTGGATGCTATACCACTTGGAGCATACATGTTTAGTAATGATATTGCTACATTGTCTATGGTGCCTTTTAGCAGGATATAGTTTCCATCCTTATCCCTTTTGATTAGATCTATTTCTGCTTTTGCTTTGTCTGAGATTAGGATTGCTACTCCTGCCTTTCTTACATCAGCTGAAGCACAATATATTCTGCTCCATCCTTTAACCTTTATCTTATGTGTATCCCCCCGTTTCAAATGTGTTTCTTGTAAGCAGCATATTGTTGGATTATGGCTTTTAATCCATTCTGCTATCCGTCTCCGTTTTATGGGAGAATTCATTCCATTCACATTCACAGTTATGATTACAATCTGTGTATTTCCCTCCATCTTCTTTCCCACCATTTGTGCTTTTAGCTCTGCTGTCTCCCTTCCCCTCCTCACTAGTATTTACTTTTCACCACCTCCTCTTGCCGCCTTCCCCTCTTTCTTTTAGCCCCCCTCCCTTTTACTCCCCTTTACCCTTATTGCTTCTTCCCTCCCTTTTGCCTCCCTCCCCTTTCTTCCCTCTTCCCCTCCCACTGCTTATAGAGCTAGTTAGGATTTTCTACTTAAGTTTATTGTTCCGTCCTTTAAACAAATCCGATGAGAGTACCTCTCACACAATGCTCATCTCCCTCCCCTCTTTCCCTGTACTATGATTTTGTACTTCTTCTTGTGATGTAATTTGCCATTTCCTGCTTCCTCCTTTTCACACCTCCTATTACACTCCCTTCTCATACTTAAATCACATTTTTTATCATGATATCATTTACTTTATATCCGTTCCCCCTATGCTTATCCCTTTTATATTTCTTAATAGACGCACAGTTCTTGAGATAAACAGATAACATCTTCCCTTATAGGGAGGTGAACAACTTGCCCTCATTGAGTAGCAAGTTGTTCCCCCCCCCCCCACTGTTTACCTTTTTATGATTCTCTTGAGACCTGCATTTGAAGATCGAATTGTCTATTAAGTTCTGGTGTTTTGGTCAGGAAACTCTGGAAATCCCTTACTTCGTTGAATGACTTTCTCCTTGCCTGAAATGTTATGCTGAACTTTGCTGGGTAGTTGATCCTTGGTTGCAGTCCCAGCTCCTTTGCCTTACGGAATATTGGGTTCCAATTCTTTCGATCTTTTAATGTAGAAGCTGCAAGGTCCTGTGTAATCCTGATTGTATCCCCTTGATATTTAAATTGTTTCTTTCTGGCTGCTTGTAATATTTTCTCCTTCACTTGATAGCTCTGGAATTTGGCAACTATATTTCTTGGGGTTTTGAGTTTGGGGTCCCTTTCAGGAGGGGAATGGTGGATTCTTTCGATGACTATTTTGCCCTCTGAATCTAGTACTTCTGGGCAGTTTTCCTTGATGATTTCCTGGAAGATATTGTCCAGGCTCTTTTCTCCATCCTGGGTTTCTGGCAGGCCAATAATTCTTAAGTTTTCCCTTCTGGATCTATTTTCCAGGTCAGTTGTTTTTCCAATTAGATATTTTACATTTTCTTCTATCTTTTCATTCTTTAGATTTTGTTTGACTGATTCTTGCTGTCTCATTGAGTCGTTAGTTTCTACTTGCCCAATTCTAATCTTCATCACATTGTTTTCTTCTGTTAACTTTTGTATCTCTTTTTCCATCTGCCCAATTTTTCCTTTTAATAAGCTATTTTCTCCAGTTAATTTTTGTACTTCCTTTTCCATTTGGCCTTTCAGGAATTTATTTTCTCCAGCTAATTTTTGTACTTCCTTTTCCATTTGGCCTTTCAGGAATTTATTTTCTCCAATTAATTTTTGAACTTCTTTTTCCATTTGTTCAATTTTCCTTTTCAGGGAGATGTTCTCATCAGTGAATTCTTTCTTAATAATTTTAAAATCATTGGCCAGTTTATCTTCTATTTCCTTCTTCAGCTGTTCCAGGAGAGCTGCTTGTACTTGCGAGTAGTTCATAGTCCCTTCTGAGGTTTCAGATGGAAATACAGACTCAGCTGTGACCTCTTTGGGGCTTGTGTTTTGGTCCTTATCCCCATAGAAAGATTCTATGGTTCTTTCGGCCCTCTTCTTTTTCCTATTCATGATTTTGATTGAGTGCTGTGGCTTCTGGTTCTTTCAGTCAGAAGCTGGAGAACTTTTTGCTGAGCTGATGTGTGAAAAAGCTAAAAGCAGGTATTTGTTTGGTGTTTCCCTGATCAGCCCTGGGTTTAGCTTGTTAAGTGTGGGGGAGGGATGCTCTGGTCCCAGGAGATTTCCTTAGCTGAATTGAGGCAAAGGCAAGCTCAGGGGCTGGTAATCCCAACTGCCCTATTGTCTTTCTGATTCCCCTGGACAGCTGAGGCACGCCTAGATGCTAATGCGTGTTCCCAACCCTCCTGGGGCTCCTCTCCTGGTGCTGAGGCTTGCCTGGGTCCTAGTGCGAATTTTCCCTGCCCTGGGTCCTCTGTCCTTCCGGTTTGCCTCTGCCACCGTATGAGGAATCCCCCTTAGCTATTTTCCTCGTCTCAGGTGTTATGAGACTATTGGTCTCCTTCTTCTAATTCTACTGATCTGGGATTTTTCTGGGGAGATATTTTATGGTTCTTTCACGGTCATCAAGGGGGAAGGAGAGAGCATTAGCTGATTACACCGCCATCCTGGCTCCCGGAAGTTCAAGTAAGTGACTCACCGGAGTTTGATCTTCGGGCTGAAGGTCCCAGGAGGTGCTGCGCTGATATCCGGCGCTCCGAGGCTCTCACTGACTCGGTTGGGCTTGTCTCCCGCCCCGGGTGCCGCTCCTCTGGTTCCGCCCGCCACTCAGGTTTCTCGGATCTCCTCTGCTCCGCTGCACTGGTCGTGCTGCGCTGGCCACGCTGCGCTGTGCGCTGTGGGCTCACCCCCGCGGATCAGATCCTTCCCGTGGACCTTCCAGCCCCACCTGAGCTCCGAATCTGTCACCGTCTGTCTCCCACTCGATTCCGCACCTCCAAAATTTGGTCAGATTCTCCTTTCAGAGGTACCTGGAGAAATTTGTCTCAGAGCTCAGGTGAGTAGCTGCTCTCACTCCTCCATCTTGGCTCCGCCCCCCTGATCAGTTTAACTAAAGGTTTATCAATTTTATTAGTCTTCTTTTAAAAAAACAACTTTTAGTATTATTTATATTTTTTTTATTTCCAGTTTATGTATTACCCCTCTAATTTTTAATACCTCCTCTTTTGGGCTTGTTTTAGGCTTATTTGTTGATTTTATTATATTTTGAAATGCGCATTCAGTTCATTAACCTTCTCTTTTATTCTATTTCTATTAATCTGTGGTTATAAGAATATGGATTTTCCTGCTTTAACTGCATCCCAGAAATTTTGATATGATGTTTCATTATTGAAATTTTCTTTTACATAGTTATTGTTTCTATAATTTGTTCTTTAACAGTCATTATTTGAAATTTCATTGTTATCCCCACTTAGGTCTGTTTGTTTGTGGTCCCTGAACCAATTTGTATTTTAATTACATTATGAAATGTAAAGGACATATTGACTATTTTTGCCTTTTTGCATTTCTTTGCAATATCTCTGTGCCCTAGTAATTGGTCATGTGATCTATTTTCTCTGTTTTCTTTATACTATTGCAACTTCCAAGGATACATTCCAGGAGCTTTCTGCCACTGCGTTATACGGCTTACACCATAGAGTCTCCTTTTCCATTGTGCCCTACTCTCAGAACAATGCCAGTTATTGAAGGTGTCAGAGAGGACACTGTCCCATGAAAGGGCTCCCTCCCACTCACTGATCAATACCCTTACCTGTTGATTTTTTTTTCTACATTTGCTTTAAAATCCACTCCCCGCCCATGTCCATAATCTCTCTTTCCTCCAGTTGCCAGTTGCCTGCAAGGGGTTCCGATTACCCCTCTGTGAAGACAAGTAGATTTTTCAAGCACTATATCTCTCTGGCCTCATCTAGTATAGCATCCTCAAATCCCTTCATCCATAGGAACATTCATCAGTAGAACACCCACCCATCTCCAAAGTAAGGCCTCCTTCATTTTCCCCTCGCTTTTCAATCTTTCCTTTCACCTCATCTATTTCTTTAGAGGCTCTTCCCAGACCACAAAAGTAACCTTTTCAGTAGTAGCTCATGATTTACTCCCTGACACACCCCCACCTCCTTTTCATCTACCTTTCCATGTAGTAATGTAATCCCACAAAAGAAGCATTCACTTCTATGCAAGGTATCACCAGGTTCTGTCCATAATGTCCCATGGCTGCCTCTTCACTTTTAACTCTATCAGATTTTTGCCTTCACTTTTGTCTCCTTCTGTATGTTTTAGTAAGAATTGTCTTTTACTAGTCTTTCTCTTATCACTCTGTTGCTATAACACTCCTTATATACTGCATTTATTCACTTTGGATATATATTCAGGGTTGCAATTAAAAATCTCTTGATTAAAATAACAGTAAACTAGTAATTATTAGATCAGTTGGGAAAATAAAATCAGTCTCTGACTATCCTACTTAGTGCCATTTGCCCAGTTATTGAGTACCAACAGGGCACGGAATTGTGGGCTAAAGATGTGACATGCTTTGCCAGCAAAGAGGCTATATATTAGGAGTATAGAAAAGAAAACTTATTATATAATGGCCCTTGTAAGACTTCAAGCTATTCACTGCCAAGAATAGTCTATACTTAGTGTTTCTCCCTCACTATATACTCTTTGCAATCTTGTTTCAGCTCACTGCCATTTCACAACCATTCACAACCACTATTCACAATCATTTGCTCCAAGGGCATCCATGATCTCTTAATTACCAAATTCAATGACTTCCTCTCATTTTTTATGTATGTTTCCCCAGTGCTGACCATTGTATGTTGCAGTGGGAGATGTTAATTTGAATTTTGTTAAACTCAAAAATGTGCTTATAAAATTAAATATATATTAAATATATATATATATTTTAAATGCCCTGCATTGCCTGGGAAGTTACATTGAAGAAATACTCCCAAATCAGCTGAGAATTTTAATTTAGTTTAATTTAATTTTCATTAGTTTCACTGTCATTTCCTGGGTGGCATGGTATTGTCAGTGATTTGGAGCCAGAATACTTGAGTTTATTTCAGTTCAGTATAACTCAGCATTTATGGAGTAGCTATTCTGTTCCAGGCCCTGTGTTGCTGTTCAGGTATTTTTCAGTCATGTTCAACTCCTCTTGATCCCATTTGGGGTTTTCTTGGCAAAGATACTGGAGTACTTTGACATTTCCTTCCATGGCTCATTTAACACATGAGGAAACTAAGGCATACTGGTAGTTTGTAAGCTAGTAAGTAGCTGAATTCCAGATTTGAACTCAGGGAGATGAGTCTTCCTGACTTTAGGCCAGCACTCTATCTATTGTGCTACCTAGCTACTCCAGAAAAAGGCAAACATGAAAACAATTCTACCTCCAGGGAAACAGGAACTTTCATTCTCCAGAGGAAAAATAAAATATACACACATAAATAAATACAAAATATATACATTGCAATTTCCAATAGGAAGTTATCAGTTGAGGGGGAACAGAAAAGCCTCTCAGAAGAGCTTTCACTTGAGCTGAGGAATTAGAAGACTCTTGTAGTAATGGAACTAGAGATTCCATGGTGGCAGAGAAGAGGAGGGAAAGTACTCCAATCATGGGCAATAGCCTATGCAAAGACCTGTTGCAGAAGATAGATTTTTGTGAATAAATTAGTGTCCAGTAGGCCAATTTGATTAACATAGTGTGAGAGAGTATTGGCAGAAGTGTTTATATTTTCTGTTGATAGCTTTTACCTGTTCATATCCTTTGGCCATTTATCGGGTGGAGAATGTCTTATTTTTAGAAATTTGTCTCATTTTCTCTATATATTTGAAAAATGAGTTTTTTATTACAGAAGCTTATAAACCCTTATTCTTTGTTCCTGGTTTTATTCTAATTTTGGCTGCATTGGTTTTGTTTGTGCAAAAACATTTTAATTAACATAACCAAAATTAATCATTTTACCTCTGTCTTTTGGTGGTGGTCATGAATTCTTCTTCCCCTATCAATAGATGTAACAGGTAGTTTTTTCCTATACTTCACTGTTTTGTTTTTGATATCACCCTTCATGTCTAAAACTTGTGTGCGTTTTGAACTTGTCTTGGTATGTTGTGTGAGGTGTTGGTCTATATGCCTAGCTTTTGCCAGACCATTTTTCATTTTCCCAGTAGTTTTTTATCAAATAATGAGTTTGTATTCCAAGAGCTGGGATGTTTGAATTTATCATACACTAGGTTACTGTGCTTATTTGCTTCTGTATATTATGTACCTAATCCATTCCTTTGATCAGTCGCTATTATTCAGTACCAAATTGTTTGATGATTACTTTCTTAGAGTATAACTTGAGATCTGGTAGTACTAGACTTCCCCTTCACATTTTTCATTGATTCCCTTGATATTCTTGATCTTTTTTTCTTCCACATAAATTTTATTATAATGCTTTAATGTTTTGGTACTTTGATTGGAATGGGAGCTAATAAAGCAAATTAATTAAGAAATATTGTCATTTTATTATACTGACTCAGCCTGTCCATGAGCAACTGGATGGCACAATGGAGCTAGAAATCAAGAAGACTCATTTTCATGAGTTCAAATCCAGCATCAATTGTATAACCCTGGGCAAGTCCCTTAATCCTGTCTGTCTCAGTTTCTCATCTGTAAGAGTAAACTGGAGAAGGAAATGGCAATCTACTCCAGTATCTTTTCTAAGAGAACCCCAAATGGGATCAGAAAGAATCAAACATAGCAAACAAGTGAATAACAACCTATGAGCAATTAGTATTTCTCCAGTTGTTTAATCTGTCTTCTTTGGTATGAAGAGAATTTTGTAAATGGGTTCATATTGTTCCTGAGTGTGTCTTGGTAGGTAGACTCCCAAGTATTTTATACTGTCTGCAGTTATTTTCTTTTTTTTAATTTAATAGTATTTTTTTCAATTATATGTAAAGGTAGTTTTCAACATTCATCTTTGTAAGATTTTTGAGCTCCAGTTTTTTTTTCCTTTACTCTTTTTCCTTCCCCTTCCCAAGACAGGAAACAGTCTGATATAGGACATGTACAGTCTTGTTAAACATATTTCCACATTAATCATGTTGTGAAAGATGACTCAGGGCAAAAAGGAAGAACCACAAGAAAGAAAAAAAACAAAAAAATAAAAATAGTATGATTTGCTCTGTTTTCAGACTCCATAATTCTTTTTCTAGTTAATACTTTCCATCACAAGTCTTTTGGAATTATCTTGGATCATTGTATTTCTGAGAATAGCTAACTCTGTCTGCATATTGTTGTTTATACAGTGTTCTCCTGATTCTGCTCACTTCAGTCAAGGTCTTTTAAGTTTTTCTGAAATCAAACTGCTCATTATTTCTTATAGCACAATAGTATTACATTACATTCATATGCCATAATTTGTTTAGCCATTCCCCAATTGTTGGGCACCCCCTCAATTTCCGATTCTTGGCCACCAAAACAGAGCTACATATAGGTCCTCTTCCCATTTTTTTTTATTTCTTTGGGATATAGACCTAGTAGTGGTATTGCTAGATCAAAGGGTATACATAGTTTTAGAGCCTTAGGGCATAGTTCCAAATTGTTCTCCAGAATGGCTGGATCACTTCACAACTCCGCCAACAGTGCATTCGTCTTCTTTTTTTCCCACATCTCCAACATTTCTCATTTTCCTTTTCTGTCATAATAGCCAATCTGATAGGTGTGATGTATTGTCTCAGAATTGTTTTTGATTTGTATTTTTTTAATCAATAATGATTTAGAGCATTTTTTGTATCATTATAAATAGCTTTAATTTCTTCATCTAAAAATTTCCTGTTCATATCATTTGACCATTTGTCAATTGGGTAATAACTTGTATTCTTATAAATTTGATTCAGTTCTCTATGTATTTGAGAAATGAGGCCTTTATCAGAAACACTGGCTATAAAAATTGTTTCCCAGCTTTCCACTTTTCTTCTAATCTTGCTTGCATTGGTTTTGTTTATCCAAAACTTTTAAATTTACTTTAATCAAAATTATCCATTTTGCATTTGATAATGTTCTGTAGCTCTTGTTTGGTCATAAATTCTTCCCTTTTTCATAGACCTGACAGGTAAATTATTCCTTGCTCTCCTAATTTGCTTATGGTAACACCCTTTATATCTAAATCATGTGCCTGTTTTGACTTCATCTTGATCTAGGGTGTGAGATGTACATGGTCTGTACATAGTTTCTGCCATGCTATTTTCCAGTTTCCCCAGCAGTTTTCACCAGTAGCAGGTTCTTATCCCAGAAGCTTGTGTTTGAGTTTATCAAACATTAGATTAATATATATATAATTTACTGTACATGTTTACTATATACTATATGTATTGCTTATATGTGTGTGTATATACTACTATATATATATATGTGTGTGTATATATATATATAGTATATATGTGTATCTTGTGTACCTAACCTGTTCCACTGATCCAGCGCTCTGTTTCTTAGCCGGTATTAAATAGTTTTGATGATTGCCTCTTCATAATATAGTTTTAGATCTGGCATGGCTACACTACCTTTCTTCACAGTTTTTTTCATTAAATCTCTTAATATTCTTGACCTTTTGTACTTCCAGATGAATTTTGTTATTATTTTTTCTAGCTCTGTAAAATATTTTTGGTAGTTTGTTTGTATGACACTGAATAAGTAAATTAATTTAGGTAGAATTGTCATCTCTACTATATTAGTTGTGCCTCCCCATGAGCAATTGATATTTTTCCAATTGTTTAGAGCTGCCTTTATTTGGGTGAAGTATTTGTAATTGTGTTCATATATATGGTTCCTGGGTTTGCCTTCGCGAATAGACTCCCAAATATTTTATATTGTCTGCAGTTATTTTAAATGGAATTTCTCTTTCTATCACCGGCTGCTGGTCTTTGTTGGTGATATATAGAAATGCTGATGATTTATGTGGGTCTATTTTATATCCTGTAATTTTGCTAAAGTTGTTCATTGTTTCAAGTGAATTTTTATTTGATTCTCTAGGATTCTCTAAGTATACCATCATAACGTTTGCAGAGAGTGATAGTTTTTTTATTCATTGTCTGTTTTAATTTCTTAAATTTCTTTTTCTTTCTTTATTTCTATAGCTTACATTTCTAATACAATATTGGACAAAAAGGTGGTAATGGGCATCCTTGTTTTGCTCCTGAAAATTATTGGGGATGCGTCTAGCTTATCCTCATTACAGATAATGCTTGCTAATGGTTTAGACAGAAATTGCTTATCTTTTAAGGAAATCTCCATGTATGACTTTGCTGTCTAGTGTTTTTCATAGAAATGGGTGCTGTATTTTCTCAAAAGTTTTTTTAGATCTATGGCAATAATCATATAATTTCTGCTAGTTTTGTTATTGATATGGTTAGTTATGCTGATAATTTTCCTAATATTGAACCAGCTTTGCATTCCTGGTATAATTCCCAACTGGTCATAGTATATTATCCTGGTGTTAAACTGCTGTAATCTCTTTCTTAATATTTTATCTTCAAATTTTGCATCAATGTTCATTAGGGAAATCGGTCTATAATTTCCTTTCTTTATTTTGACTCTTCCTAGTTTAGGTATCAACACCTTATTTGTGTCATAAAAAGAATCTAGTAGGACTTCTTTGCCTGTTTTTCCAAATAGTTTATATAGTATTGGAATTAAATATTCTTTAAAGGTTTGATACAATTCACTTGTAAATCCATCTGGCCCTGGAGATTTTTCTTAGGGAATTCATTGATGGATTGTTCAATTTATTTTTCTAAAATGAGGTTACTTAAGCATTTTATTTAATCTTCTGTTGATCTGAGCAATTTATAGTTTTGTAACTATTCATCCAGTGTTTTACTTCTGACCACCACCTCCCTCAATCTGCTCTCACTTCTGTCAGCCTCCCCTTTTCTTTTTCTTTCTCCTTTCCCCTCCTACTTCCCTATAGGGTAAGATAAATTTCTATATCCAGCTGAGTATATATGTTACTCCTTCATTGAGTCAAATACAATAAGAGTACGGTTCAAACAGTACTCACCCCCTCCCTTCTTTCTTATACTATAATAGGTCTTTTGCACCTCTACATGTGATGTAATTTACCTTGTACTGCTTCTCCTTTCCTCTTCTCTCAGTAAAATTCTTTTTTCACCTCTTAAATTTTTTGGTAACATCACATGAAAGTCATCTTATATCTTCACCCTCTATGTATATATACTCCTTTTAACCATCCTAATAGAGATACAGTTCTCAAGAGTTACAAGTATCATCTTTCCATGTAGAAATGTAAATAATTCAATCTTATTGAATAAAATGGTTTTTTTCCTTTCCTGTTTACCTTATAAACTTCTCTTTGTGTCTTGCATTTGAAGATCAAATTTCCTGTTCGTCTCTGGTATATTCATCAGGAAAGTTTGAAAGTTCCCTATTTCACTGAATGTCCATCTCTTCTGAAATACTGTACTCAAGTTTTCTGGATAATTGATTCCTGATTGTAATCCAAGCTCCTTTTCCTTCCAGAATATCATATTCCAAACCTACTAATCCTTTAATGTAAAAGCTGCTAAGTCCTGTATAATCCTGACAGTGGCTCCTTGACATTTGAATTGTTTTTTTCTGGCTACTTGCAGTACTTTTTCCTTCACCTGATAATTCTGGAATTTGACTACAATATTCCTTGGAGTTTTCATTTTGAGATCTCTTTCAGGAAGTGATAAGTGGATTCTTTCAATGAATTTGAATTTTACCCTCTGGTTCTAGGATATCAGGGCAGTTTTCCTTCATAATTTCTTTAAAAAAAATGCTATCCATGCTCCTTTTTTGATCATGGCTTTCAGACAGTATAGTAATTTTTAAATTATCTCTCCTGGATCTATTTTCCAGATCAGTTTTCCACTTTGTTTTTTAACATTTTCTTCAATTTTTTTTCATTCTTTTAATTTTGTTTCACTGATCCTTGATGTCTCATAGTCTTTAGTTTGCGCTTGCCCAGTTCTAATTTTTTTATTTATTTAACTTATAACATTCATTTTCACAAAATTTTGGGTTCCAAATTTTCTCCCCATTTCTCCCCTCCCCCATCCCAAAATGCCAAGCATTCTAATTGCCCCTATCACCAATCTGCCCTCTCTTCTGTCATCCTTCCCTTCCCTTATCCTTATCTTCTCTTTTGTCCTGTAGGGCCAGATAACTTTCTATACCCCATTACCTGTGTTTCTTATTTCCTAGTAGCAAGAACAATACTCAGCAGTTGTTCCTAAAACTTTGAATTCCAACTTCTCTTCATTGCTCCCTCCCCACCCATTCCCTTTGGGAAGGCAGGCAATTCAATATAGGCCATATCTGTGTAGTTTTGCAAATGACTTCCATAATAGTCATGTTGTGTAAGACTAACTATATTTCCCTCCATCCTATCCTGCCCCCCATTGCTTCTATTCTCTCTTTTGATCCTATCCCTCCCCAAGAGTGTTGAATTTAAATTGCTCCCTCCTCCCACTGCCCTCCCTTCCATCATCCCCCCCCACCCTGCTTATCCCCTTCTTTCCCACTTTCCTGTATTATAAGATAGGTTTTCATACCAAAATGAGTGTGCATTTTATTCCTTCTTTTAGTTGAATGTGATGAGGGTAAGCTTCATGTTTTTCTCTCTCCTCTCCTCTTTTTCCCTCCACTGAAAAGTCTTTTGCTTGCCTCTTTTATGAGAGATAATTTCCCCATTCCATTTCTCCCTTTCTCCTCCCAATATATTTCTCTCTCACCCCTTAATTTTGTTATTTTAAGATATGATCCCATCCTATTCAATTTACTCTGTGCTCTTTGTGTGTGTGTGCACGTGAGTGCATGTGTGTGTGTGTGTGTGTGTGTGTAATCCTACCAACTATCCCAATATTGAAAAGTTTCAGGAGTTACAAATATTGTCTTTCCATGTAGGAATGTAAACAGTTCAACTTTAGTAAGTCCCTTATGACTTCTCTTTGCTGTTTAGCTTTTCATGCTTCTCTTCATTCTTGTGTTTGAAAGTCAAATTTTCTTTTCAGCTCTGGTCTTTTCATCAAGAATGATTGAAAGTCCTCTGTTTCATTGAAAGACCATATTTTCCCCTGAAGTATTATACTCAGTTTTGCTGGGTAGGTGATTCTTGATTTGAGTCCTAGTTCCTTTGACTTCTGGACCTATTCCATGCCCTTCGATCCCTTGATGTAGAAGCTGCTAGATCTTGTGTTATCCTGATTTTATTTGCACAACAATGGAATTGTTTCTTTCTAGCTGCTTGCAGTATTTTCTCCTTGACCTGGGAACTCTGGAATTTGGCCACAATGTTCCTAGGAGTTTCTCTTTTTGGATCTCTTTCAGGAGGTGATCGGTGGATTCTTTCAATATTTATTTTGCCCTCTGGTTCTAGAATCTCAGGGTAGTTTTCCTTGATAATTTCATGAAAGATGATGTCTAGGCTCTTTCTTTGACCATGGCTTTCAGGTAGTCCTGTCATTTTAAAATTTTCTCTCCTGCATCTATTTTCGAGGTCAGTTGTTTTTCCAATGAGATATTTCACATGATCTTCCATTTTTTCATTGTTTTGGTTTTGTTTGGTGATTTCTTGGTTTCTCAGAAAGTCATTAGCCTCCCTCTGTTCCATTCTAATTTTGAGAGAACTATTTTCTTCAGTGAGCTTTTGGACCTCCTTTTCCATTTGGCTAATTCTGCTTTATAAGGCATTCTTCTCTTCATTGGCTTTTTGAACCTCTTTTGCCAGTTGAGGTAGCCTATTTTTCAAGGTGTTATTTTCTTCTGCATTTTTTTGGGTCTCCTTTAGCAAGGTGTTGACATGCTTTTTATACTTTTCTTGCATCTCTCTCATTTCTCTTCCCAGTTTTTCCTCCACCTCTCTCACTTGATTTTCAAAATCCTTTTTGAGCTCTTCCATGGCCTGAGCTCATTGGATATTTATTTTGGATGTTTGGGATACAGAAGACTTGACTTCTATGTCTTTCCCTGGTGGTAAGCAGTGTTCTTCCTCATCTGAAAGCATGGGAGGAGATATCTGTTCACCAAGAAAACAACCTTCTATGGTCTTATTTTTTTCCCTTTTTTGGGCATTTTCCCAACCAGTTACTTGACTTTTGGGTCCTTTGTCAAGAGTAGGATATACTCTGGGAATCTGTGAGATCTCAGTTCCTTCTAGGTGGCACAATCAAGTGTGTATTGGTCTGGATGCAGAGAGGGATTTTTATGTCCAGAATCTTAGCAATTACCTCTCCACAGCACCTAACCTCCAGTTCCGCCAAGTGAGCAGTGGGGGCTGATTTTCAGATAAGTTGGATGGGCAGGGCCACCATTCAGTGTGAGACAAAGACCTGCTCAACTCTTCAGTTCCCCGAGGGGTTTTTATGCTCCAACAACAAGCGGTGTGTGGGCTGCTGTGCACCCTCTGTGGCCACTGCCTGTTGCGGGAGCTGTGGGAAGGCCCTTCTCCCTTCCTGGCCAGCTGATAAAACCCCTTTACTGAACTTTGGTGCCCGTGAATGAGGGATCTCAGGCCCTGCTATTGCGACTGGAGATTCTGCCCCCAGGTGTCCTCCTCCCAGAGTCTCATCGCATAGCATCTTAGGGCCAAGGCTGGGCTGGGCTCCGCACTCTGCTGCATGTCTGGCGCAACCATGTTTCTGTGGGCCTTTCAGGTCACCGTGGGCTGGAAATCCCCTCCACTCTGTTGTTCTCCACTTCTGCTGCTCCAGAATCTGTTGAAAGTCCCTTTCTACAGGTATTTTGTGGGCTGTGTGGGGAGACCCTACGTAAGTGTGTCTTTCTAGTCCATCATCTTGGCTCCGCCCCCCCCAAGTTCTAATTTTTAAGAAATTTTTTTCAGTTGGCTTTTATATCTCTATTTCCATTCAGCCATTTCTAGTTTTAAAGAAGTTGTTTTCTTCTGGATTTTTTTTTCCTTTTGACCAATTCTATTTTTTAAGGAATTGTTTTCTTCAGTCAATTTTCGTGCTTGACAAAAACTGTTGACTCTTTTTTTGTAATTCTCCTGCATAACTCTCATTTCTTTTCCAATTTTTCTTCTATCTCTTTTACTTGATTACTAAAGTCCTTTTTGAGTTCATCCAGGAGAATTTTTGGAGCTTCAGACCAATTCATATTCCCCTTTGAGGCTTTATATGTGAGTATTTTGACAGTATTGTTCTCTTCTAAGTTTGTCTTTTGATTTTCCACAGTAGCTTTCTATGGTCAGGGGTCTTTTCTGTTTTCTTAGTCATTTTTAGCTTATCTTGTGACTTTTAAATTTGAGCTCTGCTTCTGGAGCACAGGGGCCACTACTCCAGACTTCTTATGCTGGAGGCCAGAGACCTGGTCACTGACTTTGCACACAAGGGCTTCAGGTGCTTGTGATTTGTCCACTGTGCTGGGGTGGTCCAGTGTAGTTGTACCTGTTATGCTGTGGGTCTGGGGCTTGCAGTTTGCCTTCTATGCTAAGACTGGAGGCCTCATAGATGGCCATTTCTGCCACTAGCCAGGTGAGCCAGAATCACAGGGTCTTGGTTGCTAAGAGTCTCCCACTGACTTGCCTGGACACCATCTGTGATGGACTGTATTCCCCATTTATTTACCCAAGTGAGACAGACGTTTCCTGCAGTCCTTTTCATTTATTCTTAAGCTGGAAAATTGTTTCACTGTATTTTTGTGGGTTCTGTCACTCCAAAAATCTGTTTAGTGCAGAGGTTCCCAAACTTATTTGGCCTATTACCCTCTTTTAAAAAAAAATTATTCAGTGTCCCTCTGGAAATACTTTCCTTAACCCGTTCATGGTTTTTAAAATTTGCCTGATTTCAAAAAAAAATATAACATATATTTATAGATATTATATTTTTGAAAAATGACACATCTTAAATTTAATAATTATAAACTTGTGGGGTTTTTCCTGCATTGAAATTTTGATGATACAGTATTGTGTCATGTAACTGTATACAAGTCATTACACACACATATTCCTGCTGATGCATGCTGGATTTCCCAACAGATGTATGACAGGCTCACTTGCCAACACTTGCTTCATAAGACCTGTCCACAGATTGACCATTGATTGATTATAACTTTTATTTTGTGTATTTATTTGGGGAAAAAAGTGTAATACTAAGACTTTAACTCTATTATACAACAGATGAAATAGGTAGGAACAGTTTTTCAAAATTTCCTTTTCTTCTCTCTTTATGCTTCCACTGCCCCCTTATTTTTATTCAATGCCCCTCAATTTTACTTGAGGCTACTAAAACACCCTGGATCCTTCCTGCACCCCAAGGGGGTGGTATCACTCATTTTGAGAACCTGTGGTATAAACATGATCTAACATTGTTTTTAAGAGAAACTCTGGGGAAAGCTCAGGCAACTTCCTGGCTTCTCTCCACCATCTTGGCTCTACCCACCTGCAGTTGTTTTCAGTGGGATTTCTCATTCTGTGTTTTGCTGCTGTGCTTTCTTAATTATATAAAGAACTGCCGATGATTCACGTGGGTTTATTTTATATCCTGTAACTTTGCTGAAGTTTTTAATTGTTTTGACTAGGTTTCTTAAAGTTAATTTTCTAGGACTAAGTATGCCATCATAATATATGGAAAAAGTGATAGTTTTGTCTATTGAGTTTCCTCAATGCCTATTTTTATTCCTTCAGTTTATTTTCCATCTTGTTGCTATAGTTAACATTTCTAGAATAATATTGAATAATAATGGTGATAATCACCATCCTTATTTCACCCCTTTTCTTATTGGAAAGGCTTTTAGGTTTAGTCTCCATTACAGATAATGCTTGTTTTTTTATTTTAAATGGTTATTACTTATCATTTTAAGAAAAATCCCATTTGTTCCCATGCATTCTAGTGTTTTTTATAGGCATAGGTAGTTTCTTTTGTCAAAAGCTTTTTCTGCATCTGATAAAATCATATGTTTTGTGTTTGAAATTTTTTTTTATTATTAATAGGGGATTTATGCTTATAGTTTTCCCAATAGTGAATTTGCCTTGTATCCCTGGTATAAATCCCATCTGGTCATAGTGTATGATCTTTTTGCTATATTGCTATAAGCTTCTTGCTGGTCTTTTATTTAAAAGTTTCTGCATCAATATTTATTAGGAAAATTGATCTATAATTTTCTTTCTCTGTTTTTACTCTCCCTGGTTTAGGTATCAATACCATACTTGTGTCATAAAAGAAATTTAGTAATATACATTTACCTATTTCCTCCAGGCAGTTTCTGTAGTGTTTGGAATTAATTGTTTTTTAAAGGTTTGGTAAAATTCATTTGTAAATCCATCTGGTCCTGGGGATTTTTTCCTTAGGGAGATCATTTATGGCTTGTTTTGTTTCATTTCCTAAGGCAGAGTTATATAAGTACCATATAACCTCTGTTGTTAATATGGGTAATTTATGTTCTTGTAAATATTCATCTATTTCATGTAGATTGTCAATTTTATTGACATATAATTGGGCAAAATAGGTGATCCTAATAATTGCTTTAATTCCATCTTCATTGATTGTGCGTTCACCCCTTTTCACTTTTGATACTGGTTATTTGATTTTCTTCTTTCCTCTTTAAAAATCAAATTAGACAGTATTTTTTAAAATTTTTCATAAAACCAGCTTTTAATTTTATTTACTAGTCCAATTTTTTTTTACTTTCATTATTATTAATGTCTACTATGATTTTTAGGATTTCAATTTTGGTATGGAATTGGAGGTAAATTTTTAATTTGCTATTTTTTTAAGTTTCATGTCCAGTTTGTTGACCTACAATTTCTCTCTGTAATTGGTGTAAGTGTTTTGAGACGTAAATTTTCTTCAAGGTACTGCTTTGGCTACATCTCCCAAATTTTGCTGTGTTGTCTCATTTTTGTTATTATCTTTAATGAAATCATTTATTGTTTCTTGGATTTGTTCTTTGACCCACTTCTTTTTTTAAGGATTAGGTTTAGTTTCTAACTGTTTTATCCTGTGATTCAAAGACCCTTTACTGAACGTAATTTTTATTGTGTTATGATCTGGAAAAGGTATATTTAACATTTCTGCTTTTATGCATTTGTTTGTGAGGTTTTTTGCCATATTATATGCTTGGTTTTTGTGAAAGTGACATGTACAATTGAGAAATATTTGCTCCTTTCTATTCTCATTCAGTATTCTTCAGAGGGCTTTCATATCTAACTTTTCTAAAATTCTATTCATCCCCTTAACTTTTTTTCTTATTTAGTTTATGGCTAGATTTATCTAGATCTGAAAGGAGATAAATTAAATTCCCCCACTAGTATAGTTTTGCTATTTCCTACCATAACTCATTTAATTTTCCCTTAAAGAAGTTGCCATTTGATGTGTGCACGTGTGTGTGTGTATGTGTGTGTACACTCACATGTATGCTTGTACATATTCACATATATTCAGATTTTGATATTACTTCATTCTCTCTGGTACCTTTTAGTAAAATATGGTTTCTTTGATTATCTCTCTTTTTTATTTTTGCTCTGTGGGAGATCATGATTGCTATCCCTGCCCTTTTTACTATATCTGAAGCATAATAGATTCTGCTCCAGCCGCTTATTTTATCTCTGTTTGTGTCTTTCTGTTTTAAGTTCTGTTACCTGTTTCTCTGTTGGGTAAGATGAATTTCTGTACCCAACTTTGTGTATATATGTGTGTGTGTGTTTCTTTCCCTGAACCAGTTCAAATTAGAGTTCTAAGTGTTGCCTGCATCCTTCCCCTTCATTCTTCTCCTTCATCATATAAGCTTTTCTTTGCATACCTCTTTTATGTGTAATATTTTCTCCAGTCTTTCTCTCCTTTTTCTCTCTTCCTGTACATCCTTCTTCTCACTCTTCCACTTTTCTTTTAAAATCATCTCAATATATGTTTTTCGTGTCACATGTATAAAATGTATTTTATTGCTTGCCTACTCAGTGGGTGGGAGAGGGGCTTGAGGGAGCAAGCAGATTTGGAACTGAAAATTTTTAAGTTAATGTTTTTTAGTTCCTCATGATTTCTCACTCATGTTTATTAACTTCTTATACTTCTTTTGATTCTTGTGTTTGAATGTCAGATATTCTATTCACCTGTGGTTTTTTTCATCAGGAATGTTTGAAAATCCTCTACTTCATTAAATGTACATTTCCCTCCCATAAAATTTTACTTGGTCTTGCTGGCTGGGTTATTCTTGCTAGTAAACAAAGCCCCTTTACTTTCTAGAATACCATATTCCAAGTCTTCCATTACTTCGTAATAGTAGCTCCTAAATCTTGTGTGATCCTGCCTTGGGCTTCATGATATTTCCTTATAGATGCTTGCTATATTTTCTCCTTGGCCTGAGAGTTTTCAATGTGCAATTTCTTTCAAGAGCAGGAGTCAATTCTTTCCATTTCCATTCTTACTGTTGTTCTAAGATATCTGGGCAATTTTCATTTATAATTTCTTAAAATATGATGTCAAAGCTCCTTTTTTGTTCATGGTTTTCAAGAGTGAATTAATTATACTTAAATTATCTCTTTTTGAACTATTTTCCTGATATGTTGTTTTTCCTATGGTATATTTCTCATTTTCATCTATTTCTTTCAGTCTTTTGACTTTTATGTTACTTTTTGATAATCTTATGGAATTAGTAGCTTTTACTTTTTCAATTCTATTTTTATGGTTATTTTCTTCAGTATTTTTGTGCCTCTTATCAAGCTATTAATTCTCTTTTCACAATTTATTTACATAGATCTCAATTCTTTTTGCAGTTTTTCTTTTCCCACTCTTATTTGATTTTTAACTCCCCCACCCCTTTTTTTGCTCTTTTAAAAAAATCTCTTTAGCTCTTCCAGTAATTATTGTTGGGCTTGTGTACAATCTGAACTTTTCTTTGAGGCTTTGCTTCAACTTATAGCAAGATATTTCATTAGCCATACTGGGAGGTTATTTTTCAAGTGAAATCTCAACTCTGAGAATATAAACTACCAAGTAGCTAACTAACTTTCTCTGAAGAGTTTAGAACATTTTTAAAGAATGACTAAGAATTTTGGGTAAGAAATCCCTTGACAATACTGTCCTATGAATTGATTGAAATTATCTAAGCTAGTTTTATCAGTTATTGATCTGTAAATGTTTATGTTTCTTTGAAAAGAAAGGTTCAGGAGAGTGTGATATGTGGTTAAGTAAAGATTTTCTATTGTTACTTAGTAGGTTAAATAACCAATTGAAGGCTTTTAAAATATTATAGTTATAAATGGAATATCTGCATACAATCCTGACTACTCTATTTTAAGGAAGATAGAGCATAAACTGAGAAAATTTGAAGAAGTAAAAAATTGATTAGTGGTTTTATAGGAGAATGTCATGTAACATCATTAGTTTTACTGTAAACATCTATTACATCTGTAATAGATGTAATAGATGTAAACTACTGTAAACATTTATTACATCTATTATAATGTGTCCCGAACTTTAAAAATCTGGGTGTTTCTATCTTTACAGAATAGAGTATCATCTTCTTTCATTGGCTTTAATTTCTTCTAAGATATTAGTATTCTCTTCCAAGTTTTCTTTTACTTTGTACTTAGAATTTGCTGATACAGAATATAGAATGAGGGCCTGCATTGCTTTCTACTGCCCCAAGTTCCTAGGCTGTACAGCAATTGATATACGTACATATATATATATATATATATATATATATATATATATATATATATATATATATATATATATATATATATCACAACCTTGATAAGCACCTTTTAAACAAGTAGCACGTGTATTTTTTTGATATAGTGAATATTAATTCATTTGTTCATATCTCCAAGTATTCTGACAGATTGACTTATTTCTCTCTGACATGATGTTATTAATGAAGTCAACTTATTAAAGGAAAGACTAATAGAATTAATAGAGGAACTATGAATACGTTTTCTCATATATATGAAAAAGATGGCCACTTAATAAATTAGAATATAAGAAAAATTTTAAATGATAAAAAACTATTTTGATGCTTTAATCTGACTTATATAGGTAGAGATATTTGACTTTTATAATAGAACTATCTTGGTTAAAACTGATTAACTTAAGATAAAATGTGAAATAGACATAAGTAGTTATCATTTAAGGACAAAGAGGATGAAAAATCACTTAATACTTTTGATTACCTAAAGTGAAATAGATAATAATGCTTAGATAGACCTTGATAGATCATCTTGTGTAACCAGTCTATCTTTAGCAGAAGATGAATATATGTTAGAATAAATGGCACCATGTTGTAAATTTAACTTTGCATTGAAAAAATGAAAAGAGAATTCTGGAGGATCCCATGACTGTCAAGATGGCTTATTAGCCACTTTCTCTGGATACTGTTAATTCTTTAACTCTTGCAGAAAAAAAAAAGAAATTATGCACTAGGTAGAGACCAATTACAGTGAAACTCTAGGTCAAAGAGTAAAGAACTTCAACTAGGAAAAATTGTGAAAGAACACTGAAACATTCTAATCCATAAAAAACCTTCATTCAGAACCCTTCCTCCACAAACCTATGGAGCATCTCCTGTGAGGGATACAAAATAAGACTTCTCGTCTTGCTCTCAGAGCATATCTTGTGATCTTTCCTGCTAGCAAAGACTCTGTCAGTACATCTCAACCCTGCTTTGCCCACCCTTCTCCCTACAGGTATCAAGGACTGACTAACTAACCGTTACATGAGGGGAAAGAGTGTATAATGAAAATAGACTATTTTCTAAACAAAGTTAGGATTAGGTTAGGAATCCCCAAAGTTAAGAAGCAACTGCCTGACATTTCCTCCAACTCTTTCCCCATCCTGAAAGAAGCAGAATATGCTGATTAACAAAACCATGAGAAGGAAAGAAAAAAAAAGAGCCAAGGGAGAAAATAGAATGCAGGTTCAGCATGTGAAACTCAGATCCTGAAGGAAGGGTAAATGAAACTTCTCTAATAAAGGTCTCATGATCACAATATATAAAGAATTAGTACAAATTTCAATAGATTATTGGTAAAAAGATATAAATAGGGAATTTGAAGGGGAAAAAATGAAGCTATCAACAAGGACTTAAAAAAAACTCTAAGTCACTAATAATAAGAAAAATGTCTATTAAAACAACTCTGATGTTCCATCATATTGACAAAGAATACCAAAAAAAGTAAAATGGCAATTGTCAGTGGGAAAAATAGGAACACTAATACAGTGTTAGTGGAGACAGAATGATCTAGTCATTCTTCACAGCAATTTGATAGCATGTATTATGATATATTTATATTATATATATTATATTATGATATAATTACTAGAGTACATACTTTTAACCCCATGATACTGTTACCCTATGTACCCATGTATTTAAAGCAGCTCTTTTTTTATAGCAAAGAATTGGAAGCTAAGGCAGTGCCTATCAGTTTGGAAAAGGTTAAATTGTGGTGTATGAATGTAATAGAATGCTATGGTGCTATAAGAACTGGTGAAAGGAATGACTTTAGGGAAACTGAGAAGGCTTATATGTATTGATGGAACATAATGGAATCGGAAGCAAGAAAGCAATTTGTACTATAACACCAACATTGGAGAGACAAACACCTTAGAGATTTTGGAACCCTGATCAGTGCTGTGGGTAGCTGTGATTCTAGAAGGCTCATGAGGAAATATGCTTTCTCCCTCCTAGTAGAGATATGTTGGACTCAAGATATAAAATAATTTTTTGACTTGACCAATATGGGAATTGTTTATTTTGATTGATTTTGCTTATTTCTCAGAAAGGTTTTATATTCCTCTTATCAAAAATTTTTAGCAGAGAGAGTAAGGAAGGATAAGCATAGTTGTTTTTTTAAGAGAAAATAATCCTTGAAGCATTTATTTAAAAATTCATGGAAGAAAATAGAAAAAGGCCAAAAGGGACCATAGGAAAAGCAGAACTGCTTTGAAAGTTACATGTTGTATTTATGATATACTTTTTTAAAAAGACAAGCCATACATAAGAGAAGTTCACAGTTTAGGGAATAATTTTTTTCTTTTCTGTCATTTAAATGGAAATAATCACTTAATATTTAAGGTTAGAATAAAAGTGTATTAATTTTATTTTGAAGTAAGGGCAATATAATCAACAGTGGGCCCAATTCTTTGCCCTCAGATGGTACTCAGGGTAGACTCATAGGCTTATATATCCAATATCCTCCACTGAATGGCAGTTAAAGTAGCTTTATAGCACAGAGTAGGGAAGTTTCCAAAAATGAGGAAGGAGTCAGAAAGTACCCAGAGAATACTTTTAAAAGGCTGAAAAAACAAATTAAAAATCTTCAAGAAAAGTTTGGACCATAAAGAGATAAATCAATAGAGGAATTCTTAAAATCAGAAGGAAAAATGAATACTGAATCCTCAAAGAAATTATAAAGCTATCTTAACAAATATAAAACAAAAGAAAGTAGACCGATGCTTAATGAAACACAGAGTCCTATACACTCCAAGAGAGCATCAATGCCACCAAAAAAACAACTCCAGAATGGCTCAAAAAAGAAATGAAATCCACAGAAGAAGAAATTAAGAATGAATATGGACAGAAGATAGAAATTTCAATGCAGAATTTTAAAAATCAGTTTGTAGAATAGAAAATCATTGAATCAGTAGTAGAAAATTCCTCTAAAGGAATAAGAGAAATTAACAGATGTAGAATAGAAAAATAACTGAAGTAGAGGTAAATGTGGCAGAAGAAAAGAAAAAGGTATCATTCCATACAAACCATGCACTTATCCTTGAAGACAGTATGTATAGACTGATGAAAAATTATAGCTGTCTTTGAAGACTTACATGAGAAGTAAAAAAAAAAACAACTTAAGTCTAAGATGTAGGAAATAAAGCAATAAAACTGCCTGGAACTTGAAAGAAAACCTTGAGAGAATCTAAAAATTGCCTCAAGCAAGGAAGCCAGAATTCTTCTTCAAATGCCAAGATAAATAGTGATTAACTCAACACTTTAAGGTTACAAACAAGTTATTCTAGTGACCACAAGAAAATCCCTTGAAAAAAGAGAAAAAAATCAAATAGCATAAGGTTATTATGCAATGAGGCATAAGAAGGGATGAAATAGTGTCTTCTAAAAAAGGAAAAGAACTCAAGTTGCAGCCCAAAATGACTTAACTTGTAAACCTAAAGTCAAACTCTCAACAAAATACATTGGGTACTCAATAATAAGGTATTTGAGGCATTTCTGGAAAAAAATATGAGAATATGTGATGTGCAGATGCCCTACCCATCAGAAACGTGGAAAGGTAAATAAATACAATTACTAAAGAAATGTAAGTAGTGATATAAATTACTTGGTGCTTAAGGGTTATTTTAAAAAAAGAGAGTAAAAAAAGGGAGGCACAAAAGATATCATCAAGAGAGGATAAAAATATGAACAGAACTCAAAGAAACTTGAGAAATAAAGGTAGAAGAGCAGAATTGAAGCACCATGAACTAGACTTAGTCTTCTTACTGCTGAGTCACAGTGTTTCATGGTACAGAACTGCAAAGGGGGAAGGTAAATAAGTAGAAAAAAGGGAGGTGGTGGACAGAAGGGCATGGGTAATGCATCATCCCTACCACGTTTCATGGGTGACTGCCAAAGGGATATGAAGATAATAGTCACACACACGCACGTACAAATTATATACTCTTATACTGTCATGGCCGATGGAGAACGGAAGAGGCAGTCAAAGAGAAGAAGAGAGGGATTGATTTAGGGGAACTAAAATAATAATAATAGCAGCATCTGTATAGTGACTTAAGCTTTGTCAAGTGCTTGTGTTCTCATTTTATCCCCACTGCAGCCCTATGTTGTAGGTGATATTATCATCCCCATTTTACAAATGAGAAAACAGCCCTAGAGTGAAAAAGTGACTTGCCCAAGATTACACAGCTAAGTAATTTTCTGTAGCCAGATGTAAACTCATCTCTTCCAGATTGCAAATCTGGCACTCTATCCACTGAGCCTCCTACCTGCCTCACCTAGCTGAAGGGAGGTGGCAAAGGGCAAAAGAGGTATCAGTTCAGTAGTAGGAATGGAGTTGCACTGAAGAACATTCCCAAAGAAATATACCTATGATAGTGTGTGGAAGCTTCTTGGTGGGTTTATTCTGTAGGATTTGGTATATTGGGAGGCCACTTCATGGAGAAAGTGCTATGCTTACATGGGCAAAATTCTGACCAAAGTGAAGAGATGTTTGAGGTTCTATGGGTAACTGGCATGTAGGAGCATGAGAAGATATCTTAGAAGGGAGATAAAGGCAAAACTATCAGAGGGAGGTCAGGGGGATAATTTTGGATACATGACTGTTTTTTACAGAGTGGAATTGCTTCTATCCAGCATTCCTTCTTTTACACGTTGAATTGCAGAGCTTTGAAAAGAGGATCTATTTCTCATAGTTAGAAAATAAAACTTTAAAAGAAGTACTTCTTGTGGAAAGGTCCAGTTGAAAGAGAAGAGAGCAGGACAGATTTTTATTTAACCACTTACCTGTGAAAGGAAAGAAAAGAAAAAAATAAGAGAAGAAATAAATAATTAAAAGAAGAAAAAATCAATATGGTAAGCACTCCCCATCAAAAAAAAGAAATAGAAGAAAAGAGTAGGCAGGGTATAGATGAGGAGAGGTGAAAAGAAGGGAGCCTGCTAATACAAAGTATTGACTAAAGAGAGGAAAGAGAAAGAGGATCATTTTTTTTAAGCATTAAGGAAACAGAAAAAAACACAAGCTTAACTCATAATCTTAAATTACTAGGAAAACTGAAAGCAGTGTGGCAGAAATTAAGTTTAGATGACCATATTATACCATATGCTACAATAAACTCAAAATGAATGAGACCTGAATATTAAATATCATAGCATAAAAAAATTAGGAAAGAACCATATTAGTTACTTCAGGTAGCGAACTCAACTAAATGAAAGATAGAAGCTATTACAAAGAAATAAAATAGATTGTTTCAATTACATGAAATTGAAAAGAGATTTTCCATGAATGAGAAGTGTAATAGTTGACTAGGAAGGAAATTTTTTTGTCAAATATCTCTCACAAGTATCTAATATCTAAAATATATTGGGAACTAGCCCAGATATACAAAACTAAATACCATTCCTCAATTAAAGTTGTCAAAAGACCTGAATAAACATTTCCCCAAAGAAGAATTGCAACTGTTAATAATCATAGGAAAGATTGTTCTGTTACTAATAATAAGAGAAATGAAAGTCAAGAACAATGCTGAGGTTTCACCTCACACTAAGCAAATTGACAAACATGACTAAAAGATGAGAATATTCAATGCTGGGGGTTGGGGGGAGCGGTTTGGAAAGTCAAACACACCAATGCATTATTAGTGGAGCTGTGAATTAATCCAGCCATTCTGGAAAGCAATTAAAAATTAAAGAAAGTTAATAAGATGTCCTTGCTCTTTGGTCCAGAGATTTTGCTGCTAAGCATATGCCCCAAAGTGGTCAACAATAGCAACAAAAACTTCACATACACCAAAATGTTTCTAATAGCATTTTCTGAAGTAACAGTGAACTAGAAACAAAGTAGATGTGCTTTCATTGAAGTGTGGCCACACAAGATATAGTATTGAAATGTGTGTGTGTGTGTGGCTGCATACATACCTGTGTGTATATTACTGTTCCATAAGAAACATTGCTTATGGTGGATGCAAAGAGGCATGGAAAGATTTAAGTAAATAGAAACAGCAAAAAATACACAAAATGACTGAAACAATGTAAATGAAAGAGTAAAAACAACAATGAAGCAATCAAAATTGAACATTGCAAAATTAAACTCCAGTGACTTTGGAGTTTTCCCCCAAAGAACACATACAAGAAAGTGTTCCTCCCTATCCTCCTACCCCCTGCTGAGGTAGGAAACTATGGGTCTGGAACCCTGCATATAATATCAGATTTTTTCCAGTACATTGGTTTAATGTGCTCAAATACTGTTTCTTACTTTTTCTTGTAGTTTGTTTGAAAGAATTGTTCTCTGGATGGTGGAAGAGAGAGGAATGCATTAAGAAGTATGGGTGATAAAAATAAGAAAAATAAATAAAAATGGGGAAATGTTTAAATTTCTATTTAATTAGGTATTTAGGTAATTGAATTCTTATATAAAATTTTAAAATAAAATCGGTATAGTCCTTAATTCTTTTTAAGTTTCATTTAAAATGAATTCTAAACACTTAGAAAAGTTGGAATACTTTGAGAACCATTTAAGGTTTTGATTTTTTTATTATTTTGACAAGTCACTGAGATTTTTTCAAAAAATAAAAGCTATAAAAAGGCACTTGTATTTTATATATATATACGTGTATATATATATATATATATATATATATATATATATATATTTACATATATAATGCTTGTGTGCTCTAAATTCTATTACTTGGACCATAATTGTCATGGCAGTGGAGAGAACTAGGGAGATCTATGTATATTAAAAGGGAAGATTGAAAAGGGAGAAGAAAAAGAGAAAAGATGTTTGATAAATCAAGGTTAAGGAGGTAAGGAGGTATGAGATAAAAATAGCAGGTAACTAGCATACCTTAGAAAAAAAGAGGCCTCCTGTAAAAAGTTTTTTTCTGATCTGAAGTTGTTGGTGTTTTATGCTCCCTTGAATTTTAAATTTTTTATATAAATTTTTTTTATTTTGTTTTGTGTGGGTTTTTTTACTCTCTCTATGATTACTTCAGGATAAGGCATTCTAAGCAAGAAACTTCCTCTACCAATGTAGATTAGCACCTTTTCAAATAAAGTCTTAGAGAATTGCCTGGGATATTTAGTGACTAAGTGACTTAGTCACTAAGGCTATATGGTTCTGAAGATAGAACTTGCACTCAGGTTTTTCTGACTGCACAGCAGGCTGTTCATTCACCACACCACATTGTCTCTTTTTGCATAAAGCGAACAATTAGATACTATTAATGGAATTGAGTGTTTGTGAGTATTTCTGATATTTTTGCAGTGATACTTCTGATATTTCCTTAAGTATGATTCTCAAATTTTCCTTTGGAAAATGTACTTTTTATAGGAATATATATGTAAGATATATTTGTGATACCTTCAGTACAGTAAAAATATTCTTGTATATAGTATTCAGACAATGAAAACTTAAATTTCTTCTAATTCTTATCCTAAGTGACTGATTTATGTCTGGAGCTATGAATGGCTATAATATGTGATGATACCATAAAAAGTTGATGCTGCACATGTGCATGTAAGTAGTCCTTGATTCTTGTTGGAATGAAAACAAGAAACTGAATTATAGTGCAGATCATCCTTAGGTGAATCACATTTGGACCACTGTTCACATTCCTGAACAAGACTCAGCATTAAAAAACCAAGTGCTATCAAAATATGTTATGAGATATAGCAATTATAAATTTTTCAAGTAGTTTAGATGATAAATTTTAATCCAGATCCTATAAAATGAACATAAATTCAAGTGACCAAAATTATATCCTATAAAGTAAAACACATAGACATTATAAACCAACAAGTTGGTATCACAATTATGACCTTGATAATTTTGATAATCTTTTATCTTTCTCTTAAAAAGTTACCTCCTTACCGTCTACGTAGAGAGCCAAGTCACTTGACCCTTTCCTCCTCTCAAGCTGAGGTTTTATACCATTATTCCTCTTAACGGCCAAACTCCTAGAAATACATGTCTGCCCTCATTGCATCCACTCCTGTCTGCTCCATTCTTTGTGAGCACCAAGGTTCACAAATGTGACTCCACAGTATTGCTTAGCCTGCACATCTCATTGATTGCCAAGTTCTTGTTAATTCAGACTCTTTGGCATCTCTCATCCGTCCCCCTTCTGCTCCCTCAAATAGCTCTCATGTTAGCTTGAATTCATTACCTCCTGCTAGGTTTGTTGCAACAACTTCCCAATTGGTCTCCCTACCTCAAGACTCTTCCTTCTCCAATTCCATAGTACAGTATATAGTACTATACCAGTACTAAAGTGCCATTCCTTTTAGTCTCCTCACTGGTTCTTATTGCCACTAGGATCAAAAACAAACTCATTTGTTTTGTCTCTTACAGCCCTTCACAACTTCATTTCAACCTACCTTCTCAAACCTTTTGTAAAAATTTCCCTTCACCTCTACTGTAGTCCAGCCAAAATGGCTTTCTTGCTATTTATCATTCATAGTATTCTGTCTCTGATCTTCTTGAGGATTAGTCATCCAACTGTGAAGTTGAAAACCTCAGAAAATTAAGCAACACAAAATAAGCACAAATGAAGAAATAATGAGAACTAAAGGAGAAATAGATATAATGAAAAACATACTATAAACTTGTAAATAAAATTAAAAAGCATGTCCTTTGAAAATGCTACCAGCATAGTTAACCTTTATCTAACTAGATCCAAAATAAGAGAAAGAAAAAAAATTAGCAGTATGAAAATGGACAAGTCAGTCACAAGAAATAGAAGAAATATGAATTAACAGAATCTACTATATCCAATTATATTCCACCACAATTGAGAACTTAAGAGAAATGGATAATTATCTTCAAAAATATAAAATTCCCAAATTAGCAACATGTAATAAAGATTTTAAACAAACCAGTTTTGAAAAATAAAATTCAATTAATGTAAATAAACTACCAGTGGAAAAATCTTTTGGTTCAAATGGGTTTATAGGTAGATTCTATCCATTTTTTAAACATTAATACCTATACAACCCAAATTAAAATTTAGAAATAAAACCATCTAGCAGATTTCTTTTATGAAACAAATGTAGTTCTAATACCTAAAAAAATAAATCTAAGCTTAAAATAAAGACAGTGGGCTGTAGACTCTCTCACTGATGAATATTAATATAAAAATTTCAAATAAAAGTAATGAAATTACAGAAAAATATCAAAAATAAGTCTGTTTTAACTTAGCTGGATCTATAGCATAGATGCTATGATGGTTCAGCATGAGATAATGAATGTAATCATGTTTTAAAAATTCCAACCCACATAATTTGAAAAGTATATATAGTAAAATCCTTCAGTAAAGTGCAGCATTGATTCATTTTTTTAAAAAAAAACTTTATAAAGTATAGTCATAAGCCATTTTTCATTTAATGAAAAATCCATCTAAAATCAAAAATCAATATTGTATTCAATGTGGAAAAACAAGTGAATTTCCCAATAATACAGGAGTAAAGCAAGGACATAGTTCTAGAAATATTAGCAATAGCGATAAACAGAGAAAGAAATTAAAGGCAGAAAAATAGGCAAAGAGGAGATAAAATTGTTCCTGTTGGCTCACATCATGATGGTTCTAATCATAATGTGATTAGAAAATCCCACATTCAGAATAATTGCAAAATGTATAAAATATCTGGGAAACTGCTAAAGTATACTCAAGATTTGAACAGATGTAAATATAGAGCACTCTTTAAAGAAATAATGACAAATTATAAGTGTTAAGGCTCATAGCTGTTCCTTGCCAATATAAAAAATGATACTACATAAATTAATTTACAAGTAAATGACAAATCATTTAAACAATCAAGGGTTTTTTTTTACAGACCTATGTGAAATAAGAGCAAAAATCATTGGCAGTAACAAAAGTTTTAGATTCTCAAATTAAAAAAAAAAGATGTAGGAAATAAGAAAAAAATAGTACTTCTGGACCCCAAATCCTATCATAAAATACAAACATCCAGATTTTCAGACATTGATTAAATAATACAAAAGTACATCATTAGAAATGACTAGATGAGGAAGAATTTTAAAACCACTGAACTCAACTTTTCTTTGGAATTTTCAAAATATAATTTATTTATTTTCAGTTTTCAATATTCACTTCCACAGCATTTTGAATTCCACATTTTCTCCCCATATCTCCTCTCCCCCAACTCCAGGACAGCATGCACCCCAACCACCCCTTTCCTCAATCTGCCCTCCCTTCTCTCACGCCTCTTTTCCCGTCCCCCTTCCCTCTATTTTCCTGTAAAGCAAGATAGATTTCTGTAGCCCATTGCCTGTACAATGTATTTCCCAGTTGCATTTAAAAACAATTTTTAACATTCATTTTTAAAGCTTTGAATTCTACATTCTCTCCCTTCCTCTTTCCCTCCCCTCCCTCATTGAGACAGCAAGAAATTCGATATAGGTCATACACATGTAGCCATGGAAAACACTTCAATAATAGTCATGTTAGAAAAAACTAAGCCCATTCCCCTCTATCCTGTCCTACTTTCCATTTATTCCACTCTCTCCCTTGACCTGTCCCCTCACAATAGTATTTGCCTCTCATTACCCCCCTCTCCTAATCTGCTTTCCTGTCTGTTATCCTCCCTCTCCTATTTCCTTCCCTCCTGCCTTCCTGCAGGGTAAGATAGATTTCCATATCCAATTGAATGCATGCTATTCCCTCCTTAAACCACATCTGGTGAGAGTAAGGGTCACTTATTCCCTGTCAGCTCCCTCATCTTTCCCTCCATTATAAAAGCTCTTTCTAGTTTCTTTTATGTCAGATGATTTCCATACATTATACTTCTCCCTTTGTCTTTCTCCCAGTACATTCCTCTCAACACTTAATTATATTTTTGAGGTATCTTCCATCATTCAGATCACCTTGTGCCCTCCATATGTGTGTGTGTGTATTTATATATATATATATATATATACATATATATACATGTATGTATATATATACAATATGCACATACATATATACACATACATATAAATATATATTTACATCATATATGTATATATATATATATTTACACACACATGTACATATTCCCTCTATCCTAATACTGAGAAAAGTCTCATAAATTACAAATATCTTTCCATATAGGAATGTAATCAGTTCAACTTTAGTAATACCCTTATGGCTCCTTTTTCCAGTTTACCTTTTCATTTTTCTCTTGATTCTTGTATCTAAAGGTCAGATTTTCTATTCAGCTCTGATCTTTTCAACAGGAATTCTTGGAAGTCCTCTATTTCATTGAAATTCCGTTTTTTCCCCTGAAGTATTATACTCAGTTTTGTTGGGTAGGTGATTCTTGGTTTTAATCCTCTGGAATTTAAACCTCTGGAATATCATATTCTGATCCCTTGGATCCCTTACGCTGCTAAATTCCATGTTATCCTGATTGTGTTTCTGCAGTACTTGAATTGTTTCTATCTGCTACTTGTAATATTTTTTTCCTTGTTCTGAGAACTCTGGATTTTGGCTACAATATTCCTAGAAGTTTTCCTTTTGGGATCTCTTTCAGGAGGTGATCAATGGATTCTTTCCATTTATATTTTACCTTCTGATTCTAGAATATCAGGGTAGTTTTCTGTGATAATTTCTTGAAAGATGATGTCTAGGCTCTTTTTTTGATCATTGTTTTCAGGTTGACCAATAATTTTTAAATTTCCTCTCCTGGATCTGTTTTCCAGGTTAGTTGTTTTTCCAATGAGATATTTCACATTGTCTGCTATTTTTTCATTCTTCTGGTTTTGTTTTATAATTTCTTGATTTCTCATAGAGTCATTACCTTCCATTTGCTCCATTCTAGTTTTTAAGGAATTATTTTCTTCAGTGAGCTTTTGGACCTCCTTTTCCATGTGACCAATTCTGCTTTTTAAGGTATTCTTCTCATCATTGACTTTCTGGACCTCTTTTGCCATTTAGGTTAGTCTATTTTTAAATGTGCTATTTTCTTCAGCATTTTTTTGAGTCTCCTTTAGCAAGCTATCGTCTTGTTTTTCTTGATTTTCTTGTATGGCTCTTAGTTCTCTCCCAATTTTTCCTCTATTTCTCTTACTTGATTTTCAAATTCCTTTTTGAGCTCTTCCCTAGCCTGAGATGATTTCATGTTCTTCTTGGAGGCTTTGGATGTAAGAGCCTTGACCTTGCTGTCTTCCTTCAGTTGGATGCTTTGATCTTCCTATGGTTGTATGCTTTGTCACAAGAAAATCACTTTTCACTAAGAAAGTAATCTTCTGTAATCTTATTTTTCCCCTTTTTGTTCATTTTCCCAGCTAACTACTTGACTTTTGAGCTCTTTGTTAAGTTTTGTGCAGCTGTTTGCAGAGATATCTCTAGGGACCTGTATATTCATAAGTTCCTCAAAAATGGTATAATCGAAGAAGAGGTGTTTACTCTTCTCCTGGTCAGCTCTCTTCTCTGTGAGCAACCACAAACACTCTTTTTCTGCCCTGAACTATGAGTAGGATTTCCTCTCCACAGCCACCACCAGCTCTGCGCCACCAGCACTCCTCCTCATCCCAGGACCACCACATAGGACTGCAACCTGGATCAGCTACTCGATTCCCCCACCATCTGTAAGCCAAGAGCTTCAGAACTTGCCACCATTGTGGCAGTGGCTGCTGCTATGCTGGGTCTGGGACTAGAGCTGGACCACATTCCTCTCTCATATAGGTGAGAGAGCTTTTATACTGACCTTTGAAGCTGTCTTTGATGTTTGTGAGTTGAGAAATCAGGAAATGGTTGCAGTTGCTAGTGATTCAGCACACTGAAACCTGCTTCAGTCCTGGCTATGCCAGCATGACCTCCTCTGGGCTGCTGTCCACTCTGAGCCTAATGCAATAGATCCCTCTTGTCATCCTTCCAGGTTGTCTTGGGGTGGAAATCTGTTTCACTCTGTCATTTGTGGCTACTGCTGCTTTCAAAGTTGTTTAGAGTCATTTTTCACAGGTATTTTGGGGGTTTGGAGGGGAAAGTTCAAGTATGTCCCTGCTTCTACTCCACCACCATGACTCTACCCCCTGAACTTTAATTTATTATATATTAATACATATTAATGTAAATTATTAATCAATTAAAGTATTAATTATTACATAAGATTTATTAAGTACTTAATGTATGCTGGACACTTTGCTAAGTACTACACACACATGCACACACCCCAAAATGGAGGCACTCAAGGAACTCATATTCTAATAGATGACAGGATGAACATGTAGAAGTACATACATAATATAGTCAAAATTACTTCAAGGCAGTTTGGAGAGGGAGTGAACTTGCAGCCAGGGTGAGGCAGTTGTCTAATGTAGAGGGTAAGCTGTCTTAAAGGAAACCCAAGAATCCAGGAGGCATAATAAAGGAGGGAGTACATTCTAAGCATGAGACACATTTATTACAAAGATATAGAGATAGGAAATTGAGTATTGTGTGTGTAGAGTAAACCAGTGTGACTGAATTGCAAGTGCTAAAGGAGTAGTGTGTAAGAAAACTATAAAATTAGGAAGGGAACAAGTTTTAAAGGGTTTTAAATGTCAATCAGAGTAACTTAAGTTTTGAGTCAAGGGGAATAGGGGGCTAATAGAATTTGTTGACGGTATATGTATGACAGTTCCTATGTGGAAGATTGATTGAAGTTAGGAGAGGTTCAAGGGCAAGGGAGACTAAATAAGAGGCCATTGTAACAGTCTTAAGCCCAAAATAATGAGGATTTTGAGGGAACTGTGAGTTCATAAGCTTTCAAAGAATCATGAGACAAGCACCTTATTACTTAGAGATACGTATGTGTGTGTGACTCCTTTACCTTCCAGTCCTGCAGGCATACAGTAGTGGCTGAGGCATACAGTAATCTGTGTACTACAAATAAGAGCCCAGATCTCCTCAATCTGCTCTTATATCTTATTGTTAATGCTGGGAAGATTCACAGAGATTGAGTATAAGAGGCAATTTAGAAGTCATCATTCAGGGGTCATCTGACTATGACCTCTCCCTCCTTTATCAGCCACGAGGCTTCTGTTATCAGTAGTTTGCTAACCTTGTACACCTAGATTAAATGGATTTTTACTAGGCTGATTCTTGGCTAACTTGAATTTTCTAATCCTAAATGTAGCTGGCTAAGCTAGCTCTTGGGTACTTAGGAATTTCCCAGTATATAGGTGGGTAAATGAATAGTCAGACATGGAGTCACTTTTGTCAGCTAGGCCCTGACAATGTGTCATTGTTCACAAGGACTTTATCTTGGCATTAGGGATATTATGAAGCTTGAAATGACAAGAATTGTTTTATATTTTGAGAGTGATAGTGAAGAGTTAAGAATAACACTTCGAATCTGAACCTGGGAAACTTAAGGGATGATAGTGCCCTTGACAGCAATAGGGAATTTTAGAATAGGAGTAAATTTGAAGAGTTCTTTTTTGGACATATTGAGTTTCAGAAGCCTTACAGGATACCCTGTCCAAAATGTTCAGTAGGCAGTTGGTGATACAGAACTTGATCAAGCCCAGAAAAAACGCTAGGGATGGATATATAGATATGGAAGTCACCTACAAAGAGATGGTAATTGAACCCATGGGAGCTAGTGAGGTCATTAAGAGATTATAGAAAGAAAAGAAAAAAGAGGGGCAGGACTCAATAATCTAGTATTCAATAAGTTAAAGAACCAAATTTGATCAAGAATTCTGTTTCACAGAAATAGTGAGAAAACAAATATTTAAGTAGAAATTGAGTTCAAACCAGTATCTTATGCCTTATATAATCATAAATTCAAAATAGATACATGACCTTAATATGAAAAAAATTAGAAGAAAAGCATATCAAGTGCTTTTCTCAGCTGTAGCTGAGAAGATTTCTTAACCTAAAAATACATAGAGGCAGATCACAAAAAATAAAATAGACAATTTCAGTTACATAAGATTGAAAAGCATTTGCCCAAACCAAATCAGTGTAAATAGGGGAAGAAAGTAAGCCCTTGACTGGGGAGAAATTTTTTGTTTCACATGTCTCTGATAAGAGTCTGATACACAAAATATGTAAGAAATTAATACATGTAAAACCAGCAACTCTTCTGCAATAGAGGTGGTCAAAAAATTCCAGTAGCGAATGAGAGAACAGCACAAGCCATTAATGAAATGAAAGATTGTTCCCAATCACCGATAATAAGAGAAATGAAAACCAAAATGATTCTGAGGTTTCACTTTATGCCAAGAATAATGGCAAAGATGACAAGTGATGGGTATAATCAGTGTTGGGTGGAGAGTGAAGGGTGCTGCAGAAAGTAAGGCATATATTAATATACTACTGGTGAACCAACTATTGTGGGAAGCAGTTTGGAATTATGCTAAGAAAATGACTGAAATGCCCTTACTCTTTGACACAAAGGTCCTTCTTCTAGGCTTATGCTCCACAGAGTCCAGTTATACTAACATCCTACCATATTTCTAGCCGTACATCTTAGAACAATAAATTTAATTATAATAACTGAAGAGTAAATGAAAAATTTTCTTAAAACACAAAAATTGAGTGCTGTGTATTTATGTTGATCAAAATTGTCCCAAAAGAAGAGATGAGAAAATATGTTTTCCTCCCCTTTTTATGGAGGTGGGGGACTATAAGGCATTCAGCACTATATACATACATATATATATATGCAATGTCAAAGTTAATATATTATTTACTATTTTTTATTTTATTTTTAATTTATGGGATAAAACTAACATTTTTATAACATAGTACAATAAAAAAGATGATTGCACATGAAACTGTAAATCTACTATGCACAACTTGTTATTCTTTTCAAATACACAACAAAATTCGCACGTAGATTTCTTTTTTCTTTCCCATTCCCCCATTAGACAAAAATAGGGATATATCTGTATGTATGCATATATGTGTGTACATACTTATATGTAAATGTATGTGTGTATGTATATGTAAAATTCTTCCCTACATCTGTTTATCAGTTCTTTCTCTCAAAGCAGATAGTGACTTTTTTCTTATGTCCTTTACAGTTAATTTGAGTATTGGTAATAATCAAAATAACATCCTATCAAAGTTGTTTTTATAGTAACGTTGCTGTTACTGTATGCAGTGTTTTCTTGGTTCTGCTCATTTTGCTCTTTATTATTTCATGTAAGTCTTTCCATATGTTTCCAAAGTCATTGAGCTCGTCATTTTTGTATAATGCAGTAGCATCAATCAAAATCATATGCCACAGCTTGTTCAGCCATTACCCAATTGATGGATATCCCTGCAGTTTACCGCCACAATGAGAGCTGCTGTAAACAATTTAGCATATGTAGGTTCTTTTCCTTTTTCACTAATTATCTTAGGAAATTGGCCAAGTAGTAGAATTGCTGGGTCAAAGGGTATATCAGAGGTGGGGCACCTGTGGCCTCAAAACCATCCGTGACCCTCTAGGTCCTCAAGTACTGCCCTTTAACTGAATCTAGTTTGGATGGGCCTTATTTGAGGACCTAGAGGGCCACATGTGGCGTCTAGGCTGCAGGTTCCCCACTCCCGGATAGTAGTTTAATAACTCTTTGGGCATAATTCCAGATTGCTTCCCAAAATGACTAGATCAGTTCATGGTTCTACCAACAATGAATTAGTGTCCAAATTTTCCTCCTATCATTTTATCCAATCATTTTAGCCAATTTAGTAGTTGTAAAATGATACCTTAAGGTTACTTTAATTTGCATTTCTCTAAGCAGTAATGATTTAGGGTATTTTTTCATATGTCTATAAATTATTTTGATTTCTTCACCAGAAAACTTTCTGTTCATATCCTTTGGCCACTTATCAATTGGGAAATGACTCATATTCTTACATTTTTGATAGAATTTTTTAGATATAAGACTTTTATCTGATAAACTGTCTATAATCTATATCCCCAATTTTATGCTTTCCTTCTGATCTTGACTACATTTGTTTTATTTGTGTAACACCTTTTTAATATAATGTAATCAAAATGATCCTTTTATGCCCAACTTTGCTGTCTATCTCTTGTTTATTCATAAATTGTTCTCCTATCCATAAGTCTAATAAGTAATATGTTCTTCTAATTTTCTTGTAAAATCTTTGTATCTATGGTGTCTGCCTAGTTTCCACCACACTGCTTTCCAGTTTTCTCAACAATTTTTACTAAATAATGAATTTTTATCCCAAAATCATGTCTTTACACTTTTCAAAAACAAGCTTATTATGTTTATTTGCTGCTGTAAACTATACATCTACTCTATTCCATTGTTCTACCTTTCTGTTTCTTAACCAGTGTCAGATGGTTTTGATATAATCCATCTTTATAATATAATTTAAGGTCTGGTACTGCTAAACCTCCTTCTTTTACATTTTTAATTTTTAAAATTATTTTCATTTTCTTTGATATTCTTTACTTTTTACTTTTCCAAATGAACTTTGTTATTTTTTCTAATTCAGTAAAAAATTGGTAATTTATTTGAGATGGCATTAAATATTATTAATATTTCTGAAACAACATTCCTCCCTTTTTTTTACTTGTTAAGAGGGATGGATATTTGGGTAGAGAAAGGGAAAAGGATGTTATTCAGATACGAAAGTGGCCTAAAAAATGAGAGATATAAGTGAGAATGTCTTTGTCTAGTGATGATTCTGTGGTGGTTTAAAAAAAAACAAAACTGAGTGAAATCCATGGGAGCAATTTTTAAAAAGAACAGTTCATGGAAATTAGATTTGGATTTGCTTTGGACTTGTGATGTATTAAGTAGTAATAAAGAACTCTTTGCAAAGAACTTTTTTAGCCTTGACAGAAAGGAATCAGTACTTTATTCTGCATTTATCATCAATAGCTTTCATGGAGTTTTTAAATTTAATGTAGTTCATATATTGAAAGTATTTTCAAATTTTCATTCTGGGAAAAGATGTTTAAAAAATAGTATTAGTAAGAGATAGTGACATCATTATGAAAGCAGAGGAGTTGTCTAAAGATTGATCTATTGGTAAAAGCAAAAAAGAGAAGTTGGATGAAGTAATAAATAGCTAGTAGTTGAATCATTGTTTAAGGCCTCCCTCATTCCTCCAAACAATAACATCAACAGGTGAAAGCAGCTCCTTTTTTCATTCATATTTTGGCAGGAATCTGATAAATATGGTTCAAAAGTAGCTGAACAAATTAGTATTATGTCATGAATGGAAGGGGGAAACCTGCAATAGAAATAATCCTCATGCATAAGCCCAAGAGACTGAGCCTCCAGCATAGTGACTAGGCAGAGCAGAAAGGTAGTTTGACATGAGAGTTAGGCACAAAAACTACCAGCAAGAACGACAGAGAACTGAAGATCTCACTTCCAGCAGGTATATAGTGTTAGAGGAATGGCTTTCAGTTCTCCCATGTCATCAGAGAGAATGCAGTTTTCCTTAAAGGAATGGAACAAGTGCTAATATAGGAAAACAAAAGAGAAATATTAATCTTAAGAGAAAGAGGGGATTCTTTAATCTGTGTACATGAATTTGAGAGAATGTGACAGAGAAGGAAAACAAAAACAAAGATCATTGAGCTCTGTAATCAGTAAGGATCCTTTCCCACAAAAGTGTCAGTTTTCATCTTCTGAGGAGGAAAGAGGTTGGAGTCCAAACACCAACAAATGATTACATGAACCCTTAGCTGGCACTGAAAACAGAGGTGCCACTAATGGGCCATTGCTCCTTGAACAGAAGAAATAGTTGCTGGAAACTATGTAAAGTACACTCAGGAAGAAAGTCAACTTGATGTCAATAATAATTAGCTATCCTAGCTTATCAGGGCACATATGGAGGATTTCACAAAAAAGCCTCCCAGGACTTTGGAAAATAAATAGCTACTTAAGAAGATGGTATCAGATAACAGTATTTGGATTTCTGGAGCATGATTTAAAAGATCCTGGTTTGTGATAATGGAAAAGTACATTTAAAAAGGAATATTAAAATATATTTTAAAACCAAATTTGAAAAGAAAGAGAAAGAACTACCCACTTATAGCTGCCAAGTCAGCTACCACAGAGTAGCAGAGGAGACAATACAAAGAAAATTACCAGCAGAAAGGGTCAGTAATTCACAGGTCAAAATATCTAAGAAGAAACCCAGAAACAAAATCTTTGACCAAAAAACAGCTATATATGAATGCGTAAACTCTGGCTAATTTTTTAACGTGAACTAAAGATTCAGTGCCATGAAAACACATTCTACCTAATGGATATTTCAGAGTTCTACTCCAGTGCCTCCCTGGGAGGGAGGTGACTTTGAATTCTCAAAGACCATCCCATCAGATAATAGTTTCTAATAGGTTTTACCATTCTGGAAAGGTTTTAAATACAGTCCCAGTGACAAATTGTCAAGTTTCCAAGGACCAGCCTTGTTAAGGAGGGAGATGCAAGGCACTAAGTAATGGATTTTTTGACTATGGCAGGCTAGGAAATATGGGAGGGAGTGGGAACAGAATTATGGGAAAAAAACAGGCCTTCGGTCTTGTGGAGTTCCCTTTGTTGTCTCTCCATTTCTCATTAGCTATGTTGCTTTTGGACTTCTTTTGACTTTATTACGCCTAACTGCTCCAAGGAACACATCTTTGGAAAACCTCATTATCCTGCAAGATTGAATCAGCTTTGATATTCATATCACATCAGTACTTTTTGCCCATCTGATTGGACCCTCTAACTGGAGGGTTGATCCAGAGGCTTCATTTAATGAAGGGGTCCAGCACAGACTTCTTCCTATTTTCCACCAGCTGCACTGATTTTGAATTTCTTTGAACATTTTCATTATTCCTCTATGTCGCTGTCCCCCACTGAGTTTCAGCTTCCTTTTGTGTGTTGTCTTCCCCCATTAGACTGTAAGCTCCTTGAGGAAAAGCACTGTCTTTCTTTTTATTATTTGTATCCCTAACACTTAGCACAGTGCATTGTAGGTACTTAATAAATTTTTATCAACTGTTGTTTGAAATGTGGAACACTGTGTATTAGGTCAATCTTTTTGAATGTGATAATTGCGTTTGTTAAAGTTTTTAAAAATTTTTTGTTATAACAAAAGATATCAATAAAAAATTTAAAAGAAAAAGTTCATTCTCTTCTCTGTCCATCAGCTATTGAACTCACATAGAAACCTAGGGAAGACTTTGGCAGGGACAGATTCAGACTAACTGCATGGTCACTTATGGTGATACATAGTTTTTTACACACACACACACACACACACACACACACACACACACACACGCCTATTTTAGAAAAAAAAATATTATTTATAACTTTCTTTAGCAATGTAACCTAGTTCTTACCATCCATTGAATAAACACTTCAGAAGTTTAAGTACTAATAAATTTCCAAAAAGAAGTCAATCAGAAACTTATTATTATAAAGATATGCCTTAGTAAATTTTTCTTCATTTATTATATCTCTCAAATTCTTGAGGTTTTGAAAAATGATTGAATATAATCACACTTGACATTAGTCACATGTGTCTCTTAATATTTAATTAGTAATGTGTTACAGGCCGCTTATACCTCCCAGGTGCCTTTTCATTGCCCTTTAGAGGATCCGTAACTTTATTACTTCAAAGATCATGTTATTCAATAAATTATAATCATACAACATCATCAGAAGATGCCTACTTTTTACCTGCTAGCACTGTCACCAAGGGTGTCCCATATAGATGGTAGAGGAGGCATCTATTTGTTGTTACTGATTTTCTTTTGTTCATCCTTTTTATGTTAATAAAGTTTGAGATTTTTGCATGCCTTGGTACCTTCCCTCCTTCAGTGATCTTGTATATCATCCAATGGAAGCTTCACAATTGTATCACCTCCGGTACATATCTTCTTTGTATATACTTTGTCCATTCTGGATGATTTTTCCCACTGTGGTTTCTTTAGTAGCATTACTACTTCCGGTATTGTGATTTTAAGGTCCAAATGAGATGTTTTCACTGTTCTTAATGGAGAAAATTGTTTGTTAAAATGTTATTTTGCAGAGATCTTTTACATTTTTGTTATTTGTAATCGTCCTTCCATTTCCTTCCTTGAATGCCCTTGAGATGACTTTGCTTAGTTCTTTCTTGCCAAGTATTCTTAAATTGGTTTTACCCTACACTGCTTCTCTATTTTATGAGACGACTCTGCTCACAATCATACATTATACTTTTTTAAGTAAGATCTTAAGATGAGTTTATATTATATCACAGTATTGCCCTTGGTAACCTTCTCTCCAATTGGCAAATGTTGAATGTTTACTCTTCATGGATTCTTTTGGTTTGCTTCTCGAATCAATTCAACAGCATTTTCTTTTTTGTTGCTACTGTTGTTACATTCTGAGTTTGGGGTTGTTTCCCTCATTCTCTCCTAAGATATATGTGGAACTACACAATAACATGCTCCCATATATCAGTCCTTTCTCCGGAGGCAGATAGAATTTTCCTTCTTAAGTCCTTTGTAGTTGATTCAAATGATTCTGTTTTTCAGAATAGCTTAGTTAATCACCGGTCCTCCGAGTTGTATTGATGCTATTCTATACAATATTCTCTTGCTTCTGCTTTTTTCACTTTGTCAACAGTAATTAAATGCTTACTATGTGCCAAGCATTCTGCTCAGCACTGGATGCAAAGAAAGGTTAAAATAGTTCTTGAAAAGAAGGGTACCAGGAAAGACTTCTTGCAGAAGGTAAGATTGTAGTTGAGACTCAATGGCAGCCAGGGAAGCCCTAAGGTAGAAAGAAGTGGGACTGTCCTAGGCATGAGGGATATTCAATGAAAATGCAGTCGGGAGATAGGCTGTCTTCTATAGTGAATAGCAAGGAGGTCAGGGTCACTGGGTCATAGAGCTGGCTTACTAAAATTTATACATAAACTTTAAAGTGTTTCTTACTGACATTTTATTGAATTTTATTCCCCAGTAGAGTGGAATAAAGTGTAAGAAGACTGGAAAAGTGGGTTTGATAAGATAGTGTGGCAGTTAATTGACTTTGATTAAGCTGTTGGCATGAAATTATAATTGTAGTTAATGTCCATTAGACTCTCACTGAGAGGAGAAATGGTTTTTCACCCATCTTTATATCCTCAGCACTTTTTAGGGTCTGCCATGTAGTAGGCACTTAAGATCCTCCACATACCATTTCCCTTCCTTTCCTTTCTCAAAACCTTAAATCTACTGCACTCCAAAGCTCATACATTAGAGGACACCAGGCTCCTGCCTAAGGGCTCTGCTCTGGACCCTCTTGGCTTAAGAGTGATTATCAGTAGTAACTGTTGCTATTTCCCTCCCAGCCTGATGTCCTTTTTTTTTTTTTTAACATGCCTCCTTAAAGGGTAGACCCCTTTAATGTCCCCTGACTGTTTCTAAAAGAGGCCTGTTCACTGAATAGATGTTACTTCACCCTAAGTGATTTCCTGAATAAACCTTGGCCAGGCCCCCAGTGCATCCTGGGTCATCTCCAGTCATCCTGATGAATATCTGGTCACTGGATTCAGATGGCTCTGGAGGAGAAGTGAGGCTGGTGACCTGCACAGCCCTCCCTCACTCAAAACAAAGTCAAGCACAAGTCATGTCATCATTTCTCTGATGGCATGATCTTCTTAGGCAATGAAGGATGAACACAACAATGAGAGATCAGAGTAGGACTTTGTGAGTAGTATAATTGTATAACCCATAAGTATTGTACAGCTTACTGTTACGTTATTTTTCCTTTTTTTTTTTAAAAAAAAAGGTTATTATGATCTCTACTTCCAGATTTAACTTGAATATTTAATTTTAGGAAGTGTTCATTTCCTTAACTCACATTTTCCTATTTGTAAGTGGCATTTAAAAAAAAAATGCTGAATGTAAACACCAAATAAAATGGGTACTTTCATACACATAGAACAACCGAACTTCCCTCCCAAAAACCAAAAAAAGGTCATGTGTGAAACTACAGTTTTCTATTGCATATAGTTTGCTTTTATCTTTAAATTTAACATAATTTTCAAAGCTGTCCTGCTTGTCTGTGATTTTCTCTTCCTGCTGTGGTATTTTAAATGCTTTGATGACCTGCCTTTCTTTTTTTTCCTGTTGCTCTATTCTAGTCTCCCTCTCCCTTCAGACCTCCCTCCCCTCATCACCAATACTCATATTCGCACACAATTCAAGAAGAGAAAAAAACAAAGAAAATGCTTTTGTTACCTATATAGAGTCAAGCAAAACAAGTATATTGATACTGATATTTTTGAATAAAATTTTCTTCAATCTGAAAATATATGAAACTTAGGTAGTTTCAGAATTATATACCTTTCTTTCCAAGTTCAAATTGATGTAATGCAAAACATTAAAAAGAATTCTGGCATAAATATTTTGTATAAGAAAAATGGCTAATGATTATTTAGAATCCACCAAAAAAAATATGTTCCTACTTCAGCGTGCCAGCTAAAGTGTGACTGTGACTGTTAATATGAACCTTTCTGTCAACACAGATCACAATTCATTTTCTGCCTCTGTAATCAATCTTCATGAGTCGCTGTGGTTGAAAAATTAATTATCCTATGAACAACCTGCTAATGATGCTCTTTGAATTTAGTTGTACTGGCCCTTGGACAACATTTCAGTCTGTTATCTGGCATGTGTGCAAAGCTTTCCAACTTAGAAGGGCCTGTGAGTTTGTGTCCATTGTAAAGTAGCTTTTGACCACCACAGATCACCTCCATGCCATGATGAGACTTGAACGCAACTCTAGGGAAAGCTTCAGTATATATATTCCCTTCAATGCCAGCACTCTTACAGGCACTTCAGACTGTAACTGACAGTGTAGTCTGTGTTGGCACTAAGGTTTGCTGGGACTCAAGTATAACTAGAGCAGATAAAATTGCAAAGAAATTCCTAACAGCAAAGTGTTCAAGTAGATTTTAAAAAAATCTTGATAGTATTCCTCAAAGGCTTTTATTTTTTTTTAAAATAAGCTTATTTTGTTTGAAGTGTCTCATTAATTTCTCTTCAGTGAGAATCTTAACTGGGCTTTGACTATACTATACTTTTCCAAGTGACATTCTTTTTTTAAAAAGCGCTATTTTTCACAGTTCTAAAAGGCTTAGAATTGGTTAGGCAAAGGTTATAAAATATCTTCATAACTGTGTTAGCAAGGTGTGGTTTTTTTCTTTGATTTATTTGAAATGCTAAGAATTTTTACTCTGTCAAAATACTTTAAATAAACTTTAAAAATACTTTTAATATTATTGAAAGGGGATTAAAACCTGAAGCGTGATTTGAATTGTTCCAAAGTTATATTTTTAATATTTAAAGATAATTTTAAATTCAATACCCAAGCAATACTCTTATGTAACTTTTGGTTTCCTTAGTGGTAAGACACTTTTCAGTGTATAAAACAGATGGGGCTTAAGTGACAGAAACATGACTGTAAAGTACACATTGTATTTGTTTCAGTCAGCATGTTCCTAGTGACAGGTGCTCAATGGTGTTGGTATCCTTGTCAGCAAAGGAGAATCCTTTGACATTAAAGTCACCAGCTCAATCCTGATTCATTGTGACTCTATTGGCAGTTCCATCAGGCAGCAACTGATCAGTGAATGTCAGAGCTGCTGCTGTTCTTTAGGGATGTCACCAACCCTCTGTGTTTTTTGGCTTAGCCTTACTTGTTGTTCAAACTTTCAAACAGTTTCCCTTTGGGAAATGAGCTGAGAGGTCATAGGGAATATGGGTATCTTCAGGGCATGCAAAACCATATCCAAAGTGACTTACATTGAGGCTTGTAATGATTACCTTGACTCTAAGCCAATCAATGGTTGGAGCACCTGGGGACTCATTAAATGACATTTGTGGTTTCTGGAACCTGGGTTTTGAGCTATATTTCAGGGAAAGTTGTGACAGTCTTTAATGTCTAATTGACCTCTTCTCTTTGTTTCACTTTCCATATTTGCCTCTGATGTGGTCCCCAATGGCAGCAAACTGCGCTGCTCAGCATTTTGAACTTCTGTTCAGAGCTTCAGCACCTCAGTCTAGGGAGCTGTGTAATGGTAAGTATTTGAAAATGTTCTCACTCTCTTTCCCTTTTGTGTGCACTACCCACCTCCAGCCATGCTCCACATTAATGGTATATTATTTTCTTTCATTTTCCTTCGCACCCTCTTTCAGATATTTCTTTTAAATTAAAGTTTATATAAAATTGAAATGATGATATCATCAGATGGGGAGGCAAGATGGCACATAATAAGTGCTTAATAAATACTTCTTGACTGACAGAATGGTATAGAAATTAGGAAGACTATTGGACTTAGAGTCAGCAGAGACTTTAGGCAAGTCATCTCTGGGCCTCGGTTTCCTCATCTCTAAGATTAGGGAATAGGAATCAATTATAGCTAAAGTCTCTTCTAACTCTAAAATTCTGTGATTCTAAGTGAAACTGAAAAAACTTGTTAATGACTTTCCATCTTTTTCATATTGGTTTTATGAGGGAAGAAGAATAAATGATATGAAATCAATTCATTGCCTCCCAAAGGATAGTGAAATTCTATTGTGTATAATAGTGGACCTTTTTTATAGCAAAAAATTCCATGCTTACCATGAGACAACCTTATCCTTCATTGTAATATAAGATCAAAAGACTCCCCTCCCCCAAACAATTTTGGTATTGGTTGGTCATGCTCAAAAGATCTTTTTGGTTTTTAAACTCTCAGAGGAGGCCCCTAAGTGGGCAGTTAGGAGGTTCACAATAGCCAGAGTAGTGCCACAGACTTGGGATCCCCAGATGATCTGTATAGACCAAGAACAGGTGACTCATAGCAGCTGTGAATCTTTTAGTCCAGCTCCGTTCAGTAACCGCATCCCTAGAAGGCGTCTAGAAGATTCAGAGCTCCCAAATAGTGGGGAATAGAGGACAGAGATGCTGCATGCCCTTCATCCCTCAAACGCTTAATTACCATATAGAGGTTCAGTCCTGTCTGAGACTCTTTGGCCAGCTTTAGTAATAGAAGGGAAGAACATGAAGATCCCATATGCTGATAACTTCCTGAGGGTGGCAGCCAGTCAGTCTTGATGTTGTTCTGGCTGTGATCTTGTCCTTGGAAACCACTTGGTGTCTCAGCTCTTCTGTGGCTGGGTCTTCTCTGTTGTGCTCTAGCCCCCTGGGGAGAGAGTTCTTACCTTATATACCTGTCTTGCGTCTTGTACCTCAGTCTTCAGATGTCTAGGTCTTTGAATCTGATACCAGACTGCTATCCTGCAATGCTCATGACAGCTAGTGTCAAGAAAGTTTGTTCCTACTGTGTCCCTTTAGTAACAGCCTTCTCTGTTTCTGCTTAGGTTGACACCCTGGATTTCGGTCTCGTTTTAGACTTTAGCTAACAATCGCTTATGCTCTGCTATCAAAGTGATCTTTCTAAAATGCATGTCACCACCTACTCAGTAAGCTTCAGTGGCTCTCTACGCCTTCCAGGATCAGATATAAAATTTATCTGTTTCATTCTCAAAGCCATATGTAACCTGCCTCATCCCTCCCCAAAACCTTTTCAGTCTTCGTGTACCTTACACTCTCCTCCCCCACCCCAACATACTTGTGGTTCAGTGACATTGAGCTTGCTCCTTCTCTAACAAGATGCTCCCATCTCCTGGTTCCAGGCATATTCGCTCCCTTTGCTCCCTTACCTGTGTCCCTTGGCTTCCTTCAAGTCTCGGCTAAAACCCCGCTTCTGCAAGAAGCCTTTCCCTGTCCTTCTCGGTCTTAATTCCTCCCGCCATTGTTTGTCTCCAGTTTACACTCTTTATGGCTTGTTGGAGCGTAGTTGTTACTTTCTTCAGTTGACTGTGAGTTCCTTGAGAGCACGGGCTGTCTTTGCCTTTCCTTATGTCCTCAGTGTTTAGCACAGTACCTGACGCATAGTAGGTACTTATTAAACGTTTATTGACTGACTGCTTATTTTCACAGTTAAGAGATTTATTTTTTTCTGCCCTAAAATAACATGGCCCTGTTTGTATCCAGGTTGAAACTTCTGGCCTTTTCCTGACTCTGTGTATATGTCTAGATTCCTTACTTAACCTGTCCTTACTTGATCTGACATGTAAGGAAAGGAACCATGACTTATTTATATTTGCATCCTCTCTATCCTTCCTCTTCCTCCCCTAGCTGGCACGTTGAATATAATACGTGCTTAATCAAGATTAGCTGGATGACTTAAATGAATATACAAACAAATGAGTGAATCCTGCTGCTACCTAAGACTTAGGGATAAGAGTCACATTCAGTGATCATTTTCATAGTTTTTGAGTAAGACTGCAAGGGCCAGCTGCAGTGTACTTATTTATGTGTAGCTAATACTGAAATGGATAGTAATCTGGCCGCAGCTGTATTTCATCTTGGCAATTCTGTCTTCTTGCCTTTGGAAGGATTCTTTTGTATTTTTTCAGTGGTTGAACTACTAGCTTATCCCCAAATTAGATATTGCTACTACTGTGATTTGTTTCCTAGTACACAAGCACTAAATAATTGCCAAAATTATACTTTCACCATCACCTATAAAGTGATTGCTTCCTGACAGTATTCCAAGGAAGGTTTGTCTTTGAAGTGCTGCTATGACTCACCACACCCCAATTCTTCCCTACAGTCTCTATAATCTCAGTTTACCAAACAAATGTCTTTGTTTTAAAAATTTTAATCTGTTTGACCAGGGCAGTGAGCTAGAGATATACATTTCCCTTTATTTGATCCCATTGTATTCACATTTTTGGTGACTTTGTCTTATTGCATAACCTAAAAACTGATTCTGAGGAAAAATTTCCAGAAGTCTCCTAACAGTCTCCAAATTTCACCAAGATGTTAAGGTAGTGAACGCTTGCTACCAGTAGCTTTGTACCACATTAATCTTACTTTCTTGTATACTAGTTTGCATGAAGGTATATTGGCATTTTTCATTTCTGACATACTTCAGATGACATAAGATGAACCATGTAATGAATTGTTATAACATATCAGGAATGAGCCTTTCAGATAATATTACGGTGTGATAGAGTCCACTCTTTTAGCTTTGCTTTTGAGAACCTTGGGTCACCCTTACACCATAATATAGCACTGGAATAGCACTAATAAAGGTATTATCATGTTAATTTTATTTTTCTGATGTTTATAACCACGTGTAGCATTTACCAAATAAAGACTGGTTCTTGACCTCTTTCCAGGTTAATTTTCAGACTAACACATTATATTAACTATGAAGGATTAATTTTTTTTCATATCTTCTATTAAATATCTTAATTGTACCCACTATAAAATAGAATGTTGGTCTAAGTTTGGAACGTAAACCTTTTTGGACACACAGAAGATTTCAGTGTTGAGACAGAGTTAGGACCTTGGCTCTAATGAGCAGCTGATAAGGAGCAGAATTTTGTATTTAGAGGAAAACTTAAATTGCAGTCTCAAAGATGTTATGTAGATTACATCTTTGCAAAATTATTTTACTTTTAAAATGAGGACTGAGACAAAGGCATGAGACATGAGACAAAGTATGAAGTCGTACCTGCATATACTCAGAGCTGGTGTTTATTGTTATATAGGTTCCTGAAATGTGAAAGTTGAGTTGTATATAGAGCATCCTAATTCATTCTTTTAATGAGCTCCATACTGAATGGTGAATAAAGCCATCAAAATGTTTACCTCATAAAATATTCAAATTACTCTTTGTATCTAGGATCACAACTACAAGATTAGAGGGCAGGTGGATGTGATAGTTAATATATCATTCTTGAATATTTCCTGAAATTAATTTTATTTCCAGAAGATGAGTTGACAATATTGTAATGAAAGTGAGTTCTAAACACGCCTTCACCAGTGATCAAGCTAATCAGTGTCATTTTTTTAATCCTTTGTTTTACAGTGACTGTATTATTAGTGAAACTCTTTGGAACATTCTCAGTTCTTATTATGTTGAAAAAGATTGTAGATTTTTCTGACCCCAAAGAATGCCGAATCAATGTTAGCCTGGAAGGAGTTGTCTTTTGCAGTACCCTAGGTATCTGTATTTGGCCTATTTCCATTCAGCTCTAATCAATGACTTGGAAAATATATAGAGGACATACTTGTGAAATTTTTAGATGACATAAAGCTGGAAAGGATAACTTACATAATGTGCAAATGAATTGGAATTTCAACAGATTGGAATAATGGAATAAAAAACAACCGTAAAGTCTTGCACTTGAATTTAAAAAATCCTAAGTACAGGATGGAGGAGAAGTGGTTCATGTGGAAAAAAAAGCCTGGAAATTTTTGTAAACTGCAAACAGTATAAATCCACTGTGATTTGGCAACCAAAAGAGCATAATATAATCTTAGGGTGCATGAATATAAATGTAGTTTCCAGAGTAAGGAGATGATAGTCCTCCTGCACTCAGACTTTATCAAATCTCATGCAGAGTATTGTTTTTAGTTCTGCACTGCATTTTAGAAGTAACATTAACAAAGATGGAACACCTCCAGAGTAGAGTAACCAGGATGGCATGGGGAAAGCAGTTAAGGAATTGAAGATGGTTATTGTAGAGAAGAGAAGACATAGAAAAGTAACATGGCATAGTGGGGGGGGAAACCACTCGATTTGGAGATTTTGAACCTGTGTGTGAATTCTAGGTCGATTGTGTATTACTTTTGTGACCTTGAGCAAGTCATGTGGTCTCTTAGGGCTTCATTTTCCTTATCTTCAAAATAAAGGAGTTGGATTAAATGATCTCTAAGGTTACTTCCTCTTCCAGAGCCTGTGATCCATGATATCATAGTCATCTTCAAGTATTAAAGAATAATGAAAGAAGGAACAGACTTCTCTGCTCAGCTCAGACAAATAGAGTCATGACCAATGGGGAGATGTCACAGGGTTACCCATTTTTATTCAATATAAGGGAAATCTTGCTAACTGTTTTACAAAAATGAAATGGACTGCCTTAATGAGAAGTTGGTGATGAGTTGGATTAAATAACTTCTGAGTTCCCTTCCAACTCTAAAATTCCATTATATTCTTATCATCTCTTTCTAGTTTAAGACTTTTTCTGTGTGCATTGTACACATTACTTTGTACTATTTGTGGTAATTAAAAAATTGCAGTATTAATAACTAAAATCCCAAAGTTGTGGGAAACAGAAAACACCTTCTGTGTTAAAGATTAAAAGATTTAAAAGAACTTTAAAGATTTAAGGAACCTTAGAGAGAATTTAGTTACAAGATACTTCCAGAGTTTGACTTATCTAAGGACACATAGTACTTAGTAGTTTATCCAGGACCACAATCCTACTCTGTCCTCCTAGTTTAGGCCTTTCTTTTTACTGCAGTACCACTTCACTTTGGCCAGTTTTAGCCTTCTTCCCCACCAAACCTTTTAATGTATCATTTAGCAGGAGTAGTTTCTACAATGTCTTCTATTTGGCAGATATGCTAAGTAGCAGTGAAATAGCTCATTGACAAAACAAGGAGAAAAAAAGCAAAAGGAAAATTTTAATTGCCTGCTCACTTAGTAATAAGACCCTTTATAAACTAAATATGACCATATGCTCTTTTTTGACAGCCCTAAAAATATAGTCCTTATTTATCAAGAGATGGCCTATAGCCATTCTTTTACTTGGTTCTTATGTAAGATTTCATCAGTACCAGTAGTATTCAGCTCATTTTTTTGCCTCTGAAGAATATCAGTGCCCATCTTAGAAGCTCTTGCTACCCTTTACCAGAAAGGAAACTTCTATCACTTTGGCAATCAGAAGACTTAGCTTTATATTCTTGTATCTGATGCCCACTAATTGTCTGACCATGATCAAGTTCTTTCCTCTTTGTACTTCATGTTTTTTCTTTCTGAAAAATAAAGTAATGAAACCTGGCCCTATAAAAATTGTTTTTGAAAGTCATAATTATGTGAAAATCAATGTGATAGTAAATGTGAGAGATCTGAACTTTTAGGAGAAAAGGTGCTGTCTAATTTTTCCCTATTTCTTCAGAAGTGCTATATTGGTAACGGAGGTATGTATGTATATATGGGCATACATACATAAATACATATACATATCTTCACAACTTAAAAGTATTTGATCTGACTTCAGTTTCTTTAGATCATACCTGTTTTGCATCCTGTCAACATTTCTTGCGGGTTACCTTTATTGAAGTGAGGCAAGATATCAATGGTAAATTCTCAATTGACTATAAAGTTGCTAAATCCTATCTCATTCTTGTAACATCAGTCACAGAAACCTCTATATTCAGTACTGCCCATATTTCTGATAGCAACGCAATCTACAGGCCATTTATCCAATGGTTACAAGTTCAGCCGTATCAAAACTATTCCATTAATGTCAAAAATACTTTTGACTGCATAATGGTAAAATGTAGACCTTATTACATGCATGTTCCTTCACTTAAAGGAACAAATGTCACCCCATTTTGCTTTCTGGATTCCATTTGTTCTTTGATTCCCATTGTAAAAAAGGAAATATTCTGCTGGAAAGAATTTTGTCCTGTAGTTATAACAAAGACAGGAAAACTTTTAAAATCACCTATTTTAAAATAAATAACTTCCTGACAAAATATTATTATATTAAATTTTAACAGCTATTCTGTACTCTGTACTCAAAAATAAATAATGAAATAGATATTCTGAAAGTGAAAATATAGGATGGTCTGGGAAACTCTTAGCATATCATTCACTTCACTGTTGCTCTTATAGTGTTCCCATAAGGAACATAGGAATACTTAAAACTTTAATAATTTTGTTGGATTTTTCACCAGTCTCAAAATATTTTAATACTTTTATATTACATTTTATACAGATGAACTTTGCACATAGTTTATATTTTTCCTATCACTTTATTGTGTTTTTTCTTCTTTGGGCAAGTGAGCAACATTTATTCAGTATCCATCAGCAGCAAGATGGCAACACATGAAGCGAAGGACTAAAATGTTTAGTCTTCCATTAGCGATTTCCAAACTCCAGTTTTTGTGGCTTATAGTTGTCTATCAATCTGTTAATACTAACAGACTACAGTAGTAGATTATTCCAATTGTTTCCATTAAATTCCAAACCTAATGGTTTGTTTAACATATTACTGCTGTTCTTCATTAAGGCCTGTTAATATACATACGTGGTGTTTAATGAATTTAACAAAGTAAAAATTCGTGTTAGGTAAACAGTAGGTGCATGAAGTTTACAGTAACACATCTAGTAGGAGAATATTCCTGTAGGTTCAAGTTCAAAAGTCCAGTTGTAGGTAGAAAATGCAGTATTAGGACACCCCATTTCTATAAAACTTGGTGATGCGGTTCCTTAAAATGAATTTGTCTTTAATTCATGAATTCATTATGTGTAGAATTTCATTAAATAATTTCTGTTAAATAGTGAACGTTATTTTATCATTTTATGGTATGCTGAAGGTTGATCAAATATTAGTGAGCAGATCTTTATTAATAAGAATGTGAATATACAGATAACCAACTTGTAAAAACATCATGTTTGAAAAGTTCAGATGTAGGTTTGGTGTTCGAAACTTGAAACATTTTTATAGAAACAATGTTCTAAGTAATGGTAGATATTTTCCTCAAAACAGCCATGTCATCCTATAATCCATAAAAGTAAATTACTATAGAAGTTAATCATTATATAATATTGTGTCTATGGAGAAAATGTTTGCAGAACCCCAACTTGAGATGCCATTTATCGTACTTTTTTGTGCTATAAACAAGATACTCTCTTTCTTCACTTACCAGGCAAGTCCACCCATAGCCATAAATGAATGCACTGCTGCTGCTGGTTGTGTCTCTAACAGGATGAGACGGGAGAAGCGGCACCAAGAATAAAGAACCCTGAGATTAGGTGCATGAAAGGGAGTAAGGTCGAATGAGGGTTCAAGAAGGAAGTTCCAGTTAATATAAACCCCTAGAGAAAGTCCTCAACTAGTCCCTACCATCCCCTTTTCTTCCTTATATTCAGGTATTGACTTGCCTCCTTTTTTTCCCTTGGGAATGGAGGTGGGGGAGGGAGAGAGTAGATAGTTCACATTAATTCATGGATAGGCAGTAATTTAAAAGCTTCATCCTATTTTCCCTCCCCCATTTTCCCTCTTTTTTTGGACAGACACTGTAGAAACAGTCATATAGGTGCAAAATAGTAGAATGTTTGTTATAACAAAACGGGATGGGGTATATGGCCCTGGGGTACAGAACAGAACTAGTGGGTGGGGATCGGAAGTGGATGTGCTGCATTATCAGACCAGGCTAGGCCTGAGGCTCGACCTGTGGCTCCAGTGAAAGAGGAGCCTCCGGGTTTACATTTTCCTCTTTTACACCTGTTAGTCCTCACTCTGCTCCTGCCTAGGGAACTAGGTAGGGACGGTGAGCCCCAAGCAATTTGAGGTTAGGAGAAAAAGAAAAGAATAAGGGGAAGAAAATGCCAAACCATGGCAATGAGGAGGGGAATCTCTACAACATCTAAGAACCTTGGGGCTATTGCAACTAGTCAGCTATTCCCTTGGTGTGACAAAAAACAAGAATCTCTCTCTCTTTTTCTCTCTCATACATGCACACACACACACACACACACACACACATACACACACACACTCATGCAAATTGTATTGGGTAATTAAAACTATAATACTGTTTTTTAAAGTTTACATTTCTGGGGATAAAAGCACATAATATACTGATTTTGTATATTCACAGATCGAAGACTATGATGTGATAGCCAGTATGATAGGAGCCAAATGCAAAAAATTACGAACCCTGGATCTTTGGAGATGCAAGAATATTACTGAAAATGGTATAGCAGAACTGGCTTCTGGATGTCAACTTTTGGAGGAACTTGATCTTGGTTGGTGCCCTACCCTACAGAGCAGCACTGGATGCTTTGCAAATCTTGCACGGAAACTACCAAACTTGCAAAAGCTCTTTCTTACAGCCAACAGGTCTGTGTGTGACACAGATATTGAAGAGCTGGCTAATAACTGCTCTCGTTTACGGCAACTAGATATATTAGGTAAGGACATGTTCTGTAAATTATCTTAAAATCATATTTCTTTGATATGGAAAAAACTTTTGTGGGGTGGGGACAAGAAATCCTGACTGAGTACAAATTTGGCATTTTGAGTTGGGTACTCTACAAATTGCAAAAGAATATAGAGAGTAATTTTTTAAAAGGATTCAATATATCCTTAAAATAATGCCTTCACTGTAAAACTCAATTATAACTATAATGTTGGTCATTTGAGAGATCTTAGAGGATGATTGGAAAAGAAGATGGGAGACAGTTGCAGGACTAAATGATCATACTCATTAGAAGGATTAAAATATTAAATCAGGAACACCTGAGTTCAAGTCTCATCTCTACCAAATATAAGACCAAGCGAGGAAGACCTGAATTCAAGTTTAATCTCTGACAAATATTTATTGTCTGACTGTAGGCAATCATTTAAGTTCTTAGTTAACCACACAGCTCTCTAAGGATAAGTTGCTAGACATTTGCATATGTGTATTAGTAGAAGAACTTTCTTCATAGAATCTCCCTACAGAAGTGAAATCAGGAGTCCAGAGGCAAACAAACAACGACAGGAACAACAAATCAGACTATAAGTCTTGTAAGTACTAATCTGGTGAGAAAGCTGAATTTAACTGATAGTGATTTTCCAGTAAATGAAGGAGTAGCTAGGTAGTCTCAGTGACTCTAGAAATATTCGGAAATAGACTTAAGCTGTGGTAGGGATCTATCTATCTTTCTATCTATACAATCTTAGATAAATTAAACAGTGAACTGGTTCTTACAGGAAATTGTGGAGTTGACATCTTTAAAAATCTAACAACTGAAGACCTGCCTAAATACAGATATTTTGAAATCCCTTCTTACTCTCTCATTCTTAGATTCATACATTCATCATATGAGACATTCTTTACAAATGCCTAGGAGTTCATTATGTTTTTTTCAGTCATTTTCAGTCATGTCCAAATCTTTATGACTCTGTTTGAGGTATTTTTGGCAAAGATAATTGTATGGTCTGCCATTTTCTGCACCAACTCATTTTACAGATGAAGAACTAGGCAAATAGGGATAAATGAGGCAGGGACCCAGAGCTAGTGAGTCTCTGAGGCTAGATGAGAGTAAGATGAGTCCTCCTGACTCCAAGCCCAGTACTCTAACCACTGTGCCACCTACCTGTAGTTGGGAGTCCTATTATATCTACCTGTAGTTGGGAGTAAACAGAAGATTGCTGTTATTGTTCAGTTGTGTCCAACTCTTTGTGAATCCACCCCCCTGGAGTTTTCTTGGCAATATACTGGAGTGGTTTGCCATTTCCTTCTCTAACTCATTTTACAGATGAGGAAACTGAGGCAAACAGGGTTAAGTGACTTGCCTAGGGTCACACAGCTAGTAAGTGTCTAAGGCCAGATGGAACTCAGGAAGATTAGTCTTCCACTCTTCCACTGTGCCATCTAGCTGCCTTAAACTGAAGATACAGACTGCTAACATATATGCACACATATATGCATATGTTTATGTATGTTCAGTGATATCTAGAAATTCAACCTAAAAAAGATTATCTCTACAACAAATTCAAGTAGAAACTCAAAGGGGAAAGATGGATTTTTCCACAAGGATTACATGAATACCTGGAGAAAAAAAAGTAAGAAATAAAAATGAAATAAAAGCTCTGAAAGAAGTGGACAGAGAATAAATAACTAAGAACAGAAAATGTCACACCTTACTCAAGTAACAGATTTCCTGAAAAATATAATGAAAAAACAGAAATCAGTGTCTCCATGAAATGGTAAGAAATTATAGAACAAAACCAAAAGATTGAAAAAGTGGGGGGAGAATGTAAAGTGTCTGCTATTATAAACAACAGACCCAGTAAAAAGCTCAAAGAGATAATTTAAGACACTTAGTATGCTTTCTTTAAAAGACTAGAAACTGTATTTCAAGAAATAATAAGTAGAAACTGCTATGTATAATAGTGGAAACAGATCTCTAAGAACCAAAGATAAAGTGAAAATAAAAAAGAATCCACCAATCACTTTCTGGAAGAAAAAAAAAGTAAACCAGAAATCCCAATGGAAATGTCTCAGGAATGTCGTAGTCAAAATCCAGAGCTTCCAGATTAAAAAATATATATTGCAAGCAGAAGGAAAGAGTTCAGGTACCAAGGAAATTGAATTAGGATCACATAAAACCTGGCAACTTGTGCCAGAAATGAGAGGAGATCTAATAATTAATAACAAATGTATTGTGGCTACTGTCTGCTAGAGTTTTTGCTAAGTGCTTTGTAAATGTTATTTCATTTAATCCTCACAAGAACCCTATGGTTATTAGAAACTGAAGCAATAAAAGGTTAAATGACTTTTTCAGAATCACATAACTAGTAAGGATCTAAAGCAAGATAAGAACTAGGATTTTTCCGACTCCAAGCACAGCATTCTATCCACTATACCACCATGCTACAGCATTCCAAAAGACAAAAGATATAGGCTTATAACACAGAATAATTTAACCCTGAAAAATTGACTTTAATACTCAGGGAATAAAATGGATCTTTAATAGAATAGAGGGCTTTAAAGCATTCTTGATGATGCTGGGTTGAGACATTGAAATGCAAATCCAAGAGCCAAGAGAAGCCTAGAAAGGCACATGTATTCGAGCAGTTAGAAGGGCCTGCATGATGTGGTTGTGCTAATGTTATAATAAGATGAGGAGAAATAAGTGTCATTTCAAAACCTAATGTCTTCAAGGAACAATAAGGCAGTTAAAGGAAACAAACAGAAAGGAGATTGCTTTGGTTATAAATCATTAATATTAATCTTTTTCCTTAACTTTTATCACTTTATTGTAAAGTGGGAGAGAAGTTTTAATAGAGAAAGCATTATAAAGAAATGATGGAGAAAAGTTAACAATCATAACATGTCATGGACATGAATAAGATAAATACTACTATCCAAGATACATAGGGAAATGATTCAAATATATAAGAACAAGAGCTGTTCCCAGTAGACAAATGGTTAAAGGATCTGAACAGGAAGTGTTCAAAGGATCAAATTCAAACTCCATTATAACGATCATATAAAAAGTGTTTCAGATTGCTATTCATAATAGAGATGCAAATTAAAACATCTCTAAGGTTAAACCTCACACCCATCAGATTGTCAAAGATGACAAAAATTGAAAATGACATTTTTTGGCAGATTTTCAGGAAAACAGGTGTTCTTGTATACAGTCAGTGGAACTGTGAATTGATCCAGCCTTTCTAGAAAACGTTTTGGAACCATACATGTATAGTTCCTTTTTAAGGAAAAAAAAAAAAATATATATATATATATATATATATATATATATATATATATATATACCTTATACAGTTGGATGAAATGATCTCTGAGGTTTCTTTCAACTCTGGGATTCTGTGAAGTCAGTGAATATGTTATAGAGATGGTCACTTCTGAGCTGATCTTAAAAGAAAGAGAAAGATTTCAACCAACAGTGGTGTGGGGAAAATGTTTCAGTTTTACCTATGAATGCACTAAAATTTGGTTTGGCTGAAATATAGAATATATAAAAGAGAGTAGAATGTAACAAATTTGGAAAGGTAGTTTAGAACCAAATTATATTGGTCTTGAATAAAAGGTTGAATAGTTTGCATTTTATCCTACTGTCAGTGGTGAACACAGAAGTTTTTTATACAGGGCAGTGGTGACCAAGTCAGGATTACTCATTAGGAAGATTATTTTATGGAAATGGGAAGGCAACACGCATTTATTAAGACCCTGCCATTTACCGGGCACTGTGCTAAGCGCTTTACAAATGTTATCTCATGTGATCCTCACAACATTCTTGTGAGGTAGGTGTTATTATCATCCCCATGTTACATTTAAGAAAAATGAGGCAGGCAAAGGTTAAGTGACTTGCCAAGAATACATAGCTAGGAAGTGTCTGAGGCTGAATTTGAACTCTATTCTTTCTGACTGTAAGCCTAGTACTCCATCTACTATGCCACCTGGCTGGCTGCCTCTTGAAAGAAGGATTTTAGAGAGGAAAGAAGAGACAAGAACTTGTTATTTCTGTTGCTATTCAGGTGAGACATAATAAGAACCTCAATTGACTGGATGGTATTAATTATCAATACTGTGAAAGCAGAATCTATTAAGTCTTGGCAACTGATAGAATTGGGAGTGTGGAGAGTGAGAAGTTAAAAATGACAAAGGGCCAATAAACAGAACTAAGGAAGTTAAGGGCAGTTTTAATGAGAAAATGATCAACTATTACAGAATGTAAAAATAGGGAGAACCTTGAAGATTATCTTGTCTAGCCTCCTCATTTCATAAATGAGAAAATTGAAGCCTAGATATGCAATAACTAATGCAATGTCATAAGCTAATTAAAAATAGAGTGATAACTTGAATCTAAGTTTTCTAATTCCAGAAGCAGTACTTTTTCCACTACACCAGTGAGCCATAGGTGAAAGTTAATGATAATCAACCTAAATTCTAATGGCATGTTTCTTAAAATGTTTTTAATAGAAAATAGTAATCTGTAAGAAGCTTAAACATACTTCTCAAGGTTGATTTTTGTTATGACTTTATAGTCTCTTAAAAATCTTCCTTATGTATCACAGTCCATTATTTGCTGAGGAGCCCTAGTTGGGCCAAAATTACTTCCATTACTGTATTAGTTATTTTAGAATGAGAAAATAGAAATGCAGATGACCAGAATTTTTCTTCATATTACACGAAAAGTATTGCCAAAATTCAGGGTAGAACCTCATAAAGGATAGGAAATCCAAACTTTTAGAAATGGAAGTCATTAAATTATCTCACAGATTTTCAGTGATCAAAAGTATGCAAGTTTATATCAAGTCTTAAAAGAGCAATTCATTTTCTGTGGAATAATAATACTTAATGAACTCATTCCTAAAAGCATATTTTTAAATAAACAATTCTCTTAACCTTTTTTTTTCTTGACAGGGACAAGAATGGTAAGCCCTGCATCTTTAAGAAAATTGCTGGAATCTTGTAAAAATCTTTCTTTACTCGATGTGTCTTTCTGTTCACAGATTGATAATAGGGTTGTTCTAGAACTGAATGCCAGTTTTCCTAATGTGTTCATTAAAAAAAGTTTCACTCAGTGACTCACCAGTCTGTGTGCTGCCATGGAATTAACTTGACATCATGTGATTAGTTTTGTTTGTTTTGGAGGTGGATAGAAATGGACATAATCTTTTTAAAAAGAAAGTAAGAAATGACTCAAATCAAGGAAAAAGAAAATCGTATTTTCATAAAAGAGGAGGCATCTATACAAGAATACAATATGAACATGCTGGGGAATTAGTAATAATTCTTATTATTCTGTATCTACCTGTTGTTTTACTTATTAATCACTGGTAATGCACGTTTTAATCAAGTTTCAAATTCAACCTAAAATAATTTACTTCCAATGTAAAAATTTTAACCCAAATGTAAAGGAACATTTTGTGCAATAAAGTACTGTGATATTTAATGTAAAAATAAAGTTAATTTTCCACACCTAGCAAAGAGCAATGATATTTATCAAGTGCCTTTATTTACTGAGTTATGGAATTTTAAAATCAGCTTTTACTAGGAAGCTTTTGTGACCTGGAATGTAATATTTTATCATAGAAAGAGAAAATTTGAAGGAAATTTACTTCCTCTTAGTTTTTTGGGGGGTGGCATGGAGAATAGCCTTGAACCTACCCATTTTAATCTATAACATATTTGGTAGGAGGTATATATTCCCTTTTAAAAAGATGACATACAATGATATTTTACAGCACACCTTTAATGATATAGTACATGTACAAAAGAACCCTCTGGGAATGTGTAGCAGAAACAAAAAGGAAAGAAAATTACCTATTCTAGCTACTGTATATATAATATTGGTGTCAAGTACTTACTGTCACATAACTGATAATGTATAGAGAACCCCAAAGCAATTTTCTTCTCAAATTCCTGTCACCTTAGATTGTGTTGACTTGTGCTGCATCTGCTTACCATATGAAACACTGAAAAATATATGATCCACAATAATATATCAGCAACTCTTCCTCAGATTGAGTACTTGACTGATATAAAAGAGAAAACACTCATTTTGTATAGCACAAGACCTCATCCAGCTCTCATTCATAAATTGAGTATCCAGTTTGATAGCTGTTCAGGACTTTTTCCTTCTGTTACCTTATTCTGGCAATTTCAATGTTTACAGTTAACACTAATATCACAGTATGAGGAGAGTAAACAAAGAAAAATAGGAATTGAGAATTTAAACAGTTTTCCAGCTATTTTTCCAGTAGTCTTAATGATTTTATAGAATAAGAACTTGAAAGTGATATATGAGAATTCCCCAAGTTAATAATGGGTAGGTGAATTTATATTTTATTATTGAGGGAAACTATACTTTGAATGAAACTTTTAAAAAACATTTTAATTGATTATTTTAAACATTTTCTTCTTTTTACATTTTGAGATCCCAATTTTCTCCATCCATCCCATGCCCTCTGATTCAATATGATATCAGTTATACATTTGAAATCATGCAAAACATTTCCATATCACCATAGTTCCAAAAAAGCAAGAAAAATAAGCTTCATCAGGTCTCTCTCTCGAGGTGGATAACATTTTTTCATTACAGTCCTTTGGAATTTTTTGGATCATTTCCTTTGATTAGCACAGCCAAATCTTTCACAATTGATTGTCATTACAACATTGTTGTTACTGTACGCAGTGATCTCCTAATACCTCTCACTTCACTTTGCATCGGTTCGATATAGGCCTGCCATGTTTTTCTGAAACTGCTCCCATCTTCATTTCTTATTGCATAATCCATCACAATATATGGCACAACTTGTTTAGGCATCCCCCTAATGATGAATATCCCTTCAGTTTCTAATTCCTTGCTACCACAAAAATATCTGCTATAAATATTTTGTACATCTAGGTCCTTTACCTTTGTTTTTATCTCTATGAGATATGTACATGGTAGTGGAAGATTGTTGGGTCAAATAGCTCTGAGGTCATAGTTCTAAATTGTTCTCCACAATGATTGGACCAGTTCACTACTCTACCAGCTGTTCATGTAGTGTACCTGTTTTTCCCTCATCCCCTCTATCATTTGTCATTTCTGATAGGTATGGGATGGTATCTGAGAGTTGTCTTAATTTGCCTTTCTCTGATCAATTGTGATTTAGAGCATTTTTGTGTGACGTTAAATAACTTTGATTCTTCTGAAAACTGCATATTTATATTCTATGACTGTCTACCAATTGGGGAATGGCTCTTATAAATTTGTCTCTTCTATAATTAGTATATATTTGATAAGTGAGGCCTTTTTCAGAGAAACTTGTTATAAAAATTTTGGGATTGTTTCGCCTATAGTACTTTTTTTAGTTAAATTTATTTATTTAACTTTTTACATTCATTTTCACAAAATTTTGGGTTCCAAATTTTCTCCCCATTTGTCCCCTCCCTCCACCCCAAAACACCGAGCATTCTAATTTCCCCTATCACCAATCTGCCCTCTCTTCTAACATTCCTCCCTTCCTTTGTCCTCATCTTCTTTTCTGTCCTGTAGGGCCAGATAACTTTCTCTTCCCAATTACCTGTATTTCGCAAATTATCTCTCATAGAAGAGGCAGGCAGGAGACTTTTTAGTGGAGGGAAAAAGAGGGGAGCTGAGAAAAAAACCAAGAAGTTTACCCTCATCACATTTGACCAAAGGAAGGAATAAAATGCACACTCATTTTGGTATGAAAACCTATCTTACAATACAGGAAAGTGGAGGAGAAGGGGATAAGTAGGGGGGATGATGGAAGGGAGGGCAATGGGAGGAGGGAGCAATTTGAAATCAACACTTCGGGAGGGATAGGATCAAAAGAGAGAATAGAAGCAAGGGGTGCAGGATAGGATGGAGGGAAATATAATTAGTCTTACACAACATGACTATTATGGAAGTCATTTGCAAAACTACACAGATAGGGCCTATATTGAATTGCCTGCCTTCCCAAAGGGAAAGGGTGGGGAGGGAGGGATGGGGAGAAGTTGGAACTCAAAGCTTTAGGGACAACTATAGTACTTTTAATAATAAAGAAGTTTTCTTGATTATCTCTTTTAATTAAATCTATTTTTGCTTTATCCGAAATCATGATTGTGACTCCTACCTTTTTTGCTTCAGCTGAACCATATTAAAGTCTGCTCCTAGTTTCTAACCCATCTTGCTATCTGCTTCTGTTTTGTAGGTGAGCTCATCCTATTAAAATTCACAGTTATGATTACGGTCTATTCCATCGTATTTTCTTCTGTTTTTTTCTCACTCTCTTTTTATCCTGGCCTTCCTGAAAAGTCTATTTTCCTCATAACCACTGCCTCCCTTAATCTGCCCTCTTTTTTAAGTCATCCACCACCTTGCCTTTTTCTTATCCCCTTTCCGTCCTATTTCCCTGTTGGATAAGTTATATTTCTATACCCAATTTAGTATGTGTGTGTGTATTCTTCCTTCTTTGAATAAATTCTGACAAGAATGTGGTACAAGCATTGCCCTCCCCCCCATCCCCTATTTTCCCCTCCATTGTTAAAGCTCTTCCTTGTGCACCTTTGTACGTGAGAAAATTGTCCCTATCCTTCCTCTCCTTTCCCTCTTCTCCCAGTGCATCCCTCTTTTTTACCCCTTCAATTTTTGAGATCATAACAATATAATCAATTCAATCCATGACCTTTGTCTGCATAAGCTCCTTTTAACTGCCCAATTAATGATAAAACTCTTAGAAGTTACAAGTATCATCTCCTCAAATATGAATGTAAATAGTTTGACTTTATTATTGAGTCCCTTCTTGAATCTCTTATTTGAATGTCAAATTTTCTATTCAGCTCTGGCCTTTTCATGAGGAACGCTTGAAAGTCTTCATTTCAGTACATATCCTTGTCCCTGCTGAAGGATTTATACTCAGTTGTTGTGGGTATTTTTGGTTGCCATCCTAGCTCCTTTACCTTCTAGCATGTCAACTTTCAAGCCCTCTACTTCTTTAATAGGGAAGCTGCTAAATATTAATACTTAATATTAATATTTAAGTATATATATATTTAAATTGTTTCTTTCTGGCTGCTTGAAGTATTTTCTCTTTGACCTGGGAGCTCTGGAATTTGGCTATCATATTCGTGGGAATTTTCATTTTGGGATCTCTTTGAAGAGGTGATTGGTAAATCTCCTTGATCTGTTTTCTTGGTCAGTTGTTTTTCCAGTGAGATATCTTACATTTTCTTCCATCTTTTTTCATCCTTTTGATTTGATTTTATTGTTTCTTGATGTCTCATGGAGTCATTAGCTTCCAATTACGTAATTCTAATTTTTAAGGAATTAGTCTATTTAGTTAGCTATTTTATCTCTTTTTCCATTTGGCCAATTCTGCTTTTTAGGGAATTCTTTTCTTCAGTGTATTTTTTGTGCCGTTTTTTTTTTTTTTGTTTTGTTTTGTTTTTTTGCCAGTAGTCTACTTCTGTTTTTTTTTTCTTTTCAGCTCTGGTCTTTTCATCAAGAATGCTTGAAAGTCCTCTATTTCGTTGAAAGACCATTTTTCTCCCTGAAATATTATACTCAGTTTTGCTGGGTAGGTGATTCTTAGTTTTAGTCCTAGTTCCTTTGACTTCTAGAATATCATATTCCATGCCCTTCTATCCCTTAATGAAGAAGCTGCTAGATCTTGTGTTATCCTGATTGTATTTCAACAATACTGGTATTGTTCCTTTCTAGCTGCTTGCAATACTTTCTCCTTGACCTGGGAACTCTGGGCATTTTCCCAGCCAGTTACTTGACTTCTGAGATTCCTCTCCCCCCCCCCCCCCCACCTCGCCTCCAGATCTGTCCAGCTAGTGCTTGGGGTCTGAGATTCAAATGCTGCTCCCCAGCCTCAGGGCTTTTGGTGGGGGCAGGGCTGCTATTCAGTGTGAGATTAAGTTCAGTGCTCAGGTGGGGGCAGGCCCGCCACACGAGGCTCAGTTCCCTTAGGGGGTTTATATGGAGACCTTCTATAATGGATCCAAGCTCCTGCCTGCTTTGGGAGCTCCTGTCTACTGCTGCCTCCCAAGGGGGCCTGAGTTATGGGGACACCCCGCTCCCCTCTTGGCCAGCCAAAAGGGCTCTGTCACTCACCTTTGGCGTCTGTGGGTGGAGGGACCTGTTCTGCTGCTGGAGATTCCATCCCTGAAGCCTGCTCGGATCTGCTCCCCTCCATGCCATGGCCAAGCAGGGCTGGGCTCTGCTCCAGGTCCGGTGCATGACAGACCTTTGGTGTCGGTTTTTCACGTCTCTTTGGAACAGAAATCTCCTCCACTCTGTTGCTGTGTGGCTTCCACTGCTCCAGAATTTTTTAGGAGTTCTTCTTTACAGGTATTTATGGGCTGTGGGTTAGGAGCTAGCATATGTGAATCTTTCTACTCTGCTGTCTTGGCTCCTCCTCCTAATTCTGCTTTTTTAATGTGATATTTTCTTCGGTATTTTTTGGGCATATTTTACCAAGCTGTTAATTCCATTTTCAGAATTTTCTTGCATCACTCTCATTTCTTTTCCCATTTTTTCCTCTACCATTCTTATCTCTTTAACTCTTCTAGGAATTCTTGCTGACCTTGGTCCAATGAGCATTTTTCTCTGAGGCTTTTTGGTAGCTGTTTTCACATTGTTGTCTTCTGAGTTTGTGGCTCGGTTTTCCCAACCACTCTAATAGCTTATTATGCTCAAATTTTTTATTATTGTTGTTTGCTCCTTTTTCCAACATATTTCTTGACTTTGAACTACGTGTTAGAGTTAGGTGCCAGCTGAACCTAGAGCCAGAAAGGTTCCCCTAAAATCTTTGTAACTAGTTGTCTTGACCCCCTTACCATTTCTGGACTGAGAACTCCCAAAGCTTCTGTTGCTGCTACTGCTACTTCAGCCTTTGCATGTGATAGGTCTCCAGTCCAGTGTCACCGATATCTTCTGCTGACCTCTTAGGTTTTTTTATACAGGAAAAATATCTCATTCCAACCTTTTGTTGGCTTTGCCACTCCAAAATTTAACATGAGGGGTTACTTTAAAGTTTGGAGGGGGAAAAGAGACCTTGAGTATAGAGTAAGTGATTACATAGCTCATTAAGGGGCATTCTGATATTAAAAGAATGGCTCAAAGTAGTGATGAGCCTGTAAACCCCCAAATTTGAAAACAATGCTTCCAAATCATAATACTAGTGTCACCAGCTATAATAAATTTCATGGAAATACTAATGGCCATATTAGTAAATTATATATATTATTTCTCTAACATTTTTACAAAATTTCAGTAAGATCTAAATACAAAGAAGAGTACATAGATATTTATTGTTTACATATATGTGTCACTATGTCTTTTCCAACCAGGTACATGGATCTCATTTGCTCTCTGGAAATAACTTTAAAATATTTTTTAAAATGTTTAAATTAATACATCCATTATACAGAAAAATGTCTGTCCTGTGGTGGTTTTTTTTGTATCATCTGATTGAGTTAGATATATTCACTTTTTTTAAAATTATTTCCCCCCAACTATATATAAAAACAATTTTGAATATTTTTTTTTCATTTTGAGTTCCAAATTCTCTTCTTCCCTTCCTTTCCCCTTCTCTAATATAACAAATTGATATAAGTTATACATGTGCTATCATGCACAAACTATTTCCATAGTAGTCACAACATATTTCCATATTAGTCTATACTCATATAAAGTATCTAGTGCCCCATTCTGGATTCTAGAGGCTTTTAGAGTTCTCTCTTTAACTAGAACTCCAGTTTTTTCCACTGTTCTTTTTTAATCATCTGGTATTTATTATAACATCATAGCACTATAAAGAGACACTTAAAGAGGAATCTGAAATATATAACAAATATAAGACTCAAGCTATAGACACTCAGCATCTATTACTCAAATTACAACCTCCCAAACTTGGGGAATGTAGGTAGCTTATCATATGAGCTTTTAATAGACAAGAAAATAAACATTTTTCAGCACAATCTGTGGCTGCAATATGAGTAAACCACAGCACTATATGAGAAGATGAACCTATACTAGTAACTTGCTCAGTTTTGATTCCAAGATCTTTGACAGGATGAGAGACACACCTGGGAGGGTTGAAAACTGTTGCTTTCCAGCATTAATATGCAGATTTGTTTTGCTTGCCTATACTTATTTGTTACAAAAGAGGGTTTTTATTTAGGTGGAAAAGATTGAGGCAGGCGTTGGGGGCTGGTTATGGTTATCCAAAAAGTAAAGAGCATCAGTGAAACATTTTTAAAAACACAATACAGAACACAAGTTCAAAAGAGGACATAGATAAACAGGTTGGTACTATAATGTTAAATTTAAAAGCTATATTAGAGATTCATATTTTATGTGCAGTCATCTTTTTCTTTGTATATAAAAGTTCATGTTTGATGTTTGTCAATTACATAACAAAATAGAAAAATTGTTAATGGAAATCATAGATGTTTGTTAAACCAAATATCACTAATCACCTCTGATTCACTGAAAACCAATGGCTAGGGAGAGGGCAGAGATGCCTTGGGATATGTGCTTAAAGTGGTAAAATATTACTCGACAGATGAAGACCTTATCACTTGACCTTATCTTCTTCTGCATGGAACATCTGATAGTCTGTACTGCTTACACACAACACTGGAAGATTCTGGCTACCTTGCAGATAGAGTAAGGCACCTTAAACTTGTGGCATATTATATCAATCCACCTAAGTTCCTTTGTTTAAAGTCCTATAATATACACCAGTGGTGTTAAAGTCAAATAGAAGCAGATTTGGGGACTGCATATTGACTTAAAAATCACAAAGTAACATTACCTAATATACTTTTTTTTCATTTGTCAAATATTTCTCCATATCTAGCCAGCAGCAAGTTTGACACATATGGTCTACACAAATATGGATCTTTCCATATAGGATAAATCATTTGGACCAGAGGAATTGTGTGATGATGCTGTTGACTAATATTGCTTTTTCAGGTGATTGCAAACATCTTCAGTCTCAGAGAAGGCAGTTTTCTGATTGGAGGAAGAAGAATGTAGATATCTATGCCCCATCTAACAACTGAGACCCTACATTTTGGGATTGGTTCCGTCTAGGAGATAACAAAATTTAAAAATGATTTGGTTGGAAATGAGGCAGTTCTCAAAGAATGCTCAGATTTTGAGGAGAGAGACTGAGGAGATGAAGGACACAAGGCAATATAGTAACCAGGGAAGAGCGAGTGTCATTCCAAGTTTGGATTGTCCTTGAACTCTATTGATACACTAGCCATGAGCAATTTGGTAGAATTGATCAGAATCCTGTTTAACTCAGATAACGATTAGCATGCCAAGAGGCAAGGAAGATCCGAGGTTACTGTTCTGTAATAGCTCTGTAACCAAAAAAGCCCAGTGGTATTCAGGAACCTATTTCCTCTTCTTACTCCCTAGAATGTGACCTTCCTTGAGGACATGAGTTTGTAAATGGTGCTTTATTGTGTGAACTCCTTTACTTATTCCTGGAAAGAGGAAGCAAGTGGTGGAACTAAACATAATTGTGTTTCCTAAAACTTAACTTCTCTCCTTCCACTAAAGACTAAAGACCTAAGTCTAGCCTTCTGAAAATATGCAGCTGGGCATAAGAAAGCATCAGCTATCTAAGAATCATTGAGATCCAAGTACTTCCCCTAAATTCCCTACGGTTTTGAGCAAAATATATGTTGTCCAGGTTGAGCATGGAATTAAATAGTGCTTCGTTCTTTTTGTGAATAGGGTCAGGTCAGTGGTAAAGAAGTGTCATCACGTGGTTACATTTTTTAAAAAATCAGCAAACATTAGATGCAACTACAAAGCAAATTCCTGCTCTCTGTCTATTTTCCTCCCTTCTCTGTCTCTCTCAGTCTCTCTCTGGTGTGTGAGTGTTCATTTTTTCTTCCATCTTGCTTTTATTTACTCATTTTGTGTTAGTTTCTCCCCAGTGTTTCTGAACTTCCTTGCTGGGAGTATTTATCACTGGAATAATATCATGTCCAATCCGTAAATATATCTCCTCTTTGTACTATACAAATGTTAATTTATTCCTTAATGTCTAGAATTTTTAAAGTTAATTAAAAAAAGAACTATAGATAAATCACTCCACCCCTTTCATGTCAGAGAGGTGATGGAATTAAAATCCAGAATGAGACATGCATATTTAGACATGGTCAATGAGGGAATTTGTTTTGCTAGATTACGTATATTGTTAGGATTTGTTTTGTTTTGCAATTTAAGTTGTTCTATTGGGGGGAACAGTAGAAGGAGAAAATAATAAATATTTGTAAGGTATTTTAAAATAAACTTTAGATTTTTTTAAATAAAAAAGGTCATTTTTTTGTCAGGTTTGCGAAATGGTTTATGTAAATCAGCAAACATGTATGTATGTATATATATATATATATATATTTATGTTTATTATCTATCCATTGTTATTATCCAGTATTATCTTTATTAAATGTAGTATAAAGGATTTGGAACATACTAGCAAATTAGCATAATCCCTGTAACTAACACATACAAAAATGAGAATTACATTTGTGGGTCAGATCCAAGGTTCATCTAGCCTCATATTCTGTCTGATTGACACAGACTTTAAGGTACATATTGTAGAAAGAAATAATTGTCATCCTTCATATCATTATCAGACATTAGAAGTGCCACCCACAAACATTTTCATTTCTCTGCTACTCATTAATTTATCTAATCCCTTTTGAAATATATTCATATTTATATTTCACTACTTTGTGATGTTGTAAAGTTCCACAAGTTTGCTACCCACTATGTGATATAGAATTTTGTGTTCATTCTAAAGTAAATTCTTTAAATCATCAAGGGGTGCCTTCATATTGTAGAATTTTAGAATTCTGCAGCTCAATCAGTATTCACCTTGTCCTCATAGTTCATGATTTTATAGACTTCAAGCACATTTTCTTCTCTCTTTTATTTCAATTTAGTTCAATAAACTTCGTGTACCTACTTTGTGCAAGACACTATGTTTCATTTTTTTATCATCCATACTAAAGAATTCTACTTTTATTTGTGACCTGATACTACAGACTCATTCTGCTATCAAACCTTTTAAAAATGTTGATTTATGTGGTTATCAAGATTAAAAGTAAGGGCTTCATATCATCCCAAACAGTTTTCTGATGTTAGAATATGTGGTTCTTCTGTGTGTCATCTATACCTGAAAAACTCTCCTAAGAAAAGAAACATGAGGAGGCACCAAAGAATGACCTATTGGTCCATTATCCTCATTGACATCAGTTTGTGTCTTTATTTTGTGATAAATGTTGATTTCAGCATGCAGCTAAGAGAAATAATTTCATCTGGGGCTATTCATGGTGAGTGGAAACATTCAGAAGGTAACCCTTGATCCCTGTTTAGAAAAAGAATTAAGGAACAATAGATTGCTGAGTTCAACCTGCTCTAGAACTAAAATTTGTAATATAATGTGCTTGTATCTCAAGGACAGACAACCTTTTGAGGACTTATCTACTCTCTGACCATAGATTGATCAACTAATGAGTCTCTTTGTAGTGAAGACAATAAGAAAAAAAGTTCTTTATAAGGTAATTTTATTTTACGTTGTTTCTCATGTATACCTAAATTGACAAAACATTTAGACAACAGTTCTCATGTATGAATGTGTACTACTACTAATAGGACAGGGAAGCAAATACCATGTTTGGTTGCCACTTTCTGTAACGAATAACATGAATGGTTTGGGATTTTTTTTTAATTTTAAAAAGATGTTCACTACTGGTTCAGATTAAAGTAGAGTACAAATATTTTGCTTATTTGCACAATAACTTTTCCTTTTCATTCACTTTTTATTGATATTTCATAAATAGTCCCCTTTATGAAATGTTATGAAAGTCTTGCCAATGACCTTAATGAACACTAGTAATTGCCCACTCCCCAAAAAAGTTCTAGTAGCTATCACTTTATACTGATGGCCTAGTCTTATTCCAAGATAATGTCATTAAGATGGTTGGCAAGAAATAACCACAAATTTTTAAAAAGATACTTTTAATCAGAGCTCATGAAAGTGTACAACATCAGTTTAAAGGCTTGGTTCTTGACACTAATTTTAAATCTTGGAGTAAGCAGAAAACTTTCGTTGGTAATTTTGGCTCTAAGTATAAATTTTCACTTTTATTTTGTGAAAAAACCATAAACAATATATTTACTTATTAGGAAAAAGAAGAACTACATCAAAACCAATTTTCAGGGGACATGATTTTATCAGTGCATGGAGTATGGTAGTAGCAATTACTCTTGATATAATATGTATATGTTTATCCATTCTGTAATATTTTATTGCTACAGAGATTTAGGAGAAAAAATTGTGAAGCAATGTCCAGAAAACAACTAGTCTAATAAACAGAATTGGTTACTTGTGGATAATCCTCTCATTTTATAGATTTTTAAAAATCTGATAACATGATATTTATGATACAAATAGATAATTGACCTCTAGCTATTTTGTATTATGCTTTGCATAATCTAAGTAGCCTACAATTTCATATTATTTGCATTGTTAAAAATGTATCTCAGGATTTGAAATTACTAAGTCAAATTTCAGGAAGCTCTTACTGAAGTTGATTTCAGAATTCTGTACAATCTAATGCAAAGTTTCTTGAAAATATATATCTAAAACCACACATAATTGGAGAAGGGTATAATGATTTTAGAATTATGAAGGGTCAACTTTTACTTTTTTCATAAAAACTACTCCTGCCTATAAAATTAAAGACTTGAATAAAATAATTTCCCAGGTACCTTCCAGCTCTAAATGTTCATGATTCGTGAATTAAACATGCTATAATGTTTGTCTCATTAGGACAGTTTTGGGGTCTTCCTCAAGAAAAATATTCTTGAGAGTAAAGTAGTTCTAGTTCCTTGTTTTACTGAAAAGCCAAATAGCCAGACTTCTACAGTATCATTCAAAGAATGATTCTCTTCCAAATGCAAGTATTTTATATATAAAATAGCAAAGTTGCTTTGCATGGAAGTGTATTTCATTTTTAGTTTCATGAGCTTTAATTGCTAAAGATTTCTGCTAGAGTTCCTGCATTAGTTTCTTACTCTATATGGAGTCACCACACCTCTTAATTCTTTGTTCTAGAATAGTATGTCTTGTCAAAATCCATTTTAGTTATTAATAATGATATATTACATGAAATGTTTTAGAAATTCTACCAGAACATGCTACCAGAACAACCCTATCATACTTAGATATGTAACACCCTACGGGTGGGAGAAGTGCTGAAAGTCTTAGGAGGGTAGTGTTATGAATGATGCAAAGCATCTTGAGAGATAATTAGCTCAGGAGATGGACTGAGGGGGTAAGGGACAGCATGAGGTAGGGATGGGGGGGTGGGAAGGAGCATTAGTAGCAGTGGTAGCAGCTGAAAGACAGGGCTGAGGACCAGAGTGATGACTAGAGAGCTATAACATGGCCATGGTAGATGGACCTCTGGACTCTGAGTAGGTAGGGGTTGAGGTGGGCGTTGGACGCCTATGGCATGACAGTGAACCCTGGCTGTATTTGCTGATATTGTAATGGATGTCTACAAACTTATTTCACCCACTCCCTCCCTTCCCTCCTCACCCCCTGTTTTCTTTGCCAAGCAAACTTTTACAATTGACTCTCTGATTATGTTCTATAGGTACCTTTATCTTGATTGTTTCTCTTCACATAAAATATATGATTGAATTTAGACGTGATTTTATAGTGTATATAACATAGAGAGTATACAGGGGGAATGACCCTGAGCAGTTTTCTTAGTCCCATGGAGTGTATAAGTTGGGACTTTGTCCTTCTGGTTTGGTAACAGGATGCTGCCTGAAGATGTTTTATGAGTCATTTGCTCTGTATTTTTAAAATAATCTTATAAACTCCTAGAGCAGAATGTAAAGTGGAATCTGTGACTTTTCTGTCCCTTTTCCCCCTTTTCTGCTTCTGGATATATAAATGAGCCTGCACTTCATCGTCAAGGTAACTATGTGTGTGTGTTACCTTGAGATGATGGCTGCTAGGGCCCTGGTGCTACAAATAAGTCTCCTCTTCTTCACTGACCTAGGAGAAGGACAAAGGTAGACAGAAGTAGGAGGAACTAAAGAGAAAGCACTGCTTCCAACTGTGCTTAGTAGGCAAGTATGGGAAATGTTTGTGAGGATTTTTCTCTTCCTTTTTCCCCTGATGAGTGAGGAGTTTTCAGCCAACCATCCTTGAGATCCACAACATCTATTGGCTACAGATAGAAAAAGTGTCATACATTTTATGAACTTTGAACCAAAACTACTTTCCATAAATATGTTTAATACAAAAAATGCCTTAAATTCATGTAGGACTTAAAGCATAAGGTTGTAATATTGCCCAGAGTGTACTAGCATCTCTCACTGAACTTTTCTAAAAGATAAATAAGCAATTAATTTCAAAGTCAATACTTTTCAGGTAAAGATAGTACAGATTTATAGAAAATATACTCTATATTTACACATCAGCAACTAAGTCTCAGGTAAATTATATGGAAGTGACTAATTGGTTTGGGTGACTTTTGTTTTCAAACAAAAAAAATAAGACTTTCCCAGTTTTTCCTACATGCATATTTTGTGTTCATGTTGAAATGAACTAGCCAAAAGAGCCAGTAATCCCTCTGTCAGGCATATGCCTCCAAAGAGAACAATCAATGGGGAAAGAAAGGTCCTATATTCAACAACACTGTCATAGTAACCTTTTTGTAGTATCAAAAAAATGGACCCAAATTGGTGCCCATCAACTGGTGAGTGGCTGGATAAATTGTAGTACAGGAATATAATAAAAATTATGTGTTTTAAGAAATTATAAATGTAAAGAATATGAACTTCCATGAACTGATGCAAAGTAAAAAAGTAAATAAAAGAATCACAAATAAAAAAGATCACTAGAAAAGCAGTGAATTCTGATGAATTCAAATAAAAAATAAGTCCTAGAGAACTGATTTTAATCACATACCTCCATTCTCATATAGGATGAGAGAAGGGTTGTTAAGACAAAGTGATTGATATAAAAACATGACTACAATAAAATATTTTCAAAGTAAGAAATATACCAGATGAAGCCAGGACATTTCCATATGAACAACTCTCAACACACTATGGTTCCCAACTCAGACTTTTTTTTTTTTAACTTCTGCCCTATTCAACCTCACCTCAGCTAATAGTCATATATGGATATTAATTAATTAGCTAATTAATTAATTCAATGAACATTTATTAAGCACCTGCTATGGACCAGGTCCTATACCTAGTTGATGGAATGAGAAAAAAAAAAAGAGTAGCTAACAGGGGCAATGAGGGGTTAATATGTTTAAACTAAGTAAAGATGCCCCTTTATGAAGTGGGAAGGAGTTATCCCTGATAGAAATAGTAGAGAGATACCCATTGACTGCCAACATATTTAGCAATTCATATAGGGCCTTTAAAAGTCTAAGCCTACCAGCCCTGGATGTAGTCTAGGGACATTGAAGCTAAGAGCAGCTTTGTGGTACATATAGTCTAAGCCTCTACCAGAAGGCAGTAGGAGGAGAGGATCTTTCCTCCCTTCATCAGCATGACTTCTTGCAGCAGTGCTTCTTTCCTAGTAGAAGACACTACATACTTCAAGGATCGTGAATCTTGACTTCAAAGAAAATGTCTAATGGTAGATGCAAGTGACGACTAGCTATATCAGTTGAGCTGAGCTTCAGAAAGATGTAGAACCCAGCTGAATGATATGCCCAGAAGACACACTGAATTAAAGGGGTGGCATTGTGAGGACACCATAAGAAGAAAAAAACCTCAGCACCAACTGCCTTAGCCATACATATTTCCCATATGTGTGCCTCAGTACCAATGCTTTCTAAGTCTTCTTCACACAAGATGCTGTATCTATGTGGGAGTGAACCTCTGGTTTTTAGGGGGATATTTGGTAGTTGCTGTTTTTACCATCTTAATAAATGCCTTTGCTTTGACTTAGTTGTTTCTGCTCAATGACTTCAATGGCAGTTAGGTGGTTTGGAATCAGAAAAATTCATCTTCATGAGTTTAGTTCTGGTCTCAGACATTTATTAGCTGTGTGACCCTGGACAAGTCACTTAACCATATTTGCCTCAGTTCCTCCTCTATAAAATGAGCTGGAGAAGGAAACAACAAACCACTCCAGTATCTTTGTCAAGAGAACCCCAAAAGGAGTCACAAAGAGTTGGACAAGACTGAAAATGACTCAACAACAGGTGACTGCTATAAATTAAAAATCACTGGTTTCATAAATTAGAGGTTTAAGAAGCACTGTAATCTGTGAGAGTAATAGTTACCTTGGGAAGCAACCTGCAAACCTGTGAGTGCTGAGTTGAGGAGGTACCCCACAAGGGATGCTACACATGGTTTATATCAAATTTTCTTGCTTTCCTTGGCTTGTCTAAGTCTTGAAAATAGACCAATACCTAAAATAGTCAGTTTAAACCATCAAGGGCAGAGATACGCTAAATTGCCAGAATTTCAGTGCATATCAAACACAGATCTATCTAGACAAGAGGACTGTTCTTTAATATTGATAGATCCTCTCCCTCTCACAATTTGTTTTTAAAATATCTAGACTGTTCATACACTTTTATGGTCTTTTGCTAAATTGAACTACTATCTCACTCCCCGTTGCAAGAGGAACAGGAACCAGAGAGTGAGAGTAGCAACATTATTTCCAGAGTATCAGGGCCTATTCTTCAACGCTCTCAACATGCTCAGGCCTCCGTGGTAAACCATTTGTTGCAATCTTAATTGTGTGATACATGTAATCCTGTCAAAGGGATCCAACCAAGCTAGTCTTATCTTAATTGTTACATATGAATAGTTTTACTACCAACATTTATGAGAAAGCTAATTTCTTGAAGTCGTTTATCTTGACTGAAAAAAATATAGTGACACAGTAGCCTGTGATTTTCCCACACACTGAAGTAATTTTTACATGTTTCCAAGTGGTATGCAAATGTCATTGAAATTCTTACCTATCTTACCAAAGCACTGCAAAAATAAAATGAGAAGTGATTTCTTTAAAAAAAACTTTCCTATTATAGATTCCTTCCTTCCTTCATTTAACAATTTATTAACTGTGACCTTATCAGTGCTTATCTACTTTTGACTCAGGGAACAGTGAGATTGGAGCTGAGCTTTGAGCCCCACCTCCCATGAAGGGATGATGTCATAGAAAATGCAAGTTCACTGAGTGGTGCTCAAGAGTTATGAGAGCTCAGAGTCCCTGCAAGGAGAAGGATGATTACAACCTTGATGATGTGAATGTAGGCAGGAATCGGCCTCTAGCCCCTCACAGTTTCTATGGTTAAGAAGCTTCAACTGCTATGTCATATTCTCCATGTTCAAATGGTTTCAACCTCAAGGACAGTTCCAGGGAAAATACTATGAATGACAAAGGACCACCCCTTTTTCTGCTCTAGCTCTTATGCAGATACTAGATTCCATTTTTTATTTCTTTTAAAACGTTGGTCATGTATTCTGAAATCAAACCAGTTTCACTAAGATTTTGTTCAGTGTGTGTGTGTGTGTGTGTGTGTGTCCTGGGGGGCGGGGGGTTAGAAGTCACAGAATAGGAGCCTATAGTCATTTAGAGACACAAAAAGAGATTTTTTTTTTCTAATTGCATTGATTTTTCCCCAGTTGGGGGACTGAGATGAATCAAAGAAATTTTTGTTAGTACATTTTATTATAGTTTTCCCAAAGCAGAGAAAAGATTAAATGAATCTGGACTGTCCTGAGTTCCCCTGAACACAAGATGAGTCAGCAGTGGCATTCTAATGGTAGGAGGCTTGGTAAATATAACAGGACAAAGATGTTCTGGAGCAGTACTCTCAGGCAACTCCCCTCCCCTATTATCTCTCCCACTTAGACCTACAGAAATGCATCCTCCACGCTCCAGACATGGAACTAAGGGTGCTAAGGAAAGGAAATCATAGAGGACATGTTTGAGATATACTCTACCTGTATGAGGGTGGAAGCCAGACACAGTACAGTTAGTTTTCTTTAGCCAAACAACTCTTCTCCCCACCTCAGTTAATTAGATCTATTGTGCTAAAAGCACAATGCAATCCAAAGGAGAAGGGCTCTGCCCCTAAGAAACTATAATTAGTATCTACAAGAAAAAGAGCCCAGAGAGTTACCCCAGAGGTCATAGAGTCCAATTCCATCATTTTGCATGTGGGGAACAGAGGTACAAAGAAGCTAAGTAAGCTGAATACTGAAGTATTTCGATTCTGTTTAAAGAGGCAATGCAGAAGATATTATCATCACTCTGGAAATTCTTCATATCATTTGTTATAGCATCAATTTCAATATTAGCTAGATAATATTCTAGCTGGTACAGTAGGAAGAGTATTAGCTCTGGAATCAAGGCCTTTAGCTCAAATCTCACCTTTGACACCGACCAAAGATAATGGCTGCTTTTGTGATTTGCATCTGAACTGCATGAATTTAATCTCCCTAAGCCTCAGTTTCCTCATTTGCAAAATGAAGGGGCATTTAGATGGCTAGGGGTGGCTAGACAGCTCAGTGGATAGAGTCCCAGGATTGTAGTCATGAAGACTTATCTTCTTGAATTTAAATCTGGCTTCACACACTTACTAGCTATGAGAGAATGGGCAAGTTACTTTACCCTGTTTGCCTCCATTTCTTCATCTGTAAAATGATCTGGAGAAGGAAATGTCAAACCACTTCAATATCTTTGTCAAGAAAACCCTAGATGAGGTCATAAAGAGTTGAATATCACTGGAAAATGACAGAACAACAACAGCATGTAGGATAGATTGATTATTCTTCACTTTAAAAATTATACATAGCTAAGATGGGAACTGCCAGTGTTCAGCAATACTTTGTGTAATGTAAAACTACTCTTTGTAAGGGAAAGTGTCAGAAATCTATAGTTTGGGCTGTCTTCAGTATAATGCTGGCCTCTTCAAACCAAGGATTTATAAACTAGATAATGTTTCGCAAAAGTTCATTTCCTTTTAAAATGTTGGCTAGAATGAAAGCTATTTTAATTTATTACTTAACTGAATCATCTTCTCTTTCATAGTCTATCTTTTCCCTCCTTTTCTACTTTGTTTTTCAATTATGAACTACACCTTATTTTGAATTACAGCGATTTAAATTTGGTGTTTCATACTCAACTAGCTTTAATTACTTAATTGAAATATGAAACTCCAACTCTGAATTCAGTGTTGGTGAAAGGTGCCAGATTTACGTTCTTATAAAACTGAAGTCATCTTTCACAGGATGGTTCAGAAATTGGGCAGTTATATTCACGGCTTCTGACTTGTGGCTAGAAAAATCTCTGATTCCCAAAATTGTTGAAATAATTTGTTCTTTAGCCTTCTTGAACCCATGGCATCTAAAAAAAATCAAGTAGTGAAATTACTAATTTGTGAAGCAACAGGCTCTATCTACAACTGTTGCCTTAGGACAAAACCACATAAATTTGTAGAAACCCATTATCGTAAGACTGATTACCCAAAGAAGTTTGGTTTTTTGTTGTTGTTTTTAATTTATTTGTTTGTTTTTGGTCCTTTAGCTCACGAGATAAAAATACAATAGTGAGTAAAATAGTGAGGTGGTACAGTTGAATAGACCACTGGGCTTTGAGTCAGGAAGATTTGTCATCCAGTTTGACCAAAGAAACTTACTAGCTGTGTGATCCTGGGCAAATCACTTAGCTTCTAATTCTCTTTCCTCACCTGTCAAACTGAGAGAATGATAACAATGGTTATCAGGGTTGTTGTGAGGAACAAATGAAATAATATTTGTAAAGTGCTCACTCTGTGCCTGGCACGTAGTAGGTACTTAATGAATGCTCATTTCCTTCCTTGAAAGCAGACTCAGTAGAGGAAATACCCCATTTAAATCAGGGAGCCTCAAAATAATGAATAAGTGAAGGCAGAGGATTGCATGTACCTTAACACTGTATTGCAAGGTTTATCAAGTTTTCAGATGATGTGAAGATGGGAGGGATTGTTAACACATTGGATGACAGAATCATATGCAAAAAGTCCTCCACAGGGCAGATTTAACAAAATAAGATTGTTGTTTATACTTTGTTCTGGAAGAAGACCGATGTCTTGACTTAGGTGTGAATTGGATTTAAGTGAGGCAGAGCTGCAAAGCTGTCAGCCTCACTCTCTGCTCCAGAGTCATCAAAGTCCAGTGGCAAGACAAAAGTCAAGATGGCTGACTATAGTCCAGGATGCAGTGGGTGATCTTGGTCTTTCCAATGTCTCAGTTTGTCTGAGGTGATGAGACTAAAGGATAGGTAAGAACTGATACAAAAGACCTAGTTTACCATCAAAAAAGTATCAGTCTGGGAAGAGAAGACCCTCAGAGTTTCTGGCCAGAATAGAACACCATTGCTATTTACATTCATTCTAAGCCATCAAATAAAAAGAAAAGGAATAAATGTAAAATGCTGCTCTAGGATTCCAAAAACCAACCTCACACAACCAAGGATTCCAAAAACCAACCTCACAACCAAGCACAGAACATGGCAGATATGACTAGATGTAAATAGATCTGAAGCTTTTAATGGAGTACAAGCTCAACATGAGTCAACAGCGTGACAATGACAGAACCAAAAGCTAACATCATCCTAGACAATATCTTGAAAGGTGACTTATCAAGAAGGAAGAAGGTAATAGTCCTCCTATACTGTATCCTGGTAAAACCAAACTTGGAGGATATTCATGATGGAAAATGCTATCCACATTCAGAGAAAGAACTATGAAATCTGAATGCAGATCAAAGCATACTATTTTCTCATTTTTTTCTTTTCATGATTTTTCCCATTCTGATTCTTTCTTCACAACATGACTAATGTGAAAATATGTCTAATAGGATTGTACATGGATAGCCTATATCAGATTTCATGCCATCTTAGGGAAGGGGGAGGTAAGAGGAGGGAGAAAAAAACTTGGAACTCAAAATTTTATCAAGTCAATGTCAATCTTTACATGTAATTGGAAAAAAATAAAATTAAGTAAAAAAAGGAGAGAAAGTGTCATTACATTGGTAGATGTTTTCTCACAAAGGAGTTCCCTATGCCAATGAAATCACAGGCCCAGTTCCTATCCCACAAAATGTCCATTTGCCCTGCAAGTGGGTGTTTGTTTATTTTATCATTGCCCTGTAGTCATGATTTAGAATTATAGTCTAAGTACATTCTAGATGAATTGACTATTGTGAAAATCCAGTGGCATGGTTTTTATGGGGGAAAATATGTGTTCAGAGTTCTAAATAACTGCCCCACAAGTGAACTTTGGAAGCACAAATCTGGTTATAGGTAATGGATTGCCTGGACACAATTAAACTTTAAATACCTAAAGAATAAACACTATGATAATTTGCTTGCTTTGTATAAGGTAGAGTCTCATGTATATTACCCAGCATAGTGCCTGGCACAAAGTAGGTGCTTAATAAATGTTTATTGAATTGGTTCACGTTCCAACCCCCACCCACACCCCCCATAAAAATTCTCTGAAAAGATTGTAAAATATGCATTGTGTCTATAAATATGTTTTTTATGACTTAGGGAATATGTGTGTTAAGGTAAACTTTATAAATACATTTAATGATTCAATTTTATAGGCTGCAATATATAATTTTTCATCAATTTATAGCATTACTACTGAGTTCTCCTAGAAACTGTATTCATTTTAGATCATTCAGATATTTGAAGACTAAATCTATACCATGGACTAAACGTTCCTTTTTTGCAACGGGAAAATTTTTGCCCATAACTCAGAACTCCTCTAGGTATTCTGCATTATGTGGTTTGGCTAGTCTGAGAGGTTAGAGCAGTCTTTCAGACCTAGTTTGTCTACACATAATCATCACACACATAGGTCTCCTTTGGAGTTATCAAAATTTACATGCTAATCTCATTGCTTTTATTCAACTTTTCTCTCCAGTAGCTCTTCTCTGTGCTGTCTTCTCTTCACCAGATTTGACTAGGCAGTGATTAGCATCTGAATCAAGAATGGGATTTACATACCATAGACAGAGCTGGCTTTGGGCAACCACCCAGGTTATACAGTCTGTCCTTTGGAAGCTAGAAGCTGAGCAAAAAGGAAGGAAGATTGGGCATGACTGGGATTCAGAATGGGGAGCCTGAAATAGACAAGTCACTGAAATGACTGGAAGCTGTTTTCAATAAAATGAGAAAGCTGATCTCATTTTGCAGATGAGGAAACTGAGTCATGGAGAGGTTAAGAGACTTGCCCAAGGTCACAGTCCTATTAAGTATCTGAGTAGGAATCTAGATAGGAGTAATGTATGTCTTCATCAGTTGATTTTGGTGTGTTAATTGCTTTAGCTGAAACTTTGTGGATTTTTTTTTCTCTTCTTTGCTACAAGAGAAGTCCTATCCATTGGAGGGAGGGAAGGGCATATTAAAAAATGAATATACTGTAAAACAAATGGCATAAATAAAAAATCTTGCTGTGAAAAAAAATAAAAAATGGAAAGGTTAGATTAAATGGCCTCTATGCTCCCTCCCAGCTACAAATATACGATCTTGTGATTTGTAGCATTTAAGCTGTCAGTTTTGTTCATTTTAAATTCTACAAACATTTATGAAGCTTCTGCTCTGTGCAGCGAAACAGAGATATTATTGATTGTTACCCATCGCCACCCCTCCAAAAAATCTAGCAACCCACAAGAATGGCAAAGTATATACTGAATCACCTGCATCCTGAATCTCCCATGTGTATTAATGCAAATGATCCCTATAGGCACCCAAAGAATATCCATGCATTAATGTGTATTTGAAATTTAGGTATACTCACCTGACAAGATTTGGCTGACCATTTATTATTATTTGACATTTTCCATTTCCATTCTCTCGTTCTATTCTAGTTGCTACTTTATTTTTTGCTCATATACTTTTCCTGGATCAAGCTTGTTTGTTTTACCTGTATTTTGAGATGGGACTTTGCTATTGTCATTGTTCTTCAAAGAAGTGAACCCCAGGATAGCATTGGAACTAGCACAGTCTTCTTTTCTGTTATTCGTTTACGAAAATGTTCATATCTGTAAAGTTCATGAGAATTTTTTTTTAACTTAAAAGGAATTGTTTAAAAAGAACTGATGGAAGGAGATAAGTATTTACTGTCTCCTACATGCCAGGCACTTTGCTAAGTGCTTTTCAAATGCTCTGTCATTTTATCCTGCTTTAGTATTGGCTTCTTTTCAATTCTCTTTGCTTGCACTGCCCATACTACTGACACTTAATATCAATATTATCTGATATACCATTGTCTTTTATTTTTATCTATTCTGCCTTAGTAATGATTGTTTTCACTTTTTAAAGTATCTTTATGAACTAATATTCAAGGAAAGTTATTTGTTTCACCCTCAGTGCTTAACATATTTGGTAGGATTGATTTCATTGTTTGTTCTAATGATCCTGAGCCTTGGCTGAATGTAAATAAAATAAAAATAATATTCCCAGAGAAGTATCCAATCTAATATACTCATTAAATTTATCACAAATGAAATTGAACCACCTAAAAAAGGATGAAATGCAGAGGCATAGGCATGGTTTTGGTTAGTAGATTTGGACACATTTTTACTATTTATTTCAGTAACATCAGTCAGATACTGAAGTTCCTGGAAAGATAAATAGTCCCATTTTCCTTATAACAGTTTACAAAAGAGAAGAGTAGAATTAAAGTGCAGCATTAACAGGTCTTCTACAAGTAAAAAAGTACTTTTTTGAAGTTCTTTCAAGGACAAAAGATAATGGATGTTTTTATAGTTTGCATCTGGACTAACTGTATTAGCATCATTAGTGGTAATGTATTCCAGAAGACATTTAATGTAATTATGCAGATAATATTTTTTGGTTAAGAATGCTGTAGAATTTTAAATAACTGCATTTTTAGAGGAAATCATTTTTTTCTATTTAGGGAAAGGCCTTAGACCTGTTGTTTCATAGAGAAAATAGCGTTGTAACAACTATATTCCTCACTTGAGTAAGGAATATATATATGTGTGTGTGTGTGTATTGTGTGTATTCATATATGCATATACTTATGAATATGTATATATGCATATGTTCATATATGTATATGTCTATGCACACATACACACATATATTTAGTTGACTTCTATACTGCTAAACTCCTGTCTTTAAGTTGATGTGTTAAGATAGTAAAACCTACCAAAATTCACAATAGACCTTCACTGCTAAACCCTGTAATTAGAATAGATGTGCCTAAAATATAAGCAAAAGCATGTTAAAAACCCAACAAACTCATTTATGAATAAAGCATTTTTTAAGCTTAAATTTTTTAAAAACATATAGTATCACCCCAACCCTATCCTCAAAATAAATATTGAGTGAAAATGTGATATCATATTTGCTAAAACTCTTAAATTCTATCATAATCCAGAACTTGTCAGTCTTCCTTTAATGGTCTTAGTATGTTATATTTGCCTTAGCTGGAAGTTCTGTACCCATTAATCTGTAGGTCTTCTTTCTAATTGTAATTGGGAGACTACAAGAGAATTGTACCACTTCATCTTCAGATTTCCTTAACGGCAAGAGGTAGAACACTTTTCCTGAGCTAGTTTTTTGCAGCTCATAAAATGGATCAAAATGAATAAATCAAAGTGGCAACTGCTAAAAGACTTAGCTATTCATAAATATGCACACATTCTAGTCTATTTTCTAAGGCTTAAATACAAAACTAGGCTGCAAATTTGTGTGGTCTATAGAAGCTTGGAAAGGCAATAGGTGAATGTTACAATTATTGCCCAATTCTGCCTTCAACTTGGCTGTGTAGGGTTCTGAATTTTTTGGAATCATTTATGGTTTGGTGGGATTTTATAGCCTTTGAGCTGAAATATTGATTAAGTAGCATTCTGCCAGGCTGTGAAAAGTGCAGACCTCTTGATCAGATCTGCCTGTCTTCTGCATTCAAGATGACAGATTCTTTCCTAAAAAGAGCATGGTTTGGTCCAAAGTGAGAGGATTTACTGTTCTGGGAAGGTTTTTTATATTGTATCATCTGACAAGCATAACATTTGATTTAATGATATCTAAGATTCTTTCAGGGATAAACATTCTCTACTTTCCAGAGTTGTCTGACTATATGGATAAAATAGAGCTCCATACTTAGGCAGATATATACTACCTCTTTACACCGCTTCTTTTCTCTTCCCCAAATCAAGGAAGGGTACATATGAATAACAGAAAACAGAATCTAGATTCTTCCAAAGCTTAGCATCACCTCTTCAATATTTTCACTGCTTCGTGAAGATATGCTCAGTGTCCCTCCCATTTTATTCAAGTTCTTGCTTTATGATCCTGTAAATATTTTCTATAAAAATATAATTTCGATTTGCAAGATGCCTATTAGAACCAATGCAGAAAAGTACATTTTATAGAGGACATGGATGGGGGTTGGGATTGTAGGTCTATTAAAAAATTTAGTTCCTTTAACAAATGACTGGATCTTAGTCATCTTTCAAAATCTGTTTTTCATCAGACAAGTGTAATAGGAAAGGTCTTATAACTGATGTCTTTCTGATGCCAGAGATATTAATGTGTTTTTAGCAAAGGCCTAACTTTTTTATGTTGAAAATATTTCAGGGTAACATTTGGAAAGATTCTTAGAAATAGAGGCATTATGGATACATTGATTTTAAAAACTAAATGAAAGATGAAAGTTTCTCTACGTTCGCATAAAATCAACCTATCAAGCATCTGTAGGACAGAGAATGTGTCTAGGATAGTAAAGCCAAGTGAGGTGAACTATATGGAGCTTTGTGAAAATCAAATTCTCTATAGAAACATATCAATATTATCAGGATTTCTAATTCTTTGCTCTTATTTTTTAGAAGCAAAACTTCATCCTTTTTTCTTTAAACACAGGCAATCCTAATTACCTAATATTATATTCAAGTGCATGCTAAAGAACCTATTCCACTGACCTACACTGTTCAATACCTTAATTTCCTTCAATATACCCAACCTTAAGGCACTTTTTTTTTTATAGCATCTCCTACCACTTGAACAATGGGATATCTTCAAGGGCAGTTTTTGTACATTATATGAAAAAGTGGTTTTAGTTTTAAACTTAAATAGATGAATCCTTTTTAAAAATTTCACCCTTCCTATTTTTAGCTACCTTGATAAGTTTTAAAAAGAGCTTAATATCTAAAATTTCTCAGGGATGTGCTATTTTTCTCTCATTTCCCCAAAGGGAAGTAAAGGTCAGCATTATGGACTGAAAAGGAAAAAATGAAAAAGCAAAAGAAGGGATACAGACAAAATTCTGCCTCCCTTATCTGAAATCATTTGGAAATCCATTTGGAAACAATAGTTTTGTTTTGGTCTCCAGTTTTTGGTGTTCATTTATATATTCTTTAATTTGTGCTTCAGAGATACCATATTCCTTTGGTTCTACTTAAGGTCAGCCCTACCAATAGGCAGAGAAGACAGTAACCCATGGAATCTGAAATTCCCTGTGGAATTTCAAAAAGCCTCCCTTTCTAGGCTTCTACAATCCCTATAATTCCTCAGCATTCATTTGAGTTGAGGCACTGTTTCTCTATAAATCCGGGGTACTCCCAAAATCTTAGTACAGTTTTAAGCTTTAGTGGCTTAAAACTGCACTGACTTTGGAAATATCATGCGTATTACCTGGTGAAGATAAAACTTAAGATATTATAAAGTCTATTAACAATAGTGCAAGTTAGATTAATAGATTAGTTGAGTCTAAGAAAAACTTGAGGTAATTGTCCTTATGTTTGAGTAGGGTGGAAAGATGAGAGAAAGACCTGTGGAGAAAAGTCATTCCTTAGGAAGGGCAAAGTCTGGTGGGACATTGTAATAGAACATTGATGGAGGCGGGATGGGTAACAGGAGAGTGGCTAGAGATGAGGTGATGCAGAAAGGAAGCAGGAGATGCCCCATTAAACTATATAATTTTCCATAGATAGTTTTTACAACTCAAAGGCCAGTTCTGTGATTTGACTGGCTTGTCTCCACCTCTCATTAACTCAATTCATGGAAAGGTTGTCATAATCTCTCTAATCTCCCTTTAGGTTCATTCCTCACCCTCTCCCTTGTAAAATGGTGATGTGATTTGTTTCTTCATTTGCCTTTATATTTTCTTCTACAAAACATCCTTCAGATACTACCCACTCACAAAGACTTAACACTAAGAATATCTAAAAGTGAGTTTATTATAATAGATCACTCACTGACTTTATAGTTAGAAGGACTGAGTTCAAGTCTTCCCTCCATCACTATATTAGGAACTTTTGCTCTTATCAAATCTCTCTAGGCTTTAGTTTCTCATCTGTAAATGACTACAGAACTTCTAGGATCCCTTCAAATCTAAATTTATTTTTATAGTCATATGACCACAAATTTTTTTCACCCTTTTCTAAATTCCCACCTTTGTCCAGATGAAACCTTAGTCTTTTACATTTTTATTCATTCTTCTGGTTCATAACTATATCTGGTCCCTGAAACCTGCCAATTCTTTTTCCTTAATATGTCCTAGATCAGCTTAGGTAGTATCCTATTTTTGATCATCTTGAGCCAGGATTACTCCAAGTATTCCTTAACCACTTTACCTATTTCTGATCTCAGACTTCTCTCCATCCTAGCCCTTCATTGATACACAGTAAAAATCTTCTTCAAGCATTATTTTGATTTGACTCCTTTACTGTGGATCTCAGTTGCCTTCATGTCCTATTAAGAGTCACTAAGGGTCCTTCACCAATTAATTCTACATTCATCCATCTTCCCTTACTTTTCTCTATTCCTTTGCTCCACTATATTTCATCATATACTCTACTACACCCATAAAAACCTACTTGTGAATTTCAGACTCCTGCTTCCAGCCTTCTGTTGTACCATTACCCTGAATTCCACATTGCCCTCCTTACTTCTCCCAGAACTTCAGGGCTATTGTCCTTCCAAATGCTGCACAATCATCTTCATGAAGCATTCCCATGAGACATTCCTGGGTTTGGTTACCTCTCTATCCATTTCCAAATAATTCTGATTATATTTGTAGGCTTTATTCCATGGGGAAATAGGTACTCCTGGGCTAATGATCTAGACTCCTTCAGGGCATGGGGTGAAGAATGACAAGCAGACCCTGTTACGATGCAGACAGAGGTACTATGTTGTATTGTTGATTGGGCTGATAGTTGACCTTTCTTACAAAGGAGTGAACACTTGTCTCATGTAGCAGGAAGGCACATTGAGTCATAAGACTAGGGCCCTCATGAGGCTAGTTTTGGTGTATTTTGAGTTCTAACCTAATGACTGGCTTGCCCCAATTTCCCTAGACAAAGAGTAAGGAAGGGTTAAGGGGGGTTAAGCTTCTTTAGGAGACGTTTAGTGTTTGCTGTGTACTTTCTCCATGATTATTCCTCTTTGCAGGGATAATGTCACTTATTGATCAACCCCCTTTAATGATAGTATGGATGAATTCGAATTGTTACTCATGCCTGAGAAACAGTACTCTGTTGGTTCATCCCTAACCTCCTTTCTCAAGGCAGAACCATTGTGTCTAAAATAGAAGACCAGCAAATACCATTTGGGTGACACTTGAAGGACCCTGTGTGTTTGTTGCCTGCATCTTTTAGGGGTCTGCTCCTGCTTCACCTTGCCTACATAACGGTGGTTACTAGTGGACACGCAGCCTCCGCAGCATACCACCTGGGGCCTCACCTGTAGGAAATTAAATTGACCTGTGACTTTTTTCAAAAAGCAACAAAAATGTTCTTTCCAGCGTCTGGAGGAGTATAATCAGGGACATAACTGCACATCCATATGAGTAAGTTATTTCTTTGCCCTTTTTTTTCCTGGTCCCAGACTGTGTTATTGTTGCTCTAGAGCTTGGGGACCAGGAAGGAAAGAAGTTCGGTTGGACTCCAGGAATCAGTGCCTCCCCTGGGGAGTGGGGGAGGAGGTAAGGGGTGGCGTCTGTAGTCAAGCTGGAGAGGGAGGTCAGAAGACTGAGAAGAGGTCACTGGAAAGGATAGGAATAGGCTAGCCTTTGGCTAGGAGTTCCCATCGTCTTTTCTTCCAGTTTCAAGGTCCCAGCCCTGGCCGAGTCCCAGTCCTACTTTATCTGAGCTTACTTCCAGCAAAAATCCCACCCATAAAAGTTTCTACTTTACAGATTTGTCAGCTCCAAGTTACTTTTAAAAAAGGAATGCAAGGAAAAGGCAGAGGAGACCAAGGCCTAGGTGTGGGGCAGAGGGATGGAGAAAAGGGAGGTGAGGGTGCAGGAGGAGATGGAGAAAGAGGGGGTAGGTTACAAGTAAAAATTCCTCCTTAACTTCTGTTGCCCGGGTGCGGGGTGAATCCTAGCGCCCCCTCGCTGCCCTTCTTACGAGTCCCCACTTTTTAATGGCTTGACATCCCGGGCTGAGACTTAGTGCACACAAAATGCGCCAATTGGCCTGCTTATGGAAAAACTCAGCATCCTATCTCGCCTCGTTTGGAAATTTCAATATTTGAAAGACTGACAGGTGAATTTGGTAGCCCAGCTAAAGACTGAAGGGGGAAAAAAAGTGATATTCAAAAGGTGGGTCCTCTTGGCCCCTAGGGGAAAGAGAGATACATCTTGTACAGAAAATCTGATAACCAGGGGGGAAAGGTGGGGGGTGGGGGTGGGGGGAAGGGTTGGAACTCGCCTTTATTTGCATTGTGGAGTGCTCACCAGGATAAGTGAAGGTTCAGCCGGTGACTAGAGAACGGATAGACAAGGATGTGTGGAAACACCTAGGTGCTTTTCATCTCCACGGGCTGAAACTGGGAAAAGCTGAGACCACCATTCCATCCTCCCAAGTTTCCCACTCCAGATTCTCTACATGTTCACACTGCCTAGTCTAACACTCCAGCAGCGGGGTTCTGGCTTTTCTTCACAGAGGGGCATTAAGGTTTGAGTTGGGATAACTGGTTGAATTGAAAGTGTGGTAGCCCCGTGGCCACTCAGCAGCGTTGACAATGACTGTGAACTCGCAAGGCCTGTGGGAGCGCGAAGCTCTATGGGAACACAGAGGGGTTGGGATAAGGTGCAGAAACTGAAGGGAGTCACTTTACCCGAATCAAATTAACAGGCAGGATGGAAGTGGAAAGCCGAATACAGACCAAGATCCAGCCTAGGATCCTGGGACTGAGGAAAGTCCTTCAAAAGCAGAAATATCTTTTCAACAGTAATTGAAGTATCATGAAGATCAGTAATTGGGTCGCACCCCTGGAGGAAGGTGGTGTCGCTAGCTGCTCTCTTCCACCCTTGACAGTTTGTTTGAGGGCCCAATGAGTGTCTAATTGGGCCTAAGGAGAAAGTCAATCAGTGCAGGGCAATCTTGAAGGAAGCCTCTGCCGGGTGCTCAGGGGACAGCTTTCTCTTTCTTGGGTTTTCCGATCTACTTGGACGTTAGTCGCGGGTTGGGTGAGGTGTTTTACCGGTTACCCCAAGTAACGCTGGACACAAGAAAGAGGCAGGGCTGTGTATACTGAATGCTGGGAGGATCTGTATCCCCTTTCTCAAGGAAATAAACCTGAGTTTACCTGGAATCTAGGACCCCGACAGGGCCCAAAGAAACCTGATGTGGGAACTGATCGCCTAACAAACTTGATGTCACAGAAAGGGGGTCTTACCCAGATCCAGATGACAACTCTCTACCCCAATGAAAACTGGGTGATCTGAATCCACCGAATACTCAGTCTGAGGAATTTGGTGAGAGGAGGATTATTCAAAGTCGTGTCGATTGCTTAAAAAGTGCTTTTCTGGGAGAGTGAAGGCTTGAGAATGGGAAACTGAGGAAAGGCAACAAGAGGGCGGAAGCTGATCTTGAGGCGGGGTGGGAGGAAAGATTTACTACCTTTGTTGAGGGAATTCCCTTGTACAAACTCAGTCGTCTTCTTGGGCTGGAACTTTTGAATTCCCTCATTCCAACAACACACTGGGGATAGACTTAAGAAACTCAAGCAAGGAATTAATTTACAGAGTCCCATTTTATCAATATCTGACGGGGAAGGAGCCGATGACATGAACTGAGATTGTAAAGACGGGCTAAAGGAGCGGGGTAGGGGGCGGAGTAGTCCTAGGTATTAAAAAAAGAAGGCATTTGAGAGTCTTGTAGAGCCTGCGAGGAGTCACACGTAGTTCTTGACGGAGGCCACTGTGGGGCGCCAAAGCTCTACTAGGCCAGACCTGATTTGCGAAGCGGGTTCGGGGAAAGGAATCCGGCAGAACAGATGCACTTGGCAGGGAGGGGAGGGGGAATGGAGAGAAACAAGGGTGGTAAGCGAGTGTGTGTGTTGGGGGCGGTGGTGGTGGTGGGGAGGGCTTTTATTCTCCACTTAAATTCGCCAGGGAGACTTTGTTACATAACATATCTGTGCGTGGGGTAAGGAGACTTGTTAGAGGAGAAGGGAGGGAAGGAGAAATACTCTAGGACACAAAAATTCAACCAAGGTCCCACGGTTGACCCTGGAGAAAGCTTAGGCTTCTTGCTTTGGAAATCCCAGGTCATTTTCTACTTGCTCCCTGCCTAACTGTTGCCAAAAATCTATCCTAAAGGAGGGAAACATAGATTAGCGCTGCTCCCTAATCAGGTCCTAGAGAGACAGTCCAAGGTGCTCACTCCTTCCCATACAGAGGCCAAGCGCCCTGGGGCTTTCCATTTGCACACTACCCACTCCGTGCCCAGTTTCCTTCTCCTTCCACCCGGGAGGACCAGTGCCTGTTGGACACTAAAACTTCTTTTTCCCTGTTGAGGCCCCCGCGGGCTCAGCCCGACCCCATCCACCACCCTGAGGACTCCTCAATCCTCTCCTTACAAAGGGCGGGAGCTTGGCTGAGTGCAGCCTCCCGGAGCCTTGGGAGCGCCCTGGATGCTCAACCGTCAGCTGCCAAGGAGGGCTGATTTCATTCGAGCCTCCCATCTTTAGATGCTGGAGAGTAGGAGGCGGAGAGCGCTCTGCAGGGCGCTGCGCGTCGGGGCAGAGTGGGGAAGGGGTTAAAAGGGGGGAGGAGGCTGGAACTAGGGAAGTGTGGACGAGACTTCCACAACCGCGGAGCCACGAGTGAGAAACACTCTTGGAGACCTCTCGCGGATGCACCTTGCGGGCTTGTGCTGTTTTATTCTTATTATATCCAAGCCATCGCAAAAGGTTAGGAAACCAGACTTAGAAATGGGGTAATCCTAGTCTAAATATTAAAAGTAAAATCAGAACCGGACGAATATTTACCCAGAGACTACATAGATATTTCGCTCTGCAAGGGTGGAAAAGTGCTGTGAGAGCGCACTGGCTGCAAGGACTTCGCCCGTTTTGCATTTTTTTCCCTTGGAAAGATACAGAGGGACAATAAGAATGAAATGCAGCTTTCTCGATTATATTTATTCTCCCACTCCCCTTTTCCCCCTTTCTATCTGTTTGAGACCGCAGTAGCTCCCTATGTTTCTCCAGTAATGGGCGGCTACGGGCCTAGGTCCAAATTGCATGCTTTGCAATATTCTCCTTTTTAAGTGTCTCGCCGACCAACACAAAAGGTGAAAAAAAAAGTACGGTGGATCAATAACCAAGATTGTTATTTAGATAATGAATTAATCTCCCTGTTATAATACTTTTTATAGTGAACTTTGAACCCCTTCTATGAGAAAAAGGAGTTTAGAGGAAAAAAGTCTCCAACAGGATTAAGGTTTTAATTACAATTCCCTATCGAAGTAACATGTTTGATTAGCTGATCTTATCAATTAATAGTAACATTAAAGCTTATGAAACAGATTCGCGGGAAAATATGCTGGGAGTGGGAGGGGAAGGATCTTTAAAAGCGAATGTTGCCGGAGACCTTGTGGGACTCCAGAAAAACGAATCCGTGCACAGGAACCTATTCGGATGCTATTGCCCACACACCTAACCAAGACCAAATTCTACTCAGAGGAAGAGAGAAGGGCGGGGCGGGCAGTAGACTTATTCTGTTGGAAGAAGCTGCGCTACCAACATCAGAAAAGCCTTGCTAAGGAAAATAAACGAGCCATGGCAGGGATTCTCCCCAGCATGGGCCGGAATCAAAGTTACTGCCCAACCGGGGCGGTATGCCGCTCATCGCATTTTGGTCAGCCTTATATTCGCAGGGAAAATACAGTAATTTGAGCATGCATCAACAGTTTTCCATGAAATACGAGTTAAAAGAAGTAATAGAACTAATCACTGTCTCCTCAAATCAAGTAGAAAACATTTCAATGCACTAATTAGAGTAATTAGAATAATAAGCCTCTGCCTATATGTGGTAAGACAATGTGTACAAACAACTTTATTTAATGTATACTGGTAATCAGTGATGCGTGCGTGCTTGAATGCTTAGTGCAATAAAACTAACCTCCGTCCGCCCAAACAATCAAATACAAATTAGTTTAATGATTGTGCCTGCTGCATGTCTTAGAAATCCACAGGCAGAGGCGAGTAAATAGAACCATCCTTGTTTGTGTGTATGTCTCCCCTACTGACCAGAGAACTGCTGCCGCCTCCATCCAATGGGCAATGAATGACTGTAGATGTGAATGAATGAATCAAGGAGTGAAGGAAAGGGAAGAATTAATAAACGAAGCAGGAAAACCAAAACGGCCTAAACTTTTAAAATAAGAGATTTACACTAAACAAACGTGCCCAGGAGTGTAGGGAGAGACTACCTTGCTGACCACATTCAACCTAGCTTCCAGAACCACTTGACACCCCTAAATGTGAACATCTATTAGAAACTTACACTTGCCTTTATTTAATAAACTTTGTGGCCTAGGAGTAAGTTAGGAACTTAGCCTCTTTAGACAATACCATTCTATTCTTGGGGATTGTCCACACAAATCTCTGTAATGAATTCTCTAGATCCAGGTTCTTTCTAAGTAGTGTGATTTTCTTCAACTAACCAATGCCTTTTGGTTAATCTATAGGAGTTAGTGAGATGTTCAAGCTAAAAAGTAGCTTCAAAGGCACCTACCATCCTCCTCTGGGTCCCAGGATATTTCTTTGCCATAGTCAAGTTAACCTATGTAACAAACTTAACCCCGTTTCACCTTTTGGGTCGTACCTTACGAATGTCCTTTGAATGTCAAACAGGGAGGAATTCAACTAATTTTACTTCCTCTCACAACAGTGATTTTTCACCTGCTTAAGAATAAGAACAATTTCACAGGGAGTCAAAAGTCGCTAATTTTCTAGGGTCTTTCTCGTTTTTCAACATCCATTTGGTCCCTTTGGACTTTTTGCAGAAAAGCCTGAGAAAAGGAATACTTGCAGAAAACTTCCTTTGCTTAGGAAAACTCATTCTAAAACTTGTCTAGCATCAAAGAAAGAATACTACTATCTTTCAAAATTATGGTGAATCTCTTTACAGTGATGCCCTTTCTCCTGGCCCCTAAGTTCCATTTCAAAGGAAATCATTTTCCTTCTATATCTCTATTACCTCAGTCCAGCGTTTTGCCTTTCTGACACCCTTCCTTTTTGTTGACCTGTGCCAGTTGATTCCTTCTTTATATTCAACAACAAAGTGCCATAGCAGGATGTAGTAGAGGTGATACACCTGGATCCAGAGGAAAAAAGGCTTTTTGTACAGACCTACTTTTTCTCTTCTTCATGCCGTGTAAGTAAGCAAGCCCCACCTGTAACTGTTACTATGTCCAACAAGTATTCTTCCTTTAAAATGCCCATCCTTGCAAACTCCCTAGCTCTGAGATACTTTCCCAGAAGTGGGACAAATAATTCAAGGCTACCTGCCCTCTTCCCCAATCCCTTTGTACTTCATCTCATCCCCTAAACCTTGGTTGAACATTGGGACCAAGACTCCAGACCAAATCAGATTTCTCTAAACTTAAGCCTAGAATAAAAAAAAATTGCCTATTCAAAAAGCAATCTACTTTGTGGTCTAACACATACACACACAGTCCCACTCACTTTCCCTTAATCCAGACCTCCCCCAAGGGCTCTGAATCCAGAGTACAGAAAAGCAAGTAGCAAAGCTTTCACATACATCTGTCCAAAACCATTGAAACTGACTTGAAGAATGTAAAAAAAAAAAAAAAAAAACATGGAGAAGTGAAAATACAGAAAATACCTAGCCTTTCGATCAAGGTCTCCTTATTTTTCTCTTAGGCCTTGAGACTGCAAAGCTTTAAGCTTTCCTTTCAACGTGCATACTCTAGCTAGTTAGCTTAGTGCACGGGTGAAATGTACAGTGTGATGCAGATTGAGTCTCATTTGCTTCTCTGTATAAGAAGATCGGGTATCTCTAATTCGTGCCCCTACAACAAACTCACCAGCCCACCCAATTCAAAGGTTTTACTACTACCGTGATGAAATATTTTGTTAAAAGAACAGAAAAATAAGTTACTGAGGGTAAAGAATTCGCTTTAGAATCATGTGCCACGGAACATAAAAGATCACACAAAATTTCTTCTGATGGAACGAAATGTCCAGCTGGGGAGGGTAAAAACCCCATGATGCTGAAAAATCGTATTTTTCTTTGAATGAAAGCCGAGTGCCTTCCAATTGGCAACTTGTGTTGGAAACCTAAAAGCCACTTTTCTTTCTCACTTATACTCAAATAACTGAATTTATTTTACTGTATTTTTATTTTTACAAAACAACGGTAGCAAGAAATGCAAAAATTATCTTGTGGGAGGAAAGAATGCGATCCCTATCCAAAAGGACGCTGAGTTCAAGTTTAACCTAACGATATATTTATCGCAGTCCTGCGGCACATAGAGAGTTAATCATACACAATTTATAACAATCAAAGGCCCGTTCATATTGCTCAGATGGGGACCTAATGCCTCCCTTTTCCTTTTAAAATCTGTGACAAAGTACGCTTTTGTGAGGCGTGTATTTTGTTTCTTTTTCTTAATGACAGTTATCCATTCTGAGGACTCGGAGCTGTTTACCACCAGCTACAGCCACTGTCGAGTATAGTCTTAGGCTTAGGAGAATGGAATATATAAGGTTTTCTTAAACCCCAGACAAAGAGCTATAAAAGCCCTGAAATACGTGGGTGGAATAAACTTTAAGAAAGATGTTCATTTTTGTAATGGTATGAAATAACCTCTCAGACATCTCTTAAGCAAATAATATGTCTTAATTTTATCAATAACCAGAATTGTAGGAACAATAAAAAAAGAATCTGGGGATGTTTTGATGGAATTTAGCAGTTACAACAAGCAGAGTGGTTTATTCGGACAAAGTGAAATTAGTACAAGATTAAGTTGATCCAACTAACAGGAAAAAAAAGTAGCCTTAAGAAATAGAGAGGGAATAAATATTCTGGCTCTTTACCAAACACATGAATGATCTTAAGATACTCTCTGAATGAACATTTGCTTATCCCCAGAACCAAACAAAAGCACACAACAACAAACAAAAACCAATCCCATCTAAAAAGGCATTTACTAGAAATCCAGTAACCTCTCCTTTTATAAGAGGGCATGAAAATAACATAGATTCAGGAAACATGAAGTAATACAGCTGATGTTTTGCTAGTTAAGTTGCCGGTCCTAAGCTACTTCTGCATTGTTTGAAGGGGGAGAGGGGTGGGGATTCCAGGGTGGGGAGATGTAATTCTGGGATTTCATCATCTCACCGATTCTTGCTTTATTTTTTTAAAGTAAAGCCCCTGAGTTGAGAAAATATGTAAAACCTGGATGAATACGACACTCTTATGTCTACTGCCAAACAGAAACTTCAAAATGTTTCTTTTTTATCCATTGCTTTCCTCTCTCTTCTTCAGCTTATTGAAAGATACACTTGCTCATGAAATATACAAAAAATTTCCCTCCCTCTTTAGCCTCCCCCTCCTCAAATTTCCCAGCCCATTGTCTTTCTGTATAGTCTTTCCTCTCCGTCTCTTTTCTGAGAATGCAAAAGGGAGAGGACAGTATTAGGAGTTTGATTAAGAAACAATGAAGACAAATCATAAAGTCAAGTCATAAGAAAATGACAACTGTTTTTGCTCCAAGTCCCATAGCAAAAAGGCTTGCTGCCTTGCTACTCTCGCAAATTATAACTCAGCTTACACATACATACGCACTAATATATGTATTCAAAAATAATTTTCTCCCTTTCATTGTTTCTTCAGCACCTCCTTCATTTGCTACTCTTGAAGGAAGGAGGAGCAAGACCTAAATGACTTTATCCTGACCATTTCACCAGCAAACTCCTTCTGCCCAGCAGGCTTTGGCCTCCATTGGTAGGAGCAGGAGGGGAAGGAAGAGAAGAGAGGTGTGCTTTTGTTGCTGAGATCTGAAATATAAATGAGAGTCACTTTATGGGAGCTGACGTTCAGAAGTGACATTCCACAAGGATTGGATTCCATGTGGCCTGGCTGTCCATCCTACCTTCCTGGGACTCTTTCACATAATCACCTTTTCTGTCTCTCCTTTCTTAAAAAAAAAAAAAAAAAAAAAAAAAAAGGCACTCCCTTTTTAGGAAAACATAAAGTGTTCTTCAAAAATCTTTCCAGCCTCTGTTGGGAATCTTGAGGGGGAAAGGGGAAAGAAAGCTTATTTACTGTGGCTATACCAAGGTCTCTAAGAATACAACTCTGATACTTAAACCAGGAGCCATGACCCAAGTTAGTAGGCATCATTGCCTGGATTTTTGGTAGGGATTCTCAAACTGGGATCAAGGTTTGCCCAATAGCTGTGGCCTTTTCAGGTCTAAAAATGCAGGTGCCCATCAGAAAGAAAAAAAAAAACAACAATAAGAAACCTTGCCCAGTTGACACGTGATGTTTTCCAGTTGGCATGCCCCTCGTTTGGAACAAAATGATTCCTCTCAAAGTCCACTGAAATGTCCTGCAGAGGGCAGATGCTGCTTATTTTCTGTATAAAATTCAGTGAAATATTGACCAAGGACTCAAATCTATACTGAGCTTAGACATTTTACCCATCAGCGTGTCTGCAGTCACCAAACACTTCTTCTTTCTGTCACTTCTCTGCCAGACTATTGATAAGATCATTTAGCTGTATCTGTTGGGGACCTGTGTAATATTGACTAGGAGTTAGAAAAGATGATCAGATCTAATAAGCCCAGAAACTAGCATCAAAAGATTTGTACTTATTCAACCAAAAGGCAAAGGGGATTTAGCAAACATTGTATCTATTAAATAACACATAGCAGTTTGGACTTCTAACTAGCCTAGAAACTTATTTCTTTAAAGACTGTTTCCCTATTCATTTCAAATCTTCATGAATTACATAACTGATGTTAATAATAGTGATGATGATGAAGATAATAATAATATCTGTTCTGGGCATTGCACCTTCCCCAAGATGCTTCTTTCCTATGTTCTTTCTTTCTATTTTATGGCTTCTTATTGCCTGAAGAGAAATAAACACTGCCTTGTAAACCATTGCTAAATCCATCTCGTTTTGTAAAACTAACGCGAGAATACACTTGACACGACTATAAACACTTGGCGAGCACAGTGATGCTGCATGGATTTCAGGAATACCCTTGTAATGTATTTGATCACTTAAAAAATGAAAATAAATAACTCCTTTAAATAAGCTCCACTTTCCTTAAAGAAAGCTCTTATATTATATAAAGAGATGTGGGCAGAGTTTAACATCCTCCAAGTTCCACAGATGTTTTCAAAGAAGAGTGTACTCAGCCTGACGGGGTAACCTGGAAAGAGGATATATATATACATATATATATGTATATATATATATACATATATATATGTATATATATGTATCTATTTATACAGCACAAGACTCATCTGTAAGACCATCAAATAGTGAGGAAATGAAAGCTCAAAGTCTCTGACCATTTGGAAGAAATATTAATAACAAATTGATTGACAGGTGCTGGGTTTATATTTTGGAAGGGAAATGAAATCACAACTTGTGCTCTACCAAAAGACTATGGAAGTTATAAACATGAAATCTGGCAGTATGTGCATAAAATTTATTCCAAAACTTCATAAAGTTAAAAGGAAGTGAGGTGTTTTACACATAACTCAGCAAAAGGACTAGATTTTTGCCCCTTTAAAATTTAAGAACTATGCAACTTGGCATTATCGTTAAAAATAAAATAAAGATTTTTCAATAATTAGGACAAACTATGAAGGTATTGTGCATTTGTTTTATGTAGATAATAAAATATTACTTTAACATAAATATATAAGGATCTCTGCATTTTTATTTTTCCCCACAAGCACAACCAAATATACCAAAACAAAGTATTTTTTTAAAGACTGAATAAAAAAAAATTACATCCCATATAGATTTTGTTCACCTACTCATTTAAAGCTACAGAAAAAAAAAATCAGTTTCCAGAACCTTTTTGCTTCAAAAGAAATAAATATACATTGAGGCAGGCCACTTAAAAATGATATGAAAATATTTCCCTGGGTAGCATTTTAAAAAAAGTAAAATAGACAAAGAAACATTTAAACTATTTCTGCATTTCAAAAGACAAATATTAAACATATGTACATTGTGGTAAGGTTCAGTGGTAACTTTTGTTTTTAGGAAAACCTGTTAAGAGTTAGAGGATCTACAGACATATCCTCTGAACTCTGTCTTCTGACCTTACCCAAGAATTAACAAGTCTCTGAAAGTTCATTTCCTCCCTTTACCATTGGATATCTGCCCTGCCCTAAATTACTTCACTAAGGGCCAGTCCCCAACACTGAAAGAATAAGCAGCTTGATGCACCCCAAAGCAGTTCTGTGCCCTATCACTGGATCATCGTTGAGGAAATACAATAAAGTCAAATAAACATGCTTGTTATAAATTTCTATTTATCCGGCAAAACTTTGAAACTCAAATGGTCACGGGAGTCTGAAAATAAAATAAAAAGCATATTCTCTTAAAAAGAAAAACAAACCAAAACCCAAACCTGGCTATTGATTGCAATATGAAGCTGAACCATGAATTTATGGTAGTGTTTCATTGTAAAAAAAAAAAAAAAACCAAACAAACAAAAACCAAAAAACTGGACAACAAAAACCTTTTTAGATTAAAAACAATAAAAACGTCTTTTCCATTTAGTGATTTCTTTTGCCAACTATGTTTTAAAAATGTAACTTATCACAGTTTAATGGTGTTAATTTCTCAATAGTTTCAAGTTTTCTCTAAGACTTCCCTGTAGTCTTTTGCTTCTGGAAAAGTTAACTATTTTCCATGAAGAGAAGGTCTAGAAAAGCACTTAAATCTATTAACAAAGGGGAGAAAAGGATGGATTGAAGATAGCAATCCATCCCCCCCCCCCCCCCCCTTAATTTGGCTCCCTTAGTGAGAGAGAAAAAAACTGCCCAAGTCTGACTGGCCTTTCGTGCCACAAATGATGGAAGGAGAAGGCGTGGGATGACACATTTTGAGTTGAAAAATAAAACCTGAGCTAGTCAAGATAAAATCAGTGCACAAATCGGAGAGAACTCCTATGTATGCACAAATGCATTTTATGGTAATAAATGCATACACCATTACATTCTCGGATTGTTTTCTTTTAAGTGAAAACACTCTTTCAGAGTTCCCAAGTTTAATTGCTGTCGTCAGCACAAATATTTCCTTGAGATGACGTTATGAAAACTGAAGGCAGAGAACTTTCTGTGGGGTGTCTGAGGGCAAATATTTCCCTAGTTCTCTTCAAAGTGCCACTCTCTTTCTGTTGGACCACTCTGGAAATGTATTTAACCTCCACATTTCCTCGGAGTTCTTTCACAATGGACCCGCCTGCTAAAATGAAGCAATCAGTCACTCAGTATCGATTTTTCTTTTTCTTCCTTCCTCCCTCTTCCCCACCCCCCCCCAACACTGCCTGAAAATGAAGTTTACTTTGTTGGTAGCAACCTAAGGAGGACTCGACTTTCTGTCTTAGGTTCGGAACTTGGCTCGGATAAATTGGGGAGACGATGCACGTTTCTTGAAATCGGAAACTGTTTATTTTGTATGAAGCCAATCATTTTGCTTTGGTAAAAGGAGAAAATAAACGTTACACCGATGTAAGGGGAGCTGAAGGTAACCAAAATTCACATACAAGCAAAGAGAACAAGGGTCAACATACTCAGAAGAGTTGCCAAAGACTGGCCAACTCTTGTTGCTGAATAAAAAATACAAGGCAATTTCAAAGTGAACCTGTGGGGTGGGGGGAATGGGGTGGGGGGGGATTTTTTCATGAACTGGTTCATGTAAACTTCAATTTTCTTGCAGTGCAAATTTCTACGGTTAAATACTGTTGACATCAAAGAATCTGTGTATTGTTTTCTCCTCTCTCCCGTTGGGAATCCACATTAAATAAACAACGGCAGCATGTGCGAGCTAGGAGCTTCATTCCAGGATGGAAACTGCAATTGTGGTTATCATGGTTTGGCAGATTTTTTTGGTAATTAATTTAGTTTTGCCAGGTATTTATCTCGGTGCCTGTCATCTCTCCCTCTTCCCCCCCTCTCATTCCCCCCCCCCCCCCCCGTCTCCCTTTCCCCTCTGTGTGTGTGAGATACTCACTCCACTCCATTGCCTGGGTACTCGCCTGTAAAGGTCAAAACACATCGTTACACCTGCTACCCTTTAAAGGATAGTCCAGTGATTTCGTTGCCTTTTTTTCCCCTTGGGGGGGTGTTAAAAAAAACAATCAGAAGTTAAAGCGGGAACAATGGGGCTGGGGAGTGGGTAAGGAAGGAGGGGAAGAGAGAGCGAAGGGGGGGGGAGCAATCCCTTCGTACTTCCCCTCCCCCCAAAAGAGTTCACTGGACTGGAGTCTGCACCCCGTGGTGTGGTGGCGTGTCCCTACTCCCCCCGTATACATCCTCGGCTCCCGGCAGAGTCCCTCCCGGAGGAGTCATCCTTTTCTCTTTCTGTCTCCTGTTACAAAACCAAACTCTCACCACCTCCTTCTCCAATTGTAAGCTGTCCGCCAGGGAGGTGATCTCCTGGGCCGAGGGCTTGGGACATTTGAGGAAATGGCTTTCCAGAGCCCCCTTGACGCTCACCTCGATGGAGGTCCTCTTTTTCCGCTTGCGTCCCTGGGCTGCGATCTTGTCTATGCTGGTGGGACTGCCCGAGGACGAGTCCGCCTCCTCCAACCACTTGTTCAACAAAGGCTTCAGCTTGCACATGTTCTTGAAGCTCAGCTGCAGGGCCTCGAACCTACAGATGGTGGTCTGCGAAAACACGTTTCCGTACAAGGTGCCCAGCGCCAGTCCCACGTCGGCTTGGGTAAATCCTAGTTTGATCCGCCGCTGCTTGAACTGCTTGGCGAACTGCTCCAGGTCATCCGAGGTCGGCGTGTCCTCGTCCGAGTGTGGATCGTGGTGGGGTCCCGGGTGACCTGGCGGGCCCTGTGGTGGCGGCGGCGGCGGCGGGGGCTGCTGGTGCGGGTGGGAGTGCGGGTGCGGGTGGTGTTCCCCGTGGTGCTGCTCGTCGTGGGCGTCCCGCAGGCCGTGGTGGTGGAGCCCCGTGGGCTGGCCCCCAGCGCCCAACATTCCGTTCACGGTGAAGCTGGGCTGCGAGTAGAGCAAGCCCCCGTTGGACGCTCCCATGCTGGGAGGGAGGTGAGCCGCTGCAGCCGCGCTCCTCCATGCCCCGGGCCCCGGGTGGTGATTGGCGGCGTGGTGTACCAGATGCGGTGGCCGCTGCTGCTGCTGCTGCTGCTGTTGCTGCTGCTGCTGCTGCTGCTGCTGGTGTTGCTGCTGCTGCTGCTGCAGGGACCCTGGCCCGTGAAGCTCATCTCCACGCCCGGGCTGCTGTACCACCACCGAGGGCTTGATGTCCGGCTGGCCCAGGGGGCTGGTGGACCACGGGGAGCCGTCTCCGCCACCCCCGCCGCCGCCCCCGCCCCCGCCGCCGCCTCCGCCACCGCCGCCCCCGCCTCCGCCGCCGTGGGACAGCGCGGTGATCCACTGGTGAGCGTGGCTGAGCGGGTGTCCGTTGCTCTGCAGCGCGGCGTAGTCGCCCTGCACCAGGCTCTGCGCCTCTCGGTAGCCTCCAGTGCCTTGCTGCATGCCGCCCGGCGGCTCGGCGTGCACGATGGAGGCGCTGGAGGTGAGCAGGCTGTAGTGGTTAGACGCTGCGGTCGCCATGACTCTCGGAGCCGGACTGATCGCGCCGGTTAAAGGAGCCGCGCATTTGACAGTTACTTTTTCGCCTCGGGCTCCCTTTCCCTCTCTCTTTTCTCTCCCCCCGCCTGGTGCTCCAACGCCTGCTGGGGCTGCTACTGCTATTGCTGCTGCTGCTCCAGCTTCTCTCCTTTCCTCCCTCCCTCCCTCCCTCCCTCTTTCTTCTCCTCTCCCTCCCTCCCTCTCTCTTCCTCGCTCGCTCCGCTCTCTACCCTCTCTCTCTCTAGCTTTCTCTCTCTCCCTCTCCCGCTCTCTTGGCAGCTCCGGCTCGCAGCGGCACGCGCCCGGGCCCCGCCCCCATCACCCCCTTCCATTGGCTCTGCACCTTTTGATTTACGTGGATACCGTTAGCAACCGCCCGGGACGGCGGAGCTGATTGGACAGCCTGCTTTCCCCCCTCCCCCATTTCCCCGCCTCTCCTCCTCCTGTCTTCTCTCCCTCCCTCTCTCCTCCTTATTCTGATTGTCCCCCCCCCCCATCCGCCCCCTCTACCTCCTCTTTGGTGGGCCCCGCCCCCCATCTGTTTCCAAAGCGCGGAGAAGCGGGGCGGGAGGGCAGACCCTGCGCTCTAGTCAACTGCGGCCACATGGAAGAATTGGAGGATGGGGTTCACGCCTTCTTCCCAGTAGAATATGTGAGGGAGGAGGGGAGACAGGGCGAAGACTGGGTTGTACTGAACCGGAGGAAGCCCAATTCTTATTCCTGCAAGGGACAAGCGCGCGCGTGCAGACACCTCCCCACCCCCCCATCTCATTCAAACACCATTAGACTTTCAGACCTAAAACCAAGAGGAGTCTGACTCCTGTTGGAATAATCTCAGTGCAGGGTCAAGGGCCGAGAAGCATACTCTCATTGCATCATTTGGATGCGCAGTGAGGGCTCCAGCACCAGAGCTTATGGATTCCTTTGCTCCAGAAAAGTATCTCTCTCCCCACCTCCCTCGCCCCGGCACCCCGAACACTCCCCTCCCGCGTGGATTGTGCCTTTTCAAGGTTACAGATCTAGTTTTATTTCCGCGCCTTTCAGTCATTCCCACCTGCTCCTGGGAACTGCCAGTAATCAAGAGAGAGTGAGAGTCCTGTCTGGCTAAACAGAAGACTGTGGAGCAGTCCCGACGGTATTGCTGCCTGGGCTTAGATTTTGCCACATAGTGAGGTTCTGGTGTTAGTATGAATGTCCCACGCTGTCAGATTCATATACATGCACGTAACTCACTGGAGTGCACGCACAGTGTCTGGTTTGAAAACTTTAGTTACTGGGTGGGAAAACTCCTTCCCTTAGAGGTGGTGGAACTGCAAGAGTGGGTAGGCAAAGGCAGACAGTACCATTCTTCGTCTTCTTCTAAAGGTAATGTGTATCGCTCGGAGGAAACCCCTTGCTCTGGACATTTCCACACATTCTTAACATTAACCAATCATTTTCGTCTCCGGAGCTTTTCCTTGTAACTTCGTTGGATATTTTAGAAATAGAACTGAAGAGGAAGATGTGTATGTGTGGGAAAAGGAATAGATAGGAAGCAATCTGTCTGAAAACTTTTGTTGGGTTTCATAGTTTAACACTCGGGTCAATATCTGACCAAACCCCGCTCCATCTCCAGCCAGTTCAAAGAGCAAACAGCAAGGCATTGTATTGCCCTAACCACTGTTGCTCCTGCGCGGGGGGTTGGGGGTGGGGAGGGAGGGTTGGGAGGGGGCGGAGATGAGGGGGAATGAGAGCATCTTACAGTTAATTTCCTGACTAACTCAGTAGCAGGTGCCAGCCTAGTCCAGAAATGTACAGTGGGCAGGGATTTTGGCGATCCTGAAAGTTATCTAGCTAGATTTAATGTTGCTACAGTCTCCCATCCTGGAGAGACTCAGGAATATCCGTTATACATCAGAATGGCTGGAGACTTAAGAGCCAAGAGGACATAGTTCTCGGAACAACTGGGGTGGGGGTGGGGGCCAAGGAGGGAAGGAGAAAGAAGGCAGACATGTATAAAAGTTGCAAACCAAAGGGAGAGAGAAAGACCTAGGAGGAAAGTGATCTTAGTCTCCAGCGCACAAGTAGCGAAGGCGCCGGAAGTGGCTCTTGTCCCTGAGTTAGGAGCCCAATAAACTGCTCCAGGGGAGTGGTTCTCTGCCTCCAAGCATCTTGGAAGTACCCCAATGGAGTGGACTGGAGAATTTATCATTATTAACGAGAGGCAGCGTTCTTCTGGGAATGGTTGAGTTTATAAATTGCTACGTTTAACCGCTCCGGCAAGGCAGTCTGGCTGAAATTTTTCCACGTGTTCTATGTTTTTGAGTGTGTGTACGTGTGTTTGTATATGAAATAGGTTGGGGGAGGGACCAGCTGCCAGGCATACCATATACACGCGAACTGGCAAACACATTCACGCACAATGGACAGTGCGGGGGGCGGGGGGGACTCTTTCCCAGGGTTCGAACTGGGCGAGCAAAGTTAGGACTCACCAAGGAAATAGATCAGACACTGGTTAACTAGACTTCCTTTAGCATAAATGGTAATAATTTTTTAACCGCGAAACTCTAGCCAGTACTTGTGCCCTCTTCTGATCTTAGCCAGAAGAAATAGGTTGGAAGAGAGGAGGCCAACTCCTATCGAGTTAGTGACTTCCCCACCTTCTTCTCTGTGTACTGCTTTGATTATCCCCGTCCCACCCAACAACGACACCACACATACACTGCACATACCCCTCTTCTCTTTTGCCTATCCACTTGGATTTAGAGCAGTGAGACTCAGCTCGATCTACGCTCTGAACCCGCTCATCTCTCCAGGATGCCAGCTGCCGCCACTGCTACAATTATAGTCCAGCTGCAGCCTCCAGCACCAGCAGCCGGGAGAAAAGAATTCGCGACGCCTGAACCCGTAGTCCAGTGGCGCCAAAGAGCACAGCTGTAAGAAAGAGTCAGGTCCTAGGTTTTCTCTCACTCCCCTTCAACCCTAACCTAGGCCAAGCCAGCATCCCTCCTCAGCCTTGGCTTTAGATTAAATTTCTCATTTCTTCACATATTTTACAAGAAGGTGAAAGAAAAAAATATTCCGCCCTCCTTTTTTTTTTTTTTTTTTTTTTTTTTTTTTTTTTTTAGTATGCAGGGTGATGTTTGGAAAAGCAGAGGGTTTTACAGGCAGTTTAGGGCATCTCCCCGAGAGAAACGGCTAAGTAGTCTCAGCCTCCAGGGTGCGGAGTAAGAGCGAAAGTTGGCTCTTCCAAGGAGGCAACGTGGCTCCTCGTCCTCTAGGCGTCCGTCCCTCCCATCCCCCTTCCCCTCCCTCCGTCCTCTGTTCGCCTGCTTTTCCTAACCAGGAGCCTGAACCCGTGCGAATGACGCTCCCCTTTCTTCCAGTTCGGAGTGGGCTGGGAGGTGGGGATGGGGGCTCCTCTTGGGGCGTGGGCGGGGACTGAATATCAACAATTAGATTTGCCTATGAGGAAACCTCAACTAGCGATTATTGATCTGAGAGTCGCAGCAAAGGGAACTTCACAAGCTTCTCCTTCACTCTCCTCTCCCTTCTCCTTTCGTTCCCCTCCCTCTCCCCTACCTCTCGCACCCGCCGCACATTTTGCAAGCCTGAGGGAAAAAAAAGAGTAGTTAAAAAGTGGACAATACCATAGTCATCCTGCCAGTTTATCACACCTAACAAATCACCAGGATATTGGGCTGCAATATTAATCGTGCAATCATCAAACTAAAGACCGGGGCAATCCCACAGCCTCCCAAATTAAATTAACGATCTCTACGTTCCCATGTACGGCTGAGAGCGCTGAGGGCGGCGTGCGAACTGTGAATTCCGAAGAGATGCAGGCTCCGCCTTCCCGGCCCCATCATCATCATCCTGGTTAGCCTTGTCATTAATACTATTTCTTAAGCATCCTTCATCTGCTCGCTCTCTCCCTCCCCGGCGGAGGGAACCCCTGGCAGTCAGGCTCTTGATGTTGCTGCACTCTGGGGTTCTTCTAACCTGTACTTATTGCAGTTTTAGCCCCCAAATGGGGGGTGATCTAATAGTGCCAGGGAACCCGGGATGTGAAAGAGACAGTCATGTGTCCCCTTTCTTTGGTGGCTGACCCTACTGGATTAGAGGTTTCATTCGCCTTTCTTTCCTTTCTCTGCCCATATAAAAGCAGGTTGAAGGTGATGCGGTGTCTCGGGCAGACACTGCAGTGTTTTGATTCAACTCAGCCCTTTTCTCTGTTCAAAGCAGCTGTTCAAATACTAGGGCTGCTTATTTTGACGTGGAGAGGATTTTCAAACAACCCTAAAATGCTTTGAACTGACAAGGCTCCTTGATATCTCCTTCATTCCAGTATAGCTATCCAAGAACTTTTTATATATATATATATAAAAAAATACATCCAGGCGGGTCTTAAACGCAACTTTCTCTCCCAGGTGGGAGGTGGGTTGACAGCATATCCTGGAGTTGCAGACTTGCCTTCGAGGGTGGCGAGGTCAAGAGACTGAGCCCACGGAAAATGGCATGGAAGAGACTCCGGCTATGCTTGCTCTCTGTCGACTGCAGTTCTCTTTCTTTGGTTCTGCTTAGTGGATTCAACTCTGTTGATTTTCTGAACTAAAAGGAGGTTGGGCTGAACCTAATCCTACAATTCTGGACTGTACTGACGTGAAAATAATCGAGCAAACGCCAAGAAGACATCCACATTCAACACAAACACCCATACACACGTTTCTATTGTGAGCAGCACCCACAATTCATTCTGCTGCAGTTTATCTGAAAGTCCTTGTTGATTAATGTTTTACAGTCAGTTCACACTTAGCCACACTCAATCTCCACACATGTACATGATGTAATATATTATAAACTAGCTAGAAGCCCTAGCACAAAACTCTCATTGTACGTAAAAATATAATTACTGTGTGGGTATACATGTGTGTACATATATGTACACACGTACATAAAGCAAGGACAATGGGGTTAGCAAAAGGAACCAAGGTCAATGGCTTGCACATATTGAGCTGGGTAAGCAGAAAACTGCTAACATTGAGGTGAAATAGTTACCCTCTGACTCCAGTTCCTAACTTCTTTCACATTTACTTGGTCTTAGGATAAAAGAAACAGGAAACTGAACATTTTCCTGGAAGGCAAAGGGGAGAAATCTTTTTTTTTTTTTTTTTTTAAACGGAGTTTGGCCCTAGGGGAGAGAGTCTGACTACTGCTTTCCAGATGAAATACAAGGATTTTGGTTAGGACACGTTTAATGTAACCATTGTGGAATGGGGTTGTTTTGATCTGTTCCCTTTTTAACTTTTTCTATGTGAACCATTCAGTCTTGCCCTTTCTGTCCATCTCTCCTGCTCTCACTCACTGACCCTGGATTTGAAGGAGAGCTCCATTGCATGAATGGAACTTAAATGGTAAGGGCCTACAGAAGGATAAAACTGAGGCCCAGGCTTCACAAGCGATTGCTTTAAATACCCAGTCTACACAAAGAGGCAGCTGGTTGCTTTAATGAAAACTGCCTTCAAGCTCCAAGAGCTGCAGCCTCAGGGATGTATTTATAAGATGACTGGGAAACAATACTTGTAAGTTGCTTCTGCTCCACATTGATATAATAAAACATTTAACTGAGAATATAAACAAAATGAGTGGAAATTAATAAGTATAGTAGTGCAGTAGCTTATTAGTTCCTGAGATGACTGATATTTTATATGGATTTTCTATGTCTACATCACACTACACAGTCTAGTGCCTCTGTGTATCCATATTGTGTACCCTTCACTATCTAGTTGAAAGTTTCCTTAAAAGTTACTAGTAATTTTCCTATCTTCCACATTTCTTGTAATTCTGCTCTTCTGTCCACTTTTCATAGGATGACTATTCTATTTTATCTTCATCACTGTTGAAACTAGTGAGATATAATGCTCTAAGTTCCATATTTGAAATGAAATTATTTGAATTCATGGGTATTAATCTTTTCCCTTCATCCTCCTAGTTCTGAATCTTGTCATTAAAACTGATCCACTCTTTGTAGTCCACAAGTGAATATTTTATAGACAGACACCGCTCTGAAGACTTCTAACACAACGTCAGCCAGTCAGACTTAGCTGTTTCAGGGATTACTTTGAGTAATTTATCAAAGGAATACTACTAAATTTTGAGTGGTGAATATGAGGACTGGGGTGGTGGGAGCATAAGGGACAAATTCCATCAGTCTGTGAGATAAATTCTACTTGGAGTTAATACAGTCTGTTTATATTGAAGTCTCAGAGAACAAGATGTGATTGGTGGTACAGATTTAGCCTTCATGCAATTTCGTTTTCAAAGGACTTGCTGTTAAGTGACCTCCTAAGAATGGAACTTAAAGGGAGTTTCTTTTTGACTTAAAGCAGGTGAATTGCTGGCAGACAGGAAAGGATGACAACTCTTTGATAAATTAAAATGATTTCAACTGAAACCTTTCTTAGAACTAAAATGTTTGGAGATGTAGTAGTGAGTTAAATCCCATTCCTCCACAGAATCCCTCCTCATCACCCCCATCCTCAATCTTCTGCTACTATTCAGTAGCATTCTATGAGAAAACCCCCCATTAATGTCAGTTTTACATAATATATCTCTATACTCACATTTACGTTCCTCTATATACATCGAATCCACTGCCCTCTCTCTTGTCAACACCACTCACAAAATCCAAAGTTTTGTATCTAATTCTGCTTCTCTAGCAGTAGAGGACAATTCTTCCTCCCTGATCAGATCAGAGTTTTTATGTCTTTCTATTCTCTTAGGAAAATACAAGACACCTTAATCCGAGTTCCGCCTCCCCTTTCTAAAAACAAATGATTGTACTTAATGTTTCTGTGGAGAATGTTCCAGGAACACCTAAAGAGTAGTCAGGAGAAAAGACTTCGAAGCAATACTGTACCTTCCTTTGAGGACTCAGAGAATGAGAAACAAAATATTAGCCATAGACCTGGAACACCTTGGATGCCCTCCTAACTCTCATAACCTCTAGACACCTCCAGATGTTTTGGGATGATAAAGAGTTTTGGCCATTAGAAAGTTAGGGTTGAATATTAACAAAGACAAATGTATAAAAATAGCACACATGCATATAGGTATTATAAGTGTCTACATACAATGTCTTTTTAAAAATGGACTTAACTAAGGAATGGGAAACTGAAGGAGAGGAGTAAAGGAGAGATTTCTGAAGGTTGAGACAGAGCACTCTCTCTCATCACTTCCCAGGGAGTTTTAGATGATAATCTTGGGCAGGCGGAGGGAGCATTAAATGCAAAATATGAAAACATGACACGGCCAAGTCACAGGCCTGATCGTATTAATGCCCTAGGTCAGAGTGAGAGTATAATGAATAGCCGCTGTGCTCAGTTCCTGAAGGGAACTTAATTAACCTTGTGAGGATGAAAAAAGAAAATAAAATAAGAGATCACACAACCACGGTTTAGGGGCTCATTATTATTTCAGGGAAAGAAAACAGACTCTGCCTCTTGCTTTACATTTTGGTTTTTGTTTTTTGTTCTTCTGCCCTCCAAGGAGGATAGTGGAGGGTACTAGAAGGACTTTTTAGTATACACACAAATAAACGACATCAACATCCGTACAATCACAGGACTTAACTAGTGTTGGCTTAAGGAGCGCAGGCAGGAAGCTTCCATTGCTTTGCCTTACAGTGTGTGTGTGTGTGTTTCCTTCATGATCTGACCTGATCTCCGCGGCAGTACCCAGAGAAGGACCGCTGTAGTGTAAAATTATTTTCAGAGAGTAGAATGGGCTCCTTGGGGTTTCCCTTTGGGAAAGGGGAGAAGGTGGAGATGGTTAAATGTTTTCAAAGCACCAGTGGTCCATCTTGGCTGTGATTTGGAGGAAGAAGAAGAGTGCAGCAAACAAGGAGGCTGGGCCATTGTCCAGGGAGGGTGCATTTTTGTCAAGATGCCTTTGGTTGCTATAGTGAGGAGGAAAAACCAAACAGAAGGGCTCAGTTCGCCTCCCTCAGCTTTCTCTCAGCCCCTGGGAGCAGCGTTCACCACTCCCAACCAAAATAAAAGTGTAATCCAGGGCCTGCCAGCAGCCTCCCTGAGAGCTGGTTAGGGGCTCAAGGAGAGGGGGAAAAGGGAAAAGAGGAAGCGATGAGGGAAAATGTGCTATAACTTCAGGACCGAAGTCAAACAATTTTACTGTATAGCGTCTACAAAATTAGCTAGATGATTCTCTCTCTCTCTCTCTCTCTCTCTCTCTCTCTCTCTCTCTCTCTCTCTCTCTCTCTCTCTCTCTCTCTCTCTCTCTCTCTCTCTCCTCCTCCTCCTCCTCCTTCTCCTCTCTGTTTTCCTCTACCTCTCTTTCTCTTTCTTATCCTCAAGAAAGACCAAACCAAATCTCAGAGACTTGGAGTGCTTGGGTAGTGGATGGAATCACTGTGTGCCTGGGCACAGAGGAAGCTTTCTGTTTAATAAAGATAGACTTTTCAGAATTATAAAATGTACCTGTTATCTGTTCTGTGTAGCTGATGACAGCAGACTCTCCCGGAACAAATCAACAGCAGTGTGGTTGCTTGAGAAAAGAAGAGAGCTTTACAAAAGAATAATTCAAAGGAAAACTTTATTTTTAAGTAGTGCAAATGCACTATCTTAAATTTAAATAGACACATTGTGCAGTAGTGATTTGTTTTATTTTACTGGTTAGATAGACAAGTTTGAAAATGTAATGGTGAAGGAAGTTTCTAATGAAGGATATTTAAGATTTTGTTAGTTGTATAGCTCACTATTGCAAGAAGATGAAATACTTGTTTGACTGTGACCTATTAGATTTTGATAGTGGCCTGGGGTGGGCTGGAGGTCTGTGAATGGGAGAATGGAGTCCAGAAATGAAAGGTACCATAAGTTGAAACTTGAATAATAGAAATTTAAGGTCTTATTTTTTTTCCCTTGGGACAAGATAAGTGCACCAGAATGAGAAGCTATGCTTTCTTATTCATCCTTTTTGCTGTCCTATACAGTGCTAAGGTAATACCTCCAATTCTAAATTTTTTTTTACCCTTTCTGTAGCCTCCTGTCTTCAGATTCTATACTCCTGCTTCTGACAAACCCAAATTTGGTGCTTGGAGAAACCACCCATTTGAAGAGCAATCATGAGAATCAGCTTCCTTTCTTCACCCTGAGATGAAATCTATCCGCTTCTTTCCAGTAGCAGAGGTGACTTTCTTTTTTGTTGTTATAAGTTTAAACAACTTTGTAAGATGTCACTTAATTCATAATGGTAGGCACATTTTAAAAAATGCTTGAAAGAAATCACGTTAATGAAGAGAACATTTGCAGTAATCTGGCGATAATTATCAGAATCACCAAATATTCGCAAAGTCTTCAACATTACGTGTTCAAAGAAAAGAAAAACACATTATTTTAATAGTCTGATATGCAAACTATGGACCATTCAATTACACAGCTTAATAATGCATGCATGATGTGAGCTTGTTATAGGGACAGGGGGGCCTGCAGTCATTTACTCCGAAGACCAAGTGTGCTCTTACATCTAGTCAGTTCCATTGCCATGGACCAGGGGCCCCTGCCAAACTACATTTAAGAGAATAAAAATTAATGACTGAGAATTTGAGCGTTAAATTAACATTAATTATATGACCTGCCTGCTGGAAAGATTAAATTTCTTACGCCCTAATTAGATAACGTCTCCTCATACATCAAACAATTTCAATTTTCATTTCCAGATTTCAGGATTAAAATGCAGTATGGGAATAACCAGCGGTGGGTTGTTTTTTCTTTCCCTTCATCTGGAGCCAAAGTCTTATGTTCATGACCCAGAAGTGAAGGCAGCCTTCTGCTTTTGCTCCTTAGTTTAGGTCTGGATACCTCTTTGAAAACCAGAAATTCAGGCAAGGAAGTGGGTTTTCCTATCTGAATGACCTTAAGTGATGCCAGTGAAGCTGCTTGTAAAGAGAACAGGGGAGCCTGGTGAGCAAAGTAGTAGGTAGATGGAGAGAAGCTGAATTAACCAGGACATCACAAGTACTTGGGAAATTACTTTGTGAGGTCAAAGTTTGAAATATTTCAGAACTTGAGGGAAGGAAAGCAGGGTACAGGGTTCCAGAAAGAGAGAAAGACATAAAACTGATTACCAACTAACAGTTCATGGCTTTTACCTCGGAAGTTAAAATCTGCAATAACAAATGCGACGTTCTAAGTGAGATTGGAAGTAATGCAAGCAGTTTCTTTTCCCCTTTAAAAAGCAGCTCTCTCCCACCTTAATCAGAGGTGCATTGACCATGCTCATCTTCTCAGCATTCCATACTAGGCTTTTCTACATTAAAGGAGTAATGGGCACTGGGATTCGAATCACCAAGCTGAAGAGTTCCTACGGCTGAACACTTTTGTGTTCTTATAAAACTGAAAGTCGATTAAGGATTAACTTGCAAATCACAGCAATTTGCTATTTGGAAGGCGCACAACTTTCACCAGGTTTGTGGAAGGCGGTTTATAAAGCCATTGGCGGGCCATGGGGGTGGGCAGCAGCCCTCTGAGCAAAGCGCGCTACCGCTTCTTGGTCTTCCTACAGAGACAGGCGGTGGTAGATTACAAGAAGTCGTAGATTAAAACAAGTCTTTATGATGATGCTCTTCTGACATTTCAGCGTCTGTATTAAACTGGGACGTGAAATTTGAGGGAGAAAACACACTTTACTTCGTAGAGCAACAGTAACAAAAACTAGACTTGTAGATTATATAACATCACCTCTCTTTTTATGATTCCCAAATTCTCTCTCTCCCCACTCCTCAAGATTTTCTTAAAGAAATAATCCAAAGAGCACAAGAATCTTTAGGAACACTGCTTATTGTTTTGGCCAGAAGGAATGAAACAAGATTAAAACTTCGAAGCTTCCGGTTTTTAATCACCTAGAATAGAATTTTTACGTGTCAGCGTTTTCATTCATCCGTGTTCTTGTTTCTAGTTAAAAAACAAAACAAAACAAAAAACAAAACAAAAAACAAAACCTTGTGAACCTCGTTGCGCACCTATGTCTGTCTAACTAGTTACTTTTGGGGACACATATATTTCCTGACATGAGGAAGGAACATGATAATTTCAGGAGATCTAGCTCAATGAAGAATTTGCTAAAGACTGGGAGTCATTGATGATTAATAAGAGGGGTAAAGGCATAAAGGTTTGAATATGACAGGTGGTGAAAGAAGGGAAAATCGAAGCGGGAACTACATCAGGGAGATGTAAATAAGAGACAGAAGAGAAGGGTTGGGGGTGAGGATCCGGGATCCAGAGAGGACCGGAGAGGAGAAAGAGGCGAGAACAGCTCTGAGGCGCAGTTCTGAATTACAATGCTCCTCTTTCCTCAGGCTGCTGGGAGGGGGCGCATCACTTGGTTCTTCCGAGCTGATGCTCACGAAGTTGAGTGACTTGATGAACTCAGAGACCCCGAGGCTTTAGTCCCAAGAGATAGATGCACGTAGCATAAGAAAACCAAGAAGATCCGGGGAACAGTGTAATCTCTGACAGTGAATGGGGAAATGAGGGTGAGGCAGAGAAGACTTGTAAAGTATGCTGTGATTTAGCAATAGAGGAGCTCAGAGCTCCTTTTGGAGCCCGGAGTTTAGGATCGGGTGCACTGGGGAGTTTTGCTTTGCTTTGTTTTGAGAGGAAGAGGAGAACTGGTGGGAGGGTAAAGTGGGGGTAAAGGATGAAGTAGAGGGAGAGGCGGAACGAAGGGTGAAGGGAAGTGGTTTCCACGAAATCAGAGCCAAGTCCTGAGAATTCGTAGTTCAGTAAATCTGTCTTAGCCAGTCGAGGATCCAGCACCTCTCAAATTCGACCCGCTGCTCCTGTCCTCTGTATTCCACAGCTGTTCAGGAGGGAACTTTTCATCCCCGTTAGCACAAAGGAAGCCGGCACTGGCTCCTTTTCCTCCCTTCCTCCCACGCTCTCACTTTTCAACTGATAGTTTTCCTTTCACTGGCTACAGCAGCGCCTCTTTGAAACCAATGAATCAATACCAGTTTAACCCCTTCTTTGGAATGATACGTTCATTCACTAATGGGCGGCAGCGGGAGTGGGGGTGGTGGGCTGGAGACAGAATGCATAGGGTTGGGGAATCTACATCTTTCTGGGGTTGAGGTAGCCACTACCTCATTGTTAGCTAGTCAGATGCCCATTGCAACTAGAAATTTAAGTTGATTCAAAAACAAGGAAAAGTCCCTTTGAATCTGTTTTACTATTTTTTTTTTTTTTTTTGCTCATGATGTAGTTACGAGTCCCAAGGTAGATCTCTTTATGCTGTATTGTTCTTTAATTTACGTCGGATAGTGTAATTGACCAGATGCATACTGCTGAAGTTTTTGTCTTTCCTGCTTGCCCCTCGCCTCCACTTTTTAGATCGTATTTTGTCAGTTTTCTGATCGAATTTGTAGCGTAGGTGCATCTATTTCCAAATTCTAGTTTGAAGAGTATTACCTGAGTCTCTCTGTTAACCTAAAAGCTCTAACTCAAACTTTTCAAAAAACCACTTATTACCAAAGAAAAGATATTCATAACAGTTGCAAGCAGGGCTTGTATCTTTAAGAATCTTAGAAAAGAGCTTTAGAGAATTCTTAGTCAAAAGATAAAAGCAAGAGATATTGAACATTATTCATTTTTATTCATTTTGGTTTAAACTTGCAGAACTTTCCCCCCTTAAATTTAATTTAAACTATAGCTAAACCTGTGGAATAAATTCTTCCTTCTGTGTCAAAATTTCTCTAGGTCATAACTGAGTCACACCAAATTTTAGACTGCCAAGAAATTTCTTCATTCCCATAGGGGGAAAAACACAGTCAGTAAAATTCAGACCTACTTTTTCATTCTTTTTATTCCATTCTTCTTCACTACCCTACCTGTAATACGTGGGAGTTAATGACTTCTTATATTATAATGAAGGTACAGCTTCTGCTATATACATTTTATTTTTATGGATCTCAATATGTAATATCTTATTCTATCAACGCTAGAAAGGTGGGGCAAATTACTTTCCTGAAATGAGAATCCAATCAAGTGATTCATCCTAAGGTATAGAGATTAATAGTTGGTGATAGCTTAATGAATACATGGAGGGCCACAGTTTTAGAGTCAAAAGAATTAATATCTAACAGTGAAATTTAAGTCAGTATAAGAGGTGACAGGGGAAGTGAGTTTGGACATGAGGGTTTTTTAGTACTCCTCAATTTTGTTCACCAATATATGTTCACCAAAAGCTACTGAGTGATGGCACCTGAAATGAAGAGTATGGTGGTATCAGACAAGGGAAATGGAAGGCAATGTGTTCAAAAGAAGTTAAAGAGAGAGTCAATTTATTGAAAAGTCTTATGACCAAGGGGAAAGAAGAGACAACAGGAGAGGAGGAAAGGCAAATGAAGCAGAGGAACTAAAAAAAGTTCAAATTAAACAGCCTAGGAATTCTCAAGGAAGTAGGAGGCTTGGTTATCAATTACATGTTGAGGGTAATCAGGAGGCAGAGAAAGAAAGGGAGAACATTAGAGATATGGGGAAACAACCAGTAAAAAAGACATGGAATCTGAAAATGGAGTATGGGTGTGCCAGAAAGTGAACTAGTGTGGTTGAATTGTAGAGAGCAAAGGGGAGAAAAGTGTAGGATGACTATAAAGGTAAGAAGGGACTAGATTGTGAAGACTTTTAATCTGTTGTAATAATTTCTACATTCTCAGGATGGATTGTATCTTTTCCAAGTAGGAGACTTACTGTTTTAATCATTTCAAAGAAACTTTAAAATACTTTCCCCCCCTTTTTGGGGGGGGCAGTTCCCCTCAGGAACATATGCCTCCAGCTGCAGCATCCTCATGTTCTAAACTACCAAATGACCCTTCAGATGCAGTGAGCCAGCAGTCCTTGTCCAAATTATAAGTGATTTTCTTATCCTGGACAAACTGTGGCTCTGAAGAGGGGGAACAAGACCAATCTCATTTTGGGGGAGTGAAGAGTCTTTAAAATAAAGAACTGCTTGATATGGCAAGTGAATTCTTACAAAACCATTACATTTCTGAAACATTTTCTAACTAATGTAAACATAAAAATTTTGGAATATTTTAAGAACCTTGATATGTTCCCACTATTGCCTAACAACCCCCTGCCCCAAACCTATGCACCATTTAGAATGGGAACAGTGCTCAGAGCAATCTGTGTTTCTTGTTTAATACATAAGATCTCTTTTGGCTTATGTGACTGGTCTTGATCTGATTTTTTATTTACTTTTAAATTTGCTAGAATCATGGGTAAAAATTCGGAAATAACCTTAGAGGTAAACTTGTTCCCTAACCTCATTTTATGAGGAAACTGAGAAGGTTTAGTGATTTTACTAAGTAATTGTACTTAGGTCTTAAGTGTCAGAACCTGGAATTTGAATCCACATCCTCTGATTCTAATCCAGGGGGTTTGCCAATGCAACCTGCTTCCTCAAAGCTAACCTGGTCCATCACTCAATCAAATACACATTGGCAACTTCAAATTTCTTTTAATTTATTTACAGATAAGTTAAATATTGGAATGGTTACCAGTGCAAGAATATTTCTTTTTGTAAGTGCATTTAGGTTGGTATCATCTGCTTTAGATATTAATATCCCAGAGGGAAGGAACCAAGAAAATTAAATTGTTTAAAAATAATGCTGTGTACAAATAGGGACTGAGTAAATGCTTTTTTTCATAATAGTAAGTTGTATAGATGGAATGTGAAAATTTAAATAAAATAGCCCCAGGTACTTGGTAGAATTCCCATGGATGACAAATATGATTGGTCTTACTTGTCTCAAAGCACATTTTGACTTTCACCTCCTGCCCACCTTACTCCTCACTTCTCAAAAAAAAAAAAAAAAAAAAAAAAAAAAAAAAAAAAAGAGGAGGGAGTATAAGGTATCCCATAGGATATTATCTTGATATAGTCTAAGATTGTCTGAAACTGCTTGAATGCCATATTACATATTGTTAACTTACACTGAACTTGAAGTCTACAATTTTTTTTCCAGATGAACAACCGTTTGTCTAGTCATACCTCCCAATCTTGTATTTGTGAAGCTAATCTTTTGAATCTAAGTATAATACTTTATACCTATTCTTATTAAACTTTAAAAAATTTTGTTTAAAATTCAATTTTATTTTTTTCAATTCTGAATTCTCTCCTTCCTCTTTCTCCCCCACCCAGTGAAAAGACAAGAAAAAGAAAACACATTACAAATATGTTCAGTTAGGAAAAGTAAATTCATGAATCAGCCATGAACAAAAAAAGAAAGAAAAAGAGAAGAAAACACACTTCAATCTGTACTTTAAGTTCATCAGCTATCTGTCTGAGGTGGGTGGCATATTTCTTTATGGATCCTTTAGAATTGTGGTTGGTCATTTCATTGATGAGAGTTACTAATGTTTTCAAAGTTACCTTATAGTATTGCTGTTACTTTATATCTTTGTATCTGTATGTCTTTATGTATCTTCTTTTGGGTTTTTGGTTTTGTGTATGTTTATGTTTGTTTTGGAAGCCAAGTATAAGACTTATATGTTTCTTCATATTAAAATTTATCTTAATTAAGTTCAGCTTATTCTTTTTGTCTGTGAGGATCAGGATTCCCCTCCCCCCCAAAAAATTTATTAATTTGTTTTTGGTTTTCAATAATCACTTTCATAAGTTCCAAATTTTCTCCCCCTTCCTCCCCAAGATGGCATGCAATATTGTATGAACGCTATACATACATTTCTATTAAATACATTTTCTTTTTTTCTTATTAATTTGTTTTCAGTTTTCTACAATCACTTCCATAAGTCTTAGATTTTTCTCCCCTTCCTTCTCTCCTCCCTCTCTGAGATGGCATGTATCTTCTATGGGTTCTACATATACATTCTTATTAAACACATATTCACATTAGTCATGTTGCATAGAAGAATTAAAATGAATAGGAGAAACCATGAGAAAAACAAAACAAAACATAACAAAGAAGAAAATAGTGTGAGTCATTCTGCGTTCTGACTCCATAGTTCTTTCTCTTCATGTGGATGGAATTTTGCATCATGAATCCTTTGGAAATATTTTAGGTCCTTGCGTTGCTGTGAAGGGCTAAGTCTTTCAAAAACAGTCCTTTCACACTGTGGCTGTTACTATGTATAATGTTCTCTGCTCACTTCATTCAGCATCAGTTCATATAAGTCTTTCCAGGTTTTTCTGAAGTCCCCCTGTTTCTTATTTCTTATAGTACAATAGTATTCCATTGCATTCATATGACACAACTTATTAAGCCATTTCCCAGTTGATGGGAATCCCCTCAATTTCCAGCTTTTGGTCACCACAAAAAGAGTCGCTGTAAATATTTTTCGTGCATTTGGCTACTTTTCCCATTTTTATGATCTCTTTGGGATACAGCCCTAGTATATATCTTTATAATATTGCTGTTACTGTACGCATAATTCTCCTGGTTCTGCTCACTTCACTTTCTCTCAGTTCCCATGTTTTTCCCCAAATCATCCCCTTCACAATTTCTTACAGCAAAATAGTATTCCATTATATTAATTTACTATAACTTGTTTAGCTATTCCTCAATTAGTAGGCATATCTTCAATTCCCAATTCTTTGCTACCACAAAAAAAGAGTTGCTCTAAATATTTTTGTACATATAGGTCCTTTTCTTCTTCATTTGATCTCTTTGGGGCATGGACCTAGTAGCACTATTACTGAGCAAAGGGTATACACAGTTTGAGAGTTTTTTGGGGAAAAGTTCCAAATTGCTTTCCAAAACACTTGGACTAGTTCATAATTTCAACAATAGTGCATTTTTATACGCATTTCTCCACATTATTCTAGCATTTTGGCATTTATTTTTGTTTCTGTCATCTTAACTAATCTAACTGGTATGATTCAGATTTGTTTCAATGTGCGTTTCTTTAATTATTAGTGATTTAGAGCATTTTTTCCATATAACGTTTGATAACTTGGATTCTTCCCTTTAGAAACTGTCTATTCATATCCTTTGATCATTTGTCAATTGGGGAATGGCTCTTTTTCTTATAAATTTGATTCAGTTCCCTAAACATTTTAGAAATGAGACCTTTATCAGAGAAACTTGATGAAAAGATTCCCCCAGACTTTCCTGTTTTTCTTCAAATTTGAGCTTCACTGATTACATTTGTGCAGAAACTTTTTAATTAATGTAATCAAAATTATCAGTTTTATCTCCTGAAAACTACTTTATCTCTTGTTTGTTAATGAACTCTTCTCCTAACCATAGATTTGACATGCCACCTTTTTCATACTCTATTAATTTGCTTATCTCTTTTAACGTTTAAATCATGTACTTATTTTGAACTTATCTTGGTATATTAAGATGTTGATCTATCCCTGGTATTTGTCACATGGCTTTATAATTTTCCCAATAATTTTTTTTCAGTGATGAGTTCTAAACCCCAATAGTTGGGACATTGGATTTATCAAATACTAAATTACTACGCTTATTAGTATCTCTATGTTGTGCACTTGTTCTGTTCCACTAATCAAGCTCCTCTTGCCTTAGTTTGTACCAAATTGTTTTGATGATTAAAGCTGTGTAGTATCTGTGAAATCTGGTACTACTAGAATCCCTTTCTTCTAGCTTTTTAAAAAATGCATTCTGTTGATATTGACTTTTTTTTCTCCAGATGAATTTTGTTGTTTTTCTTCTAGCTTTATAAAGTAATTCATAGGTAGTTTCATTGGTATGACACTGAATAAGTAAATTATTTGAGGTAGTATCATTATTTTTATTATATTTGCTTGACCTGCACATGAATATTTCATATTTTCCCAATTATTTAGCTCAGTACTTCTTTGTGAGAAGAGTGATTTGTAATTACGTTCATAGAATTCCTATGTATGTTTTGGGAGGTAGATTCCCAAGCATTTTTATACTGTCTGTAATAATTCTGAATGTACCTTTCCTTTTTATCCCTTCATGGCAGATTTTGTTGATAAAATATAGAAACACTGATGATCTGTACAGGATAATTTTATATCCTGCAACTTTGCTTCAGTTAATTGTTTTGATTATTTTTTAAATTGACTCTCAGGGTTTCACTAAGCAAACCCTTACATCATCTGCAAAAAAAAAAAAATGACAGTTTTGTTTCCTCTTTACCTGTGCTTATTCCTTTAATTTATTTTTCTTGTTCATATTTCTAGTATAACATTGAATTGTTATGATGATAATGGACATCATTGCTTTTCCTCTGATTTTATTGGATAGACTTCTACCTTATCCCCTTTATAAGGATTGTTCTATTTATTTCTACTTTTTTTTTTATCAGAAATTGGTGTTGTATTTTGTCAAAAGCTTTTTCTGCGTCTATTGAAATAATCATATGATTTTTGTTGCTTTGGTTAATATGGTCAATTATTCCTAGTGTTTTCCTAATATTGACTAGCCCTGTATTCCTGACATCAATCCAATCTGGTCATAGTGTATGATCTCTGTTATATTTTGCTGCAGTAACTTTGCTACTATTTTATTTAAATTTTTTTTGTATCAATATTCATTAAGGACATTAGTCCATAGATTTCTTTCTCTGTTCTGACACCACCTAATTTAGATATCAAGGTATATTCATGTCATAGAAGAAATTTGGTAGAATTTCTTCTTGTTTTTTTTAATAGTTCATATGGCATTATAATTGGTTGTTGTTTAACCATTAATTAAGCTAGGTAACACTCTGGACCTGAAGTCAGGAAGAACTAAGTTCTAATCTGGCCTCAGACACTAGCTCTATGACCCTGGGCAGATCACTTACCTTCTTTTACTGCAGTTTCTTCATCCGTAAAAATGGAACCTACCTCCTAGAGTTGTTGTGAGGACCAAATGACATGATAATTATAAAATGCTTAGTACAGTGCTATAAATGTTTGTTGTTCAGTTGTTTTATAGTCATGTCTCACTCTTCCAGACTCCATTTGATGTTTTCTTGGCAGAAGTATTGGAATGCTTTGCCATTTCCTTCTCCAGCTCATTTTATAGGTGATGAAGCACAGGCAAACAAGGTAAAGTGACTTGCTCAGCTAGTAAGTGTCTAAGGCTAGATCTGAACTCAGGAAGAGGAGCCTTCCTGACTATAAGCCCAGCTCTCTATTTACTGTGCCACCCTACCTGCACCATAGAAAAGTTAGTATTATTGTTACCAAAATATTTGGTAGAATTCACTTATAAAGCCACTTGATTTTGGTTTTGTGCATGGGGGGAGAGGGAAGGAAGTTCATTTATGGCTTGTTCATTTTTTTTTCTAAAACAGGGTTATTACAGTATTCTAATTCCTGTTCTGTTAATGTAAGCAATCTGTATTTTTTTGTTTTCATCTTTCATTTAGATTTTTAATTTTAATGGCATATTGAATCAAAATAATGCCTAATTGTTTTTATTTCTTCTTAATTGGTTGTGAATTCACAATTCTCATTTCTGATACATGTAATTGGTTTTCTTTTAAAAATTGAATTAGTTAATGGTATATCTGTTTTAATACTGTTTACCCCACATCAACTAATTTTATTCATTAATTCAATGGTTGTCAGCTTTTAATTTACTCCCTTTTATGACTTTTGGGGATATTTATTTTGATATTTAATTGGGGGGAGCTAATTTTTTTTAAACAAACATTTGTACAGAGCTCACTATGTGCTAGGCACTATGCTAAGCACTTTGTAATTATTATCTCATTTGATCCTCACAACAACCCAGAAAGGTTTTATATTATTATTATTCCCGTTTTACAGATTATGAAACTGAGGCTGCATTTAAGTGACTTGCCTAGTGTCACATAGTTAATAAGTGTCGGAGGTTAGATTTGAACTCAAGTCTTTCTGACTGCAGTTCATCTACTGTGTCATTCAGTTGCCTATTTGTTGGTTTTCTAGTTTTTTAAATTGTATACCCTGTTCTCCCTCTCTTTTATTGATGTAAGCATTTAGAAATAGAAAATTTCCCCTCTGTAATTCTAGAACTGAATCCCACAAATACTGGTATGTTGTCACATTATTGTCATTATCTTTAATGAAATTATTTGTTTGTTATTTGTTCTTTGTCCTACCTATTCTTAGGATTTATTTACTTTCCAATTAGTTTTTAATCTTTGCTTTAAAGGTCCTTTATTGAATGCAATTTTTTATTGCATTATAACTGGGAAAAAGATACATCTAATATTTTTGATTTTCTGTATTTGTGAGTTTTTATACCCAGATACATGGTCAATTTTTGGAAGGTGTTGTACAAAACCAAAATATAGATATACTCTATTCTATTCCCATTAAATATTCTCCAGATGTCTATTTTATCAAACTTTTCTAAAATTCTATTCATGTCCTTAGCTTCTTTCTTGTTTATTTTATGGTTAGATTTATCTAGGTCTGAGAGGGGTAAATTGAGGTCCTCCTCTAGTTTATCATTTGACTGTCTATCCCCTGCCATAACTCATTTGATTTTTCCTCTAAGAGTTTAGATACAATTTGGTGCATACATATTCTGTACTGATACTAGTTCATTGTCTATTGCACCTTTTAGTAAAATGTATTGACCCTGTTTATCTCATTGAATTAGGTCTGATTTTGCTTTTGCTTTGAGATCACAATTGCTACTACTGGCTTTTTTTTAAAAATTTCAACTGAAGTGCAATAGATTCTGTTCCAGCCCCTTATTTTAACGCTATGTGTGTCTTTCTGTTTCAAATGTGTTTCTTGTAAATACCATTACTAGGTTCTGGTTTCTAATCTGTTCTGCTAATCTCTCCCATTTTAGAGATGAGTTCACCCCTAAATGGAGGACATGATAGGATGGAGGGAAATATAGTTAGTCTTCCCTAACATGACTTTTATAGAAGTCTTTTGCATAACTACACATATATGACATATATCAAATTGCTCTCCTTCTCAGCAGGGATGGGTGGGGAGAGAGGAAGGGAGAGAAGTTGGAACTCAAAGTTTTAAAAATGAATGTTAAAAATTGTTTTTACATGCAACTTAGAAATAAGATATATAGGCAATGGGGTATAGAAATCTATCTTGTCCTCCAAGAAAATAGAGGGAATAGGGATAAGAGAAGGGAGGGATGTGATAGAAGGGAGGGTAGATTGGGGGAAGGAGTAATCAGAATGTATGCTATCTTGGGGTGGAGGAGAGAGATGAGGAAGAAATTTGGAACTTAAAATCTTGTGGAAATGAATGTTTAAAACTAAAAATAAATAAATTTAAATAAAAAAAGATGAGTTCATCCCATTTTCATTCACACTTATGATTGTTTATTCCCTTATCCTTTTCTTTTCCTCTCTTCAAAAGACAATTTTGCTCCTGATGACTGATACCCTTAATCCACCCCTCTTTTTATGCTCCAGCCTCCCCAATCTCTTCACCTCTTACTTCCTTGTTTGTTGTGGTTCAGTCATTTTCATCATTTCTGGCTTTTTGTGAATTTTTTTTTTGACAAAGATGCTGGAGTTTACCATTTCCTTCTTTATCTCTATTTACAGATGAGAAAACTGAAGCAAACAGGATTAAGTGACTTTCCCAGGGTCACACAGCTAGTGAGTGTCTGAGGTTTGGATTTGAACTCAGGTCTTCTTGACTCCAGGATGGGTCCTCTCTCTATTGTGCTAGCTAGCTACCTTAATTTCCCTGTTAGGTAAGTTTAATTTCTGTGTGTGTACATATTTCATTTCTTCCTTTAACCAAGACAGATTAGAGGGAGGTTCAAGTTTCACATGTTTCCTTCTACCCCAGGGTTCCACAAACTCTTCCTTGTATGACCCATTTATGTGAGATAATTTTCCCTATTCTTCTTCTTCCTGCCCCAGTGCATTCCTCTTCTCCATTTTTACATTCTTCTTTTGATATCTTCTCAACATAAAAGAATTATATGCAGATCCCCTGTCTAATTAGACTCACTCTAAGATCGCTGATTGTAAAGTTCATCTCCCCATATAAGAATGTAAACAATTTAACCTCATTTAGTCCCTTAAGATTTCTCAATCATTTTTATGCTTCTTTTGAGTCTTGTGTCTATTCAATTCTGATCTTTTCATCAAGAATGCTAAGTCTTGTATTTTATTAAAGATACATCTTTTCCCCCTACAGGATTATATTCAGTTTTACTGGATACATTATTCTCTATTTTAAGCCTTTGCCTTCTGGAATATCATGATCTAAACTCTCTGTTCCTTTATAATGGTGGCTGCTAAATACTGTATGGTTCTGACTGTATTTCTGAAGTATTTGAATTCTTTTCTTTAGGCTCCTTACTCTATTTTTTTCCTTGACCTGGAAGCTATGGATTTTGGCTATAATATTTCAGGAGTTTTCCTTTTGGAAAATCTTTCAGAATATAATTGGTGGATTCTTTCAATTTCTACTTTGCCTTCTGGTTCTGGCCTCTGACAAGCCATTAAAATATGATGTCTAAGTTTTTTTTTTTCTTTATGACCTTTGGACAGTTCAATGATTCTTAAATTATCTCTCAAACTATTTTATAGTTTGGTTATTTTTCCTATGAGATATTTTACATTTTTTTCTATTTTTTCCTGTTTTTATATTTGTTTTTATTACTTTTTGATATCTCATGAAGTCACTTGCTTCAATTTGACCTTTTCTAATTATGATGTGGTTATTTTCTTCTGTAAAATTTTGTGCCTCTTTTATATCAAGCTGTTAATTCTTTCTTTCTCCTCTTTTTCTTCTTGTTCATATTTTTCTCTTCCTTCTCCTCCTTTTTTTCTCTCTCTCTCCTTCTCCTCTCCCTTCTCCTTCTGCTTCTCCTTCTCCTTTTTCTTGCTCTTTTATTAACATTTTTAATGTTAATTGTTAATGTTAAAACTAACATTTTTCTTATCATTATTTCATTATGGAAGTATTTTAAAATAGGATATGGAGTATTTTTTTAAATATAGTTGTTGATAGTTTGAGTTTCTTCCTATCATATTTTTTGACCATTAATTTATTGGCAAATGGTTCTTGTTCTTACATATTTTAAGAAATTGCCTTTGTGTCCTAGGTATATACTTTATCAGAGAAATTTGCTACAATTCTTTTTCTCCAATTGACTAACTGCTAATTTTCATTACCTTGATTTTGTTTATACAGAAGTTTTTTGAAATTATATAACGTTGATGCTATGTAAAAACATTTTAAAATTTATCTCACATGATCCTCTAAATCCCTCATCCAAGAACTCTTCCCTCATCAATTTTAATTTGTTAATGATCTGACATTTTACGTTAAGGTCAGTTTTTTGTACTATATGACTGTTAGTCAATATATTTTCTTTCAGACTCTTTTCCTAATAATTTTTTAAATTTAATTTTATGTTTTCAATAATCAAATAATCAAAAAATCTGCTCCCTCTCTCTCATTCCATTGACAAAGAAAGAAAAACCAAACTCTTATAACAAATATGTATGATCAAGCAAAACAAATGCCTGCAGTGGCCAAGATCCCTTCCCCGTCACTATATAAACTTTCCTAAAACCCCTCTAATATTTAGCATTCCCCCCCTTTTTGTGGTTAAATTTGACAATCTAATGGTTACAAGGTGAAGCCTCAGTGTTGTTTTAATTTACATTTTCCCCACTATTAATGATTTGGAATAGTCTTACATGGCTATTGATAGTTTATATTTCATTCTCTGAGAACTATCTGTTCATATCTTTGGACCATTTAGTGATTGAAGAATGGCTCTTTTTCTTATGAATTTGAATCAAGAACATATATAATTTAGAAATAAGCTCCTTTTTGGAGAAATTTGCTATAAAGATGCTTTCCTGGTTACCCAATTCTCTTCTAATTTTAGCTACATTTGTTTTTATTTGTGATTTTACATAATCAAAACTGGATTTTCCCTTCTATGATCCTCCCTGTCCTTTCTTTGATCAGGAACTCTTCCCCATCAGTAGAACTAACAGATTCTTTCTTTTTTTCTCTTCTAATTTGCTTATGATGTCACTTTTATGTCTAAGTCAGGTACGTATTTCAAACTTAGCTTGTATGTATGTGAGATGCTGATTTATACCTAATTTCTACAGGACTGCTTTCAAGTTTTCTCAGCAGTATTTGTACCCCAATAGTTGGGAAATTTGGACTTACTAAGCTATTGGCTACTGTACGCATTGCTTCTGTATATCATGAACCTAATATATTTCACTGCCAGTAGTTTTTGTTAAATTAAGTCTTACCCCAGTTGTTGGAGTTTTAGAGGTACAACTCCTATGCCATCATAAAAGAAAGGGTCCACTGATTATTCCACCCAACTTAAAAACAATTTCTATTGTTAAGAAAGGACATTTCTTAATTGAATCAATTGGAACCAGATATAAACATAATTATATATCTCCTTAAAGTAATCAGAGTTTTCCATTAGGTGTCATGGAAAGTCTGTTTTGATTGAATGAAGGACTTGGTCCTGCTACCCTGAGGAACTTGTATAAAATTCGTAGCTGTCTCAGAACTGGAGAGATTTCGAGGGTCTGGAAGCCTGGAGGAATGAGCGGGGATATCATTGGCTAAAGGGGAAAGAATTGTCAACATGGAGCAACCAGCAAAATGCAGAAAAAGGAAGAAGGATTAATCTGTGTCAGAAAATGGAGGGATAGAGTAGGGCCATTGGCCCAAAAGTTGTCTCAGAGCAAAAGATTTGGGCTGACCCTGCCCGTTGAATTTACCTCCTCACAACCTAAGGGAAATAACAGAAAAGGCCTTTTCTTTCTTGTCTTTCCATCCTAGTCTATGTCTATTTATACCGTAATATTCTTTGCTGCTTCTTTACCAAAATATTTCTGGTAACTTGAATTTTTCCTCAGTCACAGAAGGGCAAGGAATTAGCTGGAGATAAATACAAATGCAAACTACATTAGAGAGCCAAATCTACCTAAATGTTAGGTATATTCCTAACTGGAAGTTCAGAGTGATTATGACTGTACTCCTAACTTTTCATTTAATATAAAATCTGTAAAGTAGTAGAAAATGGAACTGTGTGGAGTTTAAGGGGCCATTATACTGGCCCCAGGCTTAAAACAAGCTAATTATTGTAACAGAATTACTTGTTGTCCCTTGTCTGAAATAAATATTGAGCTCTTCTCATTTGCAGGGACCCCTGGAGAGATTTTTCTACCCAAGACTTTAGTAATTGAATTCCCGAGTTTTGGGATGCTCTAGAGAAAAATGGGCATTTTTTTCTCTTTTGCTTTAGATTGTAATTGAATAGCGCATAATCTGGTGTGTTAAAAGTCAGACTAGTTCTTTTGAGACACTTTTTGCTTATTTGAATGCTTATGTACAAATATATTTTGTGTTATCATTCCTGGTATGAATATTGCCTTCCTAATGTATTGGTGCTGTCATTTCACCTAAAGCACTCAATGATAGCTCATAAAAATTCCTACTCTTTTTCTTTTTACTTTAAATAGATCTAGAATATTTAACTTATTTGTGACGTTAGGTTCAGATAACTTGTCAGAAATCCATGAGGGCTATCTCTTCATAGGAGTAGTGAACCTACTGGTCTGGAACTTCTTAAATAATTATTCCTAAATTCTTAGTACCTTTTTTGAGAGTCCCATATGTCTTTGAGGGATTATTTTGAATATGCTTTCTTTTTAATGTAGCTTTTATTTTCTTCTACTTTTTTCCAATTAAAAATTATTTGTTTTCTATCCCTACAACTCTGCCCTCCCCATAGAATAGAAAAAAAAAACCAGCTAATACCCTTATAAAACTATGCACAATCAAGTAAAATAAATTCCTACATTGGCAATGCTCAAAAATATGTGCCTCATTCTGCACCTTGAGTCTCTTACTTCTCAAGTAGGTGGTATGGATTATTATTGATCCTTTGGAATCATGATTACTAATTGCATTGATCAACGTTTTTAAGTCTTTCAAAATTATTTGTCTTTAAATTGTTGTTGTAACAGATGAGGGGGTCACTACCAGTCCACCTCCACATCCTAAATTCCTTTGGGGAGAATTCCATGTGCTCTGGGATCTCCATCAAAACTAGGTTTTCCTTTTAGAAAGAAGCTTGTTTTCTTTTTCTTTTTTTTTACATTAGTCAATAATGACTGGGTATAAGACCTGAGTAGAGGAATGAGTGAAGTACTTCAATCTCCTGTGGATCTGGTGCTAGTTTGTTTGTACAACTTGATACCTGACTGGACCCAAAATAAAGGGGTCCCTCAAAGGGAGAGGATGAGGGCAAGTGCTGGAAGCCCCGTTTTAGCAAATGGACCAGTATTGCTGGCAAGTACCAAATCAAATTAGTTTCTCATCTCAAAAGTCAGGAGGTGACTTCCATTCAACCCCAGGTCCTAAAGCCCTATAGAGAGGCTCCCCATATGCTCAGAAAAATCTCTAAGGAAATAGACATTCCTTTTATGAAGAGAGGTTTGATTTTCTTTCCAGTTTCTTTTACTTAGAGGTTTTAAAAAAATTAAGAGGGCCCTTTTAGAAGTAACAAAAAAGATATTAAACTGCTAGAACTTTGTAAAATTATATTGGTTTGTTAAACTACATTACCATGTACTTAAAAATATGGAATAATGTTAATTTGGATTTGATTATGAAACATGTCATTTTGACTCTTCTTGGGATTCTTTAGTATAAGACATGAGAAGAAATTTAGAAGGGATAATGTAGAAGCCATCCAGGAACTGAAACTATGAATTTTGCAAAACTTACTCCCAGAGATTTAGGACAAATCAATCAGTTAAGCTGTCCAACCTCTCCTAAAGTAATTGATAAAATGCCAAACCCTGACACTATAAGCAGATGCACACATATCTCAGTTTATCAATCAATCATAGATTTTAATCTGAGAAAAATTACTTCTGCAATTAGAGTGGTATTGTATAAGAAGAGTGCTCCCAAACCATGGAGGTAGTAGGAGCTAGTTCAGAAACTAAGATAGAGATTTAAGCAACCTGAGACCTACCTTTAAGGAGGAACAACTTAGGTGGGTGATGGGAAAGTTTGAGGGGAGGGAAGAGAGCAGTATTGTTGTTGTATGTGACTTGGGCAAAGATTCAGCGAAATAGACTGAGGAATGGTCTGACAAATAAGAGAACTAGGAGAAGGTAGTGTGTCATGAAAACTTAGAGAGGAAAGAAGTATTAAAGAGAGGAGGGTGATCTACAGCGTCAAAGGCTGCAGAGAGAGTCAAGATGGATGAGGATTGAGAAAAGATCATTAAGTTTGGCAATTAGGAGAACAATGATAACTTTGGAGAGAGTGGTCTTGGTTGAATGATGATGTTGGTAGCTAGACTGCAGAGTTAAGAAAAGAGTGAAAGGAAATTGCATGGAGAAACCTCTTAGACATAGATAACCTTCTTAAAGAATTTCACTACGAGAAGGAGAGATAGGCAATGATAGCTTGTAGGTTTGGATGGATCAATTGATGGTTTTTTGAGGATGAGGGAGACATGGGTATATATGTAGGCAATAGAGACACAGTTAATGGAGAGGGAGATGTTGAAAATAACTGAGAACAGGAATGGAACTGGAATGTTAGAGAGGAGCAATCTGCTGGTGAAGATGAGATGGAATGGGATCACTTGTGCATGTAGAGGGGTTTGCCTCATCAAGGAGAAGCAACACCTCTTCATGTGACATGGGATGAATGTAGACATAATTGCAAAAGATATCTGAAATATGTGAGATGAGAAGGGAAGTAGGAACTCAGAAAATAATCATTCTTTTTTTTTAGTGAAATTAGGCAATATTCTCAGCAGAGAGGGTTGGGAGGAGGGGAGCTATATTGAGGAAAGATGAAAAGATTTGCAAAAGCTATTGTGATGAGTGAGATAGTGAGTCAATTAGAGATATATAAAAAGATTATCTTTTTTTTTTTGCTTAAGTGAGAGCCCAGTTGATGTTATATAACATAAATGTGTAGTGGATCAAATCAGCATATTTCATGATTTTTCCCCAGCTCCATTTAACAGTATACAAGGAGGGGCAAAGGCAGTAAATGGTGTGAATAATCTAAGACTGAGGATTCCAAGGGCAAGATCTTCCAAAGAATAAGGTTACAAAAGATTCAAGTATATAGCATTTTCAGGTATATAGTTGAACTTATTCAAGAGTATAGCTAGAAAAAAAAGGTGATGTGGAAAAAGGGAAAGAACTAAGGGGCAAAGGAATTGAAAGTTATAAAAAAAGATAAAAAACCCAGGATTTGATGCTACAAGGCAGAGGGAGAGGTGAAATGATGATAGATTTTTAATAGATAATGGAATTTCAGAGTTCATGAACATGTAAGTGGTGCATTGGTGTGTGATGACAAAATCAAGAGTATGGTCATCTCTGTAGGGATGATGTGGAGGAGAAAGGAGAAATGAGTAGGTTGAGGAACCAAGAAATAAGGAAGGGGTATCTATAAATATGTTGAAGTCTTCTAGTATAAGGACAGGAGTTGGGGAGGAGAGAAAGGTTGAGTCTTTCATTTAACTCATTGAGGAAATAAGTGAAATATCCCAGAAGTCAATGGACAACAGCTACCACAATTTTGATCAGGTTACAAATATGGATTGAGCCAACCTCAAAGGAGGAAATGTTACTGAATGTTGGTGGTAGAGGGTGAACTTGGAAGTAACAATGAGAAGCAAGGAGTTTTAGAGCTCTCCTATCGAGGTCATTAAGTCAGAGGGAATGAGTGAAAGTTGGTGGCTATGGAGACTGAGTCATCAGGAGGGAGCCAGGTCTCAGTGAGAATCGGAAGATGAAAGGAAAGAGAGCACAGTGCTTACACTGTGGGTAGCATTAGAGTGAGATGTAGGTATGGGGTTGGTTGATGGAAATACAAATAAGGGAGACCATGAAAACTGATGATTCAGAATCACTGGATTAATGACCCCCTTTGATTTAGCAAAAGCAAATTTATCTAGCAATAATAGATGCACAAACATTACCCCAAATTGTGTGCAAACTGTCCTCTTTACCAGCTTGTTCCCTATACGGGAAGGGCTTAGACTTAAAATACTGAGAGCTTGACCTAAGCTCACTTCTGAGTGCAGTTTGGTCAATAAACAAGAGAATCTGTCTTGTAGGATTCAATATCTTGGCCCCTGGATCATTCTATTTCTGGATAGAGTCCAGGTCACTCTTTGGTGATATATGCTGGTGGACTGAAATCTTTTTCATGGACTCCTATCACTGAACTTCAGCTCCCTGACCTTTCAAAACTTACAAGGTCAGAGTCATTGCTAATACTTTTTCACTTCAAAGAAGAAAAGAACAAATGCAAAGAGGAAAATCTCAGAAGTACCCTGCATTAATGGATTTCACATCAGCAAGGTGAAGGGATAATAAGCTACAGGCACTGGCATTATCTCTGTTAGCCAGGCCAGCTTCCTGCCAGCTCTGGGTAAGAGAAGGCTTGAGGCTTTCCCCAACCTGGAGGCCTGTAGTAGCCTATTGTCTTCACAGATACCAAAGAAGGAAAAAAAAGACTTAGTTGCCACAATGAGAGTTCTTTATTCATGAGATAATGCACACATAGTACATACTCATTGACTGGTTCAGCAGCCAATCAGAATTGAATTTCTTCAACACATGGTTAGTGGAATTTGAATAGTTATCAAAACCTTCATGGATATGTACCTCAAAATCCTCATGATGATTGTATCAGATAGAGTCTACTGTTTATTTTCCTAAGGACTGAGATTTCATCGACTAGTCCAGAGCTAGGGTATGGACTCTCACTTAAGTTATGTAGGTTAAGCTATTCTGGGTTACAAGATTTTTTCTTTTGCCTTTGTATTCCCATATGTTATGATTTCCTCTCCTTGATAATGGTCAAGTATTATTTGATTGTCTTTGTGGTTCCTTGGTTCTTGAACTTTTTCTTCCTCTTCGTTTATGGCATTTGTTTCCTTTGATCTGGAAGCTCTGCATTTTGTCTGGAAATTTTCTTTTGGGGGAACTTTTACAGGGGGTGACCTTCAATTTCAATGTTCACGTTGTCCTCTGGTTATAATAGATTTGGGATGTTTTCATTTATGATTTCTTGAAATGTGGTATCCAGGCTTTTTTTTAAAAAAATAGGTCATGATTTTCAGGAAAGTCTGATGATGCTAAAGTTGTCTTATTGGTTGTTTATGACTGTAGGTTTCTTACATTTTCTTCTATCTTTTAACCTTCAGCTTTTGTTCTAACATTTCTTCTTTCAAAGAGTCACTGATTTTCCATTTGGTCTATTCTGATTTTCAGCTCTGGTTCCTAATTACCTAGAAGCTTCCTTTTCAAAGTACTGTACTCTGATTTTTGTGTTCCTCAATACAAAGCCCTGTGGTCTTACATATACTCCATTTCTCATCTGGAATGACAGGCTCCTGGTTTATTTAGCTATATTCTCTTTGGATTTTCTGGAAGGATCCCTTTTCCAATGCCTGAAGGTTTCTGGATATCTTCTTGTGTAATCCTGGGTTGGATGAAGATGCTTACTATAGTTTCTTTTTGAATTTTTTGTCAGTCTGGAAATCTTTTTAGATCTTTGCTGTAGTATATGTGTGAGAGATAGGACTTTTCTTTAAGTCCATGCAACCATCTTAATAGGAAATTGCTACCCTGTCTTCTAAATATTTATTCATCGCAATGCTGGCTACACAGAAGTCACTCTATAAATGCTTGCTGATTCATCAATAAGGTCTTGGCACAGTTTAATCCTATAGCACTGCCAGTGAAGCCAGTGTCTGATCACTAGCTTGAAATCTCTGACTTAACTAATTGTAAGTTTTGCTAGGTGACAATGTATATAACACCTAGCACATGAAACAGTGGTGTCAGAATTCTCAGATTTCTGGCTCTCCAGCGAATGAACGACTTCAGTTCTTTAACTGAGTTTATGCAGGATACCATTCGTTTATTTTGGTTGGCCTTTCCCCCTCCTTCTGTTCTATGAATTGATACTCCAAAGTCTGCTGTGACCCAAGCCTTCCATTTATGATGCTTTGTTGCTCCTGTCCTTGGGCTTTTAATGTGCTTACAAATACATTGGGTCACATATATAGTATATTTTTCAGAGTATCTCATATCCTGGAGACTCTCAGAGTGTTTTGCAAAATCAACATAGTAATTACCTCACTCATAAAATGTGGCTTACTTTAAGGTAGTCTGGCAGTTGTACTGTTCAAGAGAATTACCACCTTGTTTTGGCTCCAAAAGAAAGTATGCTTAATCAAGTTAATATTGCAGGGGGAGTTTTAAGAGCAAGTTTTCCTTGAAACTAGAAACAATCATTATAGGCCACTCCAGAGCAATGTATAAGAAATGACCATCCAGTAAATAATATATTGTTTACATTAGTATTCTCAAACTCTGAAACTAGCCAGCCTCCCTAGGAGATGCTCCTAGTTTGTCCAAATAAACTTAAGTTCAAATCAATGCCAAAGGGAAGATCTCTTTTCACTTGTCTAATCATTTCTGTTTTGAGCTCAGCCCAAGCCCAATTGTCTATTGTACACTGACCGCTCAGTACATGGCCCTGAGTAAACGGAGCCCTTGGTGTGAAGGAGCCATCACAGTTAGGATAAAACACGAAAGCCTTTGTTCTGTTGCACAATAGAAAGGATGTAGGCAAAAAAAATCTCTTTTTTCCCTTCTGAACACTTTCTTTTCCCTGGAGAAGCTGAGTTTATTCTTTGCTTAAAAGATGCTTCAAAAAATGAATTAATTATGCTATAACTTTTCATTTAAAGGAAAGAAACCATCTTCTGGGTGTTATCTAATTCCTCCCCCCACCCCGCCCCCAGCATCTTCTTTCCTCCCCAACTCCCATAACAGCACTAAGGGAATAGTGGTATAAATGAGTACTAATTCTGTGGCATATTAATTAATTGGCATAGGGAACTGGGTGAAGATCCTCCTTCTACCAGTGCAGGTTGGTATCTTATCTGGAAATTATAGTTTTAACGAGTTGACTAGATGACTGAGATATAAAAATATGAATTTTTTCTAGGTTGAATGAGGATTATTTTAAGGAATATGTGTATAGATACTTTTCTGGTTCCACATGACCATGTAGGAATTTTGGGGACTGCTTCCAGCCACATGGTTATCTAGTGCTGAAAAGATTTGTCATTTTACTATGCCTGAGTTCGCGAACCCTAAGTGGTCCCATGGGTCTTTCGACCCTGTAATGTGGGTGTGTGAGGTCTTTTGCAATATGATTTTAAGAGTTAAAAGAAGACATGGCTTTCTATCTGGTATTATTTTCCTTGAACTTTCCAGATAGCATCACACAGCTTGGAGACTTTTACTGAGGAGTGGGAAAGAACTGACCTTTCTTGACCTTAGGATCATGGTCACTGTCCTTAAATAACAATTAGTACAGAGACATTCAACTAGGTGAATTTGCTCTGAAGATACTTTTTCTGCTTTTGCAGAAAAGGTCCCAGGCCTCTCTTTTACATATGTCTCAATGTTGGAAATACCAATTCTTGAAGGTGATAGAGAGAATACTATTCCATTGTAGAAATTTTTCTGTTTCCCTAATTGTATAGTTTATTATTAATCTTTTTCCTTCTCCATAGTCATTTTGCCCTGCAATCTTTCCCCAGGTTCAATACCCACTCAGTCTTCTGGATGCCATTTGCCCCTAGGACTTCTGATTCCTTTTCTCCTGAGGCAAGATTAAGCACCAAATTTCTGCACGTTATATACATTGTAAGGCTCACATCTCCCCTTATAAAGGATCTCTTTTCTGAAAACATTCTTCAGTGGGATCTCCTCTCATCACTGAAAGAAGATTTATCACTTTCTTTCTCGCCATTTTAGTCACTCCCTTTGTCTTCTTATCTATTCTCCTATAGGCTTTCTTCCAGAGAGAGTATGGGAGCTAGTTTCCGTTCGTTGTTAACCCTTGATATAGATACATCACTATTACTGTCTTTCTTTTCCCCTATACTCTTTTTATGCATTCTCCCATTCTGTAATTTAATCCCACAAAAATATGATCTACTTATGGATAACAGGTTGCAGGTTTAGTCCATGATATTTCAGGTTTGTATTCTCACCATCACTTCTTCTATTTGCTTTCTACTTTTTGCTTTGTCTCCTTGTGTATATGATGAAATAAATCTTTTAGTGGTCTATTTAGTGCTATTTTGTTGTTTTCTTGATCCTGAATTGTTTATCTTTCTAATATTTCTATTGTCTGGGGTGTCTGAAGAGTGAAAACTATGTTTGGATCTGAGTTTTTTTTTGTAGGAGTATCATTTCAAATACCTCTTTGTTATTAAACATTGACCTTTTTTTAGATTTATGGTTAGGCTCAGGATTTCAGGGCAGGTTATCTTGAATTACATCTTTAGATCATTTTTTCTTCCAGAACACATTATTCCACTCCCTTCTGCAGTTTCTAGTAGGTACAGAATAGTCTTGTGTTATTCAAATTTCCTTCTTTTTATATTTGGTGGTCTTTCTCTTGATTGTTTGCAGAATTTGTTGTCAGTGGAATAAAATTTAACTATTATGTGTCTTAAAGTTTGCAGCACAGAATTTTTTTTTACTGGAGGCAAACTATAGATACTTTTAATTTTGTTTTTTTGTGCTCATGAATTCTGGGAAGTTTTCCTATATTATTTCTTGCATAATGGTGTTCAGATTTTTTGGCATAATATTGTGGGAGACCTATAATCCTCAAGTTGTCTCCATGAATCCTGTCTTCAAGATCAATGTGTTTTGCTTGTATGGAGAGCATAACTTCTATTTAACTTTATTACTTTTTGATTGTCTTCCAGATTGTTCTTCACTTCTGTGTATTTGTCTTCACAATCAGTTATTCTCCTCTAACATCTGATTTCCAAGTCAGATTTCATTGATTTCTCAAGCCACATACATTATGGATTTCTTTGATTTTTCTATCATGCTCTCAGTAAACTCTCCATTGGGAAATCTTGCAAGATCCAATCAGCCTTGGTGCTCACACTTCATCAGTACCTTCTGCCCCTTTGAGTGGAAACATGAACTCTATAACCTCCATTTAAGAAAATAACTGGGAAAGACGACTTCCCAGACGTTCTCCCATCTCCCACCCAACTGCACTCATTTTGGACTCTAACTTCTCCAGCTGCACTTATTTTGGATTGTGTTTTACTTCTGAAGTTGTACTCATTTTGAATTTCTTTGACCACCATTCTTCCACATCTGTATACCTTCCACCTTCTCCCCATCCCCCACTTTTTAGCCTTTTCTGTGTGTTGTCTTTGCTCCTTGAGGGCAAGGACTATTTTTCTTTTATATATTTATATCTCACTTTTATTTGTTGACTTTTGCTATTATGGATTCAAATTTTTCTATTCTGCCAATTATTTCTGCTGTTCAGGCCATAAATTCTATTTTCAAAATTCTTGTTTCTCTTGTAAACCATCTGGCAACATCCTATTGTGTTTTCATAACCTCTTGAGAATCCACAGGTTCCTCTGACTTGAAATATTTATTCAGAGATATCTGAACTCATCTAACTGATCCAGAGTCCATCTTCCCTTCTGTTAATAGTATCTTCCCCATTGATTTATGTACTTATGCTAGAGATCTTCCTCCTGAAATCTGGCAATTTCAACATTTTTCTTTCTATTCTTCTGTTGCTCACTTTGTCTTACTTCTCCTTTGATTCCCATTTCTCTAGAGGATGATTATCTACAGGATGATCATCTCAGTCTCCTTCTAGTTTGGATAATTCCTGTTTCTCTGGCCTCAATTCCCATCCTCAGTGATTTCTGAAATGAACTCTTTCATCTTTAGTGTTTGTATTCTTTTATTTCCTTCAAAGATCATCTGAGTGTCATATTCTCCATGAAACCTTTCCTGATTTGCTTAGGTATTGCTACACACTCTTCTCAGCACAACTTATATTTGTTTGTTTACCTGTTGTATCACCATGAGTGAAATGTGATCTCCTTAAGGCAGGGACAGTTTTGCTTTTCTTTGTATATTTGATGCTTCAAAAAGAGCTCTTTGCATAATAATTGCTTCATAAATGCTTGCTGACTTGAATCTAGTGCCTTTATTTTATAAAAGAGGATACCAAGCTTCCAAGAGGAAAACAAAATAGTGTGTTGCAAATATATTTTGGACATACTGTTTATTTTATCAGACTATATAAGTATATATTGTTGTATTTAAGGAAAAAAATTGCTGAATGGAAAAGGTGACATTAGAGGGAGAGATTAATTTTAAAATGCTGATTGCTTAGAAAAAACCAACACAGTCAAGTTATTTGTCCAAAGTTAAATAGTTAACTAATGTAGTTTAGTTTATACCCACACTAAAACCCAAATCTTCAGACTCCAAGACCACTGTGCTTTTTACGATATTTTATTTATTATTTAGAAGAGGGTCAAAAAGATCTACAAATCATTTATAAATGATTCCACAAATCATAGGAGTTTTATGGATGTTGTAATGGGAGCAAAGAATAAATTAATATGCTTTCCAAAGTGTTAGAAAACAGAAAACTTTAACATGCCTGGAAGAAAAATGTTTAGAAAAAGATTATTTTTCATTTGACTCTATCTTCAAACTTGGCTAAAGGCAAATGTCCATATCATGGGCTATTCTGAAAAGACTTTCTATTATACAAAGGCCTTGTGTATGGTTCTGTGCTCAGCCATCCACATATTAGGATGAGGCGCTATTCACTTCAATATCATTTGCATGGAAACATAGTAATAGCGCATGTAATTTTGGAGTCCAGGTTGAGGCCTCTTTTATAATTTGGCCCATCATGGTCAGACCTTGAAATATATAACACACTATGCAATTTGGAGCTCCCCCAGGCCTTTGCAGGAATGCCATCTTAATCAGACTTGTATGACTTCTCCAGTAACTTCACAGCATGCTCTTATTTCTTATGCAGGAACCTGTAAAAATCTAAATAGAAAATATCTCTTTAAATTATGCTATTTTAGGTTTCTGTTTCCTATAGTTTTTCTTTAGGAAAACTTTTGCCTCTGGAAAAGAAAACCTCAGCTCATCATAAAAAAGGGTGTACTTAGGCAAAATATGTTTTCTATATTTTATACTGATGTTTTATACATTAGCAAATGTGTGTATGTAGTATATGTCTAAATCAAAAAGGGAAATTTGGAGGTGCATTGCTGAGAGGGTCCATCTGGAGTTTTTGCAAATAAGGATTATAAGCCAAACTCCAGTATGAACACTCAACCTGTGCCAAAAAAGGCAAGTGACCAACTGTATGCCTGACAACTGGAACTGACACAAATGCTCATGGAATAAAGAAGCATTTTATATCTTTGCTGGACTACAGTTTTCAATTAAAAAAATAACAGAAATGAAAAGTTCCAGAAAGAAATTCAATTTTTTGAAGAACATGAAATAACATGGGCAAAGATTTAGCAAGAAATCAATCACCCTTTAAATATTTGCTTAAAGAATATACAATAAGTTGTTGATACTGGGTGGGTGTGGGGCTAAGACTGGTTGAGTTTGGGAGTTCTTTGCTATGTTAGAGCTAAAGCCAATTGGATGTCGGAACTAAGTCTTGGACCAACATGGTGAGCCCCCAGGAAGAGAGGACCACCATGTTGCCTAAGGAAGAGTGAACCAGCCCAAGTTAGAATAATAGATCAGGTCAAAACTTCAGTGCCATTCAGTTTTGGATTTGGGCCCATGAGTTACTGTTGCACTTCCAATCTGGAAGAGACAGAGAGATCCAGTGTCAAAAAATAATATTTTTTTCAAAATATACATGAAAATTGTAAAAATAACTTCTACATGCAATGTGTTTGCTTTAGAGATCTCAGAATGCTTTACAAACCTCCATTCTGGAAATTTTAGAAGTATCACTTCTAGATCATGAGGCATGTGAGAGCAGAGATGGAGATTTAGTTGATCTTCGCTTCTTTTCCAGCACCTCTCGCAATGTTCTGCATATTGTAAGTACATGTTTGCTTAATTGAATTGAATATATAATGCATGTATGCTGATTTTTTATATTCCTGGAGCCTTTGGCATCTTCATTGTTGTTAATGAGATATAATTGAGTTGACTTCATGATTTGCTTTTCTAAAACTGTAAGGATCTAGGAAGGTCAATTCTTTTTTTCTCACAGATTCTAAAGTTGTGTAAGGAGCAATGAACTATTCTCTGAATGGTCATTGCTTCTGGTTGTTGTCTATAAAAAGGGGATTTACTTTTTTATAGGGCTACATTGGAAGCACATCACAATAGAAGAAATTTTTGAAGACCTATTCCTGACTCTTCTACTTGTCATTACCTATGTGACTTCTGGTAAGTCATTTCATCTATTTAGATCTCAGATTTTTCTCCTGTAAAGATGTCCTGGAGATGATCTAGAAAATACCTTCCTGCTCTAAATACTGCTGTCCTTCAAAAGCTTGAACAGCAAGGTGTTTTAGTCTTTTGGTGTCTTATAGAATCTGACACTTGACACTCACTAGTTGTGTGACCTTGGGCAAGTCACTTAACCCCAATTGCCTCATCCTGGGTCACCTCCAGTCATCCTGATGAATATCTGGTCACTGGATTCCGATGGCTCTGGAGGAGAAGTGAGGCTGGTGACCTGCACAATCCTCCCTCACTCAAAGCAAAGTCAAGTACAAGTCATGTCATCATCTCTCTGATGGCATGGTCTTCTTCAGCAAAGAAGGACAGACACAAGTCTTATAGAATTAGGTCCTGGGTAATAATCAGCATAACAAAGAGGAGAGTGAACCAGTCTCTACTGAAGGAAGATGTGAATTGAAATCCAGTCTCTTCCATACACCAGCAAATCACTTAACCATTCAGTGTCCTAGTCAATTTAATATGCTGATCTACATTGATAGAGTTTTCGACAGTGATGAAATCATAAGTCCAGACTGTGTTCCTTGTCCTAAAAAAGAGCCTAGTGTTTAAAAAGAAAACCTCAATCTAAGTGGACAAATAACTTAGACTCTCTGGGCCTCAGTTTCCTCATTAGCAAAATAAAGGATTTAGATAAGATGGCCAGGGAGCTATTTGGAGGGTTTGTTTGGAGAATTTGAGAAGAGTTATTCTAGTATATGAGATTCTTAAATACTTTGCAATTTTTATTGAAGGTTACTGTTGACTATTTTTTTGTTTTGTTTTTCTAGCCAGGAACTTTTTGGCTCTAGGATGAAGGCTAGGTCTTGTTGAGCTGATAAATGAATTTATATCAGTGCTTCCTATCTTGGTTACTGATGCCAGTTTGGATGAAATCCAAGTTCCTACCTGTAAACCTTCATTGCATGTACATGTAAATATAGCAGAAAGTATTAGAATTATTTTCTTCCCACAAACCAGAAGTTTCTAATATTGTAAAATATTAGAGCTCCACAGTGCATATTTATTTCCCTGACAGGAATTTTCTTTTGTTCAACTCTCCCATTGGATTTGGATTTGGTCCAGTATTGTCTGGCACATTTGTCTGGCATATCTACTGTAAAATGCTTTACAGTTATCTTTATTACTTATTCCTGACAATCATGCTGTGAACTTGGCTAATAATATTCTCTCCATTTTGCAGATGAGGATACTGAGGCACAGTGTAATTGATCAAGTCAAAATAAGAAAACTGATTCATTCTTTATCCCAAAATGTAGAGGGGAATGGTCTGCAGCAAATATCTGATTGCCTCATTCTCCCTATCATACATAGTCACCGAAACCTCAAAAACTGTTATTAAGAAAGACAGCATGTATTCTGGAGATAAGATGGAGACAGTTTCTTTAAATATACTCTGGCTTTGATCTCCTCCTGAAAGCCATGCTTAAATACAGTCAGACAGTTTTTATGTGTTATCAAAATAATTTTATTTAAAATTTAATAAAAATAAGGACAAAAAGACAATTCAGTGAATTGATTGAATGGAAAAATTGGTCAAATTAGCTGCTTGCTGTTGTATAGGCAAAATAATTGGTTGGTTGAATTGAAAAGTTTTCTGCTGATTTATGTTATTATGACATAATATGACTTTTATTTAGGAAGGTGGACCAGGACCCAGACCTATATTTTCATCTAAAGAGCAAATTCCTGATGTGGAAATTCCCCCCACCAGAGATCTACTTTAACTCATACTGTTAGAGAGTTGCATAGGGCATTGGAAGGTTAAGTGACTTCTACATTGGTAATACAAACAGTATTGCCAGAGGAAAGACATGAATGAGTCCAATCTGGTATTAAGGCCAATCCATGCACTATCCTATGCCTTCTTTTTTGATACAACCATAGAGTTTCTCTGTCTCTGTATTCACACACACACACACATCTGTGTATTTATGTGAATGTGTGATTTTCTCTCCCTCCTTTCCCACTGTCATGTCATAAGAACAACACTACAGATCCTGGTCAGAAAAGTGTAGTGGCTGTTTACTTTTGGGAAATCTGAAAGGATCAAAGAATCTGAGAGAGGATGGCAAGCCGCTGGTGTTAGTTTAGATATAATGGGGAAAATGGAGTCCAGTGAAGCATAGATAGAAATCATTGGATTACATTAGGTTAGAAATTAGTATTCTATTTGTGAGATGAAACAGAGACTATAAATAGCTGGATTGAAACTGCTACCTTTTTTCGTTGAAGTTGAAAAGACATCCTCAAGCAATACTACTAATTTTGGAGAGAATAACCAAACCAGTTGAGTTTCTCAAAGCTGATGATTTAACTCTTAAGTCATTTAATCCCACAGTTAATATTTTGAAAAATTGCTAGTGGTATAAAGGAAACAAATGGATATATAATGCATCTACACATACATACATATATGTTCATATACACACATTATATAAACCCCCATATACATGTATATTATATACACATATGCTATATATGGATACATATACACACATATTTTTTATGCCCCTAAATACATACTATATGCGTATTATATACATACACACTTGTGAGTGTGTGTGTGTGTATGTGTATGACAGTGTCTAAGTTTGGACATGACAAGTAAAGTGAGGAGTAAAGGAATTAACTGGCACTTTTCTAAAATGCCCAGATAACTGAGACAAAAGCATGTTTTGGTTTAAATTACATCAATAATTACCTCAATTTTCTATTTACTTTTTCCCATATAAATAATAACTTAAAGGAAAAGAATTGGAATACTTTTATAAATTCTGAAATTTAGTAGTTCTAAATAGTGTATGTTCATATTTTCTAGTATGCCCATTAGTACTGCCATTCTGAAAATAAAATGATGTGCATTAAACAGCTGCTGTTTAAGAATCTTTATAGATTGCACAATTCTGCCTGTGTTGTAATTGTCGTAGCATTGCATTGATCTACTACTTCCCATAGGTTATGTAATGCAATCTTTCTGTATCTCTAAAAATTTGCATTTCCTGATGATTGATACACTCTGTGTTATGGAGTTGATGTCCTTTCTGCACAACACAGGTGCATGATGAATCTCCATTTGAGGAACACTATTATTTACTGCCAAGGTTATTTCATAAATTCAGTTTTGTACCCCTAATTCAGAATCATATGCTTTGTACTGTGAGCAGCCTGTTATTAAATCTCACATTTCTCAAGAAAATGTAGCTTCACTAAAAGACACATTTAATAGATTGGCTTTATTCTACTACCTAAATGTTGAAGTATTGTTTATTATACATTAAGAAATGTGATTATATGTGATGATATCTTCTGATCATGTCAAGAGATGTATACCACCTTTCATTTCCAGCTTCAATCTGGGCAGAGAGAACTTTTTAGTTTTCCAGGGAATTTGTTAACAAGGTTTGGGAAATATTTTAAGTCTCTAGTTAAAGGAAAAAAAATTAAAATTGGGGAACAGATGAGTATGAAAATGTAGTCTGAGTGGGAGCTGCCAAACGCTGTGAAAATGGTACAGTGTGTAACTTAGATTAACTAGTTCACTTGATTTCTCAACACTTAAAAATCACCCCCAAATTTACTGCTACATAATCCTTTTATATATCCATGATATCTTGCTTGATTCTATCGTTTAAAGTTTCTAAACGGATATCCTAAAATGTGCTCCAAATTTTTGGGAGCATAAGCTACATGAAACAAAGATAAAAATTTTAGGATTTAAATGGGAAGAAGAAAGCAGAAACTCAAGATTTGACCCAGGTTCAGATACTGTTTTCTTCATGAAGTCTTCCCTGATTTCCCTCCTTCAATACTGAAATGAAGATACCCTAAAAGCAACTCTTATAACAGTCCATAGCATTATAGATGGATGGAAAGGATCTCAAAGGCCACACAGTCTAGAAACCAGTCAAGGAGGGTAACTAATCTGAAAGTGAATCATTTAAATAAGAAAACACAGGTACCAGGTACTGTGCTAGATACTAGGGATTTAAGTGCAAGTACAAAGAATAATACAATTTACTGACATTGAACTTGCATTCTAATGGAATCTTTGTAGCATCGTCTATGTGTTCCCTTGGGCTATGTTCTCTTACTCCTTACGAAATCTCTGTCTTGGTCATTATTGCTTCCAGATTCTCCATTGTTTATGTGACTTTTGTCAGTTCTTTGTTCCTACTGCTGTTTGGCTCCTGTGACTGTCTTCTGTCTTCTAATCATTGACATAGCTGTTTCCAGGTTAGATCTCTAGATAGTCATCTTTTCCACATAGCCAGTGCTCTGCTCCCAAATGACCACAGAGCTGCCATATTTCTGCAGTTTTTTGTTACCATTTCTAGTTCTATATCCCTCTCTGTTGCTAACTTTTTCTTCTTGCATAGACTATTGCACAGGCTAATAACTGGTTTTTTTTGACTTGTGTCAACCCTCTCTAATCAGTCCTTCTTATATCTGCCAAAACTATACTCCTAAAGCACTGGTCTTACCATGTCATTCCCTTGCTTCCAAAATTCCAGTAGGGATCAAATACAAACTCTTCTGTTTGACATTTAAAGCTATTAGCAACCTAGAACTAACAATTTGACTTTCCACATTTATGATACATAAGCCTGCTTCATGCTGTTCAAAGTCCAACCAGACCAATCTTTTTGCTCTTCCTCTGACATACCATTCCACTCGCTGACATTGTGCCCTCATTCTTGAGACACATTCCATCCTTACATATGCTTCGTAGAGTCTCTTGCTTCTTTCGAAGCTCAGCTCAGTCATTATCCCCTACAGGAAACCTTTTTCTCATCCTTCAGTTGTTATCACCCCTAAAATCATCATGAATTTACTTGGGATCTATGTTGTATGTGTAGCACAAAAATCCCCATAATGTAGTCACAAAAAAGAACAAGTAACAAGAGTATTAAATTAATTATAAATATGCTACCATGTTAGTGAACTCTTTAGAAAGCATAAACAAGTTCTTCCTTGACCAAATTTGAAGGGGACCCTGATGATTGTCTTCAGAAAAATATTAGCTATGACACTGAGTGGCTCTTAAAACTATTGAACCAGTATTGAATCGGTCAGTTCTAGTTATTTTAGGTCAGAAGTCTTATTTAATGGGCTTTGAGCCCATTTTGTTCTTGAGTCATATCCCATCTTTGTGACCCCATTGGGAGTTTTCTTGGCAGAGATACTGGAGCAGGTTACCATTTTTTTCATTTTCTTCTTAACTTTTGGGGTGTAGGGTGTGTTCAGGGATGAGCAGGACCCTTGATGTGTTGACTGTTGAGCCCTTTTCAGGGGCTCTTTCCACCTTTGATGTCCACCTGTTCCTCCTAACTCTCACCTATGGCTCCAAGAAGCTGAAGCATGCACGGTAGCCACACCCTGGGAAACCATTTCCTCACATGGGCCAAACCAGGTTGAGGGTAACCAAGGTTTCTCAAACCCATTGGTTAGTTAGGAGTTGTCTACTCTAAGCATGTGAAAACTTCATCTGGTGGAATGGGAGATGAGAACAATTTGTTCCAGCGGCCATGAAGGCAGATGAAGCATGTGGAGCACTTAGAGCTTGGTTAGACACCAAAGACACCAAGGTCATCCACCACATCCTGAGCCATCACCATCCATCTTGACTCTGTCCTGCCACTGGACTATGATGACTCTGGAGGAGAGAGTGAGGTGGCTGACTTCATGCAACTCTGCCTCACTTAAATCCAATTTACTCAGGAGTCAAAAGACATCACTCATACCATTTCACGATCATGCCTCAAAGTCCTGTGGCAACAGGCAAGTGATGAAGCATCAGGTACAGATGTCCTGGGAGCTGTAGTCATGACCCTGCACACAGGTGACCCAGGCCATAGGGTCATTTCTCACTGGAAGCAGTGGTGGGACTTGGCAGCCCCCTGGGTCTGAGCAGCCTTTTAAAGATCATACTGCTCACCTCCTGGTGTGAGGAAGGGGGCTAGAAAAGGTGCCCTAAACATTGCCTGCTTACCCAACCCTGGCTTGATTGCTGTGGCAGGCAGGGAATCCCACCATGCGGTCGAAACACAAAAAATGTATGAAAACATCTGCAAAGATGATTCCACTCATCATTGGCACGTGGAATGTGCACACACTAATAGACAATACAAAATCCAGTAGACCTGAAAGAAGAACTACTCTTGTTGTAAGAGAATTCAACAAGTATCACATCCACATATCAGCCCTGAGTGAAACAAGGTTGACAAATGAAGGCCAGCTTACTAAGCTGGATACACCTTTTTCTGGAGTGGGTGCAGTAAAGGGGAGTGCTGTGAAGCTGGTGTGGGTTTTGCAATTAAAACTAATCTAATCAGCAGGCTGGTATGCCTGCCAAAAGGAGTGAATGACAGGTTTATGACAGTGCAATTGCCACTTGCAAGAAAACGCCATGCCACCATCATCAGTGCTTATGCTTCCACTGTGACAAACTCTGATGAAATCAAAGAAAATTTTATGAAGACCTAGAGACCTTTGTTGTTAATGTGCCAAAAGAGGACAAGTTTATAATTCTGGGTGACTTTAATGCTAGAGTAGGCTCAGACTACCAGACTTGGCAGGGAGTCCTAGGGAGGAATAGAGTTGGAAACAGCAACAGCAATGGTCGTTTCCTGTTGAAGATTTGTGCATCACATGACCTTCTCATCACCAACACTGTTCTCCATTTACCTAAATGCAATAAAACTTCATGGATGCACCCTCACAGTAAAAACTGGCATCTAATAGATTATGTGATTGTAAGGAGAAGAGACAGACCAGAAGTGAGAATGACAAAGGCAATGTGTGATGCAGAGTGCTGGACTGATCATAGACTTATCCTTTCCAAGCTAAATGTTCACATTCATCAAAAGTGCCACCCCCAGTGCAAAATGACTACCAGAAGAATTAATATCAACAAATTAAAGCTCTTCTCTGAGCATCAACAATTTGCTGCTGACTTGGAGGGAAAGTTGAGCCAACACACAGCTGGAAACAATGGAGCAGAAAAGGAGTCAATCAATGCTGAGGCCATTGACCATTTACCTCATGTTGAAGTCAATCCCTCCTTACCTGAACTTCCAACTGAAGAAGAGGTTTTTGACGGCCATTAGGCTCCTTTCATGTGACAAAGCACCTGGTGCTGATTCTATTCCAGCAGAGATTTAAAAGTTAGGGGGAGCATTGCTCATACAAAAACTGCCTGAAATTTTCATGGCAAGAAGAGGTTATCCCCCAGGAGTTCAAGTATGGCTCAATTGTCCATCTCTATAAGGGTAAAGGGAATAGATTATCCTGTGACAATCACAGGGGGATTTCTCTCTTAGACATTGCTGCCAAAATTCTTTCTAGAATCCTCATTAATAGGCTGGTCCTTCACTTGGAAGATGGTCTTCTACCTGAGAGCCAGTGTAACTTCAGAAAGGGCCAAGGAACAGTCAATATGGTGTTGCTGCATGACAACTCAGGAGAATGTCAGGAACAGAACAGAGGTCTGTATACAACATTTGTAGATCTGACCAAGGCCTTCAACACTGTTAGTTGTGAGGGCTTATGGAAAATTATGTCAAAATTTGGTTGCCTGGAAAAGTTTATCAATATTTTGTGTCAATTTCATGATGGCATGTTTGCCCAGGTTCTGGATAATGGACAAAACTCTCATGACTTCCCAGTCACCAATGGAGTGAAACAGGACTGTGTTCTTGCTCCCATGCTTTTTAGCATGGTGTTTTCAGCAATGCTGACAAATGCTTTCAATGAGGATGAACACAGAATCAAGGTCAGCTACTGTACTGATGGTAAGTTCTTCAATTTGAAAAGGCTACAAGCCAAGGCCAAAGTGGAGGGAGTGTTGGTGCATGAATTTCTGTTGCAGATGATTGTGCACTCAATGCAGCCTCTGAAGCTGAGATACAACTGAGTATGGATCAATTCTCTGCTGCCTGTGCTAATTTTGGCCTAATAATTAACACACACAAAAAAACCCCACAGGTGCTCCATCAGCCACCACCACACCATCCATACATGGAACAATCAGTAACAACAAATGGAGAAGTTTTGAATGCTGTGGATAAGTTCACTTACCTTGGTAATGTACTTTCTAGGGATGTACACACTGACAATGAGGTTGATACCCGCAGAGTTAACTCAGTGTTTGGGAGGCTCTGAAGAAAGGTTTGGGAGAGAAGAGGTATTAGACTGACTACCAGATTGAAGGTCTACAGAGGCGTTATGCTGACCTCATTGTTATATGCTTGTGAAATATGGATAGTCTGCCAGTGCCATGCCAGGAAACCGAATTGCTTCCATTTGAATTGTGTTAGGAAGATTCTGAGGATCACCTGGCAGGATAAGGTACCAGACACTGAAGCCCTTGCTGAGCTGAACTGCTAAGTATTCAAAGTATGCTTCACAGAGCACAACTCCAAAGGGATGGCCACATTGTTCAAATTCAAAATGTATGCTTGCCAAAAAGACTATTTTATGGAGAACTCACATGGTGGCCAGAAGAAACAATACAAGGACACTCTTAAGGTCTCTCTCAAGAACTTTGGATTTGACTGTGCAGCATGGGAGACACTGGCACAGGACTGCTCCTCATGGCATGCCCACATAAGAAAAGGTGCTGTGCTCTATGAGCAAAGCAGAATTGAGACAGCACAAAGTAAATGCAGGATGTGTAAATCTGGGATATCCACCCCAAATATTCATATGGACTCTCTGTGCCCAACCTGTGGTAGAGCATTTTGAGCTCATATTGGTCTGATCAGCCACAGTCGGACACACTGCAGTTTCACTTTACAATGGTGATGTCATTTTGGTCCTCTTCGAAGATGAAGGACAACAACCAGTAGGTCAAATCTAGTCAAGTGAACAAGCATTTGTTAAATGCTTACTATCTGTCAGACCCTGAGTTACGTGCTGGGAATATAAATAGAAAAAAACCTTTCTCATGGGAAAGAAAACCTAAAAGAAATCCCAAAAAAGTGTTGGGGAAGGAGAGGTACCCAGTATATAGAGTCAAGAGAGTCAGGAGTATAGGCTAGAGAGGAATGAAGACATGGTTGGCTTGGGCATCCTCCTTAAAATGGAGATCTTAGGAGGAACTAGTTAATCAGAAGGAGAAGTTATAGCATGTACTTGCAATGGGAATAGTCTAGGGATAGATTGAGCTTCCAGGGTGAAGAGTGTTCTGTGGTGTGACAGACAAAGACCCTTGGAGAGATAGGAGTATAGCCTGGAAAGGAATGTAGCATTTCTAGGGAAAGGGTATGTTCCTCTTCCATTATGATTATTCTTGTTGTCTAGCAATGGAGCTATTTACCCAGTAGCAGATAGCCATCCAATAGTTCTAGTCAGTTGAGAGAGTTTAAGGCATAGTTAACAAAAAAAGAGATGTTGTGATTGGGTTTCTCTTGTCACAGACCTCCCTACCCAATTCCCATGTTTCCAGCAACTGGGATTAATTTTCCTAAAAGGCAACCAAACTGGCCCTGAGATATAATTGGTCCCTACCTACTATGATACAGCTTCCTGATCAACTCATGGCATAAAAAGTCTTGCATATTGGAGTCATGGAGTCAGGTAGATGTCTGACCACTAGAAGTCAGCATACCCTACTCAGCTGAATAGACCATTTCCCTATAGAGATGAAGGGGGTCAGATTTATGGAAGTTAAATGGCACTGTATCTTTGTTATCTGTCTTTACTATTTTTTGGGGGGAGGTCTAAATAAACCTCTTTTTTTAACCTCTTGTTAACTGTACAATGAACTTATCCTTGAACTAACAGACTAATAGGGTGCTCATATAAGACCTACCCATAACATTGTCTAGTCAGTCACAGAGAGGCATTGTTTCCAGGGAGAATCCATTTCCTAGGAGCAGAATCCCAGGCAGCAGAGAAGAGAGTCTATCATGAATTCAAGGATTACAGACAATTTACAGAGAGGAGACAATCCTGGGAGTCTAGCTGGTCACCAGAAGAGATGTTGTATGCATGTGGAAGCTGCATGAGGATACCTCAAGGAGAGAAAGGATATGGAGACCATGCAGTATTAGAAGCCTGAGTTACCTTGGCCATGTGTGTTCCCTACATGTGTACCTCATTACCTTTGTACTCTACAATTTTTGCCAACTCTTCTCAGGTATTCTGTGATTATTTTGGGTGTGCCACATGTTTGTGGGGGAATGTTTTGTAGCTGATGTTCTTACTATGCTAGGAAGATTGTTTCTTCGAGGAGAGGAAGGCAATGAGCAGAGAGGTTCCGAACCAGAAAGAGGCTCACAATGCCAAGGGGTGAGAGAGAACAAATGTGGGCATACTATTTCTTTCCTATTTTAACTAATTATTCTTGCTAACTAACATAAGGTATTTGTTCATATGTTGCTAAAGTACCGTAAGTGTTGTTAATGACCATTAAATTATGATATTTAGGAAAAAGGTCTGGTTACCCTGCCCTATCTCTGAATTGGGGGTGTGGATACCATTAAAAGGAGAAAAAGATTACAGAATGGGGAAGAATCACTGTATATTAGATGAACTGTGTTGATTTAACAGCTTTTCCTAGAGTATATCCTGAACCTAACCCACTCTGCTGGTACCCTAATTAGGCTGAAATTAACCTTGATAAGTTTTGATCTTTGCTGCCACATGTAGGTAGTTACTGGAGAGTTTTCTTATGATACCTGTCAGTTAAATTAGAATTATCAATTAAAAATGAAATACTTGGGGACAGAGCTAACCTTCTGATTCCAAATGAAGAAAAAAATTTAAATATCCGATAAAATCTTCAGATGACGGATGAATGCATGATTAAAAATAGAAAACACCCAAAATATCAGATGCTGTTACTCAGTCCTACATATCATTCTTTTACTTATTGACTCATTAATGTTCTAAAGCTTGGTGGACTAAACGTGCTCCAAGGACAGTACCAGAGGAACTGGTATCTCTGAGCTGGAAGGTACCTTAGACACCACATGACCCATTCCAGTACTGAATGAAAGTCCTCTCTATAATGTACTCAAAAGGACCATGTATGAGCTTTGATTGAAAACTTCCAATTGGAGAAGTCCATCCCATTTTTTGGTATCTCAAGCTTAGATATGCCTCTCTTTACAACTTCTACCAATTAATTATTCCTAATTAATTCTGCCTTTTGGAGCTAAGCAGAAAACCATTGAAAGGCTTGAAGACAACAGTCATGCCTCCTCATAAATCTTTTATTTTTCAGGTCGAAAATCTGCCTTCCTTAGCTAGTTCTCATATGTCATGATATGAAGACCCTTCTCCATCTTCAGTTGTTCTCTGAATGTATTGCTGCTTATCAACGTTCTTCCTAAAATTTGATACTCAGAACTAAGCACACTATTCCACACGTGATATAATTGTATCTTGGATAACACTGTTCCTTCTTCAGTCATACCACACTGAGTCTTACTGAGCTTGGAATACATTAAATTTCCTAGATAATTTTTAAACCCCTCTCATTGCACCAGTATAACTATATCACTATACAGTGTCTGATCTTGTCTAGAAGAGAGCAGAAGTCTCTAAGATGTTAGACATAATACAGATCCTCATTTTCTTTCTATTCTCTTCTTTTCCCTCTTTCTCACTTCTCTCGTATTCCTTCCAGCTTTTCCAGAAACATTTTCATGCTGTATTCTAAAGCTTTTTGGGAGATGTACCCACTCAATAGTCTACTCCCAAAGCAGAGGCACTCTAGTCCATTACATAGAGAAGACATGCCATACTTTTGTATTCATTCTCTGTTACAATAGTTAAACTAAGGTATAAGACTAAGGAGTCTTGCCCTGATATTAAGGTATCAGCATAAGAAGTACCTGTCTGTGTAACTCAGAATTAAACAAAGTTGCTTAACATAATTTAGAAAATGAAGGGTAATTTAAAAAGAAGGAATTCCATGAAGTACTGTAGTTGCCAGATTTTTTTCATCCTATGGCATGGGTCAGCATAGCTTAATTAACATTGCTTTCTGCCAGCCCAATTCTGGGGTTTTCCTTGTTCTAGCCTAGACTTAAAGTTTGAGCTTGATCTAAATTTGTTTCTAACGCCTGGCCCAGACAATCTCAGGGAGCTTAGGTCAGTTTCAGGGCTGGGTTTCTGGACTCCAGTATCACTGTAGACATTGTAGACACATGTTCATATGTATTCCTCACAAGACATTACAATTCACTCTTTTAATTAGTCCTTTTAAAGATTCTTGTTCTTGCTCTTCCCCCAGTCTCCATTTCTGACATCTTTGGGAGCACATAAGAATTTTCCTTTCCCTCCCAGTGTCTCTCGCTCCTCCCAAACTAGCTCTGAGTTCACAGATTTGTCTCTTCAGATGGCCCTAGGGAATCTAACTAATGCCCTTCATGTTGTTGTACTTCAAAGATTAGGGATGTGTCTCAAACATTCCTAGATTCCTTTTGAGAGCCAATTATGGAGCTATCATCCATGAAATTATCTAAACCTTTCATAGACCTATTTATATTTTAGTCCTCTTTCCCTTGGGGTTACAGTTCCTCCTTGCATTAAGACAAAAATTTCAGTAATATTTAATTTATTGCCTATCTTACCCTCTTAATTTTCCTTCCCACCTACCTACCCCGACTGCTACCAGGACTATAGTTTAAATCTCCAGGGGACTGAACTCAACAAACTTTCTTCATTCCTCCTTTCCTGAAATGTACTTTATCAGAGTTTTCTTAAAATAAGTATTAATTAGAGTAGGGGAAATTTTTGCCACGAAGATTTTTATTGTAGTAATATTTGTTGTAATGATATTTGATTCCTCACATGATTGCTTTGATTCATTTTTGGACCCAGATAAGATATTCTGATTTGTTTACTCTGTCCACTAGATTTTTATGTACATATAAAGAAGAGAGGAGCTTCAGAGCACCCTTTCAGCTTAAAGGGGGTATAATACTTTTAAATACACTTAGATTATATTATAGTTATTTGTGATGTGACAGTCCCCCTTACTAGACTGTGAACTTCATGAGGGTAAAGACTTTGCAGCATCTAAACTCTGAATCTTCCCCAGAGTATTCTGCACAGTAGCTGCTTAATAAGTATTTGTCAAAATTGGTTAACTTAATTGAATTGTCATTTTGTACTTGGATTAGCTTTAAAAAGATGGGGTTGAGAAAGTCCCTCATATTCCGTTTTTTTCTTAAAATTAATTTCTCCTTCTTTTTGCTTTCACACTCCTCTTTACAATCTTCCACAGACTTTAATTAAAACCTTCTTCTTCCAGACTGTTAACAAAGAATTAAAATAAACTCTATTTGACATCTATGTAAAACCACATTGGATTACAGAAAAGCTGTGCATTCAGGATGGGTGATGTTTGCCATATTTTGGGCCAGTTTCATTACCTCCTTCTGCTCATGCCTTGCTAAACTCCACCCAGGATTACTTCTATCATCTGTCTATTCTGTTCCTACACAAATGCTGTGATCAGAGGTGGAGAAAGTTACATAACAATGCTGATTGGGTCCACTATGAATTAGTGCTATCTAATCTCAATTTTTGCCTTCACTACAGTCAGACATTTCTTTTACTCCTCCCTAATTGATTCTCTATGCCTTTTCTCCATAGTGTCTTTTTCCAAGATTCTCTTCTCTCCTCAAGCCTTCCTTAGAGTAAGTATTACTTTCCTTCATCTTTTCAATTAATGTATCTCAGATTTTATTGAGAAAATTGAGGTCATTCATCATACACTCCCTATTCTCCAATTTCCTATATCTCATAACCTTTTGTCACCATCCACCATCCTTTAGTTCTTTGCTCTGATCGTGAAATCTCTGGTCATGAAGTACCTTTTCTTGTCAAGGCAAACTCCTTTACATGTACCATCAATCCCATCCTTTCTGGACTTCTCCACCATATTTGCCCTACTATTGGCATTCTCCCATTCATCTTCAATCTCAATCTTTTTACTGGTTCCTTCCCTGCTGTCTACAAACATATCCAAGTTGTCTCCATTTCTTAAAATCATTATTTTGCCCTACTAATCCCCTCCAGTTATTGTCCTAGATGTCTGGCTCCATTCTCAATGAAATCCTTAAGGAAAATGTCTATATTACTTTTCTGCAATTCCAGAAAGAAAAGAAATATGTCATATTTGGAATGCCTCAGCTGATTTTACAATTAACAATGGAATTTCTTCTAAAGTTTGAATTAAATATTGCTTAATCCTAATCCCATTTTATTGATGAGGAAATTGAGCATTAGAGAGTTTATTCTACTTCCTGAGGATTACATGGAAGCCAATGCATAGCCAAAATATGACTAGAAATCAGGTCTAGAAATGATGTTAGGGTAGGACATTGACATTGGCTAGCAGACTTGGAAAATTTTGGGTTAAGCTATATGAAACTGAGTCCAGGCTTCATTTCCCTAGAAACTGGCAACTTGAGAGGCAGGGATGTTTTTCCAGAGATGACAATACCAGTAAAAGATATGAGGGAAATATGGATCAAGGACTGGAGACTATGGAATAAAATATGGATGTGATGTTTTTAGAATTGTGATAGGGCAATTTTACCAATCATAGGTCCCCTTACTCTAGATGAGGACCCTCAGGTCCAGAGAGGTATAGTGACTCACCCAAGAGCCTACAGTTTATTAATAGGAGAGTTGGATGGGACTGAACCAAGTTCTTTTCTCAGTGGAGTGGTATTTTAATCATATTGTGCTGTAAAGGTATATGAACTTAATCATTCATGAGAGTGTGCATTTTGGTGTTAGTTTTAATTTTCCATGTCAGCTAAAAGAATATCTATATTATTTGTTATTTTTGAAAGATAGAATATTGTAGTCTTTGCTGAACAATATTTCAATGAGTTGCAGTAGCACATTGTATGGTTAGGTGTTCTGAAATATCTCAACTATTGAAAGATGGTATGTTCCTGTACCTTGAAATCTGCTTTAGATTTTTTTTTGGAGCCAGTCCAGTGAATTTCCTTTTGTGATGTGACTTTTTCTTTAACATAATGTTTCCAGAAACATGCTTATTAAATGTTTATACCTTTTTTCTTTTTGTAAAGGAAGGTTGTTTGATATCCTGGGAAGTATGAAGTAAAACATGGAAGTGTAGGGAAGATAACTAATGAAAATACTGGTACAGGGAACTGTGACTTTTCATGAAAAATAAAAGAAACATTTCAGACTTTTTGTGTTAGTCTTCAACACATGTATAATTGACAGTGCTGATTCATGAAAAATATTGATTTGTAATATTTAATATATAGATTGATTTATAATATTTAATATAGAGAAGCTTTTGGTTACATCAAAATGACCTTTGAGCACATGAAAGATTTGAAGGAAAGATAATATGAGTTCTTACACTTCCTAATCAAAGACAGTACAAAAGGAGGTGGATTTTACAGATAGCTATCGATCAGTGAACATTTATTAAGAATAAATTATGGTACAGGCATTGTGGTAGGTCCTGGGAATAGGAAGACAAAAATGATGCCCTCAAGGAGTTTACATTTGGATGGAAAACATGTACACCTAAAAGAATGTAGAAAACATGTACAGAATAAATACAGGACTCCAGAAGTTAAGGAGCTTGGGAGAGGCTTTTTGTAAGAGTTAGTGCTTGAACTAAGCTTTGAAGGAAACTAGGGATGCTAAAAGGTGAAGATAAGGATGGAGTACATTTCCTGGAATGGCTAAGGCACAAAGGAAGGAAAATAATAGAACATGATAATCATAGAATTTTAGAGATCAGAAATTTTTGCTTCTATAATTAGAGAACCTAGGTAGAATTGTGCATCTTGTGCTTTCTCTCAGTGTGGAATTGGGCCTTTCTGGGGCTCAGTTTTCTCATCTGTTAAGTGAAGAGATTAGATGAGATGACTTCTGATGTTCCTTCTAACCCCAAATTTGTAATCCTAAATACAGCTTATACTTGAAGCAGGAACTCTGTCTAAAACATCTAACAGTTTGGTTAGCCAGTCATTGGAATATTGTTTAATGACAGGAAATGTCATGTGTAAAGGAAGATAGTTTGTTGGGTCTATATATTGTGTGAAAAATATGATATGTAATATTTAACAACAATTTGGATGTACATGTGAATAATATGTACTATGTAATAAACCTGTAAAGGTAGATTGGAGACAGATTTTGAAGGGCTTTAAAAGTCAAAGTTAAAAGTTTGTATTTGACTCCACAGATAATAAGGAAATACTGGAATTTCTTGAGCAGGATCTTAAACACAAGTCTATCAAGCCTGTGCTTTAGGAATATTATTTTGGCTACTATGACGAGGATGAATTGGTGACAGGAGAGACTTGAGACAAAGAGATCAAAAAGGGAGGCTATTGTAATAGTCTAAGCAATAGGTAATGAGAATATGAAGTGGGTGGTAACCACATAAGTTGAGATAAGGGAATGAAAGTAAAATATGATGGGGGGAGAATTTATAGAAAGAATGATGCTAGACAATCTAGCATTGCACTAGGATGATGAGTATCACAAAGCCCACTAAAATACTTCATCAGGTCTTAGAGATGAAATACTCTACTAAGACATAGAAACAATAACTTTTAGAGATTCCCCCATCCAACCAGGAATCTATTGAGGAAATCCTAAAGTTCTACAGAGATCCTTTAATTAATAAGCCAGGGTCAGTGCAGGATGAAGAGACTTAAAGGAAATGCCCAAACTCTCTGATTTATTTTGAGAGTACACATCCCTCACCCCAGTAGTAAGGGAGTTGTACCAATGCAAGCAAGCATTCTGGAGGTGTTTAACATGGCCCTCACTGCTTTGGCCCACAGCTCTTGAACCCAGTTCTAGCCACACAGAGAGAGTAACCTCAGGAAGTTTCAGTTAAGTCCAGGTGGCACTTATGTCCAGGGGTTACTTATGGAATAAAGATCCTAGGTCAAAGCTAGTCTTGATTTCCATGAAGTCTGTGATGAAAGACCAGCACAGGAGAGTCACCTAAGTCCAGCAGTAGGGGAAAGGACCCCAAATATAGCCTGAAGCAAGGGGGTCTGGAAGTCCTTTAACAAGAAAGCCCTAGGCATAGCCCTGCACCTAAGCACTTCCAGAGTCCCTTGAAGTAGGGCCAAGACTAGTACACTATACACAGGAATAGGAAGACCTTGTCTACACCATTCACTTGTGGGGTCTGACCCATACATAGGCCCCACCATGAGCAAATAGAGGAAAACTTTAGATATCAAGAGGAAATATCTTGACTTCTCCAAGGCACTTTCCCCACAAGGTATTCCATCTTTGGAGAGATGTTAAAGGAGTAAACCTCAAAGTGGGTAGCAATTTCACAACCAGTGAAATTAAAGCCTTCAAGAAAAAAAATGCCTTGGCTACAGGAGCTAAAAGAATACCCAGAGAAAGATAAAACAAAAGAAACTGAAAAGAAAACTGAGGGAAGAAGGGATGACAAGGAAAATTGACATTTTAGAACATATGGTGGAAGGCTTCACTCAAAATTGAGTGTCCTGAAAATTAGAAGAGTCTAACCAAAATCAATGACTTTATAAGACAATAACAACATAAGAAGTGAAAATACTGAAAAAAGCAAGAAATTCTAAGAAATGTAATGTCAATAATAAATGATTGGGGAAATAGGTCAAGGAGAAACAATCTAAGGCTAATCTGACTACCAGGAAACTTTGATCAGAAAGAAATCTGGGAACATATTTTGAGAAATTTTAGATGAAAATTGCCCAGTAATCTTGGAACTAGAGCTCAAAGTGAAAGTAGAAAAAATTCATGAGTTACCTCCAGAAAGAAATCTGCCCAAATGAAAATACTCAAGAACATCATAGTCAAATCGGAGATTTCAAGTCAAAGAAAAATTACCACAGACACCTAAAATGAATGTCAAAGTACCACAGAGACACAAAAGGAGACTTAGTTACTACTATTCAAAATGAGAGAAAAGCTTGGAACGTGACATTCTAAAAGGCAAGAGATAAAAGTTTACAAGCAAATATAATCTATCTGGAAAAACTAAGTATAATCCTACAGGCAAAAAATAGACCTTTAATGACATACAGGATTTATAAATATTCTAAATGGAAAGGCCAAAGTTCAGAAGACGTTTTGAAATAGAAAGGTATGTGCCAAGAGAAACAGAGAAATAATTATTGCACAATAGAGGTGCATAAGAGGAAGAGTATATAGTCATGGAGCAAGGGTCGGGAAGAAACAAGGATCCCATGGACGATATTTTCATCTGAATTGGGTAAAAAAATATTGAACACGATTACTATTGCTAGTGATGTACTATTAAATGTTAACAATAAGCTCTCTGGAAAAAATGCACACAATACATATTTAAGTTTAATTTACTTCATTAATATTTTTCCATAAATTTCTTAAATCTAATTAAAAAGACAATACATCAAACTCTGATTTTTAGTATTTGTCAGTTTCTTAGGTGTAAATGCTCACATTGAAAATTTATCTATCAGCTGTCATGAGTAGCCTTCAAAAGATTCCAACTCACTGCTAACCATTCCCTCCAGAAATATAGAAATTTCAGTCTAGAATATTAAACTCAAAAGATAAGTAGGAGGGGAAAATAACAAAGTAAGGGTATAGAGAGAGGTCTAAGTGAAAGACTAAGACAGGTAAAAACTTATTCATACATAATAATCTTGAATGCTGGAAGGAAGAACATGAAGGGAAGTTTAAAAGGAAAAGAAAGGAGAATAAAATCCTGGATCAAGGGCAGCATGAAGAGAAAAGAAGGGCTGCAAAAGAGAAGATACAGGCTGTTTCATTTATAAGACAATCATTGGGCAAACTTTTATCTTACTACTTTGTTGTTTGTTAAAAGGGAGATGGGAGTAAAGAGAGGAAACAAAAATACAAGACCAGGGAGATACCTAATTGACAAAGAAAATTATCAATGAGAATAGGATGGACTCATCCATTAAACAGAAGAGGACAGAATGACTTAGAAAGTATAATCTGACAATATGTTGCTTATAAAAAGCACACTTGAAATACCAAGATTTGTAAGAGTTAAAATAAGGGGCTAGAGAAAAATTTATTATTTTTCAGTTGAACTAAAAATATTGATGTAGAAATCATGATTTCAGATAAGGTTAAAGTACGTATCAATAAGAAAAAAAGACAGAGAAATACTTTACACTTAAAAGTATACATAATGAATGAAGCAATATCAATACTTCATTTAACATCACATCTAAAAGGAAAGGGAAGGAAAATTTAATTGAATTGGATGGTAAAACTATAATAGCAGAAGACCTCAATGTAGTATTTTTCATGACTAGATTAAGTTTAATCAAAAGATAAGCTAAAAGAAGTGAAATTCTTAAATGGAACTTGAAAAAAGTAAAAGATGATAGATCTCTGGCAAATGCTGAGTAGAAATATAAAGGAATTTATATACCTTTAAACTGTATTTAGCACCTTTACAAAGAACAACCTTACTAGCAATGGCAAAACAAAAAAGAAAAAGAAAAAAAGTACAGGCAAAGAGGAGAAAAATGATCAGTTTTTGCAAATGGTTTGATAATTTCCTTAGAGAACCCTAGAGAGTCAACTAAAATTTAATTGAAATCATTTCTTCAGCCGAGTTTCAGAATGTAAGATAAATTCACATAAATAATCAACTTTCCTACATATAACCAACAAAACACAACTGGAAGAGTGAGGAAGAGAAATTCCATTCAAAATAACTACAGCATTTAGAAAATATTTAACATTTCAGCTGCCAAGATCTGCCCCCAGATACTATATGAATCTAACTGTAAAATACTTTGCAGAAATATATATCTGAAAAATTGGTGAAATATTGATTGCTCATGAGAAGGTTTAGGTAATATAACAAAATCACAATGTTATCTAAATTAATTTACTTATTTAGTGCTAAACCAATCAAATTCCTGAAAGAATATTTTGTAGACTTGTAAAAATGATAATGAAATTCATCTACAGAAGCTAAAGGTAAAACAAAACCTGCAAGAATAATAGTAAAAAAAAGTGAGAAGAAAAGAGAAGTAATCATTAAAGTTTTTTGGTCCTGGTTAATAAGAGAGATCAATAAGTATTACTGACTAGGTATAAAATGTATAGAGGCAAGCATATAAACCTCATGGTTGGTAAACTGGAAGGAAGGACTTACTATGACAAAAGAGTGACTAACTGAAATTAGGCTTACACCAACATCTCAACTTGCAATGAACTCTAAATGGATATATGACCTAGATATATGTTATATCACAAATAAACTAGAGGAGCAAGGAAGAATTACTTCTCAGATTTATGAAGAGGTAGAAAGTTCATGACTAAAGAAATTACAGAGAGAATCAAAAAAGATACAACAGACATCTTTATTATATAAAATTTAAAAAGCTGCTGCAAAACAAATCTAATGTATAAAATTAGAAAACAACCAAATAACTGGTAAATAAATCTTTGCAACAAGTTTCTCTGATAAATATTTCATATTCAAGATAAGTAATGAAGTGATTCAAATTTATAAGACTAAGAGCCATTCCCCAATAGTTAAATGATCAGGGGATGCAAACAGGTTGTTTTCAAAGGAAGAAATCAAAACTATTAATAAATAAATGTGAAAAAATACTATAAATAACTAATAATTTGTGAAGGACAAATTAAACTAATTTTGATGTTCCACTCTCCAGTTATAAGACTGAGATAGATAGCAAAAGTGGAAAATGACAAATATTTGAGGGACTGTGGGAAAATAGATAAACTTATACTTTGTGGGTGGACCTGTGCATTGCTCTAGTCATTCTAGCAAGAGATTTGGAACTATGTAAAAACTGAGTATGCCTTTTGATTTACTCATGCCACTAGTAGGCCTATTCTCCAAAAAATAAAAGAAACAGGAAAAAATCTATAAATACAAAATATTAATAACAGTTCTTTTTCTAGTGGTCAACAACTGAAAATTAAAGGGCTTTTCTGTTTTGGAATGTCTAAACAAATTGTGGAATACAAATATAATGAAATATGTATCATAAGAAATGATGAAATTTTGACAGTTTTGGAGAAAACCTGGAAGATGTTGATGAACTGATGCAAAGTGAAGAGAGCTAAAATAATTTACATAACAATAACAATATTATAGAGAAAGAAACACTGACAAGTTTTAGAACTCTTATCAATGAAGATAATTTTAGATTTATGACAAACCATGAGGCTAAAAGAATGAAGGAGAGAGAGACAAACAATTGGAGCATCTATGGTGGCTATGAATATGCCCGCATAATTTTGAATAGCAAAATGTAACAGACTCTCCACATAAAAGACAGAACCAAAACATTTTTTTAATCCTAAACCTAAATCCCCACAGTAGGAAGCCAAATCCATCATAGCAACAAAGAAATCTATACATAATAAGAATGCAAGGGGCACCACCATCCCCAAGCCTTCCTCCTGCCAGGGTCTTCCCACAAACAAACAGTAACAGCTCACTGTCTGCTTCCTCTCTCTCCCTCAGCTCTAACCACTGTGTCTAGCTTCCACCTTTCCTCCTCCACCTCAAGCTCCTCCCACAACAGACTCATGTGACTCAGGCTTCCATGTGACTCAAACAGGTCACATGGGCCTATTAATAGATGGGAAAGATCTTTCCATTATGCAACAACACATTAACAATACAACCATACATATGACAAATGTTTTTAATGAAAAATTGTCATGAAAACTCATTAAAAGGATATTTTAAAACTATACAACCCACATAACTAAGTCTCTGCTTTCTAAAAGAATAGCGGACAATTATAAATTAGACAGGATTAAATATTGGCTGAAGGTCATAGAATTACAGAATTGCAGAATTTTAAGGATTCAATGGATCTTCCAGTAGAAATCACCTAGTCAGTACTATAATTTTACAGGTGAGGAAAATGAGACCCAGAGAGATTAAATGACTCGCTCAGAGTCTGAGTACTTGGGTTTGTCTCTTGACTCTGATGCTTACTACCTATGTGAACTTTGACAACTTATCTCAATTCCCTGGATTCCAGTTTCATCATATATAAAATGAGACACTTGGGCTAGGCAAATTCTGAGGTACCTTTCAACTTTACAGCTTTTTAAAAAAAAACAGTTCCTGCCACCCAATAAGCTTATACAAATGTTGGCTGAATTTTAAAACATAGTTCCCAAATTGCTTTCCACAATGCGTGGGTCAATTTCTAGTGGCAGCTAGGTGGCACAGTGGATAAAATACTGGCCCTGGAATCAGGAAGACCTGAATTCAAATGCAGACTCAGACACTTACTAGGTGAGTATCCTGGACAAATGACAAACTTTCTAAGCCTCAGTTTCCTCATGTATGTTGCTGAGAGCTAATACCAACCAATACTTGAAGCAAGAAACCTTTCTAAAACATTTAACACTTAGTTAACCATACATATGGAAACTAATCAACTTCTTGAAAAAGTCTGTAGTTATATTACAGTGCTCCACTCTTATAGTAGTTTACCTTACATCTCTTCTTTGAACTTGAGCTCTATCATTACATCTTTAAAGCAAACTTTCTTCAGTAATCCTTGGGTGTAATAGTCTTCTTGTTTCTGCTTACTTCACTTTTAATCAGTTCATATAAATCTTCTCACGTGTCTCTGTATTCATCATAGTTATTCAACAGTACAGTGATATGAAGTTTTATTAACATATGCAATGTAAAGATCTTCCTTGCCCTTTGATGGACCTCAGGTGGAACCCACTGGAGGAAGTTTGAGTAGGGGAGGCTTGTTTGTAGAAAGACCCATTCCTTTTGTTAATTGTTAAGGAGGCACTGGGTCATGGGGTTCATGATACCCTTGGGCTCTGAGAGGCATATATGTACTCTGAGGTGAGGTTTTGCTTTGGGGGCTTACTCTTTGGAAGAAGATTTGTGTGCCAGATGAGACTTTGAATAGCCATTAAGGAGGCTGACCCCCACCCCCAACTTCAGAAACCCAGATGTTGGAGCTTCTCTCTCTGGTAACTATGTATCTATGTAATGTCAGACAATTGGATCTGTCTGCTGATTTGTGATGTGTGTATTGCTTATGGCCATATAGTTAGAGGCCCTGGTTGGTCTTTATTTCTCTGTTGGTATATGTGATTAAAGAAGATCCTTGACCCCTCAAAAGTTGTTTTCCTTTTAGAAAAGCAGATCTAAGAACTTGTGCTAGCAGGTCATCCTGGCTATGTCATAGTGCTTGTTGTTACATAGTACAACTTGTTTAGCCATTCTCCAATTAATAACCATTTACTTTGTTTTCACTTTTTTTTCCACTATAAAAAAACACTAAATATTTTGGAATATAATGGACTTTTCTTTCTAACGTTGACCTCCTTGGTGCATAGGAAGCATGACTCAGGTCACATTCTACACCTCAACTCAAACCCCGTTGGCTTTCTCCTCTAACTGGAGGACTGGAGAATGGGACATCAAACTCCTCCAAAAGCTTTTTTTTTTTTATGGAGGGCTCACAACACTTCTGATAAGTCCATTTTCCACCAGCAGCTATAGTTGGTTTCAACTCCAGGAGCAAGATACACATTGGTGGCCCATTCTCCACCCCCATTTTAGTTTTCTTTTGTGTATTTTCTTCCCAAGATTGTAAGTTCCTGGAGAGCAGGGATTCTTTCTCACGTTTATCCCCAATACTTAGCACAGTGTCTGGAACATAGTAGACACTTAATAAATGTTCACTTAATTGAATGTGTCTAGGAGTAGAATTTCTGGATCAAAGAATGTAGATATTTTAGTCACTTTCCTTCTTTCTCTTTTATGTATTGTTTTTCTCTATTAGAGAAAAACAGCAGCTTGGTGTCAAAGTAGATAGAGTTGGACCTGGAGTCAGGAAGACTGGAGTTCAAATGTGGTCTCAGGCACTAGCTGTGTGACTCTGGACAAGTCACTTAACCCTGTTGCTCATGTGTAAAATGAGCTGGAGAAGGAAATGGCAAACCATTCAAGTATCTTTGCCAAGAGCACTCCAAATGGGATCGCAAAGAATAGGATGACAAATTGTAAATTCCTTAAGCACAAGGACTGTTTCTGTTTGTATTCCCAGGACTTAGCACAGCTTCTGGCAAATGATCAGCTTTTATAAATGCTTGTTGACTTTTCAAACATAATTCCAAATTGCTTTCCAGAATTGTTGAGGCAATTTCTAGGGGTAGCTAGATGATGCATAGAATGTTGTCCCTGGTGTCAGGAAAGACCTGAGTTCAAATGCAGTCTCAGACACTTACTAGTTGATGATTCTGGGCAAATCACTTAACCTTTGTCAGCTGCGTTTCTTCATTTGCAAAATAGACAGAGTACTAGCCCCTAACACCCTGGGATGTCGTGAAGATAAAATGAGATGCTCCTTAAGTGTTTTGCAAAGCTTAACGTGCTATATAAACGCTTTTTGTTTGTTGTCCTTATTCATAGAGGAATTTACAATCTAATGAGGGGAAATAACACAAATAGTTATGATTCTAAGGAGTATGTGATAAATATAAAGGGGAGATATAAGGAATTTAATGAGGGAGAATCTGAGCAAGGTACCACTGTCTATATGTCTTTTAAAAATAACTTTTATATTGGGCTGGAAAATTATTTTGTACTAATAGAAATTTTACTCCCGGAGAACTGGGTGCACCCTTGTTCCAGTAAGTAACATAAGCAAACTGAGACAGGAGCTATGCGCTTTTCTTTTCAGCTTACTGGTCAAAATCATGTCAGTGCCTATCTCCTTTCCTTTTCAAGGCTGTGGCCAGGGTTTGCTTCAGGGAGAGCATCTTCCACCAGCATCCAGAACTAGCGACCAAGTGCGTCTGTGAGTGTGCGCCTGCCTGCCTCATCCCCATTCCCGGGTTGGTTTGGAACCTGAGAAGGCTTTTCAGTAAGGTCTGGTGGCAGAGCGCGGACAGGTCTGCGGGATGCGAGCGTCCCTCCCCGTGCCTGTCCGGGGCTCTTGGGCAGCCCAGAGAGGAGCACGGCTCTGGGAAGCACGTCCAAGTCTTAGGACAGGGTGGGTTGGATTTTCTGGAGACAGACACCTGCGTGGCTTTAGGTGGGACAGAGCACTATCTCAGGCTCTCAGGAAGCCTCGGAGCGCTGGTGGTGGCAGCGACAAGGGTGGGTGGCTTTCAGAGCTCCTTTCTCCCGGGGCTTTGTTGGAGGGGCCTGCTGCAGCGCGTAACGTCATCCTTTCTCATCTCTCCTTCTCCCCGATACCAGCTGGCACATTGCACATGGTCCGGCTTTTGTGTTAGGCGAGAGACGCAACTGAAGAAAGTCGCTTTCTCCGGCTAGTTTCTTGGCTTTTCTTTTGTAGAAATCTCTCCAAAGAGATGCATAATTCACGCGTTCTGGACAGTTGGCACAATTCAGCGGTTGAGCATGTTGCAGCAGGAGGTAAAGATATTGTTGGTGTAGGTCAGTGCAGATGCAATATGCAGCCAGGAATCTCAGGAACAAAGTGCCGGGGTGGTGGTATGGTGGTGGTATAGAGATGAGTAGAAACTGAGCAAGGAGCTGTAGGCAGGGACACCGCAACTGGTGGAAAACCTTCTTCACATACCCTAAATTTTGTATTGACTGCAGCAAAAACAAAACAAAACAAAAACCCAAACCTTCTCTGCTTTGGTTTTTCCAAAGCAGTATTCCATCAATTGTCTATTTCCAAAGTCTAGAAGCAGAGTTTCTAATCACATTTTACAAAGCGTTGGGAAACAAGCCTAGTCATCCAGACACACCTCTCTCTCCACCCAGCCCCCAGTCTCACTCTTTCCTACTTTCCATTTCAGGAGAGACAAACGTATGAATTGTCATTTCAAAGACAGTAGAAGTGTGATTAGAGCACACATTCTAAAAAGGAAAAGTGATACTTGCCTTCCGAATTGAATTTGAGATAACTGTGCATTTTTTCTCCTAATGACTGATTTTCTGTAGGGCTATGATTTGCTCCATTATGATAGATTGTAGTGCTAACAAGCCCAAAGTAGCAGGCTGCTAAAGTGAGCCTTCATATAATTTAGATTGGAACTAGGATAAACTAAACCAGTTCTTGAAGCTTTTAAAGAAATATTCCCATGTACTTCTATTATTAACATTGTTAGATCTCCCCATAATTCCTCTCACGACAAAACAAAACTCATCAAAGCCAAACAAATTTAGGTAGACTTTCATCCTATTGAGGAAAAGCCAGCTGGTATGCTGAGAAAGGTGCACCAGTGGAAGATGAGTCTGTAAAGGGGAGAAATGAGTTTAATAATACAAAATTTGTGAAATGATGACTTATACTAAAGGTCTGGTTTCCTTTTATGTCACCAAAGTCCCTTTTCATTCCTAGACTGTTGGAGTTGGAGGTATTAGTCAGATAATCATCTAGTTCTCTATCTTAAACCTTTTGGTCTCCAGACCCCTTCACGCTTTTGAAAATCATTCAGGAGCACAAAGATCTCTTGTTTCTACATGTTACATTATCTATATGTACTACATTAGAAATCATAACATCTTAGTATTATTATGAAAATAGTTTTGACCTTACAGATTCCCTGAAATAGTCTAGTGGATTCTGGTTTCTGTCTACACTCTGAGAACAAACATTCTAGTCTATTTTTGTGTTTTAATACTCTTATTTTGAACATAAACATATTATGAAACTATGAAGTTCTATTTTATAGTACTTGCTTTAAATGTATATATGTAGACGTGTATGGATTGCATGTATGTATACTATATATATTTAAATCATGTGTATACGCAAACCCACATATACACACTAAATTCCATATTTTCTGTTTATTTCAAGGCCCTTACAATATTTCAGTCCTCTTTTGAGAGTGGAGGTAGTGGGCAGGGTTGGGAGGGCTTCACCATTGTTGAGGCAGCTAGGTGGCTCAGTGGATAGAGCGCTAGGTGTGGAGTCAGGAAGATCAAAGTTTAAATACCCTAGACACTTACTAGCTCTATGACCCTGAGCAAGTCACTTAACCTCTGCTTGCCTTAATCCACTGAAGAAGGAATGGCAAGCCACTTTAATATCTTTCCCAAGAAAACCCCATGGACAGTATGGTTGGACATGATTGAATAATCACCATTGCTAACTCTTATTTTTCCTCCTCCTTCACTAAAAACTGAGAAGGAAATAAAAAAGAACCTGTAATGAATGAGGATAGTCAAACAAAACAAATCCATACTCTGGCCTTGACCAAAAAAATGTCTGAATCTGGACTGCCACTTCTCTGCCAGGAGGTAGGTTACCATCCTGCATACTAGTTCCTCTGGAGACATAGCTGGTCACTGCATTGCTTTGTTCTTAAATCCTTGAATGTTATTTCTTCCTGCTTCTATTGACTTCACTTTGCTTAAGTTTATACTACCCAAGATTCTTTAACATTTTCTCTTTTGTAGTTTCTAATGATGTAACACAAATCTACCCTCTTTACATACCACAGTTTGCTCAGTCATTCCTCACTGATAGGCACCCTCTTAGATTCTAGCTCTTTTTTTTTTTTAAATCCCTTCTTCTTTAGCCACTCCCCAATTGTCTACGAGGTAATCTAAGGCAGTACTTTAGAATCTCATTTTCTTTTCTTTTTTCCTCCTGTTACTGCCCTCTTCAGGATCAGGAAGATTATTATTATTATTATTTTTAAAGCTATTCTTACTCATACATGACTTTTTCTCTTAACCACTCTCTCTCTTCTTCTTGTCTATTCATTTTTTGTTTCCTGTTTAATGTGTTGTATTTCTCCAATAGTTTTTATATGTTTATATAATATATATATATTTATCTATTTCACATGGGTGAGGTTTATCTGATGCCTATTCTTCTATCCCTTCCTCCATATTCTTTTCTTATACTCCGTTTATGAGAAATAGCAAGTCCCACTCTCTTCTTCCTTCTTTGCTGTTTTTGTTGTATATTTGTTTCAGTCGTATTTGATTCTTTGTGACCCTATTAGGGGTTTTCTTGGCAATGACAATGGAGTAATTTGCTATTGCCTTCTCCAGCTCATTTTACAAATAAGGAAATGGGGAAAACAGACTTAAATGACTTGCCCAGGGTCACACATCTAGTAAATGTCTGAGGCCGGATCTGAGCTGAATCTTCTTGGCTTTAGCCCGGCACTCTATCCACTGACCACCTCGCTGCCCCCTCTTCGCTAGTTTTTCTTTTTTCCCTTCCTATTTTTTCCTATTCTTCAAACCCTCAGAATAATACCAATCTATTCTCAGTTCCTGTGTTTTTCTCATTTTACTCTCTTAGTATCCTTTGAAGACTTTGAGATTCTGAAGTTACCCTTTCTTCTCTCCAGTAGAATATTTGTACTATATCATCATGCATCTTCTTCTAATTTTTTGATTATATTTACCTTTTTAAGATTTCTGTCAGGTCTGTTAAGTCCTCTGTTTCATCAAAGATCCATTTCTCTTGTAAGATTATACTTGGCTTTGCAGGGTAAGTTATTTTTTGTTGGAAGCCTTTCTCTTTTCCCTTTTGGAATATTGTTTTCCAAGATCTCTCATTTACAGAAGAAGCTCCCAAGTCTTGTGTGATACTTGATTGGACCCTTGGTACTGGATCTGCTTCTTTCTGAATGCTTGTAGTATTTTCCTTTGATGTGAGAACTCTGGATTTTGGCTATGACATTCCTGTGACTTTTCCTTTTTAGGTTCCTTTTTAGAAAGTGATTCAAGAATTCTTTCTATTTCTATCTTTTCCCTCTGGCTCTTAGTAAATCTGAGCAGTTTAAATTTGTGATTTCTTGAAATTTAGTGCCCAGGTTTTTTTTCTCTTAGCATGGTTTTCAGGGAACCAAATGATTCTTAACTGATCTCTCCTTGAGGTGTTTTCCATGTCAATTGTTCTTAATATCAGATATTTTATATTTTCTTCTTTCCTTTTAATCCGTGTGCTTTTGTTTTAATATTATTTTCCTCTCATGGAGTTACTGATTGTCTGCTTTTTCTTTCTCTAATTTTCAAAGGAGTCCTTTACTTTGATAAGATTTACCATTTTCTCTTCTAAGCTATTCTCTTTCCACTTCTTTCTTCAAGAACTTTTATTTAATTTGAGAAAAATTCTTGCTTCATTTTTCTATGTATTTATAAAATTGTTGTGGAAAGTCCATTTTTTTCTTTAAGTCTCTGCTTGCAGTTGTTATGGAGTTAACTTGATCTTTTTGGAGTCCTCTTAATTAAAATTTTTATAATGCAGATATTTTCTTTGTTTTATTTTTCTTTCCAATCTAAGTTTCTGAATTGGCGCTTTGTGCCATGGCCATATTTCATCTCCTGCTGTGCTTTTTGGGCGGGGTAGGTGGTTTTACTGGTCTTGCTCTCTGTATTTCTCCCCCTATTCTCACTACTAGGTCCTTTAACATTCAAAATGTTGCGTCTTCAGAACTGTCTCTGGTAGCTCAGGACAAGTGTCTAGGGACTTCAGAGTCTTTCTGCTCGTGCTACCTGTCTCCAGACATAGAGCCGTATAGCTATCTCTACTAAAGTCTGATTGTACTGCGTGGCCACCTTGGACTGGTGCTGGATATTTTTTTCTATTGTACATGGGTTTCTGGATGACTTCTTATAAGATCTGAGTTGGGAGAGGTCATTTACAGTAGTTTCCTGTTGGATTTATTGAATATTATATAATCTGATTCAAAATTTGGGATTTTACTGGAATAGGGAGCTAGGTGGTCTGCTTTTTGTTCAAGCATGAATGTATCAGGCATAGTATGTCCAGAAACCTCTGGTCTGTGAGTTCTCTGAAATAATTTTTGATATTGTTTGATATTTCTTTGATTTACTCTAACTTTAGCTTCTTCATTGTAGCTTTGTGTCAGGGTCAGGCATTATCTCCTGATGAGATTTTGAGTGGAATAGTTTGATCATTAGAGGTTCAGAGCAGTGGAGCTTCAGGGCTCTCTATGTCATCTGAGGACTGAATGACAGGGACTTCAGATATCATAGGTCTGGGCTATTCTGCTCTCACTGTGCTGGTCAGTGTCATGCTAATGGTTCTGAAATTCCAAGCTTGGAACTTTCTCTGGGGGCCCTTCACTCTTGCTACTTCCAGACACAGAGCTACATCCTCCTCTAGCCCTTCAATGGTTGAACTTGAAAGGTGGGTTTATTTGTCTGGACATTAAGTGACTTTCCCCACACATTCCTGCCTGACTTTTATGTAATGCTGGAGTGAAGGAAGTGACTTTTTGTAGTTTCGTTAGATTTCTTAGCCATTATTCTATCTGACTTGGATTTAGTATAATCAGAAACTTGGTACATTGCCAAAGAATTAGATTTCTGCATGCATTTTTTTCCTTGTCTGGATCCCTGGTTGCCTCAGTGTGGAGAACCTTTTTTATTATAATAGATCCATAACTCATGTATACCTTATAGTTTTAGAGAATTGTGTTCATTAAAAGGTCAATTGACTTGCCTGTTGCTTCATATTAGGTTTAGATTCCAAAATTAGCCTACTGTCCACTGATGACACTGGTGTTTTTATATTAAATGTCTTTCTTTTCACACTGAGTTTCAGTAGCAATGGAAGATATGTGTATGGCTTACTTCCCCTGCCCAAGTTGGGAGGCAGTGTGGTACAGTGAAAAGAGTCTTGGATTTGGAGTCAGAATCTAGGTTCAAATCCTAATTCTTTAATTTACTAAAAGTGAGATTTTGGGCAGATCATATGATTGTGTGGATCTCATTGTTTTCCTCTATAAAATGAAAGAGTTGATCTAGAAGTCTCTTCTGGTTCTAAATTTGTGATGCAATATGATTGAAAATTATTCTACCTGTTTTCAAGTCCTTCTACCTATAAGTTTATATCCCACCACTCCCCAAAACAAACCCTCTTCCCCAGTCACCAGACTGATGATTTACTCTAATTCAACAGATAATCATTAAATGCGAAGTATATACAAACACTGTGCTATATTGGAAGGGCAGCTAGATGATGCAGTGGATAGAATGCTGGGCCCGAGTCAAGAAGAGTCATCCTCCTGAGTTCAGATCTGGCTTCAGATACTTACTGTTGGGTAACTTTGGGCAAATCACTTAACCTTGTTTGCCTTACTTGGCTCATCTGTAAAATGAGCTGGAGAATAATATGTCAGCCAGTCTAGTATCTTTGCCAAGAAAACCCCAAATGGGATCATGAAGAGTTGGACATGACTGAAATGATTGAACAGAAATAATGAATGCTATATTGGAGGGAGATGGGGATTCCTAGGGAGACAGAAAATTAATTACACATATTTAGGGTTGCTCGAGAAGCTTGCAACCCCTTCTCTTGGCCTTCTTTATGTTATTCATCCTCTTTCCTATTTGGTTACTAAAATGAGACCTGCTCTTCAAACGTCAGCTCAAGAATAACCTCCTCTAAATTCTTTTCCCAACTACCACATTGTACAATGATCACTGTCTTCTCTTTTCAGCACTTAAACTTTATGCCGTTTAGTGCTCAATTATATACGTTATAATTTTCAGTTTCATTTTGATGAACCTTATCTTTCAAACACATTTGTTAACTTATAATGGGAGGTGCCATTTTGTTATCTTGGAGCATGCATTGAATCTAGTACAGTGAAGTTCTATAACAGGTGTTTAGTAATATTCTGGTGTTTTGATTGGTGATTGATTGACCATCTTTATTTCTAGTCAGTGATGGATTTAGCTAGGTTGTCTTCAGAGGATGAATAATCATGCAGTCTTTTGTTGAGCTCATTCCAGAAGCCTCTCTAGCTTAGTAGGACCTTTTAGGCCTTATGTTTTGCTGGCATATCCTTGGAGAGCTCAGGGTCATCTTCATACCTTAATAATGCATCAAAATGGGGCTTAATAAAGGATGTCTAGTATAATGTACTATAATACAACTTTTGAAAATACCAATTCTCCAGAAGTATTTGAGAGTGTAATTTCCTGACTTAATACATTTATAACATATAATCACAGAATTTCAGATATCTAGTCCAGATCTCTTACTGTGCAGATGAGAAAAATGAAGCCTGGAGAGTGGACAAGATCTCATAGCTAGTAAATGGTAAATCAGGGTGTTGAATCCAGATCTTTTGATTCCAAGTTCAGAACTTATTCTCTATACCTTTTAGTCTCCTATAAAAATGATTTTCCATCTTTTCTTATTTTTAATGCTCCAGAAAATCATTGCCCTGCTTTCTAGAGTTGGTGAGACAAATGCAAATATGATAGAAATCTGAGAGATGCCTTACAGGACATTTTGAAATCAACTAAGGTAGAGGCAGAAGGGGAACAAAAACCTTGGAAGCTTTACCTAAGAAATAAACAAATATTGTATTCACTGTAATGAGCTGTACAGTTGCTTGGCTTTAATTGGAATTTTACATTCAGAATCAATTCACTATCAGGCCCCAAGGACTTAGTTCCCAAGAATAGTATAGTGTGTGATACAGATTAAACAAGTAAAAACTAAATACAAGTACACGAAGACATAGGATTTCTACCAACAACTGAATCAGACTCTCCCTGTCTAATTCACAGGGGGCTATACATTATTTAGCACAAGGGACTCCAAAATACCAACTGTATCATATGTGCACTAAGAATATAGCACCTAGGAAATTAGAAAAACCAAATGTTTCAGGACTGAGCTGATTTGTTTACATCCATAAACTTAAAATTTTTATGTCTCAAAAGGAAGAGTTGAATGTTGAAAGATTTGTAAAGTCCTAATCTTTCTGCATCTGTTGCAATAATTACAATTATTTTAATAATATAACTAGATTATTGCTTATGATGCCAATTGCCCTTACAACGATTGCTTTTTGAAGGTCAGCCTTACAAGGGTTGAATGTTTTCTTAAGCACAGGAAATTTGGATACTTTATACCAAGGGAAGAGTGGTACCTTGCTTTTAAAAATATATAAATACACTTGTGTGTTTATATATATGTGAGTATATGCATATTTACATAATTATGTAGTTACATATATTTGTCATAGCAAGGGGCTGTCCTCAGTATGTATCATAGGGTGTTATTGTATGGCTCAAATGGAGGTAGAATAGACATCCCTCACATCTCCTTCCTTAACCCTTTTCCAAGGGAGATTTTAATTCTTGCTAATAAGCTAATAGGAGGCAGGGGTGGAGGCCACTGTGCTTTTCTCAGAGAGGAGGGGTGCTAGACTACAATTATATGTCTCTGATCACTTAAATACTATTGAGCTTGGGGATATGATTTTTCCAGTTCAATCTAATTCCTTTTCATTGTTTCATAAATTGAGGAGAGAGCAGGATCCCAAAGTCTATATGTAAAGTTTGATTCTCTTTCCCACCAATTACCAGTTCTACAATAAACAGACACAAGAATTAGCTAATAAGCTATCCAGTTTATAGCAAAACAAAAATCAAAGTAAGTATACATATGAGGATATTTACCAGACAATACAGAGTGAAGGCATTCTCCTGTTGAGAGAGAGGTAGCAGCTCAAATAAGAGAGTCCTATATCTCACCCAAGGGGAGGCTCCCAAAGTCTCTGGTATAGCAAGCTGGGGAATATGATAGACACTGACAGTTCCCCTCATGTCAGCTTGTTCCCAGAGGCTTTTACTTCAGCAGCCTAAAGTGGGGTTGACTTCTTCCATCTTCTCTCTTGAAGTTGGAAGTAGAAATGCCTGAAGTAACTCAAAGACTTAAGCAAATCAAAATCTCTCCCACTTCCATCCATTCTGCTCAGAGCATTGCTCTCAACTAGTGAGGAGAGAGTCACATGCTAGTGGGCTTTGGGACTTCTGTTACATACATATATAATTGTGAATTTTTCAGTCACAAACAAACATTTTAAGGTACAAGAAAGAACAAGAGATAAAACTGAGTAAGAAATTGAACTTCTGTTACATACAATTACTTAAAAGAAATGTCACACGTCTTCATGGCTGTTTTAGGATCTCTGATATTGGTAGTTGAGTCCAGAAGCATTGAGCATACAATCTAATTTTTCCAGTTTTATAGAAGTAGAATATTCGATTGGAATCTAGGGGCACAGTGGATAGAGCGCCAGGTCTGGAGTGAGGAAGACATTTTCCTGAATTCAAATCTGGCCTCAAATCTAATTGTGTGACTCAGGGCAAGTTACTTCATTTTACTCATCTGTAAGATGAGCTGAAGAAGGAATAGAAAACTATGGTATCTGCCAAGAAAACCCTGGATGGGGGTCACGAAGAGTCAGATATGACTGAAATGTCTTAACAACAAAAACTCTTAATTGAAACAATGGCGTAAATTATGTGATTGTTCTGCAATTAGTAACATTTGATAGAACTACAAACACCTTGGTACAAGTCAAGTGCCTTTGTTTACTGAACTTTAACAAGCAGCTATTACAGTAGCCTCCTAATTGATTTCTCTGCTACAAGTCTCTTCCTTCTAATCCTCCTCAGTAGGAACTGATGATGTAGGCAAAAATTCTGCTAGAGTGATTTTTTCCCATTTCTACAGTTTTAAGTTTTATTGATGTATTTTGTTTTTATATTACGCATTACTCCTGGTTCAGGAGCAGTCTCTTGTCACAAAGTAAGCCAGCTAAGTAAAACTAATAATATAGTAACTTCATCTGAAAGCTTGTGCAATAATTCACATCTGAGGTAACCCCTCACCTTTCTAAGGAAATTAACAGAAACATATTTTCTCATCCTCTCATCTCCCACCACAGTGGGAGAAAAGAAAAGAAAACTCTCCACAAATCTCATAAAAATTTTTAGTCAAGCAAAACAAGGTTCCCTTATGACTGTACATAAAAATATGTACTTCACATTTTGCAGCCTATGTCTGTCACCTCTCCATAATGGGTGGTGTGTTCATTATCTTTCCTCCAGGATCATGAATGGTCCGATTGTTTGTTGTTTTTTCAGCTTTTAAAGTTGCTTGTTTCTACAACATTGTTGTAGAAACTGTTCTCATGGTTCTGTTAATTTCATTCTTCATTAGCTTAGAACATTCCTCAAAATTATTCATTTTTATAATATTGATGTTATGGTATAAAATGTACTTCAGTTTCTGCTTACTTCACTTTGCATCCATTCATATGTCTTTTTGAAATCATCTACTTCCTAATTTCAGCGCCATAATATTCTGTCATGTTTACATCCTCTCAGTTTCTGGTTTTTTGCCCCCACAAAAAAGAGCAACTGTGAATATTTTTGTGCATAAAGGACTTTTTCTTATTTCTTTGACCTCTTTTGAGTACAGGCCAATACTGGTATTTCTGAGTCAAAGCACCAGAATTTTCCATAAGTGCAGGTCTGACCATGGTAGTCTACTCCTTATTAAACCCCAATGACTTCTGTTACTTCAAGGATAAAATATGAACCCCTCCCTTTGATCTTTAAGATCCTTCACAGCCTGGCCTTTCCTTTTAGGAGGTGATTGGTGTGTTCTCTCCATCTTTACTTTGCCTCCAACTCTAATAGATCCATCTGTCTATTGTCTTTTCCCATTAGATTGTAAGATCTTTGAGGGCAGCAGCTGTCTTAGTTTTCTTATGTGTATCCCTATGGCTTAACGTAGTGTCTGGCACATAGATGCTTAATAATTGCTTATTGAATTGATTTCTTTAAATAGACTCAAAGTTTTTTAAAATCATGTTTTCCAGGGAGCCCAACAGTTCTTTAGTGATGTCTCCTTGACCTGTAGGTCATGTCATGATTGAAATGAAGGCAAACTAAGACACAAAGTTCCAAGCATGTTCAATTTATTGGTAAGGTTAGCAATTGCTGATAAAATGGGTCATTTCATCTCCTCAGTCATACAAAAGACCCTGAGGTAAGTCTTGATAGACACATCATTTTTTTATATCAGATATCTTGTATTTTCTTCTTGTTTGTAGTCTTTCGATTTTGTTCTAGTATTTCTTTCTTTCTTTCTCAAAGAGTAATTGATTTTTTTTTATCCTGCTTTAGTTTTCAGGGAGTCCCTTACTTGGTAAGGTTCGCCACTTTTTCTTCTAAGCTATTAGTTCTCTTTCCAATTCTTTTCTCAAGAACTTTTCTTTTATTTGGAAAACAAATTTGTTTAATTTCTTCTAGATACTTATGTAGATATTGTAGAATATGCATTTTCCCTTGAGTCTTTGCTTGAAGTTGTTATAGATTATGATTTTCAATAATTTTTGATACTGGTTGGTGCCTCTCCCCACATTTTTTCCCTATCGGTCAACCCTGCTTTCCCTTGTTCCTGTTCTGTTCTGTTCTTGCACTGATCTCCACCTTCTGGGGTTACTTCTCCTATGTCTTTGAAATACAAAGTGCTGGATGTTCAGGGCCTCCCCTCATGGCTAGGGATAGTCTTAGGGATCTCAGAGATACAAGATATGCACTGTTTAGGTCTGAATGCTGTTACCTTGCTGGTTGGCACTGCTGCTTGTTACTGCCTGCTTCTGCTTCCTAAGGTTTTCAAGGTCCCCACTCTGGTGAGTATGATTACAATGAAGCTTTCCTAGATAATCCCTTCACTCTTGCTTCTTCTAGACATAGAGGCTTGCAGTTTACAAATGTCCCTGACCATCCTTACTTTTGCTGGATCCAGGGATGGCCCATTTCTTGCTAGTTTAGGGACTCAGCTGACTTTTTTGTACTATTCTGGAGTGGAAGAAGTAATTTAATTTATTTTTCATTGGATTTATAGATCATTATTCCACATGATGAAAAATTCAAGGTTCTGCTGGAGTAGGTATGTAGAAAGCTGAAAAGCTTACCTTTCCAGGGAGCCATCTTGTCAGGAAGTCCAACAACTGCTAGTTGGATGTCCCAGTTCAGAACTAATTAGTCTCCTCCCTTTACCTCTGTCCCCCTAAAATAAACCTCCTTCTCAGACTTCATTTTTCTTTTTTGGGGAGGTCTTGGATTCACAAAGAATCATGCAGGTTCTCATCTTCCATTTTATCATAAACTCTTCCTTCTTACTTGTACACCATATCTAATTAATTATCAAGAGAAAGATCCAGCTATCTTCTCTGAAATAATCCAGCTACCACCCTAGGTTAGGCCTTTATAATATCTCACTGAGATTATGGAACAGCTTCCAAAGTAGATTCTTGATGTTCAATTTCTTTTTTTTTCCAATCTGTCATTTGCCCAACTGTCAAAATTGTCATCCTAGAGCACAAGTCTGCTTATTCTTCTGCTCAAAAATCTTCAGGCAATTTCTTCTACTTCTCACATAAAACATAAATTTTTCACACTGGTATTTAAAATCCTCTACAACCTGGTTCAGCCTTCCTTTTACAGATTCATTTGATGTTATTCTCTTAAATGCATTCTATGTTCCAATGAAACTCTAACCTTGACACTACATTTCCCACCTCCATGCTTTTGGGATGAATGAATTTCTTAAAAAAGCATTTGTTAAACATTTATTATGGGGCAGTTATTGTTCTAAGCACTAGGGATACAAATACAAAAGTGATAACTCCTTGCATTGTCATGGCCTTATATATAAGGCAGTTAGGTGACATAGTGAATAGAAGACTGGACCTGAAATCAGGAAGACCCTTTTGTGAACCTTTTCAATGACTTTGCCTTTCAAAGATCTCTTAAATAAACAGAGGCCATACTGCCTTTCATATGCTGAAAAAAAAATTCTAAGTCAGGTGCTTGTTATGTGACTCTGGGCTTAACTTAACCTCCCTTAGCCTCTGTTTCTTCACATGTAAAATGAGGACAATAATAGTGATCCATTCCCAAGGTACTGTGAGGTAAGATAATAAGTGAGATAATATTTGTAATTTGCAGACCTTAAAGTGCCTATCATCATCATCATCATCAACATCATCATCATCAACATCATCATCATCATCATCATCATCGTCATCATCATCATCAACATCATCATCATCATCAACATCATCATCATCATCATGGAGTAATCAATATATGAACAGCAGGATGAAGGAAAGGGGTGTTTGGGGAAACACAGTGAAGGTGATTTGATCCATAGAGTAGTTGCTTGACATGCCTTACTCTGATAGTACTGATATTGAGTCCAGAGAAAGAAATGGAAGTGAAGAAGGTGGTGATGGAATGATACCTATATGTTTGGGGTGGGTGGCTGGCTGGGATGAGAAGCATGTTCTGCCCTGGTGGTCAGGAGCTGACTAGAGTGGACTGATTGAATGTGTTCTCCCCACTCACCAATCAAAGCTGTCTTTTGGGGCTCAAATTCACTCCTTCCTCACTTCAGCTTCTTACAATACTTAATTTTCTTTGAGGCTCACTGCACTTGCTACTTCCTACCACAAGCCTTTCCTGATCCTTCTAAGTTGTTAGCACTCTCTCTACTAAAGATATACACACACACACACACACACACACACACACACACACTTTTGTGCTTGCTTGTATTCCTCTCCAGTAGAATGCAAGGTCTTTAAGGGATGGGCCTGTCCCAGACAGCAAAATAATTGTCTCACTTATTTTTAGAGCAAGAAAAGGAAACTCCCCAGCTCATTTCATTTTGCTTTTTGAAAAGTTTATCATAAAACCATAAAAAACAAGGCATGACAGTTACATGTTGAATTTATTATATACATGAAAGGAGAAGCACTTTAATGTACATTCTTCTACTTTGTATATAGAAATGCTCATTTTATTTGGTGTTTAAAGTAATAATTTTTTAAATATTAGAAGTTATTTAAATAATTAGATAATAAAACAATAAGATAATAATATAATATATTATATATATATAATATATAAAATAATCAGTTAATCTAAAATAATCTCAAATTGACTTAGCTCCTAGCTAGGAGAAAGCCTGGCACTTTTAGGGGTTTGAACCCTAGACTATTCTGTATTTCTGCATTACCAATACTCCAATATCCTTCCTTCCTGCTATATCCTTCCTCCTCTTCCCTTCATAGATAAGGCAGAGCACAGATCAATCAGCAGCTAAATTGTTCAGATTTTTTCAGATGAGAAAAATTACTTAAATGCAAAAATAACTTTACAGAACAGAATAAACTGTGGAATCTACTTCATCTTTACTTGGGTAGGGGAGGAGAGAAGGAAGGGGAGACTGTACTTCTCAGTCAGTTCCCACAAATGAAAAGTCAGTGACTATTGTCCCATTCTGGCTCTGTAGGCTATTGTCCATGGGGCTCAGGTGGCAGCCCCACAGCCTTCTGTGGCTCACCTTTCAGCTCTCGGTACTAGCCACTTCTAAAACCTGGCTCAAAGTCTCTTGACTTCCACTCTCCGGTACTGTAGAGAGGTGTTATCTGTTGCTGTGCCTTAAAATTATTGAGCATTAGGAGAGCAAAGGAACAAGAGTAAAAGAAGTCAAAGGAGGAAGAGGAAGGGAGGGAAAAATCACTTCCATTATGTCATTAATTGCAAATTTCTTGTACCCACTCTCACAGTCTTTAATGGGATTTGTGAAATTTTATGTTTCTTGGAACTCATACAGAACTTTGTTAAGAATTCCATAAATTGGATTGTTTTCCATCAAGAGCTGAATTCCCAGATAAGAATAAAGGGCTATGATAGGCTACTGGAGCATGTTAATCTCTGGGAACCCCCTAAAGGGACTAGGGAACTACCTCAATGATCCCATGAAATCTATGTTTTCTCTTCCATTTCATGTCTTCTAATTACATAGACTCTTTCTTCACCTTTCACCTCTATTTGAACAATAGCCTTTGTAGAATTCTTGCACCAGGCCAAAGAGCCATCCAATTCCCAGTCCACTTGGGAGGTCATGTGTTTTGGTTGTCCCAAGGTGGAATTTTCCCATAGAAGCAAAATTACATGTTGTATTTAGATTCTATAGGACTATAGTTAGCATTTACATGTACTTTAAGGTTTGCAAGAGGCTTACAAATATCTCATTTTATCATCACAAAAACCCTGGGAAGTAGGTGCTATATTATTAACCCAGTTTTACTTATGAAGAAATTGAAACTGAGAAAGGCTAAGTGACTTGTCCAGGATCACATAGCTAGTTAAGCTTCTGAGGGTAAATTTGAACTCATCTTTCTCGTTTCAGTGGCGGCACGCTCATAGTCACTACCCCACCTAGTGGACTTTCAATGTGGTACTACATTTGAAGTATAATATAAGTTATATAATCTGTTTATTTGCCAAGAAAATCCCAAATGGGTTCACAAAGAGTTGGACACAACTGAAAAAATGACTGCACTGATTTAACTGAGTTAACTTATGTTCAGCATTGTGGTATATGACTGTGATAGAATACTATTATGCTGTAAAAAATGATGAGCATGATGCTTTCAGAAAAACCTGGGAAGACTTATATGAACTGATAGAAAGTGAAAGGAACATTGCACATGGTAACAGCAATATTACGTGATGATCAGTTCATGTGAATGAATTATCTGTTCTCAGCAATATGCTGATTAAATGCTACACATCTCCAGAGAAAGAACTGATGGAGTCTGAATGCAGATCAAAGCATACTTTTATCCTTTGTATGGATGTATGTGTGTGTGTGTGTGTGTGTTTTGGGTCTGTGTTTTCTTTTGCGATATGGCTAACATGGAAACATGTTTTATGTGACTGCACATGTATGAGCTGTATCAAATTGCTTGCCTTCTCAAGGTGGGAGAGAGGAGGAAAGGAGGAAGAGAATTTGGAACTCAACTTTTAAAAAAAATATTAAAAAAAATTTTTTTTCACATGTAATCGAGAAAAAATAAAATGAGAGAAAAAATGTTTAACTCATGTTCAATTCAATAAACATATTAAGCAAGGAGAAATTGTACAGGGAACTTTTATGAGATATTTATAATACACTGGGGATGCACATAGCATTTCCTTGCCTACTTACATAATAACTTTTGGGATGTTACAATTTGTCAACCATGTGCTGAAATGCATGGTCATTTAACTTTTCATGTGTGTATCCTTTGTCCCCATTCCTGGAGACAGAAATTGTATTTCATACCTCTATATCCTTTGGCACCTAGAATGTCATCTTTAACATAAGACGAATTTCTTTTCTTTTCCTGGAATGAATGAATTCCAAAAAGTTTTGTGCTATCTGACCCTATTTTTTTTTATCATTGAATTTTGCTTTCAAAGAGAAAATACTTTCAATAGCTAGAATTCATCTAGTCTTCCAGCATTAACTGAATCTTAAAGACATTGTGCAAGACTTCATTTTAGCTTGAGTATTTAACTCAAGGTAATAACGATATCAACAAAATACCCTGTAGTTAGGTAATACCTTTCTTTTGAAGAGATGAATGCTCTTTACAAATAAAATGCTATTTATTCTCAGTGAAATCATCCCAAACCATTCATCCTAGGCATGAAATCATGACTTATTATTTTTATCCCCATTTCAAAGATAGGGAAATGGAGGCATTGAAGAGAAAAATAATTTTCTTAAGGTCCTACAGTTGGTAAGTAGAAGAGACAGGATGATCACTGTAGCCTTGTTTGGACTTTTTTTTCAGATTTTGAATCAATATTAAAAAATAAAAATCACACAACCCCTCCCCCGCAATCAGAATCTTTTGAATAGTAATCATGTGCTTGAAGTTGCTATATTCTTTTTGCATAAAAGATCTTCTGCATTACAGCAGGGAGCCCTGCCCTGATGTGTCAGTTTGAAGAAGAGAATTCCTTTCTTATCCCAGCCTGCCAGTTGCCCTTTATTATTGAACCCTATACTATTAGACAATCACAGACAACGACAAGAGCTTTTGCTACATAGTGGTTTTATATTTGCATTGGTTTGCTGAAATCCTGTACTAAACATATTACAAAGAACAGATGTGCAGGAATATGAAATAAATACTTATTTTAGGCATTTTCAGCAATGTCTGCATTTTACTGTAGTGCATCTTCTAAGTGGTTGGACTATTTTTCATGGTTCTGAAATAAAATCTCAAAAAGCCAATTAAAAGATGTGCTCTTATGGTTTAAATAAGTCCTTCAGCATTGAAACCAATTGAAACCTGAAAGAGGCTGAAAATGAAAAGTTTTTGGTATGTATGTGTGTCGTGATACTGTATTACTACCATTACCAGTGGTAATGGGGGAGGATCACATCTTATGCAACTGATACAATTCTTTCTTCCTTCCTTAGGGGAGAATTCACCCATGGAAGTACCAAGGATATGATTCTGCTCTTATATTAACTTTCCAGTAGGTTACAAAAAGTAATCAGAACCAAATGGAAGATATACTGTCCATTATATATTCTCAGACCTGAAGCAGTAATTTTTTTCCTGCATACTAAAGCAAGTAAGGGATCTTTTACATTATCTCTGGTCCCTTTATAACTCCTTGTGTAAGTGTATTGCAAATAAGCACATTCATCATTGACTACTGTTAGTGAAGAATATGGTATTTGTTCAGACAGTTCAAAGACACAACTATCAGAGAGTTTTAAAATTGCTTGTTTGGTTTGCAGCCATATACACTTTTGACCAAGATTTTGTTAAGTGTTGAAAGTTAGAAAGCCTATCATTTCCCTGCTTCCTGTCAAATAGAATAAAAATATGTATTCTGATAATTAAAATGTAGAAGTAGGCTATACATGAATTTTAATAATGAGCCTTGTGTTTAAATTATAAGGAAATTTGATAGAACATATATTCTGGAGGTTAATTTTGAAGGCATTGCATTTCTTGAGTAAATATAAATTTCTATGAAGAGATTAAAGTAAGAAAATAAAAATGACTACAGTACCAGGCCTATTGAAAGCAATGGCTAAATACCATATACTGTAAAAAGCCATTATTAAGCACCTGGACAGATCATGGATTTAGTCATGGAGGTCAAAACTTGTTCTCTGTGTATATAGTGATCTGCAGCACATCTTTCTCATTATAATTTGGAAAGGTTATGGTGCCTATTATACTGTTAGTGGCCTGATTCTTGCATTGTAACAGGATGCCATATGGCCGGGATATTGAGATATTTATCTTGAATATATCATTTGTGCTTTAATTGAGACTCTGAAAATATATATGGTGGGAAAAGCCATACTTATTTTACCTTTATTTATTCATTTAGGATTTCTTTCCTGTTAACTCACAACAAGATTTGTGGGTGCATTCTATGCTTTTGTATGGTCAAATAATCATCATTAAATTTCTCTCATTCACAAATTCATTAGCTGTTTAGGCAAATATTCTGGCATTAGTCTTCTCCCTGAGAAGAGCCAGAAAATTAACATTGAATTTCTCTTTTGAAATTTCTTTAAGAAGTAGTTATATTCTGTAGCTTGTCTGAAATGAGAGTTGTATGTTTTGTGTGACTATTTTTTTGTATTTACATAATTTTATTAATTTTTTCTGCAGTTCAAAGTGTATGACCATTTCACCAATTGCATTTTTGTTATTAGAATCTTATATCTTCACTTTGGTTTTACTTCCAGTGAATACAATGCCATCACATTTCATTAGCAAATACAGAACAATGTTTCCTGATGTAATTAGACAAGTGTATTTGGTGTTTAACATGATTTTCATCTTCATTAAAGAGAAAGAGAAAGATGAAAACTTATGAGTCTCCTTTATCACTTTGGAAATTTGTCTCTCTTGTATTAAAATGGCTATGCAATTTTCTTATTAGCCTGTTATTAGTATAATCCTATGGGGCAGTGTATCTCCTGGATCTGAGAATATCCCAACATTTTTTAGACTTTCCTGGTAAATAGAAGAGTATGTGTGTGTGTGTGTGTGTGTGTGTGTGTGTGTGTGTGTGTGAGAGAGAGAGAGAGAGAGAGAGAGAGAGAGAGAGAGAGAGAGAGAGAGAGAGAGAGAGAGAGAGAGAAGTAGACCAAAGAAAGAGACATGCAGAAAGAGATATACAGATAGGAAGATCAAGGGACATAAATTCTTTCAAAAGTCATTTGATGACAATACAATTCCACATGTACTAACAGTAGTTGAATACTATACAGGTGAGGCAAATTCCTGGATACAAGTTTGCTCCTAGGACCTCAGAAATCATTCTCTTTTGCTTCTGGGCTCAGGCCTAGTGCTAGCTTCGCAAGTCATGGTGATCCATCCCAACTGGCTTAGGGTGGGGTAAATGGGCACTTCCAGGATGGGACAAATCTAGGCTTGCATGATGTGACTGCAGTTCACTTTAGCTTTTATTTATTGGCGGTCAGCAAGTGGAAACAGAACTCAAGCATCTATTTCTAGGAACCAAGTTAATCCCAAGAAAGCTGAGGCCAGCAATGCTACTGTAGTGACTTTATTTAAATGGCCAAAAGCAACATTTCTCTGCCTAGTAAATCTAGAAGGTAATTGCTATTATTTGTGTGAAAAAGTTGTAAATTTTGTATAATCAGAGCTGTCCATTTTATCTTCTGAGATCCTTAATCCCTTACTGCATCGTAAACTCTTCTCCATTTATAGATCAGAAAGACATTTTCTTCCTTGTTTCTCTAATTTGTTTGTCTGTTCACATATCCATTTGAAACTGACCTTGCTCTATATCTAATTTCTGCCAGACTGCTTTTCACTTTTCCTGGTAGTTTTTGTGAAAAAGTGATTTCCTACCCTAGTATCTGGAGTCTTTGGGATTATGAAATAGTGGACTACCATGCTTACTTTTGCATATTCTACAATGCAATCTTTTTTTCAGTGATTGATCTCTCTTTCTTAACCTTTATATAATGATTGTACTGGTTACTATTTTGTGGTGAAGTTGTATATCTGGTACTGCTAGAACCCCTTCTTTGCCAATTTTCTCATTATTTTCGATGAGATTTTTGGCCTTCATTTGGGTAGTATTTTTTATTTTTAGTAAATTGGCTTGGCCTTCTCATGATCAGTTACTATTTCTTCAGTTATTTAGGTCTGTCTTTATTTGTGTGTTTTGTAGGTATATTCATCTAATTCCTATGTGGACTGTGGCAGATAGACTCTCAAGTATTTTGTATGCTCTATAGTTATTTTAAATGATATTTTTCTATCTTTTCCTGCTGCATTTTGTTGGTAATATATAGAAATATTGATGATTTGTGTGGATTCATTTTATATTTTGAAATTTTTCTAGGTTCTTTCAGTTTATTTTTTTGGTTTTCTTTTTTTCTTATTACTAAAGGTAGCATTTTTCCAACTTTGCAAATATTAATGATGATTATGAATAGCCTTGCTTTTCCTCTGATCTTATTGGAAAGTCCTCTGACATCTGTCAAATAATAACATTGACTTTTAGTCTTAAATTTAATACTTATATTGCAAAAGATCAATATATTCCTATTTTTTCTATTTTTAAAAACAGGAATGGGTAATGCATCTTGACAGAAACCTCTTCTACATCTATTGATGTAGAAATGATTTTTGTTATTCTTTTTATTAATATATTCTATTATGTTGGTAGGTATAATAATATTTTAAACCAAACCTTTAAAACATATCCTATAAATACAATCTCCAATTCATAGTGTATAATCCTTGTGATGCATTTCTATAATCTCTTCTCTAATATTTTGCTGAAAATTTTTGTATTATTATTCATCACAGATTTTTTTTCTTTCTCTGATCTGATTCTCCCTTGTTTAAATATTGAGACCATACTTGTATCACATAAGGAAATGAGTAGGACCTCTTCTTTTCCTTTTATAATAATAGCTTATATAATATTGGATAGTTTTTTAAATGACTGATAGATTACACTTAAAAATCCATTTGGTGCTAGAGTCTTTTTTGGGGGGGGAATTTATTTATGGTGTGTTCAATTTCTTTTCACCTGAGATTGGTTTATGTAAGTTCTGTACTTCTTGTTCTGTTAATAGGAGGAGTTTATGTTTTTGTAAATATTAATCCACTTAATTTACTTCGTTGGTTTTACTGGCATATAACTGGACAAAGTAATTTTTACTAATTTTTTTCTATGTTGTGAATTTACCATTTTCACTTTTGGTGTTGAAAATTTGGTTTTCTCCTTTTTTTTTAAGAAAATATTTGATTAAAGTATTTATTATGTACTTATTATGTGCCAGGGACTGTGATAGATCCTGGGAATACATATATAAGCAAAAGGAAACAAAAGTCCTTGCCTTCAAAGAGCTTATATTCTAATGGAGAAGAACACAGCATAGTTTAAAAGAAGTGATGGAGGAAGCTGCTTCCATAAGTCAAAGTGTAAAAGTCCATAGAATCATGAGCAGAGTTGGTTTAAGTGATCATGGCTGGCACTTCTTCTTCAGATGGAAGTTCTGGATATGAACTTGGCAGTTGCAGGAAGGGGTTATCAGGTTGGAGTCATGTCCAGCTTGAAAAAGCACCAGGATTAAAGGTGAGTTAGGAGTGAATATGATTGGTGCCATGACTTCCTCTAAGAAATTCAATAATTTTAAAAAATCATATGAGTGGTTTATCTATTTCATTTTTAAAAAACCCTTTATCTTAGTTTTATTGATTAATTCACAGCTTTTTTCAATTTTGTTAATTTATTCTTTGATTTTCAAATTTTTTACTTTAGTGTTCACTTGGAATTTAATTTTTTTCTTTGTTTTCTAGGATTATTTTTTTGGTGTATGCCCATAAAAAAACCCTGTTTTTCATCTTTTTTGTAGATGAATGTATTCAGAGAAATAAAATTTCCTGAGACCTGCAATGGCTGGATGCCCAAAATGTTGATCTGTTTTCTTATTATTGTCATTGTCTTTAATTGTCATCTACTATTTCTGTGATTTGTCCTTTGACTCACTATTTTTTTGTTTTTATTAATTAATTTATTTTGTTACGTTTTAAGTTGTGAACTGTCTCCCTTGAAAAGGCCACTATTTGCCACAGATTTTTACATATATGGAGAACCATATCATGCATGCTTCTATTTATCAGTTCTTTTTCTAGAGGTGGGCAGCATCTTCCTTCCTAGGTCCTTTGTAACTAATTTGAATATTTGTAATCCTCAAAACAACTTTGCTGTTCACAATTACTCTTCAAACTCTATTGTTGCTCTGAGCAATGTTCTCTTCGTGCTGCTCATTTTACTTTTCATTTTTTACATGCAAGTCTTTTTATGTTTTTCTAAAATCAATCAGCTTATCATTTCTTACAGTATAGTAGTATATCACACCATATACCACAACTTATTTAGCCTTTCCCCAATTGATGGGCATCCTGAATCACTCTTTACAATCATTTAGCCTTACAATCATTTTGCTCATTTATTTAGCAGTCTTCTATTGATTTTTTCCACTGTGACCCATGAAGTGTATGTTTAATATTTCTGCTTTTGTTTGTCAGATTTTTGCAATGTAAAAATGGTTTTGTAAAGTTCAAATATTGTTGTTGTTTTCAGTTGTGCCCAATTCTTTGTAACCCCATTTGAAGTTTTCTTGTTTAAGATACTGGAATGGTTTGTCCTTTTTTTCTTCTCCAACCCATTTTACAGATGAGGAAAATAAGGCAAACTGGTTAAGTGATTTTCCCAGGGTTACAGAGCTGGCAAGTATTTGAACTCAGATTTGAAGTCAGGAAGATGAGTATTCCTGATCTAAGATTGACACTCTATCCACTGTGCTACCTAGCTCCCCCAAAAGTGCATATGCTGTTGGGTAAAATGTCTATTCTCATTCAATAATTACCCAAGATAGCTGTTTTTTTCTAAAATTCTATACAAGTTCTCATTTTATTTCTTATTCTTTTTTTAGTTATATTTGTTTAATTCTGAAAAGGATATGTCATCTACTTTTATAATTTTGCTCTCTATTTCTCTCTGTAACTCATTTAAATTTTCTTTTAAGCATTTGAATATAATACCATTTGATGAATATATGTTTCAGTATTTAGTCTTTTAGCCAAATCTATTTTTCCTGCTGCCTTGACTGAGATCATGACTTATTCCTCCTTCCTATTTGACTTCACTTGAATAAGAAGATTGTGCTTCAGCCCCTTAGTTTAATTATGTGTGTTCAAATTGTAGGCAGCTGACATGTTTAGTGATGAGTTTGTTTTGGTAGATGTAGGAGAGGTAAGATTAAATTATGAGAACTTAGTGGGAAAAAAGTAACATAGTGGGAGAGGATGTGTAAAATATAACCATTTCAAAGTTGCAGCACCACTTGGCTATGTTCTACCATAATTGTAAAACAGGAATAATAATTCCTATAGTCCAATTACTTCTAGGAGATTCTGTGAGCACAAGGAACACGAAGCAATAGCTTTTTATAAAAAAGGTGTAAAGCAATTTGGACTTTTCTCTTAAAAAATTTACCATTATCTTCTCGGTAAAATGTGGGCCAGCTATGTTTCTTGTTTATGCCAATAGTTTTGTGGAAAGATGACAACTAAGGTTTAGTCCCATAAATATAAGAATATGAATCATTAATGAACTCTTACAGGATTGAGTTTATAATTCTTGCCATTTGAGAGGACATTTATACATTTTGTTTAAAAAGAATAAAAAATGAAGTGTTATAATAGCTGAGAGGTATGTTAGCAGCTGTTTGTTACTTTTCACTTACTTTACAGAGGAAAGAAGGAAACAAACATTTAGTAAGTACACACTATATACCAGACACTGTGGTTAGTGTTGGGGATATAAATATGAGCAAAAAGAAAGACAGCCCCTGCTGTCAAGGAGCTTATGTTCTAATGAAGAAAACCAGTACAAAAAAAAAAACAAAACTAAAGAGAAAAGAACCCAAGGTACTATTGTGTGGCTTCTCAAGTCCAGGAGCCAGGAATAGCGCTGGGAGGAGAATGAGGGCAAGCTTGAGTCTCTCCACAAAATAAAGGTCCCAGGAAAAATTCTCCACTAGGAGAAAAAAATGAGCCTTATAGAGGGTTATTTCAGGTTGATAAGGATGCAGGGATGATCAGATGTTCCAGAGTGAGGAGATATTAAGTGCTAAGAGAAGTTTCATTCAGAGATGGCAGCAAAGGCATGGTTCTGAAGTCTAGAAATCAGCAAGAAGATTGGGAAAGGAATGAAGACCATCCTGGCCCCTCCACAAAATGAAGATAATTGGGGGAAAAATTGAGACCCAGAAAAAAGAAATGGTTTGACTTAGTTTACATACACATGTGATATTTTTCATTTCCAAATTTCTTTACAATTTTATTTATTTTAGACTTCTTTTCAGCAATTGCTTTTGAACTGGTTTTGAACCAAGTTCTTGGGTGAATGGGATAGATTGCTTAGGGCAAACTTTTGAAAGCTCATAACAAATGGTTTAAAAAATCCAGGTGCTTTTCTGATGTTTTAGGTCGTACTTATCCTCTTATGTATTAAACTTAAGTTGTGTGCTTTTCCTGTCATTAGGAAATTACAGTCAGCAATAAAATGAATTTTTAAAAATAGATAACAGCGAGAAGAAGTCTTTATTAAACACTTACCATGTGCCAGGCACTATGCCAGGGAGACAAAAACAAAAACAAAACAGCATATGCTCTCAAAGAACTTACATTTTCTTGTGAAGGATACACACACATGTGTGTATATAGATTTATATATATAAACACATATACATATGTATATGTACATAAATATATGCGCACATATATATGCATACACATACATGTATATAAATACAATATATATGTAAAAGAAATACAAAGTAAATTTTGGAGGGATGAGGAACAATGGTAACTGATGAAATCAAGAAAGGGTTTTGGTAGGAGGTGGTGCTTTAGTTGAGCTTAGAAAGGAATTAGGGTTTCCAAGAGGCAGAGGTGAGAAGGGGATGTGCAAAGGCATGCAGGTAGGAAATGGGATGTCACTCACAGAAAAGAGCAAATAGGTCAGTTTGGTAGAAACACCCCATGCAAGAAGGGAGTAATTTATAATCATCTTGGAAATACAGGTTAGAGGCAGATTTTTTTTTTTTATGAGAATAAGAGAATCATAGACTTTTAGAGACTTAAAGTAGCTTATAGGCCAATCCTTTAACTTTTAAGATTAGAGAAACAGAGGTCCAGAGAGATTGTGTCTCACATAGCAAAGATTATTATGTTGCTTAGTAACTTCAGTCATGCCCAACTCTTTGTGACCTCATTTGGGGTTTTCTTTGGAAAGATACTGGAAGAGTTTGTCATTTCCTTCTCCATCTCATTTTACAGATGAGGGAACTGAGGCAAACAGGATTAAATGATTTGCCCTGGGTCACACAGCTAGTGTCTGAAGCTGGATTTGAACTCAGGTTTCCTTGACTGCAGGGCTGGTGTACTGTCCACTGCACCACCTAGCTGCCCACAATTACTATAGATCATTATTATGTTCAAAAAGATTAATATGTTGTAATGGTAATTTAAATGGGACGATCTTTCCCATTCATTAATAGGCCCATGTGACCTGCTTGGGTCCCATGGAAGTCTGAGTTACATGGAGCCTGTGGTGAGAGGAATTTGCTGAATGGGTGGAGCAGAAATAGGCAGAGCTAGAACAGAACTGACAGGAAATTGTTCAGACAACAGTCAGAGCTGGGAAAGATAGAGGCAAGCAGGCAGCTGGCTAGTGTGAGTGAAAGGGCTTGTTTGTGATTTTGTTTAAGGGAGCTTGCTTGTGATTTGTCTAATGGAGCTGGTTTGTGGGAAGCCTAGCAGGGGGAAGACTTGGGGATGGTGTTGTTCACTGCATTGTTACTGTGGATAGATTTTTGTTACTATGAGGGATTTGGCTTTCTGGTATCTGAATAAATGTTTTGGTTCTGTCTTCCATGTGGAGAGTCTGTGGTATTTTGCAATTCAGAATTATGCCGGGATGTTCATGGCCACCATCAGTACTGTGAATATTGCATTGGTGCTACATATCTAATACTCAGTTTCTTAAGTATAAATTTGACAACATTTTTGTTCATGATTCTGAAATAAACTATTTTGAAGCTATGCCTTAATTTACTTCAGATATCAGCTTACCATTATATACATAGTAACTTTAATCTTTTGGTATATCTTGAAAGTCTTTAAGGTTTATGTGTGTGCTTAAGGATACAGGTATATTGTTCTCAGTGATCTGTTGTATTTATATTAGAGTAGTACTGCTGGATTAAAAGGATTTTTTTCTCAGAGAAACATTTAAAATGTTATGGCACAATCATATTTTGCAGAAATTTGTCACTTAACTATTAAGATGCTTTGATTTAAGTAGAAACTCTCCCCATGACCCAGCAGTTTTCACTACAACATTTTTAGGTTTTTTTAGAAATGATGTGAACTTTATTCACAGTTGTGATGATGGGACTATCTGTGGCAAAGAGAATACTGTACTTGGATATTTCAAACATCTCTTCTTACTTTTTTCCCCCTACTTTGAGACTAGAACTGTTCAGTTAAAATTAGAACATAGGACATAAATACAGAACTAGGAGTCTCAAAGGTCATCTGCTTCAGTCACTTAATTTTGCTTTTGAGCAAACTGACCCCCAGGTCACTTGTCCAAGGTCGCACAGATAGCAAGTGGCAAAACTTGGATTTGAACTTAAAAAAGACGCTTGACCTTTGCTTCCCTAATCTTAGAAATGAAAGGGTTGAAGCCTATGGCCTATAAGATTATTTGAGGCCCCCAAAGCCTGTGATTCTATTATTATATAAAAAAATTCTGTTTCCAACCTATCTTCCCAAGCTGATTACCAATTACTCCCTTCTTAGACTCCACTACTAATAATGGTGCTAATATTAAGGACCCAAAGCAAATTCAGTCTGTGGTGGTTCCTTCATTCTTGAAGAAAACCAAAATGACACCACTATTTGGAGTCAAAAAAGAGTGTGTCCAACTGTGACTGATCAGACCACTGCGAGCTCAGAACACTGTGCCACAGGCCAGGTGCAAATAGTTCATATAAACATTTGGAGTGAAGATGTCTCTAAATTCGTGCATCTCACATTTCTTTTGATCTACTGCGATTCTGATTCACTTATAGAGTGCTGCGTCTTCTTTAATGTGGGCATATTATGCTGGGTGGTCCTGTGCCAGTGTCTTGATTCCAAAGTTCTTCAGAGAGACCTTGAGAAAATCCTTGTATTGCTTCTTCTGACCACCATGTGAGCACCTGCCTTGTGTGAGTTCTCCATAAAACAGTCTCTTAGGTAAACATACACTTGGCATTTAAAGAATATGGCCAGCCCATGGAAATTGTGCTCCCTGTAGAAGAGCTTGAATGTTTGGCAGTTTAACTTGAGAAAAAACTTCAGTGTCTTCTTGGCAAACACTTTGCCTCTGTGCTTCAGCTTTTCAGCCAGAGATTGGCTTGACCTTTCCAATGGAGCAAAAATCTAGAAATGGATACCCCTGATTAATATATTCTAATACAGCAGTTTTTTTAAAAAACTCATTGAACTTGAAATACTTGGTTTTTTGTCTTTACAAATAATAGCTAATGATACTAATACAATGATTTGGGTTGCTTCTCAATATTTATCTAAAATTAAAAACAAAATCTTATTAAATACAATGCTACTTTCAAAATTTGTAACAACTTATAAAACCTACTTGAAATTTGAGGTAGGGGCAACTGGGTGGTGCAGTGGATAGAGCACTGGGCCTAGTATCAGGAAGACCTGAGTAAAAATTTGACTTTTCACACTTACTAATTTTTGATTCTGGGTAAATCATTCAACCCTGTTTGCCTCAGTTTCCTCATCTGTAAAGTGAGCTAGAGAAGGAAATGGCCAACCACTCCAGCATCTTTGCCAAGAAAACCCCAAATAGGGTCATGAAGAGTTGAACCCAACTGAACAACAAACTGATGGACAGCTGGTATCTGAGAACTGGGATCTCTAAGTTTGGAAGTGTTCAATACTAGAAAGGTAATGAATTGTTCTGACTATAGTAGCTTAAAAAGATTTGCCTTAGTTGCAGATGTACTGATGAAATCATGAATCCTTAGAGAACTAATGTAACTAACGATGGAGTAAAAGGAGCTTTATGTCATGTAAATGTGTTTTATCTTGTTCTTGAAGCAGTCATCACATGGACACTTCTAATATGAAGTTTCTGCAATTGCTGGGGCAGTAACTGCTCATCCAAAAGTTCTCTAGAGATAATAGATTGCTTACTTTCCATGTAGAATTTATATAACATAGGTGGTTGTCTACAAGGAACAAAAATGAGCCCACAAAAGTTATTGAAGGCATACAGTGAGATCTAGCCCTCATGGAAGGGAGATCCCAGAGGGTATTCTAAGTGAGTGAGCACTGTTGAGACAGCACACATGGCTGAGTTCCACTGTAGGGAAGCCTGCATTGGCATCACTACAGACAGCTACCTCCAGCGGATGTTGCTGCAGGCATATCAGAATCTCTTAATGTACTGGAGAAGAAAGAGGGTGAGGACAGCAGGGAAGGAAAACCGGGGTGGGGGGAGAGAAGCTATATAAAAAATTCACCACATAAATTAGCTTAGGCCTTTTGCAGCAAAACTAACAATTGCATCTGAATATGAATTCTGTGGCTTCTCTTTTTTTAGTGCCTGAAGGAACTGCGTCACGTAATATACAAGGTAATTATTAAAAATGCATAGATCATCTTGTAGGTACAAAAAAATGGAACCGTCTTCAGAAAAAAAACATTAAAAGGTCTGCATATGTCAATGAATTAGAATCTGTTTGCTTCTAAGAGCTGCTATTTTGGGAATTCCTCAGAGGAAGTTAAAAGAATTAATTTTATAATCAGAGGTGTCTATTCTGAGGCAGTGGACAGTTGAATTCAGGGTGGGTTGTTGAGGGCCGCCAACAGTTTTGGCACTGGTTTGGGGTGTTAAGTGTCAGTTAACATGCTGATGCCCGCCCTTCAAATGTCTATAAACAAAGACCCCTTTCTTTCCCTTCTGGCAAAAATCCAGGCCAATTTTGGAAGGCTCAGTCCTTTTGCCCATCATTAAGGACAGTGTGTTAATCATGGCACTTGATCTCAAAAGCACCATGGCAAAGGGAATGTTTACTGACCCAGAACATCCACATTCACATTTCTACTTATGGGGCAGTGGCATGTGCAGACAGTGACATGGGCTGTAGGGGAGAACTAAGAAGTGCTCAGGCTCAAGTCAACTCCAAACCACCTACAGATTGAAGATTATAGATGTGACAGATGCAGTCAGAGTGCTAACTTGTGGTCATTTAAAAGATCTCTGTTATCTGTATAAAAAACTCCTTTGCTTTATGTTTCTGCTATCCAGACAGAAGACATTGGATGTGTTATTCAGTAGCACTCAGGCAAAATTTTAGATCGCTAGCATGATGCTGATCTGAGCTAGAATAATATGTTTGATGTGAAGTTTGAAATATTGATAAATAGGATGATAAGTTGACAGACAAAAAAAGAATACATTACATTGAATCCAGATAAGAGACCATCTTCACTGCAGTTTTACCTTAAAAGTTATACACTATAATAGGTTAACCATAAAAGATTCTGTAGCCTATTTTTTCCTGTATAGTGTTTTCTTTTAAAATTCTTTGTACTCTATAGAAAGACACAGATGAAATGGTTAATTTTTTTTATTGTTTCTTGATGTCTCATGGAATCATTAGCTTCCACTTTCCCAATTCTAATTTTTGAGTAATTTTCTTCAGTAAGCTCTTGTATCTCTTTTTCCATTTGGCCATTTTTTAAGGTGGTATTTTTTTCAAAGTGTTTTGTGTGTCTCTTTTACCAAGTGGTATCTTTTCATAATTTCCTACTTTTGCTTTCATTTCTTTTCCTAATTTTTTCTCTACATTCCTATCTGATTTTGAAAATTTCTTTTAGCTCTTCCAGGAATTCTTGTTGGACTTGTGTCCAGTTATTGTGTCTTCTATGAGGCTTTGCTGTAACTTTTTAACATAATTGTCTTCTTTTGAGTTTGTGTCTTGAGTTTCCTTGTAACTCTTGTAAGCTTTTCATGGGCAGGTGGCTCTCCTCCTTCTCCTTTTCCTCCTTTTCCTTCTTCTTCTTCTTCTTCCTCTTCTTCTTCCTCTTCTTCTTCCTCTTCTTCTTCCTCTTCTTCTTCTTCTTCCTCTTCTTCTTCCTCTTCTTCTTCTTCTTCCTCTTCTTCTTCCTCTTCTTCTTCCTCTTCTTCTTCTTCCTCTTCTTCTTCCTCTTCTTCTTTTTTTTCTTCTTCTTCTTCTTCCCATTTCCCACCCTATTTCTTGATTTTGAACTTTATGTTGCTACTGCACTCTGTTCCTGGTGTGGGGGTGTGAGGGGCACTGTCTCAAGCTTCAGGCTTTTTTTGCACTATTTTCACAGCTAATTCTGGGGGTTTGGAAGTTTTTGGAGCTTCCAAGGTGATGTGATCTGGGGAGATGTGTGGTTATTGCTTTCCTGATCAGCACGCTGATCCTTATCCATGAAGTGTCCTTGTTCCCTTGAAATTGATCAATATTGATCCTCAGAACCTCTGATCCCTTGGAACTGTCTCTTGGGTTTCTTTTCCCTTTCAACTGAAAATACTCCTCCCTGTCATTGCACTCTGACCCAGAAGTGATTGTAAACAACAGAGTTGTCAAAAAGTTGCTCCTCAATGGCTTACATCCCATTTGACTGAAAATGTTCCTCTTTGCCTTTGAACTGTGACCCAGAAGAGGGTATAGTTAATGGAATTGTCAAATAGACAGCTTCTAGTCCTATATCCACTGTTAGCTCTAGGGTCCCCTGTAGTCTCTTTCTGACCCATTGTCAGATCCCCTTACCATTTTTGACTTGGGAGCTCCCGAAACTGCTTTTTCTTCTATCACCAGCAGCTAGTCCCAGCACTGATGTTTCATCCATGTAGTCTCTGGGACAGCCTCCAGTCTTATGTCACAGATCTCTCCTTCTGACCTCCTAAGCTGCCTTGTGCTGAAAGAATGGGTCAATTTGACCTTTTGTTGGCTCATTTCCATTTGGCTAATTCTGCTTTTGAAAGCATTCTTCTCCTCATTGGCTTTTTGAACCTCTTTTGCCAATTGAGTGAGCCTATTTTTCAAGCTGTTATTTTCTTCAGCATTTTTTTTGGATCTCCTTTAGCAAGATGTTGACCTGCTTTTTATACCTTTCTTGCATTTCTCTCATTTCTCTTCCCAATTGTTCCTCCACCACTCTAACTTGATTTTCAGAATCCTTTTAGAGCTCTTCCATGGCCTGAGCCCACTGAATATTTATTTTGGATGTTTGGGATACAGAAGCCTTGACTTCTATGTCTTTCCCTGATGGCAAGCATTGTTCTTCCTCATCCAAAAGGATGAGAGACAATATCTGTTCAGCAAGAAAGTAACCTTCTATAGTCTTATTTTTTTCCCTTTTTTGGGCATTTTTTCAACCCATTACTTGACTTTTGGGTCCTTTTTCAAGAGTAGGGTATACTCTGGAATCGATAAGATCTCAGTTCCTCCAAGGTGGCACAATTAAGCTTGTACACAGGTCTGGAAGCAGGGATAGAGTTTTGTGCCCAGAATCTTAGCAGAGTTTCCTCTCCATAGCCACCTGGCCTCCAGTTCTGCCAAATCAGCAGTGGGGGCTGAGATTCAGACAAGCTGCATGGGCAGGGCCACCATTCAGTGTGAGATAAAGATCAGCTCCCTCATGGCCTCTCCACAGGGCTGAGGTAATAATCAGCTCCTCAGTACCCCCAGGGGTTTTACAATCCAACAAGGGATGCAGGCTGCTGTAGGGGCTGCCGTGGGAACTGCTGCCACCTGCCCTATGTGGCCTCTGTGGCCGCTGCCTAAGGCTGGAGCTATGGGAAGGCCCTTCTCCCTTCCTGGCCAGTTGAAAAAACCCTGTCACTGACCTTTGGCACCTGTGGGTTGAAGGATCTGGGAACTGCTGCTACTGCAACTGGAGATTCCACCCCCAAGGGCTATTTGAGAGCCATGTGCTGCACGGCCAAGGCTGAGCTGGTCTCTGCTCCACGTCCCAGTGCAACCGACGTTTCCAGTAGATCTTTCAGGTCACCCTGCTCTGGAAATCTCCTCCACTCTGTTCTTCACTTCCGCTGCTCCAAAATTTGTTGAGAGTCCCTCTCTCCAGGTATTTTATAGGCTGTGTGAGGAAATCCAACATATGTGTGTTTTTCTACTCAGCCATCTTGGCTCTGCTTATTGAACCTATTTTCATATTAGCCATGTTGTAAAGAACAATTAGAACCAATGGAAGAAACCATGAGAGAAAAGAAACAAACAAAAAAAGAAAAAAGAGAGAGAGCAAATAATATGCTTCAACCTGCAGTCAGACTCCATAGTTCTTTTTCTGGGTGTGGACAGTATTTTCCATCATGAGTCCTCTGGAATTGTCTTCTATCCTTGCGTTGCTAAGAAGAGATAAGTCTATCCAAGTTAGTCACCGCACATTCTAGCTGTTACTGTGTACAATGTTCTCCTGGCTCTGCTGATTTTGTTTTTAGACCACAGTCATTTTCTGATAAGCCTTTTTGTGATGAAGAAAATCACAGTCAGTGACCCAGTGATTCTGATAGCAACATTCTCCACCTGTAACACCCCATCTCTTTGCAGAGAGAGGGGAGATGTGCTTGATTTTCCATCCTTCTAGATTAATATGAAATTGGTACAATTATAAAGTTATTTAAATAAAATCTAATCCAAATGGCATGTAGAAATTACAATCCTATTTAATAAAATATATTAATTAACATCTTCAATTTTGGTTAGGAGCAAGTTAGGAAAACATTGAACAAATCAAACATTTCTTATGTGGAGAAGCTAGCTTTGGAGTACTGGAGACCTGGCATCTTTGAGCTGAATATTTCATATGGCGGTCAGAGCAAAGCATGTGCTTAAGTCTTTATCCTTAGTTTTTCTGTTTTTCATGTGACATAAACTAAAACTTATTTGTTTAAAAGAGTGAGTTATTTGGGTTATTTATATAGTATTGTGATGTCTTCATGTGCTTAATGTATTTGTTTTTATAACTCATAAAAGTCTTGAACATTTAGAAAAATAAAAGCAAAATTGTTCCTCTATATGACAACTATTTTGCATATTTGAGATGTCCAATTTGCATTTTTTTCTTGAAGGCTTTGAGGCAGAGAAGAACTTTTTAAACTGAGATAATTTGCAAGTACTTTAAGAAAAACAGAAGTTGATCTGACCAAGTGCTTCTCCAATTTTATTTTCAAGCAATATCTATCTAGAGAATAGAATGATTTTGATTTTTCAACTGGTAGGTTGAAGTTTGACCCTGGATAAACCTTTAGAGGGAAACCTCCCCTGTATTATTACGTAGAAGTGGAAACGTACATTCTGGCTTTCTGTCTCTGTGTCTACATTATACAGGGATTTCTAGTAGTCTTAGTACAGTTTTATGTCACTAAAGCTTAAGTTTAATGATATGGTATTGGAGCAGTTTGGGCCCTAATGCTAATATAGCATCTTCCTTGAGTCCCCAAATGTCATATTAAACTCTGTAGGCTTATGGGGATGGTGGTGGTAAAATTTACAAAATTGGGGTCTGGGTATTGATTCACTATGCTGTGGTGATAATGAGGGTGCCATGTTGCAGTGATGGGTGTGATATGCTGGAAGTAGGGAATGAAGTGCTGGGGGCAGGTCTAGCAATTAAAACTTAAGTGTGCAATAAGGCTTTTGGGACACCCTGTATCAGTTGCCTACATAATCAGCACTGTATCTACATTATATCACCTACAGTAGATAGAATATTGGACTTGAATCAGGAAGATCTGAATTTGAACACACCCTCGGACACTTTTTAGCTATGTGTCCATGGGCAAGGATCTTAGTCTGTTTCCACATCTGTAAGAATGGGGATATAGCTAACTCATGGGATTCTTATGGGGGCTAAATGAAATAAAGAGAAGGGAATTAACATTTATTAAGTGTCTACCTCTTATATGCCAGGAGCTATGCTAAATGCTTTACAAATACTATTCAATAACATTTAATAGTCCTGTGAGATAGATGCTATAATTACCCCCAGGTTACAGTTGAGAAAACTTTGGTGGACAATTTAAATGATTTTCTCAGGGTCATCCAGTTAATAAGTAATGAGGCTAGATTTGAATTCAGTTCTTCCTGAACTAGCTGCCTAAGTAACATATGGAGGATGCTTTGCAAACTTCAGAGAGAGCTGTATACATGCTAGCAATTCTTATGACTGCATAGAGTCTAATGTACACCTTGTTCTAGTCCAGTTCACACCTTGTTATTCATTGGAATACACTGTTACTAGTGCTGTCATTCTCTGCCACTCTATCAGAATTTGGAAGATTCCTTCCTAGAGGAGGAAGTCCACCTTATCTGGTGGACATGGAGGGGACCAATAAATAGCTCAGTCATTCTCTGTTCAAATTAGACATAATAAAGTTGCCTTTTGTCTCATCCTAAATTAATGATAATTTTTCAGCACTCTCGTTGGCATTGCTTGTCTAGACTTGACTATTCAGTTCTCATTATAAAACCATTGCAATGATGTTTTTGATACATTCATTTGAAAACATGGATACTGGGAATGGATTTATAACACCATTGTCATTCATCTCCAACTGAAAATGGATGTATCGTTATGTATCTTAATGGACAAGGCCCATAAAAAAGAAATGAATCTATTATTCAGATATGTGAACTCTTTTCTTTGCTGAATAATATGAATGTAAATATTGATTCTCCCCTTAGTGGTCAGAGAAACCTAAGCAGTGCCTCTTCTGGGCATGGAGGGGAGAACAAGTTTTCTTTGTTCTTTTCCTTCCTTTCTATTCTAAATAATTCACTTTTTTTTTCATCTTCCTAGTAGTTACAGATAGTACAATTGATTATCAGTACAGGTCATAATTTCTCCCACTAGACCTCCCCCCAGCCCCCAATCTGGACATAATTGGGCTTGATGGGTATTTGAATTAGAATTTGTCTGAATTTTAGCTACTGTTTGCATGTTTTTGCCTGTGTAAAGTAACTGGCATCCAAGACAATAACAGTCTCTTTTCAAGAAGAAGGAAATCATTATTCTTCTATGAAAAAGCTTCCAAATGCTCAACAACATACCCAGAGTCATGTGGCAGTTAATGACAAATGTAAGAATAGAATTCTAGATTTCCAGAGTTGTGTTTTAATTGTCAGACTTTCTCTTCAGTTCACATGACCACATCCAGTTATCTACGTACAGCTAGGTCAGAATTAGTGTAAACAATGAACCCCCTGAAAGTGGTTCCATTATTTGAATTTGCATTTCATATTTCCATTGGGTTGGAATCAATTACCACATTTTAAATAATTATAACTTTGAATGATGTGAATCTGAATACATGTCACTAATTTCCGGCATTCATTATTTGTATAAATCAGGACTTAGGTGTATTATTACATCACTATATTAAGTGATATTAATGTAAACTACCAAAGCTTAAAATGCACTAAGACTTTGGGGATATCCATATACATATTTCATACACACATATTCCATACATATGCACATTCCAAAGACATACATACATATACATATTTATCCTGATCTTTTGATTTTATCAACATAGTGAATTTATTCTAGTGGATCTGTAATCTCATGATGTGGTATTCCCTCCAACCCTATACAGATTGTAATCGATTCTTATCTGTCCATCTTCTGTAACTCTTGTCCTTGTCTTTCAATAAATTTGAAACAGAGTGTCTGCCCAATGTGCTGGGGAGCTTCTTTACATTTTCTTGACATTGTGTTTACATCAGTGGGGCACACATGCTATCTATTTCTCTTCTGTTCTTGCTATCTGAGGTGACATTCTTCTTGAAAATATTGATTTTGTGAATTGCATCCATATAGGTTTCATTGTCTAATATATGAGAGGGGATAATGATAATTTAGTGGTACTCATTTTGGGGACTAATATTTATTTGTACAGTTAATCAGTCAGCTAAGTATCTACTGTGTTCCAGGTATTGTGGTAAGCGCTGGGGAGAAGAAAGGCAAATCACAGTCCCTGCTCTCAGAGACCTCACAGTTCAATGTGGGGGAAGGCAGGGAGAGACAACATGGACATATATATGTGTATATATATACATACGTACATATATGTATATATACACAATACACGTATATATGTACACAGAAATATGTGCATATACACACATATATACACATACACATACAGATAGATAGATAGATAGATAGATGACAGATGATAGATAGACAGACAGAGAGATAGAGCTATCTCCCTATATTTGAGTCATCTCAGAGGGAAGGAATTAAGGAGGACTGGACAAGGCTTCTTTGTAGAAGATGATATTTTCCCTGAGGATGTCAGGGATGTTGGAGGCAGAGATGAGAAGGGAGAGCATTCTATGCATGAGGGACAGTCAGTGAAAATGCCTGGAGTCAGGAGATGAGTTCTACCTGAAGACAAAGTTAGAACATTAGCATAGATAATAGAAATCAGGATGATTTGTTCAGTTGGGTTGGGACTGTATCCTTCACCTTAAGTTGTCCTGATATAGATGAATTATTTGCAGTGTCTCCACCCGTGCCCTCAGTGTTATTCTCTCCTGTGACTTCTGAGACTTTGATCCCTCTACAGCCAGCATCATTGATTCCTCCTTCACATGCACAAATCTAGTCCATGTTGGAAAACAAAATGCTTGATTCTTTTTTTATATATATGAATTTGATTTATTTTCAGTGTTCTACAATCACTACCATATAACTTAGATTTTTTCCCCCTTCCTCCCCAAGATGGCATACAATTTTATATAGGTTCTACATATACCTTCCTATTAAATACATTTTCACCATTGTCATGCTGTATAGAAGAATTAAAATGAGTGGGAGAAATCATATGACAAACCAAAACGTAATACAAAATAAAATGATCTGCTATGTTCTGAGATTGAATTCCATAGTTCTTTCTCTGGATGTGGAAAGCATTTTGCTGGGTCAAAGGGTATGTATACTTTTGTAGCCCTTTGGGCATAGTTCCAAACTGCCCTTCAGAATGATTGGATCAGTTCACAACTCCATCAACAATGAATTAGCTTTCTAACTCTCCCACATGCTCTCTAACATTGATCATCTTCCTGTTCTGTCATGTTAGCCAATCTGATAGGTGTGATGTGGTACCTCAGGGTTGTTTTGATTTGCATCTCTCCAATCAAAAGTGATTTAGAGATTTTTTCATGTGACTATAGATATCTTTAATTTCTTCCTCTGAAAACTGCCTGTTCATATCCTTTGACCATTGTTCAATTGGGAAATGACTTGTAGTTTTGTACATTTGACTCAGTTCTCTATATATTCTAGAAATGAGGCCTTCATCAAGACACTAGCTGCAAAAATTCTTTCCCTGTTTTCTGTATCCCTCTGAATCTTGGTTTCTTGGTTGCATTGGATTTGGTTGTGCAAATCTTTTCAGTTTAATGTAGTCAAAATTATCCATCTTGCACTTCATAATGCTTTCTATCACTTCTTTAGTCAAAAATTCTTCCCTTCTCCATAAAATTGATAAATACACTATTCCTTGCTCTGCCAATTTGTCCATAGTATCAATCTTTATACCTAGTTCGTGTGCCCATTTGGACTTGATTCTTGTGTACAGTGTCTATTCCTAGTTTCCACCACACTTTTATCCAATTTTCCCAGCAATTTTTGTCGAACAGTGAGTTCTTATCTCAGAAGCTGGGATCCTTGGATTTATCAAACAGTAGTAGATTGCTATATTCATTGCCTACTGTGTCTTGAGCACCTAGCATATTCCACTTGTCTACCCTTCTGTTTCTTAGCCAAAAGCAAGTGGTTTTGATAATTGCTGCTTTATAATACAATTTGCGGTCTGGTAGCACTAGGCAGCCTTCCCTTGCATTTCTTTTCATTATTCCCCATGATACTCTGGGCCTCTTGTTTTTTCCAGATGAAGTTTGATATCACTTGCCTGATTCTATTTCCCTCTGTGGCCATCATTCTACTTCTTCCTTCCCCCGCTAAATTTCCAGAATGAGAAGTCTACCCTTGTTGTCACTACTTTCTCTTTTCTTTCTTTCTTCCTTCTCCCCAGTTCTTTCCTTAAATGCTTACAGTATTTTTATGTCCTTACATTATAAGTTACATTATAACTTAATTCTGCAGAGACATCATTGTCTTCCTTGCAAAGAAGTCAATTGCTCTATTCCTAGGTCCTTGATTTCTCTGTGGAGTTTGACATTGTATTTGAATCTGTCCTTGAAATTGACTTCTCTTTTGGCTTCTGTAACAGGACATTATCTGGATTCTTTTTACCTTTCTGTCTCTTGTCTCATTTGCATACTTGTCTTCCTCTTTTCCCATAGCATAAGCCATGGTCATTCTATAAGATTCAGTACTCTACCTTTTTTCACATTTTATATCTTTCATAGATTTTTTGGAATCATCTTTGGATCTTTCTTTTTCTTCACTGTCACATAAATCAGTTGTCAAGCCCTTTTAATTCTTCCTTTGAAATGATTCTTTCAGCAGTTCCTTCCTTTTCATCTCTTCTGCCACCATCCTAGTTTATGCTTTTATCAACTCATTAATGAGTTTCTGCAGCAACCTACTAACTGCTTCCAGGCTTTCCCCCTTTAATATATCTAATACATAGGCACCAGATTAATCTTTTCAAAATACTACTTCCATATTACTTAACTTCTTAAAAGTAAAAAAACAAAAACAAAAAACCTTCTGTGGTTTTTCACTGCTATATAATAAATTCCAAACTCTTGATACTGGCACTGAATGCCTTCCATAATCTAGCCCTAGTTTACCTTTCCAGTTTTACTACCTACAAATTCTTTACTTGAATCTTCAGTTTTATTTAGTCCTCTGTCTCATAAATATACCTTGCGTTTTCCCACACCTGCACCCACACCTTTATTTATATCTCTTGCCATCTCTGCCAAAGCAAATCACATACTTACTTCAAGACCACACTAATGGCTTCTGGGCTAGATTCCTGAGACTTCTATGAATTTGGAATCTTAACATTGACAGTTTTACATCTTGGCAAATTGCCTAACATATATTTCTACTTTAAAGCAGGAGTGTTTACATTATTGAAGATATAGGATTGAAACATAATTTGACTAACTTTGATGCTTTCTTGGATACCTTTGTTTTCATTGATGTGGGCACTTTCTTATTACCTTCGCTTCTTAGACTCGCCGATGCTTTTCAAAGCTAAGCCTGAGTTCTACTTTCTAGATGTGTTTTTCTACATAAATGTCCGTTCTTTCAGTCATTTTCCATTTCTCATTTTTCTGCAGGAAGAGCTTATTTAAACAAATGGGTCAAGTTTGAGCTGTTTTAATTGTATGTCATATGCCTTAATCTTTGAATGTAGTGTTAATATTAATATTTACTTCAATAAGACTATATAAAGACAGGTGATTTGGAAATAGCTTCTGCATCCATAATCAGTTGTTTCTGTCCACTAAAAATGACATCTGTTTCAACTTTTTAGCAATAATATTAGGTAGTCACTATGTCCAGTGCTTCCCAGTTCTCTTCTTGAATAAAATATTTATGATTTATAGGCATGAGGCTTCTGTATTGTCTATAAACTTTTGGTGTCTCATTTATTCCTCAACATATTTGCCAACATTTTTGGCTATCTTCTCCTATGATCTCCTTTGCATTGAACTCTCTGTCTCTCAATTTAATTTTGAGGGATTTTTTTTTTGAGTTCTCTATTGACTTTCTCTGCCTCATTATTCTTTGCAACAGAACTTGGCACATAATTTGCAAGTGTTGTCATGGTGGTCTCTTTGCAAGTTTTATTACTCTCACTACATTATGAGAGGACCAAGTGTCCCATGCAATGATGTTTTTATTGACTTTGTATGCATGACAAAATAATTCTGTCAACTCCAGATATCTGCAGGATTGCTCTCCTCTCTCTCTCTCTCTCTCTCTCTCTCTCCCTCTCTCTCTCTCCCTCCCCCCTCTCTCTCTCCCTCTCTCTTCTCCCTCTCTCTCTCTCTCTCCCTCCCTCTCTCTCTCTCTCTCCTCTCTCTCTCTCTCCCTCTCTCTCTCTCCCTCCTCTCTCTCTTCTCTCTCTCTCCCTCTCTCTCTCTCCCACCCCTCTCTTCCTCTCTCTCTTTCTCTCTCTCTCTCTCTCTCTCTCCCCCTCTTTCTCTCCCCGCTCTCTCTCTCTCTCAATATCATAACATTTTGACTTATTACAGTGATAATTTCATCCTTAAAAAGAGGGAGGAAACTACAGGGAGAAATCTTACTCTGAGAACACAGAGGAGTTAGTTGCTTGGATGATAACACTGGGAAACTTAGGGGGAAGTGATCACTCCATCCTATGGTGTGTAATGGAGGAGAAAAATCTGACCATAGGTTAATATATACCCAAGATTTCTGGAAAACAGATGGGAGGAAATATAGGTGAGATTCCATAGGCTGAAATGTACTAGAGGATGTTATCTCAGGAGGGGTGGGCATTGCTGAAGAATAAAATTCTGAAAACCCAAAAGGAAGAAATTACAACAAGGAAGAATAATTATATCTATTCAGAGACTAAAGTGGATATACCTAGAATTCACTAATAAATATAGATTTTTAAAAGGAATGTATAAAAAATGGAAGTAAGGCTAGGTAACAGAAAAATATAAGCATGGTACTGTAAAAATAATGTAAGGAATGCTAAAGCTCAGAATAAGCTAAGATTGGAGAAGTAAGTTAAGAAAAATGGAAAGGGCTTAAAAAGGAGACATTCCTTAGAGGAAAGAAGGAGATTCAGAATAGGGATGCCACTTTGCTTTGGGTGAATGGGATGATTACAGCTGGTCACAGAAAGAAATCATTCTCATATTTTATTTTGTTTCTGTTTTCTCTTCAAAGGTGAATGACATTTACACTGAAAATGGCAAGCAAGATGACTAAGAGGGACTCAATGCCCAAGATAAGTAAAGAGCAAGGTGAATACCTCTCTGCCCTTGAATTAAAATAGCCTGGATCAGATGAACTGCATCCTTTGGTACTGAAAAATTTGGAAGTTGTGATTGCTGAGCTACTGTCTGAATATTTGAATATGAAAAACAGGGGAATGACTGGATTGGACAAGGGAAAATGTCCTAATTTTCATCAAAAGGGGATACAATGAAGTCTACAAACTATAGATTATAGTGAATATAATTTCAAATTCCTGGGAAAACTGTAGAATGAATCATGGAAGAGATCGTTGGGGAATCATCTATCAAGGAAAGTGACAATTACAAAAAGTTTTGTCAAGGACAGATTATGCTAGACTGACCTAATTTCTTTTTTTAAGATTATTACTAAATAAGTAAATTATGGTTACTCTGTAAATGTGATTTATGTAGATTTTGGTAACATACTCTCATAATATTTTAAAAAATATTTTAATTGATGTCTTCTGCTTTTATATCATCATAATTTTTAATATTATCTCTCCCTCCTCCTCTCTGAGGATAATCTCATATGAAAAATATCATTTTTTCAAGATGAAAGAAAAAATAAGCATATCAATTGATCAATTTATTGAGAAAACATAAAATATATGTAATGTGCTATACATGTGGACCTCCCATCATCATGAAAGGCAAGGTTGGGGGTAATGTCTCATATATCTTCATTTGAATCACACTTCTTCTTTATAATTTTTGTTAATTTACTCTATTTTTATGTATGTAATTCATTGTTGTAGCCATTATGCATGTTGTTTTTCTGGCTCTCTTCACTTCACTCTGCATCAGTTCATGTAGATCTTTCCATGATTCTTTGTTCTTATTACATCTGTTATTTCTTACAGCACAGTAATATCCCATGACATTCACGTACTGACATTTGTCTAGCTGTTGCTCAATCAATGGGCAGAAGTAGATACTTTATTTCCAATTTTTTGTTATCACAAAAAGTGCTGCTATAAATATTTTAGTATATATGGGGGCTTTCTTCTTATCAATGACTTTCTTGCAGTATAAGCTCAGTAATGGAGTTTTGGGTTCATTTGAAGAATTTCAAATTGCTTTCCAAAATAGTTGTACCATTCCACAGCTCTACCAACAATTTATTACTCAACCCCTCTGATATTGACTATTGCCATCTTTTGTCATCTCTGCCAATTTGCACGGTGCAAGATGAAACGTCAGGGTTGTTTTGATGTGTATTTTTTTGGATCATTCTTTCATGTGGTTGTGAATACTTTGCATTTCCCAGAAAAATGCCAATTTCTGCATTAGTGATAGAAGTAATGCAGAGGAACTATTGCTTTCTGGGGTCAAGTTGAACATTTCTAATATTTTAAGTTAATCTTTTAACCTTCAAATATTTGGAAGCAGTGATCATATCCTTCCACAGCCTTCTCTTAATTAGGTTTTAGTTTGAAGTCACTTCATTCCCAGTTTCTTGAAGCTATCATATAACTATAATATTATTTTATCAATTAGCTGTGAAGAGAATCTTAACATCTTCATAAATTTATTTATATGAATATTTCAGGAATCAAGTGGATTTATATCTTCAGTGTGAGTGCTACATTCACCTGGGCAGATTGCAACCCTTCTATTTCTCTTCATCATATGAATTTTTGTCCATGTCTTTTCATAAATCTTCCATAGGAGGTATATTTAATACACTGTACATCTTTTTTTTTAACTTAGCTGAATATAATAGTTAGCATTTACATAGTGCTTTAAGGTTTGCAAAGTGCTTTACAAATGCTATATCATTTGATTCTTACAACCCTGGGAGGCAGGTGCTATTATAATCTTCATTTTAGAGATAAGAAAACAGAGGCAAACAGAAGTTAAGTGACTTGCCCAGGGTCACACAGTTAGCAAGTGTCTTTGAACTCATGTCTTCCTGACTCCATATCCAGAGCTTAACTGATACTATACCACCTAGTATTATCCTTCACTATTACTACAGGAATGGTCCACCTCCTTTTCTAGTCTAATAATATTCTTGATTATATTTTAATTATATTTTAAGGCCATTTTTGCATGAAAGTCAACAATGACAATAATTTTTAGCCTACTTAGTAGACTTGTCATGTCTCTTGACATTAACTTTTTCATCAACTGAAATTTCAATCAACTGAAACTGGTTCCTTTGATATTTTGTGATTTATAATCACAAGGTATCATTGGGAGAATTTTGATATTAACAAGATGGGGTTTTGTGACAACAAGCAGCCAGTCAATGGAAATATTGCATTTTCCCAAATGTGAGCCAGTCAAATCTCTTCATATTCAACTTAGGACCTGGTTTATTGTCTGTCTTCATCACTGATTCTGGATGCATGGTAGATGTGATGCAGTAGAAAGAGTTAATGTGGGATTTGAAGTCATATGACATGTAATCAAATCCCAATTCTGTCAGTTACTACTTTTGTAACTTTAGGCAAGTCTTTTAAACTCTCTGACTCTTAGTGTCCTCATCTGTAAACTGAGGAAGTTCAACTTGATCTCTAAATATTTTTTCTGACTCTAACCTGTCTGCCAGGTGAGTAAACTTGTCAGATGTATTGCTTCTACACTGCATGTTATGGTCTAGATAACGTGTTTCTCATATATTTGGTTTTCCCCTTGTGGATAGTTAGTTCTACTTCTTTTGAGGAACCATGGAACTCTTTAAGGAGGGATTGTAATATTTTAGGACTCATTGTAATTAGCACAATGTTTTCTGTAAAAAAGAACATATTTAGTACTTTTCCATTATTTGTACTTTGCTATTTGTACTTTGCAAAGGAGATCTATTATGATATCATCAGAAACTTGTTGAAAGTGATACGAAAGAATATTTTAAAATATTTACTTGTTTTATTAATTGTCCCTGTACAAAGTTTTCTACTTTAAGAAATTTATTATTGTTATAAATGATGTGAAAAGTGTAATATATAATAGTAATTATATGTAGTACTTTTACATGCCAGATTTTAAAGAAAAGAATGTGAAGTACAGGACAATCCTATGTCTAATCATATGAAATGTAAAAGGTTATAATTTAGGAATTCTAGATGGCCAGACTCCTTTTCTTGCCTTGGCATTGTTTCTGTTTCCAAATAAGTTAGTCTTGTTCAAATTAATTTTTACTTTCTTCTAATTTCATGGGAAGATTGCATGTTGTTTCAAAACTATAGAAGTTTCTTCACAGAATACCTTTATCAGTAGTTTTCAGTGTTGTTCCCCTCTGTCTATGAAAGAGGTCTATCAGTAGATCAGCATGTAACCTCATGGACTTTCCACAAGCCTACATTAATTATACTTTGTATCTTTGTTGGGCATATATCATATTTAAAATTTATTGTTGGTATTCTAGCATTTATTTTTCTCTATCTAATTTTTATTCTTTATCACTCAACCATATTTCCTAGCATTATTCACGTACCACAGTTAGGACATCCCAAGAATCAGGAATGCCAGGGTACCAACAAAGTCAGTGGAACTCTTAAAGTATTTCAGACAATTCCTGAAGCATTATATAATTTATGTTTTTTCTCTCTGAGTGTGAATTTTTTATTTTGATTACCAAGCCACCATGCTTGAATCTCCAGTAGCTACTTGCTCTGAAAGCTTATCTGTCTTTCAAACTTAATTAGAAGATTATTTAATTTTAAAATGACTATTTTCCTTCAAGGACATAAAATATTCCAATGAATACTGTATTTCAACAAGCCATTTAAAGTAGCTTCATAACAGTCTAGAAAATTCACTACTTCCCCACACTGCTAATATATTTGTACAATTACCTGAACAGGTTGTTGTCAGATTATGTCAAGCTATGTTCTCTGTGGCTGTTTTCATTATAGAAGGATATATTTGGTTCATTGCATTATACAGACATATACATACTTGGTCAGATTCTTTAATTAATTATTATTTTTTTGGTGTAGAGGACTACAGCTTGAGGACATTCATTCTATCAATATAGATCAGCTGTTCTCCACCTTATTGTCTCAAGGAGTTTCTGGACGGGGAGGGGACACTGAATCTATGTTCAAGATTTCAGAATCAATATATATTAGAAGAAAGACTTTAACCCAGTATTACAGTATTAATATACCCTCTAACCACAGAGATAAAGATAAGTTAGGATGTTCTGAAATACTGAGAAGGAAAACAAAAGTCAGAGAATAACAACTTGCTGAATTATGCAATATATATTTGAATGGGAGGGGTCTTCACATTTATGAAACTCCCCCCACTATTTGTCCTTTTCCTTTTACTGATTGTATATTTAGGCAAAAGATAAAAGTACCTAACACAAATAATTCAGCAAATTCAATTCAACCAACATTTATTCTGTGCTTACTATGTGTAAGGAACTGTGTTAGTCACTAGGAAAACAAAGATGAAAAATAATGCAGTACTTGGTCCCAGGTAACATAAAATCTAGCAAAGGGGAAGGGAGAGGTAATCACAAGTCTAAGTTTAAACAAGAATACAATCCAGAATATGATTAAGCACATATGTCAGTATGGAAGGTTGGACCTGTAATGTCATCGATGTTGGCACTTCCCCTAATAGTTTAGATTGATACTCATCTATCTTGTCTAGTTTCTCCCATAAATCTTTTATAGAATGTGAACCCAATACACTTGGGCTTTGTTCTAGATCTCTTAGCACTGTGTGGGCACTCATAGATTAGTGGATTTTCCATTGGTTATCCCTGACTTTTGTTTCATACCAGTTCACATCCTTTTCCAGTAATGCAAAGGAAGAAGAGTGATTAGACAAATAGAGGGAAAACCAGGAAAGTGTAAGAACTCTGAAGCCAAGGGATCAAAAGTCAATATTGTGAAAGGCTATAAAGTCAAGGAATATAAGAACTGAAAAAAAAGGTCATTGGATTTGTCTATCAAGAGGTCATTGATCCCCTTGGAGAGATTAGTTTAGTAACAAGATAGGTGAAGCCAGATGGCTGAGGATTGGAAAGAAAATGAGTGAGTAAGGCAACAAGAATTTATTAAATTCCAGGCATATGCCAGAAACTGTCCAACCACTTGACAAAAATTTTACTTAATCCTCAAAACAACCTCAAAATGTAGGTGTTAGGGTCCAAATTTTACAATTGAGGAAACTGAGGTAATTCATTTGCCCAGGTCACATAGCTAGTAAGTTTCTAAGATCAGATTTGTCCATTCTCAGAATTGTATACACTATGCTAACTAATAAGGAAATAGAAACATTGGATGTTGAAATGTTTTTCCAAGAAAGTTGGTAGTGAAGCAATGTGGAGTAATGGATAGAGAGAGATCTGGTCTCAAAGCCAGGAAGATCTGGGTACTAGTCCTACCTCTTTGAGTGTGTCACTTAATCTCTTGATACTCTAGGCAGCTCTCAAAAACTATAAATTGCAGAGATTGTGCCAACATCTATTTCAATGGTTCACAAAGTTGGTCTTAGGACACCACTTACACTTTTGAAATTATTGAATACTCCAAAGAGTTTTTGTTTATGTGAGTTATTATTTACCAAGTTAGAAATTAAAACTGACAAAGTTTGAAAATGTTTATTAATTTTTTTAAAATAATATTAAACCAATTATATCAACATAAATAAAACATTTTAATGAAAATAACTATTTTTGAAAACAAAAAATGGTGAGAAAAGTGGCATTCTTTTACATATTTTTGCAAATCTTTTTAATCTCTGGCTTAATAGAAGACAGTTGGATTCTCATATCTGCTTCTGCATTCAATCTGTTGTGGTATGTTGTTTTGGTTGAATATATGAAGAAAATCTGCGTCACACAGATACACACTTGGAAAAGGGAGGAGTTTTTAAATAGAAAAATAGTATCATAATATTAGCATGAAAGTAATTTTCACCTTGAAGATCTCCAGGGGTCTTTGAACCATACTTGGAGAACCACTGTTTTATTGGCATAGAGAATTTCCTCACTGAGAAAGTTCCCTGTACAATTGAAATCACAGGCCAACCCCTATCCTTATCTTGAACCCCTCAGAGAGATCAGAGAGGTATAAAATTTGCACAGATCAATGAAACCTAATTTGAAAAGGAAGAGAGCACCATGGTTCTTAACTTTTTTTGGTCATTTTTTTTGTCAGTCTGGTGAAGGTTATGGACTCTTTCTTAGGATAATTTTTTTATTTTTAAAATGTTCATTTTTTCTAATTATATGTAAAATTTTTAACAGTTTTTAAAAAAAATTTTGAATTCTAATTTTCTCTTTGTCTCTCCTCCCTTATTTATAAGGCAAACACTTTTATATAGGTTATACATGTGCAGTCATATAAAACATATTTCTATTAGTTATGTTGTGAAAGAAAATACAGAACAAAAGAAAAACCAAAATAAAGATGATTTTAAAAAGTATGCTTCAATTTTCATTCAGACTACATCAGTTCTTTTTTTGGAGGTGGATAGCATTTTTCATCCTAAGTCTTAGGAACTATCTCAGAATATTGCTGAGGATAACTAAGTAATTCATAGTTGATCATCATACAATATTGTTCTTACTGTCTACAGTGTTATTCTGGTTCTTCTCACTTTACTTTGCATCCGTGCATGTAAATCTTTTGAGGTTTTTCTGAAATCATCCTGCTTGTCATTTCTTGTAGCACAGTAGTATTCCTTTAACATCATATACCACAACTTTTTCAGCCATTCCCCAACTGATGGGCATCCTCTCAATTTCCAATTCTTTGCTACTACAAAAAGAACTGCTATAAATATTTTTGTAAATTGAAGTCCTTTTTCTTTCTGTTTTCTTTTTTAATCTCTTTCGAATGCAGATCTAGTAACAGTATTGCCGGTATGCATCGTTTTATAGCCTTTTGGTCCTAGTTCCAAATTGTTCTTAAGAATGGTTGGATTAATTCATAACTCCAAAAACAGTGCACTAGTGTCCTAATCGTCACACATCCCATCCAACATTTGCTATTTTTTCCCTGTCATATTAGTCAATCTGCAGGTGTGGAGAGGTAACTCAAAATTGTTTTTAATCAGTATTTCTCTAATCACTGGTATTCTAGAACATTTTTTCATGTGACTATAGATAACTTTGATTTGCCTGAAAATTTTTTGTTCATATCTTTTAACCATTTACCAACTGATAAGTGATTTGCATTCTTTTAAATTTGACTTAATTCTCTTTATATTTGAGAAATTAGGCCTTTATCACTGAAACTGACTATAAATTTCCTCTCTCCCTCAACCAAGTTTTCTGCTTTCCTTCTAATTGTGGTCACATTGATTCTGCTTGTTTAAAGACCTTTCTAAATTTAATATAATCAAAACTATACATTTCACATTTTGTAATGTTCTCCATCTCTTATTTGGTTATAAATTCTTCCCACATAAAAATATGTAGGATTACAATGAAAACCAATTATGTTGAAATAAAGTTCTCCTTTTTCTATCCAAGTTTATGGAACCACTGAAATCTATCCTACCTTATCTCAACCCTCTCTATGTTAAGAACCCTTGAAAAAGAGGGATCTGGAGAAAGTTACCCAGAAATTTTTGCAACTAATACAAAAATAGGCCTTAATCACAGTCCTTAAATAATTTCAGGCTAATTAAATTATTATTTGCATGACTCCAGAGTTTGGGGTGATAGACAACTGAACGATGAAAGACCAGCCATTTGAAACCATGAGATGTGAAGAACAAATGAGCTTCAGCATGATTTTCTTTGATTTTCTATTTTTAAAAGAAATTTTACTTTTTAAACTAAAATTATTTTCTTTCGCTCTCACCACCCCCTCTTCTGTTGAAAAAAGACCTCTTTCAAATCCTTGTGTAACAAAATTAGTTAAGCAAAGCAACTTTTTGAGTTGCCTATGTCTGACAACGTCTTATTTTGCATCTTGAGCCTATCATTTCAGGTAGATTATATGTCTGATCTCTCTGAAATCATGGTTGGCCAGTATGTTTATCAGAGTCAAGTCTTTCAAAGTTATTTCTCTTTTTAATGTTGTGATAATTTTGTTCTTCTGTTTCTGCACACTTCAGTGAATTAATTTATACAAATCTTTCCAGGCTTTTGGTCACTTATTTTTATCATTTATTTGGGCACAATATTATTTTATTAAATTCATAAGCCATAATTTGGCAAGTTATTCCCTAATTGGTGAACATCTCCTTAGTTGCTAAGTCTTTGCAGCTAAAAAAAGAATAGCTATAAATTTTTTTGGTATATATGGGTATTTTTCCTCTTTCTATTATCTCTTTTGGATATAAACCAATAGTGGTATTAGGATCAAAAGACATGCACAGCTTAGTAACTTTTGGGGCATAATTCTAAATAACTTTTCAGACTAGCCATGCCAATTCATACTTTCACCAACAATGCATTGATGTCCTTGTATTCCTGCAGTCCCTGTAACATTTGTCATTTTCCATTTTTGTCAGCTTTGACAATTTTACACATCAGGAACCTCAGAATTACTGTAATTTTTCTAATTGTTAATGATTTGGAGCATTTTTAATATGACTATTGGTAGCTTGGATTTCTTCCTTTGAAAACTTCCTATTCATATCCTTTGACCATTTTTCAATTGGGAAATGATTCTTATTTTCATTTGAAACTGTCCTTATATAGTTTGGATGTGAGATCTTTATCAGATAATCTTGTGCAAATTTTTTTTCCACTGGGGACTTTTACCTTCTAATTTTACTTGCGTTGTACAAAACCTCTTAAATTTTAGCTAATTAAAATCCCAAATTTAGTCTTCTCTGATCCTCTCTATTACTTGTTTGGTAGTAGGAGGTAATTTGCTTTTTGCTTCTCTATTTTGTATATAATATCACCTTCTTTGTCAAAGTCATATCAAACTGACATATGGTATGAATAGTGATCTATACTTAGGTTCTGCCAGACTTTTTTCTCCCAGATTTCCCAGAAATTTTTTGGTAAAAACTGGCTGGAATTTTTGGGTTTGTCAAACACTAAGCTACTGTGTTTGTTTCCTTTTGAATATTGTATACCATATCTGTTGTATTTATCTACCACTCTATTTCTCAGCCAACACTAGATCATTTTTGATGATTTCTGCTTTGTAGTATTGTTTGAGACATTGTACTGCTAGTCTTTCCCCCATCATCTCTGAAATTTTGACCCTTTGTTCTTCCAGATGAATTTTGCTGTATTTTAAAAAATAACTCCGTCAAGTAGTCCCATGGTAGTTTGATTGAGATGGCACTATAATTAATTAAAGATAATACTGTTATTTTTATCATATTGGCTCAGTCTCTCCAGGATTAGTTATTATTTCTCAGATATTTAGGTGTGTCTTTATTCCCATAAAATATTCTGTTCTATTCTTTTCTATGTATACCTTGGTAGATAGATTATCAAGCTTCTGTTTATGAATGTTTTGATAAATAGTCTTCATCTGGGGACACTGTCCGGGCTCTGTCCCTGCCGGACCTCAGGGGGTACGTCGTGACCTCTGCTTCCACCTAACGGCGGCTTCGGACGTCTCCGGTCCCGACCCCAGGGGCTGAGGACGGGCAAAACCAGACACTGGCCAGAGTGGTAGAGCAAAGCAGGTGTTTATTCAGTAGTTCACATCAGTCCAGTCCCCCCGAGCAACCCAGGGCGTTGCCTTTTATTCCTTATCCCTTCCGGTTCTTGCTATCTGGCCCCTGATTGGAGAGCTCAGCCTGCTGTCGCCCCAGCCCCCTCCCCTTAGCTGGTTGTGTCCTGTGGCAATAGGGCAGGAGTCTCTCTGGACCTTCCCTCCCCACTCGGACCATCTGCTTGGTCCTATCACAGGTGGCCAGGTGTGTTTTACTCTCACTGGGGCTTCCTCAGCACCTCCCAGAGGGCGGTATCGTGCCTTGTACACGAGCCTTTCCTGCACCCTTAGCCCGGAAGTCACGGGTGAGGCGCGTGATTGCCGGGGAGGGGCAGGTATAGACTCCCGGCCGTTACCTCTCTGCCCAGGAGGTCCAGGGACGGCCCCTGACAACTCCCCCTTTTTGTTTTATAAATGGTAAGTGAGAGAATAGGTCATGTGGCCTGTCTCCATGCCTGGTACCGAAAGTGGGCAGGGCCCCTGTCTTAGGCTATGTGGGTGGCTCCCACCTCCAGCATTTCTGGTAGGTGGACCCACAATAATCCCGTCATTGGGTACCTCTGCAGCCAACGGGTCTCCAGGTCATGGAGCCACAATATTCCTGTAGAAAGCTTATATTGATTATAGTGGGGCATAGGGATGTTTTTGGGGCTGAGGCGAGAGCTAGCGTCTCTCTAAAGCTGTGATCCAAACTTGTGGATTAGAGTGATTTGTCAGGGAGTGGAGAGCCCATGCGGTATATTGCCGCTGTTGTCTGCCTCTGCCGAACCTGGTGTAGGCAGAGCAGGAAGCCCATGGCAAGGAGAAGGAATAAAGAGGCGGAGCCCACATAGCCTTTCACCCATGTAGATAGAGTAGAAAAGATAGAACTAAAGGTAGTGGTAACAGCGGGATCAATTCGGGTGGCATTAATATTGGCAACCTGGTGCCGGAGGGTGTGGAGGGTGCTCACAAATCTGCGATAGCTCGCGGGACAAATTGGCAGCATGGGAGAGGTTTTGTTTGAATAAACACTCTCCCTACTATCTTTGCTCCTATACATGCTTGTACAGAACAATTCTGGCATGTAAAATTGAAAATTCCTGTCATGTTCTGATATATCTCTAGTTTAGATCTGTAATCTCTGTCCCATAGAAATATATGTGTGTTCCCTAGACATACTTCACCCATTAAAGTAATGTTGTTAGCTTTCTTTGGTGATGCTGCAGCAGGCATTCCCTGCACTGTTTGTCCTCTCATAGCTAGAATAACTTTGTCTAGTCCCTGAACAGGTCTCTCAACCTCAGGAGACCCTTTATAATTGATGTACAATTGTCTAGGAAAGTTTGGTGCATATTTTTCCTCAAGTAAGTATGTAAGATTGTGACATGAATATAACATTTCTATGTAGTTTCCCATAATCAATTCTTTCTCCTGACAGGTATGTTGTGACAGTTCTCAAATGGTAAAAACCTCTTATACAGATGCCAAAGGGTTACATTTCTCTTCTTTTGTAAGTTACAAAATGGCCTAAATTTCATCCCACGAATAAGTCCCACAAAGTCCTTGTCTGACCAAACTACTATTGTCCCATTTATCCTCCAGGTGAATAGATTATAAGCGTGTAATGTATCTTTCTCATCCAATGTCTCTTGTCCATCCACAATAGTGGCACACCAGGGATACCCCTCTGTTCCATTCACCTGTATGTATTTAAAACCAAACCCATTCCAATTCCCAGAAATACCCTTCTATAGACAAAGTGGGAAACCTGTGACTAGTCCTGAAAAGTTAGTGTCTCTGAAAGAGTCCCATTATTATCATAGTCTAGTCCATCATCTTTAAACATGTGAGAAATATTGCCTTGGATGATAAACTTAGGCATTGTCTCACTCCATGACATCACCCTTAACCATGGTGGATTCGTGAGGAACGTCCATCTCTGTTGTTCCTTCGGTGCTGGGTCGATGGACGCAGTGTTCTTTGAGTGTCATAATAAGTACAAGAAAAATGAAAGGAGTCATTGTGACCTAGTTGATTAAGCTTCTCCAGAAGTTTTTTCATCCGCCGCTGACAGCACCTCCTCACTCCCATCCTTTTCACTGGAACCCAAACTTCTTTATTATCATCTGTTGAAACACAAACATACCCTTTTCCCCACGTTAACACTGTATGAGGACCAAATCAATTTTTGTTCTCATCGTGCCACATTACTTTACTGGCTGCTTTCAGGGCACTTGTTATTGCTGATTCATTCTTTGCAGACTCCTTATTAGGAAATGTTAAGAATTTCATAGCAGCCAATAAGCCATCATTATAGAATTTTAAATAATTTAGAATATAAACAGCCAAACAGCCAATTGTAATTTATCATCAATTTAGAGTATAAACAGCCAATTGCGAATTTATCAACTCCTGGTCCAACTCCTCCTTTTTCTTTTTGCAAGTAAGTGTCCAGGGATCGATTTGCTCATTCCACTATAGCTTGACCAGTGGGATTATGGGGAATTGCAGTGACATGTAAAATGGAAAATTCCACCATGAACTGTTCAATGGCTTTACTGACATAAGCTGGACCATTGTTTGGTTTAATGCTTTTTGGTACTGCATGATTTAGAATGTGACCGAGTGTGTGTGATATAAAATATTGTTGTTTTGGCCCTTATTGCTAGTTGAACTTCCATAGTTATCTGTTTGATGCTATCTACCCTATCAGGAATATAGGCTGACTCTAATTTAAGTATCAATGGTACTGTATACTTTCTGTCCTATTAACATCCTTATTCTCTTCACTGCCTTATGTATGACTTGGGCTACCAGCACAGCATAAGGCACACAAGCTCTGTTCTTTATCTGAGCCAAATGTGCCCACTCAATAATCCCTTGTTTTTGATGTGAAACTCCAGTGGGTATCTTTTCAGTGAATAAATTGTTACTTCCAAGTCCTGTGATTCTAATATCCTGCTAATAGTACACCCCATAATCTTTTTCTGCGCTAATTTCAAACATTCCAGTGCTTCATCTGTCCATCCTCTGCATGAGTTTAATTGAGAAGGACCTTTCAATAAATCATATAATGGTTTCATTTGATCAGTTGTAATTCCCAACTGTGGCCTACACCACTGAATTTCTCCTATCAATTTCTGAAAGTCATTTAAAGTTGTAACCTTTGTAGAATCTATGATAGGTGACTTCAAACTTAAGCCTTACCACCTTACATCATTGTTTCACAGGGTAGTTTCTCCTTCTCTGATTACATTTACTCTGAAAAAGAAAACTTTTTAGAAATTAAGTTGTTAATAAGTTCAAACACTAAATTTAACTTTTGCTTAAGCCAAGGAATGACTACAAGTTCAGATTAAAAGAGCAAGATCTTTTCTGCTTCATAGACCATTACATATTAATTTACCAATACATTGTCTTGAAAATGAAAATTTAAAACCGTTTAAAATTTCTCCTGTTGTTAACAGTCACTAAACTTTTACAAAAATTTAGTTGAAAACCTTCAAAATAATAGTTCTCTTCTCTTGATCTAATCTGGAATGATAAAGGTTACAATTCACTGTAGACCCAGCTGAATGATGAGTTGGGACTGCAGGGCAAAAATCTTAATGGTTCCATCCTTTACTCAAGTAAATTTTATTTCTGTGTCCACTCCTTAAGAACTTCTTTGAATGAGAGAGTTTTTGAATTCCTCAGCTGAAGGGAGGGAGACTTCTGGACAACTGCCCAGTGGCGCCAAGTCTATTCCATTCTGCTGGAGAGTTTCAAAAGCTTTATCTCTGCTGAGGTGTCCCTTTAAGATTTATGCATATTTCCAATTTGCCTAGTGCCAAATAATATAACAAATCCTGATCTGTTTTAATTAGGAGTGACATGTTTCACTTAAAATGTGAACAGAATAACTACCTTTTGGTTACTTCTCATTATACAAAATACTTTTCTTTTAGGTGAGATTTAGGTGAAAATGCCTGCCCCAGATCTCTCGTCTCTCTCTCCACCCTCACAATTTGGCCAGAATTGGAGGGTGAAGCGAGAGAGAGTTTAACCAAAAACTTTCAAATAATTTCCAAAACTTTTATGCTTTCCTTAAACTTCATATCCATGTTGTTTTCCTAATGGGCTTTGATTAAAGCCCCCTTTAAAACTGCACAGACACTATGTCCCTGCATTTCCCATCCAAGACTACACCTTGTAATCACATAAACTAAATAATATAAGATTAGTTCCTCTCTTTCTCTCTCCCATACTTCTCCCCGATGCTGCAGTCATCAGAGAGAAGGGAGGAGGGGGAGGGAAAGAGATAACATTCCAAGGTCCAGCTACCATGGAGCTGACCGTAATAACTCACAAACACACGCACACAGAACATGTAAAGACAGAACACATATACAGACAATAAAAGAATCCAAAAAACTGAGAAAATTGTCAGAAATCCTCTGTACACATTATAACTCTGGCTTAATTTCTATCACTGTGTCCGGGCTGCTGAATTCTCCACTGTGCCACAAATCCTGGGCAAATTTTTTGCTGTGCCACAAAACCAGGCCCTGGGCCAACTCTGGATGTATTTCCTGGTTGAATTTCTGACTGCACCAACTCCCTCTTTCCTCTCTGTCCTATCTGGTCATGATTGTCTCCTGAGCTCCCAGACCGCCAAGATTGTATGACTGTCTGTACATAAGCAGAGCCGGGACCATATTTTGCAGCGGCCTCTTTAAGATCTCTTAGGAATTTGTAGAACAGCGGTTTATGCACCCTTTGAGGCTGTCTGCCCTGTTCTGGCTGAACAAACACAGGGAATAGGTTGGCCCCTTCCCAATCTACCTCCTCTCTATTTTTCTGCTGCTCTGGGACTTCCTCTTTTTGTTTGTCCTGTGATTTCTTTTGGGGTCCCTCTCCTCTCTGCGGGCGAGGTTTTGTTCCTTGTCTTTTCCCGTGTCCTGCTCCCTCCTCCCTGATTCCTTCCTGACTCTGTCTTTTAGCCTCTCGGACTACACTACCCAGACTCCTCCATGGATACATAACAAAGTCCTGGGGATTGAGGAAGTAGGGGTCCTCTTTTTGGTATGAAGCCATCTGCTGCCCTATTAATCGGCAACGGGTCGGATCAATTCCTGTATGCTCTACCCATGGACTGATGGTTATTATTTTCTCGACCCAATCTTGGCAAATTCTTATGTATATTTTTATCCCATTCTGCTTGCAGAGTTTGTACACTTGGCAAGCGAGAATGCCTTTATCCTCTGGCTTAACCTCTGTATTTCCCATAACTAAACTGCCTTCGGGACTAGAGGGGAAAACCCGAAAGTCCCGGTGTGCCTGGTCCTTCTGACCCTCGCCTGCGAGGGACAGGAAGATCACAACGTACCTGAACTGTAGAGCCCCACGTTTGGGCGCCAATTGTCCGGGCTCTGTCCCTGCCGGACCTCAGGGGGTACGTCGTGACCTCTGCTTCCACCTAACGGCGGCTTCGGACGTCTCCGGTCCCGACCCCAGGGGCTGAGGACGGGCAAAACCAGACACTGGCCAGAGTGGTAGAGCAAAGCAGGTGTTTATTCAGTAGTTCACATCAGTCCAGTCCCCCCGAGCAACCCAGGGCGTTGCCTTTTATTCCTTATCCCTTCCGGTTCTTGCTATCTGGCCCCTGATTGGAGAGCTCAGCCTGCTGTCGCCCCAGCCCCCTCCCCTTAGCTGGTTGTGTCCTGTGGCAATAGGGCAGGAGTCTCTCTGGACCTTCCCTCCCCACTCGGACCATCTGCTTGGTCCTATCACAGGTGGCCAGGTGTGTTTTACTCTCACTGGGGCTTCCTCAGCACCTCCCAGAGGGCGGTATCGTGCCTTGTACACGAGCCTTTCCTGCACCCTTAGCCCGGAAGTCACGGGTGAGGCGCGTGATTGCCGGGGAGGGGCAGGTATAGACTCCTGCTGTTACCTCTCTGCCCAGGAGGTCCAGGGACGGCCCCTGACAGGACACATTTCTAAGGTATTTTCTCTTTATGACTTTGATTTCACATACAGTCTTTGAGAAAGTATGCAGTGACTTTTAATTTTGGGGCTATTCCAAACCTTTTCTTCTCCTCTGAGACCTCCCACCCCATCCTCCTCCACTTAACCTTACTCTTTACAGCTAAAGACTTTGTTTCATACTTTGCTGAACCTTGAATTCCCTCTTTTCCTCTCCTCTTCATCTCACAACCACTTGACGTCATTCCTAATTTTCTCCCCTTCTATTCTATTCTCTAATGAAGTAGTCTTCCTCCTTGTCAAGATTAATGCCTCTCCACGTACTTTTGATCCCATCTCTGCAATCTCCAAAAGATTGCACTAATGTCCTCCCAACCACCCACTGTTTTTCTGTCTTTCCCTATCAAATCCGTGGTGTGTATAAACACACTTAATTGTATCCTATACTTCAAAGATCCTCACGAGAAGATACCATCCCCTCAAGCTATCATCCTGTATCTAGCCTCCTCTTCTCAGCCAAACTTTTTGTTGAGTCGTTAAAGAAAGTTGTATTTTCTTAAATGAATGCCGTAGTACAATTTCTTCTATGTTCTTTTATAGTTAAAAAAATGTAGTAGTCAAACAGCAAGTAACATGTTAATATAGATGCTGATCAATTAGGAAAAATTGCAATTTATAATTACAGCAATTACTTTACTGAAGTTTAAGTGTAATTGTAAAGTTTTGGTAATTGTAATGGTTGCTAAAATATAAAAAACAAAATTTTATATCCTTATTCAAACAACATTTAATGTGACAATGTAACAAAATCATGAATGATCCAGTAGTAATGAATATACTCAATTAGTTAATAATCCAGTTTCTCATCACAAGACTTCAATTGTAATTTAAGTAGAAGCATTCACAGCACCTGAAATAAATTGTCTCTATCTTGCATTCCTTTCCTACTACTAATTTTGATTTTAATAAATGACCAATTCAGAAAGCAGAATGGCATATCAGAAAGATTAGACTAGAAGTCTCAAGATGTGGATTTGATTCAGTCAGTAAGCTTTTATTATGTTTCTACTATGTGCCAGATACCATGCTAGGTCCTGAAGATACAAAAACAGGAAACAAACAGTGCCTTGATCTGTGAGGTATAAAAAGTCTGAGAGACATAATTTTGGGTAATTAATCATTTTATTAATAATGCTAGCATATAATTAATAAAAGGTGTAGGTGGCACTTTCAAATGCCAAAGACCCCTCATAGAACTCATTCAGTGCTTAGTTAACAAGTAGTGAGAGAGAATTTATTATAATGAAAGATGGACCTATTCTAATGAGGGATGGGGGACATGACTTTGATCATGTCATTCACTTCCAAACTACCCCCATCCTTAAGGCAATCTAGAGAAAGGATCTACCCACCTGCCCAAAGTTGCCTGAGTGAAACACAGTGGGCTAGAATTTACCTTAGATTATTTTTTTGATAAGGTTTTCTAGTTGGGTGGGAAAATAACTACTTAAATAAGATAATCTAAGTGAGGTAAATTTTTGGGAAAGGTCAGAGATCTCCCAAAATTTGTTATTTAGTAATCATTTCTCTCAGATCTTAAGGAGCTCACTTTCCAGTGGAGGAGACAACATACAGCCATGTATCTACAAATGAGATATATAGAGGATAAATTGAAAATATCCAGAGAGAAGACACTAGTATTAAGGGGGATTAGGAAAGACTGCTTATAGATAGTAGAATTTTAGATGAAGGAAGCCAAGAAGGGCAGGAGACCGAGATGAAGAAAAGGAGAATTTCAGCGTGGAGGGGAGCCAGTGAAAATTCAGCGTCGAGAGATTCAGTATCTTGTAGGAAGAACAATGAGGCCAGTGTCACTGGAATACAAAGTACATAAAGGTGAGTAAAGTGAAAGAAGATTAAAAAGGTAGGATGGGGCTAGGTCATAAAGGGTTTTGAATGCCAAATGAAGGATTTTATATCTTAGTCCCAGCTTTTCCACATAATCAGAGAATCTCAGCATTGGGAAGGGAGCTTAGAGGTCATTTGGTTCAGTCTACCAGTGAAATTTTTCTATAATAACTGGCAAGTGGTCATTCAATATTTGCTTGAAGGTTTCCTTGATACATCCTGAGGTAGTCTTTTTCATTTTGGACAGCTTTTGATAGTGGGAAAAGCATTGTGGTATAGTGGAAAGTGTGCTGAATCTGAAGTCAGAGAACCTGGGTTTGAATACCACTTTAGCCACCTTTATAACGCAGTTGGGTGCAGCCATATGGCTCAGTAGATAGAGCATTCAACCTAGAGTCAAGAAGACCTGAGTTCAAGTGTGACCTCAGATATTCATTAGTTGTATGACTTTGGGCAACTCACTTACCTCAGCCTTAATGGCAAAGGAAATGGCAAATCAACCCAGTATCTTTTCTAAGAAAACCCCATGGACAGTATTGGCATGCTATGGTCCACGGTTCACAAAGAGTCAGACATGACTAAATGACTGAACAGAACAGCAGTTTGTAAATTTGGACAAGTCATTTAACTTCTCAGGGCCCCATTTCCTCATCTGTAAAATGAGCAGGTTGGTTTATATGACCGTTTTGGTCATCTAGTGCCTGCTCTGACTCTAGCTTATCATGAGCTAAACTCTATTCTCAAAACTCCATGGAGTCTAGGAACTTATTGTTCCTAGTTCCACCCTTGTGAGTAATTTAATCCTTCACATCACAACTCTTCAAACATTTGGAGACAACTCTTCATTCCTCTTCCAAGTTAATCCAGCTAATTTATTCATCCACTGTTCTTTCAAGTAATACAGACAGGACATGTTCTCCATTCTTCTTATCATTCTGGTCTCCTTCCTGTGGACATGTACCAATTTCTCCAAAAACAAGTAGATCAGAACTGAACAAAATGCTCTAGACTTGGACTGACCAAGTATAATGGTAATTTAAATGGGAAGACCTTCCCTATTCATGAATAGGCCCACGTGACCTGCTTAAGTTACCTAGAAGTCTAAGTTACATGTGGTAGGAGGGGCTTGCCGAATAGGGGGAGCAGAACCAGGAGGAAGTTAGTGAGAACAGTTGGGGTGGAGGAGAGAGGAAATAGGCACAGTAAGGTTCATGAGTGTTTGCTTATGGGAAGGCCCCAGGGGGTAGGGAGAGGGAGAGAAGGAGAAAGGCTTGGAAATGCCTTTGCCCCCAGCAATGCTAATGTGTATTGACTTCTTGGCTACTATGATGGATTTGGCTTTCTGATGCCTGAATAAATGTTTTTCTTCTGCCTTCCATATGGAGAGTCTTTAATACTTTGCGATTCAAAACTACACCAGCATATTCATAGCTGTCCTCAGTGCTGTAAATATTGCCTGGGCCATATACCAGGTCCAAGCACAGAAGGGCTACTATCACCTCCCTATTCCTGGATAATAATTCATTTCAATTCAATAAGCACATCTTAAGTACCTTCTGGGTACCAGGTATCATACTTTTATTCATGTAGGCTAAGATCACTCTGGCATTCTTTTTTTTGCCTACCATGTTATTATATTGGCTCCTTTTGAACTTGAAGTCCATGAAAACTCACATATATCTTTCACTTGAACCCTTGCCTATCCATGTTTACCAGATAGGTTTCATATGCCACTGGTTTTTTAAACTTCTGTAGGACTACATTGGGTAGCTAGGTGGTGCGGTGGATAGAGTGTTGGGACCTGGAGCAAGAAAGACTCATCCTCTTGCATTCAAATCTGTCCTCAGTCACTTACTGGCTGTGTGACCCTGGGCAAGTCACTTAATCCTGTTTGCCTAGGTTCCTCATCTGTAAAATGAGCTGGAGAAGGAAGTGGCAAACCACTCCAGTACTTTTGCCAAGAAAACTCCAAATCGTGTCATGAAGAGTTAGATAACAACAACAAAGGATTACATTGATCTGGATTTAATTTCTTCTTATCAGATTGACTGCCATTCTAACCTGTTGGTGAGGTTTTGGGATTATTGTAGAGAAAGTCTGGGAGGAGAAAGGAGTGCAGTACAGGGAGCAATGAAACCTTCTACACATCAAGACGATCTCTATGTGCCCACAAGGATAACATGAGAAACTATCAAATGTTTTATCACTTATTAACTGTGTGACCTTGGACAAGTAATTTGACCTCTCAACTTGTTTATTGACCTTTAAAATGAGAATGATCCTCTAATGTACTATCTCATGGAGTTGTGAGGAAAGTACATTGTGGATCGTAAGATTGTAAATTAAATATTCTATGTTATTGCATATATAACTATTATGTTCATTATTCATAACAACAAAAATGATAATAATAAATTTTCTCTGGACATATTATAATGAGATATACAATGGATATTTAATTTTTCCTTATGTTTGTATTGCACATTGAGAAAGGTAGTGTGGTAGAGTGAATAGAATGGATTCAGGAAAACCTGGTTTCAAATGCCATCTCTAAACACCTTACTAGTATTTTTCTCCAATGTTTGTAGTTGATGGATTTTGAAATATTTGGCTAAATATTGTTTTCTTACTGTTTTGGTCTTCTATTTTTTTATGGATATTGAATTTTCTTTAAGCAGTGTTATGGGGGCACCTGTAATGAAATGTTCCTGAGATGTAATTATAAGGTTTGGAGGTATCTAGATCTCCTAAAGTGGCAGCTGGGGGGTGCAGTGGATAGAAGGCCAGACCTGGAGTTAGGAAGACTCATCCTGCTGAGTTCAAATCCAACCTCAGACGCTCACTTAACTACATGACCCTGGGCAAGTCATTTTACCTGCTTTGCCTCAGTTTCCTCATTTATAAAATGAACTGGAAAAGGAAATGGCTAACTAAAGAAAACCCCCAACGGGGTCCCAAAGAGGTGAACATGACTGGAAAACAACTGAACAACAACAAAAGAGAATTTGCTGGGTGCTACAGGGCTACATTTTGAAATAAATACGCTTCTGCTGTTGGCATGGTTTTAATTTCCATCCATTCCGGAGAGGTCATCCCCACACCAGGGGCTGTATTATTGTTAATTTCTAAGAAATAGTGGGAAAAGGAGGAGAGAGAGGAGGATGATAGTAGCTTAGCATGGGAGGGCATCAGAGACAATACGGTACAATGGAGAGAATCAAGGGTAAGGAATCCTAGCTTCAAGTCTTTGAACTGCCATTTATTGGGTATGTGCCCATGGGCAAGTGACAACTTCTTTAAACCTCAGTTTCCTTATCTATAAAGTATGAATGAGCAATCACTTCATAATTATAAATTCAGAATGTATTTGTTAACCTTAAAGCCATATAAATGCCCACTATTATCATTGCTTTCATGGCTGGTGGCCCATCCACTATTTTATTGGGAAGTACAGGCCATAGGACCCAAGGCCATAATCAGAAGAACAGAAAATTGAGAGAAAAAGCTGTTGTTCTCTTCTGCCTCAGCAGTTTCTTCATGTTAATCCAGACAGGGAGGGAATAGGGGTGAGAGAAGCCAAACTAATTCTTGCCCTTTGATTAAGTGTGAGCAGGCAGTTATGTTTCTCCCGCTAGAGAGACAAAGAAAGGGAAGGGTTTTTGTGCCAGCTGGCCTGAATCCTGGAAACATAGGAGGCTTTTGATTAGAAATATAAAGCTTAGGCCCTCACAAAGGTCCCACATTGATGCCTAATTGTGATGTGGAGGTGATCCTAGGTTCTTGAAGGCTATGTCAGCTAAGCACAAACTCTGTTAGGTATATCCAAGAGAGAAAGCTTTGGGGAAAAACCTGGCAACAAATATATTTTGCACTAGTCTGAGGACCAGCCTAGTTAAGCTCACAACAATTTTTGTGCCCTTTTCCAGCTTCTCTGTTGCCCCTTCCATTTGGCTCTAGTGCCTTCTTTACACTCTTAAATCCATTAGAGTTGGAGTTACTGAATATTTTCCAAGAGGGATGGTTGCTACAGCAGCTAGAAAGAGAGGACTAAGTTATTTCACAGCTCAGAATGGTCCACAGAAGAACCAGGAAATGAGTCACTTGCCCAATGCCCGAAAGAGATCATTAGGTAGCCCTACTCTTACTATTAGGCTTACTATTTACCAGAAGTATTTGTATGTCATAGCTATATAAAAGCAGAAATTGACGCTCAAGAACAGTAATTTCAAGCCCTTGGTTTATGAAGAATTGTCTCAGTTTGCATGATGGTTCTTGTTTGGGTAAAAGATCTGGACTCGATTTGGAAGAATAGTGTTCATTAGTGGGCAGGGAGTCCTGACTTTCAGGGTTTAAACACTTTTTAGATGTATGTCTTTGGGCAAGTCACTCAACTCTTCTGAGTTTTTGCTTATCTATAAAATGAGGAGGCCAGACTTGCTGACCTCAGAAGTTCCTTCCAGATCTAAATCTCTTATTGATCTTATGACTACTTTCATCATTGCAGGGAGTTCCTACTATAGCAATGCCATTATGGGGTGATGTCTTGATTTGAGTGTGAACTGGATTTAAGTGACGCAGAGTTGCAGAAAGTCCTCAGCCTCATTTTCTCTTCCAGAGTCATCAAAATACCAAGACAAAAGTCAGCATGACTGGCAACATCCCAGGATGCAGTGGATGACCTTGGCATCTTTGATATCCAACCAAACTTTAAGTGCTCAGCAGAGCCTGCTTAAGTTGCTTTCATGACCACTGGAACAAATTGCTCTCAATCATAGGAAAAATCACAGAAGATTGGTATGGAAAATCTATTCAGCAATGTTGTTCAGCAACTGTGATTACATAAGGAAGTCCTGATATGGAAATTCCTTCCACTGGTGCAGATCAGTGACTTTTCTTTAGCTTATAGTCTTAGAGCAGTGTCTGGACTCCTGAGAAATAATGTCTTATCCATGATCATGCAACTCACGTGTCAGAGATGGACTTGAAAACAAACCTTCCTGACTTCAAGACCTCCCCTCTCCATTCATTAGGCCATATATCCTCTCTGTATGGAGCTGTGTTTGTCAGATACTTCAGGGCACTAATGCATAATCTCACTGGAGAGGTTGATTACAGAAGTAGTCAGATTCATCTTATTTCAATACTAATTGGCATAGAAGTTTGCTTCTCAGTCTGAATTTACTCAGAAAGAACTGAATCTCGTCTCCCACTTTGTCCAGTTACTTTCTTTAAATAAATGTTACAACATCTTTGAGTAGGCTCCAAAGTCTGAGTCATACATATCATCCATTTCATCCAAAGTAATGAACAGAAGTAGCTGTGAAGTATTAAATAGTCTTGAAATGAAAGAATGCATTTCATTAAAAGGGGGAGGGAACCCTACTCACAACTTTATTGGGATTTATGGAATTCTTTCCAATTCCATATCTTCTTATTCCTGACCATGAAATGGATACCTAAGACTCCGGTCAGACAGGACATCAGATGAAATGGACACTTGAAGACTGCTTCTGGTCAAAGAGAGAATCACTGTCAACACTACACTGACAGATTAGAATTTCTTCAGTGCTGGCTGGTTTCCACAAGTGTGGGCTACTTGAATTGAGACCAAAAATGTTCTGTGTGTGTCTTGCAAGTACTGGGACTAGGGCTTCTGAGCCTACACATAAAGTGATTTAGCTCTCTAGATGATCTGTGGAGAAACAGACTGACAGGACAGATATTCTACAATAGAGACAGTGACCTTGTTTATCAATCCTTGCATAATAAAACACGTGGTTGCCTCTCAGAAGGGTTGTCTTTGCCCAGGTGCTGTCACAGGCTTGAGGTTAAATTCCATGTATGTTGACAATGTGAAAGTCTGTTCTTTTTACATGTGTACTGTGTGACTTTAACCTGTCCCTCATGTCCATTACAAAATGTCACAGTTTGTCAGCAGGCCAATAAGTATTTATGAAACATCTTAGGTAGTTGGGGAGGGGAGTGATATACCATGGCACCATAGCACTGGGAGCTGGAAGGAGGAAACGGAAAATTTTTTTAGATGTAATTTTATTTTGTTGATGAGGAAACTGAGGCCAACAGTGGTGAAATAGCATTTCAAGGCTATTTAGCGAGTAGCAGATTTGAGATTTGATCATAGGTCCTCTGATTCAAAATTCTATGCTTTGAGGCTCATAGATATCTTTAGGTAGTATTTGAACCCAGGTCTACCCATCACTCTATCCCTACCATGCCATGCTACTTTGTGAAATGTTTGTTAGTATGCTATGAAAATAATAATTTTATAGTTGACTATTATTACATAGTCACAGTTTGGGCCTGACATATTATTTTGAAATGAGAGGTGACTTAAAGAAATATTTGGCACTCCTTTCTCCAGGAGTGCACTCTTGAAAATATTTGAGATTCCTTAAGTTTGCAAACTTTGGTGCAGACTTCTGAAATTGTCATATGATTGTGATGACAGAAGGGAAAAGTAATTGGAATTTAGTTCAAGTGAGGACTTTAATGAATTCTCTTTTACTAATTTAAATATATCAACATCATTTCTTGTACGCAGAATTTTTGAGGCAAATGCAAAATTTTCTTCAGAGAAGGCTCATAAATAACCATGTACTTTCTGGATATCATTTCATTAAAGAACTTATAAAATAGAGGGAAGAGAAGGTAAGAGATTCCTGTTTTTAAGGTGGATGTTTTTACCCAGAAGTACTCTGAGGACCTTGTGAACTTGTTTCTATGACATAGTCATAGCTAGGTGGTGAAGTGGATAGAGCAGTGAGCCTGGCATCAGGAAGACCTGAGTTCAAATGTAGCTTTTGATAATTACTAGCTGTGTGACTCTGGGCAAGTCACTTAACCCTGTTTTCCTTAGTTTCCTCATTGGTAAAATGAGCTGGAGAAGGAAATGGCAAATCACTCCCGGATCTTTGCCAAGAAAATCCCAAATGGGGTCATGAAGAGTCAGAAATATAGTTGAAAAGGATTGTTTTACAATCCTTGAAGCTCCATGTAAATATCAACAGAAACAGCCTAGGTGGTTGGGTGATTTATTCTTCCATATGTGAAGACATTTCTCATGCTCCTCTAGGATCACCTTGAGTAGTCAATTGCCTATTGCATTTGAGTTGATTTTCTTCCTTACAGTAACTGGTTGTTTCCCCCAGGGCACCAGGACAAATTTCTCTGTTAAATGAAGCTTGTTTTTGGTACCCTTTCACCATTTCTTTGTCTCACTAATTGACCTCTTGATCTTGTTCTCTAGGCTCTACTTCTATTCTGTACCTACTACTCTACTTGCTTTTAATTCCAGGGAAGATGTCCTTCCCAGGCTAAATTCATCACCTCTAATCTTACCACTGATAATTTAAGCCTTCACTGACACCACCTCCTGCCCCCTCCTCCCTCCTCTGATTGGATGACCAGAGGTAGAGTACCATATTCCTCCTAAGAGCTACCTTAGTAATAAAGGTCAAAAATCTGACTTTTCTTCAATTCACCCCATCTTGCATCTGCTGCTCTGTCTGTTTTCTGTTTTGTGGAACAAATGCACGATTACTATTTCTTATTCTTATTTCTCTCCCCCCCAACCCCTTCTTGTTTCCTTTTGTGTGTTATCTTCCCCTATTGGATTGTAAGCTCCTTGAGGGCAAAGACTATCTTTTTTATTAATTGTATCCCCAGCCTGGCACAGAGTAGGTCCTTTACAAATGTTTATTAGGTTGGGTTATTGAATTGGATAGCTGAAGTCACTTTCTTAGGGACCTTAACTAAGCCAGCTCTTGTCCTATGAGTTTCATGCTCTAAAATTATTCCTTACACAAATTAAACCCCCCAATTTTCTTCATTGAAATGATTTTTAGCTAGGTTTTAGCATAGAAGTGTATTAATTAAGGACATCCACACCTTAATTGGGAATAACTATTTGTCAAGCTATCTCAAAATACTTTCATTTTTAAAAGGAGTTTATGAATTTAAAGGAATCTTTTGTAATAGCATTTGTATCGAGGACATGTTTTTGTTCAGGGGAATCTTGCCTCCACCCATTACCTTCTTCAGGCTCACTGGTAGATAATTTTCTGGACCTGGGAGCCTAAGCTTGGGTAAGTGACAATCTCATTGAGCTTCATCTGTAAAATGAGGTGAATAATACCTGAAGCTAAAGCTACCTCATAGAGTTGTTGTGAGACTGAAATGTAATAATACAAGTAGAGTGTTTTACAATCCTTGAAGCTCCATGTAAATATCAACTATTATTAGAGGTAATATGATATAATGGGTATAGTTCTGATCTTGGTTTCGGGAATATTGAAGTTTCAGTCTTTCTCTTCCCCCAAACTTACTAGCTCAGTGACTTTGCACCAGTCACTTAAACCTCTTTTGGCCCCAACTTCCCCATCTATAAAATGGGAATGATAATTCTACATCCCTTTCAGAGTTTTCCAAAAATAACAGGATCAAAGAATTTAAGAGTTGGAAGGGACCTCATCAGCCATCTATTCCAACCTATAGTGAAGGAACCTCTACAACATGCCTGATAACTTGGCATCCAGCTTGAATCAAAAGGGATAATATGTGTAAAAAGCATCATAAACCTTCAAATGCTACATAAATGCAAGGGAAACAAGGGATCGGCAGCCAGGAACCTGACTTGTAAACAACCGCTACAGGTTATCTTATTTTTATCAGAAGTTCAGGTGATGGGAGTTGTCAGACCGATCCTGGATTGTCGGTTTTCCCATCTTTGACAGTTTGCCCTATAAAAGGACAGGACCATATTGAGGATCTCTTCTTGTACCAGTGATGAGGAGAGGAATCTTACCTCACAGTGTTGGCTCCAGAAAATATTTAAGGACATTACATTCTGCCCCATGCTGGTGGGAGTCAGTTGTCATATGGGCAATCAAAACCTTATTGATGCGTATAGATTTTGTACGTCTTAAATTTGGCCAATTTTGTTTAAAAACCAATCTCAAACTATCAAAACTTAATTTTGCATGCATGGTGATTTTAAAAATATTCTTGCCATCACTGAAACTTTTTTCAAAACAATTTTGTTCAACAAAATATATACACTGTGAAATTTGATTTACTATTCTTGTATGGGAGAAGATGAAAATCACAAAGTAGACTTGTAAACTGTGGAGTCTATGTTTGATAATGAAGACTCACCTTAAAGAGCCACTGGGACATGTAGCTATTAGGCAATGTGATAAAGTTTGATGAAGCCAAGCAAATTAGTAGATTGTGACAATGTTGACTGCTCTGTTGACAAATTTAGTGGTCTGTTTTCATCAGGGATTGAGTATGGCAAATTACATTCACTGTCAAGTTAAGTCAAAAATCATTTATTAAGTACCTTCTATGTGCCAAGCACTGTACTAAACACAAAAAGAAAGTTTTAAAAAAATCTCTATTCTTATGGAGTTCACAGTTCACATGGGGGGAGACAAAGTACAAACAAGGTTTATACAGAATAAATTGGAAGTAATCAACAAAGAGAACCTACTAGCATTAAGTGGAATTGGCAAAGACTTCTTGTAGCTAGCAGGTAAGATTTTAGCTGGAGCTTGAAAGAAAACAGGGAAGCCAGGAAGCAGAAACGACGACGGAGAACTTTGTCAGGTTGTCAATGATGATAGGAAGTGGATACAGGAAAAAATTTTAAATATGGATCTTAGAAATATTTTATTTTAGCCCTCTCATTTCATAGAGGGGGAATATGAAATTGTAAGAGATATGATTATACACAGTACAGTCAATGAACAGGAAATAGAACTCAGGTCTTCTGACTAGGCACAGTGCTACTTTTGCTTTAGAAAAAGGTTTTATATTTTTGTTATTTTGAACTTGAAAAACTAAAAAAAAAAGCCCAAAACATTTTCATATACAAATAACAGAAAAAAGCAGATAGTATATAAAATTGTAAATATTATGAACAGCTAGATTCGAAAAAAGTATATAATGCTTTCTATACATTAGTTTCACATCTTTCCTGTCTGTTCATTTCTATTGAACTCTTTTCTGTGTTCAGTTGTGCTTTTAAAATTCTTAAATGATTGTTTCCTTTTTTTGAGGGTAGGGGCATCACTATCACTAGATTTCCTCTATCCCCAGTCTTCCCAAAACTCTTTTGTTAACAAGCATAGTACCAATACCAAATTTATATATTGCCCTTATATAAAAATATATTTCACACTCTATATTTCTGGTCTCTTGCTTCCCTTTCAGGAGATAACATGCTTTATCATTACTCTTCTGGAGTAGTGTGTGATCATTGCATTGTTCAGAGATTTTAAATCTTTCAAAGTTGTTTTTCTTTTCAATGTTCCCACAGTATAAATTATACTTCTGATTCTGCTCACTTCACAGCATTAGTTCATACAAGTCTTCCTAGTTTGCTCTGAATTCATCTCTTTCACTAGTTGTTATAGAAAAATAATATTCCATTCCATTTTGTAATTTGTTCCGTATTTCTCAATAGATGAACATCTCTTCAACTCTCAAGTTCTTTGTACAAGCCCTCTCTCTACTAGTGTTGATAATATCATACATTTCAAATCACTAAAATTTGAGAGTGTTGTTTCATCTTGTAAATTTAAGTAATTATTTATGTATTCTTAATATTTAGAATTATCTGAAATGAATTTATCTTTCACTTTTTGACTCAGAATCTTAAATTTTCTAGTTTATGTGGTTATACTGGTATTTGAAAGAGAAAAAAATCAGTCAATAGACTTCCTATTGATCAATTTACTTGATACTAAGTACCTGAATTAAGTGCTTCCCCTCATTGTGATATAATAAAAAGAATGATAGATTTGAAGTTAGAGGTTCTGATTTAAAATCTTGGTTTTATCATTTAAATATGTGGCATCAGACATACCTCTTAATCTAGAGTTGTCAAACATGGACCTGGCAGTCCATGTGTGGAGCCATGATACTCCTGTGTGACCAGAACTAGATAAAAATGTAATTGGACTAAAAAAAGCAGACATCACGCTGCCAAAAAAAGTCTATGGGTTTTTCTAGTATCAATGTATAGCTGTAAGAGTTGGACTACAAGGAAAGCTGACCCTCGCGGAATCGATGCCTTCAAATTTTGGTGTTGGAGAAGACTTTTGAGAGTCTCATGAATAGCAAAAAGATTAAATCAGTAAATGCTTAAATAAATTAATTAAAACTATTCACTTTAAGGTCAAATACTAAAGCTGAAGCTTAAATACTTTGGCAACATAATGAGAAGAGAGGACTCTTTGGAAAAGACCCCTGTTTTGGGGAAAGATTAAAGGCAAAAGGAAAAGGGGATGGTAGAGAATGAAAGGGTGTTATGGAAACAATGAACACAAACTTGGATGGATCTTTTTTTTATTTTATTTTTTTAATATAAATTTATTTATTTAACTTTTTACATTCATTTTCACAAAATTTTGGGTTCCAAATTTTCTCCCCTTTTATCCCCTCCTCCCCAATACACCGAGCATTCTAATTTTCCCTATCACCAATCTGCCCTCTCTTCTATCATCCCTCCCTTCTCTTGTCCCCATCTTCTCTTTTGTCCTGTAGGGCCAGATGACTTTCTATTCCCCATTAATTGTATTTCTTATTTCCTAGTAGCAAGAACAATACTCACCAGTTGTTCCTAAAACTTTGAGTTCCAAATTCTCCCCATCCCTCCCTCCCCACCCATTCCCTTTGGGAAGGAAGGCAATTCAATATAGGCCATATCTGTGTAGTTTTGCAAATGACTTCCATAATACTCATGTTGTGTAAGACAAACTGTATTTCCCTCCATCCTATCCTGCCCCCCATTGTTTCTATTCTGTCTTTTGATCCTGTCCCTCCCCAAGAGTGTTGATTTCAAATTGCTCCCTCCTCCCATTGCCTTCCCTTCCATCGTCCCCCGCCTTTGCTTATCTTTTTCTCCCCCACTTTCCTGTATTGTAAGATAGGTTTTCATACCAAAATGAGTGTGCATTTTATTCCTTCCTTTAGTCGAATGTGATGAGGGTAAACTTCTTGTTTTTTTCTCAGCTCCCCTCTTTTTCCCTCCACTAAAAATTCTCCTGCTTGCCTCTTGAATGAGATATAATTTACCCCATTCCATTTCACCCTCTTTCCTCCCACTACATTTCTCTCTCACCATTTACCTTAATTTCTTTTAAGATATGGTCCCATCTTACTCAAATCACTCTATGCTCTCTGTCTTTGTATGTGCGTGCATGTGTGTATGTGTGTGTGTGCACGCGTGTACGTGTGTGTGTGCATGCATGTACATGTGTGTGTATGGACCCCCCAACTACCCAGATACTGAAAAGTTTTAAGAGTTACAAATATTGTCTTTCCATGTGGGAATGTAAACATTTCACTTCTGGTAAGTCCCTTAAAACTTCTCTTTGCTGTTTACTTTTTCATGCTTCTTCTCATTCTTGTGTTTGAAAGTCAAATTTTCTTTTCAGCTCTGGTCTTTACATCAAGAATGTTTGAAAGTCCTCTGTTTCATTGAAAGACCATATTTTCCCCTGAAGTATAATACTCAGTTTTGCTGGGTAGGTGATTCTTGGTTTGAGTCCTAGTTCCTTTGCCTTCTGGAATATCCTATTCCACGCCCTTCGATCCCTTAATGTAGCAGCTGCTAGATCTTGAGTTATCCTGATTGTATTTCCACAGTACTGGAATTGTTTCTTTCTAGCTGCTTGCAAGGTTTTCTCCTTGAGCTGGGAGTTCTGGAATTTGGCCACAATGTTCCTAGGAGTTTCTCTTTTTGGATCTCTTTCAGGTGGTGATCAATGGATTCTTTCAATACTTATTTTGCCCTCTGGTTGTAGAATGTCAGGGCAGTTTTCCTTGATAATTTCATGGAAGATGATGTCTAGGCTCTTTTTTTGATCATGACTTTCAGGTAGTCCCATAATTTTTAAATTGTCTCTCCTGGACCTATTTTCCAGGTCAGTTGTTTTTCCCATGAGATATTTCACATTCTCTTCCATTTTTTCATTCTTTTGGTTTTGTTTGGTGATTTCTTGGTTTCTCAGAAAGTCATTAGCCTCCCTCTGTTCCATTCTAATTTTGAGAGAACTATTATCTTCAGTGAGCTTTTGAACCTCTTTTT